>CM035844.1:31929721-34329721 GCA_020510985.1 Pholidichthys leucotaenia
CTGGCGCCCATGCAGACAGGGGAACGGATGGAAGACGTTCCCCCACGGCAGAAGAGAGGGCTCAACCGAGCACCAGCCCCGCCGTGAGAGCAGAAGAAAGGCGCTCTCACCCGGCGGACACATCAAGGACGGCCCACACAAGCGCCGTCACCGTCAAGCTGCCAGAATTCTGGCAAGAAGACCCGAGCTCGTGGTTCCAGCAAGCTGAGGCTCAGTTTGCACTGGCGGGCATAACGGCGGACGAGACGAAGTTTTATCACATCGTCGCCAAACTCGACGCAGCCACGTCAAGATGCACGCGGAGCATAATCCGACAGCCGCCCGCCTATGACAAATACAGAGAGCTGAAGGCGACCATCATCGAGAACTTCGTCCCCTCAGCCGAGGAGAGAGCAGAGAGGATCCTGGCAATCTACGGCCACAGAGGATGCAGACCCAAGGCCCTCATGGAGGACATGCTGCAGCTCAAAGAGGAGGACAACGACAACTTCCTCTTCCAACACATCTTCCTCAGCACTCTGCCGCCACACATGAGAGGGACGCTGATCAACATGCGGTGCAGCACCCAGCAGGACTTCCGCGCGCTGGCCCGAGAAGCACAGCGACTCACCAACGCCTGCAGGGAACAGGTGGCCACAGCAGCATCCGCAGATGCCCAGAGCAACAGAGAACCACGGACAATCGAGCAGAGCCCGCCCACCATGGCGGCAACACGACCAAGACGCAGCAGGCGGAACGACATCTGCTATTACCACCACCGTTTCGCCGAGGGGGCGTACAAATGCGTTCCCCCCTGCAAGTTCAAAAGTTCGGGAAAACGTCCAAACCTAGAACCGTTAACAGCGGCGGTTCTCGGCGAAAAAAGCAAGCTTCTATATGTGATGGACGGACACACCGGCAAGCAGTTCCTTATTGACACGGGAGCTAAGTGAGTTTTATCATGCCCTCCCAAGCAGACCGGGCCATGGGCCCCCGGGGCAATGGAGCGGTGGCAGCCAACGGCTCCATCATCGACACTTTTGGCGAAAGGAGCCTGCCCCTCCGCATCCATGGCCACAACTACAGATGGACATTTGTTGTAGCGGTGGTGAGTTTTAACTTGTTGGGCGCAGACTTTTTGTGTGCACATGGGTTATTAGTCGATCTAGCGAACAGATGCTTGGTTAATGCATTGTCCTTTGCTTCTATTCCCTGCTCAGCTCGAGTTTCTCCACCACCCGTGCAGGCCAGCGTCACTACAGCAGGAGGTAAGTTTGATCAACTCCTCACCCAATTTCCAGCACTCACAATTCCCAAATTCTCAGCTACAGTGGCTAAACACGGGGTCGAACACTTTATTCCCACAACGGGCCCACCCGTATTCGCCAAAGCTCGGCGCTTAGACGCGACCTAGCTCGCCATAGCTTGGGACGAGTTTACCACCCTTGAAAAACTAGGCATTATCAGGCACTCAAAAAGCCCCTGGGCGTCACCGCTTCACATGGTCCCGAAATCCGACGGTTCTTGGAGACCGTGCGGCGATTACCGCAGATTAAACAATGTGACAGCGCATGACCGCTACCCAATTCCTCACATCCAAGATTTTTCACTACATCTGGCGGGTGCGCGCATTTTTTCAAAAATAGACCTGGTCCACGGCTATCATCAAGTCCCCGTTCGAGCGGAAGACATTCCTAAAACAGCTGTAATAACCCCCTTCGGTCTTTTTGAATTTTTGCGGATGCCTTTTGGCCTCAAAGGCGCTGCTCAAACCTTTCAGCGGATGATGGACGCAGTATTACGCGACCTTCCTTTCATGTTCGTCTACCTCGACGATATGCTGGTAGCCAGCTCGTCTGAGGAAGAACACGAACAGCATCTCACTATGGTTTTTCAGAGACTAGAAGAGCACGGGTTAATAATCAATCCAGCCAAATGCAAATTCGGCGTGTCACAAATTGATTTTTTGGGACACAGAGTTTCACCGAAGGGGGCAGTCCCACTGCCAGACAAAGTTCACGCAGTAAAAAGTTTCCCACGGCCACAAACGGTCAAATCGCTGCAAGAATTTTGGAGAATGGTTAATTTTTACAACCGTTTCCTCCCCCGTGCAGCTCAGCTCATGCAGCCCCTATATGACGCGCTCAGAAAACAAAAACCTTCCAACGCGGTCGAATGGACCCCGGACCGCGAACGTGCCTTCGCGGAAGTAAAAAGTGCCCTAGCTAATGCCACATTGTTGGTTCACCCTGATCCCTCGGCCCGCATTGCGCTAACCACAGACGCTTCAGACCTGGCCATAGGGGCGGTTGTAGAACAACACGTCGGCAGAATCTGGCAACCTTTGGCATTTTTCAGCAAATCGCTAAACCAAACTTGAGCGTAAACACAGCACCTTTGACAGGGAGCTGCTAGCGCTTCATTTATCCATCCGCCACTTCCAGTTCTGGTTGGAGGGGCGGCGTTTCACGGCTTTTGTAGACCACAAACCGCTCACCTTTGCGATGGCTAAAATTTCTGAACCGTGGTCAGGCAGGCAACAAAGACAGCTAGCTGCGATTTCAGAGTTCACCACAGACATCCGACATGTGGCAGGCAAACTTAACGTGGTAGCAGACTGCCTCGCTCGCGCTGTGACATCGCCAGAGTGCGAGGAGACAGATTATACTACCTCAGCCGCAGAACTCTTCGCCAATGCGGACACATACGCAGCCCCAATCCACGTAGGGATAGATTATGCAGCCATGGCGGAGGAGCAAAGTAGTGACGTGGACGTGCGCGCACTCCTGTCTGGACCAACAGGGTTAAGGCTGGAGGAAAGGGGTTTACGCGACGGTGTGCCCCCCTAATATGCGACATCTCAACCGGCCGACCTCGCCCGGTAGTCCCAGCTGCATGGCGCCACCGTATCTTCGACTCAATTCACTCCCTCGCGCACCCAGGTGTGCGCGCTTCGGTTAAAATGGTCGCTGAAAAGTTTGTGTGGCCTGGCCTGCGCAAAAACCTAAAAGAATGGGCAAAGACTTGCATTTCTTGTCAGCGCGCCAAAGTACACAAACACACAAAAGCCCCTCTAGAGCCTTTTCGAATCCCTGCTAGAAGGTTCGACCACGTTCATGTCGACCTCATGGGACCACTACCTTCCTCCCAAGGTTTCACACATCTGTTAACAATGATAGACCGCACTACGCGCTGGCCGGAGGTGGTCCCTCTGGCGTCAACCACAGCGGAGGAAGTCGCTCGCGTTTTTTTGACAAACTGGGTGGCACGTTTCGGCGTCCCATCGGACATCACGTCCGATAGGGGGCCTCAATTTGTCTCGGAGCTTTGGTCAGCTATGGCCAGCAGCTTAGGAGCGACAATTCACCGCACCACCGCTTATCACCCTCAGGCTAATGGGTTATGCGAGCGTTTTCACAGATCTTTAAAGGCCGCCCTCAGAGCCTCACTAACGGATACAAATTGGGTAAATAAACTTCCTTGGGTTTTATTGGGGTTGCGTGCTGCACCTAAAGAGGATTTAGACGCCTCCCCAGCAGAATTAGTTTTTGCACAACCTCTCAGGCTCCCAGGTGAATTTTTACCAGAGAACCCAGAGCCAGGGCATCTTCCAGCCCCGAGGTTTTTAGGCAGCAACGGACCGGACTCTCTCCCTGGACCGGCACATCACTCTTTTCCACAGGTTTTTGTCCCCCAAGCTTTAAAAAATGCTGAATTTGTTTTTGTTAGGCATGAAGCTTTAAAACCAACCCTCTGTCCACCATACGATGGACCTTTCAGAGTGCTGGAACCTGGTGATAAGCATTTTGTGCTTGATTTTGGGGACAGAAAAGAAGCAGTCAGCATTGACAGACTTAAACCTGCCTTCTTGTTGAGAGACGAGCCTGCACGGTTGGCGAGAGCACCTCGGCGGGGTAGACCCCCCAAGAGAAAAGACTCAGCCCCCCTGCAGGGAACAAATAATCACTCTCCTTCCCAAGCTGCAGATTCCTTACAGGAAGGTGCCACCAGGACGCCCAAGCGGACCCACAGCAGATTCGGGAGAAGATTAAAACCCAGACGGCACAGGGACTGATGCAAACTACTCAAAAGTTGTTCACTAATTGTGCTGTAACAGTTTAGGACTGACTTGTGATATTACTATGCTGTTATGATTACCACTGAATTCTCTACAGGAGCATAGCTGCTGGAAAGTTTCTTCTTTGTCAAGAGGTGTAGCAGTTAGTATGTCATAATAATTATCTTAAACTGTGAATTTTTCTATTGTCCTTTTCTTAGTCGTTTGGGGGGGGGGGGGGCTGTGGTCTATATTAATCATATATCCCATAACCTACATATGTATAAGCATGTGACAATGTTTGGTGATTACATATGCAAAGCGACTTCACACCTCAGAACAGGACAAAAGGTCTCAACCGCCAGTGAAGATCAAAGAGCATCCGAGGCGCTGCGGTGGAGACCAGACAGGTCGCCCTGACCTCCCAGGGCCAGGTGGAGGGGTACGAAGACAAAGGAGGGGGATTAAGATAATGAGGGATGTCAGCTTTGATATGCATGTCTTTTCTTATGTGTGAGTATAAGTACGTAGAGCCGAATGTGTTCGCTCTCTTTCTACTTCTGCTTCTGCACTGAGATGAGACTTGTTAGAGGAGCGAAGCTGATAATAAACTTTGGTTTATAAGTCGCATCGCCTCGTTATTCCAAGCTCTTCTACAAAACGTCAATTTTACAAGAGGAAATTACAAATTTGAGGGAAATGGTTTCAAATTTAGATAAATTGACAGAGAAAAGTAAAAAACTATAAGAAAATTGTTATAAATTTTGAAGAAAAACCTCAAACCTTCAAGACTGATGTCATTACTCAAGTTTTTTAGTGGGTGCTTTTTGCATCCTTAACTCTACTAGAAATATTTGGTTGACTGATATGTGTATGTAATGGAATGTGTAGTTATAAAAAGAGGTTCCTACTCACACATGTGGTGATTTAAAACTAAACAAACCATAATAGTGGATGTGCAATGTTTGTTAATGTTATCAACCTTTTCTTGGGGGGGTTTGTGCACTGAACTGTTTGACAGTATTTTTTTTATTCAGCTAAATGCACTTTGTGATGTGCCAAGGTCAGTTGTGACCAGGATGTAGGATATTTTATTTCAAAAGGGAAACAAATGTTAATGCTAACAGTGCACATTGAGTTTTTATGCACTTTGAGATATGCCTGAGTAAGATGCGACCAAAATGGTTATGTACAGAATTTTATTTTTTTCATTCTATTTATTTAATTGTTGTTCAAGAGGAACAATATTTCTACTACTTCAACTTCTGCTCAACCCCAGCACTATTATTGTGTTTTTATGCACTGTTGATGTGCCTTTGTCATGTGCCAAGCGCACATTTGAAACCAAGACAATGACTAAAAAGGGCATATTTTTCATCATATTGATCTGTGTTGGTTTGAAATTTATCATATCCAACGGGTCACTGAACATGTGCCGCCCAGTTACATGTCTTGATTTTAAATTTTGGCCCAACTGATTTTGTAATTGAATAGCCCTGCCATAAATGATACTATAGAAAAACAAACCACTTAAATCAAACTAAGTACTTACGTCTTGATCGCTGGACATCCATTGTTATACTTGATGACGGAAGTCCCCCTAACTAGATGGCGCTGTTGACGTAAACTTGAGGGTCCTGAATCTGTGGTCCTAAACCTACAGCCTCCGCTTGTGCAGGACTTCCGTCTTTGCAAAGAGGCCAGAGAAACTGAGCGGTGTTTATGGGAAACTGGAAAAACTGTGGGTGTTCGACATTGTCCCCTTGAAAACTGTGGGTGTTAAAACACCCAAAACACCCACAGGCATGAAGCCCATGCATACACAGGAGACAATCTTGAAAAGTCGATACTTTAATATACTTTAACATGAGTGGGCAGTTTAGAGATACATTTGTCTATGCTTACCACAGTCATTTCATGGGATAATAATAGGCAGTGTGTGTTGGTGATGCTCATCAGATATAACATGGCACCGACTGACAGCAGATGAGTAGGTCTACACAAAAGTCTCGCTTACACAGACAAAACTTAATGTGAATCTAGACACTTTGATTGCACAAGATACTACCCCGTCTTCCTATAGGATTCAATCAATCAATCAAACTTTATTTGTATAGCACTTTTCAAACATTGGATGCTGCGCAAAGTGCTTTACGTAAATAAAAGCAGTAGCCAAATTTAAATACATATACAGTATTTGCACGATACATCCCACCTCTCCCATATGTGCGCGAGTGCACACACACACACACACACACACAACTCCTTACTTCTCACACACACATAAAATAGAAGAGTTTGAAATCTGATCATTTCAACTCATATTTACTGTACTTATGGCTATGCTTTGAGTTTGGTAAGATGGCTACCACACTGCTTCTGGTGGTCTCACTCTTCTCTGTACTTGCGAATTGGGTGTGCGGTATCCAGGCCTTTTTTTTTAATAGAGATCAGTGAATATCAGAGGTTGTTCTGTGCACAAATGAATATAATGTTCCTGTGCATGAATTGCCCAAGCAATTAAATTTGTTTCTAGTAACATGTTGCTTTTAAGTATACTAGTGCATACCTGTGCATGCCCGTAGAAACCAAGTATAAGCAAGTGTTTTTGAATGCCCATAGAAAGCAAGTGTAAGCAAGCATTTCTGCATTCGATCTTGGACAGGGTTACCATGGCAACAGTAACCATGGTGATGCATGTCTTTGATCTTTGACATGGTTACCATGGCAACAGTAACCCTGGTGAAACCTGCCTTTGATTTTTGACGTCATCTCCGAAACCTGCCTTTGATCGGTGATGATGTCATAGCGAGTCCTATGATCATGAGTGATGCCTGCCTTTGATCTTTGATGATGTCTTTGATGATGTCATAGCAAGTCCTATGATCGTGAGGGATGCCTGCCTTTGATCTTTGATGATGCTATAGCAAGTCCTATGATTGTGAGTGATGCCTGCCTTCGGTCTGTGATGCCTGCCTTTGATCTTTGATGATGTCATAGAGAGTTCCTATGATCTTTGACGATGTCATAGCGAGTCCTATGATCTTTGATGATGTCATAGCGAGTCCTATGATCATGACGTGTGTTTATAACTATAGTGTCTATATGATGTCATATAGACATCATAGGCACATCATAGGCGAGTCCTATGATCCTTTAACGAGTCCTATGATCATGACACCGTGACTACCACCCCGACGCACTGTACTGGCATCTGGTTTTCATATAGTGGTATTGGAGGAATCATAGATTTTGCTGGTACTTGTGAAATTTGTTCTGATACTCCATACCAATAGCCCACTGTTGCACAACATAAGGAGGGCTAAGGGGCACATAAAACACTGGGGAAAAAAAATACAGTTTTTTCAGTAACAGGTATCTGTAGCCTACTCAGTACTGGTTAAGTGCTCCACCTGAAGTAGTCATTCTGAAAAGGTGTTTTTGATGCAGCCCCAGGAGTAATAATGGAATTTGTGTTTCTTCCTATAACATTAACAATAATTTGGTGTTTTTTAATAAAAAAAAATGAACTGATCTAAATGCGTCATGGTGGCCATCACAACCCTTGACTTGCCGCTAGTCCAGCAAAAGCTAGCAGTACTCAAGTACTTTGCAAGCAGTTTCATGAAATGGCCAGTTAGAAAGCAACTCATACCGGCTTGGACGTCACCTGGGTTAACAAGGTCAGGAGTTCCTGGCATCAGAAGACAGAGCTGTGTGGAGGAATCTGATCAGACCTAAATGAAACGGTCATTGTCGCCACGACAGACTGCTATGATAATGATGATGATGATGATGATGATGATGATGATGATGATGATGATTTAGGACACAGTCCAAGGACGGATAATTTTTTCACACATAAGTTGTTCAGAACTCCTTATAAGAACTCCTTATACAAAGATATAGAGTGATGATAATCAAGTCAGTGGCGGTAATGCACCTGTAAGCTGGTTGCGAACCGCCAATCACATCTAAAAGAAGAAGAAGAAAATAGTAATTTCTTTTTCTTAGGCAGTAGTTACATGAGAATCCTCACAGGTGACAAGGTGTTCTGCATATTTTTTTCCTTCAAATTTTCAGTTTTCATTAAGTATATCATGGCATCATGACATTAGCATATTAGATAAAATGGGTAGTAGGCCATGACATCAACTCTAAAACAAGAGCACTCTGAGGCGAGTCCAATATTCCCTGCCAACATTTTCTTTGATGATCCCAGTACTTACTGACAGAAAACAGTTTTCAACTTGTCAATTACTGTGGCAGAATCAAATTATAAGCCCATCATCCACGAATATACAACTAAGTATACAACCCATAGTTGTAGGGCAGGATCCCGAGGTGAACCTGTGTAGCCAGTTTGGTGACTCTAGAGAGATTTACATGTTCTTTAGTAAGAGATCATAGAGACTGCCAACCTTGACCTTTGACCTTTTGACCCCAAATCTGTAGTCAGGAGTTATGGTCTCAGAGTGAACCTGTGTAAAAGGTATGGTGGCCCTAGCTTTCTTTGTTGCTGAGATATACTTTATAAGGCATTTTGATGTTGATCTTTGACCTTGCGATCCCAAAACCACAGTCACACTTCAGGGTCACAGGATGAAGTTTGATGGTCCAGGCTTTACTCGTTGTACAGTAATAAGGCATAAGAAATGCTAACCTTGACCTTTGACCTTTTGACCCCAAACACATAGTCAGAGGTCAGGATCCCAAGGTGAACCTGTGTAGCAAGTTTGGTGACCCTAGCTTTCTTTGCTGTTGAGATATAGTTTATAAGCTATTTTGATCCAAAATCATAGTCACACATCAGGGTCACAGGGTGAACTTGTGTACCAAATTTGGTGACCCTAGCTTTACTCATTGTACAGTAATAAGGCATAGCGTGAACACGCAGCTGCCTCTCTTCTCTCTTCGCGTTTTTGTGCCATTTAGACTGCGATGATGATGATAATGATGATGAGTGTTGTTTAAATTATGCCTGAGTGTATATTCATGTGTTTAATGTACATAAATGATGCTGCGCACAAGCTACAGTCACCACAGCCTTCTGGATATAAGGAATATTACCAAACATTACGTCCTGGATAAAGGCGTTATAGAGGAACTCTGTGGCCTAGGTCTTCTCCACCAGACCTCCACACCCCCGGACTCAACTGCTGTGTCTCATCCCAGATAGAGATGCCGTCGACCAGGGGTCACCAACTGGTGGACTCTGGTCCGGATCTGGACCCTGAGAGTCCTCCGTCCAGACCCCAGAGCCTTTTGATACAATTTGGGGAAAAGGGAGACTGTTTTATTCTGGTGGGGAACAAAGCGGAAAAAGCTAAACAACAAACATAAAATGTTCCGCCCCCCCTGTCCCTGTAATCATGGAGTGACAGTTCCATCCATGCTGTAACAGACCACCAACTGGTGGACTCTGGTCCGGATCTGGACCCTGAGAGTCCTCCGTCCAGACCCCGAAGCCTTTTGATACAATTTGGGGAAAAGGGAGACTGTTTTATTCTGGTGGGGAACAAAGCGGAAAAAGCTAAACAACAAACATAAAATGTTCCGCCCCCCCTGTCCCTGTAATCATGGAGTGACAGTTCCATCCATGCTGTAACAGACCACCAACTGGTGGACTCTGGTCCGGATCTGGACCCTGAGAGTCCTCCGTCCAGACCCCGAAGCCTTTTGATACAATTTGGGGAAAAGGGAGACTGTTTTATTTTGGTGGGGAACAAAGTGGGAAAAGCTAAACAACAAACATAAAATGTTCTGCCTCCCCTGTCCCTGTAATCATGGAGTGACAGTTCCATCCATGCTGTAACAGAGTTTACTGTTGATTAAAAAAAAAAAAATGTTGAGAAATTCTGTCCTGGAATTATATTTTGTGTCCGTTTGTTTTTTTTTTGTTTTTTTTGTCATAGTTTGAAACAGTTTTTTTCTGCTCTGAAAATATTGTATAGAGGTGGACTTTTTGTGAATTTTTTTTTTTTTTAGATATTAATCTTTTTTTAATGCAATACAATTAAGTTTGTGTTTTCCTGTAAAACATTTTTAGGATTTTAGTTGTAGATTTTATAATTTTAGACCTATTTATTTGGCGTCAACAAACACATTTAGTGTTCTCCTGTATTATAAAATTTTATATTACGTTTTGTTTGAAATTGAACAAAGAATTCATTTTAATATTTTTTGTTTAAAAATTAACATAGAGCTAAATGCAGCTAAAACATAAGCTTAATAAAATAATACGTGAAAGCAGGTTAAATGATGCTGGCTTGTCTGGAGACAGCTGTGGTCTTCTGAAATAATGTCAATGAAAGGATGACAGTTCTTAAAAGCGTATTTTGAGATAAATTTGACCATGTTTATTTTTTTTTATTTAACCTTTATTTATACAGGGTAGTTCCATTGAGAGGAAACCTCTCTTTTTCAAGGACACCCTGTTCACATTCACACCAGGAAGCTGCCCAGTACAACCACAGACTCACCTGTGGCCACTGAGCAGCTCCACTGGAGCAGTTGGGGTTAAGGGCCTTGCTTAAGGGCATCACTGTGGGGTTAAGGAGGGTGGGGCAAACACTGCTATGTTATCTGTCCCACTCAGCTCTAATCCTGCTGGTCCTGAGATTGAACCCACGACCCTCCACTCACCAGTTCACATCCCTCACCATTAGGCCACCACTACCCACCATGTATCAGATTTCTCTTCCATTTGTTTTAATAAAAGACGTTGGAAGTAAATTCATGGGTCATTGCAAATACTTTGCTTTAAAGGGCCAAGTTGTCATACAGTGGGAGGGAAAAATCTTGAATAGAAAAAAAAATGCATCAAGATGCACTGAGAATTGTTTTAGAATCAAGTTGGAGTTCTGACTCATAATCGACTCATGAGGTGCCTAAAGATTCCCACACCTAGTTCGGTCGGACCTCGGCTGGGGAGGAGGACCGACTTACCGGACCTTTTGCAGTTTTAGTCGGTGACCCCTGCCATAGACGGTGTGAGTGGCGACAAAAGAGACGTAAACGTGGAGGTATCCGAATAAAGCTAACTGCTAGCCTACACAGCCTCCCGGTTCCTTCCCTCATTCTGGCCAACGTACGCTCACTTGACAACAAAATAGACCACATACTGCTCCTGAGAACTACGCAGCGTGATGCGCAGAACTGCTGTGTTTTTATCTTTATGGAAACGTGGTTAAATGACAATATACCAGACTCTGCTATTCAGTTAGCAGGGCTAACATGCTATCGTGTTGACAGAGCGTTCAAGGAAGGAGGGAAAACGCGAGGTGGAGGAGTCTGTGTGTACATCAGTGACGCCTGGTGCCATGATGCAACTGTTGTGCATAAACACTATTCTCCATTGGTGGAGTTTATGATCATCAAGTGCCGACCCTATTACATTTGGAGAGAATTTTCATCCGTCCTGCTAGTCACCATGCATGCCCCACCCACTGCCATCGGCGAGAGGAGTAAAGCACTAAACGAACTCTATCAGGCCATCAGCGAGACACAAACAGCGCATCCAGACGGATTCCTCATCACAGCAGGAGACTTCAACCATGCAGATTTAAAGGCCCTCCTACCAAATCTACACCAACATGTAGACTTTCCAACAAGAGGAGACAATTTGCTGGACTTGGTGTACACAACTCACAAGAAAGCATACAGAGCCTCCCCCCCTTCTCCACCTGTGTCCTACTGATCACATCACCATCTTGTTAAGGCTGGCATACAAACCCAGAGTGAAAACAATCAGACCAACAAAAAAGCAGGTACATGTGTGGCCAGAGGGAGCCTCTGATGCTCTGAAAGACTGCTTCAGCACTACAGACTAGGATACTTTCAAGCACGCAGCCACTCACAATGGATACACAAACCTAGAAGAATACACTGAGGTTGTTGTGGCATACATAGCTAAATGCATTGATGATGTCACTCACTGCAAAACCATCATTGTTTGTGCCAACCAAAAGCCATGGATGACAGCAGAGGTCCACAGGTTCCTGAGGGCTCGGGATGCAGCCTTCAAGGCCGGTGACACTGCAGGACTAACAACAGCTAGGGTCAACCTGTCCCGTGGCATCAAAGAGGCAAAGCGACAGTACAGCAAGAAAATATCCGGCCACTTCAGCAACACCAGAGATGCACGTTCTCTCTGGCATGGCATACAGACTCTCACCAACTACAATCCTCCATCTCAGACCTGTGTGAGTGACATCACACTGCTTAACAACCTAAATGACTTCTTTGGCCACTTTGAAGCACAAAACAGCACATCAGCACAGAGGACCACTCCTCCTCCAGACGAGTAGGCCATAAGTCTGGAACCGGCGAGTGTGAAGAGGACCCTCTGCAGGATCAACCCACGCAAGGCAGCTAGCCCAGACAACATATTGGGTCACATTCTGAAGGGCTGTGCAGAGGAGCTCAAGAATGTCCTGGCCAACATCTTCAACATCTCCCTGAGTCAAGCTGTTGTCCCCACATGTTTCAAAACTGCTACCATAATACCAGTGCCAAAGAAGTCCGTCTCATCTGGCTACAATGATTACCGGCCTGTAGCACTGACCCCCATCATAATGAAGTGCTTCAAGCTGCTGGTCATGCAGAACATCAAGTCCATCCTCCCTCCCTCCCACAACCCATCTCAGTTTGCATACAGGTCAAGCAGATCCACAGAAGATGTCATCGCTGCTGCTTTTCATCCAGCCCTCACCCACCTGGACTCAAAGAATTCCTACATGTGAAGGCTGTTCTTGGACTTCAGTTCAGCATTCAACACAATCATCCCCCAGCACCTAATACAAAAACTCAGACACCTGGGACTCTAAACCTATCTCTGTAATTGGGTGCTGGACTTTCTCACAGTGAGGCCACAGAATGTGCGGGTTGGCAGCAACACCTCCAAGACCATCACACTGAGCACAGGGGCCCCACAATGCTGCGTGCTTAGCCCGCTACTCTTCACCCTGCTGACCCACGACTGTGTACCAGCCTACAGCACCAACCACATCATCAAGTTTGCGGACGACACGACAGTGGTGGCCCTCATCACCAGCAACGAGGAGGCCAACTACAGAAATGAGGTGAGCCAACTGGTCCAGTGGTGTAAAGACAATAATCTCTTCCTGAACGTGGGAAAAACCAAAGAGATTGTGGTTGACTTCAGGAGGGGACACACACAGCATCCCCCTCTGATCATCGATGGTGCAGCTGTGGAGAGGGTGAGCAGCACCAAGTTCCTGGGGGTGCACATCTCCGAGGACCTCTCCTGGTCCAACAACACAACATCACTGGCCAAGAAGACTCAAACTTACCTCTATTTCCTCTGCAACCTGAGGAGGGCACAAGTCCCCCCCCCCATCATGTGCTCATTCTATCGGGGCACCATTGAGCGCATTCTCACCAACTGCATCATGGCGTGGTATGGAAGCTGCACCGCCTCCTGCCGGAAGACACTACAACGCACAGTGAAAGCAGCCAGCAGCTGCCCCTCTGTTTCCCCTCTCGACATCTGCCTCACCCACAGAGCCATCAACATTGCAGGCAATACCTCCCACCCCTCACACTCCCTCTTCACCCCCCTGCCCTCGGGGAAAAAGTACCAGAGCCTCCAGGCTCACTCCACAAGACTGCTAAACAGCTTTATTCATCAGGCCATCAGGACCCTGAACTCTGTCCACTTCCTCCCCCCACCGCCCCCCAACCCCCTGGACACAGCATCCCTGTACCCCAAACCCATAGTCAGAGGTCAGGATTCCAAGTGGAACCTGTGTACCAGCTTTGGTAGCCCTAGCTTTATGCGTTGTACGGTAATAAGGCATAAGGAATGGTAACCTTGACCTTTGACCTTTTGACCCAAAACCCATAGTCAGAGGTCAGGATTCGAAGGTGAACCTGTATACCAAGTTGGTGGTCTGAGTGTTGCTCGTTTTATAGTAGTAGTAAATGTAGCATTTACCATTTACCATTGTGCAACTGCAATGTTAACTTTGAACTTGGACCCCTTGACCCCAAACCCATAGTTAGGTGAGTGACATAACGCACGGCCCAGGAGACACACACGCAGGCTCAGGATAGATTTAACAGCTTTATTAGCAACAAGGAAGTGTATGGCTGCGTGTCTGTGGAATAAGAATGTATTGGTGGTGGCGTCTGCGTCAGGCACGGGGGCAGGAGGCCGTACAGCCGGACAACCCTGTGGGAGACAGCAGAGGGAGAAGGGTAACGGGCACCACACCAATACAGGGAATAATGATGGTAGCTGGCTTACTTGGTTATGACAGGTGGCTGGCGTCGACAAGGGCGTGTCACGCCGCGCCGCTCATCAGCGGCGCCACCTGCTCACACACCTGCTCATCATCAGCGGCGGGGGATTTAAGCCACCTCACCCTGAGCTTCGGCCTGAAGCCGTCAGACTTCTTCATGCATCGCTGTGTGTTCCTTCACCCTCAGCGGATTACTCTGGTACCTCCTTTTCCTCCCAAGTCTGCTCCCCTGTGCACAGGTGGATTCCCCGGCGGCGGACAACGCCTCTCCATCGCCTGTTTCTCGCTGCTGCACTGGGCGCTCCAGGTGGCTGTTACCGGACCTCGTCCCTTGTTGTGCCAGTCATCCATCCTCTCCAAGTAAGCTCCTCTCTCGCTCTTATTCCTCCTGTGTTGGTGTGTGCCCGTCACCCTTCTCCTTGTGCTTTTCCCATAGGGTTGTCCGGCTGTACGGCCTCCTGCCTCTGTGCCCGAAGCAGACGCCGCCATCAACACATTTACATCCCGCAGACACACATCCATACACTCCTGTTGTTAATAGACTATTTGAACTACTCTGAGCCTGTGTGTGTGCGTCTCCTGAGCCGTGCGTTATGTCAGTACGGCTTCAGCAGAGCGGCTCGGCAGATGGCGGGCTCGCACACTGGTTTTCCACTCTCGAGGCTCGAGTGGATCAGATAGCCTATCAGCAACAGGTGATTTTTAATCAGTTGTTAAATATAACTAACCGGTTGGGCTGCTTGGACCCCCAACAGCCGTTCCCCCCCGGCTCGTCAGGGTGGCGCGGCTCCTGCTGCTCCAGTGGCCATCCAGCAGGGTCCGGGAACACCGGTTCGGCTCACGCCCATTCTAACCCCCGCCCGCTTTAGCGGTAAGCTCGGCGGAGCGCGGGGGTTTATTATGCAGTGTGAGTCCGTTTTTCACCGTGTGCCCGGAGACTTTCCCTCAGATCATAGCCGAATTGGTTATATCGGGAATCTCCTGGAGGGGCGAGCATTAACATGGACCTACGCCGTAATGGCGAGGCCCAGTTATGCCACCCTCACATATGACCAATTCGTGAGGCGCTTCCTGGAGGTCTTTGACCATTCTCTTACCGAGACGGTCCAGGTCGATCGGCTTCTCACCCTCCAGCAGGGAAGCCGGTTGGCAGCGGACTACGCGGTCGACTTCCGGGTAGCGGCGGAGGAATTAGGCTGGGAGGAATGCTCCCTCTGTGGCCTTTTCCTCCGCAGTCTCAATGATGATCTGAGGGATGAACAGGCTGGGCGGGATATCCCTGAGACGCTAGCGGAGCTAACATCCCTAGCGATCAGTTTGGACAACAGGCTGCGCGAGCGCTCCTCGGGACGGAAGTCGTCTTCTTCTCGCCCTCGTGGAGTCTCACCGCGCCTGTTCCAAGCTCGCCCCCTGGCGGCGCCGCCACCATCGTGCCCCGAGGAGTCGGAGCCGATGGTGACGGGCTGGACAAAGCTTTCCCCTGCGGAGAAACAACGCCGCCGTGAGTTGGATCTCTGCATGTATTGTGGAGATGACCAACACACGGTGAAGCTTTGCCCATGGAAAGCCAGTTGGCGGGGTCCGCGAGTCACTGTAGGGGGCCTCGCGGACGTCAATCGGTTAAGTTCTCTCACACAATTGAAGCTGCCCATCCGTTTCTGCCACAACCCCACTGGGCATCTCACCCACGCACTGGTGGATTCGGGTGCGGAAGGCAGCTTTATTTCACAAAGCCTGGCAACCCGATTGGGCATCCGCTGTCAGGCACTCAGGAATCCTATCTCCCTGGTCAACCTCTCTCGTGCCTCCCTTGGGAGAGTTACGCACCAGACCACCCCTGTTCCGGTTATTATCTCTGGTAACCACCGGGAGGAGATAATCTTTTACGTCCTGCCTAACTCTGTGTCGCCCGTCATCCTGGGGTATCCCTGGCTAGGCCTCCACAACCCCGTTCTGGATTGGAAGTCTGCCGGGGTGTCGGCATGGAGCACGTTCTGCATGGGCACCTGTCTTCAGTCCGCTGCCTGCTCTCCGTCCGCTTCTCCCCCTCCTACGGACGCTGCGCCCCCGGACCTGTCCCTGGTGCCACTGGAATTTCACGACCTGGGTATGGTATTCAGCAAATCTAAGGCGATGTCTCTCCCTCCTCATCGGCCCTATGACTGCGCAATCAATCTCCGCCAGGGGGCACCCTTACCTTCTGGACGACTCTACAGTCTATCGGCGCCGGAGAAGGAGACAATGAACTCATACCTTAAGGAGTCGCTGAGTGCTGGGATAATCCGCCCATCGTCATCACCTGTGGGGGCAGGATTCTTCTTCGTTGGTAAGAAGGACGGATCCCTCCGTCCTTGCATTGACTATCGTGCCCTTAATGACATCACGGTGAAGGATCGTTACACCCTGCCCCTCATGGACACCGCTTTCCACTCCCTCCAGGGGGCGACTTGGTTCACCAAGCTGGATCTACGCAGCGCATACCACCTCGTCCGGATCCGGGAGGGAGATGAGTGGAAAACAGCCTTCCGTACCCCGAACGGCCACTTCAAATACCTGGTGATGCCGTTCGGGTTGACCAACGCTCCAGCCGTCTTTCAGCGCCTCATCGACGTCCTCCGGGATTTTATTGGCCTTTTTGTGTTCGTCTACCTGGATGACATATCCAAGTCCAGGGACGAGCACCAGGTCCACGTGAGGCGGGTCCTCCAAAGACTGCTGGAGAATCGGTTATACGTGAAGGCTGAGAAGTGTGAATTTTACGCAAAGACAACATCCTTCCTTGGGTTCATCATCTCACACGACCAGGTGCTTCCGGACCCAGAGAAGGTGAAGGCGGTGGTGGAATGGCCTACACCTGCATCGAGGAAGCAGGTGCAACAGTTTGTTGGGTTCGCGAACTTCTACCGCCGCTTCGTCCCAAATTTTGGCACCATCGTCGGCCCACTGACCCGCCTCACGTCCCCTAAGGTCCCGTTCCGGTGGACCGAAGAGGCCGCAGCTGCTTTTCAGGCGCTGAAGGCGGAGTTCTCCTCCTCCCGGGTCCTTAGCCAAGTCAACCCTGCGCTGCAGTGCATCGTGGAAGTGGACGCTTCGGACACAGGAGTGGGGGTGATGCTATCCCAGCGGTCGCCAGACGATGGTATCAAACGGCCCTGCGCCTTCTTCTCCCGGCGCTTGTCCCCGGCGGAGAGGAATTACGACGTGGGTGACAGAGAGCTCCTCGCCATCAAGCTCGCGCTACAGGAGTGGCGTCACTGGCTAGAGGGGGCGGACCTGCCGTTCGTGGTCCTGACGGACCACAAGAACTTGGAATATCTTAGATCTGCCAGGCGCCTGAACGCCCGCCAGGCGCGCTGGTCCTTGTTCTTCGCCAGGTTCCAATTTACCATCACCTTCAGGCCTGGCTCCAAGAACGGCCTGCCCGACGCCCTCTCTAGGCAATTCGCCCCTGAGGAGTCGGAGGACACGGTTCACACCATCCTACCCAGGTCGTGCGTCGTGGGAGCCATCACCTGGGACATCGAGAGCAAGATCCGGAAGGCGCAGGAAGTGGAACCTGACCCTGGCGGCGGACCGGAGGGGAGGCTGTTTGTGCCATCCACGGCTCGAGGGGAGGTAATCCACTGGTTGCACACCTCCAAGCTCACCTGTCACCCTGGCTCCTCCTGGATGATTGACCTCCTCCAGCGGTCCTTCTGGTGGCCGGGCCTGCGGAGGGACGCTGCCCGCTACGCCCGGGCCTGTCCAGTTTGTGCCACCAATAAATCGGGTAATGCCCCTCCAGCGGGTTTGCTCCAGCCTCTGCCCATCCCTGGCAGGCCCTGGTCGCATATCGCCCTGGATTTCGTCACCGGATTCCCAGTCTCGAACACCTACGACACCATCCTGACCATCGTGGACCACTTCTCCAAGGCGGTACACTTCGTTCCTCTACGAGGTCTCCCAACTGCCCTGGAGACGGCGGACCTCCTCATCCAACATGTGGTCAGGCTGCATGGGATGCCGGTGGACGTGGTCTCGGACCGAGGACCCCAATTTTCATCAGAGGTTTGGAGGTCGTTCTGCAACGCCTTAGGAGCCAAGGTGAGCCTCACCTCCGGCCATCACCCCCAATCCAACGGGCAGTGTGAACGGACCAACCAGGAGCTGGAGGCTGCGCTCCGCTGTGTAACGGCGTCCAAACCTACGTCCTGGAGTTCCCACCTCGCCTGGGTTGAATACGCCCATAACACCGCTCGCTCTTCTGCTACAGGGATGTCTCCCTTTAAGGCGTCCCTGGGTTACGATCCCCCGCTGTTCCCGGCGCAGGAGAGTGAGGTAACTGTCCCTTCAGTACGGGCGCATCTCAGGCAGTTCCGCTCCATCTGGGCGTCTGCGCGCAATGCGCTTCTACGCACGGCGGAGCGCAACAGAGCCATGGCGGACCGGCACATCAGACCTGCCCTGGTGTACAGAGTTGGTCAGCAAGTCTACGTGTCGACCCAGGACGTGATCTTAAAGGGCGAGAGGAGGAAGCTGGCACAGCGCTTCATGGGTCCATACCCCATCACCAGGATCGTCAACCCGGTGGCTGTGCGTGTAGCTATTCTCCCCTCCCTCCGCATACATCCCACCTTCCACGTGTCCAAGGTGAAGCTGGCAGTCTCCGATCCCCTTTGCCCTCCTCCTGCTGCGCAACCCGCGCCCCGGATGATTGATGGCCATCCGGCCTGGCCCGTCTCCTCCATCCTGGACTCCTGGCGCCGGGGTTGTGGGTTGCAGTACTTGGTGGACTGGGAGGGCTATGGGCCTGAACATCGACAGTGGGTACCCTCGTCGTTTGTGTTGGACCCATCGCTCATCGCTGATTTCCACCGAGCGCACCCAGAGAAGCCATCGCCAGGAGGCGCTGCTAGAGGGGGGAGTACTGTCACGCCGCGCCGCTCATCAGCGGCGCCACCTGCTCGCACACCTGCTCGTCATCAGCGGCGGGGGATTTAAGCCGCCTCGCCCTGAGCTTCGGCCTGAAGCCGTCAGACTTCTTCATGCATCGCTGTGTGTTCCTTCACCCTCAGCGGATTACTCTGGTAAGAAGACCTTACCTCCTTTTCCTCCCAAGTCTGCTCCCCTGTGCACAGGTGGATTCCCCGGCGGCGGACAACGCCTCTCCATCGCCTGTTCCTCACTGCTGCACCGGGCGCTCCAGGTGGCTGTCTACCGGACCTCGTCCCTTGTTGTGCCAGTCATCCATCCTCTCCAAGTAAGCTCCTCTCTCGCTCTTATTCCTCCTGTGTTGGTGTGTGCCCGTCACCCTTCTCCTTGTGCTTTTCCCATAGGGTTGTCCGGCTGTACGGCCTCCTGCCTCTGTGCCCGAAGCAGACGCCGCCATCAACACATTTACATCCCGCAGACACACATCCATACACTCCTGTTGTTAATAGACTATTTGAACTACTCTGAGCCTGTGTGTGTGCGTCTCCTGAGCCGTGTGTTATGTCAGGGCGAAGCCCGGGAGACAGCGACCTGCGGTACCTGTGGCAGCAGCGTAGAGCCAACGGCGAGGTGATGAAGTCCGCCGCCGGGAATGTCCACCTGTGCACAGGGGAAGGCTAGAGGAGAGAGGTAAGGGGAGCTTACCCAAGATATCTTCACTAGTCGGTTTGAGATCCGTAGTAGCAAAGGGGCCGAAGTAGAGAGACGGCTTCAGGCTGAAGCCCAGGGCAGAGTGGATTAAATACCTCGCCACTGACGAGGAGCAGGTGTGCGCGCGGCTGGCGCCGCTGATGAGCAGCGAGTCATAACAGTACTCCCCCCTCTAGCAGCGCCTCCTGGCGATGGTTTTTCCGGGTGCGCTCGATGAAACTCAGAAATGAGTGACCAGTCCAACACCAGCGAGGAAGGCACCCACTGCCTCCACTCGTGTCCATAGCCCTCCCAATCCACCAGGTACTGCAATCCGCGACCCCGGCGTCGGGCGTCCAAGATGTCAGCGACGGTCCAGGCCGGATGGCCACCAATCATCCGGGGAGCGGGGTGCGCCGCAGGTGGAGGGCAGAGGGGGTCAGAGACCACCGGTTTAATTTTGGAGACGTGGAAGGTGGGATGGATGCGGAGGGAGGAGGGAAAAGCCATACGCACAGCCACCGGGTTGATGATTCTGGTTATGAGATAAGGGCCGATGAACCGTTGGGCCAGCTTTCTCCTCTCACCCTTTAGGATAATGTCCTGTGTGGATACCTAAACTTGCTGTCCCACCTGGTAGGCAGGTGCAGGTCTCCTATGTCGGTCCGCCGTAGACTTATTGCGCTCCGCCGTGCGTAAAAGCGCATTACGCGCCATGGACCAAAGGGAGCGGCACCGCCTCAGATGTGCCTGGACAGAGGGGACAGCCAACTCGCCCTCCTGCGCGGGGAACAGGGGTGGATCATAGCCCAAGGATGCTTTAAAGGGCGACATTCCGATGGCCGTAGAGCGAGAGGTGTTGTGGGCGTACTCCACCCAGGCGAGGTGAGAACTACAGGACGTGGGTTTGGATGAAGTAACGCAGCGGAGCGGAGCCTCCAGCTCCTGGTTAGTCCGCTCACACTGCCCGTTAGACTGGGGGTGATGGCCGGAGGAGAGGCTTACCTTGGCTCCCAGGGCGTTGCAAAATGACCTTCAGACGTCCGAAGAAAACTGGGGGCCGCGATCGGAGACCACGTCGACCGGGATTCCATGCAGTCTGACCACGTGCTGGATGAGGAGGTCCGCCGTCTCCAAGGCTGAGGGAAGTCCACGTAGGGGCACGAAGTGGGTGGCCTTGGAAAAACGGTCAACAATGGTCAGAACTGTGTCAAAGTTGTTGGAGACAGGGAGCCCGGTGACAAAGTCCAGAGCGATGTGCGACCAGGGCCTGCCAGGGACGGGCAGGGGCTGGAGCAGACCCGCAGGGGGAGCGTTACCTGACTTATTGGCAGCACAGACGGGGCAGGCCCGGGCGTAACGGGCGGCATCCCTCCGCAGGTCTGGCCACCAAAAGGATCGCTGGAGAAGGTCAATCATCCGCGAAGCTCCAGGATGGCAGGTGAGCTTGGAGGTATGGAGCCAGTGTATAACGTCCCCCCGGACGGCAGATGGCACGAAGAGCCTCCCCTCCGGTCCGCCGCCAGGGTCTGGTTCCGACTCCTGCACCCTCCGGATCTTGTCTTCTATGTCCCATGTAACAGCCCCCACGACGCACGACCTGGGCAAGATGGTGTGAGCAACGTCTTCTGCGGCCTCCGGGGCAAATTGCCTGGAGAGGGCGTCGGGCAGGCCATTCTTGGAGCCAGGCCTATATGTGATGCTGAACTTAAACCTTGCAAAGAACAGGGACCAACGCGCCTGGCGGGCGTTCAGACACTTGGCAGATCTCAGGTACTCCAGGTTCTTGCGGTCAGTGAGGACCACAAAAGGCAAGGCTGCCCCCTCCAGCCAGTGACGCCATTCTTGAAGGGCAAGCTTGATGGCAAGAAGCTCTCTGTCCCCCACGTCGTAGTTTCGTTCCGCCGGGGACAGGCGCCGAGAGAAGAAGGCGCAGGGTCGCTTGACTCCATTGGCTGGGGACCGCTGGGACAACACCGCCCCCACCCCCGTGTCCGAAGCGTCCACCTCCACAATGCACTGCAGCGCGGGATCAACCTGGCTGAGGACCCGGGAGGAGGAGAACTCCGTCTTCAGCGCCTGGAAGGCCGAAGCGGCCTCTTCAGTCCACCGGAACGGGGTCTTAGGAGAGGTGAGGCGGGTCAGGGGCCCGACGATGGCTCCAAAGTTCGGGACAAAGCGGCGGTAGAAATTGGTGAACCCGATGAATTGCTGAACCTGTTTCCGGGAAGTTGGTGTTGGCCAATCCACCACTGCTTTGATCTTCGCTGGGTCCGGAAGCACCTGGTCATGGGAGATGACGAACCCCAGGAAGGAAGTCGTTTTGGCGTAGAATTCACATTTTTCCGCCTTGACGTACAGACGGTTCTCCAGCAGTCTCTGCAGGACCCGCCTCACGTGGACCCGGTGTTCATCCCTGGACCTGGAGAAGATGAGAATGTCGTCCAGGTAGACGAATACAAACAGGCCGATGAAGTCCCGGAGGACGTCATTGATGAGGCGCTGAAAGACGGCTGGAGTGTTGGTCAACCCAAATGGCATCACGAGATATTCAAAATGCCCGTTTGGGGTACGGAAGGTGGTTTTCCACTCATCTCCCTCCCGGATCCGGACGAGATGGTAAGCGCTGCGGAGATCCAGCTTAGTAAACCAGGTCGCCCCCTGGAGGGAGTGGAAGGCAGTGTCCATAAGGGGCAGGGTGTACCGGTCCTTCTCCGTGATATCGTTGAGAGCTCGATAGTCGATACAAGGACGAAGAGATCCGTCCTTCTTTCCCACGAAGAAGAACCCTGCACCTACTGGAGAGGAGGACGGTCGGATGATCCCAGCACTGAGCGACTCCTTCAGATAGCTGTTCATTGCCTCCTTCTCCGGCGCTGACAGACTATAGAGGCGTCCTGAGGGTAAGGGCGCCCCCTGGCGGATGTTAATGGCGCAGTCGTAGGGCCGGTGAGGAGGCAGAGACATCGCCTTGGACTTACTGAAAACGGCACCCAGGTCGTGGAACTCTGAGGGCACTAGGGTGAGATCCGGGGGCGCGGTGTCCTGAGCTGTGGGAGGCGAGGACGGGGTGCAGGCCGCAGATTGGAGGCAGGTACCCATGCAGAAAGTGCTCGACGCTGACACCTTCCCAGTCTTCCAGTCCAAGGCGGGGTTGTGTAGGCGGAGCCAGGGATAACCGAGGATGACAGGAGTTACTGAGGTGGGCAGGACGAAAAAGGAGATATCCTCCCGATGGTTTCCAGAGATGATCACGGGAACGGGGGATGTTTGGTGAGTTACTTTTCCCAGGGAAACTCGGGAGAGATTAACCAGGGCGAGAGGAGTGTCGAGGGAGTGACAATGGATGCCCAGTCGGGTTGTCAGGCTTTGTGAAATAAAGCTACCCTCCGTGCCTGAATCCACCAGTGCATGTGTGAGGTGCCCAGTGAGGTTGTGACAGAAGCGGATGGGCAGCGTCAAATGTGTGAGGGGACTTAACCGATTAGCGTCCGCGAGGCCCCCTACAGTGACTCGCGGACCACCTCGTTTGGCTTCTCCGGACAATGCTCCACTGTGTGCTGGCTACCTCCGCAATACATACAGAGGCCCAGGTCACGACGGCGCTGTTTCTCCGCCAGGGGGAGCTTTGTCCGGCCCGTCACCATTGGTTCCGACTCCTCGGAGACCTCCGGCGGCGGCAACACCAGGTGGCGAGCTTGGGGCAGACGTGTAGAGGCACCCCGCGAGCGAGAAGACTGCTTCGCCTCGGAGGCGCGCTCGCGCAGCCTGTTATCCAAACTGATGGTGAGAGAAATCAGCTCCACCAGCGTCTCCGGGGTATCCCGTCCAGCCAGCTCATCCCTCAGACCGGAATTTAGGCTGCGGAGGAAGATGCTGCAGAGCACGCGCTCTTCCCAGCCAACTTCCTCCGCGGTAACCCGGAAGTCGATCGCGTAGTCGGCCGCTGATCGGCTCCCCTGTTGGAGTCCGAGAAGGCGGTCGACCTGGACACTGTCCAAACGCGAATGATCAAACACTTCCAGAAATTGTCGCACGAACTGGCCATAGGTGAGGGTGGCGTAGCTGGGCTTCACCATAATGGCGTAAGCCCAGGTAAGCGCATGACCCTCAAGGAGATTACCTATATAGCCAATTCTGCTATGGTCTGAGGGAAAATCTCCGGGAACGCGAAGAAACACGGACTCACACTGCATAATAAAATCCCGAGCTCCACCCAGCTTACTGCTGAAGCGAGCAGGAGTGGGGATTGGTGTGAGCCGTGTTGGCGCACCCGGAGCGTGCTGGACGGCCACCGGAGCCGCAGGAGCCACGCCACCCGGACGAGCCGAGGGGAACGGCTGCTGGGGGTCCAAGCGGTCTAATCGGTTAGTAATGATAATTAATTG
The DNA here is from genome assembly GCA_020510985.1 of Pholidichthys leucotaenia. NCBI lineage: Eukaryota > Metazoa > Chordata > Actinopteri > Cichliformes > Pholidichthyidae > Pholidichthys > Pholidichthys leucotaenia. Next base: position 31,954,012 of record CM035844.1, read on the forward strand.
ATTTAATATCACCTGTTGCTGATGAGCTATTAAATCCACCCGAGCCTTGAGGGTGGAAAGACGGTGTGCGAGCCCGCTGTCTGCCGAGCCGCTCTGCTGAAGCCGTACTGACATAACGCACGGCCCAGGAGACACACACGCAGGCTCAGGATAGATTTAACAGCTTTATTAGCAACAAGGAAGTGTATGGCTGCGTGTCTGTGGAATAAGAATGTATTGGTGGTGGCGTCTGCGTCAGGCACGGGGGCAGGAGGCCGTACAGCCGGACAACCCTGTGGGAGAGAGCAGAGGGAGAAGGGTAACGGGTACCACACCAATACAGGGAATAATGATGGTAGCTGGCTTACTTGGTTATGACAGGTGGCTGGTGTCGACAAGGGCGAAGCCCGGGAGACAGCGACCTGCGGTACCTGTGGCAGCAGCGTAGAGCCAACGGCGAGGTGATGAAGTCCGCTGCCGGGAATGTCCACCTGTGCACAGGGGAAGGCTAGAGGAGAGAGGTAAGGGGAGCTTACCCAAGATATCTTCACTAGTCAGTTTGAGATCCGTAGTAGCAAAGGGGCCGAAGTAGAGAGACGGCTTCAGGCCGAAGCCCAGGGCAGAGTGGATTAAATACCTCGCCGCTGACGAGGAGCAGGTGTGCGCGCGGCTGGCGCCGCTGATGAGCGGTGAGTCATAACAGTGAGGGTGTAAGATGTATATTAGATACAACTACTGTATTGATTTGAAAAGCCTACATTATTTGTTTTAGTTGTTATTGTGTTTAGAAGATTTAGGGAAAAATCTGACATCTGACCTTTGACCTCAAGGTCATCCAATGAGAGTGAAATTGTCATGAACGGGGCTGTTGTTTCCTGCCCCATTTCATGACCTGTGGCTTAGCCTCTGATTGTTATCATTTCTAGCTGGCAGATTATTGGTTCCTCTGCTAGTCTACAGCCCCAGCCCTCCTCTCACCTCTCTGCCAGGCACCTACCAGCTGTCTGCCATCATCCCTCTGTTTCCACGCATGCACTCACACACACATTCATCCTCACTCACATGCTCTGACACTCACTCATGCACCTGCTCAGCCACACTCCTGCATCCACTTGACATCATTAGCACTGGAGTATTTATGTTGGTCAGTGGATGCACTCAATGTGGCGGCAATAGTCAACCTTTTTTTTTTTTTTTTGTTACTTATTTGTACCCGTAGGTAGATTTGGTATGCAGTCTGGTGTCAAGCCACCGGCTGCCGGTCGCTGCGTGCGCGAGCGCCCTAAACCTACATGTTTTTGGTATGCGGGAGGAAACTGGAGAAATCCCGGAGTAAACCCACGCAACACGGGGAGAACATGCAAACTCCACACAGCTCACTGTTGGTCGGGGGCTGGGATCGAACCCACGATCTAATGATCCCCGCAATCCCCCGGCCGAGGGTAAACTGTGCTGCCACAGTGCTAAACCACTGCGCCACCGTGGCGCAGTGGTTGATGACCAGACTCACTCCTGTTGGTTCACCTCTTTTCCCCGGACTGTGTATGGAGTTGTTTTCCAGTGCCAGTTGCTCCGACCCTGCATGTAAGTCCTCTTTTCACTATTATAACCCTCCTTCTCCACTTCCCAGTTCCGCCCTTGGAGCGTGTGGGGCTTGACAACTGCGTTTGTAGCTGGTCATCCATCTCTACTAACCCTCAACTGTATTAGTTGGACATTTTGTGTATTTTGTGTTTTCCCCGTTCTGTTTAATGAACATGTCAGCTTCATCTGCATTTGGGCTCACACTTATTCAATTGTTCGTTGCGCACTGACGCAGCGGACATGACAGATTGCTGTTCTGTCTCCTCTCTGCCAGGCACCTACCAGCTGTCTGCCATCATCTCTCTGTTTCCATGCATGCACTCACACACACATTCATTCTCACTCACATGCTCTGACACTCACTCATGCACCTGCTCAGCCACACTCCTGCATCCACTTGACATCATTAGCACTGGAGTATTTATGTTGGTCAGTGGATGCACTCACTGTGGCAGCAATAGTCAACCTTTGATGACCAGACTTGCTCCTGCTGGTTCACCTCTTTTCCCCGGACTGTGTATGGAGTTGTTTTCCAGAGCCAGTTGCTCTGACCCTGCATGTAAGTCCTCTTTTCACTGTTATAACCCTCCTTCTCCGTTTTCTAGTTCCGCCCTGGGACTGCGTGGAGCTTGACAACTGCGTTTGTAGCTGGTCATCCATCTCTACTAACCCTCAACTGTATTAGTTGGACATTTTGTGTATTTTGTGTTTTCCCCATTCTGTTTAATAAACATATCAGCTTCACCTGCATTTGGGCTCGCACCTATTCAGTTGTCGCTGAACACTGATGCAGCGGACATAACAGAAATTGCAATATCCGCATGATCAGAGTAGCTCAAACCATGGTGCCAAGTTTCAAAACAATCGGAACAAAACAATAGAAGGAGCTGATTTTTTGATTTGATGTTTTTGATTTTGTGTATTTTATTGATCCCCAGAGGGGAAATTCAGGGCATCCACCTGGATGGATGAAGCAGCCACGGTACGGTGCTATCCCTTCACCATTCACACACACATTTACACCTAGGCCCACTTTGGAGTCTCCAATTAACCTTGGTCTGTGGGAGGAAACCTTAGAAATCCCGGAGTAAACCTACGCAGACACGGGGAGAACATGCAAACTCCACGCAGATCACTGTTGGTCAGGGATCGAACCCAGGATCCCATGGCCAAGGGTGATTTCACAAGATGGTAACTGTCTAGGAAGTGAGGTGAAACGGGAGGTCATAGCTCAGAGGCTACAATTCCTGCAAAAATCATCCGATCAGAACCAAATAGACAGCTACCTCTACTTCCGCATATGGGACCTTAAATTGAAAAAAATTCCCCACTGAAATGAATGGCAAGACCGAAATTATCTTTTCATCCTGATGAAATTTTGCCACAAGTTATTTATTTATTTTTGTATATTTTATTAATCCCAGAGGGAAATTCATGGCATCCACATGGATGGATGAGGCAGCCATGGTGCAGTGCCAATCCCTTTACTATTCGCACACACACATAGGGCCACTTTAGAGTCTCCAGTTAACCAGTTAACCTAACTTGCATGTTTTTGGCCTGTGGGAGGAAACCGGAGTACCTGGGGTAAACCCACACAGACACGGGGAGAACATGCAAACTCCACACAGAAGGGTCACTGATGGTCAGGGGGTGGGATCGAACCCACAACCTTCTTACTGTGCTGCCACAGTGCTAACCGCTGCACCACCAAGCTGCCCATTTTATTTGTTTATTGCATATGGGACCTTAAATCGAAAAAATTCTCCATTGAAATTAATGGTAAGAGCGAAATTATCTTTTGATCCCGATCAAATTTTGCCACAAGTTACACATATGATGTTTGTCAATTTAAAAGATAATTTTCCACGTAATTAAAGTTGTCGACTGTCGTATAATAACAGAGTAATATTTAGTTTTTGTTTCAACGACTAGCGGACAACAATTCCCATCATCCCACATCACTAAACACGAGCATGGCAGGAGATTACTAAAACCTCACCTCCTGTTTCCTGACCGATGAAAAAAGATCTCAAGAGGAGAAAAACAACACAAAGGTATTGTTTTATGTTGTGAAAGCTGCAACTGATCCAGAGGACTGTTAGTCACTTCAACCTGGGCACTCTTTGAAAAGATGATGTAAGCTCCATCCATCTGTGTTTGTAGTTTTTAATTTATGTATTTTCATAACCTTACAGGTATACTTTAACAGTTAGACAACAACCTACACCGTTATTTATGTGGAAAATTATCTTTTAAATTCATAAACATCATATGTGTAGCTTGTAGCAAAATTTGATTGGGATCAATATAAGATAAGATAAAAAAAAAAGCCTTTTTTATTCCCACAATGGGGAAATTCCAGGATTACAGCAGCAAAGGGACAGCAGCACTCAAAAGATAATTTCACTCTTGCCATTCATTTCAGTGGAGAATTTTTCTGATTTGAGGTGCCATATGCGGAAGTAGAGGGGGTGTAACTTAGGCTCTCTATTGCAATATACGCATCATCAGCATACAGCGAGGAAAATAAGTCTTGAACATGTTATCATTTTTCTCATTAAACATATTTCTGATGGAGCCATTGACCTGAGATTTTCACTAGATATCAGTAACAACCCAAGTAATCCATACATACAAAGAAATCAAAGCAGCTGTGTTCACAAACCAAGTTATATTTCATATAATGAAATGACATGGGGAATAAATATTGAACACATGAAGAAAAAAAATTGCAAGAAGGCATAGAAAGCCAAGAAACTAGCTGAAATCCATCAGAATTTAGGAAGCCATCCCATCCCCCATCAGTGCAAATTAATTTTAGCGGGTTAAGTCCTGACTGATAGCCTTTAAAAAGGTCTGTGAATATCAGATTGTCACACCACAAAGAACTCATGATGGGTAGACGCAAAGAGCTCTCTATAAACGTTGGCAACCTTATTGTTGTAAAATATAGTGATAAAATATAGTGATGGCTTTGGTTAGAGGCACATTTCTAAACTGCTGAGTGTTCTAGTGAGCACTGTTGGAGCAATCATTCAGAAGTGGAAAGAACATCATTTTACCATAAACCAGCCATGACCAGGAGTTCCTTGCAAGATTTCTGACGGAGGAGTTAAAAGAATTATCATTGTCATGTTTGCCCCTTTCAGGGCATTAGTGAGGCACCAGATGCCGACAGAGAGTTTCTGTATATTTATTAAAGGAAGGTAACAAAATAACAAGCCACGTGGGGCAAAATACAAATAACTAAACATGCAGCCCCGAAGGGTGAAATAAGGAGAGGAATAAAAACAATCACAAAGAGCGAGGGCGAAACCTGACGCTGTAAACACTTACAAATGGATGAAGTGAGGGCGAAACCTATGCTGAAGTGAGACTGGAGCCGGACGTAGTGACTCCAGTCATGGTTGACGACGAGGTTGCACTGAAGAGTGAGCCTCAGCTGCCACCTTAAATACGAAGCACGAAAGCTGAGGGCCAAACAGGTGAAGAGAAAACATAATCACAGAATCATGATCAGCTGTGACAGGGCTGGCTCAACTTGACAGCCGGAAGTCCGGCTGTGGCGCTGTCACAGTAAAAGCCCCCGCGGTACAAATAATAACAAACCTAGGAATGCGGAGGAAAAGGGAAAATACTGAGTGACTCCAGCGCGGATCGACTCGAGTGTGGATCAGCTCTGTGCTCAGATCACCACAATCAGAAGAGTTATCCAAGAGCCAAAAACCACTCGTGGAGAGCTCCAGAAAGACCTGGAGTTAGCAGGTACTGCTGTTTCAAAGAAAACAATAAGTAATGCACTCAACCAACATAGGCTCTATTCCTACTCACGTCGCAAGACTTTATTGCTGAAGAAAAAGGATGTTGAAGCTCGTTTAAAGTTTGCTGCACAACATTTGACAAGCCTGTAAAATACTGGGAGAATATAGTCTGGTCACATGAGACCAACACTGAACTTTTTGGATGCCACAACACAGTATGTTTGGAGGAGAAATGGCATTGCACATCCCATCATGGTGTGGGGGTGTTTTTTTAGCACATGGTACAAGCACACCTCATATAACTGAAGGAAAGATGAATTGACAAATGTACAGAGACATCTCTGATAAGAACCTGTTGCCATCTGCCAAGATGCTGAAGATGAAACGAGGGTGGACGTTTTAGCAAGACAATGATCCCAAACACAGCCAAGCAAACTCTCAACTGGCTCCAGAGAAGGAAAATAAAGCTCCTAGAATGGCCCAGTCAGTCACCTGACCTGAATCCAATTGAAAATCTATGGAACGAACTGAAGATTAGAGCTCATAGAAGACACCCACGGAACCGTCAAGATTTGACAGTTTGTGTGGAAGAATGGGCTAAAATCACTCCTGAGCAATGCCTGCACCTAGTTTCTCCATACAGGAGGCATCTGGAAGCTGCTATTACCAACAAAGGCTTTTCTACTAAATATTAAATGAATTTCACCAAGTGTGTTATACTTATTCCCTGTGTCATTCCACTTTATAAATTGTTTTGTGAACACAGTTGCCTTGATTTCTTTGTATGGATGGATTACTTGGGTTGTTACTGAAATCTGGTGAAAATCTCAGGTCAGTGGCTCCATCAGAAATATGTGTAATGAGAAAAATGTTGATGTGTTCAATACTTATTTTCCCCGCTGTATAGTATCAAACCATGGTACCAAGTTTCAAAACAACTGGACCAGAACTGTAGGAGGAGTTCATGTCACAAAAATGGGACAGACGGACGGGCGGACAGACTGACCCATAACAAACATAATCCCCCTTTGGTCTTTGTCCAAATGGCTCTTCAACCCCTTTGGGCTTCATCCGGGGGTGAATAAAACTAGAGGGCCCTCAGAGAGTGCATACTCCCACCAAGGCCCCATCTCTCATATCCTGACTCAGCTCATCTAAAAAGTCTAAAGGGATCATCTGTAGCCCAAGGGCCACCTCTGGTGAAAATTTCATCAAAATCCCTCAAGCATAGTTTTTGCATAATCCTGCTAACAAACAGTCAAACAAACAAGCCAACAAAAAAAAAAAAACATACAGTAATCTCCCTGGCAGAGGTAATCAACCACAATAAATTCACAAACTATTTTGACAAAGAAAAATGAAAGATCTTTCTTATTTATTACATTTGGAGAAAAAAAGAAAAGATAAAAATGGTTTAAGTGGAAGGAAGAACCAAGCTTATTTTTTCCCACCAAAGTATTCATGCAGTCTGAAGCAGAAATTTCCTTTTCTTAATGTCACAATAAATGTACAACTATCACATTTTTACTACAAAAATGTCAGGATGACAGAAAAAAGTTATTTTACTTCAGCTTTTCCAGAGCTATGACTCCATAGCAGGCAGCGCAGTGGTGGAGTGGTTACCACTGCAGCAGCACAGCAACTCACCCTTGGCCGGGGGATCCTGGGTTCAATCCCGGCCCCCGACCAACAGTGATCTGTGAGGAGTTTGCACGTTCTCCCCGTGTCTGTGTGAGTTTACCCCAGGATTTCTCTGGTTTCCTCCCACATGCCAAAAACATGCAAGTTAGGTTAATTGGCATCAACTGGGGATTCTAAATTGTCCTTAGGTATGACTGTGAGAGCGAATGATTGTCTGTCCCTCTGTGTTGGCCCTGCGATCTGTCCAGGGTGTACCCTGCCTCTCACCCAAAGATGCTGGAATAGGCTCCAGCCCCCCACCCGTGATCCGAAAAGATTAAGCGGAAGAAGATGGATGCATGGATGAATCCATAGCAAAAGTATTCTGGCATAGGAAGCACAGTCAAAAGAGTCCACTAGATGGAGCCAAATATCTATACATTAATAGCACAAGGCGCTTCTGTGTACTTGTGTCAATATTTGCATCAGTCAAAGGTATCATTTACAGTTCTGAACTACCAAAACCTTTTTCTTCTGATATTTTTCATAAAAAGTATAGTGGCTTGTGTTCTTGATTTACAAAATTAAAAAAAATCTGTTTCATATGGAATATTATTTCTGATCTGTTTTCTGTTGAAAAAAAAAATATTGTAAAGCTGAGCCATGCTGTCTTCTTCTTGCGTGAAGAGGATAAGTCAAGCTCGACTCGATTCTCTCTTTTGAGCCATCAAGCATATTTATTAATAGAGCAGAACATGTTTCCATTATGTCATGCATGTACAGACATTGCTTCTGTTGCAACTCACTGCTCAGACAGGAGAAAGGGAAACTACACAATATGTGATGATGTCACATCCCAACGTGTTGTAAAGCACTTAATAGGGACAATAATACAGCTTATACATCAATGAATAATACATAACACCCCCAATCAACCTTAGCTCAATGGGTTTCCTTAAAAACAAAACAAAATTAGGTTTCTCCTTTTCCTTTATCAATATGAACATACTCTTTCATGCTTTTAAGTGCCAAATAAGTCATCTGTAAATCTCTTCAGCTTTAACTTAGTGGCTGGTTTTGTCATTATATCAGCAACCATTTTGTCAATGTCACTGTCAACTTTATTTATATAGCACATTTAAAAACAACAACAAGGTTGGCCAAAGTGCTTTACACATCATAAAATAATAAAATAACATACAATAAAATACATACAGTATGTATGTATGGGGTATGGGGTATCAGGCTCGTTGTTAAGAGCTATCCGGTCCCTATACAACTGTTGCAAGAGTTTTGGTTCGTATTGCTAACACCCAGTCAAACTCATTTCCAGTGAGAGATGGACTCCACCAGGGCTGCCCTTTGTCACAGATCCTGTTCATAATTTTTATGGACAGGATATCTAGGCACAGCCAGGGAACAGAGGGTGTTATGCTCGGTGACCACAGGATCTCATCTCTGCTGTTTGCAGATGATGTTGTCCTGTTGGCTTCATCAACCAATGACCTTAAGATAAGATAAGATAAGATAAGATAAGATAAGATAAGCTTTTATTAGTCCCACAATGGGGAAATTCCAGGATTGCAACAGCACAGGGATAGCAACACTCAGAGCAATAATTAAGAAAATATGAAAAAGTATAAATAAGAGCAGAATCAGAATCAGAATCAGAATCAGAATCAGGTTTCAGCAGTGGATATACATACGTACACATAAATATATAAATATATATACAAAGTGCGGAGCATTGTAGCAAGATGGAATAAACAACATAACCGTCTACTGACCTTCAGGTCTTGCTGGGACGGTTTGCTACTGAATGTGAATCGGCTGGGATGAAAACCAGCACTTCCATGTCTGAGTCCATGGTCCTCAGCTGAACAAAAGTGGATTGTCCTCTCTGGGTTGGGGACAAGCTCCTGCCCCAAGTGGAGGAGTTTAAGTATCTTGGGCTCTCATTCATGAGTGAGGAGAGAATGGAGCGAGAGACTGACAGACGGATCGGAGCAGCCTCTGCAGTGATGTAGATGTTGTACCACTCTGTTGTGGTGAAGAGGGAGCTGAGCTCTAAAGCAAAGCTGTCGATTTACCGGTCAATCTACGTTCCTACCCTCACCTATGGTCACGCGCTTTGGGTAATGACTGAAAGAATGAGATCGCGGATACAAGCGGCTGAAATGAGCTTTCTCCGTAGGATTGCTGGACTCACCCTCAGAGATAGGGTGAGGAGCTCAGTCATCTGGGAGAGGCTCAGAGTCGAACCGCTGCTCCTCCGCATCAAAAAGAGCCAGTTGAGGTGTTTTGGGCATCTGATCAGGATGCCTCCTGGACACCTCCCACTTGAGGTGTTTCGGGCACATCCCATTGGGAGGAGACCCTAGGGCAGACCCAGGACACGCTGGACAGACTACATCTCCCAGCTGGCCTGGGAATGTCTTGGTATCCTCTCTGATGAGCGGGAGAAGGTGGCTTGGGAGAGGGAAGTCTGAGCTTCTCTGCTTGAGCTGCTGCCTCCGCGACCCAGACCTTTGGAAAAGCGGTAGAAAATGGAAGGATGGATAGAAAATACACATGTAACAAAAAAATAAAATAAAATTAAGACAAGCTAAAAAAGAAAAAAATAAAACAAAAAAAACAATACAAAACACAGGGACCACTGCATAACATGACCTGTAGGACTCAAACTGAAGTTGAATTAAAAGTCGGATTAAAAAGATGGGTTTTAAGTTGTGATTTAAAAGACTGTAAAGATTCTACGGTGCGTATATGGATTGTTCCATAATCTAGGGGCTGCCACTGCAAAGGCCCTATCCCTCTCTGTTTTAATTTACTTTTAGCCTGCACTAAAAGCAGCTGGTTGGATGACCTTAATGCTCGAACAGGAGAACAAAAGTCCAGAAACCCGGTTAGATAAAAAGATGCCAAGCCATTCAAAACCTTAAAGTAAATAAGAGAACTTTAAAATCAATGTGGAAATGGACTGGGAGCCAGTGAAGACCTGCCAGAACTGGAGTGATGTGATCGTACTTTCTAGTGCCTGTTAAAAAGCGTGCTGCAGCATTCTGGACTAACTGCAGATGGTGGACAGTGGATTTTCCCAAACCAAAATAAAGTGAGTTGCAGTAATCTAGTCTAGTGGGGAAAAAAAGCATGAATAAGTTTTTCCAGGTCTTTGTGGGGTAAATAAGATTTGGTCTTGGCAATCTGACGTAACTGATAAAAGCTTGACTGAACAACTGTGTTCACTTGCTTTTCCAATTTAAAAGAACTATCTAAAAACACACCAAGGTTTTTAACAGTCGAACAACGGGAAGCAAGAGAATCAGGCAAAACAGTAATATCACTCAGAGAGGCACATTTTCCAGACAAAATGATTTCTATTTTGTTTTTGTTTAAATGAAGAAAATTTTGTGTCTGCCATTCTTCGACCTCATGTAAACAGTCCAGTAACAGCTGCAGTGGGATGGGAGTGTTAAACTGAATGGAAATATAATTTCTCATTGGTGCAATATTCCAGTGTCACTTTTCTACTGTTTACAGTTTTTCTTATGAAGTGGCACTTAATGTCAATAAGCTTGCACCTTTGCCTGCTTACTGGGTTTTTGGCTAGTGCTATACCTTGGTTGTCTTCACACTTTTGCTTGTGCTTAGTAGTATTTATCTATACCTGCAGGTACTGGCTGCTTTCCAGATTCTTCCATTATTTTACTCACAAACTGTATCTTTTTTTGAGACATTTTGACTTGGCTTTCTCTTTGCTCAAAATCTATTCTTAACAAATATTTTACCCTCCTGAGACCTTTCACTGTGAACCTTTTGGAAAGCATGCTTTTTACATTCTCCAGTACAACTCTATTTCTGGCCACCATGATCAAATAATCAACCCCTATATACAGTATCTCAAACAAGTTCATTTTGTCTTCTTTCTAATAAAACCCCTAACATACTCATTTTGCCTTTCTTTGGTGTACAAAAAATGATCAGCAGGATTATGTACAAAATCTTTTTCTGTCAGGTACTTTTGTGTAACATAGCATTCCAGTTCCTGTTAGATTAGTCACTTTTTCAATTTGCATGCTAGTTTTTTGTTATGAATCAGGTCACAGTTTTAATTTTTCTCTCATTAACACATTCCCCTGGACAGTGTTGTGCTGTATCCAGGGCTTGACAATAACACCCACCAACTCGCTACTGGTGGATGGGTTTCACCAGTGGCGGGTAAGACAGCAACTCCCACTAGCCACTTTAGCGGGTGTAGTTTTCTCAAGCAGCATCTAAACAACAAAGCTGGATTCATGCTGCACCTCTGCTGTCCACATATGTGTAACCGGAAACCTTGTGTGACGAAATTTACATCATCATCTCCACTCCGCTAATGTCCGCAGTGCTCGACCATGGACGACCAAGTGCAGCCCAAATTTTGTGACTGCGCGGCCTGCCCACGACCTGAACCCGCTGAATAAAATAAAAAACAAAAATAAAATAAATCACCCTTATTGTCATTCAACCGTACAACCAATCATGTACAGTAGAACAAGATTGTGCTTTACCTATCTACAGTGTCAATCACACACACCCCAGTGCAGAATCAGAGGGCCGCTGCCATGCAAGGCGCCACCACAGATTTCCCTCCTCCATTCCGTTTTTGCTGAGCACCAAGCTGGATGGCAGGAAGTTCCACTTTTATATGGTCTTTGGCATGACCCAGCCGGGATTTGAACCCCTGCCTCCTGGTGTGGGGCGGATGCTCTACCAACTGAGCCACCACTACGGTGAGTGGTGCTGCATGCGCAAGACTGAACGTCCCATTCACGAGGTGGCGATATCAGCACTGCATATCAAGACAAAGTAGACGAAGAAGATAACAAGGAAGCGGAAGACGAGAATAAACATACATGAATTATACATAAATACTTCAGCAGCAGCAGCATCTTTGTGGAAAAGGAGTGAAAACCGGGAAGTCAAGCAGCAGAAAGCAAGCAGCGTTTCTTTGTTGGTGAAAATTCTGGCGAGTCAGCGCATTGGCGCTACCTATCGGGTGGGAGTGAAACTACAAATGATGGTTGTGCGCATGCGTCAACCGCTTGGCCTGGGTAGATGAAAAAAAGTGAGCATGAACAGCACGTGCGTGCCGAGCTCATCCAAAGCGCACACGGACCAAAGTGGACTAGAGAGGAAATGCAGCATGAATAAGGGTTAAGCCTATCACAGTGTGAGACTATGAAACTACAACTCCCGTAAGCACTATCTGTGCACACAGTGTATTCTCATTGGTCCACTCACTGTCGGCAGCAGCCTTCTTCTTTTAGATTTGATTGGTGGTTGGCAACTAGCTTACAGGTGCATTACTGCCACTGACTTGATTATCATCACTCTATATCCTCATCCATGTTGAATCACCGCCTCTCCTGTCTCTTGTTATCCACGCCGGCATTAACGACATTTGACTTCGGCAGTCAGAAGTCACAAAGCGTGGAATCGGTGTGTGACTTTGCCAAAACAATGTCGGACTCTGTAGTATTCTCTGGGCCCCTCCCCAATCTGACCAGTGATGACATGTTTAGCCACTTCATCCTTCAACTGCTGGCTGTCTGTGTGGTGTCCTGCAAATGATGTGGGCTACATAGACAATTGGAGCTCATTTTGGGGAAAACCTGGTCTTATTAGACGAGACGGCGTCCATCCCACTTTGGATAGTGCGTCTCATTTATCTAACAATCTGGCATCATTTTTATCCAAATTTCCAAAACCTTGACAACTCAGAGTTGGGACCAAGAAGCAGAGTCCCAGTCTTACACGCCTCTCTGCAGCTCCTCTTCATCCGCCACCCCTCAACTCAGCCCCCATCTTCCCCATCAGAGAATCATTGTCTGCTCCCTCCAAAGTAAATAAAAATATAATGTATAAGCATCCCAAAGGGATTAAACAAAAAAGTTGGTAAAACTCAAATTAAACATGAAGTCTCTAAATTTAATGACTTGCCCTCTGTTCCTCCTCATAAATTAAAAATTAAATGTGTTTTGTTAAATATTAGGTCTCTAACTCCCAAGTCTCTGCTAGTCCATGATCTGTTAATTGATCATCAGATTGATTTAATATCCCTTACAGAGACTTGGTTAGGGCAAGAGGATTGTGTTGGTTTACATGAATCAACTCCCTCTGGTTATTTAAACTGTCAAAATGCCAGAAGTTCTGGCCATGGAGGAGGAATAGCAACAATTTACCATTCCAAATTACTAGTTAATGTAAAGCAAAAAACACATAATTCCTTTGAGGGCCTGGTCCTCAGTATTGGGCATTTTAGCAATTTTAGGCTAAACCCAATTTTATTTGCCATAGTTTATTGGCCTCCATCAACTTAGAGTTTTTATCTGAATTTGCCAAATTCTTAGCTAATTTAGTGCTGAAATCAGACAGAATAATTATAGTAGGGGACTTTAATATACATGTAGATGTAGATAGTGATTGTCTTAATATGGCATTTAATTCAATATTAGACTTGATGGGGTTTTCTCAGAAAATAGGAAATTTCACCCATTATCCCCGCCACACTTTGGACCTTGTTCTGACATATGGCATAGAAATAGAAAATCTTGTAGTGTCTCCTCATAACCCTGTACTGTCAGACCATTGTCTGTTAACCTTTGATTTTACTATTTCTGATTATTTGGCTCCTAAATAAAAATGTTACTACAGCAGATGCCTCTCAGATGATGTTATTACTAAATTTGTGCAGATTGTTTCCTCTATGCCATGTGTCAACACAATGGAAATAAGCTATGGAGAACTGCTCCTTCTGTAATTGATAGCATGGTAGATAGTGTTACAGCTTCTCTGCATAGATTCTAGACATAGTGGCCCCTTTGAAAAAGAAAAAGTCTAATCAGAGATTTCTAACTCCTTGGTTCAACACAGAAACTTGTAGCTTAAAACAGAAGACTCGTCAGTTAGAAAGAAAATGGCGCTCTACTAATTTAGATTAAATTTATTTAGCTTGGAGAAACCATCTTTTAATTTATAAAAAAAATCTCTTAGAAAAGCTAGAATAAGTTATTATTCTGCATTAATGGAAAAGAACAAGAATAATCCCAGGTTTCTTTTCAGTACTGTAGCCAGGCTGACAAAGAGTCAGGACTCTGTCAATCCTAGCATTCCCTTAGAGCTTACTAGTCAGGACTTTATGAACTTTTTCAAAAATAAAATTTCATCTATCAGAGATAAAAATCAGTCAGATTCTTCCCACCGTTAACTTAAATACAGTAGCTACTACAACTCCTTCAATTGATACAGTATCTGTTTGGATGAGTTTACTCCAGTTGACCTTTTAGAGTTAGATAAAGTAATTTCCTCATCCAAGCCTTCAACTTGTCTTTTAGACCCTATTCCTACCAGGTTATTTAAAGAAGTCTTCCCATTTATTGGGAGCTCTATTCTTCAAATAATCAATTCTTCATTAACATTAGACCATGTACCGCAGGCTTTTAAAACTGCTGTAATTAAACCCTTACTCAAAAAGCCAGCACTGGATCCAGGAGTTTTAGCTAACTATCGACCAATCTCTAATCTCCCTTTCATTTCAAAAATCTTAGAAAGAGTTGTTGCTACACAATTATTTGACCACTTGCAAGGAAATGGTTTATTTGAAGAGTTTCAATCTTGGTTTAGAACAGGGGTGTCCAACCAGGTGCCATGGAGAGCCAAGACCCTGCAGGTTTTCTCTTCTACCCAGTCTCTTCAGCAGGTGTTTTCACTTATCAGCAATCAGTGGGAAGAAGTTCACAGAAATCTGCTGTTGAAGACACTGGTTGGAGGTAAAACCTGCAGGGTCTTGGCTCTCCATGGCACATGGTTGGACACCCCTGGTTTAGAATCTGTCATAGTGTAGAGGATGTGCTCAAAGGATGAGGCTGAGTTTTATTTCTCAGGTTCAGCTTTATTAACAGAACACATCTCTAGCATTCTCAAAGCAGGAAAAGAGACAGAACAATATCCCATCATGCTCTTATACTTCTGGAGCCTCGAAACTTAAGTCACATGGTGCTTTAGCAAACATACAGTCACATGGTACTTAATCCCAGTCACAATGCAACTCTTTGATCATTCACCATTGTCTCTTATTCTTCGATGATCCAGAAATCCCTCTGGGGCATCTTCTCTGAGACAAAGGCCGAATCTCACACCTCCTCGTTATCTCCTGCAGACTTCAGCAGATCCAGACCTCTTTGTCCCTCGAGACGTGAAGCACCCAATAAACATACAGCCATACATTTGTGGAAAATATGAACCCAACATATGCGCTACATGACCGCCCCCCCCAAACGTCTACTACGGGACAAAACATAATCAGAGATGCATGACATAAAAACATTATCACATATCAAAAATCAATCCGCCAGTTGGCTAGGTCTTAACCTCCTGCCGAATCTGCTGTAAGCCGGCTTTGCTACTTCTGCAGCGTCTTCCTGCACCTGTGGATTAGAACTGTTAGCACATCTCTGTGGGGGCTCTGGAGATTGCCTTCTCGGAGGCCTGCCACGGCGGGGGGTCCTCGCCAACTGCACGTGTTCATCAGCCAGAATAAAAGCGGGTTTGAGTCTGTTTATGCAAATCAACTCCTTTCTGCCTCCTAAATCTAGCAAAAAATGCTTCTCACCTGTTTCTAGCACTTTGAGCAGTCCATCATAAGGCGGGCGCAAACCTGGGCGTTGTGCATCATGTCTAACAAAAACAAACTCCGCATTTTTTAAAGCCTTCGGCACAAAAACTCGTGGGAAACTGTGATGAACCGGACCAGGAAGCGTGTTTGATCCTGCGCCGCTCTGCAACACCTTATTTGTGGGCTTTTGTTTTTTTAGTGCAGTGTACAATGGTTGCATGAGCCACGCTGCGCTTGGGAGGAACCAGTTATAAAAATTAACCATTCCCAAAAACTCCTGCAGCGCTTTGACCGTTTGAGGTTGGGGAAAATTTGTTATTGCGCGTACTTTATCGGGCAGAGGGATCGCCCCTTCCGGCGAAACGCGATGCCCCAAAAAATCGATTTGCGCCACCCCAAACTGGCACTTCGCTGGGTTAATTATTAACCCATGCTCTGCCAGCCTCCGAAAAACTGCTGTAAGGTGGCTTTCGTGTTCGTCTTCAGACGTGCTGGCTACCAAAATGTCGTCTAAGTAGACGAACACGAAAGGGAAGCCTCGTAAAACTGCATCCATCATGCGTTGAAAGGTCTGCGTGGCACTTTTGAGACCGAACGGCATGCGCAAAAACTCAAAAAACCTGAAAGGAGTTATTACCGCTGTTTTGGGTATATCTTGAGCGCGCACTGGGACTTCATGGTAACCACGCACCAAATCAATTTTAGAAAAAATGCGCACCCCCGCCAAATGAACTGAAAAATCTTGGATGTGCGGAATCGGGTAGCGGTCGTGTGCTGAAATGTTGTTCAAGCTGCGGAAATCACCGCAAGGTCGCCACGAGCTGTCAGCCTTTGGGACCATGTGTAGCGGTGAAGCCCAGGGGCTTTTAGAGCGTCTAATGATGCCCAGTTTTTCCAGGTTGGCGAACTCCTCTCGCGCTATGGCCAGTTTAGCTGAGTCCAAGCGCCGAGCTTTTGCGAAAACGGGCGGCCCAGTGGTAGTGATAAAATGCTCCACCCCATGCTTAGCCACTGTCGCCGAAAACGTTGGGACTGTGAGTGCTGGAAACTGAGTGAGCAGTGCATGAAACTTACCACCTGCAGCTGTGACATTGGCCAGTACAGTAGGCGGGGCCACCCGAGCTGTGCAGGGAAGAGAATGGAAAGACAGTGCATTAACCAGATGTCTATTAGCAAGATCAACCAATAAACCATGTGAGCACAAAAAATCAGCCCCTAACATGTTGAAACTGACTGCCGCTACAATAAAGGTCCACTCAAATGAATGGCCCTGTAAGGACAGAAGCATAGTCCTCTCACCGAAGGTCTTAATCGCTGAGCCGTTCGCTGCTGATACTGACACCCAGGGAACTTCAGATGGCATCAGCCGTTCCGTGTAGGTAGGCGTGACGAAACTCAGCTGGGAGCCCGTGTCCACGAGGAATTGTTTCCCTGAGTGTGCATCTGTCAGGTAAAGCAGCTTGTTCTCCTCCCCGAGGGTCGCAGCCGCTACCAACCCCCGGTCTTGGCGTTTCCTGGACGCTTGAAGTGGCACAGTGGGAGGCACTTGTGTGCCCTCTCTGCAAAACGGCGATGGTAGAAGCACAGGCCGTCATCAGCTCCGTGTCGCCTGGTACCTGCCGCCGCCGTTGTTGGTGCGTCTGGCGCCGCAACCACTGGCCCCAAGCCATCTCTGGGCGTCGTTCCTAGCTCAGCTGCCGCGGCCGAAACCGCGCTCCGCTTGTGGGCGTCGACGAGTCGCTGCGCCTCCTTGCTCAACCCATGGTAGTCTCGCTTGGCCAGTCGGGGTGAATCTGCCAGGGTCACTCTCACCGCTGGCGGCAGGGTCCGGAGGAAAAGGTGGGAGAAAATAAATTCACTGTCCTCGGAGTCTTTCAGCCTCAGCATCTTCACCATTAGGTCCGCAGGTCTGTCGTTCTCCGACTCCGTCAACGTTAGGAGCCCCTCTGCTCGCTGTTGTACCGAAGGGGTGAAATGGCTGATCAGCGCGTCCTTCAATGCGCTGTACTTGTCGCTGTCTGGTGGGTGGTTGACCAGATCTTCCACCCTCTGGACCATGTGGCTGTCCAGCTTCACCACCACATGGTAGAATTTTGTGTCGTCCTTCGAGATTCTCTGGAGGTTGAACTGCGCCTCAACTGCGCTGAACCAGGAGCGCGGACTATGCTGCCAGAAATCAGGCAGCTGGAGTGTGGAGGCAGCCATCAGGCTGGCTACCGCCGAGCTCCGCTCGGGAGAATTCTCTCTGCTCATTCTTTGTCGTAGGGTCACCAGTGTAGAGGATGTGCTCAAAGGATGAGGCTGAGTTTTATTTCTCAGGTCCAGCTTTATTAACAGAACACATCTCTAACATTCTCAAAGCAGGAAAAGAGACAGAACAATATCCCATCACGCTCTTATACTTCTGGAGCCTCGAAACTTAAGTCACATGGTGCTTTAGCAAACATACAGTCACATATGTGTGTTCCATCTAGCTACATTGCTCCGCACTGTGTGTGTTTATATACTTGCATATTTATTCCACCTAGCTGCAATGCTCCGTACTGTGGGTGTTTATATATTTACATATTTATTCCATCTAGCTACAATGCTCTGCACTGTGTGTTCATATATTCATATATTTATTCCATCCAGCTACAATGCTCTGCACTGTGTGTCTGTGTGTGTGTGTATATATATATATTTTATAGTAATACGTACATATGTTTATTAGCTGCTCTTGCTTGCTTGTTTTTTTTTTTCTTGCCTTCTGATTGTTGCTCTGAGTGTTGCTATCCCTGTGCTGTTGCAATCCTGGAATTTCCCCGTTGTGGGACTAATAAAGGCTTATCTTATCTTATCTTACATGGTACTTAATCCCAGTCACAATGCAACTCTTTGATCATTCACCATTGTCTCTTATTCTTCGATGATCCGGAATTCCCTCTGGGGCATCTTCTCTGAGACAAAGGCCAAATCTCACACCTCCTCGTTATCTCCTGCAGACTTCAGCAGATCCAGACCTCTTTGTCCCTCGAGACGTGAAGCACCCAATAAACATACAGCCATACATTTGTGGAAAATATGAACCCAACATATGCGCCACAATAGTACTGAAACAGCCTTAGTGAAGGTCACTAATGACCTCCTTATCGCATCTGATAATGGACTTGTTTCTGTACTTGTCCTTTTAGACCTTCATGCAGCTTTCGATACTATCAATCATAATATTCTACTTGATCGATTAGAACACTATGTTGGACTTAATGGAACTTTGTTGCAGTGGTTTAGATCTTATTTATCTGATAGGTTCCAGTTTGTTCATGTCAATAATGAGTTTTCTTCCAACTCAAAGCTCAGTCATGGAGTTCCACAGGGATCTGTGCTAGGCCCTACTCTTTTTAGTTTATATATGCTTCCATTAGGAAACATTATTAGAAAGCACTGTATACATTTTCAGATGACATCAATTAGCCAAGTTAGAAGCCTGTCTTAAGGAAATCAAAGCTTGGATGACTTGTAATTTCCTGCTATTAAATTCAGATAAGACTGAAGTCATTCTAGTTGGTCAAAAAAAACCTTAGAAATACCTTTCCAATCAAACTCTTAGTTTGGATGCGATTACTCTTTCTCTGAATAGTTCTGTAAAGAACCTTGGAGTTATTTTTGATCAAGATCTGTTTTTCAATTCACATATTAAATTCGTTTCTAAGACTGCCTTCTATCATTTGTGTAATATTGCCAAGATTAGGAGCATCTTGTCTCAGAATGATGCTGAGAAACTGATCCACGCTGTAACTCTAACTGCTCTAACTGTAACTCTTTATTATCAGGTTGTCCTAAAACATCTTTAAAAAGTCTTCAGTTGATCCTAAATGCTGCAGCAAGAGTTTTAACAGGTACTAGAAAGAGAGATCATATCTCTCCAGTTCTGGCCTCCCTTCATTGGCTTCCCATAGAGTTTAGAATTAAGTTTAAAATCCTTCTTCTCACTTACAAAGCTCTAAACAATCAGGCCCTTTTTTATTTAAAAGATCTGATACTACCGTATTAGAATCAGAATCAGAATCAGAATCAGAATGAGATTTATTGCCATTGTTCATGTAGTACACAAACTAGGAACTTGTCTCGGTGCAATGCTGCAACATTAAACATGGAGTAGCACTAAAGATAAAAATAAAAAACTATGCATGCAATAAAAGCTAGAATATGAATAAGTAATACTAATCTATGCAATTTTTAAATACATTAACAAGCAGTATTATCCTAACAGTATTACCGTATTATCCTAACAGAGCACTACAGTCCCAAAATGCTGGATTACTTGTAATACCTAGAATCTCCAAAAGTACAATGGGAGGCAGAGCCTTCAGTTATCAAGCTCCTCTCCTGTGGAACCAGCTGCCAATCTGGATTCGGGAGTCAGACTCGATCTCTGTTTCTAAGAATAGGGTTAAAACCTTCTTTTTTGATATAGCCTACAATTAGGGAGGGATCATGTGTCTCTGAACCCCCCCCCCCCTTAGTTATGCTGCTAATAGGCTTAGACAGCAGGGAGACCTCCAATAATGCACTGGAATTCACTCCTTTCTTGACTCTCAATGAAATTTTTTTTTTTTTTTTTTTTGCTGGTCATTAACATCTGTTTGTTCTCTCCCATAGATTGAGTCCCCATCGTGCTGTTTGCTCGCTACATGTCTGTTCTTTTCATCTTCTCTATCGCCTCACCCCCCAGCCAGTCGCAGCAGATGACTGCCCCTCCCTGAGCCTGGTTCTGCTGGAGGTTTCTTCCTGTTAAAAAGGAGTTTTTCCTCTCCACCGTCACAAAGAGCTCGCTCTCAGGGGATCGTCTGATTGCTGGGGATTTTCTGCAATTGTGGGGGTTTCCCCTACAGTTGAAAGTGCTATGAGATGACTGTTGTTGTGAAATGGTGCTATTGTAGCGGGTTGATTCAACCCCCACAACACAGAGACAGAACACAGAGACAGTCAGCTCGCACTCCTGGGTTTTTTCCGCTGCATGCTGCGTTTACAGCTGTGAGGTTAAAGTGTCATCCATGCATTGTGTTCATGCATCCTGTCTGTACCTCTGATATGCAAATGCCCAGATTGACTGCTGTGAATGTCTTTGATGTATTGTCTGAGTTGAGTATATATGCTGCACTGTGCTGTAAATCTGCCTCTCTTTCTCACTCCTGCATCTGCTGCGAGACACACAGCCCTCTCCTCTTTGAGAGCTGGAGGAATGAAGCTGCAGCCTGCTCAAGCCATGGGCTGCAGCCGAGCTCTGATGAAGGCGGGTGATAATAAAGCTATTTAAAAATCCAACACTGCCTTTTCATCATCCTCTTCACTGGTGACCCCGGAATGCACACGTTTTGTGCAAACGCAACCTTCTGATCTGAGCAGCCACACTGGCGACCCGAGACTGAAGAAAACGAGCGGCCAGCGAACGCAGCACCCGGGCATGAATGCTCCGTCGCAGCGGCCTGACTGGTCTGCCCTCCCTGCTGCCTCTGGGAGGCCTCGACGCAGAGCCCACGGCGGGCGAACTGCTCTCAGGACATCAACCCAGACCGGGTAAGTGGCAGAGAACGTCATGGCGCGCCCTCGCCGAGATCGGCATATCCACACGGGACCGGCCGCACAGCTCCTCCACATCAGAGCACATGCGGGCGACTCCCATGGCCGACGGAACACACGTGGACCTGAACGCACCATGACTAATCTGCAGCCACGGCTCGTCAGAGATGTTTTTCGGCGCAGTGTCCACCAAGTTTCCGACCCTGATTTCCTCTCCAGCGGGCCCACCCACGCACGGAGCCCCGGCACGCGCACCGGGGGTGACGAGGACGGCGCACCACGCACGGGACAAATACGGCTTTTCCGACCGCCTTCCTTCTGCTGCACACTGGCCCTTCAGGCTTGCTTGTACACCTGAGGCCCGCAGCTTGCTCACGGGATTTTATGGTCTTAGCCACGGCACACAAGGGGAATTCAGCTGTCTGCGGTTCCCGAGGCTTTAGGGTTACGTCTGCCCTAAAGTCAACACGCCAGTCCCTCTGCTTTTATTTTTTTCTTACCGCCGCTCCTGTTTTTCTTCATGGCCACGAGAGGAGTCAGAGACTAATTTTTCTTCTGGTGATCTCCACAAGCTCAACGGGACAGCCCCTCGACATCGCGGAGCAGCAAACAATTGTTGGCACGGCCCGAACGATTTCACCGCACCCGGTCACCACTGACTACCCCCCTTCCCCCTCCCCCTCCACCTGCACAGAGCTTTTCCCTGCTCGCTGCCCAAACTGCAACATCGAGGTCTCGGCCCCCTGCCGTGCCCTCTGGGGGGGAGCGGTGTAGCGGGTTGATTCAACCCCCACAACACAGAGACAGTCAGCTCGCACTCCTGGGTTTTTTCTGCTGCATGCTGCGTTTACAGCTGTGAGGTTAAAGTGTCATCCATGCATTGTGTTCATGCATCCTGTCTGTACCTCTGATATGCAAATGCCCAGATTGACTGCTGTGAATGTCTTTGATGTATTGTCTGAGTTGAGTATATATGCTGCACTGTGCTGTAAATCTGCCTCTCTTTCTCACTCCTGCATCTGCTGCGAGACACACAGTCCTCTCCTCTTTGAGAGCTGGAGGAATGAAGCTGCAGCCTGCTCAAGCCATGGGCTGCAGCCGAGTTCTGATGAAGGCGGGTGATAATAAAGCTATTTAAAAATCCAACGCTGCCTTTTCATCATCCTCTTCACTATATAAATAAAGTTGAATTGAATTATAGTATCTTTGTATAAGGAGTTCTGAACAACTCCCCATGCGTGAAAAAATTATCCGTCTCTGAACTGTGTCTGGCAGCAGCTGCCCCGGTGCGCAGGATGGAGTCCATGCTCAGCGTGCTGGTTAGTTTTAGTTTATTGGTTTATTTGTCAGGGATCATGTACAGAAAAAAACATTAAACACAGGGTAAAGATGCTTTGTACCAGATTACAGCGTTCTCAATTTCCATCTGTAGTCCCTGAGGACTACAGATTACAGGTGAAGGCGTGGACGGTCTGCTCTGCGGTTTGGTTCATTTTATAGCCACTCTGGAGAAACAGCAATGGACAGACAGCAGCCACGCTCAGCAATTAGATCACAGGATAACTGGTCCTGATCCCCTGCCCAGCGGTGAAAATAACCTCTGCTCTCTTCCCCCACATCAGCTCCTCCCTCTGTGGTTGAATATGATTATTTTTAGAGCAAGAAGCTCCCATTAGTTATGCAAATTTAAGTTTTCGTAGGACGGAGAGAAAAAGTGATGAAATTTTATGTTGCTGTAAAGACCAAATGAAGCTTCTTCTGAGGTGAACTTTTGTTTATCTGTGATTATCTATGATATCTGTGATTTGCAGCTACTTCATGGAAGTAAAACGTCTAATTATGTATTTTTAATGTGCTGGTCCAGCGGTGTCAAACATATGGCCCGTGGACCAAAAACGGCTGCCAGGAGATCCAAGTTTTTCTCTGAATTTACAGCTTTCTTTCTAGCACATTTGACTTTTTCTGAGTAGAATTGTTCATGTAAATTTGAGACATTTTTCTCCTTAAGATGAGACTTTTTTTTCTTATCAGTTTTCTTTTTCTTCTTTTTTCTGGTGAAAACAGGCCGTGTAGATTTAGATTTAATCCATCAGCAATTATTAATGACATTGTGCAGCCATGAAGGGGTGTCCCAATTCATAGGGGTAATTTTTAACCCCTACCCCTTGGCCTTTGATTTCAAGGACCAAGAGATGGGGGTAGGCAAAGGGGAAGCAGTACAAATAAGAATTTGGATGGACCCCAAATCTACCTGTACTTCACTGCCATATTGTAAATATTTTTCTCAACTGTTTTTTTTTTTTTTTTTTGTTACTTATTTGTACCCGTAGGTAGATTTGGTTTGCAGTCTGGTGACAAGTCACCGGCTGCCAGTCGCTGCGTGCGCGAGCGCCCTAAACCTACATGTTTTTGGTATGCGGGAGGAAACCGGAGAAATCCCGGAGTAAACCCACGCAACACGGGGAGAACATGCAAACTCCACACAGCTCACTGTTGGTCGGGGGCTGGGATCGAACCCACGATCTCATGATCCCCGCGATCCCCCGGCCGAGGGTAAAACTGTGCTGCCACAGTGCTAAACCACTGCGCCAACTGTTTTACAGTATTTACTGCTGTTAATAATTAAACAGTGTTTCTCTTGTTATTTTTATGTATGAATAAGGGTAATTTACATTTAAAAAGGTTGTAAATTTAGTTCAAGTAAAATTTAGCATGCAATAGTCAAATTTGATCATATTAAACATAATTTTCCAAACACAAAATTGTGGCTAGTGAAAAGGTTGAGTGGCTAGTAACGTTGGAAAATCACTAGCCACAGTGGCTGGTGAGCAAAAAAGTTAATGTCAAGCCCTGGTTGTATCCCTCTCACCCCCTCTCTCAGGAGCTGAGGATGGAACTTAATATTTTTTTCACCTGTTTCTGACTTTTTCTTATAACTTTCTAGTTGTTCTATATAAATTTCACAGTTGATGCATGTAAATATGCTGTCTTAACATCCATCCTGGTGTAAGATTAGATTGTCTTATAATACCTTCTGCATGACCACTCTTAAGGTGCATTCAGTGGTAGTAGTAGTAGCGGGCAGTTTGGTGGTGCAGTGGTTAGCACAGTAAGGAGGCCATGGTATCAATTCCACCCCTGACCATCGTGGGTTCAATCCCACCCCCTGACCATCAGTGACCCTTCTGTGTGGAGTTTGCATGTTCTCCCTGTGACTGCATGGGTTTACCCTGGGTACTCTGGTTTCCTCCCACAGGCCAAAAACATGCAAGTTAGGTTAATTGGAGACTCTAAAGTGGCCCTAGGTGTGAATGTGTGTGTGAATGGTGAAGGGATTGGCACATACCGTGGTTGCCTCATTCATCTAGATGGATGCCCTGAATTTCCCTCTGGGGATCAATAAAGTATACAAAAAAATAAAGACCTATGATTCAGATCAAATGCGAACAGGCAACTTTTTCATGCAGCATGGTTATATTTTAACTCAAAGTAAACACGCAAATAGAGATGAATTCTCCGTTTCAGTGAGTTGCAGACAGGCAAAGTTGCCTTTATAACTTCTGCAGCTGTGTTCAACCTGCTGTGGAAATTCCCAAAACACCATTATACTTAGGTTTACATTATTCAATGGGGTCTCACCTGAAAAAAATTGTCCCTGCCTCCAAAATTTCACCTGGATGACGGTTGTTTACACTGCTAGCCTTGTTAGTACATCCGTGGCAGGAGTCCATGGTTAAAACACTCTGACATTCCAATTCAGCTGCAGGGTCCCCGGACCATCTGTCTCCAGGTGAGTGTCAGTCTCATTTTCAAACTAGTTTACTCTCCAATGTTGATATTTTTACTCCGGTGATGGCAGAATCTCAAGGCCATTGCATGCTAGCACTATCCCTTGGACGTGAATGCATCATCTGTAAATCTCTTCAGCTTTAGCTCCAAGGGATAGTGCTCGCATATATATAAACACACACACATGAAGGGCTGAAAAGTTAGTGGTCAAATTTGACCAAATGTGGTTTATTTTTCAACATACACTACCGTTCAAAAGTTTGGGGTCACCCAGACAATTATTTTGTGTTTTCCATGAAAAGTCACACTTATTTACCACCATGAGTTGTAAAATGAATAGAAATTATAGTCAAGACATTGACAATGTTAGAAATAATGATTTGTATTTGAAATAATAATTTTTTCCTTCAAACTTTGCTTTCGTCAAAGAATCCTCCATTTGCAGCAATTACAGCATTGCAGACCTAACATGATTGCACAAGGGTTTTCTAATCATCCATTAGCCTTCTGACACAATGAGCAAACACATTGTACCATTAGAACACTGGAGTGATAGTTGCTGGAAATGGGCCTCTATACACCTATGTAGATATTGCACCAAAAACCAGACATTTAAGATAAGATAAGATAAGATAAGATAAGCCTTTATTAGTCCCACAATGGGGAAATTCCAGGATTGCAACAGCATAGGGATAGCAACACTCAGAGCAACAATCAGAAGGCAAGAAAAAACAACATCTAGTAAACATATGTCCATATTACTATAAATGTATACAGTATATATAGACACACAGTGCAGAGCATTATGGCTGGTGGATGTGCAGCAGAAAGTCTAAGCTCTCTCTCCGCGGATGCAACGGGCCAGCTGGAAGTCTTTGGGCATGATGGTGACCCCCTTAGCGAAGAAGAGACCACCAGGTGGGTCTCGCTGGTCTCCTGCAGAGCCATGACGGCGAAACTCAGGAAACGCAGGACGGTCTTGAAGTCCTGAGCGATCTCCCTCACCAGGCGCTGGATGGGCAGCTTACGGATGAGCAGCTCCGTGGATTTCTGGTAGCGACGGATCTCTCTCAGAGCCACGGACCTGTGACGGTGAGGCCTCTTCACTCTGCCGGTGGCCAGAGCGCCTCTCCGAGCAGCCCTGTGGCTAGCTGTCTCCTGGGGGGCTTCTTCCTCCAGTAGATTTTACGGGCGGTCTGCTTGGTTCTTGCCATCGCTCTTTATTATTCTGTCTTATATTTCTTTCACGCCGCCTAAACTCCAGCCCGGCACCCGCTTCGTTTTCGCTACAGCTCCCGGTATGTCGAGTTTCCCATTAGCACCGGGCGGCGGCCAAGTGCTAGCTAGCACTAGCTCCTCCCCGCTGTAACGTCTCCCGCTGCAAACCGTGGCTCCGTCCGCCGACCCGGGAGACCCCCGGGGCGATCTGTGCGTCCGTGATATATATACAGAGTGAAAGGTGTAGAAAGAAGAAGGAAGATAAAAAAAAAGGCTGTTGCAACAGGCAGCCGACTCGTGTGGCGCCGCCGGTCCGGCGGAACCGGAACCGGAAAATTTGCAGCTAGAATAAATAATATAAAGAATAAATAGAATAAAACATTTGCAGCTAGAATAGTCATTTACCACATTAGCAATGTATAGAGTGTATTTCTGATTAGTTTAAAGTTATCTTCATTGAAAAAAAGTGTTTTTCTTTCAAAAATAAGGAAATTTCTAAGTGACCCCAAACTTTTGAACAGTAGTGTAGTCTCCCCTTCAGTCCACACACTTCTGTTATGTCTTAACAAAGCGAGATGTCAGCCATGTTGTGCCAAGCAACGAACTGAACTTTATTGAGAGTTTACCTCAATATACACACTGGCCGTAGCCCGCCTGACGCCACCATGTTAACTGCCTGGCATTGGCTACGGCAATCCCCAAGAGCCAAATCTCACACAACATCCCCCCCTTTACAAAACATGAGAACAAAAATCTAAATTACCCCCCCCCCCCAAATTTAGCAAGAAACCCCCTTTTAAATGTAAAACATTTTGTAAACCACACACAAACTAAAACACCTAATGGGCTAAATGGGCACCTGGGTAGACTATCAGAGTACCCCCCCGTGTTGGGGTGGATTATTCTGCCACCCATGACCAACACGCGTCAGCTAAGGCTAAGCCTACAACAAAGTCATTGAGGTGTCTGGGCCTCTGACGCGTCCTAGCCAAGTGCCTCACAGGCGGAGGACCTGCTCCAGGCTCCGTCGGCCACACCTGAGTGTCCCCAAAAGCCCCATCAGTCAAGTCCCAACCCTCATCAACCAAGTCCAAACCCTTGTCACATCCACTGCAGCTCCTGGACTTCGGGCCGGCAATGACTTCCTTAGGTGGCTGGAATGCCACCGTGATTCATCCGAGAGCCAGAATGTGTCTGGGCCCAGCCTCCTCATGAGCTGCAGTGGTCCCGT
Organism: Pholidichthys leucotaenia; assembly: GCA_020510985.1. Lineage (NCBI taxonomy): Eukaryota > Metazoa > Chordata > Actinopteri > Cichliformes > Pholidichthyidae > Pholidichthys > Pholidichthys leucotaenia. The sequence continues at coordinate 31,981,415 of CM035844.1, forward strand.
CCAGAAAGGTTGCAGCTTATGTGTATGGTTGGGGTGCTTGATCCTGACCCAGTCCGACACATTGAGTCCATCAGCCCTTGCCCTGTGCTTTTTGTCGAAATGTCGTTTCATTATCCGCTGTTGAGCGATGACCCGGTCTCATGATGGTTCCATGTCCACCGGAGGAGAGGCCGCAGCCAGTCCAGGGGCAGGTGTAATTCGTGCCCCAGCATGAGATTTGCCGGGGAGCACCCCACCGTGGCGTGGGCTGTCGCCCTATAGTGGAGGAGTGTGTTCTGAAGGGCATCAGAGAATGTGAAGCCATCCGCCAGATGGGCCCACAGACCATTTTCCAACGTCTTATTGAAACGTTCCACACCCCCATTAGCCTGCGGATGATAGAACGTGGTCCTAATGTGCTCCATGCCCCTTTCTCCCAAAAACTCCTCAAACCCCCCCAGAGGCAAATTGGGGCCCGTTGTCTGTCATGATGGCATCCGAAACCCCTCACCTGGCGAACAGTGATGAGAGGAAGCCAGTGACCACGTCTGTCGTGACCGAACCAGAGGGCAACACTTCTGGACATTTTGAAAACAGATCGTAAGCCACCAGTAAAAACCAGTTGTTTATGGGGGCAGTGTACAGGTCGCCACAGATGTCCAATTGGACGTGCTTCCAAGGGCCCTCTGGGTATTGTAACGGGCACTGAGGTGGAGGAGTTGGCACTCCGGTCTTCCCGCTTTCCAAACACAGTACACCGTTCTTAGCCATAGTCTCAATGTCCCTGTCAATGCTGGGCCACCAAACCGAATCTCTGCAGCTTTGTTTCACCCTGACCACCCCCAGATGGCTCTCATGAAGCATAGCCAAGACTCGCAATCTCAGCAACACCGAAATCAACATGCAGTGTCCTCTCACCACACACACATCATTCCAGCAACTCAGTTTGTCCCTGAACCTGTGAAAAGGTGCCAAGTCACCCTGCATTTTTGTGGGCCAACCCCCACGATGAAAGAGCAAAGTTGCAACAACACCGAGTCCTGTTCCGACTCCGCCTGGAGTTCCTGGAGCGACACCATATTCCGGAGGGGCTCGTGCAGCATATTGATCAGATCCGCCTCCAAAGAATTGTTGTTGTCCGGTTGTGCGGTGTTGGTTGTGGCATGGGACAGGAGGTCTGCCACTATGTTTTCTTTGCCAGGGGTAAACTGAGTAGTGAAGTTGTAGGCCCGCAGCCACTCCACCCACCTGTAGATCTGCAGGGGCCTGTGTCCCGAACCAGTTGTTTCCAGCAGCGTCGTCAGTGCTTGGTGGTCTGTGTATAGGGTAAAATGGCATCCGTAGAGGTAGATGTGCCACCGTTCGCATGCCCAAACACATGCAAGTGCCTCTCTTTCACACACGGCATACCTCTGTTCGGCTGACATGAGGGACCTCGATGCGAATGCCACTGGGCGTTCCATACCATTTTGCACTTGAGACATAACTGCCCCCACTGCTGAGCCAGATGCGTCACAAGTCACAAAAGTGGGCCGCTTGGGATTAAAGTACGCCGACACCGCTGGGGAGGTGAGCTGAGATTTCAGTTTAGCGACCGCCGCTGAGCAGGACAGGGTCCATTGCCATGGAGTGTCCTGCTTCAGGAGCACTCAGAGAGGTTCAATAGTCTCTGAATAATGGGGAATGAAACACCTGTAGAAGTTCACCATGTCCAGAAACGAGGAAATTTGCGCAAGCGTTGTGGGGTTGGGGAGACGCAGGACTGCCTCCACGTTCGAGTGCAGGAGGCTCAGACCCTTAGCTGAAAGCCGGAACCCAACGAACTCAGTGGATTCCACTGCAAAGATACACTTTTCCCCGTTCAGTGTAACCCCCATGCTGCCCATCTTATTCTTGGCCACCACGATGTTTGAGATCCATGGCAAGGCATCCACTTTCTCGATAATGCCGGCTTTAAGCAACTTATTCAATTCTGCCGTAACGTCGTCCCAGAGGGCGAGGGGAAGTTGCCGCAGTGGTTGGATTTTGGGTGTCACACCCGGGTCGATAAGCGGGCAGTGGTTGAAAGCATTCACACAACCCAGGCCCGCAAACAACACTGACCAGCGAACATGCCACCCGGGAGAAACAGTCAACACTTTAGAGCCCACTGGGTCTGTGATGGAGAATCCTAACTCTCCCAATAAGTCAATTCCCAACAAGTCAGCCCCATGGCGCGAAACCTGGAAGGTAAACACAGGAATAGTCTTTGACCCAGACACTACCGAGAAACCGATCATGCCCACCATGCCAATCTTAGCGTGCCCGTGCCAAACATTTTCACAGCGCCCGCCTTAATAGGTTTCTTTTGGAAAAGCTTTCTTACTGTGGACATGGTCAATATGGCTTTAGCAGCATCCAAATCCCCCATGAGCGGCACATCAATGCCATCAAGCTGTAAAACGTACCATTTTAGTGGCTAATTCTCGGCACCTGCTACACACACTGAAGCTATGCCCACGAGTCTCGAGTTCATCGGCTTGCTGGCGTTGATGCAAACCCTAGCCAGGTGATTAGCACAACCGCGGTTGTAGCATTTTTTCCCTTTAGCAGGGCAAGTGGATGAGCCCGCCCGGTGGTGAGGGGAGCCACAGCCGCCACACAGTTCCAGAGTTCCTGCTCCTGCCCATGCCATGGTCCGCTGTCTTTTGGGGGTCCGTCCAGAGGAATTAGTTGAGTTGCTGGCAGCCTGACGTGGAAAGGGATCTTGGGCAGCTAGGTTCTCCTCAGCCAGTACTTGCAAACCTACCTGGGTAGCAGATTCGATATGGCTAGTCATCTGCATTACTTGGTTCAATGTGAAATCGTCCTTAGTTAGCAATACCTTCTTTAGCCACTCAATGCTCGTACTATATACAAGCTTATCACGGATTAGCTCTTCTTCAACAGGCCCAAAGGTGCACGTGCTCGGTAGGTTACGGAGCTCCATAAGAAACTGGTGAGTGGACTCACCCACTTGTTGACAGCAGTCGAAGAATCTGTATCTTCAAGCCGTGATGTTACACTGTTCAACAAAAAATTTGTCCATCCTGCCCAAGCACTCGTCCAAAGAGCCCGTGCTACCCAGCGCATAAAACACACGTTGACCTTCTTTACTGAGGCAGTGGATTAGCATGCTCTTCCGTCTCTTCTTGTCGGCGCCACCCAAGCCAGCCGCAACAATGTAGTCATCAAACGCCTCCAACTAGTGGCACCATGGTGTAGCTGATGAATGTTTCAGCCTATGAGCTTTTCAGCACCCCCATGTGTGTGTGTGTGTGTGTGTGTGTGTGTGTGTGTGTGTGTGTGTGTGTGAACATGAAAATATAATTTTACCATTTGTTTATTTTACAAAATGCCAGACAGTAAATATACTATAGGATAGCATGTCAATGTCTGATTTTTTTAATGGTAATTGTGTTTACATCAGATAAGGAGATTATGCTTTCATAGCATTTTGCTTGCAAAGTTTGTCTTTTGGTAGGATTATGCACAATCTACAGGATGGACCCTGGATGAAATTTTCATCAAAGATGGACCCTGGGTCAAGGATGAACCCGTTAGATCAGATTAGATCAGTATTCATATTCTGAATCACTTCTTCCTGTAAGGGTTCCTGGGCTGCACGCCTTTGCCTGTCACTCCCTCTCTGCTAATTGGCTTCCTCCCTGCAGCCGCACTCACCACCTGAAGGCAATCAGGGAGGGCCTTTAAAAGAGACTTACTCCTGCTGCTCTGCCTGGGCATGTCGAGTCATCTCTTGCCAAGCCAGGTCTCGCCAAGCCTTGTATGCAGTCTGGAGAAAACCTGCTTCCCTGTCTTGTATATATAGTTCTAGAATTATTCGCACCCGTTTTGCGTGTCTCCCCCTAGGATCTTGTCTCCTGTGTGGTTGACTGGATTTCCCTGGCAGATTATTCCTAGTGATGGCCAGATGAGGCTTTCTTGAAGCATTGAAGCTTTTCATCAAATTGGTTTATATGGACGAAGCGTCATGTGAAACTTCATTTGCTCTACTAAGCCATCTACTGGACAAAAAGTAGTCAACATGCAGATTTTTACAAGGGCATTGTTGGTTTGATTTGTATTTTCTCATTTCAATAAATGTACTGTCCTTAAGAAATATCAATGATTATAAGGGAAAAAAAATAATAAAACTGGGGTGACTACAGTGAGTGTGCTTGTTACATAGTGTGCTTGTGCTACAGTGAATAGTGCTTTTGTGACTTATCTATTTTTATTAAGAAATAATAATTTTTCAAAAGTCTTTGCACTACGGCAATTTTTTTTTGTTTGTTTTTTAGAATATTTCATCAGCTTTTGAGAATACTCTCTCACAAGGCACAGAAGATGCAGGTGCAAAGGAAGGCTACTGCAAGTTTGTACAGTGTAGGGTAGACATGTTTTTGTCTTTTCCAGTACATTCACCTCTCCTGTCCTTATTTTCATGCAGGGCACAATAATGCCTCACCATAGATGATGTGCTATTGTTGTATCCGAGGTCTTTGAAACACAATAGACACTTCACCTTGCAAATAAAAATAAATCTAAAACAAATAAATGACAAGAAATAGCCGAAATGAAAGAAGCCCATCTTTTTGGAGCTGGCTCCATCTGAAAATGAAGACTGACTGCGAGAAATTACATACACAGTCAAAGAGCTGACAACACAAAATGTGAGAGATGGGGATTTTCCATTGTGTATCGTTGCTCAATTTATTTCATGTTGCACGGCAAATCTTGAACCGCTTCCCGACCCAGACATGTGGCACGACCGGCCTGCAAGGCTTCATGCATCATCACATATGTCATCAATACACGCTTTGCAAAATATGTCCTCGATTACTCGGCATAGACTGCAAAGCTCTGGTGCTGGAAGTCCCATCACTACAGGCTATATCATGAAATACAGACACAATGATAAGTAAAACCCAGGGAATAAAGCAGAATGTAATATAAAGAAACACTACAAGATAGGTTTGTAGAAATAATTGACTAATAATATTGTTGAAGAGTCTGTGATGCTCTGTGGACATTTTCACAGATTCATAAGCTCCCTATTCTGATCAGCTCAGCTGGTGCCAGCAACACACACACACACACACACACACACACACACACACACACACACACACACACACACACACAGAGCTAAACAAACGTACGTGTTTGTCTAATGGGACTTATGGGTGATCCAAGCCAACTTAAGTGTCACACTTTCAAGCTACAGGATATTATGAAGATCCAAATCACTATTAGCCCTCCTTGCCAAGTTCTTACCTTTGACTGCAGTCTGTAAAATCAGCTGTGTCCTCACAGGCCAGACAGAAAATGTCTCCTTATGCTCAGCTGTGCAGATGCTTCTAATCATTCCGGCTGATTAGACCTCCGTACAGACCACACCTGGCTCCTGCTCACCTCCTGTTTCCTTTCCGATGAAAGAAGGCTCCAAAGAGGAGAAAACAACACATCTTTATTCTTGAGGCTGCTCGCAGGAAACCAATAAAGCCGGGACACTCAGTGCTGGAACAAGCTAGCTGCTAAAGCTAGAGTTAAGGCTTTTCGAGAAGGATGCTGAGATCCAGACTTCACCAACATTCAAGAGTGTCACTCGCTTGGGAAGTCTTAATTCTCCTGAACAACAACTGAAGAAAATGACGGAGTAGTAACCCAAGGTTTGCTGTTCTGATGCCAAAATGTCAGAACACCAGCTAATTAGCCTGTGACTGAGGATTATTACAAGTAGGTGGGCGTCTACAAATCAACTGGTTATTGTTAACAATGAGGGATAACGATTAGAAACCAAGACAACAATCTGAAAGCACCTGAAAAGGTGAGTGTGCTGAATGAAGCCAACCTTTAGCTAATGCTAAATTAAATTAGATCACATATTAAAAAAAAACTGAGAGCAAAATCAAAGAAAACAAACAGGAGAAATTAAGTTGGGGGCTCTGTGAATAATTTATGGGCTGATGTGGATAAGCATGATAAGTGTTATGAAGATCAAGACATACAGTATATTTAGCTTTATCCACCTTATTCCCGGGGGCGCTGCTGTAGGAACAATTATGGGCGGAGCTTCCAGTTTCAGCTGACCTAGTGTTAAATCAGTCAGTAAGAGTGGAGTAGTGGGGGCATTTAAAATAGCGTTTTTAAAAGTTTTTCAAATTAATTTTAATGTATAGTCCACGTACGTGTTTTGCTCTCAAGTGGCAGCTAATTTCAGCACTTGTAGTTTTTGTATTTTTGAATGTTTTTGCATAGTTCTGGTTCTTGCTGGTGTTCATGGTGTGAGGCTCCTCACGGATAAGCACAGCTAAATCTGTGGCTTCAACAGCAATGAGTAGATCATGCACTGAAAACTAAAGGATTGTTCGTGTGATTGGTGTTACAGACACAGCAACACCAGGTGTGTTTTCACTTGTATGAATGTCACAGATCTGACGTTTTACCCCAAATTTAAAATGGCCAAGCACGGTGTTGTGGTTCTTTGTGGCTCTGACTGTTATGTATGTAAAATGAGGGACAGGAGTCTCGTCTATCATGCATCAAGTCAACACTTTATTATAAGAACAGGACTATTTATATACAAGGGCTGTGCCCGCCTGACGTCACACCAGGGGCGGGTACAGCAGCACACACACACCACACTCACTACACCACAATTCCTCTCCCCCTTACAAAAATGCAAACCACACACACAATCGAGACCCTCCCCAATTTAGGACCAAAATCGTGCACTAAGGAACAAGGAATCATGAATTGAAGGAAAATGGCCTATCACATTCACACAAAATAACTCAAACCAGCATTTTTCTTTTTTTTTTTTAAATATACATAAAAAATAACTAAATTGGACCATGTCTCTAAAAATAAGTAAAACAATCCCATAACATACATACTCACATACACACCACCAGAGTATAGGTATTATTTACATCAAGAGTATTTAAGTCACACCTATGTCCACCGGCAGCCAGAGGTAACACCAGCCTGGGGGACCAGGGCAGACCCAAATCATGCATGCCTCTGGCCGCTGAAGATAAGACCGGCTCGGAGGTCCCGGGCAACCCCACAGCATGAACACCCCTGGCCGCCGTTTGCCTCCGGGATCAAAACTAACCTCTCCTGCAAAAATGTCACTCTTCACCACCGACTACCTCACTCCTTGGGACCCACAGTGCTGCTGTCCGGCTCGTCGGTCCGCTCCCAACCGCTTTCAACACCACCGTCGTGGTCCTAAACACTCCAGTACCCTGTGGCCAAACTCTGGGGAGACCCGAAGCCTGTTTGTCGGCACCGCTTGCTGCCTTGGGCGTCTCGCCGTACCGCCCAGCGCCTTCCTTCAGGGCACATTGCGCTCCGGTCCTGAGACACTGCCGGACCTCCATGGTGCACGGTTGCTGTTGCTCACTCCCGGGGCTCACAGCATTGCTTTTGCCGGCATCATTTCCCGACCCAGGCACCTCGCCGTAGCTCCCAGCACCTTCGTTCCAGGCGCTCCGCTGTGCTGCCTCTGTGTCAGGCTGCTGTTGCTCTTCCTCGGGGTTCTCAGCGTCACTCTTGTCGGCATCATTCTCCGACCTGGGCGTTTTGTCGCTGCTCTCGGCACCCTCATTCCAAACGCTCCACTGCGTCGTCTCCATGCTCGGCTGTCACTGTTCATTCCCGGGGCTCTCAGCCTTCCTGGTCCCGCTCACTCACTGCCTAGCTTCTAACTGTGGGGATGACTCCTGCTGCTCCCCCGCTTCACTGTCGTTGCACACCGTGCCGTCTGAGTCATCGGCGCTATGGTCCTGTACCGTGCTGAGCTCCTTGACTGGCCTGCTGTGTTCACTGATCGGGGACTCTTCCACTTGTGGCCCTGGCCCTACCTTGAGGTCTAGCTGGTAGCTCGTAGCTTGGTTTTGGCGCAAAGTTAGCTTAGCGACTAACCTGTCCATAGGCACAGAATGGGTCATTAGCTTCCCCCAGCTAACTAGCTTAGCTGTTCCTGGCACCAACAGCTCCATTACCCATAGCTTTGTGGTTTTTGTCTGCTCATTGAAGTACTTGGCCAGTCACTCGACAGCATCTTCATAATACTCCGTTTCACCCAACATACTGAAAATTCTTTGGCCCTCTGTGGTGAGATTGTGGGCCAGAAGTGCTCATTGTCGCCTTTCGTCGAGTCTGTTTAGGTCCAGTGCCCTGATGTATTCCTCGATCATGGCCCTCCACTTTGGCCACAGGATCACCGGCTCTTCCATGTACTCTAAAAACAGTGATAGTGGTGGAGGTAGCCCATATGCTCCCATGGTTTATCCTCGTCGCCAGATGTTATGTATGTAAAATAAGGGACAGGAGTTTCGTCTGTCATGCAGCGAGTCAACACTTTATTATAAGAACAGGACTATTTATATACAAGGGACATGTCTGCCTGACATCACACCAGGGGCGGGTACGGCAGCACACACACACCACACTCACAACACCACACTGACTAGACTCTACGTTGTCATGGACCGAGCGCAGATTCCGTCCGCGCTCGGGCCATATATCATCCCCGCCAGGTTTGACAGCAGTGTTTACCTTCTGGCTCCCCGAGCTCTTATTGTGACAGCACTCGGAGGGGCTTCCTGCTGTCAAAGCCTAACAGCTGTGCTGCATTTGTGGCTCATCAGCAGCCCTGTACTTAAGCGGGCGCTGGGAGCGGTATGATGCAGCAGTCTCGTCATTATTCCCCTATAATTCCATGGCAATGGATCGTCAACGCTCATCCCCTGTTCGTGGTCAAAATTGTAAGTGAGCTTCGTGTCAGCCTTACTATCTCCTGTATTTAGTGTTATGTGTTTTAGCCCACCGTGGCTTATTACTTTGTATGTTATCTTGTGTTGTGATTAACACATCTATGCAAACCTCACCGGTGACTTTTGGCGTCTTATAGTGGCTCGCGAGGGCCACCGCATGACAGTAGACTGCTGCCAAGGCACCTAAACTGAGACGCCAAACCGAGACGCCGTTCCCGGTGAGTTTGCTTTAATTGGACAATTGTTCTTCCCTGTCTGGGTAACTGCGTGCTGGGAGAATGCCGTCACGAGGGGGGCCACACTCGGAGTCGGGACTACGAGCTGGCGGAGGCTTTGGAGTACGTGGACGAAACGCTCATCGCTGCCTCCCTCCTCGACTATCACAGCGACGTACGCTGGTACCTGGACTGCGCTGAGGATGTCCTGAATCGTCTCCCTCGCTACGCAGACCATCCTGAAGTCGACGCTAAGAGGGCCGACATCGCCGCACAACGCGAGATACTCCGTGGGCTGGAGGAAGACTACGGCAGGAAGCCGAAAAGGAGGCATCCTTGCTCCTCATGTCCAGATCCCATTCCTGTCTCTGTTCCGGTCCAGGAGTTCGCACCACCCAGGGGTGATCCCCGTTGGTGTGTGTCGTCATTCGGGAATCCCCCGGAGAAGCTACAACGAACAGCTGCTTCTATCCGGGACCGAGTGGCGGCAGCTCGTTCCGCTGTTCACCCCATGGCGATAATTAAGCATGTGACAGCAGCAGTCAGGCTGGTGGAGAGGAACCCGGAGTTGGGTGACTTTCCTGAGTACGCCGATCTGCTCGCTTCTGTTTCCACACAGGAGTGACGATTCCCGGACCTCACCTTCGCCTCGCCATCGGTCAGTGAATGTCGTTGCCACGCTCCAAACAAGACTCAGCGAGAACCCCGTCCGGATCCAGTTCCGGGTTGTCGCAAGGACTCCACCTCTCGGACAGCTGCCACTCCTGCATCTCGTCTGGAGGGAACCCCCACAGCCTCTCTCCCCGGGTCATCTTTCCCTGCTGTCCCGTCAGCTCATCGTGCCCGGTTCGGCTCGGCCGTCGCCCCCTCCTCCTTGATGTCTTCCCCGGCTGCTGTGTGTGCCAAGAGTCCTGCTTGGGCGAGCCCCATCCTTGATCCATTGCGAGCGGCTCGTCCTCGTCCTTCCAGGGGGCCCTCTGTCACCATCCAGCGGGGAAAGGGAGGAACAACGTCCCCTACAGCAGGTACCATCCTCTCTCCGGGAGACAGGAGTAAGTTCAAGTTCATTCTTTCATGTTCAAGTTCATTCTTTCCATCATAATTGTGGTCTGCCTTGTCTGACTCCTGGGGGCGGAGTTCGGGGTTCGCAGTCCCCCGAGCTCCCACCACCTGCTGTAGCTCTAATTACTAAACCTGCTGCCTCTGTGTCTCCCTCCGCTGAGTGGTCCACGACGCCAGGCCTACGTTGCCAGACGAGGAGGGGGCCTGCGGTTCTGGAGAGCCTGGTTCCAGCCCCGCAGCCACGTCGTGGGCAGAGGAGAGGAGCGGACTGCAACCTGGAGCCTGCGCCGACGATAAAGTGTCCCTGGGTCTCCACGCTGGAACGGTTCGAGCCAGCGGGTCGAGGGTCCCCTGCCACCATGCCGTGCGGGTTATCGGCGTGGACGTCTGCGCCGGAGGATCCACAGACTGCGGTAACCATCATGCCGGCTGCGGAACCGAGTGGGAGCCTGAGGATGAACTTCTCCGCCCTGAGCCTGGATTGACGAAGTCCTGGACGGCGACAGAACCCAAGTGCAGGCAAGTGCTCTACCTTGTGTTTCTCCTATCTGTCTTAGAGCATTTCTGCCTGCCTCTTGGGGAGGCGAGTCAGGGGCAGCCGCCTGCTGCGCCCGAGCTCGTCTCGCTGGGCTCTGTCGCTACCGGTGATTCTGATCCTGGGTCTTTCTTCTCTTCCGAGCCTTCTTGCAGAGTCACCGGTGCGGAGCCAGTCGTGGTCGCTGTGCTGGAGGTTCCAGGTTCGGGGTCAGAGGTCGTCACCGGTGCTGCGCCGACCCAGTCGGGGTCCGACGGGGGTGCAGCCAAAACCCAGTCGGGGTCCGACGAGACCCAGTGGGGGTCCGACGTGGGTGCAGCTGAGACCCAGTCGGGGTCCGACGAGACTCAATGGGGGTCCGAGGCGGGTGCAGCCGAGACCCAGTGGGGGTCCAATGCGGGTGCAGCCACGTCTGCAGCATCGGTATGGGTCAAGGTCGGTGGAGGAGCTGCAGACCCTTCACTGCCTGACATGGTGTGGGCTCGTCATTACCATCATTCCCCCTGTCTGAGTCACCAGCCCTGCTCATCATCGCCGGGGGCCGTTGGGGGGCCTCTACGCTTGGCTCGGCTCTCCCACGTCTTTCCCCTGCCAGGGAGGCCGCCGCAGGCTGTCTCCTCACGGTTCTGGTGGCTGAGGGATGCGGGTCGGCCACCCAAGGAACTATTTCGCCGGTTCGGAGCCCTGGGTCGGCCACCCGACACATTGTGTTTGCTGCTGGGCGACCTGGTTCGGCCACCGGAGGGTTGGACTTTCCGGGCCTGGGACTGGGGCAGGCCGCCCGATCTTGTACTGTTCCCCGTGACCACCCATCGGCCATTGGACGCAGGGAGACCGCCGGAACTATTCCTGTGGTTTTTGGTCTCAGCCTGTCGTCATTTTCCTGAACTGTCTGGGTTAAAGGTCATTCGGGGTGATAGTCTTGTTCTGTGTGTAATGTGCATTATGGGGTATGGTATTTTCCTTGAGTCATGCTCTGTAATTGCTTCATTTACACCCTGTCATTGTTTCATTTGCGCTCTGCCTTAGTTATGATTTGTGCATTTGATAGTACTGTATTTTCTGTTATGCTCTGTGATTGTCTCATTTGCGCTCTGCCTTAGTTGTGATTTGCGCATTTGAGAGTATTGTATTGTCTGTTATCGTGTCCTGTGATAGTCTCATTTGTCCTCTGTCTTAATTATGATTTGTGCATTTGAGAGTATCATATTTTTTCTGGCTATCTGTGTGCTCCTGTTAATGCCTTGGGTTTTGGTCTGTGGCTGAGCCTCTCCCTCCAGGCCTGCTCCCCCATTCGCCCACCCTGGGGGGGGGGGGGGGGGGGCTTGGGTGTCATTGGGCATTCGGAACCCGCCCTTGGGGGGGAGGTACTGTCATGGTCCGAGCGCCGATTCCGTCCGCACTCGGGCCATACATCATCCCCACCAGGTGTGACAGCAGTGTTTACCTTCTGACTCCCCATGCTCTTATTGTGACAGCGCTCGGAGGGGCTTCCTGCTGTCAAAGCCTAACAGCTGTGCTGCATTTGTGGCTCATCAGCAGCCCTGTACTTAAGTGGCGCTGGGAGCGGTATGATGCAGCAGTCGCGTCATTATTCCCTTATAATTCCACGGCAACGGATCGTCAACGCTCATCCCCTGTTCGTGGTCAAGATTGTAAGTGAGCTACGTGTCAGCCTTACGATCTCCTGTATTTAGTGTTGTGTGTTTTAGCCCACCGTGGCTTATTACTTTGTATGTTATCTTGTGTTGTGATTAAAATATCTATGCAAACCTCACCGGTGACTTTTGGCGTCTTATGGTGGCTCGCGAGGGCCACCGCATGACATATGTCTGCTCTGAGGTAAATTTGATTATGTCCAACATATTTTAACAAAATGCAGCCGACTTTATTGCGGTGGAAACATCGATATATCTCAGAGCTTTTATTTCTTTACAGCATTAGCATGTTGGCAGCGGAGCTAACTAGCGGAGCTACTGTCCACGGAGCTACTGGCCACTTTTTTCTTCTCATCCCTCCATAGTCATGGGATGTGGTATGATTATACTGTTTTTGAGGTGCAAAAGGCTGTGTTCCCGCATTTTTGATGCTGAAGTCATTGTTTTTTTTTAACAAGGAAAAGTGTCCCGTTTCAGTGACAATACGTTCTAAACTAGTACCGGAAGTTGCTACCATAATTCACGCAAGGCATCATGGGGCCTAGGAATAAGGTGGATACATGTCTGGACAGGTGATGCTAGCCCACTTCTCCATGCCTTTTGGCCAATTTTGCTTTGGAATAAGATAGGGAGCCTGCTTCTCAATTAAAACTAACTTGTCATCATACCACTGTCTGTCATTATCGAGAGTTTCATAATAAATTTCAGACGTTTTGTTTGTTTTTTGTTCCATTTTACTATGTGATTATCACCCCCATAATGGCAGGTGATCCTGCCGGAAGTCATGTGATCCAAAACTATGAATACTAACTAACTAACTAACCTGCACTTATATAGCGCTTTTCTAGTCACAAAGACCATTCAAAGCGCTTTCATTAATACTAACCCTCTATTCTAAGGGCCTATAGGAAACAGATATCTAGGGACAATTTAGAACAGCCAATTAACCTAACATGCATGTTTTTGGCATGTGGGAGGAAACCGGAGAAATCCCGGAGTAAACCCACGCAACACGGGGAGAACATGCAAACTCCACACAGATCACTGTTGGTCGGGGGCTGGGATCGAACCCACGATCCCACGATCCCCACAATCCCCCGGCCAAGGGTAAACTGTGCTGCCGCAGTGCTAACCACTGCGCCACCGTGCAGCACTGTACATGTCTGCACTCTCTATCCCCCTTAAATGGGATTTGAAATTGTACTCTTAAATTGTTATGGGTGCCATCTCGCTTATCTTTTTACTTTTTTAAACTTACTCCCTGCTTGTTTCAGGGTCAACAGTTTCTGAAACCTGACCTGAATTGCTTTCTGTCCACCTTGTTCCTAGGCCCCATGATGCCTTGCGTGAATTATGGTAGCAACTTCCGGTACTAGTTTAGAATGTATTGTTGTCACTGAAACGGGACACTTTTCCTTGTTTAAAAGCAATGACTTTGGCATCAAAAATGTGGGAACACGGCTTTTTTCACCTCAAAAGCAGTAATATAACCATAACACTTCCCACAACTATCTAGGGATGGGAAGATGACTTTAAAAAGTGGCCTGGCAGACAGTAGCTCCGTTTGGTTGTGCCGCTGCTAAGATGCTAACGCTGTAAACAAATAAAAGCTCTGAGATATACCAATGTCTCCACCGCAATAAAGTCGGCTGCATTTTGTTAAAACATGTTGGACATAATCAAATTTACCTTAGAGGAGATGTACGCCACAACACCGTGCTTGGCTGTCATGGTATATACAGACAGCTGCAGCTGTTCATTTTACCCCCAAATTAAAATGCTCATGCTGCTGTCATGCCATAAATGCTTGTTATTTAACTTAACATGTACAAACATTTTCTGACAGTTGCTCAGAATTTTACTGACCTATATTTTGTGATAATTTAAAAATTAATGCATGCTGAAGCATGCTGAAAGCCATATCGTTCCAAGGTAGTGCAATGAATGCAAAAAAAACCCCCCAAAACTGTTTGAAATCCTTCTTAAATCGTTAAGCCTTAGGAAGCAAACTGTTACTATTTTTTTATTTATTATTTTACTTCATGCAGCCTTCATTCTGGTGACATACTGTATATAACATATAAAAGTCAGATCTGTGACATTCAAATAAGTGAAAACATACCTGGTGCTGTTGTCTGTCCTGTGTCTGTACCACCAATCACACCAACAGTCCTTTTTCGTTCAGTGCATCATCTATGAATTGCCGGTGAGAAGCCTCCATTTTTACAATCTATGGCACAACCACAAACAGTAGCAACAAGTACCAGAACTACGTCAAAACATTCAAAAAATACAAAAACTGCAAGTGCTGAAATTAGCTGCCACTTGAGTGCAAAACACCTATGTGGACCATACATCAAAATGAATTTGAAAAATTTTTTAAAATGCTATTTTAAATGCCCCTGCTTCTCCACTCTTACTGACTGATTTAACATGACTTCAGCCGAAACCGAAAGCTCCGCCCATAATCGTTCCTACAGCGGCACCCCCAGGAATAAGGTGGATATGTGCTGTTTTTCTTTTAATATCTTCCTGCCTGCCTCAGGGGCTACAGATGGAAATTAGTGAGAATGCCATAATCTGGTACAGAGCATCTTTACCCTGTGTCTAATGTTTTTTTCTGTACATGGTCCCTGACAAATAAACTAAACTAAGCACTAACAAGATAGAAAACTAAGGAAACCGAGCAGCCAGCTTTGAAAGTTAGGAAGCAGTCAGCTAAAAGTTAGCTCAAATGTCGGGTCTTTTTTGATTTTATAACAAAGATGGAAGAAAAGACCTTGACATGACACACAACCCACAAGAAACGCTGCACGGAAAAAAGAAGAAACACTTGGAATATGGCAGGCAAGGACACATCTTGGAGCAGCATTAGCAACGGCTAAGCTAAAGAGACACCGGCATGGAGCTTTTTTTCTGTGTCAAGTGAGTGAAGTTTATTTATGAAGTGCTTTTCACAGACATATAGTCATAGAGTGCTGCACAATAAAATGGAATAAAAAGAAGTTGATAGATAAAAATAATTTTAAAAATACAAAAATAAGTTAAAACACAAGATTGTGGTGTAACATTATGTAGCTCACATATTCCTTGGCAGAGACCCAGACATGAGGGAACTTTGAGCTCACAGTGTGTATTGACATCACGCCCCAGATGGACATTGAGTCTGGACCCCCTGCGGACTAGAGGAGAAGTGAGAAGATCTGAGAGTGAACCTGAAGAGACTGCCTGACTCATAGGGTCAGACAGAGAAGCCGAGAGGACAATGGGGGGATTAGTTATGAATGGAATTCTGTGTTTGATGTGAATGTGATTTGTGTCTGTTGTAACAGTATAAAGGTATGAGGTTTATCTCAGCCCGCTCTTTTCATTCCCTGACTGAGAGAGGAGCTGTAGGACTTGATATGGAATGAACCAATACTGAAAAATCATTCAGTCTCTTCATTTCGAGTTTCCTACATTGGTGACCCACACGTGAGAAAAATGGAAAGACTTGGAGGTCGTCTCTCCGATTCCGAACCTGACTCACCAGAGACCGCCCGCACCGGCGTAAGCTCCATTAGACTCCCCGAGTTCTGGCAAGAGGACCCGCACTCATGGTTCCAACACGTGGAATCACGGTTCGTGCTTTACGGGGTATCAGAGGATGACATTAAATTCCACAATGTCATCGCAAGACTCGACAGCTGCACAGCCCGGTGTGTGTGGAGCCTGGTGCAGCAGCCGCCCGCTGCTGGCAAATACGACGCCCTGAAAGCCGCCCTCATTCGAAGCTTTGTACCATCGGCCGAGGTGAGGGCCAGAACACTCCTGGATCTGCGCGACAGAGGAGGATGCAGGCCGACCGTCCTCATGGAGGACATGCTGCAGATGATCGGGGCAGACAATGATGCATTTTTATTTAAGCACATCTTTTTGAGGACCCTTCCAGCGCACATGAGAGGCTCCCTGTCCAGCATGAGGTGTGTGGACCAGCAGGACTTCCGCGCGCTGGCTTTGGAAGCGGAGCGGCTCCTGGACGCATGCGGTGAGCAGGAGGCGGCAGCAGCAGCAGCAAACCTCGGCGCGGCGGCCCAGGGTGACGGAGAACCGGTGGCAGCAGAGCCGACCCCAGCGACAACAGCGGCAGCGCGGTCCCGGAGCAGAGGAGAGGACGAGATGTGTTTCTACCATCAACGATTCGCGCACAAGGCTCACAGATGCGTCCCGCCATGCAACTTCAGGAAGCAGGGAAACGCAAGAGCCGGAGGTCGTTAGCAGCTTCAACCCTCGGCGAACGGAACAAGCTGCTCTACCTGACGGATGCGAGCTCCGGATGGCAATTCCTCGTCGACACCGGAGCACAGAGGAGTTTCATAACCGCGACCTATGCGGATCGGGCGGCTGGCCCCCGCGGAGATGGAGCAACAGCCGCAAACGGCTCGTCGATTAAGACGTTTGGCGAAAGAACTCTGCGCCTGTCCTTGCACGGCTGCAGCTATGAATGGACCTTCATAGTAGCGGCGGTGAGTTTCAACATGTTGGGCGCCGACTTTTTGTGCTCACACGGCTTGTTGGTGGATCTGGCTTATAGATGCTTGGTTAATGCACTCTCTTTTTGTTCTATTCCCTGTGCAGCACGAGTGTCCCTGCCGTCAGTACAGGCCAACGCCGCCGCAGCAGGAGGTAAGTTCCACACTCTCCTAAACCAGTTCCCAGCACTCACAGTTCCCACGTTTTCAGCTAAGGTGGCGAAGCACGGGGTGGAGCACTTTATAACCACAAGTGGCCCACCGGTTTTTGCGAAGGCTCGGCGCTTGGATGTAGCTAAGCTCTCCATTGCGCGTGAGGAGTTCGCCAACCTGGAGAGGTTGGGCATAATTCGCCGCTCGAAGTCCGCTTGGGCTTCCCCCCTCCACATGGTCCCGAAGGCGGACGGCTCGTGGAGACCGTGCGGCGATTATCGCAGGTTAAACAATGCCACAGCGCAGGACCGCTACCCAATTCCGCATATCCAAGATTTTTCAGTGCATTTGGCCAAGGCGCAAATTTTTTCTAAAATAGATCTGGTCCGCAGTTATCATCAGGTTCCGGTCCAATCAGAGGACATTCCCAAGACAGCGGTAATAACCCCTTTCAGGCTTTTTGAATTTTTACGCATGCCTTTTGGCCTTAAAGGCGCTGCGCAAACCTTCCAACGCATGATGGATGCCGTTTTGCGCGACCTCCCTTTCGTTTTTGTCTACTTAGACGATATTTTAGTTGCCAGCGCCTCTGAGGAGGAACACGAAAGTCACCTCAGAACTGTTTTTCAGAGGTTGGGAGCGCACGGGTTGATAATCAACCCAGCCAAGTGCCATTTTGGCGCAGCACAGATCGATTTTTTAGGGCACCGCGTCTCCCCAGAGGGTGCAGTTCCACTGCCCTCCAAAGTACGCGCGGTGGCTGAGTTTCCCCAGCCACGAACGGTAAAAGCGTTACAGGAATTTTTAGGTATGGTAAACTTTTACAACCATTTCATACCTCACGCGGCGCAGCTCATGCAACCGTTGTATGTCGCGCTAAAAAAACAGAAGCCCTCAAATGTGATTGAGTGGTCTCCTGAGCGGGAGCGCGCATTCATTGAGGTTAAGGAAGCACTAGCGAACGCAGCACTGCTGGCTCACCCAGACCCAGCAGCCCGAATAGCGCTAACCACAGACGCGTCAGACGCTACCATAGGAGCCATGGTAGAACAGCAAGTCGCCGGAGCTTGGCAACCACTCGCTTTTTTTAGCAGAACCCTACGCGATGCTGAGCGAAAATATAGCGCGTTTGACAGGGAACTGCTAGCGCTCCACCTGGCCATTCGCCATTTTCAGTTCTGGTTGGAAGGGCGGCGTTTCACCGCTTTTGTCGACCACAAACCGTTAACTTTTGCAATGTCCAAAGTCTCTGAACCATGGTCAGGCCGACAGCAGAGGCAGCTGGCCGCAATTTCAGAATTCACCACCGATATACAGCACGTAGCCGGTAAATTTAATGTGGTGGCGGACTGCCTCTCGCGAGCGGTAACAGCACCTGTTCGCGCCGATGGGGGCTGTAGCGCTGCAGATGCGGAGCGCGGTAACAGCGCGGACGCGCACGCGGCTCCGGTGCACGTAGGGATAGATTACGCGGCCATGGCAGCAGAGCAGGGCGAGGACACAGACGTGCGCGCGCTTCTGTCTGGACCAACAGGGTTAAGGCTGGAGAACGTAAGTTTACAAACCGGTTCACCCCCGCTTATTTGCGATGTATCCACTGGGTGACCTCGCCCAGTGGTGCTGGCCACGTGGCGCCGTCGTGTTTTTGACGCGGTGCACTCCCTGGCACACCCGGGAGTACGTGCTTCGGTGAAAATGGTAGCAGAGAAGTTTGTTTGGCCGAGCCTGCGCAAGCACGTGAAGGAGTGGGCGTGAGCCTGCATGTCCTGCCAGCGGGCCAAAGTTCACAGACACACAAAAGCCCCTTTAGAGCCTTTCCACGTCCCGGCTAAGAGGTTTGATCATGTGCACGTAGATCTAGTGGGACCCCTGCCGCCCTCGCAGGGGTTCACACATCTCCTGACAATGGTGGACCGGACCACGTGTTGGCTGGAAGTGGTCCCATTGCAGTCTACCACAGTGGCAGAGGTAACTCGCATTTTTTTAACAGCCTGGGTAGCACGGTTCGGAGTCCCGTCGGACATTACGTCCGATAGGGGTCCGCAGTTCGTTTCAGAGCTATGGTCAGCCATGGCCAGCGGCTTAGGGGCAACAGCCCATCGCACCACCGCTTATCACCCACAGGCCAACGGTTTATGCGAGCGTTTTCACAGATCATTGAAGGCAGCCCTCAGAGCGTCGCTCACGGATACAAATTAGGTAAACAAACTACCATGGGTTTTATTGGGGTTGCGTTCGGTACCCAAGGAGGATTTAGATGCCTCACCTGCTGAATTAGTGTTTACTCAACCTCTCAGGCTGCCAGGAGAGTTCCTGCCAGCCCATGCAGCACCCGAGCGCCCCCCGGTGTGGGGACCTCTAAGTGGCACGGAGGCAGAAATGCTCCCGGACCCCGCTCATCGCACGTTTCCGTGGGTTTTTGTTCCCAAGGCTTTGCAAAACGCAGAGTTTGTTTTTGTCAGGCACGACGCCCAGCGTCACAGTCTCCGCCCACCTTACGATGGTACGTTCCGAGTGCTGGAAACCGGGGAGAAATATTTTGTACTGGACTTGGGGGGCAGGAAAGAGACAATCAGTGTTGACAGATTAAAGCCTGCTTTTGTGTTACGTGACGAACCTGTACGGCCGGCGGGGGCGCCTCGACGCGGCAGGCCTCCCAAGGGACAGCCCCTAGTTCCCCAGCAGGGGGCAAATAACCCTTCTCCCCCTCATTCCACAGGCGCACCGCAGGACGGCACAACACAGGCTGCGAAGCCTGCGTTCAGCAGATTCAGGAGGAGATTGAAGCCTAAGCAACGGGCAGAGTGATGTGTATTTTGATCAACCCGTGTAAATTGTGCTGTAGATCCTGCAAAGGTGGGGGTGATGTAAGGGTGTAATGTGTATGACTGCCCATTATGGACATGAGGGCGGTGTGTGTGTGTCCCTTCTTGACATAGTGTGTATGACTGTCCATTATTGACTTAAGGTTGGTGTATGTCCGTTCTTGGGCATTTCAGGGGGAGTGATGTGGCGTAACATTATGTAGCTCACATATTCCTTGGCAGAGACCCAGACATGAGGGAATTTTGAGCTCACAGTGTGTATTGACATCACGCCCCAGATGGACATTGAGTCTGAACCCCCTGCAGACTAGAGGAGAAGTGAGAAGATCTGAGAGTGAACCCGAAGAGACTGTCTGACTCATAGGGTCAGACAGAGAAGCCGAGAGGACAATGGGGGGATTAGTTATGAATGGAATTCTGTGTTTGATGTGAATGTGATTTGTGTCTGTTGTAACAGTATAAAGGTATGAGGTTTATCTCAGCCCGCTCTCTTCATTCCCTGACTGAGAGAGGAGTTGTAGGACTTGATATGGAATAAACCAATACTGAAAAATCATTCAGTCTCTTCATTTCGAGTTTCCTACAAGATTAAAATATCAGACTTACCATTAAAAAAAAAACAGTTGAAACTCAATGGAAAGCCTCCTTAAAACAAAAAGGGTTTCAGTTGCTTTTTAAAAGACTCCACAGAGTCAGATAAAG
Organism: Pholidichthys leucotaenia; assembly: GCA_020510985.1. NCBI lineage: Eukaryota > Metazoa > Chordata > Actinopteri > Cichliformes > Pholidichthyidae > Pholidichthys > Pholidichthys leucotaenia. The sequence continues at coordinate 32,001,862 of CM035844.1, forward strand.
TAGGTGGAGCGGGAGTCTATTCCAAACAGCACTGCACCGTCCACCACCCTCCCTGTGTGCAGAGACATATCTCCGTGGAAGATGAAGCTCCGAAAATAAAGCCTCAAAAATACTTTTATATGAAACAGATGTTAACAATTTTACTTTGGAACATGATTTGAGGTTGAATTAATTCAATTCAATTCAATTCAATTCAACTTTATTTATATAGCGCCATTTCACAACAACAGTCATCTCATAGCACTATCAACTGTAGGGAGGACCCCCACAGTTGCAGAAAGACCCCAGCAATCAGGCGATCCCCTGTGAGCAAGCACTTGGCGACGGTGGAGAGGAAAAACTCCCTTTTAACAGGAAGAAACCTCCAGCAGAACCAGGCTCAGGGAGGGGCAGTCATCTGCTGCGACTGGCTGGGGGGTGAGGGGATAGAGAAGAAGAAAAGAACAGACATTAGAGTGAACTCATAGAGCGCATACCTCCGCCAAGGCTCCATCCCTCCTTCTGTCCTCCCCTCTGTCCCTTTGTCCGTCCATATTGCCATCCATCTGTACATTGTGAGATAGGGCCTTGGTGGAGGTATGCACTCATGGATCACCTCTAACATCTAATGGGTTCATCTTTGGGCCAAGGGCCACCTCTGGTGAAAATTTTATCCAAATCCATCTAGTAGTTTTGGAGTACTGTTGCTAACACTCTGTGAGAAGATCAGAGCCTTGGCGGAAGTATGCATTTTGAGATCATCACCAAAATCTAATGTGTTCAGTGTGCCATTACACACCTTTCCTGAAAATCTGAAAGAAAAGCCCTAAATAAATGCAATCCATTATTATTATTATTATTGTTGTTGTTATGCTTCTTCTTCCAAAAAAGTCCTGCTTTTTTCACTCATCAAGCCGAGTCCAGTCCTTGAACTTGGGGCTTCCATAAGGGTGTGATTGCTCATCTGATTGATAGAGTCTTCCGGAGTATATGAGCAGTTCCAAGTAGGACAATCTTTTACAACTCTTGTATCCTGATGTTTCCAGGGATTTTGTTTGTGTATTTCTCCATTCCTTTCTTAACCAAACCAAAAGTGCCTATTACCACAGGTATTGTTGTGGGTCTCAGGCCCCACATTTTCTCAATTTCTATCTCTAGGTCTTTATACTTTGAAACTTTTTCTATCATTATCAGGGAGGTGTTTCTTTCTGTTGGGATGAACATATCAATTTGGAGACATGTTTACTCTTTCTTGTTCTTTATTACTATGTCTGGTCTGTTGGCCTTGATTTCTTTGTCCATTTGGATTAGCATGTCCCACAGTATGGTGGCCTCTTTGTTTTGTGTTACAGTTAGTGGTACATGTTCATAATATTTGCCTTGGATTGTGATGTTGTAGTGCTTGCAGATTTTCACCAGCTCTGAGCAGCCAGAAACTAGATGGTCGATTGTCTCCACTTGTTCAGAGGCGGACTTGCCATTAGGCAAAGGTAGGCTACTGCCTTAGGCCCCGATCTGCTAAGGGTCCCGATCTGCTATGAGCCCATTATATATTTTTTTTTAATGTTTAGCATATTTAACATGATGTTCAACAAAATAAAGAAACACCAGTTTTTACATAAACAGCAAATCAAATCACAAACATAACGTTCTCCCCTCTTGTCCTCAGACTGTCGGACTCTTTCTTCCATGTTGTCTCTGAGACATGTGCATGCGTGTATTGTTGGTTGCATTGTAAACAAACCGTACAGCATGTAGAATAGCAGCAAAATAGAAACAAAGTTATCTGAGCGGTGCAGAGAAATGGATAAAAGGGGAAGAGCACAGAAAATTGTTATCAAAACAACCTTTTTCACTTCAACCGGTGAGGAGACTTGCCCTCCCGAAGAGCAGATAGAGAGCAACACTGCTTGTACGAGCACACATGATGCTAATGACGAGCACCTGTTGTTAATGAGGAGGCAGCGGTGATGTCGGTTGATGATAGTACAAGTAAACAACAAAATGTTTTTACTGTTTTTTTCTAAATGCAAGATTTGCAGAGGCCAAGGCTCACATTGTTAAATTTGAATATGACCAACTGTGCTCCCCAGGCATGCACAGGATATCTGTAGCCTTAGCAGTCACCTCACCTGTCTCATCAGACACTCATCTTTCCTTTACCGGAAGGAAGGGCTCTCCTTGGGGTTTTTTACTGCGGTGCACATTGGTCTGTGTCCAGACTGAAGATTCACAGCTTTAAAGCTCATTGACAAGATGTAGTAATGATTTTACCTCTAAAGATATCTAAAATGTTCCAACACTGGCTGTATTGTTAGATTTGCTCGTTTGTTTGTGGTTTTACAGTGTCTCTCCTCAGACACGCTTCCCCAATGGGGTGCTTTTCAGCTATGTGGACTTTTTTCAACACAAACCCGGCACTTCATACATAAGGGACGAATTTGATTGGCGAAATTGGTGAAAGTTGATGGGGAATGGACAAAATTGTGGGAAAGTTGCAGTGATTAGACAAAGTTGCAAGGTCGCTCAAAAGATGCAGTGATGGCCTGATTTCGCGTGAATTAGTGCAATTGCAATATCGGGAAATCCTTGAGGAGCTGAAAAATGTGAACAAACAACAGATCTTCCATGTGAATTTTTTTTTTTAAATAGTCTACATTCAATTTGTTAAACTTCTTTGTTTTTCTACAGATGTAATTTCTGATGCCTGAATGATATCATCATTTGAGACTTCTGAGGACAATAAGTTTCAGGTAGGATTTCAATAAGGCCTGAAAAGAAAGTGTAGAACAAAGAAAAAGTAGGGCCCCATTTCTGTCTTTGCCTTGGGCCCCAAATGGACTAAGTCCATCCCTGCGCTTGTTTGTTGCATATTCTGCACATTGGATTGGTCCTGTCTTTCAAGATCTTGTTTCGGTAGTAGATGGTCTTAATGCACTGGTCTTGCACAGCTATAATAAAACTTTCAGTTTCAGATTTTAGGCCAGCTGTTTTTAGCCATAGGTTTGTTTGGAATTCATCCACATCATTGTCATTGATTCTTTTTGGGTCTTGCCCATGCAAGGGTTTATCTTCCCATTCATTCTTTATGTACTGATAATGTCTTTTTTGTTCTATCATAGTCTCTAGCTTTCCCGAGAGTGTTATCATTTTTAGTTTTCAGGCATGCATCTAGGCCTATTGCTGCTGTGTTGTATGCAATCTCAATTTGAATTAATCCCCTTCCTTCTGCTGTTCATGGAAGGTAAAGCCTGTTGACATCTGCTTTTGGGTGATGCATCTTTTCCATTGTTAGTAGCTTTCTTGTTTTGCAATCCAGTTTCTTCAGTTCTTCTTTCCAATTTAGGATGTTGAAACTATGTGTGATAACTGGAAGAGCAAGGGTGTTGATTGCTTCAATTCTGTTTGTGGCATTCAGTTCTGATTTAAGCACCATTTGTATCCGTCTGTAGTACTCCTTCCGTATTTTCTCCTCCATCCTGGAGTGCTGGATTCCATCTCCTTCATCTATACCTAGGTATTTGTATGTGCTCTCTTGTTCTAGATCTTGGATTGTAGTGTCCAGATCAATTTCGATGTTGTCTGCATGCATTAGCTTGCCCTTTTTGAAGGTAGCTTTGGCACACTTGTCGAGCCCGAACTCCATTCTAATATCATCGCTGAAACCTTTAACAATGGTGAGAAGACCTTTCTGTTCTTCATCATTCTTGGCGTAGGTTTTCAAATCATCCATGTAGAACAAATGGTTAATGATCTGGTTGCCTGTTTTTGTATCCGTAGCTACTTGTCTTCAATAGAGAGGAAAGTGGTGTCAGAGCCATACAAAAAAGAAGTGGCAAGAGAGAATCTCTTTGGAAGATTCTGCTGTTAATGTTGATGTTTCTTGATGTTATTGTTCCCTCTTTGTAATTCAGTTTAAGGATTGTGTTCCATTTCATCATACTAGTTCAAATGAAATTTATCATCTTTGCTGAGATTTTGTATATTTCTAGGCATTTTATAATCCAGCTGTGTGGGACAGAGTCAAATGCCTTCTTGTAATCAATCCAGGCCGTTGTGAGGTTCTTTTTTCTAGTTTTTACCGCCTTCACTATTGCTTTATTTATGAACAGTTGATCTTTGCATCCGTAGCTACCTTTCCTGCTGCCTTTTTACTCTTCTGGTAGTAAGTTATTATTATCCAGATGCTTGTAGGCTCTGGTTGTTAGTATTGATGTTAAAATCTTGTACATTGTAGGGAGACATGGGATGGGATGATAATTTTTTGGGTTGACTTGCCTCATTTTTGGGAAGAAGGTAGGTTATACCATTTGTTAACCAGTTAGGGCATTGCTTAAGGTTCTTTCTACACTCATTGTAGGCATATGTCAAGTGTTGGTGTAGAGTTGATGGATATTTCAGCGAAAAATTTGCTATTCCCTCATTCCCTGGTGACTTCCAGTTGCTTGTAGCATTGATTGCTAGTGTTCTCTCTTCTAAGGTTATTTCTGGCCATTCTTGTTCAGAGATTTGCTGGTTCTTATTTTCTTTCTTTAATCCATTCAGCCTTATCATTGTATTGTTTTTCTTTCTCCCAAATGTTGGCCCAAACGTTTGTGAGAGCTTCTTTCTCAGGTGTTTCATCAATCTCTATTTTCTTCTTTCCCAACTCCCTGAAAACGTTTTGGTGTTCTCTTTGAATATTTTGTTCTGATAGAAGAACTTTTGTCTTTTTTCTTATTGTCTGATTCTCTGTGCCATGGCTTGCAGCTGTTATTTACGCTTTTCAGTAACTGTTTGAATGTTACAGTGCATCTGGAAAGTATTCACAGCACCTCACTTTTTCCACAATTTGTTATGTTACAGCCTTATTCCAAAAAGGATTAAATTCATTTTTTCCTCAAAATTCTACACACAATACCCCAGATTAACAACATGAAAAAAGTGGGGTTTTTTTTAGATTTTTGCAAATTTATTAAAAATAAAAAACTAAGAAGTCACATGTACATAAGTATTCCAAGCCTTTGCTCAATACTTTGTTGATGCACCTTTGGCAGCAATTACAGCCTCAAGTTTTTTTTGAATATGATGCCACAAGCTTGGTTCACCTATCCAGGACTTTGTGGACTGGTGCCATCGGAACTGCCTCCAGATCAACGCGAGCTGGTGGTGGACTGCCGCAGGCAAGGACAACCCCTCACAGCACCAGTAAACATACAGGGAACAGACATTGAGATGGTGACATCCGACAAGTACCTGGGTGTTCATCTGAACAATAAACTAGACTGGTCACACAATACCGACGCACTCTACAAGAAGGGACAGCGCAGGCTGTTCCTACTGAGGAGGCTCAGGTCTTTTGGTGTACAAGGGGCGCTGCTGAAGACATTCTACAACACGGTGGTGGCATCAGCCATCACTTTTGGTGTGGTCTGCTGGGGCAATGGCATTACAGCAGCCGATAGGAAGAGACTGAACAAACTGATCAAGAAAGCTAGATCTGTCCTGGGGCAACGCCTTGACCCAGTGGAGGAGATAGGAGAGAGAAGGATGGTGGCTAAACTGTCATCTCTGCTGGAGTCCGAGTCCCACCCTATGCAGGACATATTGAACGCACTGAGGAGCTCATTTAGCAGTAGGATACATCATCCTAGGTGCGCAACCGAGAGGTTTCGCAGGTCCTTCCTACCTACGGCTGTCAGACTGTATAACTTAAGCAGGGCTGCTCGCAGAGATAGCAAAAAAACGTGATGACCTAATAGTATTGAATGCAAAAGATGCAACAGACTTACCCAAATGGTCCCCTCCAGTATACAACTAGGACAATATCAGTCGCTATGGAGGGTGACAATATGTATGGGTACATATTCATACTATGTAGGATAACTAAGTAGACAGTGATGGTATTTATTCCATCTTGCTACAATGCTCCGCACTTTGTATATATATTTATATATTTATGTGTACGTATATATATCCACTGCTCTTATTTATATTTTTCGTATCTTCTTAATTATTGCTCTGGGTGTTGCTATCCCTGTGCTGTTACAATCCTGGAATTTCCCCATTGTGAGACTAACAAAGGCTTATCTTATCTTATCTTATCTTTGGGCAGTTTCACCCATTCCTCTTTGTAGCACCTCTCAAGCTTCATCAGGTTGGATGGGAAGCGTCGGTGCACAGCCATTTTCAGATCTCTCCAGAGATGTTCAGTTGGATTCAAATCTGGGCTCTGACTGGGCCACTCAAGGACATTCACACAGTTGTTCTGAAGCCACTCCTTTGATATCTTGGCTGTGTGCTTAGGGTCATTGTCCTGCTGAAAGATGAACCGTCACCTCAGTCTGAGGTCAAGAGCGCTCTGGAGCAGGTGAAGACTTCAATCTTTTTCTCATCAGACCAGAGAAGTTTGTTTCTCATAGTCTGAAAGTCCTTCAGGTGCCTTTTGACAAACACCAGGCAGGCTGCCATGTGCCTTTTACTTAGGAGTGGCTTCCATCTGGCCAGTCTACCATAGAGGCCTCATTGGTGGATTGCTGCAGAGATAGTTGTTTTTCTGGAAGGTTCTTCTCTCTCTGCAGAGGAATGCTGGAGCTCTGACAGTGACCACTGGGTTTTTGGTCACCTCCCTGACTAAGGTCCTTCTCCCCCCATTGTTCAGTTTAGATAGCCAGCCAGCTCTAGGAAGAGTCCTGGTAGTTCCGAACTTCTTCCATTTACGGATGATGGACGCCACTGTGCTCATTGGGACCTTCAAAGCAGCAGAAATTTTTCTGTACCCTTCCCCAGATTTGTGCCTTGAGACAATCTTGTCTCGGAGGTCTACAGACAATTCCTCTGACTTCATGCTTGGTTTGTGCTCTGACATGCACTGTCAACTGTGGGACCTTATATAAACAGGTGTGTGCCTTTCTAAATCGTCCAATCAACTGAATTTACCACAGGTGGGCTCCAATTAAGGTGTAGAAACATCTCAAGGATGATCAGTGGAAACAGGATGCACCTGAGCTCAATTTTGAGCTTCATGGCAAAGGCTGTGAATACTTTATGTACATGTGATTTCTTAGTTTTTTATTTTTATCAAATTTGCAAAAATCTCAAACTTTTTTCACATTGTTATTATGGGGTATTGTGTGTAGAATTTTGAGGACAAAAATGAATTTAATCCCTTTTGGAATAAGGCTGCAACATAACAAAATGTGGAAAAAGTGAAGCGCTGTGAATACTTTCTGGATGCACTGTATCGTGGGTATTGATATTGTGTTTTCTCACAAGTGCTCTCCTTTTCCTTTCACTTGCGTGGTATTCTTTATTCATTTCGGAGAGCATGGAGATGTCTGATCATGCCCTTTGGATTTCCTTTTCGATACGTTTTTACCATTGTGGCTGATTTGATTTCTTTTGTCCTTTCCTTTTGGCTTTGAAGTCCAAGATGTTACTAACTGTCGATGCAGTAGCATAAAGTATCTCATTAAGTTCAGTGAGGGTTAGCCTCTGTTTCAACCTATTCTTAAAATAGATGATAGCCCTGTTAGCTTTCTCTAACTCTGTTCTTGCATGTCTATCATGTTTTATTTTAAGTATTGGTTATCTTTTGTCAGTACTTGTTTCTTTCACAATCTCCCACTTATGATGTTTTCGAACATTTCCTTTACTTCATCATCACAGTGCTCAGCTTCTAGTTGTCCTTGTTCATTAAGTGTGTTTTGTGGTTCTTTCTCATTATTCTGTACAGCCATCTCAGTATTTTCGACCTCTACCATATCTTGTTGTTGTTGGACAATGTTTATTATTATTATTATTATTATTATTATTATTATTATTAACAGACAGAGAAATGACAGCAGAAACAATATGACTACATTATATGGCTACATTATAATACTAATAACAATAAGAAGACTGTCATAATTGTATTGACCATACACTGAGGCTGGGCAATTCCACCTTAAATCAACATCATGGTTTATCGAATCTCTTAGGTTGGTTTTTGTTTTTTGTTTTTTCTTCCTCTCTTTCCTCCTCTCTTCTCCATTACACTTTACTGACAAGGTTCATAATTATTAAGCAATATTGTAGAGAAAGGAAACAGGCAAGGCAACGAGCTGAAAGACACATGAACTTTATTCCTTCTCCAACATATTGTATACTTAAAGAGTTCCCGGGTCTCTGTGCATTCCTCTTTTACATCTTTAATCTCATGCATTGAGACCCGGAACTTCCGACCATAATACATTGTTGTTCAGACAAAGACCTGTGTGGCACATTAATAACATAATGCCGGCGCCACTCTCACTCCCTTTACTCTTCCAGTGGCTCCGGCAGTTCCTCCTCTCCCTAGGGGGCGCATAGTCCTTACTGTCCCGTCTGTTACCCCCCCGGTGACACCTCCTCTTTCAGTCCATTGTCCCCCCCTTCCCCAGCTGCCTTCTCTGGGTGGAGAACTCCCACACCATGCCCCCACACAACCCCCCCCCCCCGAACACTCAGAAGGGGCACTAACCCCCCCATTCTTTGGGCTTGAGCCAGCGCCCATAGTGGCGCCGATCTAGTCGAACCGCCCTGCTGTCGATGTGTACAGGAGGGCACGTCAGTCTGTGGAGGGAAAAAGGGAGGGGGAGAAAACACATCAGCTTTGTGAGTGCAGGTCCCTGCTGAGGGATCACCAACTTGCGGAGCCACCAATGGTGGGTGTCCGTGCCTGGCAGCTTGGGCCAACACCACCTGCTCATCTGCCAACACAAAAGCGGCCTTCAGCCTGTTGATGCAGACGGTCTCCCTACGTCCCCCCAAGTTTAACACAAAATGCTTCGCCCCAGGTTCCAACATCCTGAACGGTCCGTCGTACGGTGGGCACAGCGGGGTCCGGTGCACATCGTGTCTGACAAAAACAAAACTGGTATTTTGCAAGCTTTTTGGGACGAAAGTGCGGGAAAACAACGGTGGGCCAGGCCCGGTACCTTAAAAGCCTCCATACTCTGCAAAAATTGCACAGTCTGCTCGGTCCAGGGCGTGGGGTTTTCCAGTAAAAACTCTCCGAAGATCCGCAGCGGCTGAGAAAAAACAAGTTCTGCTGGGGAGGCTGCCAAATCCTCCTTAGGTGTGGAACACAACCCTAAAAGAACCCAGGGCAGGCGGTCAACCCAATTTGTGTCCGTGAGCGAAGCGCTGAGAATTGGCCATGACGTTGAGCTTACCGGCAACATGTTGAATGTCAGTTGTAAACTCCGAGATTGCGGCCAAGTGCTGTTGCTGTCGGGCCAACCAAGGTTCCGAGACCTTGGACATCGCGTACATCAGCAGCTTATGGTCCACGAATGCGGTGAACTCGCACCCTTCTAGCTAAAACTGGAAATGGCACGTCGCCAGGTGTAGAGCCAACAACTCTGTCGAATGTGCTATATTTGTGTTCGCTGTTGCGCAACGTCCAACTGAAAAATGCGAGTGCTGCCACAAACCGGAGACGTACTGCTCTATCACTGCTCCTATGGCAGCATCAGGCGCGTCCGTAGTGAGTGCTTTCCGTGCCAATGGATCCGGATGAGCTAGCAACGCAGCATCCGCAAGCGCTGTTTTGGTGTTCGTGAAAGCCTAGACTCAGTCGGGAGTCTAGTCGATGTTTTCCGCGGGCTTCTTTTTTTTTCCAGCGTGGCATACAAAGGCTGCATCAGCTGTGCTGCCTGGGGAAGGAAACGGTTATAAAAATTGACCATTCCCAAAAACACCTGCAGGGCCCTCACGGTCTGCGGACGCGGAAAGTCCGACTCGGCGTGCACCTTATCCGGTAGCGGAATCACACCCTCCTGCAAAATGCGGTGGCCCAAAAAATCAATCACAGGCACACCGAACTAGCACTTCGCCAGGTTCATTTTAAACCCGTGCACTTCCAACCTCTGGAAAACCATCTTGAGATGGGCAATGTGCTCCTCCTCGGACACGCTAGCTACCAGAATGTCGTCTAAGTAGATGAAAATGAAGGACAAGTTGTGAAGCACTGCGTCCATCATCCTCTGGAAAGTCTGCACTGCACCTTTTAATCCAAATGGCATGCATAAAAACTCAAAAAGGCCGAAAGGAGTTATTACCGCTGTTTTCGGAATGTCTTCCGCGCACACTGGGACCTGATGGTATCCGCGGACCAGATCCACTTTCGAAAAAACATGCGCCCCGGCCAGGTGCATGGAAAAATCCTGGATGTACGGAATGAGATAACGATCGTGTTCCGTGGTGTTGAGTGCCGAAAAATGTCGCACGGTCACCACGACCCATCGGCTTTAGGCATCATGTGTAGCGGGGATGCCCATGGGCTGTTGGAGCGCCTGACGATGCCCAACTGCTCTAAGCTGGCAAACTCCTCTTGCGTGCTGGCCCCAGTTTAGCTGCATCCAAGCGCCGAGGTTGCGTGAACACCGGCGAGCCTTTTGTCGTTATGAAGTGTTTGACCCCGTGTTTTGTTATCGTAGCCAAAAAAGTTGGGACCGTGAGTGCTGGGAACTGTGTGAGCAAATGTTAGTACTTACCTCTTGGAGCTATAACGTTAGCCAGTGTTGTCGACCCAGCTCCCTGAGCTGTACAGGGCAGTGAGGTAAAAGAGACAGCATCCACTAATCTCCTATTAGCAACATCGACTAATAACCCATAAATGCATAAAAAATCTGTGCCTAAAATGGGGGCGGAACGTGCAGCTACCACAAAGTCCCACTAAAAGTTGCGTCCATGTAAGCATATCGTCAGTGTCCACTTGCCAAATGTCCTGATGGTGGATCCGTTGGCGGCCGTGAGCTCGGGACTGCTGCCTCCTGCCACCCTGTCTGCATTGACCGGCAGGATGAGGCTCTTCTGGGAGCCGGAATCCACCAAAAAACGTCTCCCCGAACGTGTGTCCGTGACATAAAGCGGTCTGTTCCTGTTGCCATCGGCTGCAGCCGCAACTGAACTCCAAACGTGCCGTTTTCCCGGCTTCTTGAATTGGCATGGCAACAGGCAGCGTTGGGCATTCAAGCTGAAACAGCGATGATAAAAACAGATCGCTCCATTCCTTCGTATCCTGGTGTCCATCCCGGCTACCACCAACGGCTCCTCGACCTCGCTGGAGTCCCTCATGGATGTCTGTGCCACTGCTTGCACGCTGAGAGTTCTGGTCGCCAAAATGATGCGGTCTGTTTCCTGTGCCAGGGCGCGGTAGTCCTTAGCCACCAGCTGCAGTGAGTTGGCCAGGATTGCCCTCGCTGTAGCCGGTAGGTTCCTGAGGAACAAGTGGGCGAACAGGAAAGATTCATTGTCCTTCCCCCTCAGCGCCAACATGCTCTCCATGAGCTCCACTGCTGATCTGTCACCTAACTCCGAAAGCGTTAGGAGTCTCTCTGCCCTCTCACTGTCAGAAAGGGTATAGTGCTGGAGATGCATCCTCTTGAGCGCTTCATATTTTCCTTGGGCCGGCGTTCCTGGAGCAGGCTTCTCACCTGTTGCGTGGCGCGCATCCAGCGCAGCGACCACGTAGTAATACTTGGTATCGTCTGTTGTTATCCCGTGTAGTGTGAACTGGGCTTCTATGTGCAAGAACCACACGGTCAGGTTGTGAAGCCAGAAGTCTGGGAGCTTGACTGAGACAGCGCACGCGGCGCTGCTGCTCTCTCTCCAGGTAGTCTCCAGGGCAGTGCTCGGCTTGCTTGTCATGGCACATCTTAGGGTCACCAATGTGGAGAACGGAAACAGGCGAGGCAACGAGCTGAACAACACATGAACTTTATTCCTTCTCCAACATATTGTACAGTAAAAGAGTTCCCGGGTCTCTGTGTATTCCTCTTTTATATCTTTAATCCCATGCATTGAGACCCGGAACCTCCAACCATAATACATTGTTGTTTAGACAAAGACCTGTGTGGCACATTAACATGACATAATGCTGGCGCCACTCACACCCTTTATTCTTCTAGTGGCTCCGGCAGTTCCTCCTCTCCCTGGGGGGCGCATAGTCCTTACTGTCCTGTCTGATACCCCTCCGGTGACACCTCCTCTTTCGGTCCATTGTTCCCCCCTTCCCCAGCTGCCTTCTCTGGGTGGAGAACTCCCACACCATGCCCCCACAATATTACACAGAAGTGTGGTATCATACCCTTTTTTTGCAGTTGTCAACTACAAATTCACATACCATCTATATCATCTACCGCAACAAACCTGTAAGAAATATGACCATTACAAAGGCACAAACGTTCACCTGGTACGCTGACAGATGGGGACATGTTTCTCCAAGCATTTGCCTTCAAATTTTGACCATGATATCCTTTTAGTGTCAGATCAAAGAGTACCGGGTTGTTTGATGCAACAAAGTTCAGCCTCCTCCTCCTCCACTATCACCTACTGTTGTCATCTTCCTGTACAAGCGTCCTGTGTCCCGCCCTTCCTTAATTCTGATTGGCTGCTTAGAAAGGTCTGAACATTGATGAGCACAGCTGTACAGTAGTCTGACAAGTTGAACTTTTTTCAGCCCTGAGCACCACGACAAAAAGTGGCCACCGCTCAAAATGTTTCAGCACTGAGGGTGCTCAGTGCTGTAAACGCTGGACTACATAGAGAATGAATAGAAAATAGTCGCCCACGGTAGAAAAAATGAGTTTGGTGGACACGCCCCCTAATACTTTTTCTGTAGTGGTTGGCTTCCGGGTTGCCAAGGCGCGTGGCCCTATGGTGTGACCACGCACATAACTAAGTGGACACGTCTTAAAGGGGCAGTACATGAAAAGTGCCAGATTAATATATAAAATAATATTCAAAAAATTTCTGCATCCACATCGTGATCCAAATCACCACCAAAATCTAATCTTCTGTTCCCCGTGCCATTACACACCTTTTCTGAAAATTTCATCAAAATCCATTTATAACTTTTTGAGTTATGTTGCTAACATAACTCTGTCTGCACAACAACCACTGCTGCCTTTAAAGAAATCAAGTCCTGCTGCCCACTCCCCACTCCACCAACACCCCCCCCCCACTCCCAACACACAGCCCCCCATCCTGACCCTGACCAGGACCCAGGTGAGGATGGAGCTGAGGAAGATCAAGGCGAGGAAGGCGTCGGGACCGGACGGCATCAGCGCAAAGCTCCTCAAGTCCTGTGCAGACCAGCTGTGTGGGATTGTGACGTATATCTTCAACATGAGCCTGAAACTTGGGAGGGTACCACAGCTGTGGAAAACATCTTGCGTGGTACCTGTACCAAAAACTTCCCACCCCAAAGACCTGAACAGCTACAGACCGGTGGCCTTGACGTCCCACTTGATGAAGACCCTGGAGAGACTGCTCCTTGCTCACCTCCGCCCCCTGGTGGAACCAGCAATGGATCCACTCCAGTTCGCCTACCAGCATGGCATTGGGGTGGAGGATGCGGTGATCTTCCTCCTTCACCGTTCTCTGTCCCACCTGGAGAAGCCCGGGAATATGGTGAGGATCATGTTCTTTGACTTCTCCAGTGCTTTCAACACCATCCAACCGATGATCCTGAAGGACAAGCTGCTGCGCGCAGGGGTGGACCAGCACCTGTCATCATGGATCCTGGACTACCTCACGAACCGGCCTCAGTTTGTGAGAACCCGGGACTGTGTGTCCGACACGATCATCAGTAGCACGGGGGCCCCCCAGGGAACGGTGCTGGCTCCCTTCCTGTTCACTCTTTATACTGCGGACTTCTCACACAACACAACACACTGCCATCTACAGAAGTTCTCTGATGACTCTGCGATCGTTGGCCTCATCTCCAATGGAGATGAAGCTGAGTACAGAGGGCTTATCCAGGACTTCGTGGACTGGTGCCATCGGAACTGCCTCCAGATCAACGCGAGAAAAACTAAGGAGCTGGTGGTGGACTGCCGCAGGCAAGGACAACCCCTCACAGCACCAGTAAATATACAGGGAACAGACATCGAGATGGTGACAGCCTATAAGTACCTGGGTGTTCATCTGAACAATAAACTAGACTGGTCACACAATACTGATGCACTCTACAAGAAGGGACAGTGCAGGCTGTTCCTGCTGAGGAGACTCAGGTCTTTTGGTGTACAAGGCGCGCTGCTGAAGACATTCTATGACACGGTGGTGGCATCAGCCATCACTTTTGGAGTGGTCTGCTGGGGCAGTGGCATTACTGCAGCCGATAGGAAGAGACTGAACAAACTGATCAAGAAAGCTAGCTCTGTCCTGGGGCAGCGCCTTGATCCAATGGAGGAGATAGGAGAGAGAAGGACGGTGGCTAAACTGTCATCACTGCTGGAGTCCGAGTTCCACCCTATGCAGGACATACTGAATGCACTGAGGAGCTCATTTAGCAGCAGACTACATCATCCCAGGTGCACAACCGAGAGGTTTCGTAGGTCCTTCCTACCAACGGCTGTCAGACTGTACAACCTAAGCAGGGCTGCTCGCAGAGATAGCAAAAAGACGTAACAAACTAATAGTTTTTTGAATGCAAAAGATGCAATAGACTTACACAATGGCCCCCTCCGGCATACAACTAGGAAAATACCAGTCGCTATGGAGAGTGAGAATATGTATGGGCACATAATCATACCATGTAGGATAACTAAATAGACGGTTGTGCTGTTTCATCCCATCTAGCAACAATGCTCTGCACTGTGTGTGTTTATATATTTACATATTTATTCCATCTAGCTACAATGCTCAGCACTGGGTGTGTTCATATTTATATATCTATATATTTATTCCATCTAGCTACAATGCTCCGCACTGTGTTTTTATATATCTATATATTTATTCCATCTAGCTACAATGCTCCGCACTGTGTGTGTTTATATACTTACATATTTATTCCACCTAGCTGCAATGCTCCGTACTGTGGGTGTTTATATATTTACATATTTATTCCATCTAGCTACAATGCTCTGCACTGTGTGTCTGTGTGTGTATATATATATTTTATAGTAATATGTACATATGTATATTAGCTGCTCTTGCTTGCTTGTTTTTTTTTTCTTGCCTTCTGATTGTTGCTCTGAGTGTTGCAATCCTGGAATTTCCCCGTTGTGGGACTAATAAAGGCTTATCTTATCTTAACAGACAAACCAACCGTTATGACCCACTTTCTGGGCCAAGGCCAGAACTGCCTTTCTCCAAGCCTGGGAACACCAAGTCCACCTCGACCCCACATCAAGGTGGACCAATTCACTGTCACCCTTACCCACTGGCAAGGGAGACTCACACTTACATGGTCTTTTTCGCACACAGCTCTACACCTATACATCCCAGGCTTGGATTCGAACCCATGACACCGTGATCTAAATCCTCTCACCCTTACCATTGAGCCAAAGAGGAATTCCTCCCTAGCACCTTGGCTAGGAGTGGAGGTGTATCCTGACGGTATCATGAACTGCACCACTGACTAATTTCGCATGGAGGGGTGCGTAACACCAACGTCAGGGAGGAAATAAGGTGAAAAAAACTTGAAATATATGGGCTTGTGATGCTGGACTATCGTGATGTCGTGATTATCATTGAGTCATGATGGGATTGAATCGTGACCCAAGAATTGCAATCTGAATCGAATTGTGAGGTCCCTTGCGATTCCCACCCCTAGTTCAGGGTCACCTGATCTCACCCTAACTACAGGCTATGTCAAAAAGAAAGGTTTTAACCCTGTTCTTAAAAACAGAGATTGAGTCTGACTCCCGAATCCAGATTGGCAGCTGGTTCCAAAGGAGAGGAGCCTGATAACTAAATGCTCTGCCTCCCATTGTACTTTTGGAGATTCTAGATATCTATCTATCCATAAATGCAAGGAATCTCTGTGTATCTGTCTGTCTGCTGTTCCTTCCATATCTCTCGAACCATTTGTCAGACTGACCTCAGATTTTGTAAGTGCTTTGCTGAGGTTACAAGGATGTGCATCCCCAAATTTCAGCCTGCCCGGATACGTGGAAGTTTAGGAAGGGAAATCTTTAATGAACGTCCATAGGGGAGCTATTAAATGAACACAGAGGTGGAAAAGGTATAACCACTTGGAGTTGAGGGCTGAAAATTTGGATTTATGGCTATAATATTAAGCCCAATAACCTCTGTAAATTTCAGCCTCCCCGGATATGTGGAAGTTTAGGAGGAGAGCTCTTTATTGAACGTCTATAGAGGAGTTATTAAATGAACACGGAGGTGGAAAAGGGGTAACTGCTGGGAGTTTGGGGCTGAAATTCACAGGGCAGGCTTTGGAGGCTGGTGGGATAAAAGGATAAAAATTTGGGCCCGATCCAAGCTCTGGAACCAGGTCTTCATTAGAAGAAGGAGTGTGAGGTCAGGTGCTCTGAACAACTTCTAATAAGGTTCAGGTTAAGGTAGTTGTTCAGTTCGGCAGGAACTGAACAACTACTTATATGGTCATGTGACTAGGCACTGCACTAGTTACAAGTAATCCTGCATTTTGGGAGTGTAGCGCTCTGTTGGGATGATAAGGTACTATCAGAGCTTTTAAATAACAAGGGGACTGATTATTTAGAGCTTTCTAAGTGAGGAGAAGGATTTTAAGCTTAATTCTAAATTCAAGGGGGAGACTAACATGCACCATGAATTGGAAGCTGGAGAGTGGCCCCTGAACCTCATATTCCTGCAGCATCCCCCCACAATATTCCTTGGGTCACATGGTCGTAAGCCTTCTCCACAAAATACATCTAGACTGGATAGTCAAACTCTCATGCTCCCCTCTAGAAGGGTAAAGATCTGGTCTACTGTTTCACAACCAGAAAGAAAGCCACATTGTTCTTCTTGGATCCAAGTTTCGGTAATCAGTTGGATGTATGTTTAGTTAGTCCATAATGACAGCATCATGTCAGTCACACATTTCAGCTCATTGTCAGTTCCATCAGGCATGGCTCAATGGTTCAGGTCCTGCAGCTCCATATTTATCTTAACCAGAGGCATAACCCTTATTCACATTTCTGTAACTGCACCTGCTGGATGACAGAGGACACAGCTAACAGGTTACTGCAATCTGCAGAATAGAACCATTAACACATTAATCTAAAATCATCCACCCACATTCATGGTAGTCAAACATGCCTTTTCATAAGTGCTTCTCTTTATTAATTGATAATTCTCCCACCATCAAATACAGTACACATTTTATGTATTTTTTACATAAATGAAAAATAACACTAATAATATATATCGGTTTCATACATAACTTTATAGTAATGTCTGTAAAACCACAATTTGTATGCCTGTAGCATTTTGTTCTTTCATCCAGGTGATAAGAGAGGATAAAGCGTGTAATGAACAATCAAAATCCAAATGAAACGTTTTACACTTTTGTTATGTTTGCATTGTTGTGCATTGGAGCACTTGCCTTTGAATGTCCAATGTTTATCACCACCTGTCAAAGTGGTAAGCCTATTGTCAGTTATTGTGCAGGATTATTATGTCAGCAGGAACAGCTGTTTTATTCTGAAAACCAACTTTGATGGCAGGTTGGGGCTGCTGATTAGAGTTCCTTCTGTGTTACTGCTGTTGAGCTTAAGATAACTGTTGGTCATACAGGAGTGCCTGTTTTCCAGGCAGGTGTTGAAGGTAGAGATTGTCATAGGCATTAGGTTGAGTTTTGATGTAGAGCTGGTGCCATCAGAAAGTGAATGTTGTGATTTCTGAAGATTTGCCCAACTGGAAGTAACTGCATTAAAAACAAAATTGGTTCAAATACTGGTCCCTGTGGGACACTGGATGGCACAGCTAAAAACGTCTCAATGATACAATTGAATCTCCTGAGGTAGAATGCAAATCTCTTTAGGGATGCACCTGTGATCTATGTCTATGGTCTCAAGACAGTGGAAGAGAGCATTGTGGCCCTCTTTTATCAAAAATGCACAGAAATCGGTGCACATTTGGGTGTAGGTATGATTGCTATGAAAAAATCCATGTGTTATTTATGAAACCATGCCTATCTGTTCAATCTTGTCATACAATGTTTAGTATTGATAAATCTGGCGGATGGAAATGAGCTTACCACGCCTTGCCCACAGAATTTACGACACAGCTGAACATGAGATGACAAAAAGAGAAACTTTCCAAAGTAAAAACTGATGTTTTAAGGGAAATGAAGATGCTCAAAATGTAAAAGAACCATATTATGGAGGAGACTGGTGCTGCACAACACCATTGGTTTGATCAGCTGATCTCTAGTGGAGGATTATAATATATGCCACATTATAATATATGCCACCAAGCACGGTTTTTGGCACTGGGCCAAAAACAGAGCTACATGTTATAGAGTGAACTGTCAATCATAGCCACCGGGAGGACGCAGTCCAGGGACGGATGTTTTTTTCGCACATAAGGAGTCGTTCAGAACTCGTTATAAGAACTCCTCATACAAACAGAGTGATGATAGTCAAGTCAGTGGCGGTAATGCACCTGTAAGCTGGTTGCCAACCACCAATCAAATCTAAAAGAAGAAGAAGAGCTACACGTTTTGCATCTCTTAACAGTGGTCAGGTTTTCACACACAAAAATAACAGCTGTGCAATATATGCTGTTGTTACATGCAGTAAAGTAAAAATCAGATGCACAAGCTCTGACTGCCAGGTATCAGGACACTCCGTACCCTTGCCACTCCGTCCCAAGTCACTCCGTACCCAAACTGCAACATACCCTAGTCACTCCATACCCACTTCCGTACCTGCGTAATTAATTACCAAACTAAAATGTTATTGTAATTTCTGATCACACCATATAAGGCTGTTACTCTAAGGTGCCTTCACAGCAAATGCGAGCGGTCAAATTTTTCGCACAGCACAAATACATTATACCTCAATGTAAACACACGACATGAATTTACCATCTGAGTGAGAGGCTGACAGGTGAAGTTGCCTTTATAACTTCTGCAGCTGTGTTCAACCTGCTGTGAAAATTCCCAAAATAACATCATGCTTAGCTTTACATTATCTGACGAGGGGCTCACCTGAAAAAGTTGTTCCTACCTCCAAAACTTCACAAAATGGGTGTTTATGTTGCTAGCTTGCTAGCCTTGTCAGCACGTCCATGGCAGGAATTCGTGTGTGAATAATTCCCACATCCCGATTCAGCTGAAGAGCTCCCTGTCCATCTGTCTGCAAGTGAGTGTCAGACTCCTTTTCAAACTACTTTACTTGCCAATGTTGATACTTGTATTTAATTACACAGGTACTGAAGTGGGATTGGAATGGCTAGGGTACGTTGCGATTTGGGTACGGAGTGACTTGGGACAGAGTGTCCAGTAACCAACTGCCACTTGCTGTTTTAAGTTAGCAGACAAAGCCTCTGTTGGGACTGTGAAGCATAATTGTTCACTGGGCCATGCAGTGGACACCCCTGTGTTAGGCAATAACTCCCTTTATTCCCTTCATTTTAACTTACCATTACCCACGCTGACAATGAGTTGGCATGGGTATGGCGTTTGGTGCCATCTGGTTGGTTGGCTGGCCGTGTGACTACTCTAACAACAGGGAATGAGGTTACGACCACCAAACTTGGTACATAGGTTGTATGTACCAATGTACACTACCGTTCAAAAGTTTGGGGTCACCCAGACAATTATTTTGTGTTTTCCATGAAAAGTCACACTTATTTACCACCATGAGTTGTAAAATGAATAGAAAATATAGTCAAGACATTGACAAGGTTAGAAATAATGATTTGTATTTGAAATAATAATTTTTTCCAGATACTCAACCTGCTCAAAGGAAGGTCAGTTTTATAGCTTCTCTAACCAGCTAAACTGTTTTCAGCTGTGCTAACATGATTGCACAAGGGTTTTCTAATCATCCATTAGCCTTCTGACGCAATAAGCAAACACATTGTACCATTAGAACACTGGAGTGATAGTTGCTGGAAATGGGCCTCTATACACCTATGTAGATATTGCACCAAAAACCAGACATTTGCAGCTAGAATAGTCATTTACCACATGAGCAATGTACAGTATATTACATATTAGAGTGTATTTCTGATTAGTTTAAAGTTATCTTCATTGAAAAAAACAGTGCTTTTCTTTCAAAAATAAGGAAATTTCTAAGTGACCCCAAACTTTTGAACGGTAGTGTATGTACCAATTATTTGCCATTCTGACCTTGACCAATGATCAAGGTCAGAATGGCAAATAAACTACTGTATATCTCAACAACAAAGACTCTGCATGTTGGTTGAGTGCATTCTAGTTTCAGACCGCGAGAGGAAGCACTGAAACTGGAGCTAGTATTGTACTAATTATTATGCTTTTATAAACTACACATTTTTTGTGTTATGAGTAGACAGTCATCACATTAACCTTGTTGGCCCCCTGTGGTGTTGGCACAATATATAACTAGTTAAAGAAAAGGACATTACTGAAACACAACCTACAATGGGAATACAGGGAGCTTTGTCATTTTAGGCGCTTTTCCATTAGCCCCGCTTAGCCCCGATTAGAAAACCCGACTCGACTCACTTCGATTCGGTTCTGCCTCGGTTGCTTTTCGACATTACTGCTGGCACACCTGCGGTGGGTGGGATTTCTTGAACAGCGAGGCGGCGCCGAGGCGGCGCCACACTCTCGTGACATGAAACACGCGACCGAATCCTCCACAACAAAGAAAATGGCTGATGACGAGGAGAGAAGGAAGGAGGAAGGAGAGAGGAATGACTGTGACATGAAACTGGTGAAATCTATGGTGCTGACTTGTTGTGCTCTGCATAATCTGTGTGAGAGTCATGGAGAGACGTATGACACTACATTGGATGATGCAGTAGATGAACCAGTGGTGGCAGCGACCCAGGGAGCAGAGGAGCAGGGTGATGATATACGAGATGCTGTGATGCAGTACTTGTCTAGCAATAGGTAGAAATGTAATTTCGTCCACATTTATGTGCATACATATTTCAAAAATGTTTTTTGTAAATAAAATGTTGTGCATGTTCCATCTACCTGCCCTCTGTTGTTCATAACGCTTATCTGTTAAGGTACGGGTAATTACATGCAGAAACACCGCACAGGCCATCTTCACAAAAATCCAGCTCGACAAGCCACTTTTGCTTAGGTGGAAATACAAATTGAACTATAAATCATGTGCTGATACATGTCATATTCCCATATAAAGGTCTCCCACTTTTACTTACAAATTGATTTTTAATTTTTGGGAAAAGGGAATATAAATTTTGCACAAGTTGTTGTTAACAACAGTTGTGGTACTGTGAATTACATGCAGAAACACCTAACAGAGCATGTTCAAAAAATGCTGCCAGACAAGCGACTTTGGCTTTGGTGGAAGTGCAAAGCTAATATTAATTTGGCACAACTTGTTGGTAACAACAGTTGTGTGCAACAAAAACACAGTTGTGTCTCCTTGTCCGATTTGTCTACTGTTATTAGTGCCAAATTTTCGCTAGATTCCTTCTTAATTTATTAAATTTTGACTGGTGATGCAACATTCAACTTACATGTACTTACCTTTAGCAGTGTCTACTGTACAAGTTAAAGTACACCTGTACAACTGCTTATAACATAAAAAATGTACCCGTTCGAGAGAAATGGATTCAGCATTGCAAATTTGTTTAAAATAAAAAAAAAAAAAACCTACCAAGACATTACGTTTCGTTGTGTTGTTAAAAATTAAATTACCATTAGAAGGCTATACACCTGACCTGATGAACAGCAGCATGTGGAGTGAACAGAGAATGGAATGTGTATGTAATTATTGGCTTTTCTCATATGGTGCCATAACAGATAAACCAGACTTTTGATGCAAACAATACAATTTTATTCCCGAAGAAAAATTCACACACCAAAAAACAGACTGGGCGTGGGGAGACATGGTTAGACACGGCGACTGCTAAATGCGTCCACAAGCCTGCCAAATAGGGTCAGGAAATCTCTGTTGAATGTGGACATTTCTGCGAGCTCTTCCCTTCGCAACACAGCGTCCTGCTCCAGGGCTTCACGCGCATCTGCCCGCACATCTGCGGCCACCTGCCGCAAATGCTGCTTGTACTCCTGATGGTGTTCTTGCCGCTGGTCATGTTGCCGTTCCAAGAGCCGCATCTCTTCGTCATGCATCTGGACCATCGCTGATGTAAGGTCAGCGATGGAGTTGTTCCTTTTCCTCTTGGCTACATTGAAAGACAGAAAGGCATGGTTGTTAAAGCTGGATCACTACATATATTATGGAATTACACTGGTGAAAGTCTGTGGTGGAATGTCACTATTATATTATGCTTCATTGGGCACATAAGGGCACTTATGTGCCCTTCATTATGGGCACATAATCATACCATGTAGGATAACTAAGTAGAGGGTTATGCTGTTTCATCCCATCTAGCAACAATGCTCTGCACTGTGTGTGTTTATATATTTACATATTTATTCCATCTAGCTACAATGCTCAGCACTGGGTGTGTTCATATTTATATATCTATATATTTATTCCATCTAGCTACAATGCTTCACACTGTGTTTTTATATATCTATATATTTATTCCATCTAGCTACAATGCTCCGCACTGTGTGTGTTTATATACTTACATATTTATTCCACCTAGCTGCAATGCTCCGTACTGTGGGTGTTTATATATTTACATATTTATTCCATCTAGCTACAATGCTTTGCACTGTGTGTTTATATATTCATATATTTATTCCATCCAGCTACAATGCTCTGCACTGTGTGTCTGTGTGTGTGTGTATATATATATTTTATAGTAATATGTACATATGTATATTAGCTGCTCTTGCTTGCTTGTTTTTTTTTTCTTGCCTTCTGATTGTTGCTCTGAGTGTTGCTATCCCTGTGCTGTTGCAATCCTGGAACTTCCCCGTTGTGGGACTAATAAAGGCTCATCTTATCTTATCTTATCTTCATTGCTGTATATAAGCTGAACTGTCATGTTGCTGCCCCTCAGTAGAGCGGATTTTGCAACACGCAGTGTGCTGTCTTCGGCTGCAGCCCCCCTGCAAAACTAAAAAGGATTAAGATTAAGAATATGGATGGATGGATGGATGGGTAATGTTTAAAATAGTTGCTTGTAGTGTGGCCGCAGAAATCTGAATGGGTTAATACAGTCAGCTGACGCGAAGCATTTCAATGAAGCATGTTGATTTCAATGGCAGTTCATGAGCTTTATTTGTTTTTCTCAAACAGGAGTTACAACAGCACTTCAATCACCACACCTAAAAATGGGACCGGGTTGTGGATCACCGATAAGTGAAGACCAAAGAATAACCCATACCTGTCAAGTGATACGGTTTTGCCGTATTTTAATACGGGGAAAATGCAATTTTAGCAAATACGGGCGTATTGCCATTTCTGTACGCCAAAAAGAAAAATATACAGGAAAAAAATTATTGAGAGTGTGGAGGAACACCTCGTGTGTGACCCCCACAGCGTACGGGGCTGGCAGAGCGCTCAGCGTGAGCAATTATCACAACAGTGAGAGGTGTGGACTGATCATTATGCTGATGGCCTCGCACCTTCTGCTGTCCTGCAGCTCCGGAACAGAGAGGAATCGCTGGATGGATAAAGGCTTCTCCAGAGGGCCCTACACACTCCTTCTGTGTTCCATGTAGGAGGAGCATAAAAGTGACTGCATCGGGGATTTTCGACCTGAAGTCGCATTTCGCTACACAGGGCCACAAAAACTGTGTAGCCAAATCGAAAACGTATCGATCGATGGATGAACATTTTCAGCCAGTGAGAGAACCGACGCCTTCCAAATCCAATGCATCACTAGCAGAAGTGATGGTTTGTCATTTTTTTGTAGCAGAGCACAATCTACCCCCATTGGTGGCAGATCACTTCTGATCTGCCACCTGATCTGATCTGCCACTTCAGAAATGCTAGTCAGCAAAGGCTGCTACTTGGAACTATAACAAGCAGCATCAGTGAACATTTTCTTGTTTCAAGTTCATCCAAGTACATTAGTGTAACAAAGCTGACAATTAAAAACTCTTTAATTCCAAGTGTATATACAGTATCTAGCTGACAATTAAGAACTATATTCAGAATAATTCTTATTGTGTACTTTCAAATTAAGCAATCTACCTTGTGCTAATGTAAATTTGGAAAATATTTTTTTATTTATTTTTATTTATTTATTATTAATATCATTTATTTTTTATTTATTTATTTATTTATTTTGTGCTACTTGGCTTATTATTTTCACTTTACCAAAAAGTTGTGGCTCAAGATTGTGTCCATATAAGTGTACATTTGAATAAATATGTTTGAAATAGTTCATGTTGCAGTTGCTGTTTGTTTAGTTTTTTTTTTTTTGGTTCAGTTTTCTTTCATCTGCTGATAAATACAGTTTTTAAGTACTCAGTACAGATGTGAAAGCCCCCCCAATAAGGGAGGCATGAGGTATGCCTTGACAGGTATGATAACCTTTTTGTACATTTAAAAAGACATTTTCAATTAATTAATATGCAGCTACAGGAAATTGCATTAATCAATTTGGTACATAACTTGTTAGGCTCCAGCCCCCCCGCGACCCGTAAAGGATTAAGTGGTAGAAGATGGATGGATGGATGGATGGATTTTCGACCCTGGTTTCCGCTGGACCTGTTTCAACAAAAAAAAAAAAAATGTGGTTATTGTGCCTTACCGGCACTTGAACGTGATCCAGATGGAGCTGGTGATGTGGCTGACATCGGAGTCGATCCAGCTGGCGCTCCGGCAGACGCAGACGCAGGAGAGTCCGGTGTGTCCATGTCCACTGAGGTGGACCCCTGTGATATGAACTGCGATTCTAGAAAGAAAATGCACACAATTTAAAACTTAACACCAAAGTGCAACATGTACACAACACTCTAAAGTTTTTAACCGGAATACAATAAGCGTAATTCAGCGTTTTGTTCGCGCTAATACTTAACACAAAGCAAGCGTGAATCTGCAGTTGGCTGCAAAACAATAGGCAAGCCTCAGTAACAACCATTACCCACAATCTAACAACCTTCCTATTTCTTAAAAACAGTGAGCTTGGCACAGAAGGGATAAATTGGCGAAAAGGTATGCCTTTTCTAGTGGAAAAGCCCCTTTTGTTATATACCTCTTTAATTTCAACACAAAATCAAATTTCGCTTCAGCAATAAAGAGTGTGCTTCACCACATTCCAAATTATTATGCAGATAGGATTTTAGTGTCATAAACATTCAATTTTTTGTTTTTCAATTAAACTCATGGATGGTATTGTGTCTCAGGGCTCTTTGGATTATAGATATCAATCTCAAGCACCTGTTATAATTAGTTTGCCAGATGAGCCCAATTAAAGGAAAATTACTTAAGAAGGAACCTTTTAACGATATTAAAAGATCGCTTGACTTCTTGGCTGAAGAGATTTCTGCTGTTAAGCTGCAGCAAAAAAACATCCTGGGCCTGCTCGAGGAGGTGAAAGCGCTGTGGATCCAGAACGCCGAGAAGGACAAGAGGCTGGCGTATCTGGAGAGCAGAGTGTCGGACCTGGAGCAGAACACTCGGGTGAATGATGTGATCATCACTGGGCTCCACATTAAACCCCGATCGTACGCTTGGGCGGTGGCCGCGGACAGCGGAGGGAGGCTCGATGCGCTGGAAGATGAATCCACAGAACAACAAGTGGCGGCCTTCATGCAGTCCAAAGGAATCCAGCTGGACTGTAACGCCATAGAGGCCTGCCACCCTCTGCCCAGGAAAAACAGCAACAAACTGGCTGTGATCATGAGGTTTGTGAATAAAACAAATAATAATAAGACTGCGCTGCTAAAACAAGGTAGGAAACTGAAAGGAACGAACATCTATGTAAACGAGCACCTTACAAAAGAAAACGCAGAAATAGCCAGAAAAGCAAGATACCTGAGAAAGCAGAAAAAGATTCAAAACACCTGGACATCAAACTGTAAAATATACATAAAATTAAATGGATCACCTGAAGAAGCCAAAGTCATTAACATCCGTAATATTGTGGAACTGGACAAATATCAATAAATATTATGAACTGGAGTCGACAGCAACGAGAGACAACTGTAGGACACTGAAGGATTATACTCATCTGCAACAAGACATTTAACAACATGAAACAAAAGATTAACAAACAGGAACAACAGGAACTGAAAGTTTTTGAATATACAGTTCACAACCCACAGGATGTAGAATATAACATAGACCCATAGACACATTTATTTAGCTCCATCAATAATAACTGTAGTTACTACACGGATGAACAGTTTAACACAATGGTCACATCTGATTTCAATATTTCTATGATCCACTTCAACAGCAGAAGTCTCTATGCCAACTTTAATAACATTAAAGATTATTTACATCAGTTTAAAGAGACATTCAATATTGTGACAATATCAGAGACGTGGCTCAGTGAAGAGAAAGGAGTGGATTTTACCATGGATGGCTATGAATTAAATTATATAAATAGAAAAGAGAAAAAAGGAGGAGGAGTTGCAATTTATGTTGACAAGAGCTTGCAATACAAGGTTGTTGAAAATCTGTCAGTAACTGTGGATGATTTATTTGAATGTATTACAATAGAAATCTGTCTGGACAATGTGAAGAATATAGTAGTGAGCTGTGTCTATAGAACACCTGGATCAAACATTGACTTATTTAAGGACTGGATGGAAAAAATGTATGCAAAACTAACTCATAAAGTTATGTTCATCTGTGGGGATTTCAATATAGATCTGATGAATTCAAAACAACATAGTTTGACAGAAGAATTTATCAACACAATGTACAGTATGGGCTTACATCCAACAATTACCGGACCTAGCAGAATCACGTCACACAGTGCCACACTAATAGATAACATATTCACAAACATTATGGAAAATAATATCAGGAGTGGGCTTTTATTGAATGATATCAGTGACCACCTGCCGATTTTTGTTGTCTATCAATGTGATTATAGGAAGAAAAAGTATACCAAAAATATTAAATATAAAAGAATAAGAACTGAAGAATCTATGTATTTACTGGCAAAGGAATTATTAATACAAGATTGGAAGATAGTTTATGATGAAAATGATATAAATAAAGCATATGATAATTTTTTTACAAATATTTCAATCATTGTACAATAAAAACTGTCCTATAAAACAATACAGTGATAGACAACAAAACAAAAATAATCCTTGGGTCACCAAGGGATTACTAAATGCATGTAAAAAGAAGAATACATTATATAAACAATTCATTAAGTGTAGAATGGTGGAGGCTGCAATCAAATATAAAAGATATAAAAATAAGCTTACTAATATAATGAGGACTTGTAAGAAAGAATACTACAACAGAATATTAGAGGATAATAAAAATAACTTAGACTTAGACTTAGACTTAACTTTATTAATCCCTCTGGGAAATTTAAAACTTAAGAGGAATATGGCAAGTACTCAATGGGATTATTAGTAATCAACCTAAGAATGCTAATTATCCAGAATATTTTATTGAAAATGGCAATTTGATAAATAATATGGAGGATGTGGTCAGTGGTTTCAATACATTTTTTGTAAACGTTGGTCCTGAATTAGCAAAATCAATAGTGACACCAGAAACAAACAACAGTGGTTCTGTAAATGAAATAGAAAATAGAAATCCAAACACAATATTTTTGGGTGCAGTTACTGAAAAGGAAATTATCGAGACTGTGAGTAAATTTAACAACAAAAAATCAACGGACTGGAATGAAATTGACATGACAATAGTGAAAACAGTAACTGAAGGAATTGTTAAACCACTCACCCACATCTGTAACCTGTCATTTCAAACTGGTAAATTTCCAAACAAAATGAAAATAGCAAAAGTAATACCACTATACAAAACAGGAGACAGTCATTATTTCACAAATTACAGGCCAGTCTCTTTACTCTCACAATTCTCCAAAATACTTGAAAAAATCTTCACTAAGAGACTGGAAGATTTCATTGAAAAACACAACCTCCTTATGGACAACCAGTATGGTTTTAGAGCAGATAAATCTATATCTTTGGCACTGATCGAACTTACTGAAGAAATTACTAGTTGTATAGATTTAGACAAAAAAAGTTTGCTGTAGGAGTATTTATAGATTTAAAGAAAGCTTTTGACACCATTGACCACAGAATTCTACTAAGGAAACTGGAAAGGTATGGGATAAGAGGGGTCGGACTGAGTTGGGTGGAAAGTTATTTAAGTAACAGACAACAACTTGTACAAATTGGTGAGCACAAATCACCCTTCATGGACATCACTTGTGGTGTGCCCCAGGGGTCAGTTTTGGGACCCAAACTCTTTATCTTGTATATACATAAATACCAAGTATCAAAAATTCTGAAATTTATTTTGTTTGCGGATGACACAAATATCCTTTGCACTGGTGAGAATTTGCAGCAGGTTTTAGAGGTGGTCACAACTGAAATGAAAAGGTTAACGCAGTGGTTCAACAAAAATAAATTATGTCTAAATCTGAAAAAACAAAGATTATGTTGTTAGGAAATTATAAAATAAATCATGAAATAATGGTAACGATAGATGATACCAGAATAGAAACAGTACAGGAAAATAAGTTTCTGGGGGTGACACTTGACAATAAAATCTGCTGGAAACCTCACATCAGTCACATCCGGGCCATGCTGGCAAAATGTATAGGGATACTGGGGAGGACAAGACACATCTTGTTATGACCCGAGCGCTGGTTCTGATCGCGCTTGGGCTAAGTTATTCTCGCTGCCGGCTTTGACAGCTGCGGGCTGTATTCTGGCCTCGTCGGGCTCTTATTGTGAAAGTGCTCGGTGGGGCTTCCGCCTGTCAACGGCCGGTCAGCTGATTGTCATTACCGTCGTTAGTGCTTCGCCCTTTTAAGCCCGGCACTGACGACGGTAAGACGCAGGTGTACTGGTCTACATTCTGTCAACGTCTTGTCTCGTTTTGCTTGTCAAGTCTGGGTCTACGCCTCGTCATGTTTGAGAGTGTCGTGAGACCTTCATGTCAGGTTCGTCTTCTAAGTTTTGTCACAGTTAGCTCGTAGCGGCTGGGTTAGCCCTACGAGCCCAAGTCTAGGTCTTGTGTGTATTTGCCCTAAGGGGTTCATAGTTGTGTTTTGTCACGTCTGAAAATAAATAACATCTTAGCCAAACTCTCTGGTGAACTCTGTGGCGTCTCTTGGTGATCCGCGAGGATCACCACATGACAGTATACTCCTGCCAGGTCGCCTAAACGGAGGTGCCGCATCGAGACGCCGTTTCACCGGGAGTTTGTGCCATAACTGGACTGTTGTTTCTTCTCGTTCGGGTGTCAACATCTGGGAGAATGCCGTCATCCAGGGGCCGCGGTCGGCGCCTGGACAAGGAGCTAGCGAGCACGCTGGAATACGCCGATGGGGCGCTCCTCGCCGCTACATTTGACGACACCTCCAGTTACATGCGTTGGCATCTGGGCGTCGCTGAGGAGTATCTGGACAGCCTTCCCCTCGACTACGACGATCATCCGGACGTAATATCGAGGTGGGAGGAACTCGCCGCTCAGCGCGAGGTTCTTTGTGGGTTGGAGGAGGAAGAGAGCGGGAAGCAGAGGAGGAGGCATCCTCGCTCCCCGCGTTGGTGTCCCGTTCCCGTCCCGGAGCAGGTCCAGGAGTACGCGCCGTCTGGGGGCCGACGAAGATGTCGGCGTAACGGCGCAGGCAACCCTCAGCGGAATCCCCGGCTGGACTCGCTGCCGGCGTATCCCGTCAGCGAATCTCCGAGAGCGGCCCCACCTCGTTTTCCCAGGGGGCCCTCTGTCGTCATCCAGCGGGGAGAAGGAGGAACGACGTCCCCCACAGCAGGAACCATCTCTGCCCCAGGAGGGAGGCAAGTGCTCGTTTGTTTGTCACATCTTAATAATGATCTGCCTTGTCTGACTCCTGGGGGCGGAGTTTGGGGCTCGCAGCCCCCCGAGCTCCCTCCACCTGCTGTGGATGAAATTATTAAACCTACTGCCTCTGTGTTCTCCCCCGTTGAGTGGTCCGCGATGCCAGGCCAGTGTCGCCGGACGAAGAGGGCCCCTGCAGTGCTGGATAGCCTGCATCCGGCCCTGCAGTCACATCTTGGATGGAGGAGAGGAGCGGACTGCAGCCCGGAGCCTGAGCCGACGAAGAAGCGTCCCCGGGTCTCCTCGCTGGAGCGGTCCGAGCCAGTGGGTCAAGGGTTCCCTGCCTCCACGCCATACGGGTTGTCGGCGTGGACAACAGCGTGGGAGGAACCTGAGGCTGCTGATGACATCGTGCCAGCTGCGGAGCCCAACGCAGCTGAGTCCGAGTCAGCTGACGAGAGTCGCCCTGAACCCGGATTGTCGGAGTCCTGGGTGGCAACGGAACCCGAGTGCAGGCAAGTGCTCCCTCTTATGTCTCTGTCCTCTTTTGTTGAGCATTTTTGCCTGCCTCTCGGGGAGACGAGTGAGGAGCAGCCGTCTGCTGCGCCCGAGCTCGTCTCGCTGGGTTCCGTTGCTACCGGTGATGCTGATCCCAGTTTTCCTGTCCCCGAGCTTTGTTTTAGTGTCGCCGGCGGGGAACGGGTCGGTGTCACCGAGGTGGAGGTCCCAGGTTCGGGGGTGGAGTTCGTCAGCGGAGCTGCACCGAAGGCCCAATCGGGTCCCACCGCGGGTGCGGTTCTGGCCCAATCAGGGTCCAACGTGGGTGCAGCTGGGACCCAATCTGGGTCCAGCGGTGATGCAGCGCGAGCATGGTCCATTGGCGGAGGAGGAGCTGCAGACCCTTCTCCGCGGAGCGGATTCTTGACTCGTCCTGCTCATCAATCCCCTCAGAGTCACCGCCCCTTTTCATCATCGCTGGGGGCCATGGGGGTCCCTGTTCGCTCGCCCCGGTTCTCCCGAGTTTTGTTCTTGTCAGGGAGGCCGCTGTGGGTTGTTGATGCCCTGGACTGGTGGCTGAGGGACACGGGTCGGCCGCCGGAGGGACTGTTTCGCCGGTTCGGCGCCTCGGTTCTGCCACCCGACCTGTTATGTGTGCCATGGGGCTACCTAGTTTGACCACCGGAGAAGCGGACGTGCGGGACTTTGGACTCTGGTGAGCCGCCTGGTCCGCCTCCGTTGACCATCGGTCGACATAAACTGTCGGGGGGTGGTAGTAGTCCCTGGGTGTGTCTCAGTATTTGTGCTTTTTTTTTTTTCCTGGTTATTTTGTATCTAGTGCTCATGCCTTTGTTTTGAAAGCCACAGTCAAGTCATAGTCATGTTATGTCAAAGCAATTTTAGATTGTCTCTTGTGTTTTTGAAAGCCACAGTCTAGCCATAGTAAAGTTATGTTAAGCAATTTTAGATTGCTTCATGTGTGTTTGCAGTAGCCCTGCTGGCTTATGTATAGTCTGGGTAGAGCGTGTGGTGCTCTGTTTTGTTTTTTGTTTTTTTTGTTTCATGTATAGTTTGGTTTGAGCGAGTAATGCTCTGTTTTTGTTTCATAGTCTGGTATGAGCGGGTAATGCTCTGTTTTTGTTATGTATAGTCTGGTATGAGCGTGTAATGCTCTGTTTCTGTCTTGTATAGTTTGATATGAGCGAGTAGTGCTCTGTTTTGTTTTTTTTTTTGTTTCATGTAGTCTGGTATGAGCGGGTAATGCTCTGTTTTTTGTTTTTTCATGTTAAGTCTGGTATGAGCAGGTAATGTGTGCTTGTATCTAGTTTATCTGAACCTGTAGTTCTGGTTTTTGTTTTCCTTTGTACATTTTTTTCTTGTTAGTCTTGTCATTGTCTTGTATGGTTTTTTTAGTCTTGTCATTGTCTTGTATGTTTTTTTTTTGTCTTGTCATTGTCTTGTATGGTTTTTTGTCTTGTTCATGGGTTGGTTTCTCTCCCTCCGCACCTGTCCCCCAACCTCCCACCGAGGGGCAGTGGGGGCAGGGTGGTTCCTTGGGGCGTTCGGAGTCCGCCCGTGGAGGGAGGGTACTGTTATGACCCGAGCGCCGGTTCTGATCGCGCTCAGGCTAAGTTATTCTCGCTGCCGGCTTTGACAGCTGCGGGCTGTATTCTGGCCTCGCTGGGCTCTTATTGTGAAAGTGCTCGGTGGGGCTTCCGCCTGTCAACGACTGGTCAGCTGATTGTCATTACCGTCGTTAGTGCTTCGCCCTTTTAAGCCCGGCGCTGACGACGGTAAGACGCAGGTGTACTGGTCTACATTCTGTCAACGTCTCGTCTCGTTTTGCTTGTCAAGTCTGGGTCTACGCCTCGTCATGTTTGAGAGTGTCGTGAGACCTTCATGTCAGGTTCGTCTTCTAAGTTTTGTCACAGTTAGCTCGTAGCCGCTGGGTTAGCCCTACGAGCCCAAGTCTAGGTCTTGTGTGTATTTGCCCTAAGGGGTTCATAGTTGTGTTTTGTCACGTCTGAAAATAAATAACATCTTAGCCAAACTCTCTGGTGAACTCTGTGGCGTCTCTTGGTGATCCGCGAGGATCACCACATGACACATCTTGGACTATAAATCATTGTTCTTACTGTACAATTCACTGTTTCTACCTTATCTTAACTACTTTGTAGAAGTCTGGGGAAACACCTACAAGACCAACCTACGGTCAATATGCACATTACAAAAAACAGCTATAAGGATAATAAATAATGTAGGATATAGAGACCATACCAATTCGTTGTTTTTAAAGTCACATGTCATATAGTTCATCGATTTAGTTAAATTTAAGACAGCACAAGTCATGTACAGGGCAATTAATAATCAACTCCCAACTAATATACAAAAAATATTTAAAAAAAAAGAGACAATGATTATAATTTGAGAGGAGACTTAAACTTTACAAAACCCAAGATACGAACAACTAAGAAACGTATGTGCATATCTGTCTGTGGGGTGGATTTGTGGAACAGTCTGGAGCCGGAACTGCAACTATGTACAAACAGAAATCAATTCAAAAAGAGGTATAGACATTATTTGCTGAAAGAATATATGTTAGAAGGGTAGTATTTATATGTACGATTCACTATGCTCACTCTGGGACACTATGGAATGGTGGGTGGGACAGCACTGTGTGTATCTGTGTTGTTTGGGGCTGGTTTTGATGTATGGACTGTATGTATGTTGGGATGGATGGGTGTTAATGTTGATATGTACAAAATATAGTTAATTGTTTATTTGGGGTCTTAAATGTGGTAATTTGTATATATTTCACATGGGTTGTATTTATGGAAAAGAAGAGTTGGAATTAATAAGTGTTCACTTCTTTCTTCTCCCTTTTGAACACTGTATACTGTTACTTTATTGCACTTGTCATTTGTTTTGTTTTTGTTTTTTTGTTTTTTTTTGAAATAAAGTATCTATCTATCTATCTAGTTCCACATTATTAAGCATGCCACAAGTTTCGAGCAACATGGGAAAGAAAAAGCATCTCTCTGCTGCCGAAAAGCATCAAATAGTGCAATGCCTTGGACAAGGTATGAAAATATTAGATATTTCACAAAAACTTAAGCATGATCATCATACTGTGAAGAAATTTGTGGCTGATTCAGAGCACAGACGGGTTCGTGGAAATAAAGCCATAAGGAGGAAGGGTCCTGTCAGACAAATTCATTGGATTAAGAGAGCAGCTGCTAAAATGCCATTACAAAGCTGCAAACAGGTATTTGAAGCTGCTGGTGCCTCTGGAGTCCCAAGAACCTCAAGGTGTAGGATCCTCCAGAAGCTTGCAGTTGTGCATAAGCCTACTATTCGGCCACCCCTAACCAATGCTCACAAGCAGAAACGGTTGCAGTGGGCCCAGAAATACATGAAGACTAATTTTCAAACAGTCTTGTTTACTGATAAGTGCTGTGCAACCCTGGATGGTCCAGATGGATGGAGTAGTGGATGGTTGGTGGATGGCCACCATGTCCCAACAAGGCTGCAATGTCAGCAAGGTGGGGGAGTCAGGTTTTGGGCTGGAATCATGGGGAAAGAGCTGCTAGGCTCCTTTAGGGTCCCTGGAGGTGTGAAAATGACCTCAGCAAAGTATATAGTTTCTGACTGACCACTTTGACCACTTTCTTCCATGCTACAAAAAGAAGAACCATACCTTCCGTAGCAAAATTATCTTCATG
This sequence comes from Pholidichthys leucotaenia, assembly GCA_020510985.1. Classification (NCBI taxonomy): domain Eukaryota; kingdom Metazoa; phylum Chordata; class Actinopteri; order Cichliformes; family Pholidichthyidae; genus Pholidichthys; species Pholidichthys leucotaenia. Next base: position 32,035,850 of record CM035844.1, read on the forward strand.
CATGACAATGCACCATCTCATGCTGCAAAGAATATCTCTGTGTCATTGGCTGCTATGGGCATAAAAGGAGAGAAACTCATGGTGTGGTCCCCATCCTCCCCTGACCTCAACCCTATTGAGAACCTTTGGAGCATCCTCAAGCAAAAGCTCTATGAGGGTGGGAGGCAGTTCACATCAAAGCAGCAGCTGTGGGAGGCTATTCTGACATCTTACAAAGAAATTCAAGCAGAAACACTCCCAAAAGTCACAAGTTCAATGGATACAAGAATTGTGAAGGTTATATCAAAGAAGGGGTCCTATGTTAACATGTAACTTGGCCTGTTAAGATGTTTTTGATTGAAATAGCTTTTGATTTCAGTAAAAATGACCTCCTAATGCTGCAAATTCAACAAATGACCATTTTCAGTTTTCTACAATCAATAAAATGTTTTGAAACTCTGTTGTGCATAATAATTTGGAACAATGCATTTTGAGTTTTTTTATTTTTGCAAAAAAATAGTTGTCATTGGGAGAGTTGCTCAATAAAATTTGAATTACGCTCCAACAGTTGACTTGAAAATTACACTGACTGACATTTGTATCGACTATTTAGGAAAATCAGAGACAAATATCATTTGCTTAATAATTTGGAATGCTGTGTTGACACAGTAACACAATGCATATAAAGTTTACTTACACTGTTAAGCTTAATTAACGCAGGATGGACTGCATGGTGAAGTTCAGGTGAGTTGGTGTCTTGGTGTGTCGCTAAGAACACCTCTGGGGTCAGAAATGCAGTTTACAAGGTTTATAAGATAAGATAAGATAAGATAAGCCTTTATTAGTCCCACAACGGGGAAATTCCAGGATTGCAACAGCACAGGGATAGCAACACTCAGAGCAACAATCAGAAGGCAAGAAAAAAAAGCAAGCAAGCAAGAGCAGCTAATATACATATGTACATATTACTATAAATATATGTATGTACACACAGACACACAGTGCAGAGCATTGTAGCTGGATGGGATAAATATATGAGTATATAAACACACAGTGCGGAGCATTGTAGCTAGATGGAATAAATATGTACCTAGATATATAAACACCCACAGTACGGAGCATTGCAGCTAGGTGGAATAAATGTGTAAATATATACACACACAGTGCGGAGCAATGTACAGTGGGGTAAAAAAGTATTTAGTCAGCCACCAATTGTGTGAGTTCTCCCACTTAAAAGATGAGAGAGGTCTCCAATTTTCATCATAGGTATACCTCAACTATGAGAGACAAAATAAGAAAAAAAAATCCAGAAAATCACATTGAAGGATTTTTAATGAATTAATTGGTAAATTTCTCAGTAAAATAAGTATTTGGTCAATAACAAAAGTTCATCTCAATACTTTGTTATATACCCTTTGTTGGCAATGACAGAGGTCAAACGTTTTCTGTAAGTTTTCGCAAGGTTTTCACACACTGTTGCTGGTATTTTGGCCCATTCCTCCATGCAGCTCTCCTCTAGAGCAGTGATGTTTTGGGGCTGTTGCTGGGCAACACAGACTTTCAACTCCCTCCAAAGATTTTCTATGGGGTTGAGATCTGGAGACTGGCTAGGCCACTCCAGGACCTTGAAATGCTTCTTACGAAGCCACTCCTTCGTTGCCTGGGCGGTGTGTTTGGGATCATTGTCATGCTAAAAGACCCAGCCACATTTCATCTTCAATGCCCTTACTGGTGGAAGGAGGTTTTCACTCAAAATCTCACGATACATGGCCCCATTCATTCTTTCCTTTACATGGATCAGTCGTCCTGGTCCCTTTGCAGAAAAACAGCCCCAAAGTATGATGTTTCCACCCCCATGCTTCAGAGTAGGTATGGTGTTCTTTCTCCTCCAAACACGACAAGTTGAGTTTTTACCAAAAAGTTCTATTTTGGTTTCATCTGACCATATGACATTCTCCCAATCCTCTTCTGGATCATCCAAATGCTCTGTAGCAAACTTCAGACGGGCCTGGACATGTACTGGCTTAAGCAGGGGGACACGTCTGGCACTGCAGGATTTGAGTCCCTGGCGGTGTAGTGTGTTTCTGATGTAGCCTTTGTTACTTTGGTCCCAGCTCTCTGCAGGTCATTCACTAGGTCCCCCCGTGTGGTTCTGGGATTTTTGCTCACCATTCTCGTGATCATTTTGACCCCACAGGGTGAGATCTTGCGTGGAGCCCCAGATCGAGGGAGATTATCAGTGGTCTTGTATGTCTTCCATTTTCTAATAATTGCTCCCACAGTTGATTTCTTCACACCAAGCTGCTTACCTATTGCAGATTCAGTCTTCCCAGCCTGGTGCAGGTCTACAATTTTGTTCCTGGCGTCCTTTGACAGCTCTTTGGTCTTGGCCTTAGTGGAGTTTGGAGTCTGACTGTTTGAGGTTGTGGACAGGTGTCTTTTATACTGATAACGAGTTCAAACAGGTGCCATTAATACAGGTAACGAGTGGAGGACAGAGGAGCCTCTTAAAGAAGAAGTTACAGGTCTGTGAGAGCCAGAAATCTTGCTTGTTTGTAGGTGACCAAATGCTTATTTTACTGAGGAATTTACCAATTAATTCATTAAAAATCCTTCAATGTGATTTTCTGGATTTTTTTTTCTCATTTTGTCTCTCATAGTTGAGGTATACCTATGATGAAAATTGGAGACCTCTCTCATCTTTTAAGTGGGAGAACTTGCACAATTGGTGGCTGACTAAATACTTTTTTGCCCCACCGTAGCTAGATGGAATATTATGTAGATATATAAACACACAGTGCGGAGCATTGTAGCTAGATGGAATGAATATATAGATATATAAATATAAACATAAACATAAACACACCCAGTGTGGAGCATTGTAGCTAGATGGAATAAATATGTAAATGTATAAACACACACAGTGCAGAGCATTGTTGCTAGGTGGGATGAAACAGCACAACCGTCTACTTAGTTATCCTACATGGTATGATTATGTGCCCATACATATTCTCACCCTCCATAGTGACCGGTATTTTCCTAGTTGTACGCTGGAGGGGACCATTGTGTAAGTCTATTGCATCTTTTGCATTCAAAAAAAATATTAGGTTGTTACGTCTTTTTGCTATCTCTGCGAGCAGTCCTGCTTAGGTTGTACAGTCTGACAGCCGTTGGTAGGAAGGACCTGCGAAACCTCTCGGTTGTGCACCTGGGATGATGTAGTCTGCTGCTAAATGAGCTCCTCAGTGCATTCAGTATGTCCTGCATAGGGTGGAACTCGGACTCCAGCAGAGATGACAGTTTAGCCACCGTCCTTCTCTCGCCTATCTCCTCCACCGGATCAAGGCGCTGCCCCAGGACGGAGCTAGCTTTCTTGATCAGTTTGTTCAGTCTCTTCCTATCGGCTGCAGTAATGCCACTGCCCCAGCAGACCACTCCAAAAGTGATGGCTGATGCCACCACCGTGTCATAGAATGTCTTCAGCAGCGCCCCTTGTACACCAAAAGACCTGAGTCTCCTCAGTAGGAACAGCCTGCGCTGTTCCTTCTTGTAGAGTGCGTCAGTATTGTGTGACCAGTCTAGTTTATTGTTCAGATGAACACCCAGGTACTTGTAGGATGTCACCATCTCAATGTCTGTTCCCTGTATATTTACTGGTGCTGTGAGGGGTTGTCCATGCCTGCGGCAGTCCACCACCAGCTCCTTAGTTTTCCTCGCGTTGATCTGGAGGCAGTTCCGATGGCACCAGTCCACGAAGTCCTGGATAAGCCCTCTGTACTCAGCTTCATCTCCATTGGAGATGAGGCCAATGATCGCAGAGTCATCAGAGAACTTCTGTAGATGGCAGTGTGTTGTGTGAGAAGTCCGCAGTATAAAGAGTGAACAGGAAGGGAGCCAACACCGTTCCCTGGGGGGCCCCCGTGCTACCGATGATCGTGTCAGACACACAGTCCCGGGTTCTCACAAACTGAGGCCGGCTCGTGAGGTAGTCCAGGATCCATGATGACAGGTGCTGGTCCACCCCTGCGCGCAGCAGCTTGTCCTTCAGGATCATCGGTTGGATGGTGTTGAAAGCACTGGAGAAGTCAAAGAACATGATCCTCACCACATTCCCGGGCTTCTCCAGGTGGGACAGAGAACGGTGAAGGAGGAAGATCACCGCATCCTCCACCCCAATGCCATGCTGGTAGGCGAACTGGAGTGGATCCATTGCTGGTTCCACCAGGGGGCGGAGGTGAGCAAGGAGCAGTCTCTCCAGGGTCTTCATCAAGTGGGACGTCAAGGCCACCGGTCTGTAGCTGTTCAGGTCTTTGGGGTGGGAAGTTTTTGGTACAGGTACCACACAAGATGTTTTCCACAGCTGTGGTACCCTCCCCAGCTTCAGGCTCAGGTTGAAGATGTACGTCACAATCCCACACAGCTGGTCTGCACAGGACTTGAGGAGCTTTGCGCTGATGCCGTCCGGTCCCGACGCCTTCCTCGCCTTAATCTTCCTCAGCTCCGTCCTCACCTGGGTCCTGGTCAGGGTCAGGATGGGGGGCTGTGTGTTGGGAGTGGGGGGGTGTTGGTGGAGTGGGGAGTGGGCAGCAGGACTTGATGTCTTTAGAGGCAGCAGTGGTTGTTGTGCAGTCGGGGGGGTGGGGGTTGGTCAAACCTATTGAAAAACAGATTCAGATTGTTCGCCCACTCCCTGCCCCCCGTGGCCTGGGGGGAGGTATTCTGGAGCCCAGAGATGGTTTTGAGGTTTCTCCAGACCCCGCTGATGTCGCTCTGTTGCAGCTTGTCCTCCATCTTCCTCCTGAAGCTGTCCTTGCCTTCTCTGATCTTTCTCCTCAGCTCCCTCTGTATGGACTTCAGCATCTCCCTATTCCCCGACCTGAAGATTGTCTTCTTCTCTCTCAGAAGTGTTTTTATCTCAGGGTTGATCCAGGGTTTGTTGTTTGAGCAACACCGTATGGTCTTGGTGGGAACGGATTTGTCCACACAGAAGCTGAGGTAGCCCGTGAAGGTGTGAGTGAGGCCATCGATGTCCTCACCATGTGGATCGCAGAGCTGCTTCCAGGCGGTGGCTTCAAAACAGCCCTTTAGAGTGTCCATTGCCTCCTCAGACCATAACATCACTGTGCGCATGGCCGGAGGTTGTCTGTGCACTAGGGGTTTGTACACCGGCCGGAGATGAACCAAGCTGTGATCCGATCTCCCGAGTGGGGGGAGTTGTGATGAGGTGTATGCCTCCTTAGTGTTTGCGTAGAATAAGTCCAGTGTTTTATTGTCTCTAGTGTGGCATGTGACATACTGGGTAAACGTGGGTAGAGTGGGAGATAGTGAAACATGGTTTAAATCGCCTGAGATGAGGAGAAGAGCATCTGGGTGTTCTGTCTGCAGCCTGCTGGTTACTGAATGGATGACGTCACGCGCTGTCCCAGCGTTCGCCGTCGGATTTGCATAAACAACAATGCAGATCACATGTGAGTGTTCTCTCGGGAGATATGTAGGCCGCATGCTAACAGCTAGCAACTCAATGTCTTTGCTGCAGTGTCGTTGTTTAACAGTGATATGTCCCGGTCTGCACCAGTTGTTGTTAACATACATTATCACTCCACCGCCCCTTGCTTTGCCACTGTCTGGTGTTCGGTCTGCCCGTATCATGTGGAAACCCTCCAGCTCAATGTTAGCATCTGCTGCTAGTTCAGTTAGCCACGTCTCAGAAAACAAAAGGAGAGAGCACTCCCGGTATGTGCTATCGTAACGGCAGATAGCCGCTAGCTCATCTACCTTTCCCAATATAGAGCGTACATTCCCCATAATAACGGATGGAAAGGTGGGTCTGTACCTTATACTCCTTGTCCGCCGTCTAACACCAGCCCGACAACCACGACGTTTTCGCCTTATTTCTCTCGGTACGTTGAGTTTTTCCGTCAGCACCGAGTGGCGATTAAGTGCAAGAACTTATTCCAAGTTTAGGTAGCTTCTCAATACTTTCCAATGACTGACATGGATGTAAAGTGACATTGTGTGGTCTAAAAGGGAGAAAATAAATAATGCATAAATTTAACGAAACAAAAACTGATTATCTGACTGCTAATTGGCAATAATTCTACCAAACAGTGCAACAAAATACACACAGCTGAAAGGGTGCCCCTTTGGCAAATAATATCGATTAATACTTCCCTCTGTAGGTCAATCGCGGTAAAATACAATTAACTGGGCTGCCATTGCAATATAATGAAAACTTGCATAATTTTCAAAAGGTAACAACACACCATAAGGCATAAAAATTCCAAATTACAGCACGAAGACAACTAAAAGGTGTTGTAGCTAAATTATACTAAAGTCTTAAATGAAACACTAATGCGCAGGTTGCTACGCACAAGCTAAACACTAATTAACTAGCTTTTAGCATGGTCAAAGCTACAACAGTATTAACATCATATGGAGGAAGAAATAAATTACATTTCGTCAGTGACACACTCTGAAGCATCCATAGGAAGGCAAAGTAAGGATCTTAACTGAAAGAACAACTTACAGTGCATCTGGAAAGTATTCACAGCACTTCACTTTTTCCACATTTTATGTTACAGCCTTATTCCAAAATGGATTAAATTCATTTTTTCCTCAAAATTCTACACACAATACCCCATAATGACAATGTAAAAAAAAAGTTTTTTGAGGTTTTTGCAAATTTATTAAAAATAAAAAACTAAGAAATCACATGTACATAAGTATCCACCGCCTTTGCCATGAAACTCAAAATTGAGCTCAGGCGCATCCTTTTTCCACTGATCATCCCTGAGATGTTTGTACAACTTAATTGGAGTCCACCTGTGGTAAATTTAGTTGATTTGACATGATTTGGAAAGGCAAACACCTGTCTATATACAGTAAGGTCCCACAGTTGACAGTGCATCTCAGAGCACAAACCAAGCATGAAGTCAAAGGAATTGTCTGTAGGCCTTCAAGACAGGACTGTCTTGAGGCACAAATATGGGAAAGGGTACAGAAAAATTTCTGCTGCTTTGAAGGTCCCAATGAGCACAGTGGCCTCCATCATCCGTAAATGGAAGAAGTTCAGAACCACCAGAACTCTTCCTAGAGCTGGCTGGCCATCTAAACTGAGTGATCAGAGGAGGAGGGCCTTAGTCAGGGAGGTGACCAAGAACCCTATGGTCACTCTGTCAGAGTTTCAGCGTTCCTCTGTGGAGAGAGAACAGTGTTGCCAGATGGGAAATGTTGAAGTATTGTACCAGTGTCTTAAAATTATTGTATTTTAAGGAAAATTATCATTCACACCCAGTTTTCATTCTGATGGCGGCTCAGGACCATCTGTTTCAGTAACACATTATCACAGATCATGCATATTACAGCCTGTAACACCGTTTAACCTTTAAATAAGCCAGCATATTGGTTGAAAAAAAGTACCTCTAACCTGTGTGGAGTACAGGATGAGCCCCTGACCTGCACTGAACAGCCCAGAATATCAGTCATACTTAACAGTGGTGTGAAAAAGTGTTTGCCCCCTTCCTGATTTCTCATTTTTTTTGTATGTTTGTCACACTTAAATGTTTCAGATCATCAAACAAATTTAAATATTAGACAAAGATAACACAAGTAAACACAAAATGCAGTTTTTAAATGAAGGTGTTTATTATTAAGGGATCAAAAAAAATCCAAAGCTACCTGGCCCTGTGTGAAAAAGTGATTGCCCCCTAAACCTAATAACTGGTCGGGCCACCCATGGCAGCAACAACTGCAATAAAGCATTTGTGATAACTGGCAATGAGTCTTTTACAGCACTGTGGAGGAATTTTGGCCCACTCACCTTTGCAGAATTGTTATAATTCAGCCACATTGGAGGGTTTCAAGCATGAACCACCTTTTTAAGGCCATGCCACAGCATCTCAATCGGATTCAGGTCAGGACTTTGACTAGGCCACTCCAAAGTCTTCATTTTGTTTTTCTTATGCCAACCAGAGGTGGACTTGCTGGAGTGTTTTGGATCATTGTCCTGCTGCAGAACCCAAGTGCGCTTCAGATTGAGGTCACAAACAGATGGCCAGACATTCTCCTTCAGGATTTTTTGGTAGACAGCAGAATTCATGGTTCCATTTACCACAGCAAGTCTTCCAGGTCCTGAAGCAGCAAAACAGCCCCAGACCAACACACTACCACCACCATATTTTACTGTTGGTATGACGTTCCTTTTCTGAAATGCTGTGCTACATTTACACTGGATATAATGGGACACACACCTTCCAAAAAGTTCAACTTTTGTCTCGTCAGTCCACAGAGTATTTTCCCAAAAGTCTTGGGAATCATCAAGATGTTTTCTGGCAAAACTGAGATGAGCCTTTATGTCTTTTTGCTTTTTTTTGACCTCTTGGATGAGTCGTCGCTGCGCTCTTGGGGTAATTTTGGTCGGCCGGCTAGTCCTGGGAAGTTTCACCACTGTTCCATGTTTTCGCCATTTGTGGATAATGGCTCTCACTGTGGTTCACTGGAGTCCCAAAGCTTTAGAAATGGCTTTATAACTTTTTCCAGACTGATAGCTCTCAATTACTTTGTTTCTCATTTCTTCCTGAATTTCTTTGGATCATGGAATGATGTCTAGCTTTTGAGGATCTTTTGGTCTTCTTCACTTTGTCAGGCAGGTCCTATTTAAATGATTTCTTCATTGAGAACAGGTGTGGCAGTAATCAGGCCTGGGTGTGGCTAGAGAAATTGAACTCAGCTTTCCAAAGATGTGATAAACCACAGTTAATTTATGTTTTAACATGGGGGGCAATCACTTTTTCACACAGGGCCATGTAGGTTTGGATTTTTTTTTTTACCCTTAATAATAAACACCTTCATTTAAAAACTGCATTTTGTGTTTACTTGTGTTATCTTTGTCTCATATTTAAATTTGTGTGATGATCTGAAACATTTAAGTGTGACAAACACAAAAAAATGAGAACTCAGGCAGGGGGCAAACACTTTTTCACACCACTGGAACTATCTTCTATATGGCTTCTGTTGAATCGTCATGTATCAAGGTCTTGCCTCATAAATATTTTGAGAAGTACTCTGTTTATACATTAGGAACTAGAAAAGCACTCAGAGAGCGCATAGCTCCGCCAAAGCTCCTTCCGTCTCTCATGGATCACCTCCAAAGTGTAATGGGTTTGTGTGTAGGCCTAGAGCCACTTGTGGTGAAAATTGCATCAAAGTCTGTCCATTAGTTTCGGAGTATTGTTGCTAACATTCTGTGACAAGATAAGAGCCTTGGCGGAGGTATGCATTCTCAGATCATCACCAAAATGTAATGGGTTCGTCTGTAGCCCAAGAACCACCTCTAGCGAAATTTTCATCCAATCCATCCAGTAGTTTTTGTGTAATCCTGCTGCACAAATACAAACAAAGCCCTTGGTGGAGGTATGCACCTCAGATCATCACCAAAATCTAATCATCAGTTCCTCATGCCATTACACACCTTTACTGAAAATTTCATCAAAATCTGTTCATAACTTATTGAGTTATGTTGGTAACAGACAAACCAACCAACTCCACTGAAAACATTACCTCCTCCCTTGGCGGAGGTAATAAACATCAATCACTCTACCTAAACTACTACTAAGATACCTTTGATAAATAAAGCAGAAACCTGTCTCACAGTTTTGAGAATCACAATCCAGTGACATTTTTGCACAAACATTTGCATGTTGTAGCAGTGACAGAAAGCTTTAGTGCTAATGCCAACAACAGGCTTGAACTATCCAGTAAAACTGGGGTCTGTATGCGCAGGATCCTGATTGTGTTTGCTAATGTATTAACTTAGCCATGTAATGAAGGGGTCAAATTATCGTACATTATGGAATTTTTTGAATTACTGATTGTATCGCGCAGAGGGCAAAACTATCGTACAAATACAATAATTACACTGGTCAACACCAAATTTATTGTCTAAGTTTTTTTTTAGCTGATTTAGGACAATTTTGATGTGCTGAATCCAAAAATCACATTGGTTTTGCTCAATCAGGTCAACTTTTTGAACTATGGCCACATGTTTTTTTTATGTTTTTGTTTACATGTACGGGTATTTTCGCTTTATATGATGCAAAATTCTTCTTTTTATTTCTTGAAATTTCTCGAACTCTGAAGAGTTTGCATGCACCAGTTTATGACATGATGTCATAAATTGTCATGATGGCTGATTACTGTTGGACTCTGAAGCGAGACATCCCTGCTGCTGAGCATTCTAGAGGTTCGAATAAAATAAAAACCTGACCTGATTGAGAGAAACGGATGTCATTTTCGGATTCAGCAGTGCAAAATTGTCTTAAATCAGTTGAAAAAACACAGACAACTCACAAAAAAATTATTTTTGTAACCCTGTGTTATCATAAGTCTGGCAACACTGGAGGAGAACCTTCCAGAAGGACAACCATCTCTGCAGCAATCCACCAGTCAGGCCTGTATGATAGAGTGACGAGATGGAAACCACTCCTTAGTAAAAGGCACATGACAGCCTGCCTGGAGTTTGCCAAAAGGGACCTGAAGGACTCTCAGACCATGACAAACAAAATTCTCTGGTGTGATGAGACAAAGATTGAACTCTTTGGGGTGAATGCCAGGCATCATGTTTAGAGGAAACCAGGTGTTATGTCCGGAAACCCGGAATGACCAGCGAAGAGAGTAGCTGTGCTGGAACTCCAACTTTATTATAATGAACAATTATTATTACAGTACAGGTTTCTGTGCATCTGCTGTCTGTATCGCTATGAACCGAGAAAGGCCAAAGATGGCCGACTCTCTCCTTATTTGGGCTGGCGTGATGATGTTGCCAGCCGGCTGCATCATCATGCCACTCCCTGTTATAAACCTCTTCATAACATTCACTCCCCCCACCCACCTTGGAAAAAACACAGAACATACGGCCAAATTTTAATCCTTCCCAATTTGTCACAGTAAACATTAGGAATCCTAGTTAGGGCTAGCGGGTAGACCACCATGGCTGAGTGGGTTAAGCTGGATTCATGCTGCACCTCTGCTGTCCGCGTAGGTGTAACCAGAAACCTTGTGTGACGAAATTTACGTCATTGTCTCCACTTCGCTAGTGTCCACAGTGCACGACCGGGTACAGCCCAAATTTTGTGACTGCCCCGCCTGCCCACGACCTGAATGCGTTGAAAAGCGCATACGCAAGACTGAACATCCCATTCACGAGGTGGCGATATCGATACAGCATACCAGGACAAAGTAGATGAAGAAGACAACAAGGAAGCGGAAGACGAGAATAAACATACAGTACATGAATCATACATACATACTTCAGCAGCAGTAGCAGCAGCATCTTCGTGGAAAAAGATTGAAAACCGGGAAGTCAAGCAGCAGAAAGCAAGCAGCGTTTCTTCATTAGCGAAAATCCTGGCGCATCAGCGCATTGGCGCTGCCTATATGGAGGGAGTGAAACTACAAATGATGGTTGTGCGCATGCGTCAACCGCTTGGCCTGGGTAGATGAAAAAAGTGAGCATGTACAGCGCCGTGTGCGTGCCGGGCTTGTCCAAAGCGCACGTGGACCAAAGTGGACTAGAGGGGAAATGCAGCATGAATAAGGCTTTACTCTGCCACTCTGTAGTTGGCAGCCACACCTCTAACTAACCAGTCCCTTTTTTTCACACTCTTCCATGGAGAAGGCAGTTCTGCTGAAGGGGCTTTGTAGCAGGCCCGTTGTGGACGTGCCCCTGGAGATGCTGGGTCCCACACTGCGTGAGCCAACTCCTGCAAAACCTCATCCTCCGGAGCAGTCACTCGAACTCGACAGAGACGATTGTCATGCCATACCAAACCGTTTGTCAGCTGGAAGGTCACTGGCCCCAGCTGTGTGGCGATCCTCATAGGTGTCACTGGTACTTGGGGCCGCGATGTTGTTCCCCACAGGCCTGGTCACTTGATCTTTCGGACCCGGATCCAATCCATCACTGCAAGTGGCATTCTGTTTGGCTGCGCATGTCATTGTGGTTGCGGTGGTGTACCATCCATATTCGTTGTGGGGCACCCGTCAGGTTGTAATGGCTCCGCCGTTACCCGGTGAGTTACGGACTCTTCATCCAACACCACTGTGGTGGTCCCTGGAGGCCATTGTTGGTCATGGATCCTGAAGACGTCCAGTGCCTCCGCTGTGTCCTGCATGTTCATGGACTCCATCCAGCGGCTCAGCTGCGGCTCCTGTAGACTGACGCTGTGCGAGGATTCTGAAACTCTGGCTCTTTTTCACATGGTGCTCATTGTTGTGATGTGTCACTATCATCGTTGTTAAGACTCACACCGGGTTGTTGTATCCCGGGATCCTCGGTGTGCGTGGGCTCCCTCTCCTCCAACTCTGCAGCAGCTCATGTTGGCTCATGCTGGGTGAGGATCTAAGGTGAGTCCCGCTGCTGTCCTCCCTCTGGGCAGCGTTCCCCCTGCGCACACGGGATGACTGTGCTCCCAACAAAATCCTGTTGAAACTCGTCCCATTCATCGTCACCGGTGTATGTTGCATCCCAACCATCGTAGTCACTCAAACTGAGTCCGTTACTGTCGCGGATGGAGAAACCCAGTTGGTAGAAAAGGTCACATCCTAAAATGTTGTCTTCATGTGTGATCACTTGAAAAACACAAAGTCAGTAACTACTCTTGATGCGTAGCAGACCGTTAGTGTGATGGTCCCTATGTTGCTAACTCTGTAGCCACCATACCCATACAGTGCCGCTGGGTCCTTGTCACTTTTGTAGTTGAGGAAAAATTTCTTCACTGTAGCCCAATTTAACATCGACCCCACTTCCTCCATGCTCACTCCGTATGTCAGCGGTATCTGCCTTGGCTGTCACTGCTGTTGTTGCATACCTAGCTCCGATGCTAACCTGTCGGCCGACTCAAGCTGTAATGCTAGTTCAATGGTGTTAGCTAGCATCATGCCATTTGGCACCGTTAGCGTCTTCCCCCGCAGCCACGAGTTGCTAGTGTGCGCGGCCAGCTGGTCCTGCACCATTTCATCTTCCAATAAAACAAACCTGCATATGCTAGTGTGACAGAGATCATCCTGCGCAGTTCGCCCCACACGGGACACGAACCCGCGACCTCTCAGTCAACTACACAGTTCGAGCATGGGAGGCACAGCACGATCGCGCTGAGCTAAAGGTCCGACCGATATCTCAGCGCTACCGATACTGTATGAGGCTTTTCGGGAGGGAGGTTTTACTAACGTTCTACGCCGAACAGTGCTAGTTGGCATCCGTTACACTCTCCCCCTTAAACCTCACTCCCATCCCGGGTTCACGGCACCATTGTAACTGAGGTCATCCTGCGCAGTTCGCCCACTCGGGGACACGAACCCGCAACCTACCAGTCAACTACACAGTTCGAGCATGGGAGACACAGCACGATTGCGCTGAGCTAAAGGTCCGACCGATAGCTCAGCGCTACCGATACTGTATGAGGCTTTCGGGAGGGAGGTTTACTAACGTTCTACGCCGAACAGTACTAGTTGGCATCCGTTACACTCTCCCCCTTAAACCTCACTCCCATCCGGGTCACGGCACCATTGTGACAGAGATCATCCTGCGCAGTTCGCCCCACACGGGGACACGAACCCGCGACCTCTCAGTCAACTACACAGTTCGAGCATGGGAGACACAGCACGATCGCGCTGAGCTAAAGGTCCGACCGATAGCTCAGCGCTACCGATACTGTATGAGGCTTTTCGGGAGGGAGGTTTTACTAACGTTCTACGCCGAACAGTGCTAGTTGGCATCCGTTACACTCTCCCCCTTAAACCTCACTCCCATCCCGGGTTCACGGCACCATTGTAACTGAGGTCATCCTGCGCAGTTCGCCCACTCGGGGACACGAACCCGCAACCTACCAGTCAACTACACAGTTCGAGCATGGGAGACACACCACGATCGCGCTGAGCTAAAGGTCCGACCGATAGCTCAGCGCTACCGATACTGTATGAGGCTTTCGGGAGGGAGGTTTACTAACGTTCTACGCCGAACAGTACTAGTTGGCATCCGTTACACTAGCTAGGTGACGAAGGTCTGTGACAAATTGTTGTGTCGTTTCACTAATTCTCTCTCACCGTTGGTGGAATCTAATATGCTGCACCAACACATTGTCAGGTGTAGCAAAGAAGCTAGCTAGCAGTTCTACAGCATTAGCGAACAAATCTGTTTGTCCTAGCATGCAGAAAATACGTTGGCCTTCCATGCCCAGATAGTGAATTAACAGAGCTCGCTTCCGTACCTTGTCTAGCTCATCCAGGCCCAACGCCGATATGCAGATGGCCAAATCATAAAACCAGTGTGGCCAAGGAACGGGTGGTTCGCCAGGGTTTTACAGAAATGGCTGTGGTGGGCTCACGCATGCCTCCTTGGCTTAACTCTCATCACCAAATGTTATGTCTGGAAACCCAGAATGACCAACAGAGAGAGTAGCTGTGCTGGACCTCAAACTTTATTATAATGAACAATTATCATTACAGTACAGGTTTTTGTGCATCTGCTGTCTGTATCGTTATAAGTCGAGAGAGGCCTAAGGTGGCTGACTCTCTCCCTATATGGGCTGGTGCGATGACGTTACCACCCGGCTGCCTCATCATGCCACTCGCTATTAACCCCTTCATAACACCAGGCACCACTCATTAGTGATGTTATGCTTGACACCACCCACTTGACACTGATTCGAGCAATATAACACGGAAGTGTCGTGAGCAGAGTGTTGAGCGCTATGTCAACATGGCCACAGTCACGTGACTGTAGCGAACGAGGCCTCGTTGTCACATCACATGATTTGAGACCTGGCAGGAAATTTGAGAGGGCTCGGCGTTGCATACGTCAATAATGAAGGATTTAAAAGGGGTCTGATTCACCACTCAAACTAAGGATTTTTTGAGAGGAGGAGATTTGTTATCATCATTGCATTCGCTATTTTAGTAGAAGTCAGGGACAGTATTACACAAGTTAGAATTAGGTTAAGGTTTAGTAACATTAAACAATACATTACATGTACTAAATATTACACATGGATACATTAGTGGCGTTAAAACTGAGGCCTCATGAAATAATGAGCAACTTTGAGACAATAGCTTCATGATTGACACGGTGTTATGAAACATTTAATAGAATGCCATCTGTTGACTGTCAGAACTGCATCTGAGTAGAAAACTTAAAAAAAAATTTTTATTTGAGCATTTGCCCATCCGAGGTCTGTTCAAAATTGAATGGCAGAAACAAACAATACAAACAAACAAAAAAAAAATAATTCCAATAGAACCCTCTCAATTTTCCCGCGAGCCCTCAAGTCACGTGATGTGACTGACATAACGAAGCCTTGCTTGCTACAGTTACGTGACTGTGGGCGTGCTGAAACGGCCCTCGATGCACTGCTCATGATGCAAAAAAATTGCAAGAGACATTGGACAGCTCCTATTACTATAATAAAAAAAGACTGTTTATCAGAGAATTGTTGT
The DNA here is from genome assembly GCA_020510985.1 of Pholidichthys leucotaenia. NCBI lineage: Eukaryota > Metazoa > Chordata > Actinopteri > Cichliformes > Pholidichthyidae > Pholidichthys > Pholidichthys leucotaenia. Next base: position 32,051,318 of record CM035844.1, read on the forward strand.
GCTCTTTACTCTCTTTTTTTTCTTGTTAATTGGAATGTGAAGTTTGACTGATTGTATATTTTTTTGTGAAAGTTCTGATTTTGTAACTCTTTTGTAACCTTTATCCTCATCGAGAGTTTGTATGTTGTATTTTGTTCTATTAAATTAAAAAAAAAAAATGCTCATGACACTTCTGCTATATATTGCGCGAATGAGTGTTGAGTGGGCATTGTCAAGCCTAACATCCCTAACCCTACCACTATGAATTGGGACACCCCTTCATGGCTGCACATGGCCAAAGTGGCTGTACAGTGTAGCTGTCTTACCAGCCACTGCTGCCAATGTTGATGTCAAGCCCTGCATACACACTCTCTCTCTCTCTCGCTCTCTCTCTCTCGCCCTCTCTCCCTCCCCTTCTTCTTCTTCTTTTAGATTTGATTGGTGGTTGGCAACCAGCTTACGGGTGCATTACCGCCACTGACTTGATTATCATCACTATATCTTTGTATAAGGAATTCTGAACAACTCCTTATGTATGAAAAAATTATCCGTCCTTGGACTGTGTCCGAGGGCTTGTATCTGTCCTAGGATGGCAACCAGCTTACAGGTGCATTACCGCCACTGACTTGATTATCATCACTCTATATCTTTGTGTAAGGAGTTCTTATAAGGAGTTCCAAGCAACTCCCTATGTCCCTCTCTCTCTCTCTCTCTCGCTATCATCATAGCAGTCTGTCGTGGGCGACAATGGCTGTTTCATTTAGGTCTGATCAGATTCCTCCACACAGCTCTGTCTTTAGCCTTCCGCTGCCAGGAACTCCTGTCTATATCCAACTTCTTCAAGTTTATTTTTACAGTGTCTTTAAATCTGAGCCTTGGTCTACCCTGATTGCGTTTGCCCTTGCATAACTGTGAGTAGAGTAACTGCCGAGGGAGACCCTGGTGGTCCATCCTCTCAACATGTCTGAGCCATCTCAGGTTCATCTGTATTAGCATGTCCTCCATTGATGGTAGACCAGCTCGTTTCAACACTTCTATGTTGGTTATCTTGTCTTTCCACGAGACGTTCATTATGGCTTGAAGGTGTCTCATCATGTACGAGTTGAGTTTCTGCACCGGCACTCTGTAGACAGTCCAAGTTTCAGACAGTCTCTCTCTCTCTCTCTCTCTCTCTCTCTCTATCCGCCGGCTGAAGGAGGAGGACGGAAATAGGGAACTCCGTGGTCTTTTGGACTTTTTTTTCGTTTTTCCATCACTGACCGCATAATAAACTTTTGTTTTTTGGGGAGGAGGATGGCGACCTTGGAAATGCCACCTCCATCTATCCGCCAGGGGGTGCGGATCGTTCCCCCGGACGCCACTGTTACTGTGAAGGGGGTCCTTATGGCTGTGGATGCCCAGGTGGGCCATGATGCGATCCGCTATGCGTCCAGGATGAATAGAGCTGTAGTTGTGTTTCTGGCTGCTGAGGAGAATGTCCACGCTCTGGTTGCGAGTGGTATTGTAATCGGGGACATGTCTGTACAGGTGTCCCCCTTATCAGTTCCATCAACGCTTATCACCGTCTCGGGTGTTCCGCCTTTCGTCACTGACGAGCAGTTGTTGTCGGAGCTCCGCAGATTCGGGAAGTTTGTGGGCCCGTTTAGACACGTGAGTTTGGGAATCAGGGAAGCCGAGTTAAAACATGTGAAATCATTCAGGCGACAGGTGTTCATGTTTCTAGACTCGCCCACACAAACTCTGGAAGTGTCCTTCCGGGTCAAACACGGGGACGGCTACTAAATGGTGTATGCGAGCTCGGGACAGATGAAGTGTTTTGAATGTGGGGACATGGGCCATAAACGTTTCGCCTGCCCGCACAGGCGCCCGGCAGGGGGCTCTGGTGGAGCCGCGGCTGAGGCTGCCGGTGCGGCTTCCGCTCGCGACGCTGCTGCGGACGGTGTTGCGGGGGCTTCCGCGGTGGCGGAGCCCGGCGGGGCTGCACAGCCTGCCAGCGAGGCCTCCGCACCCGCCGCTGCTGCGGACGACGTTGCGGGGCCTTCCGCCGCTCCTGCTCCGGAGCCTGCCGCTGTGTCTGTGGACAGTCTGCCTGTGGCGCCTGCAGCGCGGCCTGCAGCTGGGGGCGTTGCTGGTGATGGCGCCCACACAGTCAATGACGTGGACTCAGCATCGCGCTGTGTGACATCAGCGGCTGTGCTTCCGCAGCCTACTGCCACTTCAGAGCAGCAGGCGGAATAACGCCGGTCGCCCCGGAGCACGTGGCTGATGCTGGATCAGCTGCACCAGCTGACGTGCCAGCTGAATCCAACAGTCAGCAGAGTTGTGCTGACGAGGTAATGGAGTGTGAATCTGACGCTGTGTCTGCTAAAACTGAGTCTATTGGGGCAACTTGCAATACCAATGCGGATTTGTATTCACTAGAAGAAATAAGTGCTTTCCTGGATGAAACCTATAATAACAGGGCCGTTAACGTCGCTGATTACTTCAGTGACACTGACAAATTCATTCGGTCTGTTAATGTACTGAAGAAGCAGGTTGGGGTTGACCTCCTGGACGAAAGAAAACGCTTCCGCCTGAAGAAGCACCTCACAGCCCTGCGTAAATCAGCAGGGGGACAAAAGGCCAAGCGCGCAAAGATGGAATGATTTCCATGGCAACAGCACGGTGCTCCTCACATCTATCGCCCAATGCAGAAAATAAATTTAGGGTCCTTAAACATCAATGGTGGGAGGGGTAATCATAAGAGGGGATTCATTAGTGACCTGTTCAGACGAAAAGGTCTCAACGTTTTGTTTTTGCAGGAAACTCATACCACTTCGGCAGATGAAGTCGACTGGGGCTTGTGGTGGAAAGGCCCTTTTTCACTCAGTCACGGTACCAATCTTAGTGCAGGAGTGGCCATTTTGTTTGGGGAATCAGCAAATGCACAAGTTTTATCGGTGGTGGAGATAGTGAGGGACAGGCTGCTTCTTGTTAGGGCCGAAATAGGGGATTCCGTGTTTTGCCTGGTAAATGTTTACGCGCCAAACCACGGTGCTGAAAGGGTTGCCTTTTTCAATATACTGACTACTGAATTGCAGCGCTATCACCAGGAACAACTTGTTGTTGCTGGTGATTTCAACTGTACCTTGGACTTCACTGTAGATCGCACTAATGCAGAACCCCATCTGCAGTCTTCTAGAATCTTGGAAAATTTCACTGTGCAGTTTGACTTAGTGGACACGTGGAGGTCTAAAAATGCAAACGCGAGACAGTATACCTGGGTCAGGGTCACTGACGGTGTTGTCAGTGCTGCTAGATTAGACAGGATATATGTTTCTAGAACCTTTAGCCCCGGACTCCTTCACAGTAACATAAGTCCCGTCGGTTTCACGGATCATCACCTGGCTACTGCGGTGTTACTGAACTCACCAGGGAAACGGGCAAAATCTTATTGGCACTTCAATAACAAGCTCCTTCAGGACAACGCCTTTTGTCAGTATTTTGTGTGCTTCTGGGAACACTGGAGGACCACAAAGGCTCGTTTTAGTTCACTTGAACAGTGGTGGGACGTTGGCAAAGTGCAAATTCGCCTTTTTTGTCAACGGTACGCTGCAAACTCAACTGCCATAATCAAGGCCAAGGTCAGTGAACTTGAGGACGCTGTCAAGAGGCTGGAGGCCAGCTTGGTTACAGGTCAGGATTCTACCGCTGGTCCTTTGCTGCAGGAGAAGAGATCAGCCCTGTGCACATTCATGCAGGAAAGAGTGGAGGGGGCGCTAGTGAGGTCACGCTTCACTCGCCTGCAGGACATGGATGCACCAACGACCTTCTTCTTCAACTTGGAGAAGTCTACTGCGAAAAAGAAGTTGATGGCTTGCTTGACGCTCCCAGATGGTCGGCTGACTACGAACCCATCCGAGATGCGGCGCCTTGCAGTGGATTACTACGGGGCCCTGTTTGCTGCGGGAACGTGTTGCAAAGAATCTCAAAATCAGCTCTTTGAAGCCCTTCCGGTGCACGGCCCGGAGGACAGGGCCGCTCTGGACTGTGCCCTGACTTTGGATGAGTTAACTGTGGCTGTTAATCAGATGGCTCTGGGACGCGCACCTGGACTTGATGGCCTTTCTTCAGAATTTTTTAAGCATTTTTGGAATATTATTGGATCAGACTTCTATGACGTTCTCACTGCCTGTTACAGTAAGGGAACATTACCTGTCTCCTGCCGTCGTGCAGTGCTGTCTCTGTTGCCTAAGCAGGGGGACTTGGCCCTGCTGAAGAACTGGAGGCCCGTGGCTCTACTTTGCACGGACTACAAGGTGCTTTCTAAAGCCCTGGCAAACAGACTGAACACTGTCTTGGGTTTGATCGTAGATAAGGATCAAACATATTGTATTCTTGACCGAAACATTATGGACAATGTTTTCCTCATACGTGACGTTCTCCAGCTCAGTAAATGTCATGACTTACAGTTCGGGATTGTGTCTTTGGACCAAGAAAAGGCTTTTGATAGGGTTGACCATTCCTATTTGTTTTCCACCCTGAGGGGGTTTGGTTTTGGCAATATGTTTTTGAGGTGGGTCAATCTGCTATATACTGGAGCTGAGTGTTTGGTAAAGATGGGGGCAGGCCTGAGTCGGCCAATCCCTGTACACCGGGGAATACGCAAGGGGTGTCCACTCTCGGGTCAGCTATACAGCTTGGCTATTGAGCCTTTGCTGTGCAGGTTGCGCACTCGGCTGGGTGGTCTGGTTCTGCCGGGGCCATCAAGCTGTTGCCGCCCGATCGTCTTGTCTGCTAATGCGGACAACGTCAACGTTTTCATCACCTCCCACGGAGATGTGCAGCGTCTGGTGGACACTTTGTCAGTTTATGAAAGGGCATCTTCTGCACGGTTGAATTGGGCCAAGAGTGAGGGTCTATTGGTGGGCCAGTGGTCGCGTCAAGACGTCCCTCGCCTACCCGGCGGTCTTCAGTGGGGGACCGCCGGTCTCAAAGTGTTGGGGGTTTTTCTGGGTTCGGAAGCTTTTGAACGAAAGAACTGGGAGGGTGTTAAGGACAAGGTGTGTGCTCGCTTTTCAAAATGGAAATGGTTGCTACCACAGCTGTCATATAGGGGCAGGGTTCTGGTCGCCAATAATCTGGTCGCCTCGGCTCTTTGGCATAGGCTTGTGGCTTTGACACCGCCCAGGAGCCTCGTGGAGGAGGTTCAGAAGATCATCGTGGACTTCTTTTGGTCTGGTCGGCACTGGGTCCGTGCGCCTGTTCTCTACCTGCCTGTGGCCGAGGGGGGACAGGGCCTGGTGGACATACACTGCAAGATTGCCTGCTTCAGGCTTCGAACTGCACAACGCCTCCTTTACGGATGCGACCCTGCTGGATGGACACTGCTAAACTGCTCCTGAGGAGAGTTGGTCGCTTGGGCTATGATAAGCAGCTCTTCCTCGTGACATCTGGGGAGGTGGACCTTACTGGACTATCTGCTTTTTACATGTCCGTCTTGCATGCATGGCGAGTCTTCACCGTAGCCCGCTTCCATGATGAGACACCGGACATGTGGCTGTTCGAGGAACCACTGTTTTTCAATCGATTCATCGACGCTGAGGTGCTGCAGTCGGTCAGTCTGCGGACTTGTTTGCGGGAGGCACGCTGTACCAAGCTTGGTCATCTTATGAAGATTACATCTGTCAGACTGCTGCAAAGGGTGGTGGGGGACGTGTGCGCTGCCCTGCCACAACCGCTTCGAGCATTTGCGACAAACCGCACTCTTTCCAATCAATGGGATGACGACACTGTGTACACCTTTCCTGCCATTTCCATAAATCCAGCTGTGGGGGAGTGGCAGGGAGGAGAGGATCACCTGCTGACCTTCAGAAATCCTCGCCTGGGAAAGTTCCAGTTTGTCGGGACAAGGACGGTGTATCACATCTGTGTGAAGGTTCTGAATCTGCGCTCTCTGATGGATGTCACAGAGTCGAGGTGGGCGGGTTTTTGGGGGCCAGAGGTCTCCCTGAAAGGCAGCTGGCGGTGCATGTACAAGCTACCTATTGAGAAACGGACAGCAGATCTCCAGTGGAGGATTGTGCATGGGGCAATAGCTACGAATAAATACAGAGCACGCCTCGATCCGACTGTGGGGGGGAGGATGTTTGCTTTGTTCCCAAGTTGAGACCCTGGAGCATTTGTTTGTTCAATGTTTTCGTTTATCTGCACTTTTTGATATTTTGCGCGAGTGGTTTCAGGCTTTGGGTGAACGTTTCTCTTTTGGTCTGTTCATTTACGGTCCAAAGTATAAAGTGGCAAGGAAGGCTGCCCACACTTTGATGAACTTCCTATCTGGTACTGCTAAACTTGCCATCTGGCTGACGAGGAAAAATCGGGCTAGCAACGCTGGCAATGTGGATCCTGTGTCTGCTTTCAAGGTCTTGTTGAAAGTCAGACTCCAGGTGGAGTTCTCTTACTATCAAAGGGTGGACAATTTGGAGGCATTCATCAATAGATGGACTGTAGGGAACGTTTTGTGTTCTGTGGGTCAGGGGGATGAGTTATGTTTGCACTTTTGAGATGTGACACACTTGGGGCCATGATATTGGTGTTTTTGCATTTTTGAATTGTACAATAAAACCTTTTTTAAAAGTCTATATATATATAGAGAGAGAGAGCGTCTCGCTCTCTCTCTCTCTCTATATATATATATAGAGCGAGAGACTGTCTCGCAGGCTAGTCCAGTTTACTCAGATTAAAAAGTGTTCCTTTAATCTGAGTAAGCTGGACTAGCCTGCCACAATTTCAATATCCAGCTTATTTTTTTCCCATTAAAATTGGATGTGTTTTCAAAGTGTTCCCTTTATTTTTTTGAGCAGTGTATAGAGAGAGAGAGAGAGAGAGAGAGAGAGAGAGAGAGAGAGAGAGAGAGAGATTTTTGATTTTTAAAAGATCTTTAATAAACACATTTGTCCATCAGTCAATACAATTTCTATGTCATGCTATATTACACAGAAAATTAATCCCCCAAAAAACGCTCCAAAAAAAGCTGTCCATCATGAACTGAACAGAGGACATTCTCCAGGGACCAGAGGGTCCTGAAACCTTCCACATCCCCATTCCCCATAAAAAACTGAAAGTCCAGCCAGATTCTGGCTTTAAGTAGCCTCACAAATAAAATTTTGACATCAACATCACTCTCAACATTCTCAAGTTTTCTTCTCCGGCTTACATAGATAGCCAACTTTGCCTGCCCTAAAACAAAGTTCAGTAGTTGACACTTCTGCTTAAAACGACGATTGTACATAAAACCACAAATGAAAACCTGCTTAGAGAAAACTTCCTTAAAAATATGAAAAAGTTCTGTGAGAAGTTCAAAGAGGCCACTCAGGCGCTGACATTCAATAAAACAATGAAAAACAGTCTCCCTAGAGGAACAAAAAACACACTGATCACTGACACTGCTGTTAATCACAGAAACAAAAGCATTGACTGCTATAATACCATGCAAGACCCTCCACTGTAAGTCTCCATGCCTCTTAGGGAGAGGGGCTTTATAAAGAGCCCTCCAGGCAGGCCGATGCCCTTTTCCTAGCTTAAAATAGGCTCTCCAAGGAGTGTCCACACAGGTGTTCAATCTGTCCTTGTTGAGTGCCATCACAACCAGTCTGTAGAGTGCCTTACCACTGGCTCCTCCAAAGTCCACACCAGTGGGAGCACAGAATGCCAGTAAGGAGCAAGGAGCGACGTCAAAGTCCATATAGAGCGTGAGAGAGGGAAAGGGGTCAGTGCTTTCCGGCTGCAGCGTGCCATTGCTAAAGTCCAAGAGTAGGGAGTGCTCAAGTCCATGAAGCTCCTGTTTCCAGTGTGCAAGAAGACCATCGATGAAACGATTCGACCTGACACCAAGATGAGCTGCTAAAGCTGAGGCGTTGTTGAGGCCAGGACCAGCCAGTTCCACCACTTGCTTCAGAGTGAGAACGTTCCTGGAACACAGCCTATCAAGGAAGGTCCTTCCAACTCCCGGCAGGACACCAAGGCGACCACCAAAAACCAGCGGCTCCCTCAACAACCAGTAGAGGGAATCGCATGGCCCTCTTTGTTTTTTAAAAAGAGTCCACACTGAAAAGAGACTGCGGTAAAAACTGGGTAAAGACAGTGCATTAGAGTTCTTAAAATCCATTAAAAACACAGGGAGGTCTAGCCCAAGCCCAAGGACTCTCTGTAAAATAACACAGGCCAAAGGCCTCCATACCAGGTCCTGGGGGCCCGTCAGCAGTCTCTGTATGAAAGTCAGTCTAAAAGCAGCACCTCTACTAGCTAAATGAATCACTCCTTGCCCCCCCTCCTCTTTGGGAAGAAATAACAGGGCTTGAGGAACCCAGTGGAGTCCACCCCCCCAAAAAAAGTCCACCAAAACAGACTGAATTTTGGACAACAAACCAGCAGGGGGGTCCATGCACATGAGGCGGTGCCACAGGGATGAGGAAACAAGATTATTTAAAATGAGCACTCTTCCTCTAAAAGATATTCTTGGCATTAGCCACTTCCATTTGTTTAGTCTCCCGTTAATTTTCTCTATGACCCCATCCCAATTTTTTTGCTCAAACTGCTGATTTCCAATAAAGACACCAAGATACTTAAAACCTCCTTTTTTCCAAATCAACCCACCAGGCAGCGTAAGCTGATTTTCTAGTTTCTCCCCCACCATCAGAGCCTCGCTTTTTCCCCAGTTTATTTTTGCAGAGGAAAGTTGGCCAAAAAGATTGACACTCCTAACCAGAACGTCAATGTCACTCTGCTTATTTAGCAGAATGACTACATCATCTGCATAGGCCGACAGCTTGAACGTGGTGTCACAGCCAGGAAAAGTGACTCCTGATAGGTCCCTTCTCAGGCAGTGAAGCAAAGGCTCTATGGCGAGGGAGTACAGCATCCCTGAGAGAGGGCAGCCCTGCCGAACCCCCCTCTGGACTTTTAAAGGGGCAGACAGGCCCCCATTTATCTTCAGTACACTCTCAATGTCACTGTACAAGACCCGTATCCTGGCTATGAAGCCTGGGCTGAACCCAAAAGCTGTTAAAACTGTCCATAAATATTGGTGTTCAACCCGATCAAACGCCTTTTCCTGGTCAATTGAAATCAAACCAGTTTCTACCGCCAATGAACCAGAGACCTCCAAAATATCCCGAATTAAAGTGACGTTGTCACTAATCAGCCTGCCAGGCACACAGTAAGTCTGGTCTACATGAATGAGCTCGCTCATCACCTTTCTCAGTCTTCGGGCCAGAGCTTTTGAGAGAATCTTATAGTCTGTGCAGAGCAGAGAGACCGGCCTCCAGTTCTTTAGGCTCTGGAGGTCCCCCTTTTTCGGCAACAGTGTGATGATGGCCCTCCTGCAGGTCGTGGGTAGGGTCCCCCTTTCCAAGCTATCTTGGAGAACCTCCAGCAGGTCTGGACCAAGCAGGGGCCAGAATTCCTTAAAAAAGTCCACAGAGAGACCATCTATGCCTGGTGATTTTCCATTCTGGAGGCTCATTAGCGCCGTATGCAGCTCAGACAGAGACAGTGGAGCATCCAAGCCGGCAACAAGGTCCTCTGAGAGCACTGGAAGACCATCAAGGAAAACCTGGCCCAGTGACGTGTCCTCCCTCCACTCTGCTCTAAACAATTCACTGTAAAAGCTAGCAGCTTGTTTCCTGATCTCTGCTGCTGTGGAGATTGTTCTCCCGTCATCGCCCAACAAGGAGTGAATGAGCTTTCTCTGTCCATTTTTCCCCTCCAGTCCAAAAAAGTACTGGGAGGGCGAGTCCATCAGAGCTACATCCATGTAGCGCGAGCGGACCAGAGCACCCTGTGCGGTGACCCCTAGCAAGCTAGCCAAGGCTGACCTTTTTGACTTAAGAGCCTCTAAGTGCTCCTGTTTTCCGGTAGAACTGAGTAACTCCTCTAGCTCTACCACCTCAGTCTCCAGAACTTTCAAGGATTGGGTCAAGCTACGAGTGACATTTTGAGTGTACTGTTGGCAGAATTGTTTTATCTGTGCCTTCCCAAAATCCCACCACATTTGGAGAGAACTAAAAGAAGATTTTTGTTCCCTGTGTGACTTCCATACATCATGAAAAACTCCCTTAAAAAACACATCATTTAAAAGTGTATTATTAAAATGCCAAAAAGCACTCTTACACTTTACATTTTCAATGAAAACAGAACAAATCAGCAGGCAGTGATCAGTGAAACCAACAGGACAGATACAACTATTTTTAAAAACACTCATTTGGTGTTTAAAACCATAGAAACGGTCTAACCTAGCCATAGATAAGAGGTTATCTTTAGCATGGCTCCAGGTGTACTGCCTCTGGTCCCCATGATGTGATCTCCACACATCGGCCATTTCATGTGCCTTCACTAGTTCCCTCAGCCTATTGGCAGAAGCAGGGTGAGGTTCCTGATGGTTCCTGTCCAGTCTGTGGTTTAATGTACAGTTAAAATCACCCCCCAGAAATAAAAAACTATTTGGATTACAGGATCTAACCGTATCTGATAGCATATTAAAGACCCTGATCCTTTCTGCTCTCTGGGTTGGCACATACACGTTTATAAGAACCAAGTTTACGTTTTCAAACTGTACCTTTAGCAAGAGTACATGTCCTTTCACCACCTCTTCTACCTCATAAGAGACAGGCACACAACCCCGAGAGAAAAGTACAGCCACCCCTCCACTATTATTGGATTTGTGGCTAAAAAAAATGCAGCCATCCCACTCTTTTCTCCACCGGCACTCAATGTCTACAGTGCTGTGAGTCTCCTGGACCATCAGCACGTCAAGTGCCTTTAAATTAAAAAGCTTGTATAAAGAGGCCCTTTTTACATCATCCCTGGCCCCGTTTATATTAAGTGTGCCAATTCTAAGGTGGGGCATTAAAAAGGATAAAAATAAGGTACAGTAAAAAAAACACACACCTAGCATAAAAGGGAAGAAACAAACTAAGAGTCAACATGACTGTTAGTAATTTGTGATTTCAGTTTGACAACCAGTTTCTTTAAACGAAAAATTTCCTGATCAGTAAAAGTCTCATTCCCATCATTCAGTTTCATCAGCTTGCGAGCTGATGCCACAAATAACTCCAGATCTGGAAAGTAATTTTCCACTTTCACAGCTCTGCTCCCCTTGGTCACCTGGAGAAATTGCCTAATTTTGGTAAAACAATAGGAGCTTTGCTCCTCCTGCGTCTGCATCATTTCAGACTCAGCTCCACTTTCGTCAGAGACGCTCTCATCTAGTAAATCTAACTTCCCAACCCTACTAGATTTAGCAGAGCTCTGCAAGTTTTCAGCACTTTTTCTTTTTTGTGCAGCTTTAAAAGGATCCTCTTCAACAAAACTACATTCCTGCATTTCTTCGTGAACTGCAACGTTCGTCATGCAGTGTTTGCTCTGTGTGTCCGCTACAGCCTCAAACCGCTCCTCCCCCGCCTGCAAAGTCTGCTCACCCACGTTCCTTCGTTTAACTGCACTCTTACTTACACCCTCCGCCTCTTTACTCCGGGTGACAGGCTCGTCACAATGATCACAGCTGCCGCCAGACAGAAATTTCCCACCATCAATGTTTGGGGGGGCAACTACCGCGCCCGCTGCGGCTACCTCAGCAGAAGCGGCCGCGGCCGCCCCAGCACAAGCGGACGCGGACGCGGACGCGGACACCCCCGCAGAAGTAGAAGCGGACGCGGCCGCGATTGCGGCCGCGACCGCCCCAGCAGAAGCGGGCACCGCGGCGGCATCCGCCGCACCGCATGTAGCGCTACCCTCCGGACCACCAGAAACAGCGGCGTCACCTTTCTTACCGCCAGTGCTCTTTGTGTTCGCCTTTTCAGGACATGACCTAATAAGATGGCCTTCTGCGCCACACGCAAAACACTTCATGGTTTCAGATGTTGCAAACACCAAGTAGCTAAAGCCGTCAATCCTGAAATTAAAAGACGCGTTCAGTTCAGCAGAGCTGTCTTTCAACACCATGAAACACTGCCTCCTGTGACACACAACATGCTTCAGCAGGGGTGATTTACTACCCAGAGAGACCATTCTGATAGGGGACACAACCTGGCCAAAACGGGACAACTCTCTAATCAGCTGATCATTTTTAACGAAAGGAGGAGCGTTTGAGATGGTGATCCTCCTAGACGGATTCGCCAGCGGTAAAACGGGAGTAAAAGTGTCACCTAGGACCACTCCCTGTGCCACCACCTTATCAGCTTTCTCAGTCGAATCCAGAAAGATCACAATTGCGCTGTTCATCCTCGATGCTGATTTTATGCTGCCATGCCCAACCACCTGTCCTACAGCGAGGCTGGCCTCCTCCACAGAACAGGGAACTGTCGGGAGGATTCTCACACCATGACGCCGGGTTAAGCGCTCAAACTCCACACCACCATCAATCACCGGCATGATGCCGGCCGGGAAAAACCGGCAGCAGAAGCTACCGTTCCCCAACACACTCACTCCAACACTCACACCCCAGCACACACACACTCAACCCACTATATTAAACACACACACCTCAAACACACAAGATAGAGAAAAAGTTAGAAAATACAAAGTTTAACGTACTCACTCGACACCACTCCACACCCCTGCTCCCACAAACGCCCACGCATGCGCACGAGAGAGAGAGAGAGAGAGAGAGAGAGAGAGAGAGAGAGAGAGAGAGTCACGAACTGGGGCTGGGATTCCTGCCACACTCAGCTTCGTGGCTTTTTCTGTGTATTTATTTATCTGTTGTATTATCGTGCTCCTTTTGTATTATTCTGCTGTTTATTTTCTCCAGTTGTGTTGCAGTTACTTTGACCATGTCCTGTTTGGGTTGTAATTCTGTTGGATCATGTTTATGTCTCATTTTTATTCTGTGGGCTGTCAGATGACTTCCGGGGTTGTGCCCAGCGTGGGCATCATCTGTCAAGCTGCCAGATCAGCTGCTCCTCCTTCACCTCTCATTACTGTCAGCTGATTCCAATTGTGCTTCGTTTGCCTGCTCATGCGAGCTCACACCAGGGCTCAGTTATGTCATTAATTTCACCTGTATTTAAGCTCTGCCATTTCTTTGTGTCTTGTCGTTTCATCTGATCTCTCCCTGAGTACTCCTCAGGGCATTACTCCTGTTTCCTCGGCTCTTCCTGGGCAAGACTGCTCAGGGGCGCGTCCATTGTAAGTCTACAGAGTTTTTGCACTTTGTGTTTTGCATTTTTGTTGGACTAAATGACTAGTTTCAATAAATTCTGCAAGTGTTCCCCAGTGAGTGGGTTTGTCCCTAACTCTGTGCGCCTCATGACAGTACGAAACGACCATATAGAACCCAGCAGGAATATTTGCGTATTTTATTTTTCTCTTTTCCCCTGTTTTACCCACCTGTCTTGGAGCTCGCCATGTCCGACCTGAATGACGTAGAGCGGTGGGCGGTGGGCTTTCTGGAGGGGTTTTTGTCGCTGACGCAGGCCTCCTGTTCTCTTGAGACGGTCCAAAAGAGTCGGGATGGTGCTGCGCGAGTGATGAAGGCATTTCCTCATCTGTGGGGTCATCCGAAGGCCATTAACATCCTCTCCTCCATTTATTCCCAACCATGCATGAGCGAGGAGCCAAGGGAAGCAGCTCCGATGCTTGTGTCGGCCCCAGCGGGGAGTAAGTGCTCACACCGGCAGAAGCCCAGCCCCTCTCCAACATCACAGACTGTAGCTCCATTACAGTGTCGTTCTGCCTTGGGCCACCGGAGGAAAGCCCCCACTTCCTTGCCAGTGCCCTCTCTCTCATTGAGGCAGGAGACCACCGTAGCAGCATCTCTTTTTTTCTCTCTCTCTGGCTGTCCCGCCAGCCAATTCCCCCGCTGCATTTTTTTCTCCCTCCTCCTCGGCGACTCCTCCCGCTGCGCTGGAACTGACTGCCTCCCTCTCTGTTCCATCCACCTCCGTGACTCCAAAGGGGGCTCCTCCACATTCCATTGAGGGCCCCAAGTTCACCAGGGCTATGAAGAGGGATGATGCACCTCCAGTGGCAGCAGGCCACATCACACGCCAGGAGGGCAGGCAAGTTTCTTCCCTTTTCATTTCCAATTATGATAATGTGCCTTACCTGTTCCCTGGTAGAGAGACTCAGGGTGTGCAGTCCTCTGGGCTCTCTTCACCTGCTGCAATCCATTCAACCCCATTTTTCCTCTCCATGTCTCCTCCACTTCTCCACGAGCATCCGTCGGCCCCTAAACAAAGCCGCCGGACAGAGGAGGAGCTTGAGGTCCTGGAGGAGCCTACTCAGAGCTGTTCCCCAGTTATCACGCCAAAGGAGCCACCAGTGTGGGTCCCGATGCTGAGGGGGACTGAGACAGCAATGACCATCATGCCAGCTGTGGAGACCACCACAGCCAAGTGGGAGCCCAAAATGGACCTCCTGAGGACTGAGCCCGAGTGGTCGTCGTCACCTGGATCGTCGGAGTCCTGGATGGCGGTGGAGCTCAAGCTCAGGCAAGTGCTCTCTTTTGTCTTCCATCTGTCTATTTTGGAGCAATCTTGCCTGGCTTTGGTGAGGAGAGCTACGTGCAGTTATCCGCTGCACCTGCACTCGCCTCGCCAGGCTCCGCCGCTGCCGGCGACCCTGACCCCTCTTCTCTGTGTGTTGTGTCTGAGCTCTCCCTCAGGGTCGCCGGAGAGGATCCTCAACCATCAGATGACTCTGCAGGTCCAGGTTCACCGCTGGAGGTCACCCAGGGTCCGGCTTCTCCTGTCAAGGGTGTCGCGGGCATCCTATCCCAGCCCAGGACCTCCGTGGTTGTAGCTCGTTCCCTGCCAGAGGCCATCGTCTGGGTTCCCCCGCTGTCATCCAGGTCTCCATGGGTGCTGCGTCCCATCCAGGGACCATCGTGGGTGCTGCGCGCCAGCTTGGAGCCAACGTGGGTGCTGCGTTCTGGTATGGGTCTGCCATGGGCGCTATCCTCCAGCCCGGGATCCACCGTGGGTTCAGCGTTGGCCCAGCTGGGGTCCACAGAGGGTGCTGCAGTGCTCCAGCCTGGAACCACCAAGGGTGCTGCAGTGCTTCTGCCCGGAGCCACCACAGGCGCTGCAGAGCTCCAGCCCGGAGCCACCGCGGGTTCTGCAGAGCTCCAGCCCAGACCCACCGCAGATGCTGCAGAGCTCCTGCCTGGAGCCAGCGTGGGTACTGCAAAGCTCCAGCCCAGAGCCCCCGCAGGTGCAACCATTCTCCTACCCAAGACCATCGAAGGCGTCGTCTCGCCTCCTTCTCTGCCAGATGCCATCGGGGTTCGTCTTCTTCCTTCTCCTGATGCCGTCAGGGTTCCCCTTCTTCCATTGCATAAAGACACTGCAATCTCTTCTCCACTTGTGGGCCTCCCCGTGGGAAGGCCGCCTCCCGGGCCACCTCTCCTGAGCTGGTGGCTGAAGGACCCAGGCCGGCCGCCCGATAAACTGAGCCATTGGATTGGGTGGCCAGTTTTCCCTGGCAAGCCACCTGACTCATTCTACATGGCCGTCCAGCTGGTTTGGGACTTCGGCAGGCCACCATACTGGTCACACCATGCCACCCAATGGGCCTGGGACTCTGGGCAGCCTTCTGAGCCATCTAGCTCCTGGACTTGGGGGATTTAACTCTGTTTTTTTCTGGTGTGAGTCCTGAGCAGGCCTTTTGTTTTGTGTCCTCCTAGCCTGTTTCCCCCACCGCCCACCCTGGATGGGTTATTGTGTGCTCTACCGGGGTGGGGGTGGGGGTCACAGGTTTTTTTCTTTTTTCTTTTGGTGTTGCGTTGGGGTGTCTGGATTCCACCCCTTGGGAGGGGCTTTGTTACGAACTGGGGTTGGGATTCCTGCCACACCCAGCTTCATGGCTTTTTCTGTGTATTTATTTATCTGCTGTATTATCATGCTACTTTTGTATTATTCTGCTGTTTATTTTCTCCAGTTGTGCTGTAGTTACTTTGACCATGTCCTGTTTGAGTTGTAATTCTGTTGGATCATGATTATGTCTCATTTTTATTCTGTGGGCTGGCAGCTGTCAGATGACTTCCGGGGTTGTGCCCAGCGTGGGCGTCATCTGTCAAGCTGCCAGATCAGCTGCTCCTCCCTCACCTCTCATTACTGTCAGCTGATTCCAATTGTGCTTCGTTTGCCTGCTCATGCGAGCTCACACCAGGGCTCAGTTATGTCATTAATTTCACCTGTATTTAAGCTCTGCCATTTCTTTGTCTCTTGTTCTTTCGTCTGATGTCTCTCCCTGAGTGCTCCTCAGGGCACTACTCCTGTTTCCTCGGCTCCTCCTGGGCAAGACTGCTCAGGGGCATGTCCATTGTAAGTCTACCGAGTTTTTGCACTTTGTGTTTTGCATTTTTGTTGGACTAAGTGACTAAGTGACTATTCATTCATTCATTCATTCATCTTCTTCTGCTTAATCCTTTTCAGGTCGCGGGGGGGCTGGAGCCTATCCCAACATCTTTGGGTGAGAGGCAGGGTACACCCTGGACAGATCGCCAGTCCATCGCAGGGCCAACACAGAGAGACAGATAACCATTCACTCTCACAGTCATACCTAAGGACAATTTAGAATCCCCAGTTTGATGCCAATTAACCTAACTTGCATGTTTTTGGCATGTGGGAGGAAACCGGAGAAATCCCGGAGTAAACCCACGCAGACACGGGGAGAACATGCAAACTCCGCACAGATCACTGTTGGTCGGAGGCTGGGATCGAACCCAGGACTAAGTGACTAGTTTCATTAAATTCTGCAAATGTTCCCCAGCGAGTGGGTTCGTCCCTAACTCTGTGTTCCTGACACACACACACACACACACACACACACACACACACACACACACACACACACACATCAAATCAAATCAAATCAAATCACCCTTTATTGTCATTCAACTGTACAACCAATCATGTACAGTAGAACGAGACTGTGCTTTACCCATCTACTGTGTTAATCATACACACCCCAAGTGTAGAATCAGAGGGCCGCTGCCATGCAAGGCGCCGCCACAAATTTCCCTCCTCCATTCCATTTTTGCTGAGCATCAAGCTGGACGGCAGGAAGTTCCACTTTTATATGGTCTTCGGCATGACCTGGCTGGGATTTGAACCCCTGTTTGACACCTGTTTGAACTCGTTATCAGTATAAAAGACACCTGTCCACAACCTCAAACAGTCAGACTCCAAACTCCACTACGGCCAAGACCAAAGAGCTGTCAAAGGACACCAGAAACAAAATTGTAGACCTGCACCAGGCTGGGAAGACTGAATCTGCAATAGGTAAGCAGCTTGGTGTGAAGAAATCAACTGTGGGAGCAATTATTAGAAAATGGAAGACATACAAGACCACTGATAATCTCCCTCGATCTGGGGCTCCACGCAAGATCTCACCCAGTGGGGTCAAAATGATCACAAGAACGGTGAGCAAAAATCCCAGAACCACATGGGGGGACCTAGTTAATGACCTGCAGAGAGCTGGGACCAAAGTAACAAAGGCTACATCAGAAACACACAACGCCACCAGGGACTCAAATCCTGCAGTGCCAGACGTGTCCCCCTGCTTAAGCCAGTACATATCCAGGCCCATCTGAAGTTTGCTACAGAGCATTTGGATGATCCAGAAGAGGATTGGGAGAATGTCATGTGGTCAGATGAAACCATAATAGAACTTTTTGGTAAAAACTCAACTTGTCGTGTTTGGAGGAGAAAGAACACCATACCTACTGTGAAGCATGGGGGTGGAAACATCATACTTTGGGGCTGTTTTTCTGCAAAGGGACCAGGACGACTGATCCGTGTAAAGGAAAGAATGAATGGGGCCATGTATCGTGAGATTTTGAGTGAAAATCTCCTTCCACCAGCAAGGGCATTGAAGATGAAATGTGGCTGGGTCTTTCAGCATGACAATGTTCCCAAACACACTGCCCGGGCAACAAAGGAGTGGCTTCGTAAGAAGCATTTCAAGGTCCTGGAGTGGCCTAGCCAGTCTCCAGATCTCAACCCCATAGAAAATCTTTGGAGGGAGTTGAAAGTCTGTGTTGCCCAGCGACAGCCCCAAAACATCACTGCTGTAGAGGAGATCTGCATGGAGGAATGGGCAAAAATACCAGCAACAGTGTGTGAAAACCTTGTGAAAACTTACAGAAAACGTTTAACCTCTGTCATTGCCAGCAAAGGGTATATAACAAAGTATTGAGATGAACTTTTGTTATTGACCAAATACTTATTTTACCGAGGAATTTACCAGTTAATTCATTAAAAATCCTTCAATGTGATTTTCTGGATTTTTTTTTTTCTCATTTTGTCTCTTATACTTGAGGTATACCTATGATGAAAATTGAAGACCTCTCTCATCTTTTAAGTGGGAGAACTTGCACAATTGGTGGCTGACTAAATACTTTTTTACCCCACTGTATATATATATATATATATATATATATACAGTACATATACAGTATATATATATATAACAGTGGTAAACCTTCCCAGGAGTGGCCAGCCAATTAAAATTACCCCAACAGCGCCGCGACGACTCATCCAAGAGGTCACAAAAGACCCCACAACAACATCCAAAGAACTGCAGGCCTCACTTGTTTCAGTTAAGGTCAGTGTTCATGACTCCACCATAAGAAAGAGATTTGGCAAAAATGGCCTGCATGGCAGAGTTCCAAGATGAAAACCACTGCTGCACAAAAAGAACATAAAGGCTCGTCTCAGTTTTGCCAGAAAACATCTTGATGAGCCCCAAGACTTTTGGGAAAATACTCTGTGGACTGACAAGACAAAAGTTGAACTTTTTGCAAGGTGTGTGTCCCATTACATGTGGCACAAAAATAACACATCATTTCAAAAAAGGAACATCATACCAACAGTAAAATATGGTGGTGGTAGTGTGATGGTCTGGGGCTGTTTTACTGCTTCAGGACCTGGAAAACTTGCTGTGGTAAATGGAACCATGAATTCTGCTGTCTACCAAAAAATCCTGAAGGAGAATGTCCGGCCATCTGTTTGTGACCTCAAGCTGAAGCACACTTGGGTTCTGCAGCAGGACAATGATCCAAAACACACCAGCAAGTCCACCTCTGAATAGCTTAAGAAAAACAAAATGAAGACTTTGTAGTGGCCTAGTCAAAGTCCTGACCTGAATCCAATTGAGATGCTGTGGCATGACCATAAAAAGGTGGTTCATGCTGGAAAACCCTCCAATGTGGCTGAATTACAACAATTCTGCAAAGATGAGTGGGCCAAAATTCCTCCACAGTGCTGTAAAAGACTCATTGCTAGTTATCACAAATGCTTGATTGCAGTTGTTGCTGCTATAAGTGTGGCCCAACCAGTTATTAGGTTTAGGAGGCAATCACTTTTTCACACAGGGCCATGTAGGTTTGGATTTTTTTTCTCTTGATAATAAACACCTTCATTTAAAAACTGCATTTTGTGTTTACTTGTTTTATCTTTGTCTAATATTTAAAGTTGTTTGATGATCTGAAACATTTAAGTGTGACATACAAAAAAGGAGAAATCAGGAAGGGGCAAACACTTTTTCACACCACTCTGTGTGTGTGTGTGTGTGTGTGTGTGTGTGTGTGTGTGTGTGTGTGTGTGTGTGTGTGTGTGTGTGTGTGTGTGTAAACCTTTATTCAGACTCACAGGTCCAGTTAAAAACAAACACATAAATAAAGAAAAAAATACACAAAATTCACAATCAACACAAACAGGTGTACCAGTGCCTCCACAGCACGGATTGAAAACGCATGTTACTAAATCTTTACCCTGTTAAAGATAAAAGTATTTCATTTTCAGAGGTATTAGGCCCCTACAAATAAATTTAAACATAAGGTTCCTTAAAATGGCTCTAAAAGTTCCAATTCCTGCAGCCACGAAAAACTCACTTGCACTAGACCATCTAGGCCTCTTCAGTAACAGTCTAAGGGCACCATTATAGGCAACTTGAAGTCTCCTCAAACTCCCTGCCTTATAATTGGCCCATAAATGTGCAGTATACATGGGTGTACAGTATGCTCTGAAAAGAGACAACTTAACCTCACGTGAGGATGCACTAAACCTCCGACACACAATGTTAGCCTGTGCATACAGCAAATGACACTGTCTGTAGATAATATCTTCATCATCAGTCATTTGGCCAGTGATGATATGTCCAAGACATTTGGTCTCATTGCAGACTGGCAGAACATTCCCTGATAATTTAATTTTAATTTAAAGTTGCCGGCTGTCTTATAATAACAGAGTAATATTTAGTTTTGTTTAAACAACTAGCGGGCAACGACTCCCATCATCCCACATCACTAAACTGTAATTGTGTTTAGTGCTGTTACTTATGCAGAATGTACATGTCTTTTCTTTTGATCAGAGTTTTTTCAAAGTTTTTATGTTGACTGTGTTTACTATAAATTTGCTGTTGCTTATGCAGAATGCATATGTATCTTCCTTTCTTAGAGTTTATAAAATTCCGTTATTCAATGCTGACTGTGTTTACAGTTAATTCACTGCAAACAAAAATAAATTTATGTTGTCAAGCGGCTTCTCTTTTACACATTGTGGTAGGTTGCCTGTTGGGATTTTTTGGGTCTTGTTTCCATAGAACTGGTTACTTGTTTCTCTCGTGAAACCTGGCAACACTGCTTATCATACCATTATTTCCTGTTGCTGAAATTATGGTTAAAGTTTATCCTTAAATACATTCAGACAGGAAAGAAGCTCATGCCCTGATGCATGCCTATCAAAGAGAAGATGCAAATTGAAGAGGAGACCATCACCCGCGCTGAAGAACAATTGATGCATATCTCTTTGTTGAGGACTCAGATTGAAAAAAATAAAACTTTCACACAAGTTTTCAAGACATGTAAAATGCAAAACATTCTGAAAAAATAAAGCAACTTTATTAGCCCATAACAAATATTCCCCCTTTTTTGTTATTGCTGATTGTTTCCAAAATAACATTGAACATCAAAATCAAAAACATTTTGTATTCCATGCAGTTTGCACATCTATTTACTGGCTCATTTACTTCAGTGCTTATGAACACTTCTGTTACAAAAAAGTCAGTAAGATTTGTGATAGAGTTTTTCTGTTTGCACAACCAGCCAAAATAGTATTTCAGTGAGTCAAAACTGAGACCTTTTTCACAAACAATCCTCATTCAAACCACTTTATAAAAATATATGTATGGTATAAGGAAGCATCATCTTGAAGAAGCCATTGCTTGTAATTCCCAACTCAAGTGGGTATTCCTATGTGTAGTTTCAAATATATTTCCTGTTTCTGACCACCCCACTGACAGGTCTTCCATGTTTTACACGGCGCTATAATCTCTTAGCCAGCTTACAAATATTAACCTCACCATGGTGCTTACCCTCCCCATTATCATCATCATTGACCCCTCTGTTCTCCCCCAATGTAGCCAATCTCCAGCTTACTGCACACTGGCCAAAACACCAACAACCTCATCCATCATCCATTACACACAGACTGCCTCTCCTCTGATATTTGTCCTCCTATTATGGCTTTCCAGCCCTACTCTATATCGATTACTGCCAAAGCCCTGGCATTTACTTCACAGTCTGAGCCCCTAACCCACACACACACACACACACACACACGTACACACGTCCATGTTTACAACTGTGGTAATCCATACTGTGTGAATGTTCAAAAAATGCTAGTGTACATGTAGAGACAGGATAATTTTTAAAAAAAAGAAGTTATTCAGGGCAGGAACATACACAGCCATTTAAGGGGCTGTTGGTCTAACCTGAAACAAGGGCAAAATTGAAGAAAAAAATGTGAATTTATAAGACAAACATTGCATGTTCATGAGAAAATTTACAAATTTATGAGGAAAAAATTCACATGAGCAATAATCACTAAAAATGTATAAGAAAACACGGTAAATTTATTAAATACATGTATTAAATTTGTGAGGAACAAAGGTTTTTTTAGAAAAACACAAAATTGCTGGTGGTGTTGGACGATTTAAATGTTTAATTGCGATTAATATTTTGGAATGTTAATCATGTTTAGTAACACATTAATCGCATGTTTTTCCATACAGATACAGTGTACCTTAAGTTGGTAATTTTTCAAGTTTCTCATACTGTTATAAACATGGGAGTGGACAAATATGCTTGCTGTCTTCACCTGCAGGTTTATTAAAGCTCTCAATATATCCAGAATGACAAAAACTATCCAGAATATTCTCCAGAAAATTCTCAAAAGTAGACTGCATGTGCAAACAACAGAATGCCAGGGCTCAGTAACGTCACTGCAACACAACTCAGCATCCAACCAACCAGCAGCCACAAATGGAGCATGCTCTTTCTAGCATAGCAAACATCCACAACTTTTAAGCAGCTCAACACAAAACAATGGACCTTGTGTGTCACAACAGACACAATTTCCCTTTTAGCTAAAAAATTGTAAACATAAACAAACAACTATCTCACCTGTGATGACGCTCCACCATGATGCAATAACGGCGTGGGAGTGAATGGACAAGACAAAGACAGCTTGAGAATTTTTTTAGACTGGTACTCACCTACCAACAGTTGGACCCAAAGCTATGAGGATGAAAACAGGCAAATTTCTGTCCGTGTCAGCTGCTGGAGGTCAGCTACAACCTAGCCTGTAGCTACTAGCCAGCTAGCTGGCTTCCACAAAAGAAGAACAACCCAACATCCAGACGAAGTTTTGGAGGAGGTGTGATATAGCCATTTATATAGTTTATATGATGTGCATATATTTGGCGCTCTTATTTGTGTGGCACGGGGCGGTGGCTCCGCCTTCTGGTTCCGCCAACCTCGTGGCTATAAGAAGGGCCTCAGGTATGAGGGTGGTCTCTTGGCCGTTTCCTCTGCTAGCGGTTTGGTGTGGCTAGGTTGCACTGCCTGTCTTAATAAAAGAGTGTTCATCTCCAGAACTGGTCTCCTCCTTTGGCTCTAACCACCAGACATAACAGGAGGCTGTAACAATTATCCAGGTGAGAGCTCTGACAGATAACGTTGTAAACTTAAACATGACAGTGCTTTGGGGATTTCCATGGCTGTAATCCAGCTTGTTTGACTTTGCAATGTCTGCATGGCACGCACAGTGTCTGTGGCCAGAGCAGCTTGGTACGGAGAGCTGCTAGGCCAAAAAGTACTCTTTGCACTTATTGCCATTAACTGCGATCACAAAATTTGTCACCATTAATGGGGGTAAAGCGTTAATGGGCTATTAATGCGATAACGCCGACACCATTAAAAATTACAAAAACAAAGTGACATATTGACAAGATAAATAAAATCTAAATTGGCAAAGAAAAAGATATAAATAGAAAGATATAAAGAGTGGAAAATATTGATGAAAATTTGCAAAGTTGAAAAGTGGAAAGAAAAGTAAATTCATGAGCAACAAAAATGTTCATAGTCTCAAATTTTGTGAAAAGTTTCTAATTACAAGAAAAATGAAAAGACAAAACAATCACAAAAATGACAAGAAAGAAAGTAGCCAATTTATGAAAAAATTCCCAAATCATGTATAAAATTCTAAATTTACAAGAAAAAAAACCCTGTGATTTACAAAAACATGCACATTTCAGAGGAAAAAAGTCGCAAATTCATGATTAAAAATCTCCAGATTTACTATAAAACAGTGCAAAAGAATGAAAAATAATTATGAGAGAAGGTGACAAAAATGCAAATTTTTTACTTATGAGAAAAGGCCACATTTTAGAAAATGCCTAAAACTTTACAAGGAAACATTGCAACCTAACAAATTAATTATTGGCTACTTTAATAATTATAGGACACAACTGTTTTTCCCCTCTGGAGGGGCAGCTTAATAAAGGCAAAGGGCTGTCCCTGGGCAACAATAGCCCATACCTCTGCACGTCCTGGATTCAGAGTCCTGTTCCTCTTGTTATTGTTTGACAGAATTGTGGCACTTTTATATGCTTTATTTATTATATTTTTGTGGTATGGTTTAATCTATGCTCTCAAAATACAATGTTAAATTTAACTATCAGATGTTGCCTCACAGAGGCTCCTTTTAGACATATAAAGATTAACTGGATTCATATTTCTATGTGAAGATGGCAGGAAATCTGATAGTTATTGTGTTGTCGGTACCAATTGACTTTTTTTTCCAAGAAAATGGACAGGAAGTAAATAGTCAAGATGGAGATGAGAGAAAACGAATTCATTGGCAGTTTAATTAATGCTTTTATTTCCACCAAACAAGTTTGAGGCTCTTATCCTTAAGGATTTTGTTTCTGCCTCTGGAAAAGAAGAGGAATCACTTCAACAACTGGATTTAAGGCATAAAGTTTGCTGTGTTTTTCTGGCAATTTTTTTCTTAAATCACAATTAACAACCTTTGAAAATATTTTCATGTGGATGTTTTTATTGACTTTTCAAATATTTATACAGAATATAACATCACGCAACTGTAACATATTGCACACGGTTATAAAAACCACTGACACAAAACAGAGCAACAAACAAAAACAACACAAAAAGGGGGGGGTCATTCATATTTGTTCATTTTACTGAAAGTCTCTCAAAGTACAGTAAAAATGGCTGCCAAAGCTCTTTGAACTTCTTTTCCGATCCTTGAGTTATGCGTCTGAAATGTTCCAACTTAAGATCCACTACTGGATTCTGTACCCAACATTTATGGGAGGGGGGTAAAGCCTTTTTACATCTAAACAAAATAAGCTGTGTTGCAAGAAGTGTGGTGAAGGCCACAACTGTGGCATGAGTAACTGAGATCTTGCAATCTTGTGGCACCACCTCAGATAGAGCTGTGATTGGGTTTTTGGGGATTTGTGTTTCCCAGACTGTTGTGATGGTATCAAAACCCACCTCCCAGAAATCCATCAGCACTGGGCAATCCCAAAACACATGGGTAAGTGTGGATCACACTTACACCTTGGACAGTTTTTGTTGGTACCTGGAAATATTTTAGCAAGTCTGCTATTCGATAGATGGCACCTATGAAAAACCTTGAATTGGTGCAGCTCATGCCTGATACATATAGAAGTATGCATCCTTTCGATTGCCCTCTTCCGCACTGATGCAGAGAAACCAAAGCCTAACTCAGCCTCCCATTGCTGTTTTGTACGGTCCAATGAGGGAGTTGTTGTTTCCTGTATCAATCCATATATAGCAGATATTGCCCCCCCACCCCAAAGTGGAACTACCCCCAGGTATTCCTCTAACCTGCTGCTCCGTGGAGTTTGAAAAGATGGAAAAAAGTGTTTCCTGATAAAGCTCCGTACTAGCAAATATCTAAAAAAAAAAAAATGAGATTGTGGAATGTTGAGTTTGGTCCTTAGTTGCTGAAATTATATAAATTTGCCTTCTTTGAAGAAGTCCCTAACTAAGCCCACCCCTTTTTTAGCCCAGAGTTGGAAAGTTGTGTCCAAAAGGAATGGTGGAAAAAGGGCATTTGCTGAAATAGGAGCTATAGCAAGGCCCCATCTACATCCAAGATGGATTCTCAATTGATTCAATATCCTAACAACCTTTGAAAATAAAGCTAGCATGCCAAATTTCATCTTGGGTGCATAGGCCTGTGATCTAAAAGAGTAGGAAACATCGTTTTTCTGCTTGGCAAAAAAGCTATATTTGCTGAAACACAGACATTTATTCATAGACAATAATAGTTGTGTGTAGTGGAGATAATGGGTAGAATTTCCCATTTTCTGAGAAAACCCCATCGAGTCTAATATTGAATTAAATGCCATATAAAGGCAATCACTATCTACATCTACATGTATAGTAAATGACATAATGCACGGCTCAGGAGACACACACGCAGGCTCAGGGTAGATTTAACAGCTTTATTGACAACAGGGATGTGTGGCTGCGTGTCTTAAGAATGTGTTGGTGGTGGCGTCTGCGTCAGGCACGGGGGCAGGAGGCCATTCAGCCGGACAACCCTATGGGAGGAAGCAGAGGGAGAAGGGTAACGGGCACCACACCAACACAGAGGATAATAATAGTCTTGCTGGCTTACTTGGTTAGGACAGGTGGCTGGCGTTGACAAGGGCGGAGCCCGGGAGACAGCGACCTGGAGTGCCTGTAGCAGCAACGCAGAGACAGCGGCGAGATGAGGAAGTCCGCCGCCAGGGAAGTCTACCTGTGCACAGAGGAGAGGGCTGGAGGAAAAGAGGTAAGGGGAGCTTACCCAGAAAATCTTGCTAGAAGGCTTGAGTACCGTTGTAGCAAACAATGCCGAAGTAGAGAGACGGCTTCAGGCCGAAGCACAGGGCAGAGTGGATTAAGTACCTCGCCGCTGACGAGGAGCAGGTGTGCGCGCAGCTGGCGCCGCTGATGAGCGGCGAGTCATGACAGTAAAGTCCCCTACTATAATTATTCTATTTAATTTCAGCACTAAATCTACTAAGAATTCGGCAAATTCTGATAAAAACTCTGAGTAGGCTGAGGGAGGATGATAAACTAGGGCAAATAAAATTGGGTTTAACCTAAAATTGCCTTTAAAGGGATCCTTGACAGAATTTTTTTTTTGTAGGTTTTGACTTTTGAAATATGTCTATCAGTCACGTGATTATCGAAAAAAAATATCAAAACACTCACTTCTCTTAAAAAAAAAACACAGCGTTTGTCTAATTTTTGTCTCTGAGAAGCCTTTCTCAGTCTTTAACCAAGATGGCTGCCAGTGAGTTTGGTCCCTTGTTTGTCTGTCTGTCTTCATGCTAGTCCTCATTTTAGTTTTTTTTTTTGTTTGTTTGTTTTTTTAAGGAGAACTTCAACCAGGAAAAGCAAATTCATAACTAAGTACATATTGGGTGCATACCTTATCTCGTTGAAGTGTTTATATCAAAGAAACTGCTTGTGATTGGCTGATCTGTCTGCTGGCTGGATCCTGCTCAGCACATCCAACTTACCTGCTATCAAGACCCTGTTTTGTCCACCCAACCTGCCTGCTGGCTTGGACCGCTCTGCTCATCGAGCACCCCCCTCCCCTTCCCCTGCTAACTGGGGCCTTCTCTGTTCATCCAGCCTGCCTGTCAGCTGGACCTTGCTCTGCCCATCCAACCTGCCTGTTAACTGGGGCCTATCGCTGATCTTCATATTAGAGGCCTGCTTTGCTCACCAAACCTGCATGCTGGCTGGGGACTGTTTACTTATTCAACCTGCCTGTACACTGAGGTCTGTCTGATCATATAACCCACCTGCTAACTGACGATTGCTTTGCCCTCCTGGCCCACCTGGTAGCTGAGACTGCTCTATTCATTCAGTCTACTTGCTTATTCAAGGTCAGCTCTGCTCAATTAATCTTGTTAGTTGAAGTTTGCCCTGCTTATTCAACCTGCTTGCTAACTGAGGCCAGAGCTAATCTGAGGCCTCAGATTGTGAGGCCTGCTAGCCAAGACAACTATTAGAAGTTATTAGCTTGCATGTTGCTCTATAGTGTAAAAACAGTCTGATGGTGAAACCGTCAAAATGTTTTGGCTGAGTTTGTTAATATTTATGTGCCTCCTTGGGCCCTGTGGGCCAGACAGGGTGATTGGGCACTCATTATTTGGCCCCCTGACTTTTCCAAACTGTGCGACCAATGATTTACTCAACTACCATCAAGAAATCCACTCTAATCAACAGCAAAAACGTTACAATTATCATAATCAAACACTGTTATTACAATCTTTGAATCTTTTAAATGACATTATTTTCATGTTAAATATCTCTACGAGTGACACCAACAGATGCATAAAGTATATTAATAAGAGACATAATGGAAATTGTAAGTGTGTAATCCTCTTGCTGATATTATTATCAGGAAATGTGCAACGAAACCCTGGTCCTGTGCAGAATATACTCACACCTGAAGACTTTAAATGTAGATCAGGCTTGGGCTTTATGCACTTCAGTGTGAGACGTCTCCTTCCCAAAATGGACATGATGAAACTGTGGGCTACTATCTCAGATTTGGACATCATGGTTCTATCAGAAACTTGGTTAAAGAAATCAGTATCTGATGATATGATTGCAATTGATGGCTACAATGTCTTCAGAGCGGACAAGGGAGGCAAAGGTGGGGGAGTGGCAATTTATGTTAAATCCAAATTTTACAGTTCTGTGTTACAATCCATAACCATACCCAAACAATTGGAGCTTCTTGGTATTAAAGTGAATATTACAAAAGACCTCTTTTACTGTAGTCAGCTGTTATAAACCACCATCAGCCATAAAACATTCCATCTATTCCCTCTCTGATGCCCTGCTGCATCTAAGCAACTCTGAACTCATTGTTATGGGTGATTTAAACTGGGACTGGATCTCCCCTATATCAGGTGAAATTAAGGATTTGTGTGACTCCTTGACTTTGACACAAATTATTACTGTTCCAACTAGGATAAATCCAAAAGATCAAAATAAATCAACACTTTTAGATCTCATTCACTCAAATGCATCTGATATAGTAAAACTGGAGTGTTCTGTAATGATGTTAGTGACCATTGTGTGATTGCATGTGTTAGAAATGTAAAAATTCCCCAAACCAAGACTCGTTATGTTTAAAAGGCATTTTTAAAAAAAACTGACAAACAAGCCTTCCGGCATGATTTATACCAGAGTGATAAGAGTTTGCTTAATTGACTATGTGGAGTGTACTTGGGAATATTTCTGCAACTCTTTTACGTCAATATGCAATAAGCACGCCCCTAATGAAGAAAACTCTTAATTTCAGGGCGTAACAACCCATGGTTTACAGAAGACTTATCTAACCTGATTAGAGAGAGAAACGCCTCCTGGACTAAAGCCAGTCTCAATAACACTCCTGCTGATCGGACCACCTTCAGAATTTTAAGAAACAAATGTACAAAACAGATCAGGATAGCTAAATCACAATACTATCTAAAATCTATTGCAGAAAACCTCAACAATCCAGCTAAATTTTGGAAACAGATAAAATCTTTATCTTGTTCCAATGTCAATTTAGGCCTTCCTGACCACATTGTTGTCCATTCGACTGAAATAAACAAAAAAGAAGATATTGTTAGTCAATTCAACAAGCATTTTTTATCAGTTGGATCTGCTTATAACAATTGTGTTGCGAGTGCTGGAAGTTTGACTCCCAAATTGAGGACAAATCCATCATGTATCATCTTTTCAAGCAGCCCTTTTAGCTTTAAACCCATTTCCAGTGGAGCGATATAGAAAATCTTAAAATCTATCGATACCAAAAAATCCCCTGGACCACATAACGTCATTCTCTTGTCCACACTCCAACCCGGTGGGTGGCAATGGTGCACCTGCGGGCTGGTTGCCAGCTGGCAATCAGATCTAGAAGAAGAACAAGGAGAAGAGTGATATACTGTAAACAGTGACGTGTGTGACGACAACAAAACCTGGAATGCTGCTGACTGTTATGATGTGAACTGTGCAGTCAAAATGTCACAAAGCTATGAGGAAAACGTCATAAATCTAAAGGAATAGGTCACAAAGCAATGACTTTAACGTCACAAGGCTATGAGGATTATATCATAAAGCTATGAGGAAAACGTCACAAAGCGATGAGGACAACATCACAAGCGATAAGAGGAAAACGTCACAAAGCTATGAGGTGAACGTCGCAGAGCTATGAGGAAACATAATCAAGTCTGTGACGGTAATGCACCTTTGAGCTGGTTGCCAACCGCCAGTCAAATCTTAAGAAGAAGAAGAATAGGAAAGGACCAGGCAACAGCTAAGATACACCTGTATGCTGATGATACAGTAATTTATATAATTGCACCCTCCTTGCAACAATCTGTTGAGGAGCTGCAGACAGCCTTTGAACAGCTGTAGACTTTTTTAAGTAATTTAAAACTCATTGTTAATGCAGTGAGTTAACGCAATGTTAAGCTCGGTTACAGCACTCTGACATGTCAATCTTCACTGAAGGGAAGGAGTCAATCGAACAGATATCATCTACAAGTACCTGGGAATTTCTGACCACTGCCTGCTCCATCTTATTCCAACATACAGACAGAAACTAAAAACTTCCAAGCCTGTTGTAAGGACTGTGAAGAAATGGACTGAGGAATCAAAGCTGAAGTTACAAGCCTGCTTTGACTGCACAGATTGGAGTGTTTTTGAAGCTGCAGCCATTAACCTAAATGAACTCACTGACACTGTGACGTCATACACCTGTTTCTGCGAGGACATGTGTGTGCAGACCAAGACCTTCTGCATATACAACAACAATAAACCCTGGTTCATTCCTAAACTGAAGCAGCTACGTCAGACCAAGGAGGAGGCCTACAGGACTGGTGACTGGACTCTGTACAAGCGGGCCAGAAACATGCTGACAAAGGAGACCAGGCTTGCTAAGAGGAGCTACAGTGTGAAGTTACAAAAAAACTTCTCAGCTAACAACTCTGCTTCTGTCTGGAGAGGCCTACGGAATATCACCAACTACAGGAGACCATCCCCCCACCCTGCGGAAAACCTCCAGCTGGCTAATGACCTAAACAGCTTTTACTGCAGGTTTGAAAAGAACCTACAGTTCTCACCTCCCACCCACACAAAAGGATTATCTGCAGCCCCAGGAACTCCATCCCTCCTCCACTCTGACCTCCCACCAGCACTAATGATCTGTGAAGAGGAGGTGCGCCGGGTCTTTCAGAGACAAAAGATCAAGAAGGCTGCAGGACCTGATGGTGTGTCTCCGTCCTGCCTGAGAGTCTGCTCCAACGAGTTGGCCCCCATCTTCACCCGGATCTTTAACAGATCACTGGAGCTGCGTGAAGTGCCTTCCTGCTTCAAACGCTCCATCATCATTCCAGTTCCCAAGAAACCCTCTATTACAGGATTAAACGACTACAGACCTGTTGCCCTGACCTCTGTGGTCATGAAATCCTTGGAGAGATTGGTGCTGAACCACCTGAAGGTCATCACAGGCCCCCTGATGGACCCACTGCAGTTTGCCTACCGGTCAAACAGGTCAGTGGATGATGCAGTGAATATGGGACTACATTACATCCTGCAACACCTCGATTCCCCAGGGACGTACGCCAGGATCCTGTTTGTCGACTTCAGCTCAGCGTTCAACACCATCATCCCAGGCATTCTTCATCAGAAACTCCTCCAGCTCAAGGTGCCCCCCTCCACCTGCCAGTGGATCTCCAGCTTTCTGACTGACAGGTGGCAACAGGTGAAGCTAGGGAGATTTACATCCAGCTCCCGAAAAATTAGTACTGGCGCCCCCCAAGGATGTGTCCTTTCCCCACTGCTCTTCTCCCTCTACTCCAACGACTGCACCTCAGAGGACCCTTCGGTGAAGCTCCTGAAGTTTGCGGACGACACCACAGTCATCGGTTTGATCCGGGATGATGATGAGTCTGCATACAGGCGGGAGGTGGAGCAGCTGATCCTCTGGTGCAGCCAGAACCATCTTGAACTTAACCCAGCCAAAACGGTGGAGATGACTGTGGATTTCAGGCGACACCCCCCTTCATTCCCCCCACTCACCATCCTCAACAGCACAGTGTCCACTGTGGACTCCTTCAAGTTTCTGGGTACCACAATCTCCCGGAACCTGAAGTGGTCCTCCCATATTGACACTGTCCGGAAAAAGGCCCAGCAGAGGTTGTTTTTTCTGCGTCAGCTCAAGAAGTTTGATTTGCCTCAGGAGCTGCTGGTTGTCTTCTACACCGCCATCATCCAATCTGTCCTCTGCTTTTCCTTCACTGTCTGGTTTGGATCTGCCACTAAACAGGACAAGACCAGACTGCAGCGGATCATTAAGTCTGCGGAGAGGATCATTGGTACCGACCTACCCTCCATTGAGAACTTATATCGGTCCATAACCAGGAAACGGGCGGGAAACATCTGTGCTGACCCATCACACCCCGGCCACAAACTGTTTGAACTTCTATCTTCTGGTCGTCGTTATAGATCACTGAAGGTCAAAACCACCCGTCACAGGAACAGTTTCTTTCCTCAAGCCATCACTCTGATGAACTCCTAACATTCACCTAGTCCTACCTGTTGCTGTACTCATGACTTTTCATCCATTATTACATTGCACATAACTCTCACACTGCTTTTTACTTCATTCACATTATATCACTGAATCTGAGTCCACATTGAAATACTGTGTGATTGTATATTTTTTCATATATTTCTGCAAAGTGTGGTTAGTCCGAGTAAATAACTGCATATATTCCTGTATATATTTGCATCCTTTTATAGAAACGTGGACAGACTGTAATTTACTGTACATACTCTGGTTGTCATTGAATCCTTATTTAAATCCTTCACCTGAACAACGAGAGCAAGTTTTTAGCCAAAGTCAAATTCCTTGTATGTGTTGTGCATACTTGGCCAATAAAGCTGATTCTGATTCTGATTCTGATTCTGAATCATTTACTGTAAAGTACACATTGAAAAACTGGTGAAAAAACTTAAGGTTAGGCTGGGTTTTTACTACCAGAATAGGGCATACTTTAATTTTGATACTAACAAAATTCTGGTGCAGACTACTTTCTGTAAGTGTTTTGGATTATGGGGACATTATATACATGCATGCAGCTGCCTCTATTTTGCGATGCTTGGGTTCTGTTTATCACAGTGCTTTACAGTTCATAACAAACTCAGTATCTTGTAAACTTCACTGTATTCTGTATAATCTAGTCTTCTGGCCTTGTCTCAGCATAAGGAGAAAATGGCACTGGTTCATTTTTATTTACAAAGCCATACTGGGTAAATTGCCATCATATCTCTAAATCTTTTATTTCCTATAAACAAGTGCTATAATTCTTTCCTCTAAGTGGCTGCTGTATAACATTCCTCAAGTGTTTAGTGAACTTGGAAAAACAGTGTTTTCTTATTATGCTCCTTGGTCTTGGAATGATATTCAGAAAACATTATAATTAAAGGAACTGGTTGAACCTAACAAATACAAAACCTTGACAAGGAGCTATATTACAGAGGATTGTAAATGTTTTCCCTGAGCTGAAATTCTTTTTGGTAATGTTTTTACGTATTTGTTTTATTATTTTGTTAGTTTTATTGTTTTGAATTGTTTTATATTGTTTTAGATGTACTGACTTTTTTGTCCTATTGTTCTATGTACTGGTGTGCCATCTTGGCCAGGTCTCCCTCAAAAAAGAGATGGCAATCTCAAGGGACTTCCTGGTTAAATAAAGGTTGAATAAATAAATAAAAAATAAATAACTGTAAGTAAAGAAATGGGAAACCTCACTAAAAGGTAAACATCACAAGCTTTGATACCTGCCTCATCATCATCATCATAGCAGTCTGTCGTGGGTGACAATGACTGTTTCATTTTGGTCTGATCAGATTTCTCCACACAACTCTGTCCTTCACCCTCCGCTGCCAGGAACTCCTGACCTCATTAACCCGGGCGACGTTTGAGCCGGTAGCTGCTCTATTATTGGCCAGCCTAGCTGTCTGTCATGTAGGTGGGTGGGGAGCCAAAGGTGTTAAGGTGCATTAAGACCAAATGTGAAGTGAATTTTTCGCACAGCACAAATACATGTAAAGTTAATGTAAACATATGGAAGACACGCGAATATGCACATTCGCGTCCAAGGGATAGCGCTAGCTAGTAATGGCCTTGAGATTCTGCCATCACCAGAGTAAAAATATCAACATTGGAGAGTAAATTAGTTTAAAAATGAGACTGACACTCACCTGGCGTTTGGTCTGAACACACCTTTAGCCTAAAGGTGTGTTCAGACCAAACACGAATGGGCGAATTTTTCACGCAACACAATTACATTTTAACTCAATGTAAACACACGAATAGATGTGAATTCACCGTCTGAGTGAGTTGTAGAAGGGCGGAGTTGCCTTTATGACTTCTGCTGCTGTGTTCAACCTGCTGTGGAAATCCCCAGAACACCATCATGCTTAGGTTTACATTATCCGACGGGGGTCTCACCTGAAAAAATTGCCCCTGCCTCCAAAATTTCACCTGAATGATGGCTGTTTGTACTACTAGCCTTGTTAGCACGTCCGTGGGTAAATAACTCTTGACATATGATCTGAGCAGCGCGGTGGCAGAGTGGTTAGCACTGCGGCAGCACAGCAGCTCACCCTTGGCCGGGGGATCCTGGGTTCAATCCCAGCCCCCGACCAACAGTGATCTGTGTGGAGTTTGCATGTTCTCCCCGTGTCTGAGTGGGTTTACCCTGGGATTTCTCCGGTTTCCTCCCACATGCCAAAAATATGCAGGTTAGGTTAACTGGCCTCAAACTGGGGATTCTAAATTATCCTTAGGTATGACTGTGAGAATAAATGATTGTCTGTCTCTCTGTGTTGGCCCTGCGATGGAGTGGTGTGGTGATCTGTCCAGGGTGTACCCTGCCTCTCGCCCAAAGATGCTGGGATAGGCGACCCAAAAAGGATTAAGCGGAAGAAGATGGATGGATGGATGGTTCCAATTCAGCTGCAGAGCTCCCACTCCATCTGTCTGCAGGTGAGTGGCAGTCTCATTTTCAAACTATTTTACTCTTTTATCTGTGTCCCTGCACCCCTTTTACCTGCCCCGTGAGTTAGCTCAGCTTTTTATAACCACTGTGTATATTCATCCAAAAGCGGACGCTGCCTTGGCCTTCAGCACTGTCTATGATGTAGTGCAGAAATTACAGTCCATCTCACCTGATGCACCAAATTTCATCCTGGGTGATTTTAACCGCATCTCTCTCAAAATGTCACCTGTCCAACCAGACAGGATAAAATGCTGGATCTCTGTTATGGGTCAGTAATGAACTCATATAAATCTCTACCACTTCCATCCTTGGGCTCCGCTGACCATAACTGTGTGCATCTCCTGCAAGAGAGAAAGCAGTGACTAAGGAGATACAGGTCTGGTCAGAAGAGTCGGCTCTCTGTTTGCAGGAGTGTTAAGACTGCACTGACTGGGACTTGTTTACACAGTCCTGTGAAGATGATCTGGACAGTCTAGAGGACTTTATTTGTTCATATGTTGTTTTTTGTAGGGACATGATCATCCCGTGCGAGAAAGTGCAAATATGGCCCAACAATAAGCCATGGGTATCCACTGCTGTTAAGTCCTGTTTACAAAGAAACAGAACTGCTTTTAAACAGACAACAGCATCTGATCAGCTTTCAGCTACAAAAGAGCTGAAGACTGAAATGCTAAAAGCCAAACAAAACTATAAAGCAAAACTGGAGGATAAATTGGCTACAAATAACCTTGGTTCAGCCTGGGCAACAATGAAAACCATGACAGGGCTGCAAAATACAGGGTGTAACAATTGATTTGGCTAATGCGCTTAACTTTTTATTGTTATTTTGATACTTTTGATTTTGGCAAAGAAGTTCTGGAACTAAGCCACAGCCTTCGGGACAACCAGCGTTTTAAAATTATCCTGCAGGATGTTGAAAGAGCATTCCTTTCAGTAAAAGTAAATAAAAAAACATGGTCCTGACAACATGTCTGGTTGTGTACTTAAAACATGTGCTAAAGAACTGAGTCCTGTATTTTGTCATATTTTTTAATAAGTCCTTGCAGACACATGTCCTCAGCCTTTGGGAAGACGCTGTTGTGGTTCCTATCCCCAAATCCAACAGCCCAAAAATGTTGAATGATTTTAGACCAGTCGCTCTAACCTCAGTTGTAATGAAGATTTTAAAAAAGCTGGTCAGGTCTGAGATTCTAAGGCAAACTGAAGCAGCATTAGATTCTATGCAGTTTGCATATAAGATAACATAAGATAAGCCTTTATTAGTCCCACAATGGGGAAATTCCAGGACTGCAACAGCACAGGAATAGCAACACTCAGAGCAATAATTTAGAAGACAAGAAAATAAGAGCAGAGAATATACATATGTACACATACTGTAACTATATAAATATATATACACAGTGCGGAGCATTGTAGCTAGATGGAATAAACAGCATAACAGTCTATTATATAGGCCCCACAGAGGTGTGGAGGATGCTGTAGCAGTCTGCTAGAGAAAGTGCTTCGCTGTCTGTCCAGTGTGTGGTGGGGGGGGGTGATCAGGATTGTCCATGATGGATAACAGTTGGTTCAGTGTCCTCCTCTCCACCACAGTCTCAAAAGTCTCCATGGTGAGTCCACTTATAGAGCCGGCCGTCTTGAAAATCTTATCAAATCTGTTGGTGTTGCTGGCTCTGATACTGCTACCCCAACAAACAGCAGCAGAGACGACGGCGCTGGCAATGACGGCCTGGTAGAAAATCTCTAGCATCTTGTTGCACACGTTGAAGGATCTCAGTGTTATATCCATAACTGAGACAAGCAAGCACACGGTTGCTGCAGTTTAACGGAGCTTTGTTCATAACAGAGTTGGGTATACATACAGGTGTATGGCACACGCCTCGCTGACCAGGTGGCTCCACGACGAAAGTGGCGGAGCCTCTTCTGCCCACACCTTTATACCACGGGCGGCGTCACCACCGGAAACCGGCAGTAGCCACCCCAGTCTAGCCCATGACCAACCCGGCCGCCATCTTACTAAAACAGCCTATTTACATACACAACATTCTCCCCCCCCTTCAAAAAATGCCAAGCGCACAGATAGGTCCCCCCCAAAATTGCTTCCCGACTCGCGCACTAAAACCAAAACAATTACAAAGACAAACAACCAACCTATCCATGCACACAAGCAACTGGGGGGCCAGGTAGACTACCAGCTGGGCGGATTATTCTGCCGCCAAACACGAAACACAGCCATGCAACTAAGAAAATAAAATCAAAATAATCCCAGAACAGCTCCACACAAAATACACAATCACAAGACAAATAATAGCTACTGGTGGCCTCCCCCCCCCCAACACACACACACCCACACTGAGCACATTCCAAAATGTTGGCTATGTAAATACTCAATTATGAACAATTTACATGGGCTAAACACACCCCACCAGCCCCAAACTGGGCACATAAAACATTATTTCAATAAAATTTCCTCTCAAATTAGCAAAATCACATAATTTGCACAAATGAGCCCCTCAGGTCAAAATCCTATAAATAAACACCACAATTATAATAGAAGACTTCCCCCACATAGTGCTCATACTCTTCTCTTTTCTCTCTCTCTTTTTTTTTTTAAATTAAACAGGGTACCAAACCAACAGCAGACAAATGTAAACAAGAAAATAAAACACAACCGGACTAAGAAGAAAAGACACAGACAAAATTAAAATAATTCTGTCAGTCCTCAGGCGGGTCTTTCTCCCGATGCTCCCGTCTCTTGACCTCGGGGCTCCCACCGTGCCATCTCATCTCCTCCACCTTGCGCAGCTCATTCGGATGCCTCCAGGTCTGGTGAGACAAGCATAGAAACCCATCGCTCCGAACGGCCTCCACTCAAAGCCGACTCCTCCCGTCGTGCTGCTCACATGAGCCGTGCTCACCTCTCATCCGGGCCTCAGCCCTAGGCCGCACCAGATCGCCGACCTGCAGGGAAGCCCGCGGCCTCCTCCTCCAATGACGTTGGGTCTGACTGGTCTCCACCAATGGTCCGGTCAACTCCTGGGCCCAGTCCGTGTTTTCCATGGTTGACCGTCTTCCCGAGCGATGAAACAACTCGCTCTCTGGTCCCGCTCTTTCCGAATCCAGCGTGGGCGCCTCGTCCTTGCAGGCTGCCTGTAAGGTCCCGTCGTGCCATTACGCGCCCCCAGTTTGGGCATCAAACAGACCGGCATCATGTCCAGCCCACGACATCCTCGCATAGCGCCAAACGTGCTCTCCTTCTTGACACATGTCCAACCAGTCCGATTCCCTCATCTCCACGCCATCCATCAGCGGAGTCGGCCGGCTTCACAGTCCGCAGCCCAACCACTCCTCTCCCGACACGTTGGCGATCTAAAAACCCAGGCTATAAAATAGGTTACACCCCCGCAGCAGTGACATGAATGCGGGCTTGGGGCGCCATGACCAACCCGTAACGGGCTTCTACCTCCATAAAGCCCACCACAGCCAGCCTATTCAGACCATAGCCATAATAGTCTCTCTCAGGTCGTTTAATCTCTTAATAGGGAAATAAACTGTTCACGGTCGTCATGTTCAACACTGAGATAACAGCACCTGTGTCAACCAGCAGAGGAACCACAACACTGTCGAGCAAGACATCACAGCCGATCCTCCCCATAGTTGATGGGGAGACCATATGCACGATGGTCAGAGACTTCTGCGCAGCACCTGGGTATCTCCTACGGCTCCTGCGTACGAAGTTGTCGCACGTCCTGGCAAAGTGGTCCTGCAGACCGCACTTGCCACATCGCTTTCCTCTCGCTGGGCACACACTGGCTTTATAGCAGTGAACAGGGGACCCACACCCATAACAATGAGGTGTACCAGGGACAGACCGTATCTTCACCACTGTGGCATACGAGTCACCTCCGGCGTCACTGTCATTAGGGTCCCAAGTCGGTGTCTTTGCGCAAGCATCATCTTCGCTCCGAAAAGCCTCTTCAGTCAGGCCCCTCATGATGATCTCCGCTGCCTCAAAACGCTGGGTGAGCTCAACAGCTGTGGTCAACGTCAACTCTCCTGGAAACTCCAACAACCTGGACCGGACCGCTTCACTACGAACGTGTTCCACCAGTTGGTCCCGAATCATCTCCTCTTCCAGGCGTCCAAACTCACACCCCCTCACCAGCCCACGGAGCTCGGCGATGAACGTCGTCACCGGCTTCCCTAACCACTGGCAGCGCTGTTGAAAATGGATGCGCCAGACTGTGACGCTCTCATCAGAGCGAAAATGGCGCACCATTAATTCCACCACGCCATCGAAACTGTCGGCCCCACCCAGACTGTCCAACACTCTCTGCCCCTCAGCGCCCAACTTATAGATTAACACTGACCTCGCACGGAGCCTCTCATGCTCACCGAGGTCCAAGACCACGAGGTAGCTGGTAAAAGACGAGAACCAACGAGGCCATGGCACGGGCAGCGTGCCCGTCCCCTCCAAAAACGGCTGAAGTTCAGCAACAAAATTATCCATTCCCGCTTTTACCTCGTCGCCAACTGTTATGTCTATAACTGAGACAAGCAAGCACACGGTTGCTGCAGTTTTAACGGAGCTTTATTAATAACAGAGTTGGGTATACATACAGGCCTACGGCACACGCCCCGCTGACCAGGTGGCTCCACGACGAAAGAGGCAGAGCCTCTTCCACCCACACCTTTATACCATGGGCGGCATCACCACCGGGAACCAGCAGTAGCCACCCCGGTCTAGCCCATGACCAACCCTGCCGCCATCTTACTAATACAGCCTATTTACATGCACAACACTCAGCTTCCTCAGAAAGTAGAGTCTGCTCATCCCCTTCTTGTACCCAGCATCCGTGTTGAATTTCCAGTTCAGTCCGCTGCTGATCATGACACCCAGGTATTTGTAGTCCTCCCCTACCTTTTGTAGTCAGGTGTTTGTAGCCCTCCATTAAATGCAGCCTTAACGATTTAAAGGGATGTGTACTTAAACCAGTCTTTCTCAGAAAGGCTGCAAAAGACGATTCACACTTATGCAGTAATAATTAAAGAATTAAAGAAAGAAAATTTGACCTAAATATGTCACAAACATTTCAGTAAGACCTATGTGAGCTGTTAAAATGTGGAAAAAGTGCAGTCAATGACCTCTTTAGGGAAATGTCAAAGGCTTGGAAGGTTGAATATTTTATTGAAGAAAATGTTTACAGTCATTTGAAAGATAGTTGCAGGTAGTTTTTAGTTTTCTCTCTCTCTGCTGTTTAGGTGCCAGGTATGCTTAAATCAATACGGTTCTTCATTGAACAGATCTTACTGCTATAACTCAGAAGTTCCCCGTGAAATACATGTGGACACATTTGTTATCATCAACAGCAGGTAAGAGATTGACTGTATAAACTGACAGGATATTAAAACTGAAATATGTTAATGTCAAAGACCCTAAAAACATGTTTTGCTTCAGGGATTGCTTAAAAAATTCAAATCAAGGTCCATTTGGTACTCTGAAATGAACTTAATTATTGGATGAGACAGCTCCAGGTTCCTTTCCGGGATCTTTATACTCACTTTTTTGAGTTGTTTATAAGAAATGTGTAGTCCATTGTGCAAATACACTAATCACCTGCAACTGTTTTAATTATTTACAGATATGAACTGCTTTTTAAAAGTCTTTCACCATGATAATTCCTAATCGTAACAATATTGCATATTTTCTGCTTAAACAAATGATTAAAATTCACCATACCTTTTCGTTATAAAGCTATCATTAAGCTATCCCATTGTTTTCTTCTTATCCTGTTTACAATGGGCCCTCACGAAACACAAAACCTCAAATTTTCCCATAGTGGAATACAACACATCACACGGCAGTGAGAAAAATAATCAGCCGGAGCTTAGGGCTGCATAAAAAAGCCTCACAGTTCCTGAGCGGCCGTCTTTGGAGGGGGTGACTCTCAGAATGCCTCAGCTTGTTTGTTTCATGGTTTAAGTGGTGCACATAGCCATGGATGATCATTAAATCACTGTTTTACCACTTGGTTTAATCCCCACGACAAAAGAAGATACTAGGAGAAGAGAAAACGGAGAGGGGGAAAAAAATGGTGGGCGAGATTAAGTAGAAAGTTGATGGATCTAAACTGACGGCTCTGTTTCCCAGCGTTGCTAAGGGGAGTTAAGAATCTTGATTCCTCATCTCCCAGTCTGAGGAGTGGCTGCTGATCGGACGTTCCCCGTTACCCTCCCTTGTAGTGTCCGCCGCTGTGGCCATCTGCCGGATTACCCAGCAGGATATATTTTTATAGAGAGCATCCTATTCATATCCCGCCTGCAAAGGTTTACATTAAGGTTGAACTCGGGTGCACTTACAATGGAGGATGAAACGAGCTCTGTCCTTCTTACCGCACCCCTCCCCATCTTCTCACTGTTTGAGGAGCTGATAAGCACCGGGTTGGAAGGGGCTGCTTCGCCATGGCATGAAAGAGGATCTAGTGTGATGCCACTGTCTGCCGTTGATTTGTTTTCAGCCTCTGACAATAATGTGGTGCCCAGCATGAAAAAAGAAGAAGAAAAAAAAAAAACATTTGTACGTGCCAAGTGCGATTGTTTCTTCTAATAGGCATCTTACAGGCCAACTTCACTGTGTTACCATACAGGTGAACTCATTCCTGGGAAAATGTTCTTTTCTTTCTCAGCCTTGTAGGCGCGATGGCGTCCCCCTTTTTCCTCGGCCTAACGGGATTAGTCGTGCCAGTGCTACCCCGGCTGTCACGGTACTGTCTACTTCCCATCTCTCTTCTGGGCCTCTAATGTGATTAATCCGTTCCCTGTGGTCCAAATGGTTCTGGAGGATGGGGTAGAGGGACGGGGGTGGAGTGGAACACCTCCGTGGCATGTTCCTCACTATCGTATGAACTTTACGTAGGCAGGAGGGACTGAAGTCGAACATGTGTTGGGGTAAAGACGAGTACAAGTGTCATGTCATTATAAAACCCATGGGATTTATTTCGTTAGCATACAGTTTAGACTTAGGCCATGTTTAATTAAGACTTTTATTAACTATTTGAATCTCATCACAATCTTTTAAAAAATCTCAATCAGTGATAAAAATCTGGTCATGCTGATTTGTGTTTTGACTTTTGCTTCCAGAGACTACAGCTCTTGAGTGTTGGCCGCGTTTTAAGAGGAGACAATGATGGCGCACGCCCATCACCTTGTCAAACGTCAGTGTCGCCGGGCCTCGCCTGTTTAACACGTGGCACGCTCATTTTGCCCTCTTCTGTTGCAAGTCTTCTTCGGGGCATCTGCTGCATGCAGAGGATCACAAGCCCTTTGCCACTGCTCAGAGGGAGAAGCCTCAGACATATGGGCCTCACACAAAAACCCAGGAACAAAATCACCTCTGCAGTGGCGAGCAGTTGTCACTTCACATTACGTGTGTGTGGCGACGTACAGCACGCTGTCGTCTCTCGAGACCATGTAGAAAATGTATTAACACGCATGTAAACGATCCTGTTAACAAATTAGACTCCTGCTGGCGAGGCCAAACTCTAAAAGTAAATGATGGGTTGGTTGTTATGACACTGTTGATATAAAGAAAAGAAGAAGAAGCCAACTTTATTGTCGTTCAATCCATACAGCCAATCATGTACAGTAGAGCAAAGTTATGTTTCTGCTATCTACAATGTTAATCACATCTAGAGTCAGAGGGGTCGCTGCCATGCAAACAACTTTTTTCCTTCCCCCATTCTATCATGCTGAGTACCAAGCTAGAAGGCGGGAAGTACCATTTTTATATGGTCTTTGGCATGACCCGGCCGGGGCTTGAACCCACAACCTCCCAGTTGTGGGGCAGATGCTCATATCAACGAGGCCACCACTCCAGTAAGTTCATATGTGTCAAGACGGCAAAAGCAACACTTTTTTTTTTTTAAAAGAATTTGTATTGGTATTAATCAGTCACAGTACAGTAGATGTCTTTTATGCTGACTGTGCAAACAATTAAATATTATCTTTTTTATTTCTGATTGTGAAGTAAAGTCTCGCCTTGTCCACAAGCATCAACGCTCACACTGTGTTCAGCGGCTCTTCACGTGAGCTCACAGGCACAGTCAGGCGACAGCACGGAGAATTAGGAGTCTTAATTAAGCTTTTTCTTTTCTCCACTACTCTACATGCGCTGTTTATATGCAAGACAACAGGCTTGAATGGGGCGGGTTACGGTGGCGCTTTATGCAGCTGTCCGCTCTGAAACAAACCCCACAGTTAACATGAAGATCCACACGATGAAGGAATGTGCACCACTTTAACAAAGGTGGTACAAAGGTAGTCCATGCCATGCCGTGTGCATGTCAGAGAAAGGTTTCACCATGTGCATTTATCGTCGTTAAGCGTACACGTTTGCTCTTCAGTTGTTAGTTAAAGAGAAGACAATTCGACATTGTGACTGAAAGACAATACCGTGGTTGATGGGGTGACACCCCTTGTGTGGAGATTTGGTGAGTTTCCAATCCTGATATCCAGCCCAGCACCATGTAATGGAAGATGACACTTATTGTATTAGTGAGGACTAATGAGTGTCTAAAAGCCTGTGTGACTGTGTGTGCCGAGGAATCTCATCGTGTGTGTGGGGTGGTAGGAAGAAAGAGCAAAATCTCTGCATAGAAGAGAAGGCCATGAAGTTCAGCTTAGGAAAAAAAAAGCCTCCAGCACTGTTGATACAGATTGTAGGAGGCACGCGAGGCCTCAGAGCGTTTCATGCACGTAAATTAGAATGGAGATATAAAGAGAATAAAATGAGTAGCCGGTGTGATTAAATGCCTGTTTTAGATTAGTTTAGGCAGGTAGGCTGTTATGGTGTGACATGGAAATTGGTGTTAATTCAAATTATTGTTGGATCAGTTGTCAGTTTGATAGTGAAACTGAACATTTCCCCATATTATATGGCTCATCTGCAATAGTGACAGCGTGCTAGAATATGCAAGGATTTATTTAATCAAGCTTTTATTATTAACTTGTGTACAAGAAAATAATTTTAGAAAATAACAGAAGATCAGAGATCATTTAAAAACTGTAGAAAAAAGTTTTGCCCTTACAGTAGCTGCACTTACTAATGAGATAATAATCCCCCCTTGAATGCATACAGACATTTTAAATTTATAGTCTGAGATTTGGTACAAGATAAAAGACAGATTTTAGCTGGTAATGTCACCTGCAATCTTTTCCTGATCCTGAGTGAAACCTGAATAACACACTTCCACATGTTGCAGGTGCAGTACGACCACTGACTGAGGTGGATGCATAACTAAACTGAGCATCATTTAATAGACAGTCCCTTCATAGTTGTTAGATCCCCTTGTAATGCATATTTCTAGTTAACAGAAGTAGCATGTGTTTAACTAATAACACTGCATGAAGTGTTAATGCTGCTTTTCATTTTCTATATGTAGGCATATCCTTATAATTTGTATAACTGATTAGAAAAAGTTCTCCTAAATAACATATTTTTGGTCAAAGGGTGTTCTTAATGGAAATTTGAATTATTTATCATGTCTGTCTTCTTGTATAAATGCCCTTTTGTATACTTAATGAATTCAGCATAATCTGTGCCATATTTACTTTATAACGGTTTAGCTTAATGTTATAGATAGATAGATAGATGGATAGATAGATAACTTTGTCCCAGTCGGTGACAGAAATTCTTCTTGGGCACAGCTACAACAATATAACACATTCAACACTCTCAAAGATATATTCAAACTCAAAGGATAAAAACAGTTTAAAAAGTAAACATGGTTTAAAAGGAAACAGGAAATAAAATCATGTGGCAAATATTAATAGCTATTAAAAATTAGTAGTGATTAATAGATAAATGCTGGTAACTAATATAGATAGCTAACTGAAGTATGGTAACTATTTGATTTTGTTCAGGATTGTTACTGCAGATGGAATAAATGATTTCTTGTAATGTTTTTTATGGGCCAGTGGCACTTTATATCGTCTGCCTGATGGCAGTAACTGAAAAGAGTGATGGAGGGGGTGAGGTGGGTCCTCTGTGATCAGGGTGGCTTTCCTGATCACAGAGCACTGATACAGTTCAGACAACGGAGTCTGTGGTGAGCCAGTGATTTTGCTAGCCTGATTATACGGGAAAGCTTTGTTTTGTGCTTGATGAAGAGGGAGCTGTACCAGGATGAAATGTTAAAAGTGAGAATGGATTCAATTAGTGAAGTGCAAAGCAGAGGTAAAATGTGTCTACCGACATTAAAAGTCCTCAGTTTCCTCAACAGGTGGAGGCGTTGTTGAGCTTTTTTATAAATGGAGTCAACATGGTGTGCAGAAGACAGGCTGCTCTCTATTCCCAAATATTTCAAAACTTGAACTTGCACAATAGCCTGACCCTGGATACTGAGGAGTGTAAAGAGAGTAGTTAAAAGTTCTTTGCTCCCACAGCACAACTCCTTAGTCTTTGTGGTGTTTAACTCCAGAGAGTTTTGATTAAACGTCTGAGCTAAATCACTGACTGCCTGCTGATAGCAGTTCAGTGCAGCAGACTG
This sequence comes from Pholidichthys leucotaenia, assembly GCA_020510985.1. Taxonomy (NCBI): domain Eukaryota; kingdom Metazoa; phylum Chordata; class Actinopteri; order Cichliformes; family Pholidichthyidae; genus Pholidichthys; species Pholidichthys leucotaenia. The sequence continues at coordinate 32,096,287 of CM035844.1, forward strand.
TCAGATGAGCCACCAGGGCCATGTTATCTGCATACTTAAAGAAAGCCATTCCTTCACTGTCACAGAAATGTTATTTGTGTACATAGAGAACAAAAGGTGATAAAACACAACCTTGAGGAAGACCTTTCATTCATTCCATAAAATCAGTGTTGGGTGAACCAGCAGGTCTGTCAGGTGATGTAGCAGGGTGCCTGAGTGTACGCCGTACGGTGTTAAAAGCAGAAGAAAAGTCCATAAACAAAATCCGTGGGTGTGGGTGTGAAGAGTCCAGTTGTTTGGTGACAGTGTCTAAAAGTGTAAGACATGCGTCCTCTACACCCCGTTTTGCCTTATAGGCAAACTGGAGGAGATCCAATTTGTGTGACAACATGTTGGTCAAAAAGTCGCACACCACTCGCTCCATACATTTACAGAGCACAGAGGTCAGGGCCACTGGTCTGTAGTCTTTCAGGTCCTTAGGGTGAGTCTTTTTGGGGATTGGAATGATGGTCGATTCCTTCCACTGATCAGGGACACATCCAGAATCCAAGCGATGCTGAAAAAGTCTGGTGAGGACGCCACCTAGCTGAGTGGAACATTCTTTGAGGTCTCTGCCTCTGAGCCTATCAGGGCCAGCAGCTTTGTGTTGGTTGACCCTATGTAAGATGGACGTCACCAGTTGCTCCTCAATGATAAGGGGTTCATGGGGGCGGATGATGGAAGGCGGGGAGGTCCAGGTGGTCGGTGTGCTGCTGGTATTAAAATGGGTGAAGAAGGTGTGAAGCTGTTCTGCTGTTGCTTAAAGTTTTTCTTTGACTATAATAATTTACAGTCATCTAATGCATTAAATCACTACATTGTATTATTCTGGACATTTAGAAAAATGTTTGTACTGCTCATAATTTTTACCATTACCCATTACGACATTTACTGGGTTGTTTGTTTCTTTATTAATCCCAGAGATAAATTCAGTAGAATCCACCATGCAGCGCCAGTCCTTTCACCGTTCACACACATTCATGCCATGTTTTTGGACTGTGGGAGCAAACCCACACGAGCACGAGGAGAACTGGCATATTCCACACAAATGGGCCCTGCTGGCTCTACTACACTGACCTGGGCTGGTCACAGTGAACAGCTAATGAAAAATATGCAGGTATATCACAGTGTAATTTTGCAGATACTGTAGGAATGTCCTCCAGATGCACTATCACGGCACAGGAAAAGTGTTCACCAACAAAAGTTTTCAAAGATTTGACCTAAAAAATTGATAGGAATATGCCCTTTTTGTGCAGAAAACTTTGATCTTGAGCTTCAGCTTGAAAAAATTAGGATGATAGTGTTCGTTCTACTTAGATTTGCTTGAGTGTATTGTGAATAGGTAATTAGTGGCTTATTAATTAAAGAGTCATAGTAGCATCAAAATTGGTATTGTTGAACTCATTTGCTAGGCAGGTTTGCTTGCTTCTGACTCCAGGGTTTTTTATTTTAGCTCATTACATTAATCCGTCCTACTCTATGAATATTTGAATGATGTATTGATATATTTGTTGACAAGAGCAGCATGTGTTTATAATTGTGATTTATTTGAAACCATCATATTTTCCATGTTTTGTTCTACCTTTAGATACTTTGTAATTCAAAAATAATAATTTTGAAATGCTGATTTTTTTTTTTTCATACAGCAATAATAGGGCTGGGTGGCATGGGCCAAAACTATATCTCAGTATAATAATGTTGTATCTCGATGCACTATCACTGTGCAAGTTGTCATCTTTCAAATTTGTGTTGTTTTTTTTTTTATTTACAAACACTTTTATCCGTAAAGCAGTTCAAATTATATGCATCTACAGGGTTTAATTCAATTTATGTAATGGTTGCATAAAACTAAATGATATATGTATTGAAAAACATAAGATGGTTCAGTTCAGAGAAGGCTCCATTTGTCCTTCACAACAATATGTAACTGATCAAAATGCAATTACATTTTTTTCTCTTAACAAAAATGAGCTTTTGTACAAGTGCAGTACAAACAATAAACAGAAAACTAAAAGACCATGTTTCCCCTGGAAAAACAATCAAGGTTATTTATAGATAGTACTTGTCTGATATATTAACAGCCAGACAACTATGATTTATTGCTTATTTTTGTTTTTCATGCATCTGAGAAAACTAAACAGACATTTATTTGGTGATCTGCTCTCTCTTGTTTTGAAAGTTTGCCCAGACCAGATGCAAGCTACATACTTTTATTTTGAAAGATTGCTTGCAGTACCTTGGATGTTTTCAGTCCCTGGCTGCAGTCAGACCAGGCAGCTAGTCATCTCAAAATGTCCAGTATTCAGGGCCCTGGGTGGAGAGAATTCTCCCTCTGCATACTGCTTCATCCTTTATTTTAACTGCACATTTTAAATTTAAGACTGTACTTTAACTTTGTAACTTTGAGACCTTGGGGTTGATATGTGTGGCGTCATAACCAATATTTACAGAGAGTGGCTAAAGTTGCTCTCTAGCCCAGGGACCTTCATCATCCTTAATCTGGCCCCAACGGTATCTAGGTTCAGGTTCAGGTTACTTTATTTGTACCCGTAGGTAGATTTGTTTTGCAGTCTGGTGACATCCATATTTACAAGCCACAAATTACATTCAACATAGACACAAACACAGGCACATATGAAGCTGACTATAAACATGATAAAAATACTCAAGGCTCCATCAATCAGGGTATAAAAAGACAAAGAGATGGGAGAAAAACCAGAGGTAAGAGAGAAGGGTCATATTAAAAGTTAAAAACTAGTCAAAGAGGTTAAAAACTCAAAGGTCTAAAATCCAATAAAATATTTAGAACCCAAGTAACATCCTACAAAAATAAGTAAATATAAAATGGAGTTAATAAATAGGTACCTAAATTATGTGCAATATATTGTTACAGCTTGTTCAACTCTTTGACAGCAGCAGGAACAAAGCTGTTTTTGTAGCGCTGGGTTCTACTTTTTGGGACAGCAAACCTCCGTCTTGAGGGAAGAAGCTGAAAGTTGCAGTGCAAAGGGTGGGAGTCATCATTTAAAATGGAGGTAGCCATCCTCTGTACTTGTCTGGTGTACAGGGATGTCAGGCTCAGCTGTGACTCACCAAGCAAACGACTGGACCATCTAACTACCTGATCCAAGGATTTTCTCTGTTTCAGTTTTATCTGACCAAACCATGACACTAAAGAAAAGGATAAAACAGATTCAATAAAAGCCCGATAAAACATTGTCATTATGGTTCGGTCAATTTGGAAGTGTGCAAGTTTTCTCAAGCAATGCAAATGTTGCTGACCCTTTTTACACACCCTTTCACAGTTCTCTTCAAAGTTTAAATTACTATCAATAATCGTCCCAAGATATTTGTAGGATTGTACACATTCGGTGGTCTGGCCTTTTAGTACGGTGACTTTGTGCCTGGGATTTTTCCTCCTAAAGTCAATAATCATGTCTTTAGTTTTGTCGTATTCAGCTGCAGGTAGGAATCCTCACACCAGTGAACAAAATCATCAACTACTGGGCCGTGGCCACTCTCACCATCCTGGAGGAGACTGACAATAACTGAATCATCAGCATACTTTATAATGTGTCTGTTGTCATGTCTGCTCCGACACATGTTTGTGTACAGGATGAAGAGTAGTGGTGACAACACACACCCCTGAGGAGAGCCAGTAGAAGAGCACTTTAGGTCAGACAATGTACCATTGACCCTTACTCTCTGTGTCCTGTTGGTTAGGAAATCCAGAATCCAACCCACCAGATTATTGCTCAAATCAAATTGTTGCAGGAGCCTTTCAACTAAGATATGAGGTTGGATTGTATTAAAGGCGGAGGAAAAGTCCACAAATAAAAGTCTGGCATGTGTCCCATTAAAATCCAGATGTTTAAAAAACATGTTAAACAGAGTGACAGTGGCATCCTCCACTCCTCTATGAGGCCTATAGGCAAACTGCAGAGGATCCAATGCATGCTCTGTCTGCTTTAGGACCTCACATCTGACCAATTTTTCAAAAATTTTCATTAAAATTGAAGTCAAAGCAACTGGTCTAAAGTCGTTTACCGTTTTAGGACAGCTGGATTTTGGAACGGGAACAACCACGGCTTCTTTCCAGATCTTAGGCACATATTGAAAATGTAATGAAATATAGGACTCAGTTCATGTGCACAGGACTTTACCAAGCGCCCACATATATTATCAGGGCCCTGACTTTTGTTCACTTTTACAGCGCAGAACTCCCTTTTAACATCCTGCACCTCAATATTAAAGTGCTGATTGTCTTTGAGTTTCTGTTTCAAATCTTGGGTTTCTGTGCTAAAATCAAAGGAGTCAAAACGACCATAAAAACAATTAAGAGCATTAGCCAGCTCTGTGTCTGAATTAAAACCATCTAAAAACACACGATTACTGCGCTCTGTGCTCTGAAGGCCTGCAATAGTTTTCATACTGGCCCAGGCTGAACCAAGTTTCTTTGTTGCCATCTTGCTTTCCAATTCTGATTTATAATTCTGTTTTGCTCTTAAAATTTCAGACTTCAACTCTTTTGTGGCAACCTGTAGCTCAGAAACAGACCCCTGTTTAAAGGCAAGTGCTTTCCTCTGTAAGCAGGATTTAACTGATTTTGTAACCCATGGTTTGTTGTTGGGATATATTTTGACACGTTTACGTGGAACGATCTTATTTTTACAGAAAGCCATGTATGAGCATGTGACGTCCACCAAAGAGTCCAAATCATCCCCGCAGGCCAGTGTGAACATCTCCCAGTCTGTACAGTTAAAGCATTCCTGGACGCTGTGCACTGAATCTTCTGTCCACACATCATTGTCTCTCGTCTCTACCTTGCCTCTTCTGAGAGCAGTTTTATATGTGGGCAGCAAATGTACACAGTTGTGATCTGAGGATCCTATAGGAGGAAGGGGGAGTGATTTATAGGCCCTCTCTATGGATCCATAGCACAGGTCCAATGTCTTTTTTCACCTGGTTGGGCAGGAGACATACTGATAAAAGTTTTTAAGTGTCTTCTTTAAAGAAACATGGTTAAAATCCCCAAGAATGAAGTTTGGTGCCTCTGGAGAAATTGATTGCAGCTGCTGGATCACATCAAAGATGGTGCTGGAGGCGGAGTCAGCGTCTGCCCTTGGGTGAATGTACACAGTTGTGATGAAAAGCTGGGGGAACTCGCGAGGCAAATAAAAGGGGCGTAGTGACACAGACAGCAGCTCCACATCGGGTGTACAGATGCGCTCTCTGACTGTGACAGATGTGCAGTACTGCTTATTAATGTATAAACATACGCCGCCCCCCTGATGTTTCCCCGTTACCTCTTCCTGCCGATCCGAGCACAGTGGGGCTCCAAAGCCATCAATCCACAGGTCTGCGTCTCGGTCATGCGCAGTAAGCCAAGATTCGGTGAAAGCCATGACACAGCAGTTCTTAAAGTCCTTCTGGTAGCATACATTCCCTTGAATTTCATCCACCTTGTTTCTCAGAGACTGTACGTTCCCAAAAATCATATTTCCTGTATGTGAAATAAAAAAATACATCAGTACTCCGGGCTCAGGCTGGCAATGGAATCACTTGATTGATTGACCGAGCTGCATTTGCTCAAGTATTGCTGTGCTTTTTATCACAGAAGATCCTGTCAGATGTTTCAGGCAAATAGCCCTGACATCAGCCAAGGTGTCCATAAAGCAGCCAGAAGTGTTGGCCATTTTTGTCAGAATAATCAGATTTCAGCCATGATTTTTATAGTCCCTGTTTGCAAGACTTCACCAACATCAATCAACCTAGACCTGTTTCCTCTATCATTTGGCAGCTAAATATGTTCTGAGGGCTGAAGAGTATCTTGAGAAGAAAGAATGGAAGTTATGGAGGTTATTGTTGTCTGTTTATAATGAAAACTGGTACTACCTGTCTCATGGGTCGGGCCGTCGGCGACTCAACCAGCATCCTCGCCCTTCCGAGGGTGTGGAGGGTAAAACAGGGCATCCTGGCAGAACTAAAAACAATATCTGCCACAGGTCTGTGGTGGGCCACTCCCAGTTACACGGTGTGAGACTGGACATCCTGACAGATAAACGCATCTGTCGCAAGGCCTGTGGTGGACTGTGCCAGTCGGTGCATCGTGACATGCACTACACAAAGAGCAGAGATAAACAAACCTATCATCTGGTCAGTCACTGCAACAGATACTGGAGTCAGTTTGTCTTGGCTTGTCCTTGCCACTGATAATACCTTAATCTACCAAGAATGTGCTGCTAGTCCAGCAAAAGCTAGCGGTACTCAAATACTTTGCAAGCAGTTTCATGAAATGGTCAATCAGAAAGCAACTCAGACTGGCTCGGACATCACCCGGGCTTACAAGGTCTGCGCTGATCTGTTCACACAGTGACAGGCAGTGAAAAGTAAGATAGGAGCAGAAAGACAAAAGAAGAGGAAAACAGCAGCCTTGTGTGCAGCAGAATGGAATGTACGCACTCTGTTGGACAGAACAACACCACAGCGCCCAGAAAGACAGACCGCGCTTGTGGCCCTGGAAATGAACAGGTACAATGTAGACATAGCTGCACTTAGTGAAACAAGATTGCCTGGATATGACAGCTTGGAAGACCATGGGTACATCTTCTTTTGGAGTGGGAGATCAACTCAAGAAAGGAGAGAAGCAGGAGTGGTCTTTGCAGTTAGAAAGGAGATAGCAGCAATGCTTGATGAGGAACTGATGCCAATCAATGACAGGATAATGACTATGAGACTCCCACTACAGCGGAAAATGTATGCCACACTCACCAGTGTATATGCCCCAACAATGACCAACACAGAGGAGGTGAAGGAAGAGTTCTACAGTGATTTACGTGGGACTATCAGGCATGTACCAACCGATGACAGGCTGATATTTGTTGGAGATTTTAATGCCAGAGTTGGTTCTGACACTGAGAAATGGAAAGGAGTGCTAGGCAGTCATGGAGTAGGCAAGTGCAATGCTAATGGAGAACTTTTACTTGCACTATGTTCACAGTACAACCTTTTGATAACCAACACTCTATTTAAGCACAAGGACACACACAAGAAGACATGGATGAACCCAAGATCCAAGCACTGGCACTTATTAGACTACATCATAGTCAGGCAGAGAGACATAAGGGATGTATTGGACACCAAAGCAATGAGAGGTGCGAACTGTGGTACAGATCATGTTATGCTGAGATCTAGATTAAGGATTTGGGGATGAAAACGGCACTGCAGGACGGGTGCGAAGCCACGACGGAAGCTAAGCATTAGTGCACTGAAAGGCCAAAAGAAGCAGGAAGAACTTACACAGGAAATGGATGAAAACTTGAAAGACTGGGACACCAACAACCCAGAGAATGGCATAGAAGAAAAATGGGCAACACTGAGGGATATGGAGTATCAGACTGCGAGTGATGTATTGGGCCACCCTGAGAGGAAACATCAAGATTGGTTTGATGAACATGATGAACACCTGAAGAAACTACTAGAAATGAGGAATAAAGCTAGGCAGGAAAACCTACAGTGTAACACAAGGTCAAAGAAGAAGAAATGCTCAAAGGCTCAGAGTGAGGTACAGAAGTACACCAGAGAGATGAAGTCCAACTGGTGGGATGAAAAAGCGGAGGAACTTCAAACTGCAGCAGACAGGAAGGATATGAAAAGATTCTTCACAGGTTTGAGAGAAATCTATGGCCCTAAACCAAGAGGATTGATCCAACTAAAGGCTATGGATGGTGAAATGGTTTTGCAGGAGAAAGACAAGATCCTGGACAGATTTGCGGACCACTTTGACCAACTACTAAACAACCCTGGAGATCTCAATGAAGAGGCTAAAGAAGCTCTAGTGCAGCGACCAGCTGTATCAAGTCTAGATGAATCACCAAATTTTGATGAACTAATGGCAGCTATCAAGACAACACAGGATGGTAAACCTCCAGGAAGGGATGGAATTCGAGCAGAAGTGTGGAAATTTGGTGGTGTTCAGCTGACCTGCACAAGCTCATCCAAGAGATATGGGATGCCCAGAAAGTACCTCAGGACTGGAAGGATGCAAGTATTGTGCCTTTGTTCAAGAAAGGTGACAGGAAAGATTGTGGAAATTACCGAGGTATATCACTGCTAGCCACTGTTGGTAAGATTCTCTCACGTGTACTACTGAACAAACTCAATGAACACATCTCGCAGAATATACTACCGGAACCCAGTGCAGCTTTAGAAGTGGAAGAAGCACAATGGACATGATTTTCTGCTTGAAACGGGTTCAAGAAAAGCATATCGAACAGAACATGCCGCTTTATGTAGTCTTCATAGACTTCAGTAAAGCCTTCAATACTGTTTCGTGACAAAGACTTTGGCAGGTACTCAAGAAATACGACTGTACAGAGAAGTTTGTCAGCCTGATCAAGGCACTCCATACAGGTATGCAAGCAAACGTGGCAATGAGTGGTTCAGTATCTAAAGACTTTTCAGTAAGCAACGTGGTGAAACAAGGGTGTGTGCTGGTGCCTACACTCTTCTCGCTATATCTGGCAGCCATGCTTGAGGTGGCCTTCAAAGACACTTCAGAAGGAGTATACATTCAAACAAGGAAAGAAACAGACTTGTTCAATGTGGCACAGTTTAAAGCCAAGAGTACGACATCGATAAAGGTAGTAAGAGAAATGCTCTTTGCCGATGACAGTGCTCTAGTTGCACACAGTGTGGAATATATGCAATCTTTAGAGGAGAAATTTGCAAGAGCAGCTAGCCAATTCAGCCTCCAAATCAACATCAAGAAGACAGAGTGCCTTTATCAACTACAAAAGTTCCAATTATCAACATCACTCCCGGAAGAGATCAGCACTGGTACAGAGCCACTAGTCAAGTGCAAGACTTTCAAGTACCTGGGGAGTACTGTTTCAGAGAATGCTAGGCTGGAGGATGAACTATCTCTCAGAATGGGAAGAGTGAGCGCTGTGTTTGGAAACTTGAGGAAGAGAATGTAGAACAATCAACATGTGTCTATCCGTGTGAAATGCAAAGTGTACAGAGCTACAGTACTGGCTACTCTATTGTATGGTGCTGAAACTTGGACTTTCTACAGAGTGCAATGAAGAAATTCCACGCGTACATGATGAGACACCTTCGAGCCATAATGAACATCTCATGGAAAGACAAGATAACCAACATAGAAGTGTTGAAACGAGCTGGTCTACCATCAATGGAGGGCATGCTAATACAGATGAACCTGAGATGGCTCAGACATGTTGAAAGGATGGACCACCAGCGTCTCCCTCGGCAGTTACTCTACTCACAGTTATGCGAGGGCAAACGCAATCAGGGTAGACCAAGGCTCAGATTTAAAGACACTGTAAAAAGAAACTTGAAGAAGTTGGATATAGACAGGAGTTCCTGGCAGCGGAAGGCTAAGGACAGAGCTGTGTGGAGGAATCTGATCAGACCTAAATGAAACAGTCATTGTCGCCCACGACAGACTGCTATGATGATTATAATGATTTTTAGTATAAAATAACATGCATTTATTTATTTATTTATTTTTTTATTTTGTATACTTTATTGATCCCCAGAGTGGAAATTGAGGGCATCCACCTGGATGGATGAAGCAGCCACAGTACGGCTCTATCCCTTAACCATTCACACACACATTCACACCTAGGGCCACTTTAGAGTCTCCAGTTAACCTAACCTGCATGCTTTTGGCCTGTGGGAGGAAACCGGAGAAATCCCGGAGTAAACCCACGCAGATACGGGGAGAACATGCAAACTCCACACAGATCACTGTTGGTCAGGGGCTGGGACTGAACCAGGGATCCCATGGCCAAGGGTGAGTTGCTGTGCTGGCGCAGTGCTAACCACTGCATCACCGCACCACCCAGTTACACATTTATTGCCAAGGTTGCCTTTTCATTTCATACAAGCTTACTCCGCAGATATGCAATTCAGTGTTTGAAAAATTGGTATGTAGTGTAAAATTTACAAATAGTTAAAACAATGCATTTATATTAAATATTTTTTTTAAATTTGTGTATGGGATCTGACTAGACCAATAACTAGTTTTAAAGCAGTTTTAAAAGCATGGGTTTGTAAAGTTCAGATTGAATATGGGTTTTAAATAGTTTGCAACTGACTGCCCTCTTTTTACATTTGCATGTTACACAATAGTTTAAAACGACCTTGTACCTTTAATTCTGAAAAATTATTACACTTTTTAGAAATCATCTGTGTACTGTATATGGATATGTTTTGTCTTGCATCACAACTCAGACTAGTTTGAAGACTGGAATTTTTATCGTTGTTCTGGATGGATGAAAAGCCCAATTTGTTGCCATATCACACATTTGCCAGTTCACAAATCCCCCTGATTTCAGGACGCTTTCCCTGATGGATGGCTGTGATAAAATAATGTCGTCAAACCAGGAGGCTGTCAAGTGAAGGCACATGGCCCACTGGAGATATAATGACATCATGAAGCTGAAATAAAAGCGGGCTTTTCAGACCGGCTGGTACAGGCTTACACTTGGCACTCAGGTCACCCTCAGTTCACTCATCTGGACCTAACTCAGGTTGACACAATTTGACCTGACCCGACACCCCCCTCTGCTGGCCTTTGTTTTCAGGTTCTCCCATGGGAACGGCATTTAATACCATCTTTACACATTCTATAAAATGTTCTAGTCTTCTAAGCACTCATTTTTCAACATTTGCTTTTCTATTATTTAGTGGAACTCTTCATCTTTTCACAAATGGTCCTTTGTAGCCTCCAAACAGAATAGCTTCTCTTGGCCTGACCTTCAAAGGAAAAGCGTCCTTAGAAGCTTAAGTGAAGAAACTATTGTTGTTAACTTGGATGTTTCAGAATGCTCAAGTTTTTGTCTAATTTAATACCCAATATTTTAAAGATATACCTTGCAAACATTGCATTTTTGTGACGCTGATGGAAGTTTAAACACTGCTGAACTTCCCTAAGTTGGAACTAAATTCTGAGATGTACTTATTGGTCTTTGAAACCAGCGATTCCCAAAGATTTCACAGTCAAATAGACAGCAAAAGACAAATATGTTTAAGGCTGCTCCACATAATAGGAAACTAATCTGTGCTTTCCCCATGGGTTTAAGCTTTAAGTATTTTAAACAGCTTTTTTTTTTTTTTAAATAAAGGCCTCATCACCTGCTCAACACAGGTGTTTTTAAATTTAAGTTTTGCATCTTGTTTTCATGTAAAGAATGGGCTGCAGGCATGTTGGAGAGTATAGATAATTCATTATACAGTGGAGATCAAAATTAGAGAACAAAGTATTAATACTTGATTTACTCTAGCATGTTATTCTTCATTGTTCAGCATTTTACAGAATATCAGCTGTGGCTATACTACTGCTGTACTAGCATGTTGTTGTTGTTTTTTTTAATAACCAAGGCATTTCAACACAAACATTTATTTTGTAAAAAAAAACAAAAACAAAACCATGAACAAAATTAGAGAACAGTGACCACTGCGTCAGAAGAGAAGATTTAAACAATGTTTTTTGGGGGCTATAGGATTAAAAAATTAATAGTGTAATGTTCTCCTGGAACATGTAATGACGAGGCGCACACACCGGGTGTCAGTTAGGACTTTTTACTTGTCACTTCAAGTGCAACTCACAACTAACCACACAGTGACTCAAGTACAACTCCTTTTATAGTCAGGTCATGGCCGGGGTCATACTGCCCTCTAGTGGTGACTCCATATGAACTTCACATATCAATACATCTCCCTTTTTTTTTCAAGTAAGGTCATGTCCAACTATAAACTTTTTCTCAAATTTCTATATACAAAATAAACTCCATTTCTATTTACATTTCTTTCACCTTGTACACTGAATCACAAGTTCAATTTTTTTTTTCTTTTCTGTTTACAATTCAACATCAACATATTTTTTCCTCTGTTTACAATTCAACATCAACACATTTTTTTTTTTTTTTTTCAGTACTCCTTACATTTCCTCAATCAATCTTTTCGGTTTCACAATTTGTCTTTGTGATCTTCTGATTTGTGTCACCTCAGTCTGTTCGTTATTGTCTGTCTCTAAGTTTTGGTTCTCAGCCATTTCTGGTTGTTCGATTTGGCTGGAAATTAGCATGTCGCTTGTTTCACTGTCTGTGACTCTCATTTTTGTCTGAGGCACTTTCAGTAAGTGACGTCGGTTTCGCCTCATTGTTTTCCCATGCTCTGTGATGACTTCATATGATCTGGGAGTTGTTTCCTTGACCACTTTTGCCAGCGGTCCCCATTCTCCATCACATCTCACTCGCACTATGTCCTCATGTGCAAGTGGTCTCAGAGGTCGTGCTGTTCTGTTGTACAGTTCAGTTTGCCTCTCATCACGCCTCACATCTCTCTTTTCCATCACCTGAGATGCTGATGGAAGTCGCGTTCTGAGTTTTCTGTTCATGAGCATTTCTGCTGGGGACAGTCCATTCTCCAGTGGTGATGCTCGGTAATTCAGGATCGCCAGATGTGGGTCTTCTGCATTGTCTGCAGCCTTTTTCAGTATGCGCTTCACAATTTGCACCCCTTTCTCTGCTAACCCATTCGACTGTGGGTACAGAGGGCTTGAGGTCACGTGCTTAAACCCATATGTGTCTGCAAAGTCTTTGAAGCACTGACTCGTGAATTGTGGTCCGTTATCACTTACAACAGTCATTGGAATTCCATGGCGTGCGAACATTGTCTTTGTATGTGCAATCACCTTTTCTGCTGTTGTGTCACTCAACCCTGCAAACTCTGGGTAGGTGGAATGATAGTCCATGACTAACAGATAGTCCTTGCCCTTAAGCTGAAATAGATCCATGCCCACTTTTCTCCATGGCCCTTGAGGCTTCTCATGGGGCCTCATAGGCTCCTTTGGCTGTTGATACCTGTGGCGCTGGCAAATGTCACAGCGCTGCACATATGCCTCAATGTCCTTGTGCATGCTGGGCCAATACAAAACATCACGTGCACGTCTTTTGCACTTTTCAATACCCAAATGCCCCTCATGCACTAATTTAACCATTTCTGATCTCATGGAGGTAGGTATGACTATCCTTGTACCCTTTAACAGAACCCCATCTAACACAGACAGTTCACCTTTAAAGTGTTGGTAAGGCTTGTCAATCATAACCTGTCCTGGTTGATGTATCTGTTCCATTACTCTTTTTAGTTTCTCATCTTTTTGTGTTTCTTTCATTATCTTTGTCCATTTTGCATCTGACACTGGCATGTGTGCCTTAATAGAGTCTACATGTATTTGCACAGCTTCCTCTGTTGTGCTGCTGGTGTTGCTCAAGCTAGCCCTACTCAGCGCATCGGCTACAATTAGTTGCTTGCCTGGTGTAAACTCAAATTTCAAGTCATATTTCTGTAATCTTAACATTAGACGCTGGATGCGCGGTGGTGCGTCACCCAGTGGCTTCTGTGAGATAGCGATCAGTGGTTTGTGGTCTGTTTCTAGTATTACTGACCTTCCATACACATATTCATGAAACTTCTCACATCCAAACACTGCACCTAGAGTCTCTTTCTCTATTTGCGCGTAATTTTTTTCTGCGCTTGTCATGGTGCGCGATGCGTATGCGACTGGATACCACTCTGTGTCATGTTTTTGCAATAGCACAGCTCCTAGGCCGGCTTTGGACGCATCTGTGGACACTTTTAGCAGTTTGTCCTGATCATAGAATTTTAACACTGGCTCCTTTATTAGACTGCTTTTGAGCCACTCCCATTCTCTGGCATGCTCTGCCATCCACTGCCACATTGTATTGGTCTCTAACAAGCTTCTAAGAGCTATTGTGTTAGCTGATAAATTTGGGATAAATTTCCCCATGTAATTGACTAGCCCTAGGGCTCTTTGCAAGTCATTTTTGTTCTGCGGTACTGGCAGCTCTGCTATGGCCCGCACTTTTTCCGGATCTGGTTGCACGCCTGCCCCAGATAATTTTTCTCCCAGGTATGTAATCTCCCGTACCCCGAATTGGCACTTACTCTTATTCAGTTTCATACCTGACTTTTGCGCCTGTGTGAGAACTCTAGCCAACCTTTCGTCGTGCTCCTCTTTTGTTTTTCCCCAGACTACCACATCATCAAGAAAAACTCCCACCCCTTCTATTCCGTCAAACAATTGCTGCACAGTTCTATGGAAAATTTCAGGGGCTGAGCTAATCCCGAATGGCATTCGTAGAAAGCAATGCCTTCCGAATGGTGTATTAAATGTGCACAATTTAGCGCTTTCCTCATCTAGCACTATTAGGTAAAACCCAGATTTGGCATCTAATTTTGTGAAGTAACTTGCTCCACTCATTGTGCTGGTTATGTCAGATTTTGTTGGTAGCCTGTAATGCTCCCGCTGTATTACTTTATTTAGATCTTTTGGATCTATGCACAATCTCAAATCTCCATTTGGCTTCTCCACTATAACTAGTGAGTTAACCCATTCAGTTGGTTCCTCTATTTTTTTGACCACTCCGTCTGCTATCAGTGAGTCTAGTGTTTCCCTCAGCCTCTTTTTAAGAGCTATTGGCACTTTTCTTGCTGCATGTATGACTGGCTCTGCATTCTCTTTCAGCCTAATTTTTTGTTTGCCTGGTAGGCGGCCTATTCCTTTGAACACCTCTTTGTATTCTTTCACCCAGTCAGTGTGTTTGTGCTTACTTGTTGTAGCCTCTGTATTTTCTCGTGTTGTCACTTTGTCTGTATCAATGACATTCACCCTTTTGATCAGACCTAGCTGATCGCATGTTTTTAAACCCAAAATTGCTTGTCTATTTCCATCAACAAGTACAAACAATGCATTCACTGTTTTACCTTTGTTTGACAGTGTAACCCTGCACATTCCTTTAGTGGGTATTGGCTTATCGTCATATGTTCTCAGATTAATCTTTTTATTTCTTATTTTCGGCTTGTTTTTCAGTCTTTTAAATTCTTTCATTGGCAGGATGTTTACCTGCGCACCTGTGTCGAGCTTCGGTGACATGTCCGTGCCATTCATCTCCAGGCACACTATCCATTTGTCAGCGCTCGTCTCTCCCTCGATGGCGTCCACGTAAAACTGATCCTCCTCGCTGTCGCTCTTTTTCTCCACGAGTTGCACCCTCCTCTTTGAGAAGCAGGTCTTTGCGAAGTGATTTTTTCCGCCACACTTGCGACATTCCTTCCCGAATGCTGGACACTGTTTCAGCGCATGTTGCCTTCCACACCGCTCGCAGTTCCCGCGCGCGCGCTCTGGGTTTGCCTCCCTTTTTCTTGCCTGCAACGTTCCTTTCGGCTTCGCGCGCTGCACTGCACCGACCTCAGCAGTCTCTTTTTCCTTGCTGCTAAAAGTCTTTAATTGTGCCTTTATACTCTCAGACGCTTGGCAAATCAGTATCGCTTTCTCCAGTGTTAAGTTAGTCTCTTTCAGTAATTGCATCCGCAATTTGTTGTCCTGGACCCCAATTACAATTTGGTCCCGTATCATTGACTCACTCAATGTTCCAAAGTTGCATGACTGACATTTCAACCGTAGGTCTGTGACATACAGCTCGATGGACTCTGACTCTTTCTGAAGTCTTTTTCTGAACACATACCTCTCGTACGTTTCATTCTTTCTCGGTGTGCAATAATCGTCAAATTTCTTCATCACGGCGTCGAAGTTGCCTTTTTCCTCTTCCGTGAAGATGAATGTGTTAAACACATTTAGCGCCGCTCGCCCTGCTACTGTCAGCAGTAATGCTATTTTCCTCTCCTCGTCACGGAGACCGATAGCAAGCGAATAAAGTTCAAAACTCTGTTTGAATACTTTCCAGTTCTCGTTGACGTTACCGGTCAACTTTAACTCGTCCGGCTGTCGAAGAGCGTTCATCTTCACCGTCGGTTCGTAGTTTTATATCCTGGTATCATGTAATTTTCTCCTGGTACCATGTAATGTTCTCCTGGAACATGTAATGACGAGGCGCACACACCGGGTGTCAGTTAGGACTTTTTACTTGTCACTTCAAGTGCAACTCACAACTAACCACACAGTGACTCAAGTACAACTCCTTTTATAGTCAGGTCATGGCCGGGGTCATACTGCCCTCTAGTGGTGACTCCATATGAACTTCACATATCAATACATCTCCCTTTTTTTTTCAAGTAAGGTCATGTCCAACTATAAACTTTTTCTCAAATTTCTATATACAAAATAAACTCCATTTCTATTTACATTTCTTTCACCTTGTACACTGAATCACAAGTTCAATTTTTTTTTTCTTTTCTGTTTACAATTCAACATCAACATATTTTTTCCTCTGTTTACAATTCAACATCAACACATTTTTTTTTTTTTTTTTTTTTCAGTACTCCTTACATTTCCTCAATCAATCTTTTCGGTTTCACAATTTGCCTTTGTGATCTTCTGATTTGTGTCACCTCAGTCTGTTCGTTATTGTCTGTCTCTAAGTTTTGGTTCTCAGCCATTTCTGGTTGTTCGGTTTGGCTGGAAATTAGCATGTCGCTTATTTCACTGTCTGTGACTCTCATTTTTGTCTGAGGCACTTTCAGTAAGTGACGTCGGTTTCGCCTCATTGTTTTCCCATGCTCTGTGATGACTTCATATGATCTGGGAGTTGTTTCCTTGACCACTTGTGGTGTAGAGGCCCTTGCTTTGAATGACTTCAGCACATCTGCGCCCACAGGACATCACTAGTTTCTCACACTGCTCTTGTTTGAGGGACAGCAGTATGCAAAGACTCTCAATGGGGAATTACTGTAGTTCAACACTGCAGCTGGAATTGCAAACCAGTTCACTGTTGAACAGAGCAAGGATCTGTCTCAGCACACAGCGTCTCTCCGTTTAAGACAATTTGGACTCAAAGCTCACTCTGCAGTGACCAAACCTCTCATCAGCAGAAAGAATAAAAAAGGCTAGACTGGCCTTTTCTGCGGAGCATGTCGTGTGGACGGAGAAGAGCTGGTCCAGAGTGCACTTCAGTGATGAGAGTAAATTCAGTTTATTTGGGTCTGAAGAGAAACAATATGTTCCGCATCAAAATTTGGAGGACGAAGTGGCCTAGTTGGTCGAGCATCCGCCCCACACTGGAGCATCTGCCCCACACCCGGGAGGCCTGGGTTCAAATCCCGGCCGGGTCATGCCGAAAACCATATAAAAGCGGAACTTCCTGCCATCCAGCTTGGTGCTCAGCAATAATGGAACAGAGGAGGGAAATTTGTAGCGGCACCTTGCATGGCAGTGACCCCTCTGATTCTAGATGTGATTAACACTGTAGATAGGAGAAACATGATTTTGTTCTACTGTACATGATTGGTTGTATGGACTGAATGACAATAAAGTTGGCTTTACCTTTATAGTTTGGAGGATGTTTTTTGCAGCAGGAGTTGGGCCTCTTGTACAGCTACATGGTAGGGTGAATGCAAATGTTGATGTGAACCTCCTTCAGCAACATGCAGTTCCTTCACTGCAGTTGTCTCCCAATCAGCCTACAACTTTCATGCAAGAAAATGCCCCTGTCACACTGCAAAACGGGTTAAACAGTTCCTTGAATCTAACAATATTGAAACAATGAAATGACCAGCCCAGAGGCTAGAGCTAAACCCCATAGAGCAGGGATGGGCAACTTTGGCGGTAGTGAGGGCCACAAATTTTTTTCCTCATTTCCTGAGGGCCAGATTTACATGTAAACCTTTGGGAGGGGGTGGGGGGTATTATTTCCTGCAAAGTTAAGTTTTACCATTAAAAATGAAAATGAAAATAAAAGCTACTCAGTGTTTTATCATAATAGAATAAAAACTAGAAAAGCACTCAAAGTGCATACCTCCACCAAAGCTCTTCCCATCCCTCGTGGATCACCTCCAAAATGTAATGGGTTTGTGTGTAGGCCTAGAGCTACTTCTTGTGAAAATTGCATCAAAGGCTGTCCATTAATTTGGGATATTGTTGCTAACACTCTGTGAGAAGATAAGGGCATTGGCTGAGGTATGAATTTTCAGATCATCACCAAGATGTAATGGTTTCCTCTGTAGCCCAAGAACCACCTCTAGTGAAAAATTCATCCAAATCCTTCCAGTAGTTTTGGAGAATTGTTGCTAACATTCTGTGAGAAGACAAGAGCCTTGGCAGAGGTATACATTCTCATGCTGTGTTCAGAATGTTTACTCACTCACTCCCTCCTTACTCACTATATAGTGAATTTAGATATAGTGGACTATATAGTAAATTCAATATAACAACAAAATTAACAGCTTTCAGAACACTACTGGGCTTGTTTTCGTGGCACAGTTAATAACGTCATCATGGTGTGACAATAAAACGTAACAGACTAACAGTGGTAAAAAATGAATACCCACATGTAATTTGTAGCAAATATGTATTAAATCATTTTTGCTGTATTAAGTAGAGGTCACACAGAGAGTGCATACTGTACCACCGCCAAGGCTCCATCCCTCCCTCCCTTTGTCCTCCCCTCCGTCCCTTTGTCCGTCCACATCACCATCCATCTGTACATTGCAAGATAGGGCCTTGGCGGAGATATGCACTCATGGGTCACCTTCAACATCTAATGAGTTCATCTTTGGGCCAAGGGCCACCTCTGGTGAAAATTTCATCCAAATCCATCAAGTAGTTTTGGAGTACTGTTGCTAACACTCGATGAGAAGATAAGAGCCTTGGCGGAGGTATGCATTTTGAGATCATCACCAAAATCTAATCATGTGTTCAGTGTGCCATTACACACCTTTCCTGAAAATTTGAATGAAAGATGCTATAGAAATGCTATCCATTAGTAACAGTAGTAGTAGTAGTAGTAGTATATTAACAGACAGAAACAACAGCAAAAACAATATTCAAAGATTCAAAGATATTATTTGTCAATACTACCATACGTACAGGACATACAGGAGAATTAAAATGGTGTTTCTCTTCAGTGGTGTGCGCAATATTAAAGAAAAATGAATAAGGCTGCAAAAACAACAGCAGTCTATGTACAGTAATGCTACCCATAGTGCAAGTGGCAACAAAAGATAGACCCAGACATCCCATAGTGCAACTAAAGAAAAATGATGAAACCTAGCAATCCTATATACAGAAAAGTAGAGCAGTAATACTCATAGTTGCAAGTTCAATGCGGTAAGATAGGTGCAGACAGTGATAGATAGGACTGCAAATGATCAGTATTGCAATAACAGACAGCAGCAGATATGGCATTTGTGCAAATGGTTGCAGTATAGTACAGAAACATACAGCAACAGATGCATTACTGTTGGTGTGCCAGTCTTTCTGTGCCAACAGCTGAGGTAGAAATTGTGTGGGTCAGTGTGTTGTGGTCCGGGGAAGGGGGGCGGGGGAGTTCAGGGTCCCGATGGCCTGATGAACAAAGCTGTTTAGCAGTCTTGTGGAATGGGCCCGGAGGCTCCGGTACCTTTCCCCCGAAGGTAGAAGGCTGAAGAGGGAGTGTGAGGTGTTGCCTGCAATATTGACGGCTCTGCGGGTGAGGTACAGAGGTGGAGGTGTCCGGGGGGGATGGGGGGGGCAGAGGGGCACCAATGATCTTGCTGGCTGCTTTCACTGTGCATTGTAGGGTCTTCCGGCAGGAGGCGGTGCAGCTTCCATACCACACCGTGATGCAGCTGTTGAGTGTTATGTCCACAAACTTGGTGATAAATAAGGCTGACAGAGACGTAGCACTGAACACTGCTTTATTATGTTGTGAGAAGACACAACACACTGTGGCGGTGTCATCCAGGGCAAGAGGAAGCCCTAATGGCGGATGCCCCTTAAGGCTGCATGTCCACAAAACATGTTTTTTCAGCTCTGGGCGGCGGCTATTTTCCATTCACTCTCTGTGTAGTCCAGCGTTTACAGTGCTGAGCGCCCACAGCGTTGAAACGCTCTTGGCGGTGGCCGTTTTTTGTTGCAGCACTCAGAGTTGATAAAAGTTCAACTTTTCAGAGACTGCAGCTGAGCTTGTCAGTGTCAGACCTTAAGCAGCCAGTCAGAACTGCTGCGTGGGCAGGACATAGGATGCCAGTACTAGTCTGTACTCAGACTCCTGCTTTCCGTGCCATCATATTTTACATCCAGAGCTGCTAGAAAACGTTTCCTGTCCATTGTTATTTAGAGGTTGCTGGGATACAGGGCACAGAATTTTCCCCCAGAGTGCAGAGCACAAACGCTGAAAAAAAAAATGCTGAGGGCCGTCAGGTGACAAAAAACGTGTTTTGTGGACATGCAGTCTAATATAGGGCGGTGTGATGACGCGACAGGAAGGTGGCATCATCACACCGCACTTCACAATAAAACCCCACACAACATCCCCCCCCTTTCCAAAGTACAAAACACGCTGAATTAAACCCACCCCAATTTGGGAAACATAACCAAAATGCACACAAAATAAAACTATTAAAAAAAAAAGAAAATCAGAGCATAAAACACTAAAAAAAAAACTAAAATGGGGCCAGTAGGTCAATTACCACATGGCCCGCGTGGCGCTGTGGATTATTCTGCCACTTTTCTCTTGTTTTGTTTTTTAAAACAAACCAAAAACAGCCGTGCTCCTAACTACCACAGAACTTACAACTATTAAACAACTTTGAGCCTCTTATGCACAGTCCTCCATGTAAATGGTGGGTCAGGCAGGGGGCCCTGTGGCAGCCCCACAGCAGACGCACTCCTGGAGGTTGCAGGCCCCCGGGGCAAGGACCGAATTTTGAGATGCACGAAGTCGGATCCCAAACCACCTTCTCTGACTCCTGCCCAGCCTCGCCATCCGGAGTGTCCCTCCGAACATGCCTCATCGAACAATCCAACAGCCGGAAGCATGTCGCTCCTAACTTCGCCACAATCCTCAGTGGCACCCAATGTTTTGCCGGTTGCTGTCCAACCCAACGTCACCTAGGTCTTTCATCAACCTGAACCCAGTCCATGACCCGGAGTGGGACCGTACTCAGCCTGATGTGCTGCTGAGCATGCAGTAACACCATGCTGCCATGTGGTCTTGCCCTGTTGTCTTCCACTAGTGATGCAGCAGTCACTGTCGTTGCAGTGGACCCCTCACCCAACTGCGGCCAAATACTGAAGGTGTCCGGTGCTCCCTTGGTGTCGCTTGTCGGAATGGGCGCTCCACCCTTACGTTCGGCCCCCTTTTCTACCTCCCGCTGAGCACAGGCACTGAAGCTGTCCCGCTCCGACACTGAGCAGGGACTGGATGACATGATGGCAGGGCTGCTCGTCAGTCCTTCATCCCAAACCACAACATCGTCAATCACCTAAGCCTGCAAGCCCCAGCAACCACAACCAGACCATTTGTTCCCAGCGCTGTCTCTGATGGCAAAACCCAGTCTGTAGAACAGGTCACACCCCATGATGTTATCGTTGTGCGCCACCACTTGGAATTTGAAGTCGTGCACTGCTTCAGACTTGTAGCAAACAGTCAACTCTACAGTCCCGACATTGCACAGTCTACCGCTGTAGCTGTACAATGGTGCTGGGTTATTCCTAATCCTGTGGTATGGGAAAAACTTCTTCACCATGGCCCAATTCAGCATCAACTGCACTGCCACCATGTCAAGCAGCAATGGTACATCAACACTGTTCAGTTCCACCGTACAATACAAATACCCGTTGGTGTTGGGACTCACTGAGTGGATGGTTGTTGCAGGCAGGCGGGGAGTTTTCTTCGGCGGGCTCCATGGCTCAGATAAACGGCACACCCTGGCAAAATGATTCAAGCACCCACACTTGCTGCATTGTTTCCCTCTTGCCATGCACACTCTCACTTTGAAACGGTGCGTCGAGGACCCACAACCCCTGTAAACAGGGTCTCTCAGGGCAGACCTTCGGCTCGTTGCTTTAGCCTCATAATCTTCATCCATGCTATCGTCATTCTCCGGGTCCATAACATTCACTGACGCGGGCGGCTCTGGCAGTTTGTGACTGGCGGCAGTTTAGCTCTGAAGCTAGCTTGTCGGCGGCCTCCAACTGGAGAGCTAGCTCAACAGCCCTAGCTAACCTCAAGTCATTAGGTGCCGTTAATAGCCTAGAACATAGCTCAATGTTGCACGTGTGCTCAGCCAATTGGTCTTGCACCATCTCATCTTCCAGTGGCCCAAAACGGCAATCGCTAGCTAGCTGTCTAAGGTCAGCAATGTACTGGTGAATTGGCCCACTGACCCTCTGGTGTCTCTGATGAAAGCGAATTCTCTGCTGTCCGGTGTGGTGAAATGATTAGCCAGCAGCTCCATGACGTCCTCGTATGAGTCCGACATGCCGAGCATCCACATTAATCCTCTGTCCTTCAATACCCAAGTTGTGGACAAGAAGGGCAGGAGCCCTCACCTTATCAAGCCTCCTGAGGTCCAGTGCCGCGATGTATGTCTGGAAAGCCTCTAACCAGCGAGGCCATGGCACCAACGGCTCGCTGGAAAGCTCGAGGAAGGGCCGGAGTGGTGTAACGCACACCTCCATCCGTTAATCCTCAGTTGCCAAATGTTATGTCCACAAACTTGGTGATAAAGGAGGCTGACAGAAATGTAGCACTGAACACCGCTTAATAATATTGTGAGAACACACAGCACACTACACACCGTGGTGGAGTCATCCAGGGCAAGAGGAAGCCCTAATGGTGGATGCCTCTTAATATAGGGCGGTGTGATGACGCGACAGGAAGGCGGCGTCATCACACCACACAATAAAACCCCACACAACAGTGAGGATGCTCTCAACGGTGCCCCGGTAGAATGAGCACATGATGGGGGGTGGGATCCGTGCTCTCCTCAGTTTGTGAAGGAAATGGAGGCAAGTTTGGGCCTTCTTGGCCAGTGATGTGGTGTTGTTGGACCAGGAGAGGTCCTCAGAGATGTGCACCCCCAGGAACTTGGTGCTGCTCACCCTGTCCTCAGCTGCACCATCGATGATCAGAGGAAGATGCTGTGTGTGTCCCCTCCTGAAGTCAACCACAATCTCCTTGGTTTTTCCCACGTTCAGGAAGAGATTATTGTCTTTACACCACTGGACCAGTTGGTTCACCTCATTTCTTTAGTTGGCCTCCTCATTGGTGATGAGGCCCACCACCATCGTGTCGTCCGCAAACTTGACAATGTGGTTGGTGCTGTAGGCTGGTACACAGTCATGGGTCAGCAGGGTGAAGAGCAGCGGGCTGAGCACGCACCCTTATGGGGCCCCTATGCTTAGTGTGATGGTCTTGGAGATGTTGCTGCCAACCTGCACATTCTGTGGCCTCCCTGTAAGAAAGTCCAGCACCCAGTTACGGAGAGAGGTTTTGAGTCCCAGGTGTCTGAGGTTTTGTATTAGGTGCTTGGGGATGACTGTGTTGAATGCTGAACTGAAGTCCAAGAATAGCATTCACACACAGGAGTTTTATGTGCAATGACTACATTATATTACTACATTATAATAATAATAACAAGACTGCCATAATTGTATTGACCATATATTGGGGCTGGGCAATTCCACCTTAAATCAACATCATGGTTTATTGAATCTTTCAGGTCCGTTTTCGTTATTTTCCACTCCTCTCTTCTCCACTACAGTTTGCTGACAAGGTTCATAATTATTAAGCAATATTACATAACAGTATTATACCATTTTTTTTTTTTGCAGTTAACTACAAATTCACATTGTTTAATGCAGCAAAGTTCAGCCTCCACCTCCTCCACCATCACCTCCCGTTCTCGTTTTCCTGTATCGGCATCCTATGTCCCACCCTTCCTTAATTCTGATTGGCTGCTTAGAAAGGTCTGTACAGTAGTCTGATAAGTTGAACTTTTTTCAGCCCTGAGCATTGCGAAAAAAAGCGGCCACCACTCAAAGCATTTCTTTTTTTTTTTTTCCCTCTTGTCCTGTCAGGCAGCTCAAAGCATTTCAGCGCCAAGGGTGCTCAGTGTAGGAAACTGGAAATGAAGAGACTGAATGATTTTTCAGTATCGGTTTATTCCATCTCAAGCTCTCCTCTGTCAGGGAATGAAGAGGGTGAGCTGGGATAAACCACATACCTTTATACTGTAACACCAGACACAAATCACATTCACATCAAACACAGAATTCCATTCATATCTAATCCTCCTATAGTCCTCTCGGCTTCTCTGTCTGACCCTAGGAGTCAGACAGTCTCTTCGGGTTCACTCTCAGATCTTCTCACTTCGTCTCTAGTCCGCAGGGGGTCCAGACTCAATGTCCGTATGAGGCGTGATGTCAATACACACTGCGAGCTCCAAGTTCCCTCATGTCTGGGTCTCTGCCAAGGAATATGTGAGCTACATAATGTTACGCCACATCACTCCCCCCGAAACGCCCAAGAACGGACATACACCAACCTTAAGTCAATAATGGACAGTCATACACACTATGTCAAGAGTGGACACACACACACCGACTTCATGTCCATAATGGGCAGTCATACACATTACCCCCTTACATCACCCCCCCCCCATGTAGGATCTACAGCACAATTTACACGGGTTGATCAAAATACACATCACTCTGCCCGTTGCTTAGGCTTCAATTTCCTCCCGAATCTGCTGAATGCAGGCTTCGCAGCCTGTGTTGTGCCGTCCTGCTGTGCGCCTGTGGAATGAGGGGGAGAAGGGTTATTTGCCCCCTGCTGGGGAACTAGGGGCTGTCCCTTGGGAGGCCTGCCGCTTTGAGGCGCCCCCGCCGGCCGTACAGGTTCGTCACGTAACACAAAAGCAGGCTTTAATCTGTCAACACTGATTGTCTCTCTCCTGCCCCCCAAGTCCAGTACAAAATATTTCTCCCCGGTTTCCAGCACTCGGAACGGACCATCATAAGGTGGGCGGAGACTGTGACGCTGGGCGTCGTGCCTGACAAAAACAAACTCTGCGTTTTGCAAAGCCTTGGGAACAAAAACCCGCGGAAAAGTGTGATGAGCGGGGCCGGGGAGCATTTCTGCCTCCTTGCCGCGTAGAGGTCCCCGCACCGGGGGGGGGGCTCGGGTGCTGCATGGGCTGGCAGGAATTCTCCTGGCAGCCTGAGAGGTTGAGTAAACACTAATTCAGCAGGTGAGGCATCTAAATCCTCCTTGGATGCCGAACGCAACCCCAATAAAACCCATGGTAGTTTGTTTACCCAATTTGTATCCGTGAGCGACGCTCTGAGGGCTGCCTTCAACGAACTGTGAAAACGCTCGCATAAACCGTTGGCCTGTGGGTGATAAGCGGTGGTGCGATGAGCTGTTGCCCTTAAGCCGCTGGCCATGGCTGACCATAGCTCTGAAACGAACTGCGGACCCCTATCGGACGTAATGTCCAACGGGACTCCGAACTGCGCTACCCAGGCTGTTAAAAAAACGCGAGTTACCTCTGCTGCTGTGGTAGACTGCAATGGGACCACTTCCGGCCAACGCGTGGTCCGGTCCACCATTGTCAGGAGATGCGTGAACCCCTGCGAGGGCGGCAGGGGTCCCACTAGATCTACGTGCACATGATCAAACCTCTTAGCCGGGATGTGGAAAGGCTCTAAAGGGGCTTTTGTGTGTCTGTGAACTTTGGCCCGCTGGCAGGACATGCAGGCTCTCGCCCACTCCTTCACGTGCTTGCGCAGGCTCGGCCAAACAAACTTCTCTCACAAACTCGCAGAGTTCTTTCGCCAAACGTCTTGATCGACGAGCTGTTTGCGGCTGTTGCTCCATCTCCGCGGGGACCGGCCGCTCAGTCCGTGTAGGTTGCGGTGATGAAACTCCTCTGTGCTCCGGTGTCAACGAGGAATTGCCATCCGGAGCTCGCGTCCTTCAGGTAGAGCAGCTTGTTCCGTTCGCCGAGGGTCGAAGCTGCTAACGACCTCCGGCTCTTGCGTTTCCCTGCTTCCTGAAGTTGCATGGCGGGACGCATCTGTGAGCCTTGTGCGCGAATCGTCGATGGTAGAAACACATCTCGTCCTCTGCTCCGGGGCCGCGCTGCCGCTGTTGTCACTGGGGTCGGCTCTGCTGCCACCGGTTCTCCGTCGCCCTGGGCTGCCGCGCCGAGGTCTGCTGCTGCCGCTGCCGTCTCCTGCTCGCCGCATGCGTCCAGGAGCCGCTCCGCTTCCAAAGCCAGCGCGCGGAAGTCCTGCTGGTCCACACACCTCATGCTGGACAGGGAGCCTCTCATGTGCACTGGAAGGGTCCTCAAAAAGATGTGCTTAAATAAAAATGCATCGTTGTCTGCCCCGATCATCTGCAGCATGTCCTCCATGAGGACGGTCAGCCTGCGTCCTCCTCTGTCGCGCAGGTCCAGGAGTGTTCTGGCCCTCACCTCGGTTGATGGCACAAAGCTCCTAATGAGGGCGGTTTTCAGGGCGTCGTATTTGCCAGCAGCGGGTGGCTGCTGCACCAGGCTCCGCACACACCGGGTTGTGCGGCTGTCGAGTCTTGCGATGACATTGTGGAACTTAACGTCATCCTCCGATACCCCGTTAAGCACGAACTGTGATTCCAAGTGTTGGAACCATGAGTGCGGGTCCTCTTGCTAGAACTCGGGGAGTCTAATGGAGTTTAGCCTTTCCATATTTCTCACGTGTGGGTCACCAATGTAGGAAACTGGAAATGAAGAGACTGAATGATTTTTCAGTATCGGTTTATTCCATCTCAAGCCTACAGCTCCTCTCTGTCAGGGAATGAAGAGGGTGAGCTGGGGTAAACCACATACCTTTATACTGTAACACCAGACACAAATCACATTCACATCAAACACAGAATTCCATTCATATCTAATCCTCCTATAGTCCTCTCGGCTTCTCTGTCTGACCCTAGGAGTCAGACAGTCTCTTCAGGTCCACTCTCAGATCTTCTCACTTCGTCTCTAGTCCGCAGGGGGTCCAGACTCAATGTCCGTATGAGGCGGGATGTCAATACACACTGCGAGCTCCAAGTTCCCTCATGTCTGGGTCTCTGCCAAGGAATATGTGAGCTACATAATGTTACGCCACACTCAGTGCTGTAAATGCTGGACTACACAGAGCAGGGCTGTTCAATTAAAAAAATCAGCTGGGCCACAATTTGAAATCAAGACATGTAACTGGGCCGCACGTGTTCAGTGATCCCTTGTATATGATCAATTTCAAGCCAACACAGATCAATATGATGAAAAATACAGTGATCCCTCGCTACTTCGCGTTTCACCTTTCGCGCCCTCAGTGCATCGCGGATTTTTCAAAAATATTCATCAAAAATTCAAAATTGAGAAAAAATGAAAGTTGCCCGGGCGCTAGCAGAAGGCAGGGAGAGTACATTAGAACATCAGGTATCAACACGGAGAGCCCGCACAACTCAAAATCCACCTCTCTGACCACCGCTCCACTCCTCTCCGCCCACCTCTTCACCGCTCGGGAATCTCGCAAGCTGATTGGCCGAGACGTTTTACCTCGCAAGCTGATTGGCCGAGACGTTTTACCCAGCTTCTCTCCCTGCAGAGTGCACATACCCAGCGAAGGAAGACCGCATTCATTGTTCTTTATCGCTCGTGTTGCTTAGTGGCACTTTTCACTGTTCTCTTGTGCCTTTTTGTGCAAAATAGTGCTTGTGACGCCCTTGGGGGGGGGGGGGTGACGCTACTTCGCTGTTTTTCACTTTTCGCGGTCGGTTCTGGTCCCCATTAAACGCGATAAGTGAGGGATCACTGTATTCCCTTTTTAGTCATTGGCTTGGTTTTAAATGTGCGCTTGACACATGACAAAGGCACATCAAAAGTGCATAAAAACACAATAACAGTGCTGGGGTTGAGCAGAACTTGAAGTAGTAATATTTTTCCTCTTGAACAATTAAATAAATAGAATGGGGAAAAAATTAAATTCTGTAAATAACTATTTTGGTCACAACTTACTCAGGCATATCTCAAAGTACATAAAAACTCAATGTGCACTGTTAGCATTAACATTTGTTTAACATTTGGCTCACACCTGCACCGGCGTCTGTAAACGTCTCTTTGCGTCAAAGCGTTATCTTGTCTGCTTTTGTTTGTTTTTATTGATTTCGTTTTTAATTTTTATCTCTTTTTGCTGATATTAGTTTTGGCTTGGTGTTAGCTTAGTGTTGGCCTAGCAGAAAGCCCAATCACACGCATGGGTGGATCGGACCACAGGTTGGGCTGTTTACTGGGCTACGCTAACTTGTTTTTACCTGTTTTTAGCAGTTTTTGACTGGTTGGCTATCCACCTACTTGTCTGGAACGTTATGGCTCCATCCCCGACATGTGTCAGCTGTGTGTCCCTCCTTAGGAAGGTTTCTGAGTTGGAAGTGAGACTCTCCAAACTCTATAAGATTCGGGAGGCTGAAGACCACCTTGACACCATAATTCTCAGGTGAACAACGGCCCCAGCAACCAACTCACAGCTGGCAGAGACGGCTACTTACCTGTATGAATTCAGCGCATTGCCATCCACTTCCACCCCTGCTCCGGTCTCTTCAGATGTCCACGGCCACAGCAATAATCACTAGCTTCAACTCGGAGCTAAACCCAAAGCCCCAGATGTTTTTTCTCATCCTCAATGCGCGCCCTGGACCGTGGTTGAGCCAACTAGTAATCATTGATGATCAACCACGCAGGGCTGCGCCTCTTCTCTTCCCTTGCTTTTGGAAAACAGATTCGACATCCTTTCTCTGGAAGATTTTCCCCCACCTGGACACAGACCATCTGCCCATGACCGCCCCTCCTCCTCCTCCTGCTTCAGCAGCGGCTTAAACCCGCAAACCCTGGATTAAGACTACTTTAGGTGTGCAAAATTACACACCAGCTCCTAAAAGAAGAGAGCGCATCACCCCGCCATCACAACAACAACATCGACAAAATTATCCACCACTTGAGAAACTACCAACAAAGCCCCCCCAGACGACGCTGGTAATTGATGACTCGATTATGAGGAACGTCAGAAGCAGGTACTGTATCACTAAATTTTTTCCTGGGGCTAAAGTGTCTGATATTGAGGCTCTTACCCCTGACCTATTAAATGAATTCCCCCACGCTAAAACTGTCATAGTTCATGTTGAATGCAACAACATCCCTGATGAAGTGTCGGAGATCTTAAAGAGTGACTTCAGGAGCCTTCTGTCCACTCTTATGAACTGTGGCAGACGTGTGTTTATCTCTGGGCCTTTTGGCCCTTTTCAGACGAGGTTGTAATTATTTTAGCAGAACTCTCAGTCTTAATATTTGGTTGTGTTCTACATGTCCTACTTTTAACATTGGTTTTGTAGACAATTTCAACCAGTTCTGGAACCGCCCATCACTTATGAGGCCAGATGGCACCCATCCAAATAGACTTGGTGCACGTGTTTTAAGGGGCAATCTGTTCTATTCCATTTAGCGTTTTTTAATACAGTGGCTGAAATTTGGTGCGTTAACTCACTCTGAAGTTCCTGGGTCTGCCAACCAGCCCTTTTTTGTTCCCACTTCTCATATTAATCCTATTAATCCACATAATCCTCACTGTTTAGATCAGTCTTCAATTTGTAACCCCATAGAAATTGTGTCGGTCTCCCGTTACCCAAAATATTATAAACCAAGACAAATACAACACAGCTTGATAAATATACATCTTTCTGCAGCTCCTCCTCATCCACCACCCCCCAACTTCTCCCTTAGAGAACCTTTGTCTACTCCCCCTAAAGTTAATAAAAATACAATGCATAAACATCCCAAAGTGATTAAACAAAATGTTGGTAAAAACCAAATCAATCCTCAAGTCTCTAAATTTAATAATTTGGCCTTTGTTCCTCCCCATAATTTAAAAATTAAATGTGGTTTATTAAATATTAGTTCTCTAACTCCC
Organism: Pholidichthys leucotaenia; assembly: GCA_020510985.1. NCBI lineage: Eukaryota > Metazoa > Chordata > Actinopteri > Cichliformes > Pholidichthyidae > Pholidichthys > Pholidichthys leucotaenia. The sequence goes on from CM035844.1 coordinate 32,126,066, forward strand.
AAGTCTCTACTTGTTCATGATCTATTAATTGATCATCAGATCGATTTAATATCCCTTACAGAGACTTGGCTAGGGCAAGATGATTATGTTGGTCTGAATGAATCAACTCCCTCTGGTTATCTAAACTATCATAATCCCAGAAGTTCTGATCGTGGAGGTGGAGTAGCGGCAATTTTCCATTAATGTAAAGCAAAAATCATGTTTTAATTCCTTTGAGGGCCTGGTCCTCAGTGTGGAGCATGTTGGCTATCTTGGCTTGAACCCAATTTTCTTCGCCATAGTTTACCGTCCTCCCTCGGTCTACTCAGTTTTTATCCGAATTTGCTGAATGTTTAGCTGATTTAGTGCTGAAATCAGATAAAATAATTATAGTAGGGGATTTTAATATACATGTTGATGTAGATAGTGACTGTCTCAGTAAGGCATTCAATTCAATTTTAGACTCAATGGGGTTTTCCCAGAAAGTAGAAAATTCTACCCATTATCTCCACCACACATTGGACCTTGTTCTGACTTATGGTATAGAAATAGAAAATCTGGTAGTGTCTCCTCATAATCCTGCACTGTCAGACCATTGTCTGTTAACCTTTGATTTCACTATTTCTGATTATTTGACTCCTAAATAAAAATATTACGACAGCAGATGCCTCTCAGATGACGTTGTTATCAAATTTTTGCAGATTGTCTCCTCTGTATCATGGGTCAACACAATGGAAATAAAAGATGGAGAGCCTGCTCCTTCCGTAATTGATAGCATGGTAGATAGTGTTACAGCCTCTCTGCATCAGACTCTAGATTTGGTGGCCCCTTTAAAAAAGAAAAAGTCTAACCAGAGATTTCTAACCCCTTGGTTTAACACAGAAACTCGTAGCTTAAAACAGAAGACTCGTCAGTTAGAAAGAAAATGGCATTCTACTAATTTAGATGAATTCTATTTAGCATGGAGAAATGATATCTTAATTTACAAAAAAAATCTCTTAGAAAAGCTAGAACAAGTTACAGTATTACTCTGCATTAATAGAAGAGAATAAGAATAATCCCAGGTTTCTTTTCAACACTATAGCCAGGCTAACAAAGAGTCAGGACTCGGTCAATCCTCGCATCCCCCCAGAGCTTTCTAGTCAGGACTTTTTGAACTTTTTCAATCATAAAATTTTATCTATTAGAGATAAAATCAGTCAGATTCTCCCCACCGTAAACTTAAGTACAGCAACTACCACAACTCCTTCAACTGATATCTGTTTAGATAAGTTTACTCCAATTGACCTTTTAGAGTTAGATAAAATTATCTCCTCATCCAAGCCTTCATCCTGTTTTTTTAGACCCTATCCCTACCAGGTTATTTAAAATAGTCTTCCCAATTGTTGGTAGTCGTATTCTTCATATAATTAATTCTTCTTTAACTTTGGGTTATGTGCCGCAGGCTTTTAAAATTGCTGTAATTAAACCCTTACTCAAAAAGCCAACGCTCGATCCAGGAGTTTTGGCTAACTATCGGCCAATCTCTAATCTGCCTTTCATTTCAAAAATCTTAGAGTTGTTGCTGCACAATTCTTTGACCATTTGCAGGGAAATGGTTTATTTGAAGAGTTTCAATCTGGGTTCAGAGTTCATCACAGCACTGAAACAGCCTTAGTGAAGGTCACCAATGACCTCCTTATGGCATCTGATAATGGACTCGTTTCTGTACTTGTCCTTTTAGATCTTAGTGCAGCCTTTGATACTATCGATCATGACTTTCTACTTGATAGATTAGAGCACTATGTTGGACTAAATGGAACTTCGCTGCAGTGGTTTAGATCTTATTTGTCCGATAGACTTCAGTTTATTCACATTAATGATGAGTTTTCTTCCAACTCTAAGCTCAGTCACGGAGTTCCACAGGGATCTGTGTTAGGCCCTACTCTTTTTAGTTTATATGTGCTTCCATTAGGCAATATCAATAGAAAGCACTGTATACATTTTCATTGTTACGCAGATGACTCGCAATTATACCTGTCAATGAAGCCCGATGATTGTAATCAGTTAGCCGAGTTACATGCCTGTCTTAAGGAAATCAAAGCTTGGATGACTTGTAATGTTCTGCTTTTAAACCCAGATAAGACTGAAGTCATTCTTGTTGGTCCAAAAAAACTTTAGAAATACCTTTCCAAATCAAACTCGTAATTTGGATGCCGCTACTCTCTCTGAATAGTTCTGTGAGGAACCTTTGAGTTATTTTTGATCAAGATCTATTCTTTAATTCACATATTAAATTGTTTCTAAGACTGCCTTCTATCATCTGCACAATATTACCAAGATTAGGGGTATCTTGTCTCTGAATGATGCTGAGAAACTGATCCACACTTTTGCTAGTTCTAGATTAGATTATTGTAATTCGATATTATCAGGTTGTCCTAACATATCTTTAAAAAGTCTTCAGTTGATCCAAAATGCTGCTGCAAGAGTTTTAATGGGTTCCAGAAAGAGAGATCATATTGCTCCGGTTCTGGCCTCCCTTCATTGGCTTCCCATAGAGTTTAGAATTAAGTTTAAAATCCTTCTTCTCACTTACAAAGCTCTTAATAATCAGGCCCCCTTATATATAAAAGATCTGATATTACCCTATCATCCTAACAGAGCACTACGCTCCCAAAATGCTGGATTACTTGTAATACCCAGAATCTCCAAAAGTACAATGGGAGGCAGAGCCTTCTGCTATCAAGCTCCTTTCCTGTGGAACCAGTTACCACTCTGGGTCCGGGAGTCAGACTCGATCTCTGTTTTTAAGAATAGGGTAAAAACCTTCTGTCACCATGGGTTGAGATGCCGTCTCGGCACTGAGCCCATGTTTTCCCTCATCCCTGCCTCCCATTGAGCGGCGTCTCAGCTGGCCCCCAGCTGGCAGCATTATGGACGGCTGGGGCCAATTAGTCTTCATCAGCTGGGGCGCTGCCAATGAGGATAAATAGGAGCAGCCTCGATGACTCGGGGCTGCGACATAAACACATTGCTAAGCTGAAGCCCCTTCGTCTGGTGTCAGCTTATACTCCTCTTGCAGCATTCCTGTGTTTGTATCCCGCTGTGAGGATGTACGTCTTGTTACCCCCACGTCCGGTACGAGCTGCTTACCTCTGCGCTGTGCAACCTGTGAGTGTACCTCTGCATGAGTATCTGTGCTCTCCTCATCCCTTATCCCTTACCCAAAATAAACCATCTCGACTCACTGGCTTGTCCCTGGCTCTGATTGCCCGGCTCCCTAGAGCCGGATATGACAGTATGTCGCAGCCAGAAGAGTTGCCGGCGGCCGTGAGTCGCTGTGGAAATGTACCTTTCTGTCCGGGTGTAAGCGCTGCTAGCATGCCGTTTCCCAGGAGTCACTTCCGGCGCCAGGGCGACGAGCTGAGGTCCATCTCGGAGGCTGTCGACGGGACGTTCTTCACCCTGCACGACGCCTCCAACGCGAGACGCTGGCATCCGGGCCGTGCTGAGGAACTCCTGGACTGTCACCCTCACTCTCTGTACCATCTGGAGGACAGTGCCAGGATAGACGCTGCAGGTACACAGCAAGAGAAGCTCCACGGGGTGGATGGAAATCCCGGCAGGGAGTCGAAGTGGGCGACGTCTTTCCCCGCTTCGGAGTCCCGTTCCTGCCGCTATTCCAGTCCGGGAGTTCGCGCCAACCAGAGGACTTCCCCCGACCTGCGTCACGTCACTCGGGATTCCCTTCAAGGAGCCGCAGCTGACAGCAGTTATGTCCGGGGTCGAGTGGCTGTCGCGAGCTCTACTGTGTTTCCTGTCACCACCTTCAGGCATGTGGCGGCGGCAGTGAGATTGATGGTGAGGACTTCAGGGCTACGAAGCTTTCCCGTGCTCGACGCCTCCCTCGTCTCGATCTCCGATCTGGAGCGGCGAATCCTGGGTCTCCCCCTCGCTTCGTTCCCTGGGAGTAGTCGTCATCACATCGCCGAGTCACCTCTGCACGAACCTCGTCCGGATCCAGTTCTGGGTCATCGTCAGGACCGTTCCTCCCACGCAGCTGTCATCCCTTCGCCTCATCAGTGTGGAGATTCTACAGCCTCGTCCCCTGAGCCTCGTTCCCCCGCTGTCATTCCTGGACATTCGGGCTGGCTCACCCCGGCTGTTTCCCCCTCCTCCTCGACGCGCTTCCTGACCGCTGTGTGTGCCTGGAATCCCGGCCTGGTGAGCTCTCTGCTGGAGACAACGCGAGCGATCCTCAGACGAATTCCCGGGGGGTCCTCCGTTATCGCCGGGCGGGGAGAGGAAGAAGCAGATTCCACTACAGCAGGCGATACTCAACCTCCAGGGGGCAGGCAAGTCATTGTTTTTTCACACCTGCTTAATGATTTGCTCTGTCACATCCCTGGAGGAGAAGTTCAGGGTTCGCAGCTCCCTGAACTCTCCCCACCTGCTGTAACCTGTATGCCTAATCCCGCATCCTCTGTGTCTCTCTCCGCCGAGCGGTCCCCGGCTCCGGGTCAACGTGGTGGGATATGGAGAGGGCCTGTGGTTCCGCAGCTACATTGCGGACGGAGGAGGGGGACTGACTGCTGCGTGGAGTCTACGCTGACGACTGAGCGTCCCTGGGTCTCCACGGAGGAGCGGTTCGGTCCAGCGGGACGAGATTCTTCTGGCTTCACGCCGAGTGGGTCGTCGGCGGGGTCACCTGAGCTGGAGGGATCTCAAGCTGCGCTGACCATCGTGCTGGCTGCGGGGCCCGACGCGGCTAGATGGGAGCCTGACAACGACCTCCTGACGACGGATCCTGGATCTTCGCAGTCCTGGACGGCGTCAGAACCCGAGATCAGGCGAGTGCTCTCCTTCTTTTCTCTCTTTTTATCTTTGAGCACTTCAGCCTATCTCCAGGGGAGACGAGCAGGGTGCAGCCGCCCGCTGCGTCTGAGCTCGTCTCGCCGGGTTCTGGCGCTGCCGGTGATCCTGATCCCGGTTCTGTTTTCTCTTCTGAGCCTTCTTCCAGGGTCACCGGCGAGGAGTTGCTGTTCCTCGTGGTGCTGGAGGGTCCGGGTTCAACGTTGGAGGTCGGTTCTGGTGCAGGGTCCAACGTGGGTTCGCCCGAGACCCAATCGGGGTCCAATGTGGGTTCGCCTGAGGCCCGATCGGGGTCCGACGTGGGTGCTGCCCCAGTGTTGTCCAGGTCCGGTGAGGAGGTGGCCGTTTCCCTGAGGCCCGCCGCCCTCGTCATCGGCTCTCCCCTGAGCCTCTTCCACCGGGATCCGCTCTGACCCTTCGTCCGTCTCAACGGTCCTGGTGGTTGAGTGATGCGGGTCGACGACCCGACCCGCAAAACTTTCGGTTCGGCGATCTGGTTTCCCCCCACTGGTCTGTGTTTGCCTTTGGGCGGCCTGGTTCGGCAGCCGTTGGACTGGATTCCTGGGATCTGGGTCCAGAGTTCGCCGTCCGAACATTTCTCTTCCCCTGATTCGCCAGCTGGACAATGGGCGGGGAGATCTCCGGAGCCATCTCGGCTATTTTTGGACTCTGCCTGCCATACACCTCGGGTGTCACTTTTTCTTTTATCGTTATTAAGGTCACTTGGGTGTAATGTCTGTCCTGTTGGTGGATGTGTATTTATAGTGCTGTGCGTTTTCCTTCCCTCGTACCCAGCATTTTATTTTTTGTACCATGTTTTTAGTCTCGTTTTTGCATTGTAGAGTTATGTTTTGTTCCCTTTCAGACCATACTCTGCAGTTGCCCATTCATTCCAGTCACTTTCATTTCTTTAGGTGACTGTGGGTATTTATATATTCATGTGTGTGGGTTTTTCTTTGCCTGCACTCAGTATTTCTTTTTTATGCCCTGTTGGTTCATTATAGAGTCATGTGCCTTGTTTTCCGTAACACCATGCTCTGTAATTGTCCATTTGTTCCAGTCACTTTTCTTGGTGACTGTGTGTATGTACTTATATTGGTGCTGTGTATTGTGTTTTCCCTTTATTTGACCATACTCAGCATTTTTTGCCCTGTACCTTTTTGGTGGTTCTTTTTTTTTTCCTTGCTCTGGGTCACGCATGGTTGGTACTCTCTGGGTAGTATGTAACCGGCGTGTTGACCCAGTTCTTCTCCCCATCTGTACCTGGGTTAATTATTCAGTTTTGTCAGTATTGTATTTGGGTTTTTCTTTCCCGCTACCCTACATTGCCCCATTGGTGTTGTCCTTCCCTTGGCTTCTTCCCCTCCGGTCCGCCTCCCTTCCTCCCACCCTAGGTGGGGGGGGGGGGCTGGGATGTTCCTGGTCGTTCAGGAGCCCGACCTTGAGGGAGGGGCTCTGTCACCATGGGTTGAGATGCCGTCTCGGCACTGAGCCCATGTTTTCCCTCATCCCTGCCTCCCATTGAGCGGCGTCTCAGCTGGCCCCCAGCTGGCAGCATTATGGACGGCTGGGGCCAATTAGTCTTCATCAGCTGGGGCGCTGCCAATGAGGATAAATAGGAGCAGCCTCGATGACTCGGGGCTGCGACATAAACACATTGCTAAGCTGAAGCCCCTTCGTCTGGTGTCAGCTTATACTCCTCTTGCAGCATTCCTGTGTTTGTATCCCGCTGTGAGGATGTACGTCTTGTTACCCCCACGTCCGGTACGAGCTGCTTACCTCTGCGCTGTGCAACCTGTGAGTGTACCTCTGCATGAGTATCTGTGCTCTCCTCATCCCTTATCCCTTACCCAAAATAAACCATCTCGACTCACTGGCTTGTCCCTGGCTCTGATTGCCCGGCTCCCTAGAGCCGGATATGACACCTTCCTTTTCAATATAGCCTATGATTAGGGAGGGATCTTGTTTCTTAACTGCCACAATCAGTGTGTGAATGTGTGTGTGAATGGGTGAATAGCAGGATCTGTAAAGCGCTTTGGTCATCAAGAGATGAGAATAAAAGCGCTATATAAGTGAGTGCCATTTACCATTTAACCCCCCTTTTGTTTTGCTGTTAATAGATTCAGACTGCTGGGTGACCTTCAATAATGTACTTGGCTTCTCACCGTTAATGTTTGCTCTTTTTATGTCTGTTCTTTTCTTCTTCTCTATCCCCTCACCCCCAGCCAGTCGCAGCAGATGACTGCCCCTCCCTGAGCCTGGTTATGCTAGAGGTTTCTTCCTGTTAAATGGGAGTTTTTCCTCTCCACCGTTGCTAAGTGCTTGCTCACAGGGGATCGTCTGATTGCTGGGTCTTTCTGCAATTGTGGAGTTTTCCCTACTTTTGATAGTCTATGAAATTACTTCTGTTGTGATATGGCGCTATATAAATAAAGCTGAATTGAATTGTTTCCCTTTTGAAATAAAATATCCTGGTCATAACTGACCTTGGCACATCACAAAGTGCATTTAGCTGAATAAAAAATGAACTGTCAAACAGTTCAGTGCACAAACCCCCCAAGAAAATGTTGATAACATTAACAAACATTGCACATCCACTATTATGGTTTGTTTAGATTTAAATCACCACGTGTGAGTAGGAACCTCTTTTTATAACTACACATTCCATTGCACACACATATCAGTGAACCAAAAATTTTTAGTAGAGTTAAGGATGCAAAAAGCACCCACTTAAAAACTTGAGTAATGATTTCAGTCTTGAAGGTTTGAGGTTTTTCTTCAAACTTTATAACAATTTTCATATAGTTTTCTACTTTTCTCTGTAAATTTATCTAAATTTGAAACCATTTCCCTCAAATTTGTAATTTCATTCTGTAAAATTGACTTTTCTTGTACATTTGAGACTTTATTATACATTTGTGGATTATTTTATGGCTAATTGTTTTTTTTAATAAAATTAATGGGGTTTGTTGTATGAATTTGAAACAGATTGTGGTAAAGATCTGACTTTTTTTCCATATACAATTTACACTTTTGACCATAGTTTTGCAGAGCCAGAACAGAACAATAATTTAATTGATGTCAAAGAAAAAAAAATATACAATTATATTTAATGAAATAAATTAACTTAAATTACCAAAGATGCAGTTATTTCTGTTAAAATATTTCTATATATTTATAGTTTTTAGAACTCTCCTCACCACCCAGACAGCAGGAAAAACCTGCCTTATTTTGAAATTCAAATATTGGCACATTTAGTTTGTCTGAAGGCTGTAGACAGATTAAAGTCATTGACTTCGTGAATTTCGGGCATCTTGACTTGCCAGGTACATGATAATGAACATAAATTATTGTTAATGGCTGGTGAAGTAAATCCTCAGCATTTCAATCACTTTTGCCTCTTTCCCTGCGTATGAAGCCTAACCACACCTGTTTGATCAGCGACTCTTATTGTTCCGTTACCAGCAGGTTAAAACCAGCATAAATGCTTCCACTGCTTACATACCTCTTACGATTTTTTTCTGCGTTTAAAGTACTTTAATAAGAAGCTCATGCTTCTCTCAGACAATGATGCTAGCGAGACGCTCTGCCTCTGACTGGAACTGTCAGGCGGACAGGCTTCTGAGCTCTGCGTGGATTGACGGTCACGCGCGTTGTTTGTGTACGCGCTTGTGGCCCGTCATTCCTTCATATTTTTTCTTAAAATTCCTTGGTGTGGCCTGGGCCCATGGGCCTCTCGGAGGTTGCTTCTGGGCCGCTAATTGGATAGGCCTAACCACTGTTACCAACTCCTCAGTAAGGAAAGTAGTTATTGGCTGTCCTAAAAGTTGCCAAAACTTGACAAATGACGTCATTGCCTAATTTGCATAATTGATCATTTGCATGTACAGTAATTGTAATGAATGCTGTAGTAGAGAAGAATAATGTCACGGGAGAGACAAAAATTGAGTAAAAAACACCCTAAATATGTTTAGAACTACAAATTAACTTTAGTCTGTTGATTCTTGGTTTGTTTGTTTTAATTTTGCCATTTAAATAGGCCATCACTAACTGACAGCGAAGAAACATTTGCATTCCACTCTGTAAAACAGGGCAGGTTTGGCGGGGGGTTTGTGCATGTGCAATTCATTTGCAATCTGGACCCGAGTGGTGTGGATCTCCTCTCTGACCGCAGCTAAGGTAACTGCTGCACAGTGTTGTGTTGCTAGATATACGATAGTTTTAGGGGCTATACAATATACGATCAAACTTTTTAAAAAGGCCAAATATACAATAGTTTTGGCATTTCCATGCGCATCCCCCCCCCCAAAAAAAATGCTTTGATTTACGTGAACACCCATACATCACCAGAAACTGAAACTTGCTCTTACCTGATCAACTCGTACCTCCTGGGCTGGCTGGCTGGCTGGCTTCTCCTCACTGTCTGCCACTGCCAGTCAGTCACATCAGCAGCACTCGGCTCATGTTTCTTTGCTGTACGAGCACTGCAACAAACATAAAAAGTGAACTTGAGTTTGGACTTGGAGGAAAAAAAAAAGAGTCCGGCAGCACTGACACAGATGCTGGTAAGAAAAGAAAGCAACCCTGCCAGGGCAGTCAGCAGCTTTATTGCCCGCCTTGGCGTTATACCATTCCACGCACATTTAAAGGTCTGATGACACGATTTTTACATTTTTTTAGCATGTTGTGTAAACCCAAAAGTCATTGTCGATGATCAATATAATATTTACAACAGCGCCTGCATATACTAGTTATCATCAAAAAACCGTAGCCGCTGATTTGACTGTGGTGCCGCCCACCAAATGAAGGGCGGCACCCCCATGACGTAAGCGACAGAACGGATGCCGGTGTTGTTGACTGGAATGACAGCAGCTTTGTAGCTCACAGTTTGTTTCTCTGGTTTCTTGTTTTAATTTTACGGCTATGCCTTTGCGTTGTGTCACAGGCTTAGATAACAGCAGGCCGTAAAAGACCACATCACACGCTTCAGCTCCAACTGTCATAAGCCTCCTTGTGCGCTTTTACGCAGGAGGAGCAGAAGGATTAATGGATTTCTCTCTACATGTCTGTTCTTTTCTTCTTCTCTATCCCCTCACCCCCCAGCCAGTCGCAGCAGATGACTGCCCCTCCCTGAGCCCGGTTCTGCTGGAGGTTTCTTCCTGTTAAAAGGGAGTTATTCCTCTCCACCGTCGCCAAGTGCTTGCTCACAGGGGATCGCCTGATTGCTGGGGTCTTTCTGCAACTGTGGGGGTTCCCCCTACAGTTGATAGTGCTATGAGATGACTGTTGTTGTGAAATGGCGCTATATAAATAAAGTTGAATTGAATTGATTTATGCGCAGCTTTGACCTACTTTCTGTGAGCGCATGCTGATGCTCACTGGTCCGGCCACATCCCCTCTATCATTATCACCAGCTGATTCAAACTCCCGCTGATCATCTTTCCCGGTCCTCGCCCAGGTGCCTCTCGTAACACCATCACCAGCAGTGCGTGTACTTAGCGGCTGTTTGCCGTCACGCACTGCTGGTCCATGGTATTGTCATCTGTGCTGTTAGTCTGCCATTATTTTCAGCACTCTCATGACGTGTTAGTTACTCCATATTTGCCATGGTTCTCGTGTGTCCTTGAAACGATGTCGGCTCTGGGGCGCACCTGTGGCTAACACGTCTCCTCTCATTTGTTCGCTGGGCGATGCCGGCCCCCAAATGCCATCAGTAAGTATGTTTGTGTTTCTTGTACGTCTTCACCTTTTTGGGAATTGTCTGTCTTTCTGTATTAAATGTGCTGTGGTGAACCCTGCACATAAATCCTCGTTATTTCATCCTCCCTCTCTGTGCCCTGTGTAAGAGCGCACAGAGGGTCATTATGAATGGATTTATGTGCAGGATTCACCACAGCACATGTATTGAACATAAGACTGATGACAACAGTTCCCAAAAAGGTGAAGACTTACAAAAATAAACAGAAACACTTACAGTTGGCGTTCGGGGCTGACATTGCACAGCAAACGCATGGAGAGGAGACGTGTTAACCACGGTTGCGCCCCAGGGCCGACATCGCTTCAAGGGGCGCAACAGAACCACGGCTGTGTGGAGTGGCTAACACGTCGTGATAGTGTTGGCAATTTTGGCTGGCTGACAACACGGCAGATGATGCACACACAACATGAACAGCTGACTGTCAAAGAGAGAGGGTACATGGTCAGACCGGCGAATCTTGGACAGTGCCCACCTGAAAGTGGTTCAAAACTGCACATAAACCACATGTACAAAACAAAAACAACAAGAACTCAAAAGATAATACATAATAAACCCGATGCCTGAGCCACAGAGAATACACTGCTATGATTTGATTGAAAAATTATTAATTATTATTGATTATTTATTATTATTTATTATTATTGATGCTTTGTTTTTATCTATTTTTGTGAAGTGTCCTTGAGTGTCTTGAAAGGCACTTTTAAATGAAATGTATTATTATTATTATTATTATTATTATTATTATTATTATTAAAAATCATGTTTAAATAAATTATTTTTCTGAACAAATAATTTGTTGCAATATCTGTAACAAAAGCATAACACTCGGTGTTCCCCTGCCATGTGTTTGTCGCTGCTGCTGCGGCGGGAGTGTGTGCCTCTCCACTGTCACTCTGAGTCTGACACGCTAGGCACGATGCCCGCTTGGCACGGCTCAAACCTATAAGGTCTGATGCCCCCAGATTCTTCATTATCATCCCATTCTTCTGAATTATAATCATCTGAAGATTGGACAACACAAACCAATTCCAGACTACATGTGCTGGAACCATTGTTGATGTTTTCTACCGCTTCCATCCTGGGTGTACAATGGGCAGCCAAGTGCTGTGTTCTGTCGCTGACATCACAACATGGCCAGGGGGTTTTCCAGCCACTGACGCAATTTGTGACGTGGCGCTCATAAAACGTTGGATATTCATGTGAAAAAAAAGCCTGTTTGACTTAGAACTGCGCAGACCAACCTATTTTGTCATATTGAAATTATGTGTTGCAAAATTAGATGAAGTCAGAATCATGTCATCAGACCTTGAAGGGATGGCTTCAACCTGTTGCTTGGAAGAAGGCTAAAGCACTTTGCCGCTGCTGCAGCATTCAATTGATATCAGACACTGCAGTTCTGAAAACACTATTAGTTTACTGTAACTGCAATACCCCCTCATGGATCGTCACCTTATCGTGGTGGGGGGGGTTTGCGTGCCCCAGTGATCCCAGGAGCTATGTCGTCCGGGGCAATTTGCCTCTGATAGGGTCACCCAAGACAAACTGGTCCTGGGTGAAGGGCCAGACTAAGAACGATCCAACTGACTCTCATGATAAATTCTATATCAAGGATTCAGTGTACCCCGCCCGGTATGGGGTTACCGGGGCCCCACCCTGGAGCCAGGCCTGAGGGAGGGGCTCGAAGGCTAGCGTCTGGTGGCCGGGTTTCCACCCATGGGACCCGGCAAGGCTCAGCCCGAAGGAGTTACATGGGTCCGCCCTCCAGTGGGCTCACCACCTGCAGGAGGAATCATGGGGGTCCGGTGCTATGTGGATTAGGTGGCGGTCAAAGGCGGAGACCTTGGCGGACTGATCCCAAGCTTTCTAAACTGGCTTTTGGTACGTGGAATGTCATCTCTCTGGTGGGGAAGGAGCCTGAGCTGGTGTACGAGGTTGAGAGATACCGGCTAGATATAGTCGGCCTCACCTCAACACACAGCTCCGGTTCCGGAACCAGTCTCCTGGAGAGGGGCTGGAGCTTGGCCTTTTCTGGAGTTGCCCCGGGCGAGAGGCGACGAGCAGGGGTGGGTATTCTTGTATCCCCCCCCACCTTGCTGCCTCTATATTGGAGTTTTCCCCGGTGGACGAAAGGGTTACTTCCCTGCGCCTTTGGGTTGGGAAACGGATCCTGACCATCATTTGTGCCTATGCACCAAATGATGTTTCAGAGTACCCACCCTTTTAGGAGTCTGTGACTGGGGTGCTGGAGGGTGCTTCTCTTGGAGACTCCATTGTCCTACTGGGGGACTTCAATGTGCACGTGGGCAACAACAGTGAAACCTGGAGGGGGGTAATTGGGAGGAACGGCCTGTCCGATCTGAACCCGAGTGGTGTTCAGTTATTGGACTTCTGTGCTAACCACAGTTCGTCCATAACGAACACCATGTTCAAGCATAAGGGTGTCCATATGCGCACCTGGCACCAGGACACCCTAGGTCGCAGGTCGATGATCGATTTTGTTATCGTGTCATCAGACCTGCGACCATATGTCTTGGACACCCGGGTAAAGAGAGGTGCAGAGCTGTCAACTGATCACCACCTGGTGGTGAGTTGGATTAGATGGCAGGGGAGGAAGCCATTCAGACCTGGTAGACCCAAACGTATAGTGAGGGTGTGCTGGGAACATCTGGTTGAGGCCCCTGTCCGGGAGGTCTTCAACTCCCACCTCCGGAAGAACTTCAACCACATTCCGAGGGAGTCTGGAGACATGGAGTCTGAATGGGCCATGTTCTCCACCTCTGTTGTTGAAGCGGCGGCCCAGAGCTGCGGCCGCAAGGTGGTCGGTGCATGTCGTGGTGGCAACCCTCGAACCAAGTGGTGAACACCAGTGGTGAGGGGGGCCATTAAGCTGAAGAAGGAGTCCTATCAAGCTTGGTTGGCTTGTGGGACTCCCGAAGCAGCTGAGGTGTACCGGCAGGCCAAGTGGAGTGCAGCTCGGGTGGTTGCTGAAGCAAAAACCCAGGTATGGGAGGAGTTCGGTGAGGCCATGGAACAAGACTTTCGGCCGGCCTTGAAGAGATTCTGGCACTGTCTGGCGGCTCAGGAGAGGAAAGCAGGTCCCTGTCCACACTGTGTATGGTGCAGATGGGACACTGTTGACTTCAACTGGGGATATCGCCGGGCAGTGGAAGGAATACTTCGAGGATCTCCTCAATCCCACTGATACGCCTTTCACAGAGGAATCAGAGTTTGTGGACGAGGGGGATGACTCGCCAATCACAGGGGCTGAGGTCGCCAAGGTGGTTAAAAATCTCCTTGGTGGCCGGGCCCCAGGGGTGGACGAGATTCGCCCGGTGTACCTCAAGGCCCTGGATGTTGTTGGGCTGTCATGGTTGACACGCCTCTGCAACATTGCGTGGAGGTAGGGGGCAGTGCCTTTGGCATGGCAAACCGGGGTGGTGGTTCCTCTCTTCAAAAAAGGGGACCGGCGGGTGTGCTCCAACTTTAGAGGGATCACACTCCTCAGCCTCCCTGGGAAAGTCTATGCCAAGGTACTGGAGAGGAGAGTCCGGCCGTTGGTCGAACCTCGGATTCAGGAGGAGTAATGTGGTTTTCGTCCTGGCCGTGGCACATCGGACCAGCTCTTTACCCTCTCGAGAATTCTTGAGGGTTCGTGGGAGTTTGCCCAACCAGTTTACATGTGTTTTGTGGACTTGAAGAAGGCATTTGACCGCGTCCCTCGTGGTTTTTTGTGGGGGGTGCTTCGAGAGTATGGGGTATCGGGCTTGTTGTTACGAGCTATTTGGTCTCTGTACGACCGTTGTGAGAGTTTGGTTCGTATTGCCAACACTCGGTCGGACTCATTCCCAGTGAGAGTTGGACTGTGCCAGGGCTGCCCTTTGTCACCGATCCTGTTCATAATTTTTATGGACAGGATTTCTAGGCGCAGCCAGGGAATGGAGGGTGTCATGCTTGGTGACCACAGGATCTCATCTCTGTTGTTTGCAGATGATGTTGTCCTATTGGCTTCATCCAGCAATGACCTCCAGCTCTTGCTGGGACGGTTTGCCGCTGAGTGTGAAGCGGCTGGGATGAGAATCAGCACCTCCAAGTCCGAGTCCATGGTCCTCAGCCGGAAAAAGGTGGATTGTCTTCTTTGGGTTGGGGACAAGCTCCTGCCCCAAGTGGAGGAGTTTAAGTATCTTGGGGTCTTGTTCACGAGTGAGGGGAAAATGGAGCGAGAGATTGACAGACGGATTGGAGCAGCATCTGCAGTGATGCGGACGTTGTACCGTTCTGTTGTGGTGAAGAGGGAGCTTAGTTCTAAGGCAAAGCTGTCGATTTACCAGTCCATCTACGTTCCTACTCTCACCTATGGTCACGAGCTTTGGGTAATGACCGAAAGAACAAGATCGTGGATACAAGCGGCTGAAATGAGCTTTCTCCGTAGGATTGCTGGATTCACCCTCAGAGATAGGGTGAGGAGCTCAGTCATCCGGGAGAGGCTCAGAGTAGAACTGCTGCTCCTCCACATTGAAAGGAGTCAGTTGAGGTGGTATGGGCATCTGATTAGGATGCCTCCTGGACGCCTCCCACTTGAGGTGTTTCGGGCAAGTCCCACTGGGAGGAGACCCCGGGGCAGACCCAGGACTCGGTGAAGAGACTATGTCTCCCAGCTGGTCTGGGAACACCATGGTATCCTCTCTGAAGAGCTGGAGCAGGTAGTTGGGGAGAGGGAAGTCTGGGCTTCTCTGCTTGAACTGCTGCCTCCGCGACCCGGACCTCCAGAAAAGCGGTAGAAGATGGATGGATGGATGGATGGTAACTGCAATACTGCTGCTGCACGAGGCTACTATGAGACTAACCGAGACTGCCTGGGATGGGAAGGGGACAGGAGAGCCTCAAGGTACCACCCACTGCTTGTTGAGGATGATAACTGCAGAGCAATCACGCACTTTCACGTCTGTGTCCAAAACACAAGAAAAGTCTTTGATAACACCTGGAAAAGTCGTTAGATTTGTCGCTAGTTGCTTTTGACCAAAAAAGTCATCGAGGGGGGCATCACTAACTGACAGTGAAGAAACATTTGCATCCCACTCTGTAAAACAGGGCAGGTTTGGCAGGGGGTTTGCGCATGTGCAATTCATTTGCAATCTGGACCCAAGTGGTGTGGATCTCCTCTCTGACTGCAGCTAAGCTAACTGCTGCACAGTGTTGAGTTGCTAGATAAATGATAGTTTTAGGGCCTATACAATATATGATCAAACTTTTTAAAAAGGCCAAATATACAATAGTTTTGGCATTTCCTTGCGCATCAAACCTCCCCCCCCCCCCAAAAAAAATGTAAGTGAGCAGGGGTGGGTATTCTTGTATCCCCCCCACCCCACCTTGCGGCCTATATATTGGAGTTTTCCCCGGTGGACGAAAAGGTTGTTTGCCTGCGCCTTCGGGTTGGGAAATGGGTCCCGACCATCATTTGTGCCTATGCACCAAATGATGGTTTAGTGTACCCACTCTTTTTGGAGTCTCTGACTGGGGTGCTGGAGGATGCTCCTCTTGGAGACTCCATTGTCCTACTGGGGGAGTGCAGAGCTGTCAGCTGCTCATCACCTGGTGGTGAGTTGGCTCCGATGGCAGGGGAGGACGCCATTCAAACCTGGTAGACCCAAACGTATAGTAAGGGTGTGCTGGGAACGTCTGGCTGAGGCCCCTGTCCGGGAGGTTTTCAACACCCACCTCCAGAAGAACTTTGATCACATTCTGAGGGAGTCTGGAGACATGGAGTCTGAATGGGCCATGTTCTCCACCTCCATTGTTGAAGCGGCTGCCCAGAGCTGCGGCCACAAGGTCATCGGTGCATCTTGTGGTGGCAACCCCCAAAACAAGTGGTGGACACCAGTGGTGAGGGGGGCCATTAAGCTGAAGAAGGAGTCTTATCAAGCTTGGTTGGCTTGTGAGACTCCCGAAGAAGCTGAGGTGTACCGGCAGGCGAAGCGGAATGTGGCTCGGGTGATTGCTGAAGCAAAAACTCGGGTGTGGGAAGAGTTTGGTGAAGCCATGGAGCAAGACTTTCGGTCGGTATCGAAGAGATTCTGGCAAACTGTCCGGCGGCTCAGGAGGGGGAAGCAGCTCCCTGTCCATACTGTGTATGGTGCAGATGGGGCACTGCTGACTTCGACTGGGGATATTGTCGGGCGGTGGAAGGAATACTTTGAGGATCTCCTCAATCTCACTAACACACCTTCCACAGAGGAAGCAGGGCTTGTGGATGAGGAGGACAACTCACCCATCATGGGGGCTGAGGTACCTGAGTACCTCAAGGCCCTGGATGTTGTAGGGCTGTAATGGTTGACACGCCTCTGCAACATTGCATGGAGGTCGGGGACAGTGCCTTTGGCATGGCATTGGTTGTGGTTCCCCTCTTTAAAAAGGGGGACCGGAGGGTGTGCTCCAAATTTAGAGGAATCACACTCCTCAGCCTCCCTGGGAAGGTCTATGCCAAGGTACTGGAGAGGAGAGTCCAGCCGTTGGTCGAACCTCGGATTCAGGAGGAGCAATGTGGTTTTCGTCCTGGTTGTGGCACATCGGACCGGCTCTTTACCCTATTGAGAATCCTTGGGGGTTTGTGGGAGTTTTCCCAACCAGGTTACATATGTTTTGTGGACTTGGACAAGGCATTCGACCACGTCCCTCGTGGTTTTTTGTGGGGGGGGGGGGGGTGCTTCAGGAGTATGGGGTATCGGGCTTGTTATTATGAGCTATCTGGTCTCTATAGGACTGTTGTGAGAGTTTGGTTCATATTGCCAACACTCGGTCGGACTCATTCCCAATGAGAGTTGGACTCCGCCAGGGCTGCCCTTTCTCACCGATCCTGTTCATAATTTTTATGGACAAGATTTTATAGCAATATGTGATTAATAATTATGATCAGGTATAAAAATTATTTAATTTGTATTAATGTATCGGGACCTGAGATGAACTCTGGGTCCATACACACAGAAAAAGTTAATAAACACTCGTGGGGCACCAGCTCCTCTTTAAGGAGCACTTTAATCCTTAATTTCACTTTATACCTATTTAATCACTTAATAAATTAGTTAATAATCAGTCTCAAAATTTTAGTGAATTCGATACTGGGGCTTTGAAACCAGACTCAGAATGAAATAAATTCCCAGCAACTTCTCTCATTTTCACATATTTATTAAATGAAATGATGATTAAAGGCCATTGAAATGAGTTTCAAGAACCATTAAATTAAACTTGTAAATGATAGAGTAACAATGTGAACATTTGCAGAACCAGGGCGAAAATGTAAGCTGAATTTAGATCAGTTAGAAGTTAGCAGATTATGGAAAACAGAACACAAATTTTATGGGGAAAATTAAACTAATTATATGGAAAATTCTGGATTATTCTTAAGAAAATGAAAACAGAATTTTAATGAAAAGAAGAGTTATGTTAAGTGCTCTTTAATTTTGCATCTGATCAGATACTGAATTATTCTCAAATCTCAGACGTTTTATTCAACAGATGAATAAAAAATGCAGCTCACGTGACCAGGTTGAAGCTGAAGATCCTTTCAGCGTCGTAGTCTGTTGTTCTCAGATGGTTCCAAAACAAGAATATCTGACCAGCAGATATTTTTATAAAATACAGCTTTTCCAGTCTGTTGTCACAAGATGAGATCGTGGATGTTTGATCCCAATGGCTGAGGTACAGCCCAAAAGTCTCACTTTTTCGTGGCGTGTTGATTTCTTCAGCTGCACGTCGTGGATCACTTCTCACGAGGGAATTCAAAAATAATTACAAAATCTGATCCAATAGCAAAATTAAAAGATTTTTGGACTTCGTGGAGATGAAATTACCTTCTAGTGTGTAAGTGGTCAATAAAAATTATAAACATACAGTCAAAATTACAAACGGTGAGTTTAAAGAAAGTTTAACAGGAAAAAGTTATAAAAATAAACTTCTAGAAATGGAGTTTGACTCCAAATTTAGGATTTGAGTTCAGGAAAGAAAAAGATTAATTCCTAGACGTTTAAAGAAAAAAAAACATGTGGGAGAAATCTCCTTTGTTCTGTGGCAAATGAAGAGTTCTTTTTTCTCACGTAGGGATCTGAAGTGCTTTGCAGTCATCTGGTGTCAAGACAAGACAAAGGGACAAAGAGCAGAGCCGAAAGAAGACGAGAAGAGAGTGATTCTTCTCTTTATCTGCGGATAACTTTTGCGGGCTTCCGGGATTGACAAGAGCCTCCAGCCAATAGTCTTCCTTCATGGGTGGGTTTTATGAACTTTAGTCCAATAAACAAACAGGCTTTTGTCTGTAACAACCAATAACTCTGAGAGAGCTGCTGTCAAGCAGAGATTGGCGGCAGCCAGCCACATGACTTGCGGGGCGTTTTTGGCAACCGGATACACCTCTTAAAACTGAACATTCATTTATACACTTATGTGTAAAATCTAACCTACTTCAGTGGCTCATGCAACTTTATAACTAGGGCTTTTAAATTAACATGCAAGAATAAACATTTTGTTAATGTCACTGGTTAAGTCCAGCATGTCCCAGAGTTTCCAGAAGAGGGCAATGTTGAGCTGTGGATATTTTGTAGTGACCATATGGCATTCCACAAAGGTCTGTCTTTTGTCCATGTTTATTGGGCCCTAAAAGGTCCAGGAGGAATTCCTGAGACTGGTTTAACAAAGGAATGTTGGTCCAGCTGTGGTCTTGGGATAAAAGAGCAGTTCTTGACTGTCCTTTTCCTGGGTGAAACAATGTCTTTAAACTAAAGAATAATTTTATTGATGAGCCAAATTGAGATGATGCTACAATTTCTAGGCCCAGCCAGGGAACAGAGGGTGTCATGCTCGGTGACCACAGGATCTCATCTCTGTTGTTTGCAGACGATGTTGTCCTGTTGGCTTCATCCAGCAATGACCTACAGGTCTTACTGGGATGGTTTTCCACTGAGTGTGAAGTGGCTGGGATGAGAATCAGCATCTCCAAGTCCGAGTCCATGGTCCTCAGCCGGAAAAAGGTGTAGTGTCCTCTCTGGATTGGGGATAAGCTCCCAACCCAAGTGGAGGAGTTTAAGTATCTTGGGGTCTTGTTCACGAGTGAGGAGAGACTGGAGCGAGAGATTGACAGACGGATTGGAGCAGCATCTGCAGTGATGCGGACATTGTACTGTCTGTTGTGGTGAAGAGGGAGCTAAGCTTTAAGGCAAAGCTGTCGATTTACCAGTCAATCTACGTTTCTACCATCACCTATGTCATGAGCTTTGGGTAATGTCTGAAAGAATGAGATTGCAGATACAAGCGGCTGAAATGAGCTTCCTTCATAGGATTGCTGGACTCATCCTTAGAGATAGGATGAGGCGCTCAGTCATCCGGGAGAGGCTCAGAGTTGAACCGCTGCTCTTCCACATTGAAAGGAGCCAGTTGAGGTGGTTTGGGCATCTGATCAGGATGCCTCCTGGATGCCTCCCACTTGAGGTGTTTCAGGCACGTCCCACTGGGAGGAGACCCCGGGGTAGACCCAGGACTCGCTGGAGAGACTGTCTCCCAATTGGTCTGGGTACGCCTTGGCATCCCCTCTGAAGAGCTGGAGCAGGTGGCTGGGGAGAGGGAAGTCTGGGCTTCTTTGCTTGAACTTTTGCCTCCATGACCCGGACCTCCAGAAAAGTGGTAGAAGATGGATGGATGGACGATATGTGTGTGTAATGGAATGTGTAGTTATTAAATGAGGTTCCTACTCACATATGTGGTGATTTAAAACAAAACAAACCGTAATAGTGGATGTGCAATGTTTGTTAATGTTATCAATCTTTTCTTGCAGGGTTTGTGCGCTGAAGTGTTTGACAGTTCATTTTTTATTCAGCTAAATGCACTTTGTGATGTGCCAAGGTCAGTTACGACCAGGATGTAGTATATTTTATTTCAAAAGGGAAACAAATGTTAATGCTAACAGTGCACATTGAGTTTTTATGTACTTTGAGATATGCCTGAGTAAGTTGAGACCAAAATGGTTATTTATAGAATTTTATTTTTTCAATCTATTTATTTAATTATTGTTCAAGAGGAAAAATATTTCTATTACTTCAAGTTGTGCTCAACCCCAGTACTGTTCTTGTGTTTTTATGCACTTTTGATGTGCGTTTGTCATGTGCCAAGCGCACATTTAAAACCAAGACAGTGACTACAAAGGGCATCTTTTTCATCATATTGATCTGTGTTGGCTTGAAATTTATCATATTCAACGGATCGCTGAACATGTGCGGCCCAGTTACATGTCTTGATTTCAAATTGTGGCCCAACTGATTTCGTAATTGAATAGCACTGTAGTACACTATATGGGGAACCAGTGAACGTTTTGAACACAGCATCATCACCAAAATGTAATGGGTTCGTCTCTAGCCCAAGAACCACCTCTGGTGAATATTTTATCCAAATCCATCCAGTAGTTTTTGTGTAATCCTGCTGCACAAATACAAACAAAGCCCTTGGTGGAGGTATGCACTCGCAGATCATCACCAAAATCTAATCATCTGTTCCCCGTGCCATTACACACCTTTCCTGAAAATTTTATCAAAATCCATTCATAACTTTTTGAGTTATGTTGGTAACAGACAGACAGACAGACCAACAGACAGACCAACCAACAAACCAACGCTGGCAAAAACATCCTTGGTGGAGGTCATTTCTGATAAAATTATATCTGCCCTGCAATGGACTGGTGATCTGTCCAGGGTGCACACTGCGTCTTGCCCAAAGATGCTGGTATAGGGTCCAGCACCTCCCAGAAGACCAGAAGAGGATTAAGCAGTAGAAGATGGATGGATGAAATTATATCATGACCTAATTTTTAAAACTGTCACCATCAAAATGATGAGCAAAGAGAAATTCCGGACGATGATTAACAAAAAAAAAAAAGCCAAGAAGAAAAGGAAATATGACAAGGCTTAGCTTGCTCTTGGACTTATTGTGGGTGTGGAGGAGCAGACAAATAGCTGTGGGTAGGTGGGCTTGGTAATCATCTGGCTCCCCAAAATGGAGAACAAAAAAAGAAGTTTAAGAATCACTGGTATAAATGACCAAAAAAATCAGTAGATTACAATGACCACAGTCTCTGAACTTTTATTGCTGACTTGGGATCGAAGCAGTGTCAGTGCTTCAGTCGCGCTTTTCAGAAAGAAACCTCAAAGATTTTAATCTTTTTCTGCGCAATAGGCTTTTTTCACGCCCACATTACGTACTGCCGGTACAGCGTTTGTTGTGTTACTCCACTTCCGCTAAAATGGAGAAAGGAGGTAGTGTCCTTGAATTTACAAGTTCACTAAACAATTTACCAAAATTGTTGTTCACAGATGTGGGCCGTTAAGTTGAACAGCATTCCCCCGTAGCACACTCCAAACTAGATCGAGGATATAAGTTTTTCTTTGAAAATTTTATCTACATCTATGAGGGTAAGTGGTTGATTTACAGTAATGCTATGCTAGTTTAGCACTAGCTAGTATGTTTGTCTTAGCTCACCATCTTGACTTTGACATTTGTTTTGATGTGACTGTATTTGACAGAATATACATTCAGCCCTTTTAAAAAGTCATACAGTCTTATTTATGGTGACTGTACTTTTCTGTCAGTTTCTAATGTTGCAAACAGGGAGGTTATAGTCAGATGCAGGTGTCACCAGTCGATGAGGAAGAGAGAAGTCCCGCACTCATTACATTTTTTTATGATAGGATAAGGACTAAATGTTAAGGTTTTTTTTTAACCCCTTCCAATTTTTGGTTTGAGATATTTTTATTAGTCATTTATCAGCTGTATTTATTTCCCAACAATGTGTAAGAACTGATATTTGTTCATAGTTAAAATATTAAAATGTTTATGGTAGATGTATAGCTTTCAATACCATACTTATGCTGAAGCAGCTGTGGTGAGTGTAAGTGGTTAAAAGGTTACTGCTGTTGCAGATTTACTCTGACTCAAAATGAAGTTGGACTTTGGTGTTCTGAAGTGCCATTCATATATTCATGTTTGGTTAATTTTATATTTATTTTTTCATCCAAAATGGTTGGTTTGTGGAGAATGTGGGAATGACGAGGCTGAGTTTATCTCACGAGTCAGGTTTATTCACATTCTCCAACATCATCCAAAAAAAGAAAGAGAAAGAAACCCCCAGACATTCGTTCTTTTATACCCCGGAACATCAAAGCACACAGTCACATTGTATTTAATCCCAAGTCACAATGCGTCTTCTTCCCGGTCTTATCACCTCCACCTAAAGTCACTGGTGGCCCGGAAATCCCCCAAGGCCATCTCTCTGCATAACAAAGACCACATTTCACATCTTCCTGTTATCTCCTAGGAGGCTCAGTCCTTTTGTTCGTCTGAGACGTGAAGCATACAGTAAGCATACAGTGATATACATATGAAGCATATGAAACTCACATATGTGTCCCACATGACCCCCCCCCCCCCCAAACGTCTAAGATGGAACAATGCAATAACAGTCTGCATGTCATGATAAAATCACACACATCAGTCTACATGCTGCTTGGGCCTCAGTCTTCTCCCGTATCTGCTGTAAGCGGGCTTTACCACCTCCGCGGCGCCCTCCTGCTGGGGAGCTGCTGTCTGAGGATGAGAACTGTTAGCCAATCCCTGTGGGTGCTCTGGGGAATGCTCTCTAGGGGGTCTGCCGTGCCGAGGAGCCCTGGCCAACTGCACACCTTCGTCAGCCACCACAAAAGCGGGTTTGAGCCTGTTTATGCCAATCATTTCTTTTCTGCCCCCCAAATCTAGCAAAAAATGCTTATCTCCTGTTTCCAGCACTCCAAAGGGTCCATCATAAGGCGGTCGCAACGATGGGCGATGGGCATCGTGTCTGACAAAAACAAACTCCGCATTTTTTAAAGCCTTAGGCACAAAAACTCGCGGAAAACTGTGGTGAACGAGGCCAGGCAGCGTGTTCGATTCTGTGCTACTCTGCAACCGCTGAGCTGGGGAGCACTCTGGTGCAGGATTATCTGGGAGAAATTCCCCGGGCAGCCGAAGTGGCTGTGCAAAAACTAGCTCAGCCGGGGAGGCTTCTAAATCCTCTTTAGGTGCAGAACGCAACCCCAATAAAACCCATGGTAGCCTGTCCACCCAATTTGCATCCGTAAGCGATGCTCTGAGGGCCACCTTCAATGACCTGTGGTCGTGCGGTGAATCATTGCCCCCAGGCTGCGGGCCATCGCTGACCAAAGTTCGAAAACAAATTGAGGGCCTCTGTCGGACGTAATGTCCGACGGGACTCCAAAACGCGCTACCCATGCCGTTAAAAACGCGCGCGACACCTCCTCAGCTGTGGTTGACGACAGTGGGACCACTTCCGGCCAGCGCGTGGTGCGGTCAACCATTGTCAGAAGATGTGTGCCCCCCTGTGAGGGCGGGAGGGGGCCTACGAGGTCCACGTGAACATGATCAAACCTCTTAGCCGGGATGTAAAACGGCTCCAAGGGAGCTCTCGTATGTCTGTGTACCTTGGCTCGTTGACAAGCCATGCAGGCTGCCGCCCACTCCCTAACTTGTTTGCGCAGGCTTGGCCATACAAATTTCTCTACCACCATTTTGACCGACGCGCGCACTCCCGGGTACGCTAGAGAATGGATCGAGTCAAAAACGCGGCGGCGCCACACGGCCGGTACCACAGGACGCGGTCGCCCAGTGGAGACATCGCAGATTAGGGGGGGCATGCCATCTTGCAGCACCGTGTTCTCCAGCCTTAACCCTGTTGGTCCAGACTGGAGCGCGCGCACGTCCGCGTCGCTAACCTGATCCGCGGCCATGGCTGCATAATCTATCCCTACGCGGACTGGGGCTGCGCGCACTTCCGCGTCGCTAACCCGATCCGCAGCCATAGCTGCAAAATCTACCCCTACGTGGGCTGAAGCCGCCACGGCGCGCGAGAGGCAGTCTGCCACTACATTAAGTTTACCCGCCACATGCTGGATATCGGTAGTAAACTCTGAGATCGCGGCCAGCTGTCTCTGCTGCTGGCCCGACCCCGGTTCTGAAACCTTGGCCATCACGAAAGTCAGCGGCTTGTGATCAACGAACGCGGTGAAACGGCGTCCCTCCAGCCAGAACTGGAAGTGGCGAATGTCCAAGTGGAGAGCCAACAACTCACTGTCGAATGCGCTGTATTTTCTTTCACTATCGCGCAAGGTCCTGCTGAAAAAGGTGAGCGGTTGCCAAGCCCCGGCTACATACTGCTCCACGACCGCCCCTATGGCCACATCTGATGCGTCAGTAGTGAGCGCTATGCGGGCCGTTGGGTCTGGATGTGCTAACAACGCAGCGTTTGCCAGGGCTGTTTTGACTTCTGAGAATGCGCGCTCTCGCTCCGGAGACCATTCGATTTTATTTGTGGGTTTTTGTTTTTTTAGCGCGGCATACAACGGTTGCATGAGCTGTGCTGCGCGGGGGAGGAAACGGTTATAAAAATTCACCATTACCAAAAACTCATGCAACGCTTTGACTGTTTGTGGCTGGGGAAAATTTGTTACTGCGCGCACTTTGTCAGGCAGAGGAACCGCTCCTTCTGGAGAGACGCGATGCCCCAAAAAATCAATCTGCATCGCCCCGAACTGACACTTCGCTGGGTTGATTATTAACCCGTGCTCTCCTAACCTCTGGAAAACTGCCGTGAGGTGATTTTCATGTTCGTCTTCGGACGCGCTGGCTATCAAGATGTCATCCAGGTAGATGAACACGAAGGGGAGATCGCGCAACACGGCGTCCATCATGCGTTGGAACGTCTGCGCAATGCCTTTAAGCCCAAACGGCATGCGCAAAAACTCGAATAGGCCAAACGGAGTTATTACCACTGTTTTGGGTATGTCCTCAGCGCACACTGGGACTTGGTGGTACCCGCGGACCAAGTCTATTTTAGAAAAAACGCGCGCCCCCGCCAAATGAATGGAAAAATCTTGGATATGCGGGATTGGGTAGTGGTCGTGCGCTGTAGCGTTGTTCAACCTGCGGAAATCTCCGCAAGGTCACCACGAGCCGTCAGCTTTAGGGACCATGTGAAGCGGGGAAGCCCATGGGCTTTTCGAACACCTGATGATGCCCAGCTTTTCCAGGTTGGCAAACTCCTCGCGCGCTATGGTCAGTTTAGCTGCATCCAAGCGCCGAGCTTTTGCAAAAACGGGCGGTCCGGTGGTAGTAATAAAATGTTCCACTCCGTGTTTAGCGACAGCTGCTTAAAATGTGGGAACTGTGAGTGCTGGAAACTGAGTGAGTAGTGTGTGGAACTTACCGCTTGCCGTTGCGATGTTGGCTTGTGCTGTGGGCGGGGTCACTCTGGCTGCACAGGGAATAGAATAAAAAGAAAGTGCATTAACCAGGCGCCTATTAGCAAGATCAACCAACAAACCATGTGAGCACAGAAAATCAACTCCCAACATATTGAAGCTCACTGCAGCTATAACAAAAGTCCACTCAAATGTACGGCCGTGTAGGGACAGAAGCAGAGTCCTCTCACCAAAGGTCTTAATCCTCGAGCCGTTCGCTGCTGACGCCCCGTGACTTCCGGGACCCGCCAGCCGGTCAGCATAGGTAGGCGTGATGAAACTCACTTGGGAGCCTGTGTCCACGAGGAATTGCCTCCCCGAACGCGCATCCGTCAAGTAGAGCAGCTTGTTCTCTTCCCCGAGGGCCGCGGCTGCTACCGACCCCCAGCCTTGGCGTTTCCCGAGCGCTTGAACTGGCATGGTGGTATACATTTACGTGCCCTCTCTGCAAAGCGGCGATGGTAGAAACAGAGGTCGTCTCCTTCGCGATCCTTGGCCCTCGCCGCCGCCATTGTCGGTGGGTCTGCTACCGCCGCCTCTGGCCCCCTGCCATCTCCGGCCGTCGCGCCGAGCTCCGTTGCTGCCGCGGTGGTTGCGCGCTGTTTGCTGGCGTTGAGAATCCGTTGTGCCTCCTGGGCCAGCGCGCGGAAGTCCCGCTGGGCCAACAACGGTGAACTGGCCAGGGTCGCTCTCGTGGCCGACGGTAGGGTTCTCAGGAAAATGTGGGTGAAGAGGAAGTCGTCGCCGTCTGAGCCCCTCAACCTCAGCATGTCCTCCATTAAGTCGACGGACGTGCTATCTCCCAAGTCGTTCAGAGCCAGGAGCCTCTCCGCTCTCTCCTGGACTGAGGGGGTGAAACGCTGGATGAGCGCAGCCTTCAACCTGCCGTATTTGTCGTCGGCCGGTGGGCGCTCCAAAAGGCTCTGCACATGTCGAGCTGTGCGGTTGTCGAGCTTGGCAATAACATGGTAGAATTTCGTGTCATCTACCGTTATCCCCCGGAGGGCGAACTGTGCTTCGGCCAAGTGGAACCAGGAGCACGGGTTGTCTTGCCAGAAGTCTGGTAGCTTGACTGTGGCTGCGTTCGCCTGGCTGGCTCCTGACGAGTCCGGCTCGGGGGAATTTCTTTCGCTCATGATACGTCTTAGGGTCACCAGTGTGGAGAATGTGGGAATGACGAGGCTGAGTTTATCTCACGAGTCAGGTTTATTCACATTCTCCAACATCATCCAAAAAAAGAAAGAGAAACAAACCCCCAGACATTCGTTCTTTTATACCCCGGAACATCAAAGCACACAGTCACATTGTATTTAATCCCAAGTCACAATGCGTCTTCTTCCCGGTCTTATCACCTCCACCTAAAGTCACTGGTGGCCCGGAAATCCCCCAAGGCCATCTCTCTGCATAACAAAGACCACATTTCACATCCTCCTGTTATCTCCTAGGAGTCTCAGTCCTTTTGTTCATCTGAGACGTGAAGCATACAGTAAGCATACAGTGATATACATATGAAGCATATGAAACTCACATATGTGTCCCACAGGTTAACCTTTAAGCTGTGTTAACCTTTAAGCTGTGTGATTTCTTTTGCTTCTAGTGGCACAGCGCGGCGCTGCATCTGTCAACTGATACAACATGCAGAAACACTGCCCAGCTGTACTGAGGATTTATACTGATCATGCCAGTTCACAAGGTGGCAGACACGTGTTGGAGGACTCATGGATGACAAGTAATACACCAAAGAGGAAGAAACCCTTCTTCTTCATTTTTGAGATTACAAAGCAAAATGGACGGCACCCATCGTTGTGGACATACGCGATCGCAGATAGAGGAGCAAATTCGGAGGATCTGGTCCCGAATTTGCCAGCTATGATTCTAAAAAGAGATTATTTAGCTTATGAAGGTAGATGTTTACATGTTCTTATAACACAGGGAGCGTGAAGCTCGTTGATTTCACCTGCTGGCGCCCTGAGCGCCATGTGACTGTAGAGCAGTCGCCGGTTGCATGTCGTCATATAAGATAAATTGCCGCGGAATAAAAGCGAAATTAAGGTGGAATAATCAAAAATAGGTTCTGGATGTAGGAGAGAAAGCGAAAATGACCGGGAGAGGACAAAATTACGACCAGAATGCTGCAAAAGGACGCCGCCTTGCCAGCAGTAAGTGGCAGATGTCTTTGTTTGTTTGTATACAAATTAGATGCGTAAATTTACTCCTATCTGAAACTTTGGATATATCTACATCTTTCTAAGTGACAGTAAGCCATTATCTCTTACCACTTTCAAATTATAGCCTTGGAAAGTTCTGACATCTGATCTGAATTTTTTTTTTGAAAAAAATCTTTACCACTGTTGACCACTAGGGGTTATGTCGCAGTTTGGCGACATACACAGTTAAGAGGTTTTCACCATTTAAAAATTGTGAGTGACATTTATGTCTTTACCCTAGATTGTTCTGCAAACTGGCACAGTGTGGGGATATAGGTTGTGAACTCTTGTCCCCCACATATGCATGACTCTATATGCATTGGGGGCTTCACGTCTCGGAGAACAAAGGAACATCTGGACCTGCAGGGACCTGCAGGAAGAGGCGAGGAGGTGTGAAGTCAGGCCTTTGTCGAGGAGAAGATGCCCCGAGGGGAGTCCCAGAACATCGAGGGATTATGGACAATTGGTGAAGATCAAAGAGGCATTGTGATTGAGATTATGTACATAGATCGTATGTTTGCATAAGTATCATGTGACCTAGGTTGTGTGACTTTTGCAGAGTATAAGAACTGTGATGCATAGGTGTTCTGCCTCTTTCTGTTTGAGAGATTGATAGAGGATGCGTTCTCTCAATAAAACTGATCCTGAGAAATAAACTCAGTCTCGTCTTTTAGCGCACCCTCTACACTGGTGACCCACGACTAAAGCATGGCCGGTGACGACCTTCACGCACTGGTCTCCTCAGGAGCCAACGGGGCTAACGCAGCTACTGCAGTCCAGCTGCCCAATTTCTGGCAGCATAACCCGCGCTCCTGGTTTACCACTGTGGAGGCGCAGTTCCATCTTCGGGGAATTTCAGCAGATTCAACGAAATTCTACCATGTGGTTGCCAAACTGGACAGCCTCACAGTGCAGCGGGTGGAGAGCTTGACCAACCACCCACCACAAGACGACAAGTATGGCGCACTGAAAGCCGCCCTCATCCACACTTTCACCCCCTCGCTGGGAGAACGAGCAGAGAAACTCCTAGCGTTGACAGAGGGCAAAGCAGACAGGCCGGCAGACCTGATGGCGAAGATGATAAATCTGAGGGGCGACGACGATGACGGTTTCATCTTTGCCCACCTTTTTCTCAGAACGCTACCGCCAGCAGTGAGAGTCACCCTGGCCAGCTCACAGCTCCTGACCAACCGAGAGTACCATGAGCTGGGACAGGAGGCACAGCGACTCGTCGAAGCCCACAGACGGCACTCGGCCATGACGGCGGCAGCAGAGCTGAGCCCATCACCGAGAGACAGCAGGAGACCAGAGGCTGCAGCATCGGACCCGATGACGTCAGCAGCGGCAGAGACCAGGAGAAGCGGAGCAGACGGCCCTCTCTGCTTCTATCATCAACGTTTCGCCGAGAGGGCACACAAGTGCATTCCACCGTGCCGATTCAAACGCTCGGGAAACGCCAAGACCGGGGGTCGGTAGCAGCTGCGGCCCTCGGTGCGAAGAACAAGCTGCTTTTCATCACCGATGCAAAGTCAGGGAGGCAGTTCCTGGTGGACACAGGCTCCCAACTGAGTTTTATCACGCCTTCCTATGCCGACTGGCTGGCGCCCTCCAGCGGACCTCTGGTGTTAGCGGTGAATGGTTCAACGATCAAGACTTTTGGGGAGAAGACCCTCACCCTGTCTTTTCACGGTCGGACATTTCAGTGGACCTTCATCGTTGCTGCAGTCAGCAACAACATGCTAGGTGCTGATTTTCTGTGCTCTAATAGTTTATTGGTCGATCTTGCTGTCTTTTCATTCCTTTGCCTGCACAGCTCGGGTGGCCTCGCCGACTGCACATCCCACTGTCACAGCTGCAGGTGGTAAGTTCCAAGCATTACTCACTAAGTTCCCAGCACTCACGGTCCCAACGTTTTCGGCGTCAGTAACTAAGCACGGGGTGGAACATTTCATAACCACTTCTGGCCCCCCCGTTTTTGCAAAAGCTCGCCGTTTGGACCCAGCTAAACTGGCCATCGCGCGTGAGGAGTTCTCAAATCTGGAAAAACTAGGCATTATTAGGCGCTCTAACAGCCCCTGGTCCTCACCACTGCATATGGTCCCCAAATCTGATGGTTCGTGGCGTCCTTGCGGTGATTTCCGCAGGTTAAATAACACCTCAGCACACGACCGCTACCCGATCCCGCACATCCAAGATTTCTCGGCACATTTGGCGGGGGCGCGCATTTTTTCTAAAATAGATTTGGTGCACGGTTTCCACCAAGTCCCAGTCCGCACTCAAGACATACCCAAAACAGCGGTAATAACTCCTTTTGGACTTTTTGAGTTTTTGCGCATGCCTTTTGGGCTCAAGGGTGCCGCGCAGACGTTCCAACGCATGATGGATGCAGTTTTGCGTGGCCTTTCATTCGTGTTCGTCTATTTGGATGATATTTTGGTGGCCAGTACATCCGAAGACGAACATGAGAGCCACCTCACAGCCGTTTTTCAGAGGCTAACAGAGCATGGGTTAATAATTAATCCAGCGAAATGCCAATTCGGGGTGGCGCACATAGATTTTTTGGGGCACCGGGTCTCTCCAGAAGGAGCGGTCCCGCTGCCCGAGAAAGTGCGCGCAATAACGGAGTTTCCCCAACCTCAAACGGTTAAAGCACTGCAAGAATTTTTGGGAATGGTTAATTTTTACAACCGCTTCCTTCCAAGCACGGCGCGGCCCATGCAACCGCTGTGCGCAGCACTTAAAAAACAAAAACCTGCAAATAAGATCGAGTGGTCCCCGGACCGGGAGCGCGCTTTCGCCCAGGTCAAAGCAGCCCTAGCGAACGCCGTTTTGTTGGCACACCCAGTGCCAACGGCTCGTTTGGCGCTTACCACGGACGCTTCCGATTTAGCGATTGGGGCGGTCATCGAGCAGTTCGTGGCAGGACGCTGGCAACCTCTCGCATTTTTTAGCAAAACATTGCGCGATAATGAGTGGAAATACAGCGCGTTCGATAGAGAGCTGTTAGCCCTGCATTTGGCCATCCGCCATTTCCAGTTCTGGCTGGAAGGACGCCGTTTCACTGCGTTCGTGGACCATAAGCCGTTAACGTTTGCGATGGCCAAGATTTCGGAGCCTTGGTCAGCCCGGCAACAAAGACAGCTGGCCGCGATCTCGGAATTCACCACCGATATCCAGCATGTAGCGGGCAAACATAATGTAGTGGCAGATTGTCTCTCACGTGCAGTGGCAACGCCAAACCACCAGGGGCAGACTCGGCAGCCGTGGCCGCAAGCCAGGTTTGCGGCGCGGAAGCGCTCGCATCCCCGGTCTGCGTAGGTTTAGATTATGCAGCCATGGCCGCAGAGCAGGTCGATGACGCGGACGTGCGCGCGCTCCAGTCTGGACCAACAGGGTTAAGGCTGGAGCACAGGGTGCAGCCAAATGGTGCGCCCCCTCTAATCTGCAATGTCTCCACGGGGCGCCCGCGCCCCGTAGTTCCAGCCACATGGCAACGCCGCGTTTTTGATGCAATCCATTCGCTGGCACACCCGGGAGTGCACGCATCGATTAAAATGGTGGGGGAAAAGTTTGTTTGGCCGGGGTTGCGTAAACAGGTCAAAGAGTGGGCCGCAGCCTGCGTAGCGTGTCAACGGGCTAAAATTCACAAACATACCAGAGCCCCGTTAGAGCCGTTTCACATTCCCGCTAAACGGTTTGATCATGTACACGTCGACCTGGTCGGCCCCCTCCCTTTGTCGCAGGGGTTCACACACCTCTTGACGATGGTGGACCGCACCACGTGCTGGCCAGAGGTGGTCCCTCTGGTGTCAACTACAGCAGCAGACGTTGCACGCGCGTTTTTAACAGCTTGGGTTGCACGTTTTGGAGTCCCGTCGGACATAACGTCTGATAGGGGCCCCCAGTTCGTCTCCGAGCTCTGGTCATCCATGGCTCACAGCCTAGGTGCGAAAATTCACCGCACCACGGCGTATAACCCTCAGGCTAATGGTTTGTGTGAACGTTTCCACAGGTCATTGAAGGCAGCCCTCAGGGCGTCGCTCACGGATACAAATTGGGCAGATAAACTTCCATGGGTTTTATTAGGGTTGCGTTCTGCACCTAAAGAGGATTTGCAAGCCTCCTCAGCCGAACTAGTTTTTGCTCAGCCCCTCCGGCTGCCGGGAGAATTTCTCCCGGACAACCCCGCACCGAATTGCCCCCCCCCGCTCAGCTGTTGCAGAGCGACACCGGATCAAACACCCTTCCTGGCCCAGTTCATCACAGCTTTCCGCGCGTTTTTGTGCCCAGCGCTTTAAAAAACGCGGAGTTTGTTTTTGTTAGACACGATGCTCAGAGGCCAGGTTTGCGACCGCCTTACGACGGACCGTTCAGAGTGTTGGAAACAGGTGAAAAGCATTTTTTGCTTGATTTGGGAGACAGGAAGGACTTGGTCTGCATCAACAGACTCAAACCCGCCTTTGTTTTGGCTGACGAACATGTGCAGCCGGCCAGGGCGCCCCACCGGGGCAGGCCGCCAAAAGGGCATTGTCTCCAATCACCACAGGGATGCACTAATGACTCTGATTCACAGATACGAGGAGCTGCTGCTGAGGGAGCAAAACCCACTCACAGCAGATATGGCAGGAGATTTAAGCCCAAACAACTGGGGATGGTGTTGTGATATTTTCTGCTTTTTATGATATGTTGTGATGTGTTCTGCTATGCATTTTAGAATATACTTTGTCCTCAAATAGACGTTTGGGGGGAGTTATGTGGGGGTATAGGTTGTGAACTCTTGTCCCCCACATATGCATGACTCTATATGCATTGGGGGCTTCACGTCTCGGAGAACAAAGGAACATCTGGACCTGCAGGGACCTGCAGGAAGAGGCAAGGAGGTGTGAAGTCAGGCCTTTGTCGAGGAGAAGATGCCCCAAGGGGAGTCCCGGAACATCGAGGGATTATGGACAATTGGTGAAGATCAAAGAGGCATTGTGATTGAGATTATGTACATAGATCGTATGTTTGCATAAGTATCATGTGACCTAGGTTGTGTGACTTTTGCAGAGTATAAGAACTGTGATGCATAGGTGTTCTGCCTCTTTCTGTTTGAGAGATTGATAGAGGATGCGTTCGCTCAATAAAACTGATCCTGAGAAATAAACTCAGTCTCGTCTTTTAGTGCACCCTCTACAACAGATCCCATTCAGCTGAATTGACCATCATGCACCTGTGCTGCAGGCAAAGTCCTGTGCAACCACCTTGTTGCCTTGCTGTTTCAGAGTGCCTATTACAGCTTGATGCAAGTGAAGGCAGTTCCATCAGCTGTGGCCTGTACAAGCACTTTGCAAACATGGCATTGACCACGGACAATGGTAATTTAATGCAATGTTTTATATTTCAAAAAAAAATTGTTTAATATTTTTGTAAAAAGTCTATGATGTCATGGTTGATGTGTGTATGATTTCGGGGCACCTGTGCAGAACCTGTTCAGGACCTGGTTGTAAGGAAGTCTAAACCATCTACCAAGACCCTGTGTAAATCAACACTGTACCAAGTCCATACACGTGGTGGCCATTATTTTTTGCATTGTATTATTGATTAGGGGAGTAATGTGTCACAACATTTATGGTTTAGAGCCCCCAGGTTTTCAGCATTATTGGTTTAAAAATAATACAAATTTTAATCATTATGATTATTAAAATTTGCCACTCTTCTATGGATCCTGGATGGCAGTGTGTGTGCGGAGAGTATTATCTGTATAGCCCACAAATCAGTATTCATCAGTTATACTGCTACTATCGATTACAATCATAGATGAATTAACTTGATTTAATAATTTGTTTGTTTACAAGTTTAAACTTGGAAGATAATGAAGAATTTTTAAGGTTTCTGTTGTATTTACTGTGTTTCAGGAGCCCCTTCAGTGTTTGCCCTTGGGGGAAAAACTAAAACATCTCAGACCTCAACCCCGCTATCCTCAGTGTTGCCTGACTTTTCTTTACTTTCACTGGTTGATTCAAGGTTTGGACCTGTGCCATGCAGTTCACCCTTGTCATATCAGTGCCCTCCTGTTGCAGCAACAAGTCACAATGTCCACCAAGATGCCCTGCATTCCCTAGACTGCCTGTTGAGGACTCTAAATTGTCCACAACCTTAAACTTTGTTCCAAATTGTCATCAGTACTTCCACTTGGAGAGCCTCACTGTAACACATGAGATGGCAGCTTTGATAGAGGAAAGCACCAGAGAGCAGTCTAAGTGTCCATTATGGAAAGAAGCGCGCCAGTCCAGAGTTACAGCCAGTAGATTTTATGAGGTTTGTCATGTCCAAGGGGAGTCGTCTAGTCAGGCACTGGCAGCAAGAATCCTGAAGGGAGTACGACAAACTTCTGCAAGAATGTAAATGCATCACCCTGTGGCTTTGTCATACATCCTGATGCTCCATACCTTGGTGCCAGCCCAGATGCAAAAGTGTATGACCCAAACGGAGCTCCTTGTATTGGGTTTGCTGAAGTTAAATGTCCGAGCGTCTCTAACATTTCAGAGGCAGGGCATATTACAGCTGTAAATGGCCAGACAAAACTAGAAAAATCCACAAGTACTACTGGCAAGTTCAAGGTCAGTTGACGATGACTGGACTGAGCTGGTGTGATTTTATTATCAACACTGAGGAGGACATCACTATTGAAAGAGTCAGTTGGGATGATGAAATGATTAATGAGATGAAACAAAAATTAGACATCTTCTATTTTGGTACATATATGGATATATATCTCCAGACAGATAATGCTAAGGGCCCCGTTACACAACACAGAGATCATTGATAAATTGGTCCAATTTTTGATGTTTGAGATTGTTTAAGAGATCCTTGTGTGTTTTGGACTGAGTCAAAACTTTGAGGAGGCTGTGGTGACTGTGGAGATCACTGAAGGTCATTGAGATATCAAAAATTGGCCAGATCTCTCAATGATCTCCACTACTGTGTAAATGGGGTATAACTGCAGACAAGCAACATTTGAATTCCCAAATGTGTGAATTACTGTATACTAGCACTGAAGAATGCAAATCTGTAAATTGTGTGTGTGTGTGTGTGTGTGTGTGTGTGTGTGTGTGTGTGTGTGTGTGTGTGTGTGTGTGTGTATTTGTAAATGAAAGGAGATCAAGGGAACACTTAATAGTTATATTTTTGGAAAATAATTTTTATTTGATGTGATTTTTTTTTCTAAACAGTTTTAAAAAGAATAAAATGTTTTACTGCTAATACATGACTGTTCTTTACAGGTAATACACAACTAAACATTTAAGATAACTATATTGAACGTAAATAAACTGATTAAAA
The DNA here is from genome assembly GCA_020510985.1 of Pholidichthys leucotaenia. Taxonomy (NCBI): domain Eukaryota; kingdom Metazoa; phylum Chordata; class Actinopteri; order Cichliformes; family Pholidichthyidae; genus Pholidichthys; species Pholidichthys leucotaenia. The sequence goes on from CM035844.1 coordinate 32,161,501, forward strand.
GATCTGAATAAAATGCATATAGACCAACAGCTAAAACTGTCAGAATACCGTTCAGACTCTAGCTCTAACAAAAGGGTTACAAAGGTACAGAACTATAACAATGAGTACTTCAAAAACAAGTTCAAACTTTAAGCTACATAAACTTTTATACAATTACTATATATATATATATATACATATAAACATGTTGAAATCAAAATGTTTCTAATGTATTGGAACTAAAATAGCAGTGGATATTACAGAATATAAAAATGTTAATTACATGAAAACATTTCAACAGTTTCATGCAGAATGTACGTTTACGCATGTAAACGCGGTTTTATGAATGAAAGTGAACCTGTAACCGTTCATTGTCCTTCATCAGTGGAGGCAGGCTCCTCCCAGTCGTCAGGAAGAGGGAGTGGATGCAGGGGGGATATATAGGATGTGCATCCCCAGGTGTGGTTAATTTGGTATAATGCTCCGATCCCAAGGATCGGTGTTGCGTGGTTACAGGTTCACTGAACTGAAATAAAACTGATTTAACACTTTATCAAATTCTCACTATTGCCTTTAACGTCACAATAATATGTGCATGTTTTAAGCAACAGGGATGTGGCCTTTTAAATCAAGCGGTCCTTGAAACAGTGTCAGCAGGCAACAGTTGGTCCACAGCTGGTTGACTGTCCCTGACAAAGTTAGAGGTAGAGTGCTGTCCCAGATATGATATTCTTTCACTCTGCGTATTGCTCTTTCCACAAGAATGTGAAGCCGAGCTATGGCTTGTGTTTTCAGTGCATCCTCTTTGCTGAACTGTGCTGTGGTTTTGAAGGGGGGGATGATCAGTTTCACTGCACGGTCTGCCAACATCTTCTCAATGGTGAACCCCTTGTCAGCCATGCAATCATCTCTAGGCTCCAACAAGTCCAGTATTCCACTCCTTTCAGTGATCTCTCTGTCTGAGATTGATCCAGTGTAGCGGTTGGACACAAAAGTGATGGAACCACATGGGGCAATCCCAATTAAAGCCTTGAAGGTTGTAGTGTTTTTGTAATTAGAAAAAACTCTTGACTGGAGAGTGAGGGATGATGGGCTCTGACAGCGCACCTCTGTGCAGTCGATGATCACCCTCACCTCGGGACAGTGCTGTCTGAATTTGAGTGGCATGGTTGAGTTCACTTGCTGTCTACTCATCCAGATGGGAAGGGAGCCAAGAATCAGGTAGAGGTAGTTAGCCCAGGTTATCACAATGCGGCAGACTGTGGACACACTAACCTGAAAGATGTCAGCAAGCACTTTTTCCTTCAGGCCTGTAGCAACACGACAACAGTATAAGAAAAATTCATCAGTTAGTTTCACGCTGCGAGTTGGACTGGAACAGGTTGGTCCAAATGTTTGTCCCATTTTTTGTACCTTTGACCAGTACACCAGCATAGATGCAGATGGTTGGACCGCCTCCCAAAAGGCATTAAACACGTCCTGTGATGGAAATCTTGTGTAAAAATGGATGTCCCCATCAGAGATACAAAACCTGCTAAAATGTAGAGGGTCCAGCTTTAGTCCTCGGAGCTCTGCTTCCAGCCTTTTTACCTCTACCTGCAACTGCTGTATGCACGCAGATGCAGCATCCAGTGCACCTGAGAAGACATCATGATGAAAGAGTAGAATTTGACATCTTAATCAGAATAAATAAGACTCCAGTTTGCCAGCTTAGCATTACGGGAGTTTTACTTTTGATGTAGAGCCGAACCCCCACCATCCCCTCCAAAAAAAACAACAAAAAACTGCAAGCCAAATCAGAATTTGTGTAGAGATAACTAGCATTTTCCTTATTTTATTTCATATCACTTTGCTTATTTATTGGGGGATAATTTCTTTATTCCAGAACTACACATCCATCACTGCTTGGCTTGCTTGCAAATAAATGATTTTTTTTTCACAGCATGTGCTGGTGCCTTTCTGATTTGCTTTATCACCCCTTAGTCCTTCTGACAAGTTAGGGAGAGTGGGATTTTAGGTTTTTTTTTTTCCCCTCAGTGCTATAATCAGGATAAAAATACAGGTGACAGCCTTTTACACCAGTAAACATTTGCCCATGTAAACACAATTACTGTCATTGGTTTAATTATCTCTGAACTTTTCACATTTTGTATCTTTAAATCCAAGTGAAAACATAATCTTAAACTCTGCATTTTTCCAACTCATTATCACCATGAATAAAATAATGTTTAATACCTAATACCAAACCATATGCAAATAGACACTTATTTGCATCTATAAGTCTTCTGGTTTCATAGCTTATTCAGTAATCATACAGAATTTATTCATATTGGAATTAACTCTGATGAAGAGGCAATCTACCTGGAATGGGAGCAGCAGCATAGTCATGATCAACTCTGGTTGTAATTCCAGGGAAGATGTCCTCCTCATGATGGCACTCAAGCTCCAGACGGGCTTCATGGCCTGATCGAGTAGCTGCTCTGTCATATACTCAAAACGACTTGGGATTGTCCCGATTTTAAGCCGTTTGCAAAGAGTCATTTCTGTGAAGTCTTCTTCCGTTAAGTGAAGGCTACAAGCAAAAGCACTTCCCCTGCTTATTGTAAAATAAGAGCCTTCATCACAACAAATTGCTTGAATCCACTTCTTCTTTGCTATTACGTATGTCACTGAGAAAAGCATGAAAACTTAAATAAGGTTGTCGTTGTTTGTTTGCTTTGCAAAGAAGAACACTGTAATGACATCTAGATGTGCCCTGAGCCATTATTGTATTCTGGGCTACGCTAGCCGGAAGTTGCTAAACACAGCAATGACTGCTTCCGGTGTCATGAGCTCAGAAGCGTGAAAGAGGCCTATTACAAGTAAAGCCTCCGAGCTCCATGAGGCTTCACCTGCCAAACTCGCTCTACTACTTGCACAGAGTGGCACCTAGGTTTTGATTAGAGTTCCCTCTGCTGGCGGACTCAATAATTGCATTTAAGAATACGGTTCTAAACATGATATAAATAATTGATTTTTGGAAATGGACTGGCGGGCCACAGTGGATGAGGGTGCGGCCAGGTCACCAGCTGCCCATCCCTTCCATAGAGGATCTCTGGAAAGTCCTTGGCGACAAAGTAATGGCTAAGAAACCCACTACAGTTACTGAACTGTGGAAGAGACTGCAAGAAGAATGGACCAAGATCAAACCGGAGCAGTGTGGGAAACTAATGTCCTGTGGGTGCAGATGTGCTGAAGTCATTCAAAGGCAAGGGCCTCTACACTTCCTATTAATATTTGAATCCTATCCACTTTTTTCCTGGGGGTGCCACTGTAGGAATGATTATGGGTGGAGCTTCCAGTTTCGGCTGACGTGTTAAATCAGTCAGTAAGAGTGGAGTAGCAGGGGCATTGAAAATGGCGTTTTTAAAAGTTTTTGAAATTCATTTTTAATGTAGAGTACACATACGTGTTTTGCACTCAAGTGGCAGCTAATTTCAGCACTTGTAGTTGTTGTATTTTTTAATGTTTTTGCATAGTTTTGGTACTTGCTGGTGTTCATGGTGTGAGGCTCCTCACAGATAAGCACAGCTAAATCTGTGGCTTCAACAGCAATGAGTAGATCATGCACTGAAAACTAAAGGATTGTTCATGTGATCGGTGGTACAGACACAGCAGCACCAGATATATTTTCACTTGTATGAATGTCACAGATCTGATGTTTTACCCCGAATTTAAAACGCCCAAGCACAGTGTTGTAGTTCTTTGTGGCTCTGACTAGACTCTACGTCTGCTCTGAGGTAAATTTGATTATGTCCTACATATTTTAACAAAATTTAGCCAACTTTATTGCAGTGGAGACATTGATATCAGAGCTTTTATTTGTTTACAGTGTTAGCATATTAGCAGTGGTGCTAACAAATGGAGCTACAGTCTGCCAGGCCACTTTTTAAGGTCATCTTCCTATCCCTAGATAGTCGTGGGAAGTGGTATGATTATATTACTGTTTTTGAGGCGCAAAAGGCCGTGTTCCTGCATTTCTGATGCCAAAGTCATTGTTTTTTTAAAAAAGAAAAGTGTTCAGTTTCAGTGACAACCTTACGTTCTAAACTGGTACCGGAAGTTGCTACCATAATTCATGCAAGGCATCATGGAGCCTAGGAATAAGGTGGATAGTCTAAGCGTCTTTGAGTATTTAGAAAAGCGCTATATAAGACTGATGTATTATTATTATTATTAGTGTGGTGATCCGAGCTGTGTGCTGTTTTCTCTCTTCTCTCATTGATTATTTTCCACAGCTGCGGTTTCACCCACACCTGCGCTTCCTAATTAGCAGCCTTTAATTGGAGAGGGGTCCTCCACTCCTGTACGGAGACGTCTACGCATGTATCCGGTCCAGAGAGCTCCTCTATGTTGTGTGCTGCCTCTCCCCTCTCCAGCTACCACCCCCATCTCAGACTCGGCACTCAGTAAGCTACCTCTCTGTTTGAACCTCACCCCTGCATTCTCCTCTGTTTGTCGTGGACTAACCTGTGCATAGGTGGACTTTCTCCCTGGCGGACCAGCACCCTTCCTCATAGCAGACCTGGATCCTCCCCTCAGAGCCGAAGGCCCTTCACTGTCGCCATCATCCTGTAACTGCACATAACTATCAGACTGAACCGTTTCCCTTCTCCCCCCGGCCGAGGGTATCCTCCCTGCACAGAGCACTGTATATATCTGCACCAGCACCTCCTTCACCCTTGCGGGACCACAGCAACCAGGAGAGGACGTGGGCCGCTGTTAGTTCCATCCCAGTTGCTCAGCGCCCTGTAAGATTATTATCAACTCCTTATTGCCCTGCTGTGTGCTGCAAATTACTCATCTCTCTCTCTCTTCTCTCTCTCTCTCTCTCTCTCTCTCTCTGTCTCTGTTTCCGGCGGCCGAAGGAGGAGGGCGGAAATAGGGAACTCCGTGGTTTGTTTGGACTTTTTTTCGGTTTTCTACTACTGGCCGCTTTTTCAGTTTTTGTTTTTTTGGGTGGAGGATGGCGACCTTGGAAATGCCACCTCCATCTATCCACCAGGGGGTGAGGATCGTTCCCCCGGACAGCACTGTTACTGTGGAGGAGGTCCTTATGGCTGTGGCCGAGCAGGTGGGCCATGACGCGATCTGCTTTGCGTCCCGAATGAATAGAGCTGTAGTTGTGTTTCTGGCTGCTGAAGACGATGTCCACACCCTGATTGTAAGCGGTGTTGTTATCGTGGAAACGTATGTACAGGTGCCCCCCTTATCTGTCCCATCAACGCAAATCACCGTCTCAGGTGTTCCACCTTTCATCACTGACGAGCAGTTGGCGACGGAGCTCCGCAGACTTGGGAAGTTTGCGGGCCCGTTTACAACTCTGACTTTTGGATGCAAGAAGACCAAGTTAAAACATGTGAAATCACTCAGGCGATAGGTGTTCATGTTTCTAGACTCGCCCACTCAAACTCTGGGAGTGTCCTTCCGGGTCAAACATGGGGACGGCTCCTATATGGTGTATGCGAGCTCAGGACAGATGAAGTGTTTTGAATGTGGAGACGTGGGCCATAAACGGTTCGCTTGTCCGCACAGGCAGCGGGCGGAGGGCTCTGATGGAGCCGCGGATGGTGCCGACGGCGAGCCCTCCGCTCACGCCGCAGCTGCGGACGGCGGCGCAGCCTCTGCTCCCGCCGCTACTGCGGACGACGTTGCGGGGCCTTCCACCGCCCCTGCTCCGGAGCCTGCCGCTGTGTCTGTGGACAGCCCGGCTGTGGCGCCCGCGGCCCAGCTTACGGCCGGAAGCATTGATGGCGATGGCGCCAAAAATGTCACTGATGGTGCGTCACAATCATCTCGCTGTGTGACGTCAGCGGCTGTGCCTCCGGAAGCTGCTACCGTTTCGGAGAAGGAGACGGAGCACCGACCTGATGGTGCGTCAGAATCTCGCTGTGTGACATCAGCGGCTGTGCTTCCGGAGGCTGCTACCCTTTCACAGCAGGGGATGGAACGGCGACAGTCAGCTGCTGTGGGTGGCGTCCAGGAAAATGTGGCCCATGATGAATCCACTGGCCCAGGAGAACCAAACAGTCAGCTGAGTTGTGCTGACGAGGAAATGGAATCTGATAACGACACTGTGTCTAATACTGAGTCTATTGAGGTAAAATGCAGTACAAACACTAGTTTGTATTCACTGGAAGAAATAAATGCTTTTCTGGATGAAACCTATAACAAAGCCATTAAAGTCACCGACTACTTCAGTGACACTGATAAATTCATTAAGTCTGTTGATGTGCTAAGAAGGCAGGCTGGTCTTGACCTCCTGGATGAAAGGAAACGTTTTTGCCTCAAGAAACACCTGACAGCCCTACGTAAAGCAGCAGGGAGAACAGGGGTCAAGCACGCCCGACAGGAGGAATAAATGGCGGTTGTTCCTCTGCCTGTTTTACACATTTTTGGGATATTGTTTGATCAGACTTTTATATGACGTTTCTAATTGACTGTAATTGACTGTCACAGAACAGGATCTTTACCTGCAGGGCATGGATGCCCCACCATTTTCTTTCTACACTCTGGAGGAGCCTGCTGCACAGTTGACTTGCTTGAAAATCCCACATGGTCTAAGGACTCCAATCCATCTGAGATGAGGAAACTGTCTCTGGGATGTGCAACGGAACTGGCTGCGGCCGCACAGCGCTATCTCTGCTGCCGGAGGAAGGGGACTTGGCCTTGCTTAAGAACTGGGGGCCTCTGGCTCGTCTTTGCACGGACTACGAGGAGGTCTCGCACTACTGCCACTGCCAATGTGGAATAGGTGGACTGCAAGGAATACTCTGTGTTGTGTGGGGGGGGGGACATTTATGTTTGCACTTTTTTCAATGTGAGACACTTGGTGGAATGATGTTGGTGCGCTTACTTTTTTTTGAAGTGTGCAATAAAGGCTTTTTTTAAAAGTCAAAGTCTCTCTCTCTCTCTCTCTCTCTCTCTCTCATATTATTGGTGCTCTTACATTTTCTTGAATTGTGCAATAAAGGCATTTCTTTTAAACTCAAAACTCTCTCTCTCTCTCTCTCTCTCTCTCTCCCCCTCCCTCCCCCCCTTGCAGGGTTGTCAGACTCTCCCCGCTCTGCACGCACACACTTGCACTCAATAAAATCATTGCAACTATAACCAAGTCCGTAGTCTGCTTCTGGATTTATCCACTAAATCATGTCAGTACATCTCCGTCAGTCAGAACCAGCAGACGGTGCTACCGCATGTAGATTAGACATCATGGAGGCTTGGTTAGACCAGCTTACATATCAGCAACAGGTCATATTGAATCAGCTTACTCAAATAAATGAGCGGCTCAACCAACTTACTGCTGCTTTGCCCCCCCCCCCCCCCCCAGGCTGGTTCCAGGGCAGCAGCAGGTCCGCCACCTCCTTCTTCCCCATCAGTGCATCCTCCTCGCTTAACACCAGTTCCCACACCGACCTGCTTCAACGGTAGGCTGGGTGAGGCCTGGGGATTCCTCCTTCAGTGCAGCCTAGTTTTTCAGCGAGCCGATCCATAATAGCCTATGCTATTATGGATCGCCCTGATTAACAAAACTACACTTATGACCGATTTCTGTCTGAATTCACCCAGGTGTTCGACCACTCTGACCGGGATAATATTCTCACCACCTGCCTTCTCAATCTCCGGCAGGGGGCCAGGTCCTTGGCCGACTACTTGGTGGATTTCCGGGTTGTCACAGCGGAGGTGGGATGGGAGGACACGTCTCTTTGCAGCATTTTCACACACAGTCTTAGCCCTAGCCTTCATGATGAGCTGGCACAGTTAGACAAACCTTCCTCTTTACACGAACGAATCTCCCTGGCCATCAACCTAGATAATCGCCTAAGGGAACGATCCAACGAGTGCCGCCTTGCTAATCGCTCGGGTTCTCAGTCGCACCCTCTCACTCAGCCCTCCCCCCCAGCCCTCCCCCTTCCGAACCCTCTGATACCGGGGAACTCATGCTATTGGGCCGGTCTAGGTTGCGTCTTGCTGAACGACAGTGCCGCCGTGATCTCGGGTTATACATGTATTGTGCCAGTTTTGAACATGAGGTTGCCCACTGTCCAGTCAATTAGCCAAAAGGGGGGGGGGGGACCGTTCATCACAGTAGGGGGGCTAACGGACGTGGGCAGGTCTAAATTCCTTATGCACCTTTTGTTGCCCATTCATTTTGATCACTTTCACGCTGAATTCTGCACCACTGCTCTCATTGATTCAGGCGCTGAACAAAGCTTTATTTCGGAGAGTCTGGCAACCCGGCTAAAGCTTCCGTGTCAGGACCTGGAAGTCCCATTAAATTTGGTGGCCATTTCCAGGGAGCCACTCACTAGGGTCACTAAAAAGACTGCTCCCATTTCAACATTGGTTTCAGGCAATCATCGAGAGCACTTGTTTTTTTATTTTACCCATCTTTACCTCTCCTGTTACATTAGGGTATCCCTGGTTAAAACTCCATAACCCAGTTATTGATTGGCAGGCAAGGAGGGTTATTTCATGGAGCACCTTCTGCTTAGCCGCCTGTATGCAGTCTGCAGCCTGTTCTCCCTCTGTTTTTATCAGCTCCTCGCCTACAAATTTGTCTGAATTCACTCTGGTTCCTCCTGAATATCATGACCTTGCCCCGGTCTTCAGCAAGTCTAAGGCACTTTTCCTACCCCCCCACCACTGCCCTTACGACTGCGCCATTAACGTCCTCCTGGGAGCTACATTGCCACCTAGTAGACTGTATAGTCTGTCTGCTCTGGAATGAGAGGTGATGGATAAGTACATTAAGGAGTCGTTAAGTTCAGGCATCATCAGGCCTTCATCATCTGCGGTGGGGGTGTTTTGGTTTTTTTTTTCGTGGGCTAGGATGGTTCTCTCCGACCCTACATTGACTTTAGAGAACTGAATAACATTACAGTGAAGGACAAGTATGCCTTGCCGCTCCTCAACTCCACCTTTGACCTGCTTCAAGGTGCCACTGTCTTCACCAAGTTGGACCTGCGCAATGCCTACCATCTTATGTGGATTAAGGAGACTGATGAGTGGAAGACGGGGTTCTGTACACCTAGTAGTCACTTTGAGTACTTGGTGATGCCATTTGGGTTGACGAACGCATCAACTGTTTTCCAACAGCTCATTGATGACATTCTGAGGGACTTCCTGAATTCTTTTGTTTTTGTGTACCTGGATGATATATTGATTTTCTCTTGTTCCTTAGATGAGCATCGAGTGCACGTTAGGACGGTCCTTCAGCAGCTGGTGGAGAACCAGCTTTACATCAAAGCAGAGAAGTGTGAATTCCATACACCGTCAACCACCTTCCTGGGGTTTGTAGTCACCCATAAGGAGATCCGGGCTGACCCGGGTAAGGTGAAGGTGGTCTTGGAGTGGCCCGTTCCCTCCTCCCGCAAACAATTACAGCAGTTCTTGGGATTTGCCAATTTATATAGGCGCTTCATCCGTGATTACAGTGTGGTTGCCCTGCCCCTCACCCGCCTCACTTCCACCAAGGTCCCCTTTCTTTGGTCTGAGGAGGTTGATGCGGCATTTTCTGAGCTGAAGTCTTGCTTCTCTTCTCCCCCGTCCTTGCTCGGGTGGATCCATGGCTGCAGTTCCTGGTGGAGGTGGACGCATCGGACTCCGGGGTGGGGGCAGTTCTTTCTCAACGCTCGACCACCGATAATAAGGTCCACCCTTGCACTTACTTCTCCCAACGCCTGTCCCCAGCCGAGAGAAACTATGATGTTGGTGACCGGGAGTTGCTGGCGGTCAAACTGGCCTTGGAGGAATGGCACCACTGGTTGGAAGGAGCCTTTCAGCCGTTTGTGGTCTGGACTGACCATAAGAACCTGTAGTATCTCAGGACTGATAAATGGCTAAACTCCAGACAAGACTGCTGGTCCCTGTTCTTTGGCAAGTTTAATTTTACCATCACCTACCACCCGGGGCCCAAAAACATCAAGTCTGACTACCTCTCACGGCAATTCTCCACTGACACGGCATCGCCGGAGCTGCATCGCATAGTTTCCCCCTTGTGTGTGGTAGGCATGCTCTCCTGGGAGATCAAGGAGAAGGTCAAGAGGTGCAGGGTACTGAGCCTGATCCAGGTAGGGGCCCTGCAGGACGGATCTACGTTCCTTCCTTGGTCCGTGGCAAGGTCATCGATTGGCTGCACTCTTCCAGGGTTTTGTGCCACCCTGGCATGTCACGCACTATGTCTCATTTGCAGAGGACCTTCTGGTGGCCTTCTATGAGGAGGGACATGAATGAGTTCATCAAGGCCTGCCCCCAGTGTGCCACCGGCAAGTCATCTTCCCCACCTTCTGGGCTGTTGCACCCCCTACCCATCCCCAGCAGGCCATGGTCCCATGTGGCGCTGGACTTTGTTACTGGGCTTGCCCCCTCCACTGGACATATGGTCGTTCTCACTATTGTGGACAGGTTCTCAAAGGCAGCTCACTTTGTCCCCCTGAGAAAGCTCCTGTCTGCCAAGGAGACAGCTGACCTTTTTTGTTGTACACATGGTCCGCCTCCATGGTATTCCAGTGGACGTGGTCTCGGACCGGGGTCCCCAGTTTGTCTCCCAGGTTTCGCGATCCTTTTGTAAGGCCATCGGAGCAACTGTCAGCTTGTCCTCGGGGTATCACCACCAGAGTAACAGCCAGTGCGAGTGAGCCAACCAGGAGCTGGAGGCAGCCCTGAGGTGCATCATGGCTACTAATCCTGCATCTTGGAGTACTTACCATGGATTGAGTATGCTCACAACTCCACCACCTCTGCGGCTATGGGTCTCTCTCCCTTCGAGGTGTCCTTGGGGTACAACCCCCCCCCCATTCCCTGATGCGGAGGTGAAGATTGCTGTACCGTTTGTGCAGTCCCACATCAGGCATTGTCACCGGCTCTGGAGGGCCACCAGGGCTGCTATCCACCGCACTGCGGACCGCAACTTCAAGATCACCAACTGTCGGAGGACACCACCCCCCCCACCACCACCATCACAAGGTTGGGCAGAAGGTATGGTTGTTGACCAGACACATCAACCTCAAAACAGATTCCAGAAAGCTCTCTCCCCACTTTATTGATCCTTATCCCATCTCCCAGATCATCACTCCAGCTGCTGTTCGCCTGTCTCGTCCCCATGCTCTCCGCATCTGCCCCACCTTTCATGTCTCTCAGGTGAAGCTGTTTTCCACCAGTCCTCTCTGCCCACCATCCAAGCCACCTCCCACCCCGGTGATGATTGACGGAGGTCCTGTGTATAAGGTTAACCGCATTCTGGACGTGCGACACAGGGGCGAGGTCTACAATACCTGGTGGACTGGGCTGGGTACAGACCAGAGGAGAGATCATGGGTCCGGGGATCCTTCATCACAGATCAGGAGATGATCTGGGCATTCCATCGGTCCCATCCGGGGAGTTTGGGACGCCCGCCAGGAGGCGTTCCTTGGGGGGGGGGGCACTATGGTGATCCGAGCTGTGTGCTGTTTTCCCTCTTCTCTCATTGCTTATTTTCCACAGCTGCAGTTTCACCCACACCTGCGCTTCCTAATTAGCAGCCTTTAAATGGAGAGGGATCCTCCACTCCTGTACGGAAACATCTACGCATACATGCAGTCCAGAGAGCTCCTCTATGTTGTGTGGTGTCTCTCCCCTCTCCAGCTACTACCCCCGTCTCAGACTCGGCACTCAGTAAGCTACCTCTCTGTTTGAACCTCACCCCTGCATTCTCCTCTGTTTGTTGTGGACTAACCTGTGCACAGGTGAACCTTCTCCCTGGCGGACCGGCACCCTTCCTCATAGCGGACCTGGATCCTCCCCTCGGAGCCGGAGTCCCTTCACTTTTGCCATCATCCTGTAAGTGCACACGACTATCAGACTGAACTGTTTCCCTTGTCCCCTCGGCTGAGGGTATCCTCCCTGCACAGAGCACTGTATATATCTGCACCAGCACCTCCTTCACCCTTGCGGGACCACAGCAACCAGGAGAGGACGTGGGCCGCTGTTAGTTCCATCCCAGCCACTCAGCGCTCTGTAAGATTATTATCAGCTCCTCATTGCCCCGCTGTGTGCTGCAAATTCCTCATCACTCTCTCTCTCTCTCTCTCTCTCCCTTGCAGGGTTGCCAGACTCTCCCACCTCTGCACACACACAATTGCACTCAATAAAATCATTGAAACTGTAACCGAGCCTGTAGTCTGCTTCTGGGTCTATCCACTAAATCAGGTCAGATAGCCCTAAAAAAAAAAAATGTTTAAGTCTTCTCTTTTGACACAGTGGTTACTGTTATCTAATTTTGCTCACTTTTTTTTGTTTTTGTTTTTGTTTTTTGTTTTTTTTTTAGAAAATCAATGTTTGTGTTGAAGTGCCTTGGTTATTAAAAAAAAACATGCTAGTGTGGTGACACAAAGGAGATGACACTCCACCCAGTACTTCAGGGTGTTGGGGGGCCAGCCAAGGGCGCCAAATGCTGGGGGGTAATAAAGGGAGAAATAAAGTTCTGTGTCATCAGTTCGTGTCTCGTCTGCTTTCATCCTCCTTACAACTGTTTTCTCCCCCAGGCAGCACAGCTGCTGCAACTGCTGTATGGCGCGCTCAAAAAAAAGAAGCCCACGGGCTGCATCGACTGGACCCCTGAGCGGGCTCAGGCTTTCACAAACGCCAAAAGGGCGCTCGCTAACGCAGCTTTGCTGGCTCACCCACCCCCGCCAGTGCAGATAGCACTCACCACAGACATGTCTGACGATGCGGTAAGAACTGTAGTGGAGCAGTATGTCCCCAGTTCGTGGCAGCCCCTTGCCTTTTTCAGCCATACTTTGCGCAACGAGCGCAAGTATAGCGCTTTCAACAGAGAGTTGTTGGCTCTCCACCTCGGTACGCATCATTTTCAGTTCTGGCTCGAGGGTCGCGAGTTTACCGCGTTTGTCGATCATAAACTACTGACCTACGCAATGTCCAAAGTATCAGAACCATGGTCAGCTCTGCAACAACAGCTCTTGGCCGCAATTTCGGAGTTTTTGACCAACATTGAACATGTAGCTGGTAAATTGAATGTTGTGGCAGACTGCTTGTCACGCGCGCTGGTCTCTCCAGTATAGATGGGCATCGATTTTTCTGCAATGGCCGCCAACCAAGCTGGGGACGCAGACATTTGTGCCCTCCAGTCCGCAGCTATCGGGTTAAAACTCGAGAGCAGGGTGGTACAAGAAGGAGGCCCCCCTTGCTTTGCAACATCTTCACCGGCCGCACCTGCCCCATGGTTTTGAGCTCTTGGCGCCGCCACATTTTTGAGTCCGTCCACTCCCTTTCACATCCTGGAATGCGAGCCTTGGTTAAACTAGTGGGGTCCAAATTCGTCTGGCCTCACTTATACAGGGATGTGAAAGAATGGGCTGCAGCGTGCGTTGCATGCCAATGGGCTAAGGTGCACAAGCACACCAAAGCCCCCCTCGAGCCTTTTCAAATTCCAGCCAGGAGGTTTGTACCACGTACACGTGGACTGAGTGGGTCCCCTTCCGCCATCGCAGGGATTCACACACCTTTTAACAATCGTTGACCGCACTACGTGTTGGCCAGAGGTGGGTCCGCTGAGTTCCACCACATCTGCCAAGGTAGCCCGAGCATTTTTGTCAGCTTGGGTTGCACGGTTCGGATCCCCATCGGACGTCACTTCCAACAGGGGTCTGCAATTTGTGTCGGAACTTTGGTCTGCGATGGCTGACAGCCTGGGGGTCAAAATCGCGTACAACCCACAGACTAACGGTTTGTGTGAGTGCTTTCACAGGTCGCTTAAAGCAGCACTCAGAGCCTTGCTAACGGATGCGAATTGGGTCGACCGCCGGCCTTGGGTCCTATTGGGGTTGCACTCCGCACCTAAGGAATATTTGGCAGCTTCCCTAGCAGAACTCGTTTTTTCTCAGCCATTGCAGATCCCAGGGGAATTTTTGCCAGAGATCCCTGCGTCTGGTACCGATCCGCCCGCGTACCTTTTTTTCCGGTACAGGAACTGCCAGTGTTCCGAGCCCAGCACATCATTGTTTTCCCCGTACTTTTGTTCCAAAGCGCTTAGAGAATGCCTTATTTGTTTTCATCAGGCACGATGCCCACAGAACCCCGCTGCATCCGCCATACGACGGCTCGGTCAAAGTGTTGGAAACTGGGGAGAAACATTTTGTGTTAGACTTGGGGGGGGGGGGGGCGTAAGGAAGCTGTCTGCATAGACAGGCTGAAACCCGCTTATGTGTTGACAGACGAGCAGGTGGTGTTGGCCGGCGTGGGTGCCCATGTACAGTGGGTCCGCAGGTTAGTGTTCCCTTTACAGAGGACTGTTTTCAAGAAACTAACTTTTTCCTCTCCCGACCTTTTTGCCCTCCAGAGACCAAGTCTTTCTCCTACCTGCCTTGACAGGAAGGCGCTTTGACCGGCCCATGTTACAGCTGCTGCGGGTGCTTGTTCAAGCCCAAATGTCCAGAGGGTTAGGACCCCTTCTGGGTGTTCGGGTGGGGGGGGGGGGCTTTGTGGTGACACAAAGGAGATGTTGGGGGACCAGCCAAGGAGGCCAGTGTGCAGTGTGCTGGGGGGTATGAAATAAATAAAGATGTGCCTTTTGCTCCCACCATGCCAGGCTCACACCTGAGGATGCAGGGCCTCGAGTGTATTGTACTAAGCCTTGCTCTGTGACGTGTATGTTAATGTGTATGTTGATGTGTGTTCACGCTTTGTAACTGGTATGTTAATGTGTTTACCCTGAGTGCCAGAGGCGGGAAGAAAATGTATAAAGCAGTTCGCTTTGGCACTCAGTCTGTTCTGTGTCATCAGCTCATGTCTCGTCTGCTTTTATCCTCCTTTTATCCTCCACACTAGTACAGCAGTGGTATAGCCTGTAGTTGATTTAGATCAGGGGTCACCAACCTTTTTGAAACCAAGAGCTACTTCATGGGTATCGAGTCATGTGAAGGGCACCAGCTTGACACACTCCTCTAAAATAACAAATTGTATATATATATATATATATATATATATATATATATATATATATATATATATATATATATATATATATATATATATATATACACAATTTATATATACATTTATATATATAAATATATATAATATTATATAATATATATATATTTATTAATTAATATATATATATTTATATATTTATATACACAATTATCAATAACTTAGAGTGGGTAACAGACAAGATCAATATTCAACACTTTATTTTTATTAATCTCAGCAGTTGTTCAGATGATCACTTCTACATTTCATTAAAAAAATGTCCAGTTTTCACCAGTCCCTTTTAACCATAAAAAACTAAACCCTTTTAATTCATGAACTATGTTGAACCATGTTTGAAAAAGTTATGCAACATTTAAGAAAAATCAACTTTCATATTAAATAAATCTTATTGCGGCGGATGATAAAATAAGGCAGCGATGCTGTGGTTTTAAGGAAGTTTATTATATCATACCGCCGTCACGAGCTCCTCTCCCGGCGCCGTGCATGTGCGCCGGGAGCGAGCCCACAGCTCTCAGAGAAGGAGAGGAGGACACAAAGTCTGTGTCCAGCAGCAGCCGTTGTAGAAGTGAGAATGAGAGGTTGAACATGAAATTCAGACAGCTTATATACTCAGCTACAACAATACATCAAAGCATTCACATGGGTCGATATGAGCATTTGCATATGAGAGGCACAGACAGGATGCATGAACACAATGCATGGATGGCACATTAACCTCACAGCAGTGAAATGCATAAATGGCAGATTAGATCACAGCATGCAGCGGAAAAAACCCAGGAGTAGCGAGCTGTCTGTCCCTGTGTGTTGTGGGGGTTTTCCCAAACCGCCACACTTATCACATTTTTAACTGAACAAATCTGCTGCAATTCTGCTCAAAATCTGTTACATTTAATAAACACACTTTTGTGTGTTCTTCTTCACTGGAATTATATCCATACAGTTCTTGCCAAGAATCATGCTGGAGTAATAACCAGCGCTGTCCTTTCATGAGAAGACGCTAAACAGCACTGAGAGTGCTTATGTGCACGGTGGAGCAGTGGTTAGCACCGCGGCAGCAGTTTACCCTCGGCCGCGGGGATCGTGGGTTCGATCCCTGGCCAACAGTGATCTGTGTGGAGTTTGCATGTTCTGGTTTTTTATGCAAAAACATGCAGGTTAGGGAGTTAAGAGGCGCTTGCGCATGCAGCGGCTGGTGGTTTGTCACGGGACTGCAGAACAAATCCACCTACGGGTACAAGATAAGTCCAAAAAAAAAAATAAAAAAGAGTGGGTAGTGAAGTGCCGCTCCACCGTCGCTGCGCAAATGAAATACACGCAGCTTCCTTTCACGGTAGTAAAAAAAGAACTCTTCCTCCCGCTCACTTTGAAAATGATAAATTTTCTGTCTTTTTTTTGCCATGTTTATGGGCTAGGAAACTGCACTCCGATCACCATCTTAACTGCCCGCTAGCTAAGCTTATGCTCCACAAGCGCGAAGGTTTTGTCATGCGCACAATACTGACCTTTGAACTAGGTCAAATTCACCTTAACTTTACGTATAATAAACATATTTTCATTTTTTTATTTTTAAGACATTGTCATTTTAAAATCTATATACAGTGATCCCTCACTTATCGCGGTTAATGGGTTCCAGAACCGACCGCGAAAAGTGAAAAACCGCGAAGTAGCGTCACCCCTAATGACGTCATCCATAAATAATACGTACGTTCATTCTCTCACTCTCTCTCTCTCATATGATACGTGTGTGTGTGTGTACGTGTACATACATACGTAGACGTAAACAAAGTGTACATAAATATGTTTTTAGAACTCTTTTATTCCTATAACAAGATACGTAACTCAAGATGAAAATGATTTACTGCACAGGTTAATGAGAGCTTTACTGCTCCTCAGGTGACGCCTCATCGTGAGATGCTGGAGGCGCAGGATCATCGAGGGCAGCTTCCGATAGAGCTGAAGCTGCAGGAGGCGGCGTAGTGCCTCGACGGGAAGACTATTTCGCACAAAATGGCACAAGAGAACAGCAAAAAGTTCCACGCGGCGAGACTAAGTAACACGAGCGATAAAAAGCAATGAATGCAGTCTTCCTTCCCTTCATGGATGCTCGGCAGGGAGAGGAGGTGGGTGAAACGTCTCGGCCAATCAGCTTGCGGGGTGAAACGTCTCGGCCAATCAGCTTGCGAGATTTCCGAGCCGAGCCAACACGACAACAGCGAACAGAGAGTTGTGCGGCTCTCCGTGTTGACACCTGATGGTCTAATGTAGTCTCCCTGCCTTCTGCTAGCGCCCGCCCATTATTTCTCAATTTTGAATTTTTGATGAATATTTTTGAAAAATCCGCGATGCACTGAGGGCGCGAAAGGTGAAGCGCGAAGTAGCGGGGGATCACTGTAAATGCAAGTGTGATTTTAAAAAATAGCGGCAGAAAAAATTACATCTTAGACGCAGCTCACTTGCGAGTTGTGCTATTTTTAGAACAGGCCTGCGGGCGACTCATGTGGTCCTTGCGGGCGACATGGTGCCCGCGGGCACCGCGTTGGTGACCCCTGATTTAGATTAACGGGTTTATAGGTGTATTAATGTAAATATGAATGTGAGTAGGAATGAAGATTTCCTTTCATTACACACTCAGCTCTTTGGGGCACCAGTCCAGATGATGGACAATTTTATTAACAATTCTTTATTTGTACCAATTATGAATCAGTCTAAAAAAAAAAAAACCCTTATGAGTTCTTGTCTGCTGATAGTCAAGAAGATGGACATGAAATCAAGCAATAACTCCCATTTGTCTTTCAATAGTTTAATAAGAAACGTCAGAATAGGTTAACACATTTGGATGATTTTAAAACACAGAATTCAACATGTATCATGGGCATCATAGTTATTGAATTACTGAGCATCACATGTGAATCAAAATGTGAATCTTCACATGTGAATCAAACATTTGTGGAACCAAATAAACCATAGTTTAACTTGGCAATATACTGGAAATTGGAAAACCATGTAATAGCATTGGTGAAGAAAAGTGGATGCAATTTTATGGAAAAAAATGAGTAAACTATCTAGAAAAATGGAAAATTGGTGTTACTCTGAAAAGGAACGTAAATTAATGAAAGGACAAAATGCATTTTGAAATTCTGATAGGAGTTTGCATGAAATTAAGTTTAAAGAACTTACACCAGGAATATTCTGAAGAATTAAGTTTAAATTAAACAACAAACCATCAGCCAAGCAGAGTCATCTTGCATCCCGTGGCAGCAGGCGGTCCATTTGGATCTTGTTCTTTCTAGACGGGCGTGGATTTCGATGGAAAAACTGGCAGACAGATTCTTTACCACGGTTACGGCCTGCTCCTGAGATCGCATTGGCTGATTCTTCAGCAAAGCTGGGCAAGGTCTCTCTTATGCACTGAAGGAAGGAATTTGTTTATTGTACAAGGTCCAATCAGAAAGTTAAATTGGGACAAAAACACGCCACAGATCCAATGTATGTGGCTAGAATGAGTTGGCTTAAGCGTCGGAAAAAAAAAAAATCTTCTTGCACGGTGATTTAAAGAAAAGGATTAAAATAAGGAAAAGTGAACTTTAGAGAAAAGAGAATTTTCACAGAGCATGAGAACTCTCGGCCTACTTGAAATTAGAAGAAGAAAGGGAAGAGCAGAAAATGCTCCTTACAGCTTGACTAATGCCCAAAAAACCGAAAACAAAGGGAATTTTTTTTTTTTGGGGGGGGGGGGGGGGTGGCAGAATTTCACTGGCTTTCATAAAAACTGAGCTGAACCAATTACATGGAGTTTCGTTTGTTCAGCAGAAGCCATAAATGGCCTAAAAAGGAGATGCAGTGAAGCCTGTAACTCTGTCAGTCAAAGTCCAGCTATGGTCTCCCAAAGAGCAGAGAGAGGAGGGGGAGAGACATTTGATAGGAAAAGTGAGATCCTCCTAAAACACATATGTTGGCTATGAAAGCATAAATTCCTTAAACTTTAGTGACTAAGATATTCTACTCAATAATAAGGGAACAAACAATGTGTCTACGTTGTAACTGTGATTAATTTGTGATAGTGAGCATGCAAAAGTTAATTTCCTCCTTAAAATAAAGCAACACATATCAAATCATATCAATAAAAGCATTTCAAACCACAATTGTCCATTCCAGAGTTCATCCAGGTCTTCATTAGCGGCTATGTCTTGAGAGAAAGAATATGAATTAATTTATGTTTCCATAATGCATAAATTCCACTGCAGGGAGAAAAAAAAATTAAATATTCCTGAGCTGTCCACCAGATGGCACTGTGAAAAACTGTCTGGTTGTTTACTGAAGAATCTTGACTTCCCTGCCTGGCCTATATCAACCATAAATCTGTCATTTGGGGCATTCCTTTGCCAAACAGAGAAAAGGGAGAATGCCTAAGTCCTGGAGAAGGGATTAACTTCCACTTTATGGCCGATGGGTCATGTTACAACTCTGGTCCTTGGGTGAGAGAAGCAGTTCACGACCAGACTTATGGGTGAAACAATTTCTTTAAAGTGAAGAATGATTTTGTAGATTGGAACCAGAGCGGTTGACACTACAAGCTACAGCTGATATTCTGTCAAATTCTGAACAATGAAGAACTAGAAAAGCACTCAGAGAGTGCATACCTCCACCAAGGCTTCTTCCGTCTCTCATGGATCACCTCCAAAATGTAATGGGTTTGTGTGTAGGCCTAGAGCCACTTGTGGTGAAAATTGCATCAAAGTCTGTCCGTTAGTTTTGGAGTATTGTTGCTAATGCTCTGTGAGAAGATAAGAGCCTTGGCAGAGGTATGCATTCTCAGATCCTCACCAAAATGTAATGGCTTCCTCTCTAGCCCAAGGACCACCTCTGGTGAAAATTTTGTCCAAATCAATCCAGTAGTTTTTGTGTAATCCTGCTGCATAAATACAAGCAAAGCCCTTGGTGGAGGTATGCACTCTCAGATCACCACCAAAATCTAATCATCAGTTCCCAGTGGCATTACACACCTTTCCTGAAAATTTCATCAAAATCAGTTATGTTGGTAACAGACAAACCAAGGCCGTTGAAAACATTACCTCCTCCCTTGGCGGAGGTAATAACATATGTTAGAATAAATAAAGTATTAATGCATTGTTCTCTAATTGTGATCTCCACTGAAATTAATTTGATGCCCAAATCAAGTTTTAGTTTGTTCCAGTGCAGCCACGCAGCGATGTAACCCACGGACATCAGAGATTAGCCACTGGCTACAATCTGGCAAGTTTACATTGATATCAGTGTTCATCAACTTGCCCTGTCCTTAAAAAACAGTAATTTACAATACAAAACTCTTCACTGTGTAGTACTGTAATTGTAATTTTAATTAACATCTAACTTTAAATGCCCTCAGTAAAAATGTAGAAGTAGCCAAATAATGCATTTGGTTTCATTTTGGAAAGCTAAATAACTTAATAATTTAAGAACACAGTTCAAAACAGCTGCTAAAAACACCAGTTCAGCCCATAGTGGTGGTTTCTATGTTGTTGGACAGAGTGCAAATGTTTGACAACCAATTGAAATTCTTTTAAGATGAACCTGAATAAAGAATGTGCATCATTTAGAGATAGCAGGTGGATAGTTGTGCATGGTTGACCAATCAGAAATAAAAGATACCCGAAAGAGCATTCAAGATGGGAGGGACAAAGTTCCTCATTTCCTAATTAGTTTGAATTCTGCTTTCTTGTGCAGCACCCACATGGTTGCTACAGAGCAACAAAAAGTAAAGTTAAACCACAAAACCCTTTGTGTCTTTTCAGCAGAAAATCTTCCTTCTTTGGGGGCCAGTGCAGCAGTGTTTATTTTCTGACAGTGAATGGGTGTGAGGTTGTAACGCTGTGAATACTGTGAGGTCATCCCCTCCATGATGCTGTAAATACTAACAGGCCCAGTTGGTAATGAGTGAGGCCATGGATGTGCACTCTATTCAAGCATTAAACCAAAGAAACTGAACAGAGAACAGTTTTTTTTTTTTCCTCAACAAAGGTGCAAATGAAAAGAGACGTTTACTACAATCAAAATGAGAAACTAATTGTCAGTGATCTCACATTAATTTGTCTGGGACTTCAGCTGCTGACACTATGGTTGATTTTAGAGTTTAAGATAGAGTGAACGCATGAAACCACGCATAAACATTTAAAATGCTCACTTGTTTTGATATCAAAAACAGTGGATAAAACTGATATTAGAGGAGATTTAAAAGCCCCATCCACCCAACGTGGTGTGTTTGTGGGTTTTAACCTTCCAAAATACATGTTGGGTCAGGCATTGGTTTGCTTGCCACCAGATAACCATGAAAACCGGTACTACCTGTCTAATGGGTCGGGCCGTCAGCGACTAAACCGGCAACCCCGCACTTCTGAGGGCGTGGCAGGTGAAACTGGGCATCCTGGCAGAACTAAAAACAATATCTGTCACAGGTCTGTGGTGGACGACTCCCAGTTACACGGGGCAAGACTGGACATCCTGGCAGATAAGCACATCTGTTGCAAGGTCTGTGGTGGACTTTTGTCAGTCGGTGCATCGTGACCTGCACTACACAAAGAGCAGAGATAAACAAACCTATCATCTGGCCAGTCACTGCAACAGATACTGGAGTCAGTTTGTCTTGGCCTGTCCTTGCCACCAATACCTCTATCTGCCAAGAATGTGTCGCTGGTCCAGCAAAAGCTAGCGGTACTCAAATACTTTGCAAGCAGTTTCATGCAATGGTCAGTCAGAAAGCAATTCATACCGGCTCGGACGTCGCCTGGGTTAACAAGGTCAGGTGTTCCTGGCAGCGCAGGGCGAAGGACAGAGCTGTGTGGAGGAATCTGATCAGACCTAAATGAAACAGTCATTGTCGCCCCTGACAGACTGCTATGATGATGATGAATCTTCCAAAAATGTTTTGTACAGTCATATGACTACAGTAAAAATGTTAAAATCTCTGTTCACTTAGAAATAATAAAATGTTTTTAATATATGTATATTTTTAACATTTTGGCAGAATGGGAAGAAGTCCGTTTTGTTCTTCCAGAATTTTTTGCCTATGTCACTGGCAAATGATCCGCTCTTCAGTCACAACCCATCACCATGGTATTGGCTGTAATGGTTCAGTCCCCCTCCAGAGTTTCTGAAGTGGGCGGCTGTGGTGCAGGTTCAGTTCCTGCTCTGTCTGCAGTATGCATGTCGAAGTGTCCTTGAGCAAGATGCTGAACCCCCAGTTACGCCTGGTGGGTCAGGCCAGTGCCTGTGTATGGCAGCTCCACCACCATCAGTGTGTGAATGTGTGTGTAAACGGGTGGATAGCAGGATCTGTAACGTGCTTTGGTCATCAATAGATGAGTAAAATGCACTATATAAGTGAATCCCATTTACCATTTAGCCAAGGCATTGCATTCAGAGCTAACAGTGCTACTAAGGAGTCAGCTTACCAAGAATGGTTTAATTTATTTTCTTTAGATTTCAGTCACACTAATAGACATCCATCTCTATTGTAGTCATGTGAAAAAATTAGGACACAACTGTATAAGCCTGTGGTTTTTTTAACATTTTGACATATGGATAATTAATATCAGTGTTAAAAATACTGGGAGATTCACGTAATACAACTAAACAATTAAAAATGAGTTAAATACTTTTTTCAAATTTTTCTGTAAAATGTAATTCTAAGCAAATAGTGAAGAATAAATTATGAGACCACCCATCTCCCGGCAGTGGCTCAGGAGGTAGAGCAGGTTGTCCCATAACCACATGGTTGGCGGTTCAAATTCCGCTCTCCCCAGATATCCTGCCGTTGTGTCCCTGGGCAAGACACTTCACCCCCAATTGCTCCTGGTGGGTCTGGAAGCGTCATGTTAGGTAGCATGCCGCCATCAGTGTGTGAATGTGTGTGTGAATGGGTGGATAGCAGGATCTGTAAAGCGCTTTGGTCATCAAGAGATGAGAATAAAAGCGCTATGTAAGTGAATGCCATTTACCTTTTTTTTTTTTTAGGACACCCCCACATTCATTCCCACTTAAAATGGCTAAAATATTTTTTTAAATGCAAATAAAAATAAAAACAAGGTTAGACATAGATATGTGAACATTTCTTAATAAAGAACTGAATATTTAAAGGTGTGTCCAATTTTTTTCACAGGACTGTAAAAAGGGGAGGAAAAAAGAAAGGCCACAGATAAGATTCATGTATATAGTGAAGGAAGACATGGAGAGGGTTGGTGTTACAGAGGAAGATGCAAGGGATAGGGTGAGCTGGAGACAGATGATCCGCTGTGGCGGCCCCTAAAGGGAGCAAGAAGAAGAAATGATCCCTATTATGTTATTATGATATATCCCTGTTCCCACCTGGTTCACGAATCCACACTAATAACATCTCACATCATTCTGGCTTATTTTCTTATTTTTTTGCATCAAAGCTACATTGACCCATTAGCATTAGCTTAGCTAGGTGGTTGGAGTCAGTCTGTTTAACTGCATTAGAGCTCGCCTCAGTTGGGAAAAGCTGACAGACCACTTGGCGTTAGCTTAACTGTCGATCCAGCTGGTTTTGATCGCTATTGTCTAGAAATTCTATTCATCACCCACTGGAATCTTTGTCCATCTAGGAACACTTGACTATATATGTCATTCTTTGATGTTACTTTGGCTTAGTTTAGAGTAATTTAATTTCTCTAGCAGAGACCCAGTGTAGCTAGCTGATGCTAGCAGCTAGCTAGCATCCAAAGTAGGTAACAAACATTTAAAACTTGTGGGAGCTGTCAACACGCAAAAAAAATACTGTAAATCAATCAATCAAACTTTATTTGTATAGCACTTTTTAAATGGGACATAATTAGAAATATCACAACATACTTAGTGATATGAAAATGTTCTTGTTTGCCATGGTGATGGACAAGCTGACAGACGTGGTCAAGCAGGAGTCTCTGTGGACCATGATGTTTACAGACGACATTGTGATCTGCAGTGAGAGTAGGGAGCAGGTGGAAGATAACCTGGAGAGGTGGAGGTATGCTCTGGAGAGAAAAAGAATGAAAGTCAGTAGAAGCAAGACAGAATACGTGTGTGTGAATGAGCGGGAGGCAGGTGTAATGGTGAAGATGCAAGGAATAGAGGTAGTGAAGGTAGATGAGTTTAAATACCTGGGGTCAACCATCCAAAGCAATGGAAAATTCACACAAGAGGTGAAGAAGAGAGTGCAGGCAGGGTGGAGTGGGTGGAGAAGAGTGTCAGGGATGATTTGTGACAGAAAGATAGCAGCTAGAGTGAAAAGGAAGATTTACAAGACAGCAGTGAGACCTGTTAACCCAGCCACAGGGGGTGCACAAGCCAGTGTACTCCTAGTTTCGGTCCCAAGCCCGGGTACATGGGGAGGGTTGTGTCAGGAAGTGTATCCGACGTGAAACCTTTGCTAACTCAAGCATGCAGATCATGATGAATGAGACTTTCATACTGATTGGTTGAGGCCGGGGTTAACAACGACCGCCACTGGTGCTGTTAACCAACAGGCTGCCGGTGGAAATTGGGTTAGGAAGGAGAGAGAGAAAAAAAGAAAGGTAGAAGTGTGGAGGTGAGAGAAGGGATGTTAAATGTAGGGACTATGACTGGTAAAGGCAGAGATCTGGCTTATATGATGGCGAGAAGAAAGGTAGATATACTGTGTGTTCAAGAAACAAGATGGAGGGGAAGCAAGGCTAAGAGCATTGGAGGTGGATTTAAACTGTTCTATTATGGTGTAGATAGGAAGAGAAATGGAGTAGGAGTAATCTTGAAGGAAGAGTATGTGAAGAGTATTCAGGAGGTAAAGCGGAAGTCAGACAGACTCATGAGTTTGAAGCTAGAAGTCAAAGGTGTGATGTCGAATGTTGTCAGTGTGTATGCCCCACAAGTTGGATGTCAGGTAGAAGAGAAAGGAATTCTGGACTAAGGTGGATGAAGTAGTAGAGTGTTCCCAGGGGAGAGAGAGTGGTGATTGGAGTGGACTTTAATGGGCATGTTGGTGAAGGGAACAGAGGTGATGAAGAGGTCCTGGGTAGGACAGTGGTTGTGGAAGGACAGATGGTTGTGGATTTTGCTAAAAGGATGGAAATGGCTGTGGTGAACACATACTGTATTTTAAGAAGAGAGATGAACATAGGGTGACTTACAAGAGTGGATGAAGGTGCACATAGGTGGACTACATCCTATGCAGAAGGAGAAATCGGAAAGAGATTTATTTATTTTATAATCCTTTATTAGTCCCACAATTAGGAAATTACAGGGCATCCATCTGCATGGATGAGGCAGCCACGGTGCGGTGCCAATCCCTTCATCATTCACACACACACATTCACACCTAGTGTGGTATGTGTATTTGTGGCACATTATTGTGAAGTGCAGTGTGGTGACGTGGACTTCCTGTCACATCACCGCACTGCCCTATATAGCGGGGTGAGCCTCCATGTTACGACCTCTTACACCAGATGCCCACGCCAGGTGTCTGCCGTGTTACCGCTATGTTCAAAGCCATCAATAAAGCTGTGTTCGACACTACCTCATCTTGCCTCATTCATCACCACGTTTCTCGTACATAACATTTGGCGACTGAGGATTAACTCATGGAGACGTGCGTAACACCACTCCGTCCCTTCCTCGAGCTCCCGGGTGAACTGCCGGTGCCTTGGCCTAGATGGTTCGAGGCTTTTCAGACCTACATCACCGTGCTGGACCTTGAGCAGCTTGACAAGCTAAGAGCACATGCACTTCTTGTCCATAACCTGGGTATTGAGGGCCAGTGAGTCCTGCGGACACTCAGCACATCGGACTTGTTTGAGGACGTCGGGGAGCTGCTAGCCAAACATTTCCACACCCTGGATAGCGTGACTGTCCAGAGGATTCATTTTCGGCAGCGACATCGGGTAGGTGAGCCTATCCACCAGTTTGTCACCGACTTAAGGCAGCTGGCTAGCGAGTGCTGCTTTGGGCCATTAAAAGGTGAAATGGTGTGTGACCAGCTAGTGGAGCACACGTGCAGTACCACATTGCGGGCTAGGCTACTTACGGCACCCAATGACTTAACATTAGCCAGAGCTGTTGAACTAGCTCTCCAGTTGGAGGCCGCAGACAAGCTAGCTTCGGTGCTAACCTGGCGCCAGTCACAGAAGCTGTCAGAGCCACCTCCCACGGCAAATGTTGCGGACTTGGGAAACGAGGATATCTTGGATGATGACGTTATTGAAACCAATGCTGGCAGCCAAAGGTCTGCCCCGGGAAAACCCCTGAGCAAGGGTTGTGGGTCCATAACGCACCTCAGTAAGGCGAAAGAATGCCCGGCAAGAGGAAAGCATTGTATCAGATGTGGACGCTTGAACCATTATGCTAGAGTGTGCCGTGTATCTGAACCAGAGAGCCCAGAGAAGAAATCACTCCGCCTACCCCTGACAACGATCCATACGGTGTCCCCCAGCACAAACATGTACACGTATTGCGCAGTGGAGTTGGATGACGTAGAGGTGCCACTGTTGCTCGACACGGTGGCGGAGGGGTCGTTGCTGAACTGGGCCATGGTGAGGAAGTTCTTCCCCCACTACAGGATTAAAGGCAACCCAGCACCATTGCATGGTTATGGAGGTGGCAGGCTGTGCACGGTTGGAACTTTGGAGTTAATGGTTCATTACAAGCCTGTGAAGATGGTTGACTTCACGTTCCACGTGACAGCGCGAGGTGATAACATCATGGACTGTGATCTGTTTTACGGACTGGGTTTCGCCATTAAAGACAGTGCCGGGAACGAATGGTCGGGTTGTGGCCGCTGGAACCCCCCGGTTCTGGCAGTCGAAGAGGACGTTGTGTGGGATGAGGACTAAAGGACACTACGGTGGTCAAATAGGACCAGTTTCACTCAGGTTCAGTGCAGGAAAGTCTCAGTGCCAGCGCTCGGGACATGGTGGGGGGGGGGGGGTACCGAATGTGGCGGCGGGGCACCTGCGTCGGCAAGTCACATCATGCTAGCCCCAGATGCTTCCAGAGCTTGGCCACAAGGGGATGGAGGGTCTGCAGCTACGACGGTGACTGCTACAACATTTTAAGAAGAGAACGGGGCCAGACCGATGAGCATGGAGTTACCACATGCTCAGCAGCAGCACGTCCAGCCGAGCCGGGCCCCGCTGAGGGTTTTGGACTTGCTTCAGGTTCAGGGTGATGAACGTCCACGGCGAAGATGGGCCAAACGACAGCCAGCAAAACATCGACGATGTCTGCGGATAGTGGCGAAGTTGGGCGCAGCATACTTCTGATTGTCTGACGACTCATCTAGGCATGCCATTCAGCTTTGGCGTGTCCAGGAGGATGCTCCAGGTGATGAGGCTGGATGGGAGTTGGTGTTGGTGGTGAAGGAGTTGGGCTCCACCGTCCAGAAGATCAGCCATTGTCCTGGGGGCTTGTTGCTTTCGTGCTTGTTGAGAGGCTGCCCTGAGCCCCCCATGCCGGTTCTACCTTTCCCACCCAAGTGACTGTGCTGTAGCAGTTACGTTTATAGTTCTGTGTGTGCATGTTATGTTATGGGGTTGTATATATATCTTTTGTGTTAGTATAGGAGCACAGCAAATATTTTAGTTTGATGAAGGACTCTTTTTTTTTTTTTAGTTTATTTGGTGGCAGAATAATCCACCATGCCATGCGGGCTGTGTGGCAGTCCAACCACCAGTCCTATTTTAGGTTGTTTTGTGTGAGTGTGTTAGGCCAGTTGAGTACATTAGTTTTTGTTATTTTAGTGCATGACTCAGATTCCAAATTGGGGTGGGTTTCAATTGTGTGTGTGGTTTTGGACTTTTCAAAAGGGGGGAGGAAATGTGGTATGTGTATTTGTGGCACTTTATGAAGTGCAGTGTGGTGACATGGACTTCCTGTCATGTCACCGCACTGCCCTATATAGCGGGGCGAGCCGCCATGTTACGGCCTCTTACACCGGATGCCCACACCAGGTGCCTGCCATGTTACAGCTATGTTCAAAACCATCAATAAAACTGTGTTTGACACTACCTCGTCTTGCTTCATTCATCACCAGGTTTTCCATACATAACACCTAGGGCCACTTTAGAGTTTCCAGTTAACCTAACTTGCATGTTATTAGCCTGTGGGAGGAAACCGGAGTACCTGGGGTAAACCCATGCAGACACAGGGAGAACATGCAAACTCCACACAGAAGGGTCACCGATGGTCAGGGGGTGGGATTGAACCCACGATGGTCAGGGGTGGAATCGATCCCATGACCTTCTTACTGTGCTGCCACAGTGCTAACCACTGTGCCACTGAGTTTCCCAGATAGGAGACAGGAGACTGCAAGGTGGTGGCAGGGGAGAATGTAGCTAGACAGCATTGGATGGCAGTCTGTAGGATGACTTTGGAAAGCAAGAAGAGGAAAAGGCCCTGGGTGGTAGGAAAGAATTACCAGATGACTGGGAAAGTACAGCAAAAGTACTGAGAGAAACGGGTAGAAAGGTATGTGGTGTATCCAGTGGACAGACGAATGAAGACAAGGAGACTTGGTGGTGGGATGAGGAGGTACAGGAAAGTATTCAAAGATAGAAGTTAGCAAAGAAAAGGTGGGATAGTCAGGAAGATGAAGAAAGTAGATAGGAGTATTTGGAATCTTGGCGCAAGGCAAACAGAGTGGTGGCAAAGGAAAAGGCATATAGTGAGTTGTGTGAGAGGCTAAACACTAAGGAAGGAGAAATGGACTTGTATCGATTGGCTAGACAGAGAGATCGAGCTAGAAAGGATGTGCAGCAGGTTAGGCTGATTAAGGACAGACACTGTAATGTGCTAACAAATGACGAGAGTGTGTTGAGAAGGTGGAAGGAGAACTTTAACGAGCTGATGAATAAAGAAAATGAGAGCGAGAGAGGAGGATGCATGAAGGAAAGACAGTGAACAAGGAAGTCCCAAGGATGAGCAAAACAGAAGTGAAGGCAGCTTTGAAGAGGATGAAGAATGGAAAGGCGGCTGGTCCAGATGACATACAGTGCTGTGAAAAAGTATTTGCCCTCTTCCTAATTTCTTATATTTTTGCATATTTGTCACACTTAAATGTTTCAGATTATCAAACAAATTTTAATAACAGACAAAGATAACCTGAATAAATACAAAATGCAGTTTTCAAATGATGATTTCATTTATTAAAGGACAAAAAACTATCCAAACCTACTTGGCCCTATGTAAAAAAGTAATTGCCCCTCTTGTTACATCATGAATTAACTGTGATTAACCACATTTTTTGGAAAGCTGATTTCAGTTTCAGTAGCTACACCCAAGCCTGATTACTACCAGATTTGTTGAATCAAGAAATCACTTAAATAGAACCTGTCTGACAACCTGAAGTAGGCTAAAAGATCTCAAAAAACAACACATCTCACTGTGCTCTAAAGAAATTCAAGATCAGATGAGAAACAAAAACTCAGAACAACATCTAAAGAACTGCAGGCCTCACTTGCCTCAGTTTGGACACTGGTCCATGATGGAACAATAACAAAGAGACTGGGCAAAAATGGCATCCATGGGAGAGTTCCAAGACAAAAACTGCTGCTGGACAAAAAGAACACAAAGACTCATCTCACATTTGACAGAGAACATCTAGATCAGGGGTGTCCAATCATGTGCCATGGAGGGCCATGACCCTGCAGGCTTTACCTCCAACCAGTGTTTTCAACAGCAGATTCCACTGAATTTTTTCCTACTGATTGCTGATAAGTGAAAACCCCTGCTGAAGAGACTGGGTAGAAGAGAAAACCTGCAGGGTCTTGGCCCTCCATGGCACATGATTGGACACCCCTGATCTAGATGATCCTCAAAACTTTTGGGAAAATATTCTGGGAACTGACAAGACAAAAGTTGAACTTTTTGGAAGACGTGTCCTGTTTTATCTGGCATAAAACTAACACAGAATTTCATTAAAAGAACATTGTATCAACAGTCAAACATGGTGGGGGTAGTGTCATGGTCTGGGGCTGCTTTGCTGCTTCAGGACCTGGACAACTTGCCCTAATTGACAGAACCATGAAATCTGGTCTCTACTAAAAAATCCTGAAGGAGAATGTCCGGCCATCAGTTCATGAAGCCCTCCAATGTGACTGAATTTAAACAATTCTGCACAGATGAGTGGGTCAAAATTCCTCAACAGCAATATGCAAAAATATAAGAAATCAGGAAGGGGGCAAATACTTTTTCACAGCACTGTGCCTGTGGAGGTATGGAAATGTTTAGGAGAGATGGCAGTGGGCTTTTTAACCAGTTTGTTTAACACAATCTTGCACAGTGAGAGGATCCCTGCGAAGTGGAGAAGAAGTGTTTTGGTACCAATTTTCAAGAACAAAGGTGATGCTCGGAGCTGTAGTAACTACAGAGGCATGAAGTTGATCAGCCACACTATGAAGATATGGGAAAGAGTTGTTGTAGCCAGGTTAAGAGGAGAGGTGACAATCAGTGAGCAGCAATACGGTTTCATGCCAAGAAAGAGTACTACAGATGCAATGTTTGCTTTAAGAGTGTTGATGGAGAAGTATAGAGAAGGTCAGAAGGAGCTGCACTGTCTTTGTGGATCTAGAGAAAGCATATGATCGGGTGCCAAGAGAGGAAGTGTGGTACTGTATGAGAAAGTCAGGAGTGGCAGAGAAGGATGTGAGGGTGGTGCAGGACATGTATGAGGACAGCTAGACGGTGGTAAGGTGTGCTGTAGGAGTGACAGATGGGTTCAAGGTGGGGGTGGGGTTACATCAGGGATCAGTTCTGAGCCCCTTCTTATTTGCCCTTGTGATGGACAGTCTGACAGATGATGTCAGGCAGGTGTCTCCATGGACCATGATGTTTGCAGACGACATTGTGATCTGTAGTGAGATGAGGGAGCAGGTGGAAGAGAACCTGGAGAGGTGGAGGTATGTTCTGGATAGAAGAGGAATGAAAGTCAGTAGAAGCAAGACAGAATACATGAGTGTGAATGAAAGGGAGGCAGGTGTAACAGTGAAGATGGAAGGAGTAGCGGTAGTGAAAGTAGATGAGTTTAAATACCTGGGGTCAACCATCCAAATCAATGGAAAATGCATAGGGTGGAGACCAGTGTCGGGGTGATTTGTGACAGAAGGGTAACAGCTAGTGTGAAAGGGAAGATTTTCAAGATGGTAGTGAGACCTGCTATGATATATGGTTTGGAGACGGTGGCGCTGACAAAAGACAGGATATGGAACTGGAGGTGGCAGAGTTGAAGGTGCTAAGATTTTCATTGAGAGTGACTAGGAGGGACAAGATTAGAAATGAGTATTAGTTTTTTGTTTTTCTTATTTCAGACAAGAATAAAAATGAGATGTTTTTACCTTTATGTGTTTTGACTGGCGTCTGCAATCTTCCTCAAAAGTGTCAGCTGATCACTGTGACATGTTATTTATCAGCTTTTTTCCCTAGGCATGGCCAGCCCAGCGGAACTGTCAGATCCACTGGGCTGGCCACACTCCACTCTCCGATGGTCTTTGGAGAACGTAGTCCCAGGTATGGGAAAGCATAAATGCCCCCTCATCCTGATTCATGCTGTCTTTGCCCCTCTTCCTGATTTCTATGGTGTCCTTGATCCAACGTTTGTGTCTGTTGCTCTCCAATCAATGATTTTTGCGTTGTCCCCGTCCATGATGTGATTGTTACCTCCGCCAGGCCGAAGGCCAGGAGGTTATGTTTTTGCCAGCGTTTGTCTGTTTGTCTGTCTGTTGGTTAGCAAGATAACTCAAAAAGTTTTGGACGGATTTCGATGAAACTTTCAGGCCTTGTTGGAAATGGTACAAGGAAGAACTGATTAAATTTTGGGGATGATCCGGATCACCGTCTGGATACAGGAATTTTTTAAAGGATTCTTTAACATTGTGAGATACGGCCATTTTCAACATGTGTGCAGGGGCAATAGAGGGCGCTGGTCGTCGTGTCTGACGAACACAAACTCCGCGTTCTTCAAAGTTTTAGGCACAAAAGCACGCGGAAAACTGTGGTGGGCAGGGCCCGCTAGCTTGCCTGTGTTTGCGCTACGCTACAAAAACTGAGATGGGCAGCTGTCCGGCATGGGATTATTTGGCAGAAATTCCCCGGGCAGCCTAGGGGCTGCGCAAAAACCAGCTCTCTGCCGAGGAAGCTTCCAAATCCTCTTTTTTTCCACGGAGCACAAACCCAATAAAACCCACGGCAACCATTATCGCACCTTCTTTTGTCCTGCGGCTCCGGAACAGAGAGGAATCCCGGCGCCAGTAATGCTGCGCCTGATATGTGTGACTCTAATGCTAAAAGTGACTGCATCAGGGATTTTCGACCTAAAGTCGCACTTTGCTACACAGGGCCACAAAAACTGTGTAGCCAAATTCGATCGATGGATGAACATTTTCAGCCAGTGAGAGAACCGACGCCTTTCAAATCCAATGCATCACTAGCAGAAGTGATGTTTTGTCATTTTGTGGCAGAGCACAATCTACCCCCATTGGTGGCAGATCACTTCAATGATTTGGTGCCAACATTGTTTCCTGACAGCAAGAGCACTCAATTTTTTTGTGCTACTTGGCTTATTATTTTCACATTACCAAAAAGTTATGGCTCAAGATTGTGTCCATATAAGTGTACATTTGAATAAATATGTTTGAAATAGTTCATGTTGCAGTTGATGTTTGCTTAGTTTTTGTTTGTTTGTTTGTTTGTTTTTGCTTCAGTTTTCTTTCATCTGCTGATAAATACTGTTTTTAAGTATTCAGTACAGGTGTGAAAGCCCCGCCCCCAATAAGGGAGGCATGAGGTCAGTACAGGTGTGAAAGCCCCCCCCAGTAAGGGAGGAATGAGGTATGCCTTGACAGGTCGCAGCCTGGCACTTTGCAGATGGAGGAGATGGACACAACAGCAACACTTCAGTTTATTACCTCCGCCAAGGAGGTAATGCTTTTACTACTGAACCGCTAATCCTATCATTGTGAATCTAATTGCTAGTCATATGTTTTCATGGTCAAGGAATCTGAAAACGTACACACAAACACTGTATGGGGGGAACTGTGGCGCTTGGCGGAGGTCTGCACTCTCCGAGTGCTTTTCTAGTTTCTTTTGCAGTGATCTGATATTGCTGATTTTAGTGTTACTCGTTCTGCCTTTTCTTTTTGCAATCTTGTGAGTCATTGTTGTTTCCTTCTTACATTCCTTGTAGTGTTCTTTTTTCTTTGTGGTGAATGCTTTTTCCATTTCCCCAATGTAAGTCTTGTTACATGATCTGCATAATATTTCATATATTACGTTGCAGTTTTTGTTCTATTTTGTCCTTGGGGTGTACTAATAACTGTCTTAATTTTTTTGTGTGGTTTTACCGTTGTGTTTATTTTGTATTTTTTCATGATCCTTTGAATTGGTTCTGTTATCCCTCGGATGTATGGTATGGTTATGATGTCCTTGTGTTTGATTTCGGCTTTTGGTCTGTGTCTTGTTCTCTGTTTGTTTTCTTTGTTGTTGACTTGCTGTTTCCCTTTACTTATGGCCCATGTCGGATATTGGCAGCATGTGAGTGCATGTCTTATGTGGTTTTCCTTCTCCTGTCTGTCTTCTTGATCTGTGATGATGGTGGCCCATTCAAATAGTGTCCTGACAACTGATAGTTTGTGTGCTGTGAGGTGTCCATAGTAGGTACTGCTCCATGTGGGTCGGTTTCCTGTAAACTGAGATTTTTATACTGGGGGGATCTGGGGGACAACAGAACCAATTCAAAGGACCATGAAAAAACACAAAATAAACACAGCTGTAAAACCACACAGAAAAATTAAGACAGTTATTAGTACACCCCAAGGACAATATAGAACAAGGCAAAAAAAATGCAACATAATATATGAAATATCATGCAGATCATGTAACAAGACCTACATCGGAGAAACGAGAAGATCATTCACCACAAGGAAAAAAGAACACCATAAGGAATGTGAGAATGAAACACATGGACGACTCACAAGATAGCAAAAAGAAAAGGCAGAACAAGCGACACTAAAATCAGCAATATCAGATCACTGCAAAAGAAACAATCACATCATGGACTGGGACAACACAAAAATCACTGGATCCGAGAGCAACAGACACAAACGTTGGCTCAAGGAGGCTATAGAAGTCAGGAAGCGGGGCAAAGACAGCATGAATCGGGATGAGGGGGCATTTATGCTTTCCCACACGTGGGACTACATTCTTTTTTTCTCTCGGCGCCACACGAGTAGGCTGCCTTTTGCAACAGCGGCTCGATTCCGAGTCTTTTTCCCTTCCTCTCTCTTTTGATCCGTCTTTTTTTTTCACCCCACTTATATCACGGACACACAGATCGTCCTAAATGTCTCCTGAGCCGGTGGACGGAGCCACTGTCTATAGCAGGATACGATACAGCAGGGAACAGCTGCTAGCATTCAACCGCCACCCGGTCCCATTGGAAAAACTCGACATACCGAGAGAACTGAGGCGAAAACGCCGCGGCTGCCGGGCTGGAGTAAGGCGGAGGACAAAAAATATAAGGTACAGACCCTCCCTTCCATCTGTTGTCATGGGAAATGTACGGTCGATACTGGGAAAGTTAGATGAGCTAGCGGCTATCTCCCGTTATGATAGCACATACCGGGAGTGCTCTCTCCTTTTGTTTACTGAGACGTGGCTAACTGAACTAGCAGCAGATGCTAACATTGAGCTGGAGGGTTTTCACATGATACGAGCTGACCGAACACCAGACAGTGGCAAGGCTAGGGGCGGTGGAGTGATAATGTATGTTAACAACAACTGGTGCAGACCGGGACATATCACTGTTAAACAACGACACTGCAGCAAAGACATTGAGTTGCTAGCTGTTAGCATGAGGCCTACATATCTCCCGAGAGAACACTCACACGTGATCTGCATTGTTGTTTATGCAAATCCGACGGCGAACGCTGGGACAGCACGTGACGTCATCCATTCAGTAACCAGCAGGCTGCAGACAGAACACCCAGATGCTCTTCTCCTCATCTCAGGCGATTTCAACCATGTTTCACTGTCTCCCATTCTACCCACGTTCACCCAGTATGTCACATGCCACACTAGAGACAATAAAACACTGGATTTATTCTACGCAAACACTAAGGAGGCGTACACCTCATCACAACTCCCCCCACTCGGGAGATCGGATCACAACTTGGTTCATCTCCGGCCGGTGTACAAACCCCTAGTGCACAGACAACCTCCGGCCATGCACACTGTGGAGTTATGGTCTGAGGAGACAATGGACACCCTAAAGGGCTGTTTTGAAGCCACCGCCTGGAAGCAGCTCTGCGATCCACATGGTGAGGACATCGATGGCCTCATTCACACCTTCACGGGCTACCTCAGCTTCTGTGTGGACAAATCCGTTCCCACCAAGACCATACGGCGTCACTCAAACAACAAACCCTGGATCAACCCTGAGATAAAAACACTTCTGAGAGAGAAGAAGAGGATCTTCAGGTCAGGGAACAGGGAGATGCTGAAGTCCGTACAGAGGGAGCTGAGGAGAAAGATCAGAGAAGGCAAGGACAGCTTCAGGAAGAAGATGGAGGACAAGCTGCAACAGAGCGACATCAGCGGGGTCTGGAGAAACCTCAAAACCATCTCGGGGCTCCAGAATACCTCCCCCCAGGCCACAGGGGGCAGGGAGTGGGCAAACAACCTGAATCTGTTTTTCAATAGATTTGACCAACCGCCCTCCCCCCTGACTGCACAACAACCACTGCTGCCTCTAAAGAAATCAAGTCCTGCTGCCCACTCCCCACTCCACCAACACCCCCCCACTCCCAACACACAGCCCCCCATCCTGACCCTGACCAGGACCCAGGTGAGGACGGATCTGAGGAAGATCACGGCGAGGAAGGCGCCGGGACCGGACGGCATCAGCGCAAAGCTCCTCAAGTCCTGTGCAGACCAGCTGTGTGGGATTGTGACGTATATCTTCAACATGAGCCTGAAACTGGGGAGGGTACCACAGCTGTGGAAAACATCTTGTGTGGTACCTGTACCAAAAACTTCCCACCCCAAAGACCTGAACAGCTACAGACCGGTGGCCTTGACGTCCCACTTGATGAAGACCCTGGAGAGACTGCTCCTTGCTCACCTCCGCCCCCTGGTGGAACCAGCGATGGATCCACTCCAGTTCGCCTACCAGCATGGCATTGGGGTGGAGGATGCGGTGATCTTCCTCCTTCACCGTTCTCTGTCCTACCTGGAGAAGCCCGGGAATATGGTGAGGATCATGTTCTTTGACTTCTCCAGTGCTTTCAACACCATCCAACCGATGATCCTGAAGGACAAGCTGCTGCGCGCAGGGGTGGACCAGCACCTGTCATCATGGATCCTGGACTACCTCACGAACCGGCCTCAGTTTGTGAGAACCCGGGACTGTGTGTCCGACACGATCATCAGTAGCACGGGGGCCCCCCAGGGAACGGTGCTGGCTCCCTTCCTGTTCACTCTTTATACTGCGGACTTCTCACACAACACAACACACTGCCATCTACAGAAGTTCTCTGATGACTCTGCGATCGTTGGCCTCATCTCCAATGGAGATGAAGCTGAGTACAGAGGGCTTATCCAGGACTTCGTGGACTGGTGCCTTCGGAACTGCCTCCAGATCAACGCGAGGAAAACTAAGGAGCTGGTGGTGGACTGCCGCAGGCATGGGCAGCCCCTCACAGTACCAGTAAATATACAGGGAACAGACATCGAGATGGTGACATCCTATAAGTACCTGGGTATTCATCTGAACAATAAACTAGACTGGTCACACAATACTGATGCACTCTACAAGAAGGGACAGCGCAGGCTGTTCCTGCTGAGGAGACTCAGGTCTTTTGGTGTACAAGGGGCGCTGCTGAAGTCATTCTATGACACGGTGGTGGCATCAGCCATCACTTTTGGAATGGTCTGCTGGGGCAGTGGCATTACTGCAGCCGATAGGAAGAGACTGAACAAACTGATTAAGAAAGCTAGCTCTGTCCTGGGGCAGCGCCTTGATCCGATGGAGGAGATAGGAGAGAGAAGGACGGTGGCTAAACTGTCATCTCTGCTGGAGTCCGAGTTCCACCCTATGCAGGACATACTGAATGCACTGAGGAGCTCATTTAGCAGCAGACTACATCATCCCAGGTGCACAACCGAGAGGTTTCGTAGGTCCTTCCTACCAACGGCTGTCAGACTGTACAACCTAAGCAGGGCTGCTCGCAGAGATAGCAAAAAGACGTAACAAACTAATAGTTTTTTGAATGCAAAAGATGCAATAGACTTACACAATGGTCCCCTCCGGCATACAACTAGGAACATACCGGTCGCTATGGAGGGTGAGAATATGTATGGGCACATAATCATACCATGTAGGATAACTAAGTAGACGGTTATGCTGTTTCATTCCATCTAGCAACAATGCTCTGCACTGTGTGTGTTTATATATTTACATATTTATTCCATCTAGCTACAATGCTCAGCACTGGGTGTGTTTATATATTTATATATCTACATATTATTCCATCTAGCTACATTGCTCCGCACTGTGTGTGTTTATATACTTGCATATTTATTCCACCTAGCTGCAATGCTCCGTACTGTGGGTGTTTATATATTTACATATTTATTCCATCTAGCTACAATGCTCTGCACTGTGTGTTCATATATTCATATATTTATTCCATCCAGCTACAATGCTCTGCACTGTGTGTCTGTGTGTGTGTGTATATATATATATTTTATAGTAATACGTACATATGTATATTAGCTGCTCTTGCTTGCTTGTTTTTTTTCTTGCCTTCTGATTGTTGCTCTGAGTGTTGCTATCCCTGTGCTGTTGCAATCCTGGAATTTCCCCGTTGTGGGACTAATAAAGGCTTATCTTATCTTATCTTATCTTATCTTAAGAGACCGTTGGACGGCAGGGGGGCAAGGCCATCCCAGTGGATCTGAACGTTCCGCTAGGCTGGCCACACCTAGGAAAAACAGCTGATAAATGACACTTCACAGCGATCAGCTAACACTTCTGAGGAAGACTGCAGTCGATAGTTGAAACATGTAAAGGTACTGCAGGCCTATGTATGGATCCAATTCCATCATAAAGTTCGCAGATGACACCACAGTGATTGGACTCATCAGGGACAACGACGAGTCAGATTACAGGGCAGAGGTTGAGCACTTGGCTACTTGGTGCGCTGACAATAACCTGCTCCTTAACACCAGCAAAACCAAGGAGCTCATAGTGGACTACAGGAAGGAGAGGGGAGAGACACATGACCCCATCCATATCAATGGCATAGCTGTTGAACGTGTCCCCAGCTTCAAATTCCTGGGGTCCCACATCTCGGAGGACCTGTCCTGGTCAGTTAACACCACCAGCCTGATCAAGAAGGCCCATCAGCGCCTCTTCTTCTTGAGGACATTGAAGAAGAACCATCTGTCAACTGACATCCTGGGCAACTTCTACTGCTGCGTGATAGAGAGCACCCTGACCAACTGTATCACAGTCTGGTATGGGAGCTGCTCTGTAGCTGACCGCAAGGCGCTGCAGCGGGTGGTGAAAACCACCCAACGCATCACAGGGACTCCACTTCCAGCTATAGAGGACGTCTACAGGAAAAGATGTCTGCGCCGGGCACGCAGCATTCTTAGGGACTCCAACCATCCTGCTCATGGACTGTTCCAGCTTCTCCCCTCCAGAAGACGTTTCAGAAGCCTTCGGACTAGAACCAGCAGGTTTAGGAACAGTTTCTTTCCAACAGCTGTCACGTTATTGAACTTAGTTCCCCGCTGACTCTCTTACAATCATCTTTTACCATCCTCACCTGTACATAACTGCATAACTACATAACTACATCTAACTTATTTCACATTATTTGCACATAACAGTACTCTTAACTTTCTGCACTGCTGCATATATTTGCATATATTGCTTAAATTGCACATACTGTTAATTACCGTATATACTGCACTGCTGTCCTTTGCACTTCTGATTGGATGCTAAACTGTGTTTCGTTACCTTGTATTCATACATGTATAATGACAATAAAGTTGAATCTAATCTAATCTAATCTAAAAACATCTTCTTGTCCCTATCTGAAATAAGAAAAACTAATTTATTGCCAAATTTTTTTGTTAGCTGATTTAGGACAATTTTGATGTGCTGAATCCAAAAATCACATTGGTTTTGCTCAATCAGGTCAACTTTTTGAACTATGGCCACATGTTTTTTATGTTTTTGTTTACATGTACGGGTATTTTCGCTTTATATGATGCAAAATTCTTTTTTATTTCTTGAAATTCTCTGAATTTTGAACAATTAATAGTAGGTATCTGCTTAATTCTTCTCTAGAGGTATTTGTTGGTGTTTTTCTTTATGTTCAACAGAATTCTGCATGTAGAGATTCTGTTGTCCCTCCCCAGCAGATATACAGTAGTTCTGATGATTGGGTGAACCCCATGTAACACTGTCATTTATTTTAAGCCAGAATGTGGAGGTTATGGTATGCTTTGTATAACTTAAATAAGTTATGACATATTTCATACATCAAAGCTGACTTACAAGTGGCAAGATCAAGAGATGTTTTGGCTAGAAATGCTTACAATGCTCCCAGCTTCCTGACAAATACAGCATGTGATGGTGAAAATCTAGATGATTGGTTAACATCTAAATAAACTGATACCTGAGGTTTGCTCAGTATTATTTATATTATCATATATAGTTATTATTAATTTATAATGTTATAACAGTTTTTATTGATTTATGAAATGTTTACAACTTATTGATAACCTACCTCTAAACTGTTATTGTCTTATTGTAAAGTGGTACCAGATTTTTACCAGGTCAAGTGAAACTACTATAAAAAGCTCAGATTCTAAGAGGAATATTTTCACCAAAATAAACAGCACAGAATTATGTTGCCCATGGGAACATTTCAGACAGGAAGGCTTGTATGTTCAGCATTCAGTGATAGCAGGTTATAGTGCAGCGGTTAATTGCATATTTCATAAGAATCCTTCAAATGGTGACACAAGCATGAAATTCTCCACAAATATGCTTTAATGTCCTCTCTTTCAGAAAAGGGTCCTGGCCACGCCAAAAATTCAAGATGGCCGCCATTTTCCAAGATGGCTGCCAGAATGTGACAATTTTTTGTTATTTTTCCTCTTTTCTTAATTTAATTTTCCAAGTGAACCATGTTTATGCTCTTATATACTAATTTTACAGATTTTGTTGTCTCTGATATAAATTTAAGAAGGTTAGCCTTCAATGTGGTGCCCAAAATGGCTGCTACTCCTTGAAAATTATGATTTATCCATCGTAAATTGAGCATATTTAACACACACATGTAATCGTTTCTGGATGTGGATCTTGGTTGGTGTGGTGCAGATCCCATTCAACCGTTTTTATAAACTACAGTTGTGACTGTGATTGCAATTAAAAAAAAACAAGAGTGATTGTCAGCACACAACCAGGGCACACTGGTGTCAATCACTGCTGTGTAACTCGGCATGGGGTTCAGTGTCAACTGATCTAGCTTTACTAACACTGCAGTATTAGACTAGTTGTAGTAGTATATGCATAGTTTAGTGTCCCAAATGCTTTCTAACAGCCCCATATCATGTAGCTACTAAACTGTAGTTTTTTAGTTATTAGATACTAGTTAGAGAGTCGCACCTGAATTGACAGGATGTGCCACCGCGGGAGAGCCGAGCCAAGGGTAAGGGGGTTATGCATGTCTCGCCAAATGTTCATGTA
Organism: Pholidichthys leucotaenia; assembly: GCA_020510985.1. Lineage (NCBI taxonomy): Eukaryota > Metazoa > Chordata > Actinopteri > Cichliformes > Pholidichthyidae > Pholidichthys > Pholidichthys leucotaenia. The sequence goes on from CM035844.1 coordinate 32,202,290, forward strand.
CTTACCCGGATGGTGTACAGATCACACGGGACTTAAATGGCACTGGATGAATGATCGGGCTAGGTGTAGGGCAACCGAACCTAGTTGAATCCCATACAGTAATGTGTGCACAATTTGATTAGGGTGGTAAAAGGATAGCCCCTCGGCCTTAATCAAGACACATCATGGCAGAAGCGAATGTGATATCTGCCAATCGGAAAACAAATTGGAGCTTGTGTTGCCTTTGCCAGAAGGACAAAATAGGTGAGGGCCTGACATCCACTCCAAGTCATCATTCCCCAGAACATGATGGATACAAAATGCTGGCAAGGAACATTCCCATGTTCAGCGAAATCAATGACATGCCATTGAGAATAGATCCAACGAGGCTGGATGAAGGTGATGGCATAGAAGCCACACTCAGGAAAAATATGGCAAAATACCATGTGAGCTGTCGCTTGTTGTTCAACAACACTAAATTGCAATGGGCACAAAAGCGCCATTCCAGTAGTCAAACCAGTGAAACTGAGACTGGAGCTTGTCAGTCAAAACTGCGGCGAAAAAGTCATGACAGTCAGACATGCATTTTCTGTGAAAAAGTGGCACCTGCATCAGACCTCAGAGAGGCCAGTACAACGGGCCTAGACAAGAGGCTGCGCGACATTGCAGAGATGCTTGGTGATGGTAAGCTTCTTGCAAGATTGACTGGTGGTGATGTCATTGCACAGGAGTTCAAGTACCATAATGTTTGCCTTCGGGCTCTCTACAACAGGGAAAGGGCGCACCTGAGGAACCTTGAGAAACGTGACACTAAGTCACAACCAGATGTGTATCCAATGGTGATCTCAGAACTGGTTGCATACCTTGTTGAAAGCAACCTATGTTCAGAAGGACCAGTTACATTTCGCATGCCAGATATCTGCCACATGTACCAAAAGCGTCTGGAACAGCTGGGGGTGGACTCACCAAATGTGAATTCCACTAGACTGAAAGAAAAGCTATTGGCTGAAATTCCAGGACTTGAGGCTCACAGATCTGGCGCAGATCATAGAGAAGTGATACTTACATTTCAGGAAGATGTAGGCAAAGCGCTTGCTCAATCCACAGATCTTTCAGATGCACTTATCATTGCTAAAGCAGCAAAGATCCTCAGAAGATGTATACTTGACCACAAGTCTAGATTTGAAGGTACATTTTCTCAGGGTTGTGTGCAAAATGCTATACCTCCCCTTCTGCTTCAATTTGTGGGGATGGTTGAGCATGGTGCTGACATAAAATCACAGCTGAGATTCGGGGCATCAAAGTCAGACCAGGCAATTGCTCAGCTCATGCAATTCAACTGCTACACCCGCTATAAGGAAGGAGCAGCAACTCACAGGCATTCTAAAGACAGAGAGACCCCATTTCCCGTGTACATGGGGCTCTCTGTTTATGCCAAAACCAGAAAGAGGAATCTGGTTGAGATGTTGTTCGATCATGGTCTCAGTATCTCTTATGACAGAGTGCTGGAGATCTCTGCTCAACTTGGAGATGCAACAGTCAGCAAGTATGTTGAGGAGGGTGTGGTTTGTCCTCCAGTGCTGCGGAAAGGGTTGTTCACTACTGCAGTGATGGATAACATTGATCACAATCCCTCTGCAACAACTGCAACTACCTCCTTTCATGGCACAAGCATCTCTCTGTTCCAACATCCCACAAAGGATAATAGTGGACAGGAACGAGGGCAACTCAGGTTTGGGCCTGAGAAAGTAAAGTCAGTTCCTGAACTTCCTGATACATTCACAAATATCTCTCCAGCTTCCTTCCGGACAACAAATCCTGTTCCACCAGGTACTGCAATGCCAAAACCACCCACAGATATTCTGGGGCCACAACTAGCACTAGAGTACCAGTAGCTGGACAAGGTCTCAGTGACACAAGAAGTTGATGATGCATTGAACCTAACATGGTCAGCACATCATGCTTCAATGAAGAGAAGCCCTGAATTTGAAGTTACCATTACTTCTTTGCTTCCTCTCCTGCGGGATCCAGCTCATTCAGTTGCTACAGTCAAACATGTAATGAACAAAGTAAAAGATGTTGTTGATTTCCTCAACCCTGGCCAGGTACCTGTCATCACAGCTGACCAGCCAATCTACGCCATAGCAAAGCAGGTGCAGTGGCAGTGGCCAGGTCAGTATGGTGAGGACAAGTACCTGGTCATGTTTGGTGGTCTGCACATTGAGATGGCAGCACTGAAGTCGCTGGGTACTATCCTCCAAGCCAGTGGATGGACAGGAGCTCTAGTTGAAGCTGGCGTGGCTTCATCTGGCACTGCAGAGTCCTTCCTGTCAGCTGCAAGTGTTACCAGGACGCGACAGATGCACCAAGTGACAGCCTCCAGCTTGTACAAACTCTTGAAAGCTGCATATGATGAGTACTGTACTGAGCAGGAAAATCAAGATGAAGAGGCACTGGACTTTGAGAAGTGGTGTGACTCCCGAAAACAGGATAGTCCACAGTTTCACTTCTGGCACATGGTACTATCCATGGAGCTTGTTGTCTTTCTGCTGATTAGATCTTTCCGCGAGGGAAATTTTGCTCTCTACTGCCAGGCACTACATGAACTGATACCCTGTTTCTTTGCCAACAACAATACAAACTATGCTCGTTGGCTGCCCATCCACCTCAGGGACATGCTTATGCTAGAGATTTCACACCCAGAGTTAGACAAAGAGTTTAAAGCTGGCAACTTTGTGGTGCACAAGACCCGTCGTCCTTTCTCAGCAATGGCTCTAGATCAAGCCCATAAGCAGACCAATGCCATCATCAAGGCTGATGGTGGAGCCATTGGGTTGACAGAAGATCCATCTGCACTCAGGCGATGGATGTTAGCTGGCCCAGAGGTCTGTCGCTTGTTATCTGTTTATGACACAGAGGCCCAACGCAAAGAAATTCCCGAGCAAGCAACACACCATGAGCAAAACCCACAGGCACAGAAGACTTTTCTGGACAAGGTCAACAAGCTTTCTGCAGCCTTGCAAAACCTAGGCAGTCCTTTTCAGGAAGAAAGTTCTGACTTGTATTCCATTGACACCAAGGATATTGCCCACCCCAACACAGCAGAGCTTCTCAAGACACACATGAACAGAGGCCATGCCAAGTTCCAGGAGTTCTCAGATGCTCTGGCAAGCCGCCCTGCCTCCATGTATGAACCCATCAAGAAGAATGTGACCGACTTCTTCCAACAAGAATCGGCTAGTCCTGTACAGTCAAAGCAAAGGCTATTGAAAGAAGACTGTCAGTTATTCTCCTGACAGTCTCTCTCTCTTGTGAGAAACAGTTCATGATCACAATCCCATGATTTAAAGTTCATTTAAATGAAAAAAGCATGTTTATTTCAACAGATATATGGTCTCGGTGTGAGATTGCCAGATACTGATGGCGGCCATCTTGAAAAAAGGTCGCCATCTTGAATTTTCACGTGGCCAGGACCCTAATCTGAAAGAGTATATCCAGGAGGGTATCTGTGCAAAATTTCATGCTTGTGTCACCATTTGAAGGATTTTTTTAGTTATCTGCTCCACTATTAGTAGTCTTTCACTGACTACCAGCAGTTGCACTTTTTACCCATCGGATGTCACTATTTAGATGGTAATTTCTTGGAGCGCTGCTTGTAGGGATCATTAAACTTGTCAGCATGCTGTATTTACTTTATGCTGTACTTCAGGAGGAGAGTAATATACACCATGTTCCAAATTATTATGCAAATTATATTTGTCTCTGATTTTCCTAAATACTGTAGTCGATGTGAATGACAGTCAGTATACAGTGGTGTGAAAAAGTGTTTGCCCCCTTCCTGATTTCTCATTTTTTTGTATGTCACACTTAAATGTTTCAGATCACCAAACAAATTTAAATATTAGACAAAGGTAACACAAGTTAACACAAAATGCAGTTTTTAAATGATGCTGGATGACGGATGCTAAAAGACCAGCAGAAGCATCACCTTCTCAATGTGCTACGGAAACAGAATTCTCCCAGCGTTCTGGTTCCAGGTGACACACCATGGTGATAATATCCTGGAGTGGGACTTATTCTGTGAACTGGGCTTCTACATCACAGGCCCAGGTCTGACCGATGACAGTCCAAGTCCACTGCACCCAGCTGTGGACGCAGCCGCTCCCTGCTTCACACCACACAACGAGCAGAGCACAGGAGACTTGGAAATAAGCCTCACACAGCGTAAGCCTGCCTGAGCCACCGCCTCACCACAGGAGTTCCAGTCTATGAAGCTACCACAGGAGCTGCAGACCGCACCCACACAGCACCCAGAGCCGCCACAGGAACCCCAGACTGCATCCACACAGGACCCGGAGCTGGTCCTCATGCAGCACGAGCCTCCTCGAGCTGCCACATCCCTGCAGGAGTTGCAAGCCATGGCTGAACAGAACCAGCCACATCCTTCATCAGATGACATTCCGGTGGTGGCGCTCTCCCCTAATAACAGGGTTGCAGAGCGACAGCAACACTTCATGAAGGAGGAACGCCAAGCGGAGCACCCTCCACTCATTGTGCTCAACTGGGTCCGGGTACGCTGTCCCGATCGCGTGTGCAAGCTGCAGTCCGTCTGGGCAACACCAACACGGATCGCCGCTCAGCTAGGACCAGCCGCCTCTCTTCTGACTGATGGTCTGAGACGGTGAACCAGTCGCTGCAGAAGGATGACACCACCTCCTGCTCCCGGTCAACGGACTGTGACCAAGCCAGACCACCCAGACTGGGACTTCGCTGATGAATGGTTCGTAGCACCAACGGTACACTCGTCGGAACCACCTGGCCCAGCGCAACCTGAGCCCCGCCTGGTAGAAGTCCGATGGAGACCCATTCATCTTGAGGACTATGTTACTGACTTTAAATACATTGATAGTCAGCGTATGGTCTGTTCAGTGGCAGAATAACCCACATGACCATGCGGGCACACCAGCAGTCTACTCAGTTGCCTAGTTAGAGATGTTGTGTGGTTGGAAATGTACTTTAGGTGGTTCATTGTAACGGCCCGTTTGGTCCAACCAGGTATGTGTTCTCCATTACATTAACCCATACACTAATATGCATGCTTTGCCTGCTGCCTTTGCTAAGGCTAATTAGCATGCGTAAATGTTTCGAGCTTTTCAAGGGGGGAGTAATGTCAGGTATGGGAAACTACATGACGTGCTGCACTTCAGACACATGCAGGCACAGGTGACGTCAGCACGTTAAGTGGTATATGATACGGCTGCCCAGGGCCAGCCCTCTCTTTTGGTGCCACACATATTACCACCTACCCACTGTATTGTGCTGTTCCCTTTACTTTAATGCTAGTAAAGTTCACCTCAACTCACAGTCGGTGTTCGCCTTATTTCCAGACATAACAGTGCCTTTTCACATGTGCAAGTTGCCAGTTCCACAGGCACTAATGCACCCCTTTACCATCAGAGAACTGTTGAACTGAGCACTGATAACAAACTTGATGATCCCTCTAATTTTTAGTCTAGAGGATTTTCAGAAATAATTTCAAAGAATTTTTAATTTGTCTGAGCACAGAAAATTTTTCCACTTTATCCACTTTAGCTTAGGCTCAAAGAAGTTGGTGGATCATGTTCACGTGTTCCTTTTTTTTTTCTTTTTTTTTTTGCATGATGGAACTTTAACTTACACTTTTGGATGAATTGTGAACTGTGCTCACAGACGTTGATTTCTGGAAGTGTTCCTGAGCACATGCAGTGATATCCGTAACAGAATCATGCCTGCTTTCAATGCAGTGCCAAAGGAAAAGTAGTTTTGTTGAGTTCCTGATGTGCAATGACTTCTCCAGCTAAGAACACTGAAAATAACTCATTAATGAATTAGGTTTTATAACCGCCTGCTGCCGACAGACTCAAACAGTGGCAACCATATCACTTATCAAGAAAGAACAAATAACTGTATACAATTATCAAATCACCACTAAATTAAGGATTCATAGTTAAACACTGATCTTTGTACTTGTGCATCAGTCCATTTTAGAGGATACAATTCCTGTAAGACTAAATTAATTTAGTCATTAAAAGTGAGCCAGTGACAGCATATTAGGTTTTGTAATGCATGTCAGTTTTTTATTAGAGTCCTTCAAGGCATCGCCTCGATTTGAGCTTCTCAGTAAAAGCTTAAAAAAAAAAAAAAAAAAACTCCTTTAAACAGGGATGAGGATCATTGAGAGATCTGGCCAGTTTTTGATTTCTCAACGATCTTCAATGATCTCCACAGTCATGGTCTCCTTCAAGTTTTGAATCAGTCCAAAACACACAAGAATCTCCCAAACGATCACAAAGATCAAAAATTGCCCCAATCTCTCACTGGTCTCCTTGCTGTGTAAAGGGGCCCTTACCAAACCCTTGTACCATTTAGTTTTGTATGATTTATGCTTAACTTTTATTCTGACCTCTTATGGTTACAGTCCATACCCTAAGAGTACAGTGTGTTGTTCAACAGTGATCCCTGGCTCAAGTCTTTAGGTGCGTTTAGACCACAAATTTTTGGCGTGGTGTGAATGCATACAAAGTCAATGGAAAGAGGCAAGCACACACGAATCTCGCGCATTCACGCGTTCATGTCTCAGGGATAGTGCTGGCTAGTAATGACCTTGAGATTTTGCCATCACCGGAGTAATAGTAGCAACACTGGATAGTAAACTAGTTTGAAAATGAGACTGACACTCACCTGGAGACAGATGAACAGGGAGCTCTGCAGCTGAATCGGAGTGTCTGAGTTTTTTCCCCATGGACTCCCGCCTTGGACGTGCTAATAAGGCTAGCAGGCTAGCAATGTAAACAACCATCATCCAGGTGAAATTTTGGAGGCAGGGACATTTTATTCAGATGAGACTCCATCGGATAATGTAAACCTAAGCATGACAGTGTTTTGGGGATTTCCACAGCAGGCTGAACACAGCTGCAGAAGTTATAAAGGCAACTTCGCCTGTCTGCAACTCACTCAGACTGTGGATTCATGTCTATTCGCGTGTTTACATTGAGTTAAAATGTAATCGCGCCACGCAAACAATTCGCCCGTTCGCGTTTGGGCTGAATGCACCTTTAGAGTGATCCTTTCTGTATGTCTCCCCCTGCTTTTCACCCCTTTTCCATCTTTCACTTAACCTAATCTTTCCAATAGAGGCAAAAACAAATCTTAAAATAAAAAGAATGTCCTGCTGTTGCAGTTCCCTCAGACAGAATTTTAGGAGATGCTTTTGTTTGGTTGAATTAACTGGAGGGTTTTTTTGGTTGTTTTTGTTTTTTGTCTGATGGCTTTTTAAATTTACCACACATCTGAAGTTGCATCACCTCTGCTGGTAAGCAGCACAATTGATCTACCTTATTCTATGACATTTTTATAGACTCACAGGCCACTTTGAGGTATGCCATGCTGTTGAATCCCTATTGCCTTCAGAACTGACATAATTCTTCATAACATAGACTCAGCAAGGTACTGAAAAGCATTCCTCAGAGATATTGTTTGATGTTGATATGCTATCACACAGTTGCTTCACATTTGTTATGAATTTCCATGCATGCATCAATTCTTTCATGTTGCTTACGCCATATTCTTACTCTACCATCTGAATGTTCCAGCAGATATTAAGACTCAGACCAGGCGATGTTTTTCCAATCTTCTATTGTCCAATTTTGGTGACTTGAGTAAATTGTTCCTTCAGTTTCCTGCTCTTAGCTGAAAGGAGTAGCACCAGCTGAAGCCTTCTGCTGCTGGTGCCAGTCTGCTTCAACGGCCAATGTGTTGTGCCTTCAGAAATGTTCTTCAGTATACCTTAGTTGTGATAAGATAAGATAAGATAAGCCTTTATTAGTCCCACAACGGGGAAATTCCAGGATTGCAACAGCACAGGGATAGCAACACTCAGAGCAACAATCAGAAGGCAAGAAAAAAACAAGCAAGCAAGAGCAGCTAATATACATATGTACGTATTACTATAAAATATATATATATACACACACACACAGACACACAGTGCAGAGCATTGTAGCTGGATGGAATAAATATATGAATATATGAACACACAGTGCAGAGCATTGTAGCTAGATGGAATAAATATGTAAATATATAAACACCCACAGTACGGAGCATTGCAGCTAGGTGGAATAAATATGCAAGTATATAAACACACACAGTGCGGAGCAATGTAGCTAGATGGAATAATATGTAGATATATAAATATATAAACACACCCAGTGCTGAGCATTGTAGCTAGATGGAATAAATATGTAAATATATAAACACACACAGTGCAGAGCATTGTTGCTAGATGGAATGAAACAGCATAACCGTCTACTTAGTTATCCTACATGGTATGATTATGTGCCCATACATATTCTCACCCTCCATAGCGACCGGTATGTTCCTAGTTGTATGCCGGAGGGGACCATTGTGTAAGTCTATTGCATCTTTTGCATTCAAAAAACTATTAGTTTGTTACGTCTTTTTGCTATCTCTGATGAGATGATATTAGAGTTACTGTTGCCTTTGTGTCAGCTCGAGCCGGTCTGGTCATTCTACTCTGACCTCTGGAATCATTAAGGCATTTGGGCCAAGAGAACTGCTGCTCACTGGATATTTTCTCTTTTTCAAATCATTCTCTGTAAACCCTACAGAAGGTTGTGTGTGAAAATCACAGTAGATCAGCAGTTTCTAAAATACTCAGATTAGCCTGTCTGGCACTAACAACTATGCCACGTTCAAAGTCACTTAAAGATGCACTCCGGTGAATATAAATCCTCTATAAAAACAAATCTACATTGTCTAAAATGGTATCTTATGTCCCATTTTCTATTAACCTGTTGAACTCCGGGATTCCGCGGGCGGTCACATCTCTGCGTCATAGTGCATCTCAGTGCACACTGAAAAAAAAAAAGCTGCATTTCCGTTCTTCCAGTACAGACACAGCCGCGAACAGAAAGCCAAAGGAGTGTTTGATTGGTTTAGATTTGATTGACCTCTCATTCGACTAATAAGAGCCTTGAATTGGGTTTCTGAAACCTTGAAGAACCAATGACTGAAAACCTAGCAAGAAGGACCAGCCTACCAACGACCGCGAATACAACGAGCCAGTTGAAGCAGAGAAGTTCGACGATTGAAAAGCGTGCGTCCCGTGCGTAAAATCTTTTTTGTCTAAGCCACTGGGTGACTCACATTGAGACCTGTGTGTAATGGTAGCATTAGCCACTCTCAGCCGTTAGCCAGTCTTTTTTTATTACTACTGTTCTTATTTGTTTTGAAAAATGGTTCGCAAAAACCACAATCATGGAAGCGGAGATGGTTTGACCGGGTCGGATGACCAGAACCACGAGTCCGTAACGACCGGACCAGCTTCATGTTCATCTGACAATGAGGAACAGATGTTCGCCAACGACACTGCTGTTGTGGACAGGTAAGTGTTATAAGCTAAATTATTCTTTATCAATGAAAATAGTAATAAAAATGACTTTTGACCGATCGGTAATTACAACGGTCCGTCATGGCCACAAGTTTTTTTGTGCGCCGTGCTCCTCTGTAGCGGGGGGGGGGGGGGGGGGGGGGGGGGAGTTGTTATCCTCTACATTGCAGATATTTTAGTATAATTTTTATTGTACTGTAGGTTATTTTTTCTCGTGAAAAAAGGCCACACATTTTTTACATGGCATGTTTCTTTGTGTGTGGGGGGCTTGTTTGTTCATTCATTCATGAATGAATGAACAAACAAGCCCCCCCCACACACACACACACACACAGCCCTGAGTGTCACCTTTTATTAGAGCCCAAGATGAAGCTTCTATGTTGAAGCATTCAAAAGTTATAGACGTTTTTCCAAACAGTTTGGCACAGTTCAAAAACGTCTGGGAACAACCTGAGAAAAAAGCTGTGTAATATATTCATTTTTTGTGGTATTGTTACAAAATTTTGACCTCAGCTTGATAACACTTGGTTCTACATTTCTGCTGCATTTTCCAGCCAGTATCTGACAGCTGTGTGTTATTTGCAAGCATTTGTGTCTAAAAAAACACCCAGGCGAACTTTATTTTCTTCAAATTCAGTATGTTTAGATGACTGTTACTCAGTGGCAGGAGCACTTAGAGAGATTATGACTATTTTGCCAAAAAATTCAAAGTGTTTTCTTTTAAATGAGACCACCCCCATGAAGATGCTGCAAAGGGTTGAAGAACAGCTTTTGATTTACTTTGGGTATGTTATTTTTAGGCGTTTTTAGGGAAATTGACCAGAGTTCAACAGGTTAAAAAAATCTTTCATTGTCTTACAGTTTCATGTCAAAATCTTTTTCACCTTTCCTCCTCCTTCAAACACTAAGATTTGTGATTACTGGGCCCACCCACATCCCACAAGGCTAATAGTGGCTAGCACGACATTATCAGAATAAATCCTGTGATAAAAATACTTACCGGTTGAAGGACATGCCCAGCTGTATGCAGGATAATCCTTAAAAGCAGTTTAATGGTAAAACCATCTTAATTTGGGTCAAGTTTTCAAAGCAGCTGGTTAAAAAAAATGTTAACTGGCCCGGAGGCTAACTTCAGTTAGGCCAGAAAGTCGTGGCTGGCCCAACACTACCGGCATGTCATGCATAGTCCATCCATCTATCTTCTACCATTTTTCCAGAGGTCCGGGTTGCAGAGGCAGCAGTTCAAGCAGAGAAGCCCAGACTTCCCTCTCCCCAGCCACCTGCTCCAGCTCTTCAGAGAGGATACCAAGGCGTTGCCAGACCAGCTGGGAGACATAGTCTCTCCACCGTGTCCGGGATCTCCTCCCAGTGGGACGTGCCCAAAACACCTCAAGTGGGAGGCGTCCAGGAGGCATCCTGATCAGATACCCAAACCACCTCAACTGGCTCCTTTCAATGTGGAGGAGCAGCAGTTCTACTCTGAGCCTCTCCCGGTTGACTGAGCTCCTCACCCTATCTCTAAGGGTGAGTCCAGCAATCCTACGGAGAAAGCTCATTTCAGCTGCTTGTATCCGCAATCTCATTCTTTCGGTCATTACCCAAAGCTCATGACCATAGGTGAGGATAGGACCATAGATTGACTGGTAAATCAATAGCTTTGCCTTAGAGTTCAGCTCCCTCTTCACCACGACAGACTGGTACACCATCCCCATCACTGCAGATGCATAGTCACATCAACAAAAACGCTCCATCTAAAGTCACCTTTTTTCAGTGGGTGGGGCTTAAATGAAACTTTAAAGCAAAAAACAACAAAGACATGAGACATTTGAATGATTTTGCTCTTGATATGTCTTGTAAGTCATAAAAAACCTGTTACAGACATGTTAACAAGAAAAAAAAAACTCAGTTTTTGGCAGTGTCACTTTAAATATCTTTCTTGCTCATTCTGATGCTTGGTTTGAACTTGAGCAGCTCGCCTTGACCGTGTGAGCTGAGTTGCTGCATTGTGATTGGCTGGTTAATTATTTTCATTAACAAGCAGTTGAACAGGTGCACCTATTAAAATGGCCAGTGAGTGTATATTAAGGGAGTAAGACTATTTTTTTGACAGTATTGTTCTCATCTGCTCAATTTGACATTAAGATGAAGCATTGATTGTTTCAGTGTTGTGCAAAAAATTGTTAAATATTTATACTAAAACCTCCCCGTCTGCTTCTTAGTTAAACAGGGATTTGATGAAAAGAAAAAAGAGAGAAAAAACACTCTGATATTGTTTTAGTAGACACTGTAACCTTTAAATGCCTATAGCTGTTTTTAATCCAAATAAAATCAAGGCTAATGCTTCATTACTGGGTATTTTTACATAATGATCCTCATGCTGCTGCTGTTAATTTTTTTATTAACGCAATTACCGGGCTCTTAGTGGACTGGGTCAGAGGGGTCTAATTACCCTGCGTCACACTGGTAAATAGTTGGAGGTGTCTCTGAGCAGGTGGCCCCGGAGGTAAGAGGGAGACATGGGGCATACCGAGGCGGGCAATTACTGGATGAATTTCACTTTAATAAATGTTGAGCTGCATTTGGAAATTCAGATAACAGAGCTTTCTGCCTAATGGGTGCTGCACTGAGGCCACTTGAGCAAGAAAATGATCTGAAAGAGGGTTTAATTAACACAAGCTACATGATCCAGGGAGCGCATGACAGAATGTTAAAGTGAGGGGGAGCGCATGCAGCACAAGGATTGTATGAAAATGAGTGAGGAGGAGGAGGGGGGTGAGCTGGGGGATTCAGCGTGCCAACTTTTATCTCACAGGTTTGAAGTCTTGAATGTGCTTCACATTGCTGCGGAAGTGTGGGTCACAGACAGCAAGAATGTTTAGACACAGATTAGAGCTCTTACAGCGTTAGAATTTCACTTCAAAAGAATTTAAGATGAAATTGTTCACAGCATCTTTTAAACAATTCATATATGTATACATAATTTTGTCTGACAAATGAATGCTCTGCTGACAGTGAAGCAGACTTTGTGTTCCTGTTCTCTATATAAAATCCAAGAAACTCAAATGAGCGAAAGGAACCGGAGAGGTGGCCTTGTGGTAGAGCACCCGCCCCTCAGCCGGGAGGTCATGGGTTCAAGCCCCGGCCGGATCATCCCATGGACCATAAAAATGGTACTTCACGCCCTCTAGCTTGGTGCTCAGCATAATAGAATAGGGGAATGAAAAAATTGTAACCCATGGACAACAGATGGAAATTAGCCACTGGCTACAATCTAGCAAGTTTACATTGATTGATATCAGTGTTCATCAACTTGCACTGTCCCTTAAAAAACAAAAGAACAATAACAGACATGTTAAGCTTGGCTGGGTTTTTCCTATGTAAGCTAACAACTTGTTAAAGTTTTGGATTCAGGAATGTGGCAGACTTCTTTCCTGTTTCTGGTTTGAAATACTCTACACAAGTTTAAGTTCATGTGTTAAATATCAAAGTGAGGGAGAAGTTTAAAATAAAAGCACCATATACAGTGTAGTATTAGACATGTCCCCTTACTTGATGTTTCGTTTTTGGACTTGGGGCAGAGGGTGTACCACAAAGGTTTGGACAACAGTACTGGTTACCAGTTGACTTTAGGGTGTTTTTTTTTTTCTCCCTGCTTCAATTTTGTCATTTAATTTTGATCTTCTCTAGCCCTATAAACACAAAGAAATCAAAATGTAATTCCAGAATGGCGCCACAGGGTGGTGCCCTATCTGTTGATGAGATGTACTAGAGTAGAGTGAAGTGTCAACTGGAAGAACTTTTTTAACATTGCTATGGTGTTGGTGATGAGTTGACCGCGCTTTATAGTCAGAAGATTCTGGATTCAAAGCGCCTGCTCAGCAGAGTCTTTCAGTGTGAAGTTTGTGTATTCTTCCTTGGTCTGTTTGGTGTTGCGGTTTCCTCCAACAGTCCTGTTGCTTAGGTTTAATGGTGATGCTTTACTTTGGCTGTAGGTGAGGGTGTGAAGGGGTGTGCTGTTGGCTCTTGCCTATCACAGCTAGGATCGGCTTCTGGACTCTGCAACCACGAGTTTGGGTCCAGGGCTAAGAACATGGAACGTGGAGCCTATGCTTGGTAAGATAGTTATGCTTATCCTTCATGAACACAAGTTGAACACTGATCATTTAATTAGGAACTTACTTAAACCTTTATCTAAAGAGCAGCAGCAATTCCTGCACTTTGTACGTGCTTTGTACTGTAATTGAGGGCCTAGTTAAGTACTTTCCTTAGCTATCTAATGGTATCAATCAGTAGTTTAAGTTTATAACGTTATGCTTACTTTGTAAATTGTGGCCTCAAAGGCCAATAAAAACAGGGTCTGCTTTAGGAGGAGTCTGTATATGTTTCACTTTCATTCAAAAACATCCTTTTGAGTTACCATAACTTCAAAAAAATGATGACAGCCTAAATGCCCTTGTATTGTTTTTTGTTTTTACAAACTAGTCACCTATAATTACCTCTGCCAAGGAGGGAATGTAATCGGGGTGGTTTGTCTGTCTGTTTGTTAGCTAGCAGGATTACGCAAAAACTACTGAACGGATTTTGATGAAATTTTCACCAGAGGTAGCCCTTGGGCCAAGGATGAACCCATTAAATTTTGGTGATGATCAGAGAGTGCATACCTCCACCAAGGACCTTGTTTGAATTTGTGCAGCAGGATTACACACAAGCTACTGGATGGATTTGGATGACATTTTTGCCAGAGCTGGTTCTTGGGCTAGAGATGAACCCATAACATTTTGGTGATGATCTGAGAATGCATACCCCCCACCAAGGCTCTTATCTTCTCACAGTGTGTTAGCAAGAATGCTCTAAAATTACTCAATGGATTTGGATGAAATTTTTTTACCAGAGGTGGTCCTTGGCCTAGAGAGGAACCCATTACATTTTGGAGAATATTCGAGAATGCATACCTCCGTCAAGGCCCTTATCTTAGAGTGTGTTAGCAAGAATCCTCCAAAACTACTGGATAGACTTTGTTGCAATTTTCACCAGAACTGGCTCTTGGCCTACACACAAATTCATGAGAATAGAATAGGCTTTCTTGTCATTGTACAGTTGTACAGCACAACGAAATTGTGGGTGCCCCACCAGGCTACAGTGCAGTAAAGTAAGAGAGAAGACTTTGAATCAAACACAGTTACAGAACACACGACTGAACATACGACTGAAATAAAAATAGCAAATAGGTATATACACAGGTACGGTAGTGGCTTCACGCCACTTTTTGGAGGTGATCCATGATGGACGGAAGGAGCCTTGGCAGAGGTTTGTGCTCTCTGAGTGCTTTTCTAGTTACATTTGAAATTGGTTTTGGACTAAATATGGTCGGTGGGTTTGGACGCATGCGCACGCAGCGACCGGCAGCTGGTGAAAAAAGTCTGTTGTCTGTGTGTCTGTTTTTACGCACTTTAATGTGTTTTAACGAAATTCTCTGTGTCGTTTTTGTCCTGGAATGTTTGTGGACTGTATAACGAAGAGCTCCCTGGTTCCATCAATATGGATTTCCTCCCCATTTTCGCACTGCTGCTCTTTCCCACCGGCTCTGTGTCTCTGAGGTAAGCGCGATCGTGATCATGCCGGGAAGAATACAATATTCCAGGGACATGTTACTGCATTTAAACACGGATAATGCAGCATCTGTGATTGAGTCTATGCTGCAACTGCCGGACTTTATTTTAAGAGACGTTCATGGACACAGCGATGAAAAGAGAGACAAGAGGAGGAAACGCGGAAGGCGTGGAGGCGTGAAATTATGCCTGAGGAGACATCAGTTTAATAGCATTCCTCTCCCTTCCATGATTTTGGGGAACATACAATCTCTGAGGAATAAAGTAGATGAAATTCAAGGGAATGTACGCTACCAGAAGGACTTCAAGAACTGCTGTGTCATGGCTTACACGGAGACGTGGTTTACTGCACATGACCGGGACGCGGACCTGTGGATTGACGGCTTTGAAGCCCCACTTCGTTCGGATCGGCAGGAAGAGGTAACGGGGAAACGTCAGGGGGGCAGCGTATGTTTATATATTAATAAACAGTACTGCACATCTGTCATGGTCAGAGAGCGCATCTGTACACCCAATGTGGAGCTTCTGTCCGTACCGCTATGCCCCTTTTATCTGCCTAGCGAGTTCCCCCAACTTTTCATCACGACTGTGTACATTCACCCGAGGGCAGACACTGACTCCGCCTCCAGCACCGTCTTTGATGTGGTCCAGCGGCTGCAGTCAATATCCCCAGAGGCGCCAAATTTTATTCTTGGGGATTTTAACCATGTTTCTTTAAAGAAGACACTTAAAAACTTTTATCAGTATGTCTCCTGCCCAACCAGGTGAAAAAAGACATTGGACCTGTGCTATGGATCCATTGAGAGGGCCTATAAATCACTCCCCCTTCCTCCTTTAGGATCCTCAGATCACAACTGTGTACATTTACTGCCCACATATAAAACTGCTCTCAGAAGAGGCAAGGTGAAGACCAGAGACATAGATGTGTGGACAGAGGATTCAGTGCACTGCCTCCAGGAATGCTTTAACTGTACAGACTGGGAGGTGTTCACAATGTCCTGCGGGGATGATTTGGACTCTTTGGTGGACGTCACATGCTCATACATGGCTTTCTGTAAAAATATGATCGTTCCACATAAATGTATCAAAATATATCCCAACAACAAGCCATGGGTTACAAAATCAGTTAAATCCTGCTTACAGAGGAAAGCACTTGCCTTTAAACAGGGGTCTGTTTCTGAGCTGCAGGTTGCCACAAAAGAGCTGAAGGCTGAAATTTTAAGAGCAAAACAGAATTAAAATCAGAATTGGAAAGCAAGATGGCAACAAAGAAACTTGGTTCAGCCTGGGCCAGTATGAAAACTATTGTAGGCCTTCAGAGCACAGAGCGCAGTAATCATGTGTTTTTAGATGGTTTTAATTCAGACACAGAGCTGGCTAATGCTCTTAATTGTTTTTATGGTCATTTTGACTCCTTTGATTTTAGCACAGAAACCCAAGATTTGAAACAGAAACTCAAAGACAAAGGCACTTTAATATTGAGGTGCAGGATATTAAAAGGGAGTTCTGCGCTGTAAAAGTGAACAAAAGTCAGGGCCCTGATAATATATGTGGGCGGTTGGTAAAGTCCTGTGCACATGAACTGAGTCCTGTATTTCATTACATTTTCAATAAGTCCCTACAGACACAACATGTGCCCAAGATCTGGAAAGATGCCGTGGTTGTTCCCGTTCCAAAATCCAGCTGTCCTAAAACAGTAAACGACTTTAGACCAGTTGCTTTGACTTCAATTTTAATGAAAATTTTTGAAAAACTGGTCAGATGTGAGGTCCTAAAGCAGACTGAACATGCATTGGGTCCTTTGCAGTTTGCATATAGGCCTCACAAAGGAGTGGAGGACGCCACTGTCACTCTGTTTAACATGCTTTTTAAACATCTGGATTTTAATGGGACACACGCCAGGCTTTTATTTGTGGACTTTTCCTCCGCCTTTAATACAATCCAACCTCATATTTTAGTTGAAAGGCTCCTGCAACAATTTGATTTGAGCAATAATCTGGTGGGTTGGATTCTGGATTTCTTAACCAACAGGACGCAGAGAGTAAGGGTCAATGGTACATTGTCTGACCTAAAGTGCTCTTCTACTGGCTCTCCTCAGGGGTGTGTGTTGTCACCACTACTCTTCATCCTGTACACAAACATGTGTCGGAGTAGACATGACAACAGACACATTATAAAGTATGCTGATGATTCAGTTATTGTCAGTCTCCTCCAGGATGGTGAGAGTGGCCACAGCCCAGTAGTTGATGATTTTGTTCACTGGTGTGAGGATTCCTATCTGCAGCTGAATACAACAAAAACTAAAGATATGATTATTGACTTTAGGAGGAAAACTCCCAGGCACAAAGTCACCGTACTAAAAGGTCAGACCACTGAATGTGTACAATCCTACAAATATCTTGGGACGATTATTGATAGTAATTTAAACTTTGAAGAGAACTGTGAAAGGGGGTGCAAAAAGGGTCAGCAACATTTGCATTGTTTGAGGAAACTTGCACGCTTCCAAATTGACCGAACCATAATGACAGTGTTTTATCGGGATTTTATTGAATCTGTTTTATCCTTTTCTTTAGTGTCATGGTTTGGTCAGATAAAACTGAAACAGAGGAAATCCTTGGATCAGGTAGTTAGATGGTCCAGTCGTTTGCTTGGTGAGTCACAGCTTAGTCTGACATCCTTGTACACCAGACAGCCTGACATCCTTGTACACCTCTGTACATCCTTGTACAGAGGATGGCTACCTCCATTTTAAATGATGACTCCCACCCTTTGCACTGCCACTTTCAGCTTCTTCCCTCAAGACGGAGGTTTGCTGTCCCAAAAAGTAGAACCCAGCGCTACAAAAACAGCTTTGTTCCTGCTGCTGTCAAAGAGTTGAACAAGTTGTAACAATATATTGCACATAATTTAGTTACCTATTTATTAACTCCATTTTATATTTACTTATTTTTGTAGGATTTTATTTGGGTTCTAAATCTTTTATTGGGTTTTAGATCTTTGAGTTTTTAACCTCTTGAGATGAGATGAGATGAGATTCAACTTTATTGTCATTACACATGTATGAATACAAGGTAACGAAACGTGACTTGGCATTTGGGCACGCTCTGCAGAGCGCATCCAAGGCCGGGGCAGCCGCTAGGCGCCAGTCATAACCGCCACTCTTTGATTAGTCTTTAACTTTTTAATATGACCCTTCTCTCTTATCTCTGGTTTTTCTCTCATCTCTTTGTCTTTATATCCTGATTGATGGAGCCTTGAGTATTTTTATCATGTTTATAGTCAGCTTCATGTGTGCTTGTGTTTGTGTTTATGTTGAATGTAACTGTGGCTTGTAAATATGGATGTCACCTGACTGCAAAACAAATCTACCTACGGGTACAAATAAAGTAACCTGAACCTGAACCAATAACTAAAGGCAGTGGCTACAGGTACAGAGCCCTACCGTAGAATACTTGTTTACAGATGCACTCGAATCTGATTGGCAGTACGTTCTATTAATGTTGTATCTTAAAGGTAGCAGCTACAAGTATGGAAATCTGGCATTTATTTGTTTTAGTTTGGGGACGGCAGTGGCTCAGGAGGTAGAGCAGGTCATCCAATAACCACACGGTTGGCGGTTCGATTCCCGCTCTCCCCAGATATCGTGCCATTGTGTCCCTGGGCAAGACACTTCACCCCACTTGCTCCTGGTGGGTCTGGAAGCGCCATGTTAGGCAGCATGCCACCATCAGTGTGTGAATGTGTGTGTGAATGGGTGGATTGCAGGATCTGTAAAGCGCTTTGGTCATCAAGAGATGAGAATAAAAGCGTTATATAAGTGAATACCATTTACTATTTTAGTTTTTTTAAATTAATATCAATTTATTACCTTTTTAACCTTACCCACTGCCAGATCCTAAGGCTAACCTCTTAATTACAGCATCTTACAAAAGTGAGTACACCCCTCACATTTTTGTAATTTTAGTCGTCACATCTTTTCTTGGGACAACACTGAAGATATGACACTTTCATACAATGTAGTCAGTGTACAGCTTGTATAAAAGTGTAAGTTTGTTGTCCCCTCAAAATAACTCAACACACAGCCATTAATGTCTAAACCGCTGGCAACAAAAGTGAGTACACCCCTAAGTGAAAATGTCCAAATTGTGCCCAAAGTGTCAATATTTTGTGTGGCCACCATTATTTTCCAGCACTGCCTTAACTCTCTTGGGCATGGAGTTCACTAGAACTTCACAGGTTACCACTGGAATCCTCTTCCACTCCTCATCATAGTGTTAGAGACCTTGCGCTCCTCCACCTTCCATTTAAGGATGCCCCACAGATGCTCAATAGGGTTTAGGTCTGGAGACATGCTTAGTCAGTCCATCACCTTTACCCTCAGTTTCTTTAGCAAGGCAGTGGTCATCCTGGAGGTGAGTTTGGCGTCGTTATCATGTTGGAATACTGCCCTGCGGCCCAGTTTCTGAAGGGAGGGGCTCATGCTCTGCTTCAGTATGTCACAGTATGTGTTGGCATTCATGGTTCCCTCAATGAACTGTAGCTCCCCAGTGCCGGCAGCACTCATGCAGCTCCAAACCATGACACTCCCACAGCCATGCTTGGCTGTAGGCAAGACACACTTGTCTTTGTACTCCTCACCTGGTTGCCGCCACACATGCTTGACATCATCTGAATCAAATAAGTTTGTCTTGGTCTCATCAGACCACAGGACATGGTTCCCCATATCCTTAGTCTGCTTGTCTTCAGCAAACTGTTTGCAGGCTTTCTTGTGCGTCATCTTTAAAAGGGGCTTCCTTCTGGAATGACAGCCATGCAGATCAATTTTGATGCAGTGTGTGGCATATGGTCTGAGCACTGACAGGCTGACCCCCCACCCCTTCAACCTCTGCAGCAATGCTGGCAGCACTTGTACATCTATTTTCAAAAGACAACCTCTGGATATGACGCTGAGCACGTGCACTCAACTTCTTTGGTCGACCATGGTGAGGCCTGTTCTGAGTGGAACCTGTCCTGTTAAACCGCTGTATGGTCTTGGCCACCGTGCTGCAGCTCAGTTTCAGGGTGTTGGCAATCTTCTTATAGCCTAGGCCATCTTTACAGTCATGTGAAAATATTAGGACACCCCATTAAATATTCAGTTCTTTATTAATAAATGTTCAAATATCTATGTCTAACTTTGTTTTTGTTTTTATTTGCATTTTACATTTTTTAACATTGTCATGAATGCCCCTTCGGAGTGGAAGGACAGACCCATGCGCTGAACTGTAATTGTGACATTTATTAATCAAAAGAACAAAAATCCAAAAATTGTGCAGACCAGACAAAAAGCAACTAAGGTAAACCTACACGGAAGGCACTCTGGAGCTGGGAAAGCTCTGGAGGTGAAAAGGAGAAAACTTAATAACAGATGAACTTACTGACAGATGAGGTCCAGTTACATCAGATTATATAACAATATAGCTGCAGTGAGACATAGAGAAAGCAGTCTTTAAATAGAAGGCAGCAAACAAGCGACAGGTGCGCGCCCCCTGAGCGAGCAGGTGACCTGATTGCGTAACTGCTCACAACTGGGATGGTTAAAGAGCAGACAGTGAGCAGCTGATGGGAGTGTCTGGAGAAAGAGGAAGGGCTCTAATCACAAACCAAAATATATACAGAAACTAACAAAATCATACTAACAAACATACAATAAAATGAGAGTTTGAGCTCTGAGGAAACATGTGCTCAGACTCATGACAAACATTTATTTTAGCCATTTAAAGTGGGAATGAATGTGGGGGTGTCCTAATTTATTCCTCATTATTTGTTTAGAATTACATTTTACAGAAAATTTGAAAAAAGTCTTTAATTCATTTTTAATTGTTTAGTTGTATTACATGAATCTCCCAGTATTTTTAACATTGATATTAAATATCCATATGTCCAAATATGTTAAAATAAACACACAGGCTTGTACAGGGTGTCCTAATTTTTTCACATGACTGTATGTAGAGCAGCAGTTCTTTTTTTCAGATACTCAGAGTTCTTTGCCATGAGGTGCCATGTTGAACTTCCAGTGACTAGTATGAGAGACTGTGCGAGCGATAACACCAAATTGAACACTCCTGCTCCCCATTCACACCTGAGACCTTGTAACAATAACGGGTCACATGACACTGGGGAGGAAAAATGGCTAATTGGGCACAATTTGGACATTTTCACTTAGGGGTGTACTCACTTTTGTTGCCAGCGGTTTAGACATTAATGGCTGTGTGTTGTTATTTTGAGGGGACAGCAAATTTACACTGTTATACAAGCTGTACACTGACTACTTTACATTGTATCAAAGTGTTGCATCTTCAGTGTTGTCCCATGAAAAGATATAATAAAATATTTACAAAAATGTGAGGGGCGTACTCACTTTTGTGAGATACTGTACCTCTTCCAAGAAGGTAATGTTTTTGCCGGCGTTGGTTTGTTTGTCTGTCTGTTAGAAACATTACTGAAGTTATGAATGGATTTTGATGAATTTTTTGAGAAAAGTGTGTAATGGCATGGGGAACAGATGATTAGATTTTGATGATGATCTGAGAATGTGTACCTCCGCCAAGGCTCTTATCTTGTCACAGTGTGTTAGCAACAATACTCCAAAACTAATGGACAGACTTTGATGCAATTTTCACCAGAAGTGGCTCGTGGCCTACACACAAACCCATTACATTTTGGAGGTGATCCATGAGAGACGGAAGGAGCCTTGGCGGAGGTGCTTTTCTAGTTTTAATTAAAAATTCCATCTCATGTCAAATGAAATGGCGTGGGCATGGCAGCAAGAGCAGGAAGTGAATGACCGACCCTCTAATCAGAGGTTAACCACACTCTACACCTGCGCCACAGACACAGTAAGCTTGTCAACTCTTCCGTATCTGTAGACACTCCCATAACTAAATATTCAACCCTTATATGGCATATACAGTGAATCCAGAAAGTATTCACATGGCTTTACTTTTTCCACATTTTGATATATTACAACTTTATTCCAAAATGGATTAAATTCTTTTTTTTTCCCCCTCAAAATTTTACACACAATACCCCACAATGACAACGTAAAAAAATGTTTTTTGTTTTTTTGTTTTTTTTTAGATTTTTGCAAATTTATAAAAAATAAAAAAACTAAGAAATCACATATACATAAGTATTCACAGACCTTTTGCTATGAAGCTCAGTATTGAGCTCAGGGGCATCCTGTTTCCACTGATCATCCTTGATGTTTCTACAGCATAATTGGAGTCCACCTGTGGTAAATTCAGTTGATTGGACATGATTTAGAAAGGCACACACCTGTCTATATAAGGTCCCACAGTTGACAGTGCATGTCAGAACACAAACCAAGCATGAAGTCAAAGGAACTGTCTGTAGACCTCCAAGACAGGATTGTGTTGAGGCGCAAATCTGGGAAAGGGTGCAGAAAAATTTCTGCTGCTTTGAAGGTCCCAAAGAGCACAGTGGCCTCCATCATCCATAAATGGAAGAAGTTCAGAACAACCAGAACTCTTCCTAGAGCTGGCCGGCTGTCTAAACTGAGCGATCAGGGGAGAAGGGCCTTAGTCAGGGAGGTGACCAAGAACCTGATGGTCACTCTGTCAGAGCTCCAACGTTCCTCTGTGGAGAGAGGCGAACCTTCCAGAAGGACAACCATCTCTGCAGCAATCCACCAATCAGGCCTGTATGGTAGAGTGACCAGATGGAAGCCACTCCTTAGTAAATGGCACATGGCAGTCCACTTAGAGTTTGCCAAAAGGCACCTGAAGGACTTTCAGACCATGAGAAACAAAATTCTCTGGTCTGATGAAAGAAAGATTGAACTCTTTGGCGTGAATCCTAGGCATCATATTTGGAGGAAACCAGGCACTGCTCATCATCAGGCCAATATCATCCCTACAGTGAAGCATGGTGGTGGCAGCATCATTCTGTGGGGCTGTTTTTGAGTGGCAGGAACTCGGAGACTAGTCAGGATAGAGGGAAAGATGAATGCAGCAATGTACAGAGACATCCTGGATGAAAACCTGCTCCAGAACGCTCTTGACCTCAGACTGGGGTGACTGTTCATCTTTCATCAAGACAACGACCCTAAGCACACAGTCAAGATATCAAAGGAGTGGCTTCAGGACAACTCTGTGGATGTTCTTGAGTGGCCCAGCCAGAGCCCAGACTTGAATCCAACTGAACATCTTTGGAGAGATTTGAAAATAGTTGTGCACCGACACTTCCCATCCAGCCTGATGGAGCTTGAGGGGTGCTGCAAAGAGGAATGGGCGAAACTGCCCAAAGATAGGTGTGCCAAGCTTGTGGCATCATATTCAAAAAGACTTGAAGCTGTAATTGCTGCCAAAGGTGCATCAGCAAAGTACTGAGCAAAGGCTGTGAATACTTATGATCATGTGATTTCTTAGTTTTTTATTTTTAATAAATTTGCAAAAATCTCAGACCTTTTTTCACATTGTCATTATGGGGTATTGTGTGTGGAATTTTGAGGAAAAAAATGAATTTAATCTATTTTGGAATAAGGCTGTAACATAAAATGTGGAAGAAGTGAAGCGCTGTGAATACTTACTGGATGCAATGTATGCTTTACATAACTTTCGTCGAACCATGAATGGAAGTTCACATGTTCCCTTGCTCTTTTATTTAGTTTCCATCTTAAACTGTGCCTCCACTGCACTTTATTTCCCACTGTGTAGGACTGCTATAGCAACAGTGGAATAAATCCCAAACTTTCCTGACTTTTTACCTCCAGCTGAAATGACTGCAAATAGCAAAAGTATTGCTGCAACCTGATTGTTCCACATCGACACAGATCTCCCAGTTTCCAGCCTTTCGATGATACACAACACTTTTAAGTGGTGCCTACTGTTGACCCCAGAGTTGCCATGCAAGAACCTCAACCCCTCCTGCCGAACTCAGCAATGTTATACAATAAGTGCTCTCCACTATTTATAGTTGGTGGTTGCTTAGGGAGATGTTTAGGGATGCTTTTTAAAAAGAGGAACCAGAAAGAATGCGTATGTACATGAGATGTCTGAGCATGCAGTGACATTATCGCATGTTCGGAAAGTTTCAGCGCCCTTAATTCGGTGTTGCACCTGCATTATGTGTCACTGAAAGGACTGTGTTTTAGCCTGCAACTCCCCCCCCCTTTTTTTGTTTTTGTGTTTGTTGCACTAAGGCTGCTCTATATAGGTCTGCTCTATGTGTATAGACAGCGGATGCAGGGTTTTGTTTTTGTTTAAACAGTGTATATGTGTGGCGTTGTGCATGGAAGGTCCTCGTGGTTTTACACACCACGGTCTCCCTCCACTCTCCACTGGAGCTAAAAGCCCCGAAACAGAACGGTAATTGCCCAATTAGGGCCCTCGCTCTGTGGGCTGCAGAGCACTATGCGCCTCCACATGCTCACAGAGTCAGATAATTGAGCTGAAAGCAAATGAACGGATGGCAGACAAACAAGCTACTAGAAAATAATTACTTGGAGTGTTTCTTTTCAGTACCTGTACAGCGAATTTCATTATTGTCAATAGCCTCTAAAGCTGCTCGAAACGGTGGTATTTGTCATTTTCATAGAGACTTGATAATGACATTAATTTGTCTTAATGGGTTGGTTCTATTGTTAAAAATAGTAAAATGAGCAGAAATTGTCTTTCCTCAGCAGGTAGAGAGGACTTCACCACACTCCCGTCAGGCATGAGGAGATAATTTGGTGTGCTTGTCAAATTTCCAATAATTTGTTATATGGAACATGAGTAATGCTAATACCATTAATGTCCATTTTCCTCTAAATTCATTACTGCCCTTTTTCCCTTTTATGTTTTTAATGCCTTTGCCATTTTTCCGTGCTTCAAGAGGTTATACCAGGACTGATTAAAAACATGCACATTTAGACTTTTGCCTCATACGCAGGCACATTTGAATAGAGGCATAAACACGCCGTTTAAAACATCTGTAAGATCTTCCTGCCATCTGTTCTCCTCCTGAACATCTGGAGAGCGCGGGTGCCAGTCCAGCTCGTAGGGACAGGTCCGTTCAAACAAACGAAGAACTACACCAACGATGGCTGACACGTCAGAATCAGCTCCTCACATCTGCTCATTTTTGTATAATTAAAGCTGAATTTAAGATTAGTGTGTAACAATTTACACATTTTAATTTGTGTCTAATTTTACATCATGCATGCTAAAATAGAATTAATTCTTCTCAGATTTTGAATGTGTGGGATAGATGGTTGCATCTGATGTTATTCATCTCCCATTGCAAATTATGTTTAGTTTTAAAATGTACAAACTTTCCACTGTTTACGAAAAAGAAATCAGAGAAGAAAAAATTAAATACTTTAAACATATTTTTCAATAGAATTTGAATAATTTTGAGTACAGCTGTACAGTTTGATCAAACATAATTATACTTAAATCCAATTTTTTCCATTTTAAATTATTGTTTGCTATAAACCATTTATAATTTGTTATTGTTTTGTTTTTAATATAGTTTTATTTCAAACAAGAAGAAAAAAATCTGTTGATATGATTTTAATACAATAATTTAGAGTGGAGCACATGAAAAAGCCATCTGAAACTAAATGGTTAAATGTATTTATCTTGATATTAAAATGTAGAAAAACCACACTGTTTTGCAAGCTAATATTGTAGTAAATATAGAATTAATGAAAAATGTAATCAAGCAAGTCTGGTGAAATTTAAATGACGTAAATAAAATTAAGTGTGTACACATATAGGGAGCTCCTGTGAGGAGATAATAAATTTTCCTGTGCAGATATCACATATTGAAAAGACCAAATAAAGTCAGAAATGTGTGCAATCAGTAGGTTTTTTTTAATGTTTGAAGTCAAGCATGTCACATAAGCAATTCTCTGCAGTTTCTCTCCAGCGCATTTTCAGAGGTCAGTGTGCGGAAGGAGGAGGAGGAAATGAATAAAGTTATTTGTGCAGGAAGATTTTAACGCTTCCATTACCAAGAAACAGAAAAACAAAAACAATAATTTGCTCCAGTTCTATTCTTTGAAAAGATGTGAATAAATTTTTAAAATGTGTCTGAATTATTGTACACAATACATTATAAAACTGCTGCTGAAAAATTTTGTATCTGATTCCTTTCCTCCACCGACAATGGATTTTTTTAAAAAAAATTCTCCTTAACAAAATATTTTGTAACTGGACGGTAAATAGTGAGGAATAAAAGCTGAATGAGGAATTACATCTTTTAGTGACTGTTCTGCGTGTGTGTGCGTGTGCGTGTGTGGCTGAGGTGAGCAAAACAGCCTGCAGAGGGCGCTGCTAAAAATGAAATGGGACACTGATGAGCCCAGCAGTATAAAGAAATGCTCTGATGATGAGTTCAGTTTACTGTGAATATGTGAGGCTCCACAACACTGTTAAAATATAACTTATAGAGCCTGGATTACATTAGCTATACTTTACAAATGTCCTTCCAATTTTACACTTTTGAGATCAACTTTTTTCTTTTTTCAAAATTGTCAGTGAGTTAAAAAAAATGAAAGAAAGCAAACATTATATTGAAACCCTTCTTCATAAACTTTTATGCTGAGCAAGCATCAGTCTGCACAATCACAGAGATCATCAAAAATGAATTGTTTAATCTTTGGTCATTTCCATTTTCAGGGTAAAAGTGAAAGAGTGTGATTCCTGACCCGGTGTGTCTCTGGTCTACATGTGGATGTGATTTATGACTACTGTGGACAATCTGGACAGGATTTTATTGCAAACAGAATAAAAAATATGAAGAGCAAAAATGTTCCTATCGCTCCTGAAACTATCCATACCTTGTCTGGTGACTGGGGGATGTTTTTTCTGTTTTGTTTTTTGGACTGTTGTCATTTATTTGAAATGTAGTCATAGAATTATTCAAAATTATATCAGTCTCTGCTCTGTTGTCAGGCATGCATTTAACTAAATTTAATATATTTTTCCTCTAACTCGCTGTTGTAATAGATGTGGTTTTAGTGCAAGAGTACAGTTAACCACATATTTTATGTATTCCTGTGTGAGTGATTTTTGTTGGCATACTTTAAATGTTGTGCCCATTTTCATCTAAATCTTAAGGACTCCCAGTTTCTGTTCTATTATTCAACTGTATTTGATGAAGAAGCTTTTAGTTAAAACATGCTCATGTTCACTGATTCACCCAGTCCTATTTACCTTAGTTTTGTTCAGACCTTTAGAATTGTTTTAATCAGTGCAGAAGCTGGTTTATTTATCGTCAGACTTTGCCATCTCACCAGTATGGAAGTCAGAGTGTATTTGTACATGGGTGCAGTGTTGGCTTATTGAGGTACAGTACGTCTGCTGATTTGGTTTGATTGCTGAAGTGATACTGAGGCGTCTCCCCTGCCTTTGGCTTTAAATAACGGGTTTCCCTGCTATTCAGGTGATGAAAACCATGTCTACAGACCTGCTAATGACAGCTGAATTGTTTTCAAATGTAAAACAGTTTATTCTGTTTATTGAGGCTTATGCTAATGAAACTGTAGTTATTTTAAAAGCCTGTCAGTGAGCCGCTTTAACTGTGAATCACTTCTGTCCTATAACGCAAATTTATTTTTCCCCTCTAATATATATCAGTAAAATCAGCATCTACAGTAAATTAACTCATATTTTTGAAACATCTCAGAATATTTACATTTGAAACATAATCAAATATTTCATGCATTAAACCTGCTCCTTTTTTTTTAAGTAACGGCAAAGGCTTTCACATAACCATAGCTATTAACGTTAACCTCAATGGTCCACCCATAATGCTGAAAGTGAAACGTGTTAATGTGCATCTAAGTGATACTTCTGTCTGTATTTAGTTGCATGCCAGTCTTTTTTTATTGTGTAAAATGGCTTAGAGGGCTGTAAGTGGTAGAGGATCATTGTTTGACATGATGACTGAGCTGATGATTCATGTGCGAGGCCTGACTCCTGTTCCAGGCTTCTTATGTAACCCTCTGTTGGATAATACTTTTTAAATAGAGACACTCTTACTTTTCTGCAAGATAGGATGTTTTGTCTGACTGTGAAGTAGCCAGGGATAGCTGGTAAATGCAGCAGTATGGAATGTAAAATATTGTACTATTTGAAATGATGTTCTTTTTGGCCTTTTGTTGCAGTTCTGACAGGTTTTTATTTTCACCTATAAAACATCAGCTTCGCTCAACTGTAATACATCTGTTAAACAGTCTAGTTCACTTCAGGATTTACAGGAATATTGACAAAGAATATAACGTTTATATGATTTTTCTTCAATGTAATTTTCAGATTATTATACAGAATGGTCATGAAACCCATGCTGTGGACCTGGGTAGGAGTTTGACTGAATAAAAGTTTTGTCATAAACTGCAAAAATATTAATTTGTTGCTCTTACATAATGTGGATTATAGATGTGATTTAGGCTTCCTCCTTTGTTTGAGCATCCAGGTAAATGTGCTTCTTTAAAAACTGTTTCAGTCAGCAGCAGTCCCCTCTATTCTCCATCTGAACACTGACTGGCTGTTTCTCAGTCAGGTATCTTGCAGCCGCAGCTCATTTAAACCTGATACAATATAAGCTGCTCTGTAGGCTATTGGTAAATATTCATGTTCTAATGAAGGGTGATCTACTGTGTTTATTAAAAATAGTTTTTGAACGATCACATAAATGTACAGAAAGCCCAAATATTTTCTCATCAGCACTTACACGCAGCACATTTACAGTGCATCCGGAAAATATTCACAGCGCTTCACTTTTTCCACATTTTATTATGTTACAGCCTTATTTCAAAATGGATTCAATTCTTT
Organism: Pholidichthys leucotaenia; assembly: GCA_020510985.1. NCBI lineage: Eukaryota > Metazoa > Chordata > Actinopteri > Cichliformes > Pholidichthyidae > Pholidichthys > Pholidichthys leucotaenia. Next base: position 32,231,149 of record CM035844.1, read on the forward strand.
TTTTCCTCAAAATTCTACACACAATATCCTATAATGACAATGTGAAAAAAGTTTTTTTTTTTTAATTTTTGCAAATTTATTAAAAATAAAAAACTAAGATCGCATGCATAAGTATTCACAGCCTTTGCCATGAAGCTCAAAATTGAGCTCAGGTGCATCCTGTTTCCACTGATCATCCATGAGATGTTTGTACAGCTCTGGGGAAGAGTACAGAAAAATTTCTGCTGCTGTGAAGGTCCCAGTGAGGACAGTGGCCTCCATCATCCGTAAATGGAAGAAGTTCAGAACCACCAGGACCCTTCCTAGAGCTGGCCAGTCGTCTAAACTGAGCAATTGAGGGAGAAGAACTTTAGTCAGGGAGGTGACCAAGAACCCGATGGTCACTCTGTCAGAGCTCCAGTGTTCCTCTGTGGAGAGAGGAGAACCTTCCAGAAAGACAACCATCTCTACAGCAATCAGGCCTGTATGGTAGAGTGGCCAGACGGAAGCCACTCCTTAGTAAAAGGCACATGGCAGCCCACCTGGAGTTTGCCAAAAGGCACCTGAAGGACTCTCAGACCATGAGAAACAAAATTCTCTGGTCTGATGAGACAAAGATTCAACTTTTTGGCATGAATGCCAGACGTCATGTTTGGAAGAAACCAGGCACCACTCATCACCAGGCCAATACTATCCCTACAGTGAAGCATGGTGGTGGCAGCATTATGCTGTGGGGATGTTTTACAGTGGCAGGAACTGGGAGTCTAGTCAGGATAGAGGGAAAGATGAATGCAGCAATGTACAGAGACATCCTGGATGAAAACCTGCTCCAGAGTGCTCTTGACCTCAGACTGGGGTGACTGTTCATCTTTCAGCAGGACAACGACCCTAAGCACACAGCCAAGATATCAAAGGAGTGGCTTCAGGACAACTCAATGAATGTCCTTGAGTGGCCCAGCCAGAGCCCAGACTTGAATCCAATTGAACATCTCTGGAGAGATCTGAAAATGGCTGTGCACCGACACTTCCCATCCAACCTGATGGAGCTTGAGAGGTGCTGCAGAGAGGAATGGGTGAAAATGCCCAAAGATAGGCATGCCAAGCTTGTGGCATCATATTCAAAAAGATTTGAGGCTGTAATTGCTGCCAAAGGTGCATCAACAAAGTATTGAGCAAAGGCTGGGAATACTTATGTCCATGTGATTTCTTAGTTTTTTATTTTTAACAAATTTGCAAAAATCTAAAAAAAAAAAACTTTTTTCATGTTGTCATTATGGGGTGTTGTGTGTAGAATTTTGTGGAAAAAAATGAATTTAATCCATTTTGGAATAAGGCTGTAACACAACAAAATGTGGAAGAAGTGAAGTGCTGTGAATACTTTCCGGATGCACTGTATAAGTCACTTGGGAACTGACAGCATAAAACGAATATAGAATTTCTGTGTAAATGTATTTTGTGCTTATCGTTCAATTCTTTCATGTATATTTTTCCTTTTTCTTTATGCCAAAGAAGGACATTTGTAAACGCAGAAATCTTTTTGAAACTGAAATAATCATCATCTGTGAAGAGTAGTGTTGTTGTCAAGACCTTGTCAATACCGGTCTCCCAGGGTCAAAACCAAGTTGAGACCAAGACCTTCACACAGGTGCATCTCAATAAATTAGAATATCATCAAAAGTTAATTTATTTCAGTAATTAAATTCAAAAAAGTGAAACTCATATATTATATAGATTCATTACACAGAGTGATATACTATATTTCAAGTGTCTGTTTCTTTTAATTTTGATGATTATGGCTTACTGCTAGTGAAAACCCAAAATTCAGTTTCTCAAAAATTTGAATATTACATAAGATCAATTTTAAAAAAGTGGATTTCTAATAGAAATGTTGGTCGACTGAAAAGTATGTCCATGTACACACTCAGTACTTGGTCGGGGCTCATTTTGCATGAATTACTGCAACAGTGTGGCGTGGCATGAAGGTGATCAGCCTGTGGCACTGCTGAGGTGTTATGGAAGCCAAGGTTGCTTTGACAATGACCTTCAGCTTGTCTGCATTGTTGCGTCTGGTGTTTCTCATCTTCTTCTTGACAATACCCCGTAGGTTCTCTATGAGGTTTAGGTCAGGCAAGTTTGCAGGCCAATCGAGCATAGTAATACCATGGTCATTAACCAGGTATTGGTACTTTTGGCAGTCTGAGCAGGTGCCAAGTCCTGCTGGAAAATGAAATCAGCATTTTCATAAAGCTTGTCAGCAGATGGAAGCATGAAGTGTTCGAAAATTACCTGACAACATCTGAGGAAACTAGAACTGCCCACCCTGCACTTTTGCATGCTGAGGGGAGATATGATTAAAGCTATGGTCACAAATACCCTTCCGAACGGCTGTGAACACCATATAAATGATTTTTGGACCATTTCGTATGGCCTTCTGAAAGCAGCCGGAGGAGAATCCAGCATTCGTAGACCATTCGTAAGTTCATGGCCAGGTCGATGGTCTTGTCCAAGATTTCTATGAACGCCCCACAAAAACCTTAAGTAGTTTTTCACTAGGGATGAGCCGATGCCACTTTTTCAAGTCCGATACCGATACTGTGACTTTGAGTATCGGCTGATACAGATCCAAACCCGATACCGTCTCTCTTATTTAAAACAACAAAAGTACAGAACATACTTTGGTAATGACTGGTTGCATTTTGCACACATATAAAACCACAACTCTAAAAAGTGTTTGCCCCTTCCCGATTTCTCATTTTTTTGTATGTTTGTCACACTTAAATGTTTTGGATCATCAAACAAATTTAAATATTAGACAAAGATAACACAATTAAACACAAAATGCAGTTTTTAAATGAAGGTGTTTATTATTAAGGGGGAAAAAATTCAAACCTACATGGCCCTGTGTGAAAAAGTGATTGCCCCCTAAACTTAATAACTGGTTGGGCCACCCTTAGCAGCAACAACTGCAATCAAGTGTTTGCAGTAACTGGCAATGAGTCTTTTATAGCGCTGTGGAGGAATTTTGGCCCACTCATCTTTGCAAAATTGTTGAAATTCAGCCACATTGGAGGGTTTTCGAGCATGAACCGCCATTTTAAGGTCATGCCACAGTATCTCAATTGGATTCAGGTCAGGACTTTGACTAGACCACTCCAAAGTCTTCATTTTGTTTTTCTTAAGCCATTCAGAGGTGGACTTGCTGGTGTGTTTTGGATCATTGTCCTGCTACAGAGCCCAAGTGTGCTTCAGCTTGAGGTCACGAACAGATGGCTGAACATTCTCCTTCAGGATTTTTTGGTAGACAGCAGAATTCATGGTTCCATTTACCACAGCAAGTCTTCCAGGTCGCAAAGCAACAAAACAGCCCCAGACCATCACGCTACCGCCACCATATTTTACTGTTGGTATGATGTTCCTTTTCTGAAATGCTGTTACTTTTACACCTGATGTAATGGGACACACACCTTCCAAAAAGTTCAACTTTTGTCTCGTCACTCCACAGAGTATTTTCCAAAAAGTCTTGGGGATCATCAAGATGTTTTCTGGCAAAACTGAGATGAGCCTTTATGTTCTTTTTGCTCAGCAGTGGGTTTCGTCTTGGGACTCTTTTGCCCAGTCTCTTTCTTATGGTGGAGTCATGAACACTGACCTTAACTGAGGCAAGTGAGGCCTGTAGTTCTTTGGATGTTGTTGTGGGGTCTTTTGTGACCTCTTGGATGAGTCATCGCTACGCTTTTGGAGTAGTTTTAGTCGGCCAGCAACTCCCGGGAAGGTTCACCATTGTTCCATGTTTTCACCATTTGTGGATAATGGCTCTCACTGTGGTTCACTGGAGTCCCAAAGCTTTAGAAATGGCTTCATAACCTTTTCCAGACTGATAGATATCAATTACTTTTTCACTTGTTCCTGAATTTGTTTGGATTGCAGCATGATGTCTAGCTTTTGAAGATCTTTTGTTCTACTTCACTTTGTCAGGCATATCCCATTTAAGTGATTTCTTGATTGAGAACAGGTGTAGCAGTAATCAGGCCTGGGTGTGGCTAGAGAAATTGAACTCAGCTTGCCAAAGATGTGATAAACCACAGTTATTTTTTTTTTTTTAACTGGGGGGGAATCACTTTTTCACACAGGGCCATGTAGGTTTGGAATTTTTTTTTATCCTTAATAATAAACGCCTTCATTTAAAAAGTGCATTTTGTGTTTGTGTTATCTTTGTCTAATATTTAAATTTGTTTGATGATCTGAAACATTTAATCAGAATCAGAATCAGAATCAGCTTTATTGGCCAAGTATGCACAACACATACAAGGAATTTGACTTTGGCTAAAAACTTGCTCTCATTGTTCAGGTGGAGGATTTAAATAAGGATTCAATGACAACAGAGTATGTACAGTAAATTACAGTCTGTCCACGTTTCTATAAAAGGATGCAAATATATACAGGAATATATGCAGTTATTTACTCAAACTAACCACACTTTGCAGAAATATATGAAAAAATATACAGTCACACAGTATTTCAATGTGAACTCAGATTCAGTGATATAATGTGAATGAAGTAAAAAGCAGTGTGAGAGTTATGTGCAATGTAATAATGGATGAAAAGTCATGAGTACAGCAACAGGTAGGACTAGGTGAATGTTAGGAGTTCATCAGAGTGATGGCTTGAGGAAAGAAACTGTTCCTGTGACGGGTGGTTTTGACCTTCAGTGATCTGTAACGACGACCAGAAGATAGAAGTTCAAACAGTTTGTGGCCGGGGTGTGATGGGTCAGCACAGATGTTTCCCGCCCGTTTCCTGGTTATGGGCCGATATAAGTTCTCAATGGAGGGTAGGTCAGTACCAATGATCCTCTCCGCAGACTTAATGATCCGCTGCAGTCTGGTCTTGTCCTGTTTAGTGGCAGATCCAAACCAGACAGTGATGGAAAAGCAGAGGACAGATTGGATGATGGCGGTATAGAGTGTGTGACAAGTAAGTGTGACAAGCATACAAAAAATGAGAAATAAGGAAGGGTGCAAACACTTTTTCACACCACTGTAATACAAATTTGACTCAGTTCAGCAACGCTGCTGCTTTTTTTATTTTAAACTTTGCAACATTGGCAGCATTTCACTGATCAGGACCATGTAAACATGCATTCTGAAGTTTTAAGTGCAAGTTTATGCAAAACTTTGAAGCTGAGTATTTAAGTAAACATTCAGATAAAATTCAAAGTGCCACTTTATGCATGAGGTAAAAAATGCTGTAGATCTGAAAATAAAGGAACTAACCCTTTAAGTTGTATTTTTGACATTTATTATTATTATTATTAATTATTATTATTATTATTATTATTATCATAAGTCTTCTCCTGGTTTATTTAGTGGTGTTTCTGACATTCTACTCATATTTTGAAGTCATTCCTGTTTTCATTTCATGTAGTCCTGTTGTTCTAGTCCTGCTTCCAGTTCACTTATAATTTGCTATTTATGTTTCTGTCAAGTACTTCTCATAAGTTCTAACTCTGTTGAAAGGTAAGCCCATGCTATGTCTTCATTTCCATGCTCCAGACTGGTTTTTACTTTCAGTTTCATCCTTTTGTTTAGGTTTCACTTTTAGTGCCCAGCCTCCGAGCTGGAAAAGCACTTCTTTCTACTTGGTTCTTGACAGAATTCAACATACTGCTTTACCGTGATACTTTTGCAAGTGTTTTATCAAGTTGCTGGTGTTAAAATTGTAAACACTTGTACCACACAGCAACATACTGAGGCAAGTCACACAGACAGGCTCCATTGACACTCGCTGCTTCCATTTACATGAGCCGCGCACAGCACGGCTGAGAACATGATCGTGCCTCCATTTTATTTTAATATCATTAATGTATCGGATTGGTAAATTACTTTTATTCCTTACCAATACGATCCACCCATTTTGCCTGGATCGAACCCAGTACCAATACGGCAGATCAGTTCGGCTCATCTCTATTTTTGACAACACCTTAAGTTGTTCTTGAGGGCCCCGAAGATTCGTATAGTGTGAATAAGGTGGTAGTGAGGTGCTCATAAGGCAGAAGTACATCATTCGTGCAACATTTGTGCTGACAAAATGTGCAGAAAGCCGTAAGATCTTCCAACGACTTGAGAGTGTCGAGAGTTGCAATTTTTTTTTCATAAGATGGCAATAAGTATGCCGTAGGAAGATCCCAAGGCACCCTTACAAAGAATGTAAGAACTCTAGGGCCATCGTACGACATAAAAGCATCTTATTTCTCAAGAATGCTTCAAGTTGTTCTTGTGACTTGAACGGCAGCCGTAAGAAAATATGCCCCCCTCCACGAATGTCTGCAAACTCCAGAATTCATAGGTTTGTAAGAATCTCCCAGTTCCTATCATTCGTAAGAATCTTTGTGACCACAGCTTTAAGTATACAAGCTTCTCAACGAGTATGATGATCAACTAGATCCCCTCCTGAGTTTATCAGCGGGAATGTTTACCTGGGACCACTGTTTCAAATTGGAAAAGAAGAGTGGTAGAAGTACTGCTTGTTTATATTCATCCACATACCGAGTAATAGATCCATGGAACGGCCTCCTGGAGGAGGTGGTAACACCTTTTGAACACCTTCAAAAATGGACTGAACAAACTGTTGGAGGACCATCCCATTTGCTGTGATTGGGAAGCAGAAAAATGATGGATGACTTTCACTAAGAACATCTGGGCATAGATGCTCGACCTACGACTAAAATCCTCAAAGTCCTTTTCTCCTTCCTTAGTGTCCAGCCTCTCATACAACTCACTATATTCACTTCAATTCAATTCAATTCAACTTTATTTATATAGCGCCATTTCACAACAACAGTCATCTCATAGCACTATCAACTGTAGGGGGGACCCCCACAGTTGCAGAAAGACCCCAGCAATCAGGCGATCCCCTGTGAGCAAGCACTTGGCGACGGTGGAGAGGAAAAACTCCCTTTTAACAGGAAGAAACCTCCAGCAGAACCAGGCTCAGAGAGGGGCAGTCATCTGCTGCGACTGGCTGGGGGGTGAGGGGATAGAGAAGAAGAAAAGAACAGACATGTAGAGAGCAAACAGCATGATGGGGACTCAATCTATGGGAGAGAACAAACAAATGTTAATGACCAGCAAAAAAAAAAAAATATTTCATAGAGAGTGAGGAAAGGAGTGAGGCCCAGTGCATTACTGGAGGTCCCCCGGCTGACTAAACCTATTAGCAGCATAACTAAGGGAGGGTTCAGAAACACATGATCCCTCCCTAATAGTAGGCTATATCAAAAAGGTAGGTTTTAGCCCTATTCTTAAAAACAGAGATCGAGTCTGACTCCCGAATCCAGATTGGCAGCTGATTCCACAGGAGAGGAGCTTGATAACTGAAGGCTCTGCCTCCCATTGTACTTTTGGAGATTCTAGGTATTACAAGTAATCCTGCATTTTGGGAGCGTAGTGCTCTGTTAGGATGATACGGTAGTATCAGATCTTTTAAATAAAAAGGAGCCTGATTGTTTAGAGCTTTGTAAGTAAGAAGAAGGATTTTAAACTTAATTCTAAACTCTATGGGAAGCCAATGAAGGGAGGCCAGAACCGGAGAGATATGATCTCTCTTTCTAGTACCTGTTAAAACTCTTGCTGCAGCATTTTGGATCAGCTGAAGACTTTTTAAAGATGTTTTAGGACAGCCTGATAATAAAGAATTACAATAATCTAATCTCGAGCTAACAAAAGCGTGGATCATCTTCTCAGCATCACTCTGAGACAAGATGCTCCTAATCTTGGCAATATTACGCAAATGATAGAAGGCAGTCTTAGAAACAAATTTAATATGTGAATTGAAGGACAAATCCTGATCAAAAATAACTCCAAGGTTCCTCACAGAGCTATTAAGAGAAAGAGTAACTGCATCCAAACTGAAAGTTTGATTTGGAAAGGAATTTCTAAGGTTTTTTGGACCAACAAGAATGACTTCAGTCTTATCTGAATTTAATAGCAGGAAATTACAAGTCATCCAAGCTTTGATTTCCTTAAGACAGGCTTCTAACTTGGCTAATTGATTAGTATCATCTGGCTTCATTGACAGGTATAATTGTGTGTCATCTGCATAACAATGAAAATGTATACAGTGCTTTCTAATAATGTTGCCTAACGGAAGCATATATAAACTAAAAAGAGTAGGGCCTAGCACAGATCCCTGTGGAACTCCATGACTAAGCTTTGAGCTGAAAGAAAACTCATTATTTACATGAACAAACTGGAACCTATCAGATAAATAAGATCTAAACCACTGCAACGAAGTTCCATTAAATCCAACATAGTGTTCTAATCTATCAAGTAGAATATTATGATCAATAGTATCAAAAGCTGCACTAAGATCTAAAAGGACAAGTACAGAAACTAGTCCATTATCAGATGCAATGAGGAGGTCATTGGTGACCTTCGCTAAGGCTGTTTCAGTACTATGATGGATTCTAAACCCAGATTGAAACTCTTCAAGTAAACCATTTCCCTGCAGGTGGTCAAATAATTGCGTAGCAACAACTGTAAGATTTTTGAAATGAAAGGGAGATTAGAGATTGGTCTATAGTTAGCTAAAGCTCCTGGATCTAGCGTTGGCTTTTTGAGTAAGGGTTTAATTACAGCCGTTTTAAAAGCCTGCGGTACATGGCCTAAAGTTAATGAAGAATTGATTATATGAAGAATAAAGCTACCAATAAGTGGGAAGACTTCTTTAAATAACCTGGTAGGAATAGGGTCTAAAAGACAAGTTGAAGGTTTGGATGAGGAAACTATTTTGTCTAACTCACAAAGGTCGATTGGAGTAAACTCATCAAGACAGACATCAATAGAAGGAGTTGTAGTAGTTACAGTATTTAAGTTAACTGTGGGAAGAATCTGATTGATTTTATCTCTGATGGATGAAATTTTATTATTGAAAAAGTTCATAAAGTCCTGACTAGTAAGCTCTAAGGGGATGCTAGGATTGACAGAGTCCTGACTCTTTGTCAACCTGGCTACAGTACTGAAAAGAAACCTGGGATTATTCTTGTTCTCTTCTATTAATGCAGAGTAATAACTCGTTCTAGCTTTTCTAAGAGATTTTTTTATAAATTAAAAGATGATTTCTCCAAGCTAAATAGATTTCATCTAAATTAGTAGAGCGCCATTTTCTTTCTAATTGACGAGTCTTCTGTTTTAAGCTACGAGTTTCTGTGTTGAACCAAGGAGTTAAAAATCTCTGATTAGACTTTTTCTTTTTTAAGGGGGCCACCAAGTCTAGAGCCTGATGCAAAGAAGATGAAACACTATCCACCATGTTATCAATTACAGAAGGAGCAAGCTGTCTATAGCTTATTTCCGTTGTGCTGACACATGGCATAGAGGAAACAATCTGCATAAATTTGGAAACAGCATCATCTGAGAGGCATCTACTGTGATAATATTTTTCTTTAGGAGCCAAATAGTCAGAAATAGTAAAATCAAAGGTTAACAGACAATGGTCTGACAGTACAGGGTTATGAGGAGACACTACAAGATTTTCTATTTCTATGCCATATGTCAGAACAAGGTCCAATGTATGGTGGAGGTAATGAGTAGAATTTCCTACTTTCTGAGAAAACCCAATCGAGTCTAATATTGAATTAAAAGCCACATTAAGGCAGTCACTATCTACATCCACATGTATATTAAAGTCCCCTACTATAATTATTCTATCAGATTTCAGCACTAAATCAGCTAAGAAATCAGCAAATTCGGATAAAAATTCTGAATAGGTTGATGGGGGACGATAAACTATGGCAAATAAAATTGGGTTTAACCTGAAATTGCTAAAGTGCCCAACACTGAGGACCAGGCCCTCAAAGGAATTATAACATGTTTTTTGCTTTACATTAACGAGTAATTTGGAATGGTAAATTGTTGCTACTCCTCCTCCACGACCAGAACTTCTGGGATTTTGACAGTTTAAATAACCAGAGGGAGTTGATTCATTTAAACCAACATAATCCTCTTGCCCTAACCAAGTCTCTGTAAGGGAAATTAAATCAATCTGATGATCAATTAACAGATCATGGACTAACAGAGACTTGGGAGTTAGAGACCTAATATTTAATAAACCACATTTAATTTTTAAATTATGAGGAGGAACAGAGGCCAAATCATTCAATTTAGAGGCTTTATGTTTAATTTGAGTTTTACCAATATTTTGCTTAATCACTTTGGGATGCTTATACATTATATTTTTATTTACTTTGGAGGGAGCAGACAACGATTCTCTGATGGGGAAGACAGGGGCTAAGCTGAGGGGTGGCGGATGAAGAGGAGCTGCAGAGAGGCGTGTAAGACTGCGACTCTGCTTCCTGGTCCCAACTCTGAGTAGTCACGGTTTTGGAAATTTGGATAAAAAAGATGCCAGATTGTTAGATAAATGAGAAGCACCATCCAAAGTGGGATGAATGCTGTCTCGTCTCATAAGACCAGGTTTTCCCCAAAAAGAGCTCCAATTGTCAATGTAGCCCACGTCATTTTTAGGACACCACACAGACAGCCAGCGGTTCAAGGATGACGAGCGACTAAACATGTCATCACTGGTCAGATTGGGGAGGGGTCCAGAGAATACTACAGTGGCAGACATCGTTTTTGCAAACTCACACACCGATTCTATATTAAGTTTCGTGACTTCCGACTGCCGGAGACGGATGTCATTAATGCCGGCGTGAATAACAATTGTGGAGTATTTACAGCTACTTTTAGCCAGCATTTTCAAATTTGACTCGATGTTGCCTGCTCTGGCCCCAGGAATACATTGGACTATGGCCGCTGGAGTCTCTAGGTTCACGTTTCTGACTACAGAGTCACCAATGATCAGAGTTTTTTCCTCAGCGGGTGTGTCGCTGAGCGGGGAAAAACGATTAGAAACGTGAACAGGTTGGTGGTGAACCGGGGCTTTGCGACTAGGCTTCCTTCTCACCGTCACCCACCCAGTCTCCTCGCTGCTGAGGAGAGCCGGGGAACCGCTGACAGGGGGGCCTAAGCTAGCTAGCTCCGCTGCAGCTAATGGGCGTCCGTCAAGATTAACTGGCGCAGACGGTGTTTCAATGCAGCGGAGCCGGGATTCTAAATCAGACAACCTCGCCTCGAGCGCCTCAAAAAGACAACATTTATTACATTTACCGTTATCACTAAAAGAGGCAGAGGTGTAGCTAAACATCTGACAGAGAGAGCACACCAGAGGAGGAGAGGAAAGAGAGCTAGTAGCCATAGCTAGTGGCTAGCTAGTGGCTGGAGAGCTGGAGAGCAAACCACACAGGCAGACAGCAAAACAGGAAGTGACGATCTCCTGCCAAAGGAGGTTTTAGAAGCATTTCAAAATGGTAATTTACCACCATACATGAATAATGCCTTAATTATACTGTTGCCAAAACCAGGTGAACCCCCTAATAAGTGTGAAAACATGAGACCAATAAGCCTATTAAATGCTGATCTTAAGATAATCTGTAAAATTTTAGCAAAACGACTACAAGAAATATTACCAAATATTATTAACCGAGATCAGAATGGCTTTATAATGGAAAGACAAGGCTTCCATAATGTAAGAAGAATATTTAATATTATTTATTCCAATAAAGACGCACCGGATACAGCTCTCCTATCATTGGACGCCAAAAAGGCCTTTGATAGGGTCGAATGGCCCTATCTTTTTGAAGTCCTACAAAGGTTTGGACTTGGAAATAATTTCATAAAATGGGTCCAGATAATATACAATAATGCTACAGCAGAAATCCGAACAAACTGGGCTGCACGGTGGCGCAGTGGTTTAGCACTGTGGCAGCACAGTTTTACCCTTGGCCGGGGGATCACGGGGATCATGAGATCGTGGGTTCGATTCCAGCCCCCGACCAACAGTGAGCTGTGTGGAGTTTGCATGTTCTCCCCGTGTTGCGTGGGTTTACTCCGGGATTTCTCCGGTTTCCTCCCGCATACCAAAAAAAAAAAAAAAAAAAACATGTAGGTTTAGGGCGCTCGCGCACGCAGCGACCAGCAGCCGGTGGCTTGTCACCAGACTGCAAACCAAGTCTACCTACGGGTACAAATAAGTAACAAAAAAAAAAAAACAAAAAAAAACAAAAAAAAAAAAAAAAAAAACAGCAATATCTCAAAATCAATAAAAATCAATAGAGGATGTTGACAAGGCTGTCCACTTTCACCCTTATTGTTTACTATGGCAATTGAACCTTTAGCGATGGCAGTACGTTTACATCCACAAATATATGGAATTAAAGTAGGACCAACAAAACATAAAATCTCCCTCTATGCCGATGACATAATTTTATGTCGAATTTTAAATTTTAAATTTTAAAATTTTAAATTTTCTAAAAATCAATTCCGAATTTTAAATTTTAAATTTTAAAATTTTAAATTTTCTAAAAATCAATTCCGACCTTGTTAAATTTAATAAAGAACTTTGGGGAAATATCAGGATAAAAAATAAATAAAACAAAATCTTCAATATTAATGCTAAATGAGACCCAGAGAAATCACCCAGCTCCTGAGGTAAATCAATTCAATGTTGTAAATCAGTTTAAATATTTAGGAATTCAAATTTTGCCTAAGCTAGAATCAGTCGCCAGTGCCAACTATGAAGCCTTAATGACAGATATTAATGAGTTACTTCAGAGATGGATGTCACTACCAATGTCGATGATCGGGAGAATTACTATACTTAAAAGTAATATCTTACCAAAAATACTTTATTTATTTCAAAACATTCCTTTACCACCACCTTCAGATCTATTCTCAAGAATTAAAAAAAAGTTAGTGGAATTTATATGGAACAATAGGAAGGCTAGATTACGTTTGTCCTTACTATATTTACCATTTGATCGTGGAGGTCTGAAATGTCCAAACTTTGTTGTATTACTGGTCAGCACAACTGAGGTCTATGACATATTATTTTTCATCAAATGATCTCCCTCACTGGACTGAAATGGAATCATACAATTTACCTTTACCTCTTCCCTTATTCATATACTCAGACTCGGCTAAAAAAATTACAGAAACAAGTTCAAAATCCAATTGTAAAGCACATGATCAAAATATGGTGTGAAACCAAAAAATATTTAAAAGAACCACACTTACTGTCACAATTTAGCCCAATATGGGGTAATCAATATTTTACACCAGGGAGAGCGGATGCTGTATTTAAAGTATGGAATTTAAAAGGGATTCAAAAGATTCAAGATTTATATTTGTCACGCTCAGATAACATAATGTCTTTTGAAGAACTGAGGATTAAATTCAATCTTAATAGAACACATTTTTTTTAAATATCTTCAGCTTAGAAATTTTATTCGATCAAATCAAAATAATGCTCTCACCCGACCTACTTATTCATCCTTGGAAAAAATTTTGACGAAAGATAGTAAGAAAAGGGTATTATTTCAGAGTTTTATAACTCATTGACACTATTCTCAAGTGAAAACTCACAGAAAAGACTGAATTATTGGAAAGAAGACCTGCAAACTGAAATTTCAGAGGAACAATGGGAAATGGCTTGTGCAGAAGCTCAAACCAAATCAATAAATGTACGTCTTAAATTGATACATTTTAAATGGTTAATGCGGATGTATGTTACACCAGTGGAGTTAAATAGATATAACAAAAACATACCAGATACATGCACAAAATGTATGGAAAGTAAAGGAACCCTATTTCACTGTTTATGGGAATGTAGAAAAATCAGAATGTTTTGGGAAGAGGTGAGGGTAACAATTGAAAAAATAATTTCAAAACAATTCACATTGAACCCTAAACTGTTTTTGTTGGGTCTGTATCCAGAAAAACATAACTTTAATAAGAGTGAAAGAGCATTCATAGACCTCGGTTTGCTTAATGCCAAAAAATGTATTGCACTACTGTGGAAAAAGACTCATAGACCAGATGTGACTCAGTGGTTAAGACAGATGTTAACAAACCTTCCACTAGAAAGAATAACATATATACTGAAATCAAAGGAAAATGTGTTTGAGAATATATGGAGACCTTTCATTGATTATGTAAAGAAATTAAACATAACTTCTGAAGAAGAAGGTGAATGATGTGTGTGGACCTTGCAAATTCCAAACTGGTGAATGTATATTATGTATACTTATGTAATAGATTACCTAGACTAAACAGAGGAGCATTGTTGTTGATTTGCTTTTGTTAATGGTTGTTGTTTTTAGTACATTTTTTTGTTGTTGTTAGTGTTTTGTTTTGTTTTTTAATTTTTAAATTACTTTAGTGTTAGTGTTTGACTGTCTGTGCCATGTGTGTAAAAAAAAAAAAAAAAAAAAAAAAAAAAAAAGGTTCAATAAAAAATATTGTGGAAAATAAAACCCATAATGACACAGCAAAGAACACGGACTGAAAAAGCACATATATAGACAGAGGGATAATCATGGAAATACAACACAGATGAGGAGAGCTATCATGACAAACGGCTGACACATGAGGAAAACAGCTGACCGGATGGGAAGGGCTGACAAACACAGAGGGGACACACACTAAACATGCATAAATTAGTCAGAAAGAAACATAAAGCATGGACAGGGGTTGCAGACCTGTCTAGAACCACTACAGTATCCCCCCTTAAGGATCAGAACCCAGACGACCCTAGGGTAACATCCACAAGAGAGAACAAAAAAACAAAAACCCTCACAGGATGGATGGTGGGGGAAAAGGCCAGGTGGGCTGAAACAAACTCCCTCCCCAGCAAAGTCCAACACAAAACGGGTCAGGTGGTCTTCCAGAGTCCCAGGGCCACCGGACCGGAGAGCAAGGCAGGTCAGGGGGCCTATACAAGTCCATGGGGTCCCAGACCAGAGCACAGAGCGCATTGGGTGGTCTATCAGAGTCCTTAGACCATCCAACCGGAGAACAAAGCAAGACGGGGCCTAACCCAGTTCATGGGCCTCCAGATTTCAAAACATAACAGGTCAGGTGGTCTCCCAGAGTCCCTAGACCACCAGACCGGACAGCAGAACGGGTCTACAAATAATTGCAGGTGTGCTTTAAGCTCAGATGAAAACTACAAAGAATTGTTACACTCAGGATGAGATGGTTGGGGTTCGCTGACCTCTGGATGAGACAGCTGAGGAGCACCGACGTCTGGATCAGATGACTGAAGTGCGCCATCCTCATGTGCTGATGGTTTGAGCGTGCCGATTCCCGAGTGAGACAACTGGGGCGCACTGACTTCAGGCTGAGACGACAGAGGTGCATCCGACCCAGATGTCCAGGAATCCTCCTTCGACGATGCCACCTCAGACAGGGATGAAGAGGTATAGGTTGAAGCAGGCATCACTTCAAAACAGTCAGCAAAAGAGCTTAGCGGAGAGAGCTCAGAAGCAGATGGATGCTGCAACTGGGTCTCCTCACCAGGAGTAAGACAAGATCTCTCTAATACAGATAATGAGAAAACAAAGATGAGGACTTGCCTTAACTCCTGCTCTCTCCACTGGTGAGGAACCCGATAACTCTGCAACTGGAGAGGTGATGACCACCACAGGAGATGCTGAAGAAACCGCAGACGGAACACTCTCTGCAGGGGCGTACACCTGAGGCAGAGCAGTCTCTGCAGGGGCATGCACATGAGGCCGAAACAGTCACTGCTGGAGCGTGCACGTGAGGCAAAACAGTCACTGCTGGAGCGTGCACATGAGGCCGAAACAGTCACTGCTGGAGCGTGCACATGAGGCCAAACACTCACTGCTGGAGCGTGCACCTCAGATGGAGAAGGAAAAACACAGGTGGGTGACATATCAATATCAGAAAAAATGGCAGCAGAGACAGGCAGCTGGCAAGACCCCCCCCCCCAATAGGTGTAATAGAAGGAAAAGGTACTTGCCTGGCCTGCTCTGCCACTTCAGAGGCCACCTTTGATGATCACAATGAGGAAACTGTTGTGGCCGGGGACACCAATGTTGAAGGTGGTGGAGCCGGCACTGCAGGCGTGATGAGGGGCGGTGGAAACCTCAGGCGAAGCTGCATGCTTGTCCTCAGGCTGAGCAGCAGGCTTAATGACAGGTAAAGCTGGTGTGTGCGCCATGGAGAGAGTTGGAATAGGAGCGGAGCATGGAGACATGCATAAAAGAGACAAAGAACGTCTCACAGATGGTACCGGGTCCCGTAATGCCGAAACCAGGGGACATTGTCTCATTGGCACAGACTCTGGCATAGAAGAAGCCCCCGTCTTCAGCCTGTGGGGTTGGTGGCGGGGCTGGAATTGGAACTGGAGCGGACACTGGAGGATGGCAAGGAGAGGAGGACACTGGAGGCCGGGGACGCTTCTTCATCAGCACACACCTTGACAACCCAGGTGCGTTCCTCACCATCTCACAGTACATGTGATGTAGGTTAACGACTGAAATTAACAGCCCACCCAGCTCGGGATAGCTCCACAGGCTGGGAAATGCCTTTATTATTTTGGCTGCGGGGTTCAAGAATGTCAGGGCTGCCTCCGGCGAATGGGAGGTGCAGGTGTCTGAAATAAGATCCTCAATTGTCTGATGCTACGTGTCCAGAGGTCAGGATTTTTTGGAAAGGAATCTGATACCGGAACCTGTGAGGTGCAGAAAAGGGGCATGTAGCATAGTTTTCGGATCGGTGGAGTCGAGCAAAGCCGGAGGAAATACTGGAATAGTCATTATTAACCATGAACAGATTCATAAGTCTGTTTTTAACAGTACTGGTATAGTTGCGCTACAAAAGGCGACTTTGTTGTCGTTATCGCAGGTTTTAGGTTCACCCAATCCTACAGACCCCGCACAATGCATGGTGAATTTGAATGCCTGGTTCATGAGCTTCGGCTGGATGAGCCCATGTTCCGCTCCTGTCCATGCCTTGTTCCTTTGTATGTTGTTTCTATATGGCGGCAAGGACTGGTCATATAGTATCTGGTTGCCTTTAACGGCGGTTATTAATTTCTCCTTCATGTGTTCACAACAACAGGTAACGCACAGATCTGCTCCCCCCCTCCCCCGTCTTCTCCTCTTTACTGGATTGGTCAATGGGTCCGTCCATGGGCGGTCTTCAGCTCTCTGCTGCTACTGGACAATATGACGTCCTTGGTCTCCATATCTTTAAAACAAACCAGTAAAAAGTGTTTGTAACATCACTTCGTGCGAGAAGTAGTAGGTTCAGTTAATGAATCTGTCATTATTTGACATCAAAAACCGCTGGTTTAAAAGTTCAGGATAAGAGTGCTGCTTCTGGTTCATGACCGTACAGAAAATGGTATGATCGATTGTCATGACTATGCAAATGAGCTGTAGGGGACCCACGGGAGATTCTGCACACCACAGTCTGGTTTTCACCGAACCGCACCCAAATACTTTTCGCTGTGTTTTCATTACACAACGGATGGGAAGCAGAAAAACGACGGAACCAGTGGACACGTATCCTCAGCAGCCCACACTTCATCCACATTGAGTCCAAAACTCGCATAGTCAGTACCTACTGAGTCCTGCTCGGGTTGGGTCCAGCTGTAATCTTCGGGCTCAGCAGGGTGACATGGAGGGGGGTGGCAGTGATGGTAGCGGGGGAAGATGGAGATTCTGCACCCGAGGGTGGAAACACAGGTTTGGTCTGGCCTCCAGCAGATTGGTGATTCAACCCCAGCATTGCATCTCATCTTCCCGGGAAGAGCAGCTCTGAGCAGCGGCTGCAAAATCCTCAATCGCCCGGACACACTGCTTCTCTTCCCAACTCCACCTCATCCTCCTCTTGCCAGACTTGCCCGCTGGGTCCACTGTTGGCTGCATTGTACTGTCAGAGAAGCATTTGCTCCTCTGGGGTAAAGAAGCAGAGGACCCACTCGCCAGTCTAATCTGGTAAACCATGATTTATTCATAAACTGGAAAATAAACACTGCACGAGGGCAGAAGTAACATAATAATCATCCAGAAGGTGGGGGAGACAAATAATAATTCCAAAACAGCATGGTAGGAATATGTGGAGTAACATAAGAACGCAGCAAAAAACACAGACTGAAAAAGCACATATATAGACCTGTGTTGGTAATACAACACAGGTGAGGAGAGCAATCATGACAAACGGATGACACATGAGGAAAACAGCGGACCAGACAGGCAGGGCTGACAAACACAGAGGGAATACACACCAGACATGCATACAGTGGTGTGAAAAAGTGTTTGTCCCCTTCCTGATTTCTCATTTTTTGTATGTTTGTCACACTTAAATGTTTCAGATCATCAAGTAGATTTAAATATTAGACAAAGATAACACAGTTAAACACAAAATGCAGTTTTTAAATTAATGTATTTATTATTAAGGGGGAAATAAATCCAAATCTTCATGGCCCTGTGTGAAAACATTATTGCCCCCTAAACCTAATAACTGGTTGGGCCACCCTTAGCAGCAACGACAGCAATCAAGCGTTTGTGATAACTGGCAATGAGTTTTTTACAGCACTGTAGAGGAATTTTGGCCCACTCATCTTTACAGAATTGTTGTAATTCAGCGACATTGGAGGGTTTTCGAGCTTGAACCGCTTTTTTAAGGTCAAGCCACAGCATCTCAATTGGATTCAGGTCAGGACTTTGACTAGGCCTCTCCAAAGCCTTCATTTTGTTTTTCTTAAGCCATTCAGAGGTGGACTTGCTGGTGTGCTTTGGATCATTGTTCTGCTACAGAGCGCAAGTGTGCTTCAGCTTGAGGCCACAGACGGATGGCCGGACATTCTCCTTCAGGATTTTTTGGTAGACAGCAGAATTCATGGTTCCATTTACCACAGCAAGTCTTCCAGGTCCGGAAGCAGCAAAACAGCCCCAGACCGTCACACTACCACCACCATATTTTACTGTTGGTATGTTCTTTTTCTGAAATGCTGTGTTACTTTTACACCAGATGTAATGGGACACACACCTTCCAAAAAAATTCAACTTTTGTCTTGTCAGTCCATAGAGTATTTTCCCAAAATTCTTGGGGATCATCAAGATGTTTTCTGGCAAAACTGAAATGAGCCTTTATGTTCTTTTTGCTCAGCAGTGGTTTTCGTCTTGGAACTCTGCCATACAGGCCATTTTTGCCCAGTCGCTTTCTTATGGTGGAGCCATGAACACTGACCTAAACTGAGGCAAGTGAGTCCTGCAGTCCTTTGGATATTGTTGTGGGTTTTTTGTGACCTCTTGGATGAGTCGTCGCTGCGCTTTTGGTGTAATTTTAGTCGGCCAGCCACTCCCGGGAAGGTTCACCACTGTTCCATGTTTTTGCCATTTGTGGATAATGGCTCTCACTGTGATTTACTGGAGTTCCAAAGCTTTAGAAATGGCTTTGTAACCTTTTCCAGACTGATAGATCTCAATTACTTTGTTTCTCATTTGTTCCTGAACTTCTCTGGATTGCAGCACGATGTCTAGCTTTTGAGGATCTTTTGGTCTACTTGACTTTGTCAGGCAGGTCCTATTGAAGTGATTTCTTGATTGAGAACAGGTGTGGCAGTAATCAGGCCTGGGTGTGGCTAGAGAAATTGGACTCAGCTTTCCAAAGATGTGATAAACCACAGTTTATTTATTTAGCGAATGCAAAGTCCTTAAGCCAAGCAGTTGCCTCCTGGTTTGCTGTATGGAGGGTGTGTAATCCTCCTTCCAGTCTTTGGAGCGGGCAAGCCTCTATGATGTGTTCCATAGTTTGCTCCTCTCCACATGCGCACAGTGGGCTAGGGCTACTGCCCCATCTGTGAAGGCTGGCCAAGCAGGCTGGCCAAGCATTAAACCACAGTTAATTTAGGTTTTAACAGGGGGAACAATCATTTTTTCACACAGGACCATGTAGGTTTGGATTTTTTTACCCTTAATAATAAACACCTTCATTTAAAAGCTGCATTTTGTGTTTACTTGTGTTATCGTTGTCTATTATTAAAATTTGTTTTATATATATATATATATATATTATGTATATACGTATATTTTATGTATATATATTTTTTCCCGGTTCCGGTTCCGCCGGACCGGTGGCGCCACACGAGTAGGCTGCCCGTTGCAACAGCCTTTTTTTTTTATCTTCCTTCTTCTTTCTACACCTTTCACTCTGTATATATATCACGGACGCACGGATCGCCCCGGGGGTCTCCCGGGTCGGCGGACGGAGCCACGGTTTGCAGCGGGAGACGTTACAGCGGGGAGGAGCTAGTGCTAGCTAGCACTTGGCCGCCGCCCAGTGCTAATGGGAAACTCAACATACCGGGAGCTGTAGCGAAAACGACGCGGGTGCCGGGCTGGAGTTTAGGCGGTGTGCAAGAAATATAAGACAGAATAATAAAGAGCGATGGCAAGAACCAAGCAGACCGCCCGTAAAATCTACTGGAGGAAGAAGCCCCCCAGGAGACAGCTAGCCACCAGGGCTGCTCGGAGAGGCGCTCCGGCCACCGGCAGAGTGAAGAGGCCTCGCCGTCACAGGCCCGTGGCTCTGAGAGAGATCCGTCGCTACCAGAAATCCACGGAGCTGCTCATCCGTAAGCTGCCCGTCCAGCGCCTGGTGAGGGAGATCGCTCAGGACTTCAAGACCGTCCTGCGTTTCCTGAGCTTCGCCGTCATGGCTCTGCAGGAGACCAGCGAGGCCCACCTGGTGGTCTCTTCTTCGCTAAGGGGGTCACCATCATGCCCAAAGACTTCCAGCTGGCCCGCCGCATCCGCGGAGAGAGAGCTTAGACTTTCTGCTGCACATTCGCCAACCAACCATAATGCTCTGCACTGTGTGTCTATATATATACATTTATAGTAATATGGACATATGTTTACTAGATGTTGTTTTTTCTTGCCTTCTGATTGTTGCTCTGAGTGTTGCTATCCCTGTGCTGTTGCAATCCTGGAATTTCCCCACTGTGGGACTAATAAAGGCTTATCTTATATATATGAGAAATCAGGAGGAAGGGAGGAAACACTTTTTCACACCACTGTAACATATTTTTTTAAATTGAAAATTTTAGAAAGTTTCTATAAGATGTGGGGGGAAAGATTATAGGGCCAGCAAACATTAATGCATAGCTACTTTTTACTTCATGAATTAAGTAAAAAAAAAAAAGGGGGGAGTACTGAGATTCAAATCCACGCTCCGGTACAAACCCTGTACCTAACCACTTTCACCACCATCACATGGTATCAGTGATTGGTCAGATAATATAATACAGCTCTGGAAAAAAATTAGACCACTGCAAAATTTCCTAAATTAGCATCTCTACATACAGTATATGGCAGCCATTTAGTTTGAGTATCTATTGAATTCCAGCACAGGGACACGTCAAGCTACTTAAGGAGGCACTGATTAGGTAATCATCTAAGCATGGTAAGACACATGAAAGCTGTCAATAAAAATCAGAGTTATGACACAAATTCAGATTTCTGAGTTCTTCCTAAGTTAAAACTTAAGTATCATGGTGTTTAAGAATGAACATGAACTTGTTTTCTTTGCATTATTTGATCAAAAAGCACATCTAAAAGCAATATCTTTTTTGTTGTTTTCGTCAGCTGTCATTTTCTGTAAATGAATGCTCTAAATGATGATATTTTTACTTGGAATTTGGGTAACTTGTTTTCAGTAGGTTAGAGAATAACACAAAATTGTATGTCATACGTATAAATAATAAAGCCAGATAAAGTGATAATTTTGCTGTGGTCTCTGTCTCTTTTTTTTCCCCAGAGCTGAATACCAACAGTATGAAGGGGGATAGGCAGCTTTTTGGCTCTTGTCACACTGAATGGATGTTTTTTTTTTCCTCTTAAGGTGATTGAATAAAATCATGATGAAGCAGCCAAAACAGAACGAAAATACAACTGCAGACACTTTGAGCCGCATATTGTCAGATGCAAATACCGCTCCAGCGATGTTGTTGATGTGCAGAAAGAATACAGGCAGATTGTCTACTTTGCTACACCATTTTCTTCTAACATGGCAGCAGTCTGAAACAGCCTTAAATCTTAAATATTTCCACTCAACTGGATGCAGATGCTCCAACTTCTGAGCGGCAGCTTCCCGCACCATGTTTGTTTTGCCGTTTCTATTGTAATGCTTAACTTCCGTCGGCAGTGTGACATCATCATGCAACAGACCCCAAATGTTGCAATATTCATTTTTACACTGCTATCAGAATTTATACCAGTATTATCTTGAACGATATAATATGGCACACCCCAAACCCCTCTGTCACCTCCAGTTCTGCCTGCTGTCTTTTTGTCGGTGCCACCATTTCCAAACCATACATCATAGAAGGTCTTAGTCTAGCTGCTATCCTTCTGTTGCAAATCACCCCGACACTCGTCTCCACCCACTCCACCCTGCCTGCACTCTCTTTTTCACCTCTCTTTCACCTTTCGTGTATTTTCCATTGCTTTGGATGGTTGACCTTGGGTATTTAAAGTCATCTACCTTCACTTCCTCTGTCTCTTGCATTAGCTGCCTCCCTCTCACTACACTCATGTATTCTGTCTTGCTTCTACTGACTTTCATTCCTCTTCTCTCCAGACCATACCTCCACCTCTCCAGGTTCTCTACCATCTGCTCCCTTCTCTCACTACAGATCACAATGTCATCTGCAAACATCAAGGTCCGTGGAGCCTCCTACCTGACCTTGTCTGTCAGCCTGTCCATCACCATGGCAAACAAGAAGGGGCTCAAAGCTGATCCTTGATGTAACCCCACCCCACCTTGAATCCATCTGTCACTCCTACAACGCACCTCACCACCATCTCACTGTCCTCATACATGTGCTGCACCACCCTCACATACTTCTCTGCCACTCCTGACTTCCTCATACAGTACCACGCTTCTTCTCTTAGCACCCTATCATATGCTTTCTCTAGATCCACAAATACACAGTGCAGCTCCTTCTGACATTCTCTGTAGTTCACATCAACACTCTTAAAGCAAACATTTGCATCTTTAGTACTCTTTCTTGGCATTAAACCATACTACTGCTCACAGATTGTCACCTCTCCTCTTAACCTGGCTTCAACAGCTCTTTCCCATATCTTCATAGTGTGGCTGGCCAACTTTATGCTTGTGTAGTTACTACAGCTCTGAGCATCTCCCTTGTTCTTGAAAATTGGTACCACTACACTTCTTCTTTACTCCTCAGGCATCCTCTCACTCTCCAACATTGTGTTAAACAATCTGGTTGAAAAGTCCACTGCCATTTCTCCTAAGCATTTCCATACCTCCACAGGTATGTCATCTGGACCAACTGCCTTTCCATTATTCATCCTCTTCGTAGATCCTTTAAAAAAACATACTGATGATCAGTGTTGGGAGTAACGTGTGTTGCTGTAATGCCAGTACTTTTGCCGTAATGTGCTGTGTAACATATTTACTGTTTAAAAATTCAGTAATGCATTAAAGTTACTGAAATTTGATCACATGCGTTGCTCGTGTTACTCGTTTTGTTAATATGGATAGATATTTTTAGCGCAAATAAATACAAACTGACCCTACGTAGCTGACACAGCCGTCAGTCACCGTACCCTGTTGCAAAGAGCCTGTTCACAACTGAGCGAAGGAAAAGATGAAGCTACTTTGTTTTTGTGGAAATATACAGATTATTTTTCCTTTGTCACGGTTAAGGACAAAAGCATATTGGTGGGCTGCAAGCTAAAGTGCGGTTGAGACCAACTGCAATTTTCAGAAGCGCCTGAGAACAGCAACATGGTCCGACAAAGCTACTGCTGTGCTATGCTAACAACACCATATTAGTGGATCTACTGTATTCCGAACAGCCACGGCTGGATGTAAAGTGGAAATACTCTTATCTGAAGACCCACAGCTGGATTTCAAGCACAGGTATGAATCTGGACAGTTTGTGACCCAGCAAGAATTAAACGGAGTAATTGCCAGATACGTTGTTACAGAATGAAGATGTGATAAGTCATTTTCCATCAGACAGCTGAGACTGTGAGCCACTGAAGTTAAAACACATTTACAGTGCATCCGGGGAGTATTCACAGCGCTTCACTTTTTCCACATTTTATGTTACAGCCTTATTCCAAAATGGATTAAATTCATTTTTCCTCAAAATTCTATACACAATACCCCATAATGACAACGTGAAAAAGTTTTTTTTTTTTTTTTTTTTTAGATTTTTGCAAATTTATTAAAAATAAAAAAACAGAATGTACATAAGTATTCACAGCCTTTGCCATGAAGCTCAAAATTGAGCTCAGGTGCATCCTGTTTCCACTGATCATCCTTGAAATGTTTCTACAGCTTAATTGGAGTCCACCTGTGGTCAGTTCAGTTGATTTGACATGATTTGGAAAGGCACACACCTGTCTGTATAAGGTCCCACAGTTAACAGTGCATATCAGAGCACAAACCAAGCATGAAGTCAAAGGAACTGTCTGTAGATTGGATTGTCTCAGGATTGTCTCGAGGCACAAATCTGGAGAAGGGTACAGAAAAATGTCTGCTGCTTTAAAGGTCCCATTGAGCACAGTGGCCTCCATCATTCATAAATGGAAGAAGTTCAGAACCACCACCACTCTTCCTAGAGCTGGCCAGCCGTCTAAATTGAGCGATCGGGGGAAAAGGGCCTTAGTGAGGAAGGTAACCAAGAACCCGATGGACACTCTGTCAGACCTCCAGTGTTCCTCTGTGGAGAGAGGAGAACCTTCCAGAAGGACAACCATCTCTACAGCAATCCACCAGTCAGGCCTGTATGGTAGAGTGGCCAGATGTAAGCCACTCCCTAGTAAAAGGCACATGGCAGGCTGCCTGGAGTTTGCCAAAAGGCACCTGAAGGACTCTCAGACCATGAGAAAAAATTCTCTGGTCTGATGAGACAAAACTTGAACTCTTTGACATGAATACCAGGCATCATGTTTGGAGGAAACTAGGCACTGCTCATCACCAGGCCAATACCATTCCTACAGTGAAGTATGGTAGTGGCAGCTTCATGCTGTGGGGATGTTTTTCATCAGCAGGAACTGGGAGACTAGTCAGGATAGAGGGAAAGATGAATGCAGCAATGTACAGAGACATCCTGGGTGAAAACCTGCTCCAGAGTGCTGTTGACTTCAGACTGGGGCGACGGTTCATCTTTCAGCAGGACAACGGCCATAAGCACACAGCCAAGATATCAAAGGAGTGGCTTCAGGACAACTCTGAATGTCCTTGATTAGCCCAGCTAGAACCCAGACTTGAATCCAATTGAACATCTCTGGAGAGATCTTAAAATGGTTGTGCACTGATGCTTCCCATCCAACCTGATGGAGCTTGAGAGGAGCTGCAAAGAGGAATGGGCCAAACTGCCCAAAGATAGGTGTGCCAAGCTTGTGGCATCCATCCATCCATCCATCCATCTTCTACCGCTTTTCCGGAGGTCCGGGTCGCGGAGGCAGCAGTTCAAGCAGAGAAGCGCAGACTTCCCTCTCCCCAGCCACCTGCTCCAGCTCTTCAGAGGGGATACCAAGGCGTTCCCAGACCAGCTGGGAGACATGGTATCTCCACCGAGTCCTGGGTCTGCCCCGGGGTCTCCTCCCAGTGGGACGTGCCTGAAACACTTCAAGTGGGAGGCGTCCAGGAGGCATCCTAATCAGATGCCCATACCACCTCAACTGACTCCTTTCAATGTGGAGGAGCAGCGGTTCTACTCTAAGCCTCTCCTGGATAACTGAGCTCCTCACCCTATCTCTGAGGGTGAGTCCAGCAATCCTATGGAGAAAGCTCATTTCAGCCGCTTGTATCCGCGATCTCGTTCTTTCAGTCATTACCCAAAGCTCGTGACCATAGGTGAGAGTAGGAACGTAGATTGACTGGTAAATCGACAGCTTTGCCTTAGAACTAAGCTCCCTCTTCACCACAACAGACTGGTACAACGTCCGCATCACTGCAGATGCTGCTCCAATCCGTCTGTCAATCTCTCGCTCCATTTTCCCCTCACTCGTGAACAAGACCCCAAGATACTTAAACTCCTCCACTTGGGGCAGTAGCCTGTCCCCAACCCGGAGAGGACAATCCACCTTTTTCCGGCTGAGGACCATGGACTCGGACTTGGAGGTGCTGATTCTCATCCCAGCCGCTTCACACTCAGCGGCAAACCGTCCCAGCAAGAGCTGTAGGTCATTGCTGGATGAAGCCAACAGGACAACATCATCTGCAAACAACAGAGATGAGATCCTTTGGTCACCAAGCATGACACCCTCCATTCCCTGGCTGCGCCTAGAAATCCTGTCCATAAAAATTATGAACAGGATCGGTGACAAAGGGCAGCCCTGGCGGAGTCCAACTGTCACTGGGAATGACTCCGACCGAGAGTTGGCAATACGAACCAAACTCTCACAATGGTCGTACAGAGACCGAATAGCTCGTAACAACAAGCCCGATACCCCATACTCCCGAAGCACCCCCCACAAAAATCCACGAGGGACGCGGTCAAACGCCTTCTCCAAGTCCACAAAACACATGTAAACTGGTTGGGCAAACTCCCACGAACCCTCAAGAATTCTCGAGAGGGTAAAGAGCTGGTCCGATGTGCCACGGCCAGGACGAAAACCACATTGCTCCTCCTGAATCCGAGGTTCGACCAACGGCCGGACTCTCCTCTCCAGTACCTTGGCATAGACCTTCCCAGGGAGGCTGAGGAGTGTGATCCCTCTAAAGTTGGAGCACACCCTCCGGTCCCCTTTTTTGAAGAGAGGAACCACCACCCCGGTTTGCCATGCCAAAGGCACTGCCCCCGACCTCCACGCAATGTTGCAGAGGCGTGTCAACTATAACAACCCAACAACATCCAGGGCCTTGAGGTACTCAGGGCGAATCTCGTCCACCCCCGGGGCCCAGCCACCAAGGAGATTTTTAACCACCTTGGCGACCTCAGCCCCTGTGATAGGCGAGTCATCCCCCTCGTCCCCAAACCCTGCTTCCTCTGTGGAAGGCGTATCAGTGGGATTGAGGAGATCCTCGAAGTATTCCTTCCACCGCCCAACGATATCCCCAGTTGAAGTCAACAGTGTCCCATCCGCACCATACACAGTGTGGACGGGGAGCTGCTTTCCCCTCCTGAGCCGCCGAACAGTTTGCCAGAATCTCTTTGAAGCTGACCGAAAGTCTTGTTCCATGGCCTCACCGAACTCCTCCCATACCCGGGTTTTTGCTTCAGCAACCACCCGAGCTGCACTCCGCTTGGCCTGCCGGTACACCTCAGCTGCTTCGGGAGTCCCACAAGCCAACCAAGCTTGATAGAACTCCTTCTTCAGCTTAATGGCCCCCCTCACCACTGGTGTCCACCACTTGGTTCGGGGGTTGCCACCACGAGATGCACCGACCACCTTGCGGCCGCAGCTCTGGGCCGCCGCTTCAACAACAGAGGTGGAGAACATGGCCCATTCAGACTCCATGTCTCCAGACTCCCTCGGAATGTGGTTGAAGTTCTTCCGGAGGTGGGAGTTGAAGACCTCCCGGACAGGGGCCTCAGCCAGACGCTCCCAGCACACCCTCACTATACGTTTGGGTCTACCAGGTCTGAATGGCTTCCTCCCCTGCCATCGGATCCAACTCACCACCAGGTGGTGATCAGTTGACAGCTCTGCACCTCTCTTTACTCGGGTGTCCAAGACATACGGTCGCAGGTCTGATGATACGATAACAAAATCGATCATCGACCTGTGACCTAGGGTGTCCTGGTGCCAAGTGCACATATGGACACCCTTATGCTTGAACATGGTGTTCGTTATGGACAGACTGTGGTTAGCACAGAAGTCCAATAACTGAACACCACTCGGGTTCAGATCGGGCAGGCCGTTCCTCCCAATCACCCCCCTCCAGGTTTCACTGTTGTTGCCCACGTGCGCATTGAAGTCCCCCAGTAGGACAATGGAGTCTCCAGGAGGAGCACCCTCCAGCACCCCAGTCACAGACTCCAAAAAGGGTGGGTACTCTGAAACATCATTTGGTGCATAGGCACAAATGATGGTCAGGACCCGTTTCCCAACCCGAAGGCACAGGGAAGCAACCCTTTCGTCCACCGGGGAAAACTCCAATATAGAGGCAGCAAGGTGGGGCGATACAAGAATACCCACCCCTGCTCATCGCCTCTCGCCCGGGGCAACTCCAGAAAAGGCCAAGCTCCAGCCCCTCTCCAGGAGACTGGTTCCGGAACCGGAGCTGTGTGTTGAGGTGAGGCTGACTATATCTAGCCGGTATCGCTCAACCTCGTACACCAGCTCAGGCTCTTTCCCCACCAGAGAGGTGACATTCCATGTACCAAAAGCCAGTTTAGAAAGCTTGGGATCAGTCCGCCAAGGTCTCCGCCTTTGACCGCCACCTAATCCACATAACACCAGACCCCCATGATCCCTCCTGCAGGTGGTGAACCCACTGGAGGGCGGACCCATGTAACTCCTTCGGGCTGAGCCCAGCCGGGTCCCATGGGTGGAAACCCGGCCACCAGACGCTAGCCTTCGAGCCCCTCTCCCATGCCTGGCTCCAGGGTGGGGCCCCGGTAACCCCATACCGGGCGGGGTACACTGAATCCTTGATATACAATTTATCATGAGAGTCTGTTGGATCGTTCTTAGTCTGGCCCTTCACCCAGGACCAGTTTGTCTTGGGAGACCCTATCAGAGGCAAATTGCCCCGGACAACATAGCTCCTGGGATCACTGGGGCACGCAAACCCCCCCACCACCACGATAAGGTAACGATCCATGAGGGAGTGACGATCCATGAGGGAGTTATATTCAAAAAGAATTGAGGCTGTAATTGCTGCCAAAGGTGCATCAACAAAGTATTGAGCAAAGACTGTAAATACTTATGTCCATGTGATTTCTTAGTTTTTTATTTTTAACAAATTTGCAAAAATCTAAAAAAAAACTTTTTTCATGTTGTCATTATGGGGTGTTGTGTGTAGAATTTTGAGGGAAAAAATGAATTTAATCCATTTTGGAATAAGGCTGTAACATAACAAAATGTGGAAAAAGTGAAGCGCTGTGAATACTTCATGGATGCACTGTGCTTGCTACCTGAATAAAGATTATTCAAAAATGGATTTTGATCTCCAAAAGGAATTTGAGAGACTGGATCATGTCTCTGTCACAGCAGACATTTGGACTGTGGATAATAGACATTTTCTTTGGATTACTGCACATCAGATTAAATCCATATCATAAAGGTAAGAGAAACATTGACAGCTTTATGCAGTGTTGCAAACTCACTCTTTTGGAGTGATTATCACTCTTTTTCCCTCTCTCTCACTCCACAAACCCTATTTCTCACTCCAAAATGAGGAAATTACTGGCAATTTTGTGTTGATTTTCTTCAGATTTTCCCACAATAACGGCTCTCAAGGCAAGATAAAGCAGACTGAACATGTTCTAAAAGCTCTGTCTGAAACTGTCTGCTTTCAGCCTGACATCAGTAAGCCTGTAATGTAATCCATTCATTAAATTATCTTGCTATGTGTGGAAGATGATTTAAGTGCATTTAAAAGTAACGTGAAAGTTACTTTTCCAAGTAACTAGATACTTTGATCATGCAGTAATTGGTAAGTAACTCAGTTACTTTTGAAAAGAAGTAACTAGTAACTGTAATTAGTTACTATTTTTTAGTAACTTGCCCAACACTGGAAATGACATTAGACGTCTTCATGCTGACTGGGATGTTTAGAAACAGTTACTGACTACATTTAAAATGGACTATTTTTTTTTCTCAGCTGTGCAAAATAACTGGTTAAACAAACAAATCATAATATTTTGTCCAGTATTGCTGTCATTTAATAAATTGTGCTTGCTTAACTGTTGTATAAAAGCAATATTACACTTGAAGTTGTTACGGTATGAATATACTAACACACCCGCAGTTACTATATTCATTGACATCAATGAATATAGTAACTGTATATCTATAGTAACTTAGATATTTAAGCAATATCTCGTGTGATATTGCTTAAATAACTTTTGTTTATTATCTGACTTATACAGTTATTATAGTAAAGGGTTTTGTAGCATTTATTGATATTAAACAGAGTCAGTGTGGAATAAAAACAGATTCAAGCATACTGGCTTCTTAGAGGATCAGTTTAGTCATAAGGTGACCAAATTGTGGAGATGTAATTATTACTAATGATAATATTAGGAAAGTTCTGATGTTTCTATATTTATTTTAAATGTTGCCTTTCGTTGTAGTAATGGATGTCTACTGCTACTGCCAGCATGAGTAGCATTGGAAGTAACTTCCAATATCAAATTATCTTTGTGCATAAAAGGCAGTTGAGACCCTCTAAACAAAATTAACCACATATTTAAATTAGATTTAAAGGATATGCCCAGTATCTCATTTGAATAATTCATTGATGGTGTATCTCCACCTGCTTCTGCTGCCGTGCCAGTGTCTGAATTTGTGTGACGGAGGGGCTGAATGGTGATGTGTGACACACTCCTGATGAAAAATAACAGCGGCCCTCAGATCTGCACAACAGCTGATGAAGAATCACTGACTTTTATTGGTGCCGAATAAAAGGATGCGATGAAAGAGTCAAAAGCTGAGGCAGAGAAAGAGGGATTCAGAGGGAGGGGCGGAGGAGTGCAAAACAAGGCCCCATCCATCACACGAGTTGAGAAGACACATTCCAGTGCCCTTAGCAAGAGGATACATTCACTCAAAGTCACAATAGAGGGGGAATCTGGGAGAAGCTGGGAGGGGCACCCATCAATGCACAACCTCACCCTTAGGCTCTCCGTGCGCACAAACTCAATGCTCCTTCTACTCCAATTCATTTCCCTCTATAGGCATGACAAATGTACATTTTGCCATCGATGAATGTGTTCATACTCTAAACAACAAAACAAATGAGGAAAAAACAAAACTAGGGCATGGCGATAGCTGAGGGTTTTGTTTTTTCCTCAAATGCTCCACTGTTTTGCCCCATCTCTTTCCCTTCCTGTTTGTCAGTCTTTTTTTTTTTTTTTTTTTGGCCTTCATTAGCCAGAATTGGAGAAATTTGAGCTGGGGTTGCAGGGTATCACTGTCTGGTGGAGTTGGTGGGGATTTTAGGGTGGAGGGAGCAGGTGATGGCTTTCTGGAGTGCACTCATTTACACTCCTCCCTTTCTCTTGCTGAGCAGCGTGAAGAGGTGGGAGAGATGAGGGGCCGCCTCCTCTCACTCCTGTGAGCTGCACCTGCCAAGGGGGGAGAAGATCAATTGTGAACTCTGACCTTGTGCCTGCCACAATGCACAGATATTACTCATAGCATGTAATATGCATGTATATACACATTAAGAATCTGCAAATACATACATATACATAATTTATATTGTGCGGACTGAAAAGCAAATACTTGCTATGTGGTTGCAAAAGTAATTTTCACAGGTAAAAAGAAAAGATATTAAACTTAAAACTGCAAATCAGAAAAAACTTAGGATGATGTGAAAAATGCAAACAAAAAAACCCACAATGATTTACTTTCATTCCAAACAGCATGAATCCAAGATGGGGTTTTTTTTTCTGTTGAACTTCTTTTCATTGAGTAATATACTGTGCATAAATTTCTGCATTTTAGGCCCACAGCATATGAAAAAAATATTGGGCCAGTAAAGCATGGCACTTTATATTGTTGCTGTTCCTTCTCGCAGCACATAAAAATGTTTTGGCTCTGAGGATGACAGTCAATAAAGTTTTTCAAATGTTATTTTATCTCATTCTTCCTGCAAACACGTCTTAAGGTGTGTATCAGTATGGTGTCATCATTTTTGTTTTTCAATTTAAAATTCTCCACTCGTTCTCTATTGGGGAAAGATCAGGAAGGAACGCCAGTCCAGTACCCATACTTGTATGTGAGGTTTTGTAGTTTCTCGTTGAAAAATGCACGGACATCTCTGGGAAAGATGTTGCCATGAAGTTAGCATGTGCTTCAATGTATTTCTATGCATTAATGTTGCCATTGCAGAAGTATGTTGCATTTGCCAAGGGCACTGACACAACCCCGTACCATGACAAACTTGGCTTTTAGACTTGGTGCTGGATGGTCCTTTTTGTCTTTGGTCCAGATAGATAGATAGATAGATTAGTTTATTTGACAGGGACAGTGCAATAAACATAGACAATTAATCAATGACAATCAATCTGATGTGTTGCACATAGAGTGTATAGCTATTAGCTAATTTGCAACTCTTGTCCCTGGATGGGCTTTAGAATGAATGAATTTGAATGAATGAATTTATTTTTCGGATAATACAGTACAGGTTAAAAGAAACTGTATAATATAACAACAAGGTCAAATTAGACAAAAAACTCCTTCTACTAAACAATTTCACGTGAGTTATTCGAAATGGGTCAGATGGCTGAAGCCGCAGCTTATAAAGAGAATCAAGTAAAGAAAAAAAAAACAAAAAAACCCCACAATAACCACATACATCAATGCAAAAAGATTATAAATACACAATTATAAATATTATAAATATTATAAATACACAAATATAACAACCTGACTCACATTTGCCTATTTCAGGCCTCCTTCCCTTCGTCACTCACTATAAACAAACACATTCATTCCTTCCCTTCATTCACTCTCACTTTGCAGACAATCAATTCATACATGAGTACATTCTTGTTTATTTTTCAGCCAGTTTTTAACCTTTTTAATAAATGTTTTAAAGTCTGTTATTATTTTAATTACATTTGGCATTGTGTTCCAGATGTGACTGCCCTTTATAGAGAAAGCTGTTTGTCCAAATGTGGTTCTGCGGTGGAATATTTTACAGTTATTGTTAACAGAACTCCTGGTGGCTCTGCTGCTGTCCTGTCTTTGGACGAAACCAGCAAGTGGCTCGGGTGCTGATTTATGGAAACATTTGAACGTTAATTTCAGAAAACAGAGGTCAATGAAACTCTCAAAACTCAATAGGTTGTATTTTTTTAAAACATTACAGTGATGCCACCTAATGGGCTTTTTGTCCAAGATTTTTAGGGTTTGATTATATAATGAACCTATATGTCTTATTGTGGAAGGGGCTGCTTGAGCCCAGACTGTCAAACAGTATGATATATGAGAAAAAACCATAGAATGCATATACAGTACAGCTGCTTCGTAAGGTATGTAATATCTAATTAATTTAAAGCAGTTCAGATTTTTTTTTTACTGTTTTTGAAATTTTCTTTATATGAAGATTAAATTTGAGTTGAGGATCTAGTACAATGCCAAGGTATTTGAATTCTGTAGCTAAACTGATGTCATGATCATGTATATTAACTTTAAAACGTTGCAGGTTACATTTTTTGATTGAAAAGCACATTGAGACTGTTTTCTGAAGGTTCAGCAATAGATGGTTCTGGAGGAGCCACTCTTGGACATCAACCATACTTGTAGACAGTACATTTGCAGCCTGTGCTGGAGTCTTGGCAGCTGTGTAAATAACTGCATCATCTGCATAAAGTTGGCATGTTGCAGCTGAGCAGTGTAACGGCAAGTCATTAATAAAAATGCTGAAAAGTAAAGGACCAAGAATGGACCCTTGTGGGATACCCATGCGGTTGTTTAAAAATGAGGATTTATCCTGGTGAACTTTTACACACTGTTCTCTATTCTGGAGATAAGATGCAAACCATTCTAATGTATCTGGGGAGAAGTTAAAAGATACCATTTTGGATAAAAGCAAACTGTGGTTTACAGTATCGAAAGCCTTTTTGAGATCTAGAAAAACAGCTCCTACCACATTACCCCTGTCCAAGGACTGTTTGACGTTTTCAATAAGGCAACAATTTGCTGTTTCTGTTGAGTATCCTGGTCTAAAACCAAACTGATGTGGATGAAGAAGTTGACTGTCTTGTAAGTAGTCTATCAGCTGTGTAGCTACAACTTTTTCAAGAACCTTAGACAGGACTGGTAAAATAGAGATTGGGCGGTAATTGCATATATCGTCTTTACTGCCTGATTTATGAACTGGTATGACGACAGCTTTTTTCCAGCCAGATGGAAATGTACTAGACCTAATGGAGAGATTAATGAGATGAGTCAGTGGTTTGATTAATATTTTGCTGTGCATTTTGAGAAAGGAGGTGCTCATATTGTAGATATCATTAGTTTTTGAGTTTGACAGTGTTTTAACAATACCAGCAATTAACTCCTCATTTACCTCATCGATGTGAAAAGAATATGTTGGAAGTATGGAATTTGTGTTGTTGAGCACATTTGGCAGCACAAAAATTTTTGTTAAGTCTTCCACAGAGCCCACAAAGTATGAATTAAATTCATTTGCCAAAGTAGCCTTGTCATTGACGGTCTTGCCATTGATTCTAAGTTCCTTTACCCCCTTCTGATCGTTTTTTTTATTAGTTATTTAAATGCCTCCATAGGGAACTGTTGTTACCCTTTGCATGATCTATCAGTTTATTGTAATAAGATACTTTTGATTTTCGCAGCTCATGTACCACTTTATTTCTTAAACTTTTGTACACAAGGTGATCATTTTGTAGTTTAGAGGTTAATGATGTTTTCAATGCATAGTCTCGCCTCTTCATAAGTTTTCTTATTTCATTATTTAACCATGGTAGGCTAATCTTCTGTTGTCTACTTTTAATTTGCTTTGTAAATTTTTCTAGAGACTTTGTGATTGTTGTAATTTTATAACTGCAACAATCATCTACTTCATATATTGACATGAGCTGCTCCCAATTTTGATTCTCTAAGTAATGTTCAAACTCCTCATTTTTTGATTTGGGAATAATAAAATTTGATTTGTCAATATCGACTCCCCCAAAATACTGTAGTCACTTTTTAGTAAGTTTTCTGACAGCAAGAACCATGTTATGATCTGAGAGACCAGTTACAAGATTATAGGTTCTGGTTATTTGTTCTGGTTTATTAGTAAATACCATGTCAATAAGTGTTCTGGATTGTTTGGTTATCCTGGTGGGTCCTTTGATCATTTGTTGATAATTAAATTTAGT
The DNA here is from genome assembly GCA_020510985.1 of Pholidichthys leucotaenia. Lineage (NCBI taxonomy): Eukaryota > Metazoa > Chordata > Actinopteri > Cichliformes > Pholidichthyidae > Pholidichthys > Pholidichthys leucotaenia. The sequence goes on from CM035844.1 coordinate 32,266,048, forward strand.
CATGAGGCTTTTCAGTTTCTGTTTGTCCTTTTTATCAGACCAGTTAATATTAAAGTCACCATGAATTATTGTTTCTCTGTTCTTCTCAAGTTGTTTAACCAGATCACTTAATTCATTATAAAAGGAAGAGTTGTGTGACGGTGGGTTGTACACTACTGCAATGTTGAAATTCATTACCGGAGAGAGACATACATTAACAGCTAAACATTCGAGTGAAGTATTCAAATCAACCAGTTGACATTTATATTTCTCTTTGATGTAAATTAAAACACCTCCTCCCCTCCCTACCTGCCTGTCTTTTCTAAAACACTGATAGCCCACAATATCGATCATATTAGTGTCTATGTTCCTGTGTAGCCAGCTTTCTGAGAGACAAAGGTAGTCCAGATTTGAGTCCAACAGCAACACCGAAATCTCATCTCTTTTGGGGATTATGCTCCGTATGTTTAAATGTCCGCCGAGGATCCCCTTTGGTTTAGCCTTGGTGTCCCAAAGAACTCGTGCATGATTAACAGTTTCGAAAAATAAATGTTGTTTTTGCTTTTGTACAGTTCGGTTTTGTGCTAACCCAGTGGTCTGCTGTTTAATAGTGGCAGGTCCAGGGTTAAGGTGAATATCTCCTGCCAGAAGTAGCAGAACTAACAGTACTTTAACTGTATACCCTCTGCCATATTGTGATTTTTGCTTAACAGCCATGTTTGCCTTATTTTGGAAGCTTTTTCTCAGGGCTTTTAAAGACCACATAGAGTACAGGGTGAGATGTCCATGCCCAAATCCATATAAATAAAACTTTTTAACTTCACCTTTGGTTGAGTTTGCCGGAAAATCCTTCTTGTTGCAGGTCCAGACACACAAAGACAAAACGAAGAGGAAGTAGAAAAGCAGAGAAGGCTTAGAAGTGATGCCCATCAGCCCACTTTTTAATCCGGTGGCAGCCATCTTCAGTCTTTCTTGGAAAGAAAAGGAAAAAGAAAAATCTGGGGATAGTAAAATAAATTCTGCTTATGTCGCCAGTATCCGATCCGATCGTCCTCGAATCCAGCTGGGCCTCAGCTAGCCAACTAGCCCCTTCCGCTGCTGGTCCCGTTGCTCATGGCCGCCGTAACCGAGCTCCTGTCCCGCTCCTCCAACCGAGTCTCGTCGCACACCGCCGCTGCCACCGAGCTCCGCTGGGGAAGTCAAGTCAAGTCCTCCATTGAGCACCGCCGCCTACCGCCGTCTGCCTGGGTGAAATCTCTGCTGAGCCCCGTCAACAAATAGCCGCCTGCCTGGTAGTATCTCCACTGGGCCTCGCAACTGGGCTCCGATTCAGGCTGGTGTTAGGTGGAATGACTGGCGCCAGCATTAAGCTAACTAGCGTTAGCTTAGCAATCGCTTCGGGTAGGGCGCATCAGTGAATCACAAAGAAAACGCTGGAAACGCTGGTCAGTTTACTCACAGTGGCCGGAGAAAGGCGATCAAAGGGGTAATCCAACGGAGGTAGAAATTCAGCCCGTGCGTGTCCGTCACGAGCGCCGATCGCTGTAGGTTAGTTATTTAGAGACTGGCGCCAGCATTAAGCTAACTAGCGTTAGCTTAGCAATCGCTTCAGGTAGCATTAAGCTAACTAGCGTTAGCTTAGCAATCGCTTCAGGTAAGGCGCATCAGTGAACCACAAAGAAATGCTGGAATCGCTGGTCGCCGGAGAAAGGCGATTAAAGGGGCAATCCAACGGAGGTGGTAATTCAGCCCGTGCGTGTCCGTCACGAGCGCTGATCGCTGTAGGTTAGTTATTTTTAATGGCAAAATCAGTGACTTTGTCTCAGCACTGAAAAAGTGTGACCATCCCGGTCGCCATCTTGGATCTCTCTCCAAGATGGTGAGCACACAGCATCCATGTCTCACAAAAAAGATCTGGAGTACTGATTCATTGGACCAGAGTATGAACATCTGGCCAGATTACATGTTGCTGCTGTGTGATAGTCCATCACATCTGAGCCCAGAGAAATCAACAACCCATACCGACATGGTTTTACATAATGTTTCTTTGTAGTACATTAAAGTTCTAAGTAGCACTTGTTATTGTAACTCATTGTACTAACGGCATTGTAGTACTTGACAAAGGTTTGCTAAAGTAATGCCTCACCCATGTGGTTATAAAATTCATGGAACAAATTATGGAATCACCTGTCTTGAAGTATGTTCATTCAGTTGTTTAAGTTTGAAAAAAATCATCACATGTCACAAAACTATTTTTATTCAAAATGCCAACCTTCTGTCTTTAAGAGACATTAAAAAAAGCCCAGATGTATATCTTGAGCTGAGCTGAATACAAGTTGCCCCCTGAAGTCAGCCATGGGATCTTTAAGGGCAGTACTTCACAGAGCGGCTAGGAAAATGGTAAATGGCGTTCACTTATGTAGTGCTTTTTACTCATCTCTGGATGACCAAAGCACTTTACAGATCCTGCTATCCACCCATTCACACACTGATAGCGGTGGAGTTGCCATACACAGGTGCTGGCCTGACCCATCAGGAGCAACTGGGGGTTCAGTGTCTTGTTCAAGGGCACTTCGACATGCAGACTGCATACAGAGCGGGAATTGAACCCCTGACCCTCCACTCAGTAGTGGGCCACACTACACCTGCGCCACAGCCACCCCAAGTGAATGCTGGTAAGCCTTGCAATTTGAAGGGTTTGTGGGGGCTGTGTTTCACCTGCAGTCCGCGAACCACCACCCCAATGAACCCCTTAAGTCGCAACGCTCACCTGCAAATTGCTACTCAAATCAAATCAAATCAAACTTTATTGTCATATTGCTGTACATACAACTGTAGTGCAGGCAAGATGAAATTGTGTTTCTCTCGGCATCCATATAAATAGAAGCAGCATGATTTAAGACACACTCACACATAGCTTCACCCCCCCCCCACCCCCCCATCCATTCGCATATCCCTGAGACATACTTGGGGAAAAAAACTAACTAACTATAATATACAAATAATATACAAAATGTCTGTAGGTGCAGTAGTGTGTATGAGAGATTCTGGGTCAACTGTTCAGCATCCTGACAGCTTGTGGAAGGAAGCTGTTGATCAGTCTGGTGGTTCTGCCTCTGATGCTCCGGAATCGTTTACCAGATGGAAGAAGTTCAAAGTGTTTATGCAGAGGGTGAGAATGGTCCTTGACAATGTTCAGTGCCCTGCTCCTACAACGGTTCTGAAAAAGTTCTTGGACAGAGGGGAGGGAGACTCCAATTACCCTCTCAGCCCCCTTGACTATCCTCTGCAGGGCTTTTTTGTCTGACATACTGCAGCTGGAGTACCATGTAGCAATGCAGTATGTCAGAACACTCTCCACCACACCTCTGTAGAAGGTCCTGAGGATGCAGATGGGGAGAGAGGCCTGTTTGAGTTTCCTCAAGAAGTGCAGTCTCTGCTGAGCCCGCTTCCTGATCCCCAAGGAATTCTTGCCCCAGGTCAGGTCCTGCGAGATCTGCACTCTGAGGAACTTGATGTTCTCCACTCTCTCCACTAAACGGCCGCCGATGCTGAGGGGGACGTGCTCAGGCTGTGACCGCCGGAAGTCGATAATCATCTCCTTCATTTTGTCCACGTTGAGCACCAGATTGTTCTCCCTGCACCAGCCCTCCAGGTCTCTCACTTCTTCCCTGTACATTGATTCCTCATCCCTCTGAATAAGTCCCACCACCGTGGTGTCGTCTGCAAACTTAATAATCTGGTTCCCCTCGTGTCTGGATACACAGTCATGTGTTAGAAGTGTAAACAACAGTGGACTGAGTACACAGCCTTGAGGGGATCCGGTGCTCAGCGTGACAGAGTTGGAGATGTTGTTTCCAACCCGGACAGACTGAGGTCTCTCAGTCAGGAAATCCAGGATCCAGAGACATGTGGCGGTGTTCAGACCGAGAAGGAGTAATTTCTCCATCAGTCTCTGGGAAATAATGGTGTTGAATGCTGAACTGAAATCAATGTAGAGGAGTCTGGCGTAGGTGTCTTTCTGGTCCAGGTGGGTGATGACAGAGTGTAGGGTGGTGACTATAGGAGCGGTGGAGCGGTTTGAATGATATGCAAACTGGAGCGGGTCGTGTGATGCAGGGAGGCAGGCTGTAATGTGTGGTTTGACAAGCTGTTCAAAACACTTCATCACAATTGGTGTCAGTGCAACAGGACGATAGTCATTCAAACAGGACACAACTGGTTTCTTTGCCACCGGTACAAAGATAGAGGTCTTGAAGCATCTGGGAACGATGGCCTGACTCAGGGAGATGTTATAAATGTCAGTCAGGACATCCGCCAACTCACTCGCGCAGTCTCGGAGCACACGTCCCGGGATGTTGTCCGGACCTGCAGCTTTACGTGGGCTGACTCTGGTTAGGGTCCTCCGTGTGTCCGCTGTGTTGATGGTAAAAGCTGGTCCGACCGATGGTGGGGGTGGGCCAGCCCTCCCTCTGATTGTCGAGTTTGATGCTTCAAAACGTGCAAAGAAGTTGTTAAGCCTGTCTGGAAGCGAAGCGTCGTCATCATCGACCCCCTGCCTAGACTTATAGCCCGTCAGTGTCCGAACTCCCTGCCACATCTGCTTGGTGTTCCTAGTGTCACAGAGGTGTCCCTGGATTTTCTCCGCATAGGCGCGCTTTGCCACCTTAATTCCCTTTGAGAGCGCAGACCTGGCTGAGCGGAGGGCGATCCTGTCCTTTGCTCTGAAGGCTGCATCCCTGGCTGTAAGCAGCGAGCGCACCTCTGCAGTCATCCAGGGCTTATGGTTACCCCGCATGGTGATGGCCTTCACTGTAGTGACATCCTCTGTGCACTTCGCGATGTAGCTGGTGACCGTTTCAGCATACTCCTCCACATCTGTCTTGTCTTCCTGGGAGGCTGCTATTTTGAAGACCTCCCAGTCTGTGTGCAGAAAACAGTCTTTCAGTGCAGAGGTTGCACTCTCTGGCCAAATTCTGATTTGTTTCACTGCTGGCCTGCTGCGCTTCAATAAAGGTTTGTAGGCAGGCAGCAGCATCACGGATATGTGGTCAGAAAGGCCGAGATGGGGGCGGGGTATATCCTTATATGCATCTGTGTTTGTGTACACTAAGTCCAACATATTCTCTCCTCTGGTCTTAAAGTCTACACATTGTTTAAACTTGGGGAGCACAGTCTTTCACTAATCGCATTGTGCAGTTCCCCGAGTGCCTTCTTAGCATTAGCGTTAGCACTTGGCGCTACGTAAACAGCCGCTACAAACACGTTGCTGAATTCCCTCGGCAAATAATATGGCCGACAATTTACAATAAGGAACTCCGCCAACGGAGAGCAGTGTTTAGACACTAACGTGGCATTAACGCACCAGTTCTTAACATAGATGCATAGCCCACCCCACCGGCTCTTACCGGAGCTCGCCGTTTCCCTGTCAGCACGGAACATCGCCATATCTTCCAGTTGAATGGCCTCGTCAGGAATGTTGTCGTGGAGCCATGTCTCCGTGAATGCAAGCACACAGCAGTCTCTCCACTCTCTCCGGGTTTCTCTCAGCAGACGCAGCTCGTCCAGCTTGTTTTCAAGGGAGTGGACGTTAGAGAGAATGAGCGACGGTACAGCTGGTCTGGAGGGGTTAGCCTTTAGCCTAGCATGGATCCCGGCCCTTTTTCCACGCTTTTGCTTGCGTTCGCTCCGTTTACGCCTCCTCCTCTCTCGGGTAGCTTCCAGCGGGGACTCCGCCAGAATTCCATGCTGGCGTAGAATGTCCAAATCACAACCGATCACCGCGATTCTTGCAGCGTGCAGTACCTTGATGTTTAATAAGGTCTCACGGTTGTAAGTTTTACAGAATGTACATCTGGGAAGATCAAAACACTCAAAACTCTCACACTCGCTGATGCCAAGAGGGGCCGCTGCGTCCATGCGCACTGCCGCCATCTAATCACCCCACTGCTCCGTGAGATATAGGGGTGCAAGTGAAGAATTTCTGTGAAACTTAAAGAATTTTCTCAGTCACCAACAAAATATTGCAAAAAATTCTCCGCTCAAGACACTAAAGCTCTCAGATCCAACCTGTGAAGCCGACCAGGTTACAGCCACCAGCTGAAACACCCTTAAAACAGACTAGAAAAATTCTGGAAGAACCATCCCATGCTCTATGATTGGGAAGAAGAAGAGTGAAGGATTACCCTTGCTAAAAAGATCTGGACATAGAGGATTGAGCCTGAGCCCAAAATCATTGTAAAGCTGAAATAAAGTAAAACTGGCTGGATTGACAGCTAACCAAACACTAACACCAGGTGGCATGTCCATCATCTCATCCCTGTCGAGACGAGCTGTATCCTGTTACAGTGATTACCTCCGACCACCTAGCACGCTAATGCTAACATTTTACTATAACAAAAAAGCCAGGTTTTTATTTATCATTTCAACTTAATCCATTGCTTCCTCATCATAAACAAATACAGTGGTGTGAAAAAGTGTTTGCCCCTTCCTGATTTCTCATTTTTTTTGTATGTTTGTCACACATAAATGTTTCAGATCATCAGACAAATTTAAATATTAGACAAAGATAACACAAAATGTAGTTTTTAAATGAAGGTGTTTATTATTAAGGGGGAAAAAAATCCAAACCTACATGGCCCTGTGTGAAAAAGTGATTGCCTCCTAAACCTAATAACTGGTTGGGCCACCCTTAACAGCAACAACTGCAATCAAGCATTTGCGATAAGTGGCAATAAGTCTTTTATAGCACTGTGGAGGAATTTTGGCCCACTCATCTTTGCAGAATTGTTGTAATTCAGCCACATTGGAGGGTTTTCGAGCATGAGCCGCTTTTTTAAGGTCATGCCACAGCATCTAAATCGGATTCATGTCAGAGCTTTGACTAGGCCACTCCAAAGTCTTCATTTTGTTTTTCTTAAGCCATTCAGAAGTGGACTTGATGGTGTGTTTTGGATCATTGTCCTGCTGCAGAACCCAAGTGCGCTTCAGCTTGAGGTCACGAACAGATGGCCGGACATTCTGTTTCAGGATTTTTTGGTAGACCGCAGAATTCATGGTTCCATTTACCACAGCAAGTCTTCCAGGTCCCAAAGCAGCAAAATAGCCCCAGATCATCACACTACCACCACCATATTTTACTGTTGGTATGATGTTCTTTTTCTGAAATGCTGTGTTACTTTTACGCCAGATGTAATGGGACACACACTTTCCAAAAAGTTCAACTTTTGTCTTGTCAGTCCACAGAGTTTTTTCCCAAAAGTCTTGGGGATCATCAAGATGTTTTCTGGCAGAACTGAGATGAGCCTTTGTTTTTTTTGTTCAGCAGTGGTTTTTGTCTTGGAACTCTGCTATGCAGGCCATTTTTGTCCAGTCTCTTTCTTATGGTGGAGTCATGAACACTGACCTTAACTGAGGCAAGTGAGGCCCGCAGTTCTTTGGATGTTGTTGTGGGGTCTTTTTTGACCTCTTGGATGAGTCGTTGCTGTGCTCTTGGGGTAATTTTAGTCGGCTGGCCACTCTTAGGAAGGTTCACCACTGTTCCATATTTTTGCCATTTGTGGATAATGGCTCTCACTGTGGTTCGCTGGAGTTCCAAAGCTTTAGGAATGGTTTTATAACCTGTTCCAGACTGATAGATCTCATTCACTTTCTCATTTGTTCCTGAATTTCTTTGGATCGCAGAATGATGTCTAGGTTTTGAGGATCTTTTTATCTACTTCATTTTGTCAGGCATATCCCATTTAAGTGATTTCTTGATTGAGAACAGGTGTGGCAGTAATCAGGCCTGGGCGTGGCTAGAGAAATTGAACTCAGCTTTCCAGACATGTGATAAACCACAGTTAATTTATGGTTTGTTTGGGGTTTTTTTTGTTTTTTTTGTTTTTTTTTGGGGGGGGGCAATCACTTTTTCACACAGGGCCATGTCTGTTTGGATTTTTTTTTTACCCTTAATGATAAACGCCTTCATTTAAAAACCACATTTTGTGTTTACTTGTGTTATGTTTGTCTAATATTTAAATCTGTTTGATGATCTGAAAGACAAACATGCCAAAAAATGAGAAATCAGGAAGGGGGTGAACACTTCTTCACACCACTGGATATTATCGACTGTGGATTAGTGAACCAGATGGAAATGAAGTTGTCGATTAAGGTAAATGTAATCTAAAGAAAATAACCATATAATCATATCAATGAACCCTTTAAATGAGCAAGATAAACCTATCCAACATGATTCAGGGAAATAAAAATGAGCCCATTATCATTAACCACATCCTGTTATTTTACCTCTAAAAATTGGGTTAATTTACTTTACGTTTCTCACGTTTTTAGTGCATATGTAACAAGCAAGTACTATTAACTACTAAAAGTCCACAAACTCTATAATGTATATAAGTAGGGGTGCATTCTGTTACAGCAGCTCTTTTGGTTGATAACTTGTGCTTCAATCTTCCTTAGGTGGGTTCACTTTTGATTAGTTAATTTTTCCTTACTTAAGCGGTAGAAGATGGATGGATGGATGGATGGATATTAACAACCCAAATGACAATTTTGCTCTTAATTTTTTAAATGTTACCAAATCGTTTAATTTATGTCTTTCTGGTCCCACACACTCTAAAGGAAATACTCTTGATCTTGTTTTCACTCTTGGTCTTAATGTGAATAATGTTACGACTCAAGTGCTTCCTGTGTCAGACCATTTTTGTGTTCTTTTTAATTTATCTTTTATATTGGACAGTTTTATTGGCAAGCGTGTGAAATGCTTTCATGTCATTGATCATCCCTCTGCTGCAAAATTTTCTGAAGCTTTTGAAACTTAGCTGTGATTTTATCCTCTCATAAAGACACTGAGAACTTGGTTCAATCCTTTAATACACACTGTTGTGCCATCATGGACAAAGTTGGTCCTCTAACAACCAGGACTGTCCATGCTGTTAACTCTTCTCCCTGGTTAAATGAGGACACGCGCCGTTTCAAACAAAAATGTTGAAAGGTGGAAAGACTAGAAAACCACTAAACTTGGTACAGTGGCTGTATCTGAAAGAACTTCTAATGGATCTTAATACCATGGTGAAAGGAGCAAGGACTTCGTATTTCTCCAGTTTGATCTTCATCAGCAGGAACAATCCTAAGTCTCTCTTTGACACAGTTAATTCCATAGTCAACCCTGCAACGTCTTCTCCTCTTGTTTAACCAGTCAGTGACTGCAATAAGTTTTTGTCCTTTTTTGTGGCCAAAGTTGCAACTGTGAGAGGTAATTTTTGAACTGTTTGCTTTCACCCTCAGTCTGTTCCCCTAAACAGCCTATTTTAAGTTCCTTTTCATTAATTTCTTTAGAGGAATTGTCAGAACTGGTGGGCTCTATGAAGTCCTCCTCCTGCATGCTTGATTTTGTACCCACTCCCATGCTGAAGCAAGTGATCAGCGTTGTAGGTACCTCTCTGGTCAGCATCATTTACAGCTCTCTTGAATCTGGTTGTGTTCCCTCTTATTTTAAACATGCTATTATTCAGCATGTTTAAAAAAAAAAAAAAAAGCCCAACCTCGACCCAGCACACTATAAAAATTATAGACCCATCTCTAAACTTCCTTTTGTTTCCAAGATATTGGAAAAAGTTGTAGCCAAGCAGCTCACTGATGTTCTTAATTACCATGATTATTTTTGATAAATTTCAGTTGGGTTTTCATCAGAAACATTCAACTGGGTCTGCTCTTCTCAGAGTGTCTAATGATATTTTAATGTCATCAGATGCTGGCAAATGCTCTGTTTTAGTGCTACTGGATCTTACCACAGCTTTTGATACAGTGGATCATTATATCTTATTACAAAGGCTTAGAGAGTGGGTAGGATTATCTGGAAAAGCCTTAGAATGGTTTTCCTCTTATCTAACAGATTTTTTTCAGTAACTGTTGGTTCTTTTATCTTGGAGTCTGCTGCTTTAACTTGTGGGGTGCCTCAGGGCTCTATACTGGGTCCTCTTTTGTTTGCTATTTATATGCTTCCCTTGGATTTTATTTTAAACAAATTTAAAGGGGTCTCCTCTCATTTTTATGCAGATGATATGCAGCTGTACTTTTCTTTTAAACCAGACCACACTCTTAATTTTAAACTTATTTATGATTGTCTGTTTGAGATCAAGAAGTGGTTGAGTAACAATTTTCTGCAACTTAACACTGATAAAACTGAGGTCCTCATTGTAGCACCCGACAGTATAGCTCCAAAGGTGTTGGATGGTATTGGGTCACTGAGCTCACATGTACGGGCTGATCTTAAAAATCTAGGAGTTATTTTTGATCAGTCCATGTCTTTGGATAAACATGTAAAGTCATTAACTAAGTTGTATTTTTACCATCTCCGAAATATCTCTAAAATTAGATTGTTGGTCTGACAGAATCAGCTGGAAACTATTATACATGCCTTTATCTCTTCATGTCTGGACTACTGTAATGCTCTTTTCACATGTTTGAATAAATCTACTATAGACCTCTTACAGTCAGTCCACATTGCTGCTGCTTGTCTCCTAACTTCATCTAGGAGGTTCTGTCATATAACGCTCATTTTATCCTCCCTGCACTGGCTTCCCATTAATTTTAGAATTCAACTTAAAATTCTTGTTTTTACCTATAGAGCCATTCATGGTGAGGCTCCTTCTTATATCTGTGACCTACTGCATCCATACTCTCCTGGTTCAATCCCAGCCCCCGACCAACAGTGATCTGTGTGGAGTTTGCATGTTCTCCCCGTGTTGCGTGGGTTTACTCCGGGATTTCTCCGGTTTCCTCCCACATGCCAAAAACATGCATGTTAGGTTAATTGGCTGTTCTGAATTGTCCCTGGATATCTGTTTCCTATAGGCCCTTAGAATAGAGGGTTAGTATTAAGGAAAGCGCTTTGAGTGGTCTTTGTGACTAGAAAAGCGCTATATAAGTGCAGGTTAGTTAGTTAGTTAGTTAGTAGGTCTCTTAGGTCTTCAAGTCAGAACCTTCTCTCAGTACCAAAAACTAGTCTCAAGACCAAAGGTGACACAGCCTTTACAGCTGTGGCACCAAATTTATGGAACTCCCTACCCCTCATTTTTAAGATCTGCACCCTCACTTGCTCATTTTAAGAATCAGGTAAAAAGCTGTCTTTTTACTTTGGCATTTTATTAATCCTCTGCTGGTTGTACATTGTTCTTGGGTCTTTTATTGTTTACTGTTTTTTATTTTTGTTGTCTTTTATTTATTTACGGTTTGATTTTATGAAAAGCACTTTGTGACCCTGTCTGTGAAAAGTGCTCTACAAATAAACTTATTATTATTAATTTAAAGGATAATGAGAGGTAATAGTCATGGTAAGCACAAGACTCTAACGTTTAGGGATCTGATCAGAAATTAGCATGACGACCTGAAAAAATATGTCACAAATGCCTCAAAATTCTTAAAGGGGTCATTGATTGCACTTTTCCCCCACATTTTAACAGCTCACATGTCTTTATGAAATGTTTGATATATTTTGTTCACATTTTCTTCAATTATTTAATTATTGCAGCAAGATTGTTTTGTATTTTCCCCGCCTTTCTTGAACTATCCATCCATCTATCCATCTTCTTCCGCTTAATCCTTTTCGGGTCGCGGGGGGGGCTGGAGCCTATCCCAGCATCTTTGGGCGAGAGGCAGGGTACACCCTGGACAGATCGCCAGTCCATTGCAGGGCCAACACAGAGAGACAGACAACCATTCACTCTCACAGTCATACCTAAGGACAATTTAGAATCCCCCAGTTTGATGCCAATTAACCTAACTTGCATGTTTTTGGCATGTGGGAGGAAACCGGAGAAATCCCGGAGTAAACCCATGCAGACACAGGGAGAACATGCAAACTCCACACAGATCACTTTCTTGAACCACTCTGATTTAAAGTCTATCACTTTAAGAAACATCCTTCATCAATTCAGCTCCGCCCCTCCCTCCTACTCACTTAGCCATTAGCTGGCTAGCTTCTAGCCTTTAGCTTTTAGCCTTCTTCTAGCTCGGCTCAGCAGTGCTTGTTTGGATGCATCTTCAACTGATTATACAGTTCAACATAAGTTATCTGAAACTTGACAAGTCGGCCCCGGGGCTTGGCTTGGCTCGGCTCGGCACTCACGAGCCTCGAGGGACTCCCTCGGGGCTTGTGGGGAGCTGCTTGCAAGTCACAGTGGAGCCCCTCGGGTAGCAGTGCTTGCTGCTCTGTGGGACACAGGAATAATGGCATGAGTGGAGAATTTCTGTAAAACTCGAGACTTTTCTCGGTCACCAATAAATGTAATGAATATTGTAAGATGTTCAGCACTCGAGGCACCAAAGATCCAGGCCAGTGGCCAGTCTGATCTGCCACCCCCGAGATGTGAACATTGGTCTCCAAAAATGAACAAAATAAAGCATCACTAGTTAACAGGGGTGTGTGGTCCCAGTGGTCTAGAGGACATGACCGGTCCCTAGAGCACAACAACCACACGTGAATGAGTGGCCAAACTGCTGGCTCCAGCCAGCAGCCTTGGATCCCAGCTTGAGTCGGTCATGGCGACCAATGTGGACTACCCAGCATGCAAGTGCCAAGAGTTCACTGTGGAATCACTGAAATTTTTAGAAAAATAAGCCAGAATGACACAAGGTATATTATCAACTGTGGTTTAGTGAACCAGGTGGCAACAGGGATAGCTATTACATGACTAAGATCTGAAGAAAATAACATCTATGAACCTCCTTTAGTACCAGTGTTATCTCAGTGGCTAATACCTATAGCTCTCCTTCCATCTAAATGACAGACAGCTAGGCGGGCCAATAATAGTGCAGTGGGCAGGTATCAAGGCTAGTGACGTTTCCCATTTCTTGACATAGAGGAAAACCCCAGAAGAGTCAAAAACGTTTCTTGGAGAGAAAAATGGGATAAAGGCTGTGTGTTATTTTTAAGAGAAGCGACTGTTTTGATATTTTTTCGATAATTACGTGACCAATAGATACATTTCGGACAGTTAAAGCCTACAAACATAACATTTTTCAGTCAATGACCCCTGAAAAAATAAGTCAGCAGTGGAACTTGTCAGCATTTGGGGATGTCCACAATGAGACCTACTAATATAGCTACAGACAGATTTTTCCCTCGATAGTTTCTAACTGGTTTGCTACAATGGCTTATCTACAACAACTATAAATTACTTAAATTAAATTGAACAAATTAAAAAACTAGGGCGGCGCGGTGGAGGAGTGGTTAGCACTGCGGCAGCACAGCAACTCACCCTTGGCCTGGGGATCCTGGGTTTAATCCCAGCCCCCGACCAACAGTGATCTGTGTGGAGTTTGCATGTTCTCCCCGTGTCTGTGTGGGTTTACTCCGGGATTTCTCCGGTTTCCTCCCACATGCCAAAAACATGCAAGTTAGGTTAATTGGCATCAAACTAGGGATTCTAAATTGTCCTTAGGTATGACTGTGAGAGTGAATGGTTGTCTGTCTCTCTGTGTTGGCCCTGCGATGGACTGGCGATCTGTCCAGGGTGTACCCTGCCTCTCGCCCAAAGATGCTGGGATAGGCTCCAGCCCCCCCACGACCTGAAAAGGATTAAGTGGAAGAAGATGAATGAATGAATTAAAAAACTAAAAAAGGCCAATGTTGATCTGAGAAGTACTACCATTACTAATTATTAGTTACATTTAGAGATGCTGTTAAGTGGATGTTATTACATTTAGTGCTATTTTCCTGTAGATTATTAGTTACCTACATATACTTGGATTGACCTGTGGCCTAGTGTTTGGGAAACCACGCCAACCTATAGCCTGAATGGAGAGGATCCCCATTTTAAATCCAACCTCTTCCCTATCTCATCTACCTATTGAAAACCACCAAACAAGCAATGTTCAAAAATATTAACCTACATAGACACTATCATGGGATAAACAGAGAGGCCCATTATGACCAGTGTTGGGAGTAATGTGTTACTGTAACGCCACTAAGTTTGCAGTAACGTGATGTGTAACGAAATTACTGTAAATTCAGTAATGCGTTACAGTTACTGAAATTTGATCAGATGCATTACTCGTTACTCGTTTTATTAATATGGATAGATATTTTAGCACAAATAGATGATCATACAACTTGCAGTTGCTAGACACCCTCCTCATCAGCTGCCAACTGGGGATGAATACACAGTTTCGGTGGCTATTGGCGGGACAACTGCCATCCCCAGCGCCACCACCAGCCTCAAGCCACTGGAGGTTATTATGGCAAAGGCAAGCAAATAAATAAGCAAATAAATATAAACTGACCCTACCGTAACTGACACAGCCGTCACACAGTCTCCGCGGGTCCATTTTCTGTCCTGCCCCAGCTCACATCCCAACCCAGTGGGGAGAAATGCCGTGGCGGTGGCGACTTCTCGTATCGAGCCCTGATCACCTGTTGCCCCAGCGGTAAGTAGCCCCTAACAGCTCCTACCTCTGTGGTTAAACGTGAGTATTTTTTGAGCAAGAAGCTTGCATTTAATCCATCCATCCATCTTCTTCCGCTTAATCCTTTTTTGGGTCGCGGGGGGGCTCAAGCCTATCCCAGCATTAAATGTGGACATTAAATGCAAGCTTGCATTTAATGTCCACACTAAATGCATTTAAAGTTTTCTTACGCACAGAGAAAAAGTCACTGATTTGTTGCAGTAAGCGGTGAACTTTCATTTATCTGTGCTTTCTGTTTTATTTTATCTTATTCATTTACATGCTGTTATGATATGCAACTATTTCATGAAAGTAAATCCTCTAAATATGCATTTTTAATGGGTGGTCCAGGGGTGTCAAATATATAGCTTGTGGGCCAAAAACAGCCCACCAGGGGGTCCAAAAATTTCTCTGAATTCACAACTTTATTTCTAGTAAATTTCTGACTTTCTACTAATTACAATACTTTGTGTAAATCTGAAACATTTATTCTGTAAGATGAGACTTTTTTTCTCATCAGTTTTTTCTTTTCTTCTTTTTCCTAACGAGAATAAGGGGCCCTTGATCTTGCTATGTGTGCAAGATGATTTAAGTATGCATTCAAAAGTAATGTGGAAGTTACTTTTCCAAGTGACTAGTTACTTTAATCATGCAGTAACTCAAAAGTAACTCAGTTACTTTTGAAAAGAAATAACTAGTAACTAACTAGTTACTATTTTTTTTTAGTAACTTGCCCAACACTGGTTATGACAAAGGCATTATGCGAGTCTTGGACTTCAAAATACTGATTAAACTGATTTTTACACAGTAAAGAGTCATATTTTTGATTCAGCAGCTTCCACATTATCATCCAAGGTTTTTTTTTTCCCCCCTCAAACTTTTGTTCCCTATTTTTCTTCCTTTCATGGCTTTTTTGCTAGCTGCCCATTTTGTCAGTGAACTGGGTGCAAACGTGTATAATTCAGAGTCGTGAGATCCATTTGGCTTTTTGTCACAACTTAAGAGAAGTGTGAAAGTTGGTGTCAGCAGACCCCTGGCCCAGACCAGCTGAAAGCCAGTGTGTTAGTTTCTATGGTAATGGAGAAATAGTAGCTACCTCCCAGCAGTGTCCTGCCGCGTGTCGCCCCCTCAATAGAGCGCATCTGCAGAAAACTGGGGGACCCTGTGAGATGGGCAGTGACCCGTCATCACACTGAGTCTCCCAAATATGCTCTCAGATAGACATTGAATTAGCCAAAACCGCTTTTCCCCCCACTGCTTACGTCATAACTCTTGAGAGAAAATTGAGACTGAGCCATATATTCCCCATTTTGTCAAAAGCCGGGTGTCAGACAAAGTAAAAAGCCATCACAGAGGTCACACGAATCGAGGGGGGAGAAGTGAAATGCAGCAACCATAGAGTGGGGAAGAAAAAAGAAGAAACACTCAGACAAAAGCTGATTCCTAATCACATCCCCAGCAATAGAATTTTTGGGAGAAAATGTGGTATTATATTATAAAATTTGCAAGAATTTATACAAATCAACTCCTCATTATTTTCTTAAACACCTTGGAAATGGCCTCAACTCAATTAGAAATTGGTTAACACAAAGAAAGTATATTTTAGAATTGAAATGTGTCCTTGATGCTGCTACACAAATGTGTTTTGCAAAATGACACAACCAGGGTATAGTCCAGAAATGTTGGCTGTTCAGTGCCAGAGTTTGTGTCAACAATCAAGCCTTTGTTGTACTCTAAAAATGACAATAATTCCAAAAACAATGGCGACCGCCAAGAGGGAGCTAATGTGAGATGAATGGGGAGGAAATGGGCCAAACCGCAGGAGGTCATTAAAGGGAAAAACCCTAAACTGTTTAGGAATCACAGGCGTTTCAGTGCCAACTTCCTTTAAAAGTTGTTCCCGAAGCATATGCACACCCTGGTCTTCAGTGGAACACACTGAGATGAGGTAATCATGAACTGCTGAGCTGAAAATGAGTACTTAATGGTGACATGAGTATTTGTGGTGGGTGTCTGTCTCCTCCCGTCTCTCTCCTGCTCTAACTCCCTGACCTCCCTCCTCCCTAATGCTTACCCCCCTCTGTGATTTCCCATGGGTTTTCAATTGGTTCAATTAAGTGGACACATAAAAACCATATGCTTAAAGATGGTTTTTCTCAAATGATGGCTAAAAAAACTAAGTTGCTGTATCAAGAAAAAGCCTCTGCAGCAGTTTTTGAAAATCTTGATATCTCTTGTGTCTCTTGGGCTGCCTACCAAAAGTTTCAACGAAAATGAGAGGAGGGAAACGGAAAAAAGAAACGGTGAAAAGGAAGGAAGAGCAGCGGATGAACATCAGAAGTTGTTCAGCTTTGTCTTCTCTACAATGAAGTCTCCCACATGTTGGTCAAAGGCATAACACTCGGGGAAGAGAAATGAAGCAAAACACGACGTTAGAAAAGGCGACTCACATTCTTTGTGCTCGTGAAACTTATGAAAGGGCAACAGACAGAAAACGGGGAACAAAGGGAGCAGTATGGACCAAGGCACTATCTCTGACATCCCCAGCACTTTGAACAACTTGTCGGCGTGGACACTGAAGAGGCTGCGTTCTGTCACAGTTGTGTACAAACCTCTTAAAAGGGGCTTGCTGACCTGCCCATATCTCTTTATTGGAGTTCAAATGGCAAGAGGCATTCATTGTGTCTGGGAGAGTTCATTAAATTCATTGGTTTGACCTGTTATTTCTCGGCCAGAAGTCCGCTGATTTGGAAAAATGTGAGTCGGCCATAAGCAATAGCCCAATGACCTCCGCAGGGTAACAAACCCTTTTGAAGAACATTTCAAGGCAACTTATGTGAATAGGGTCAAAGGGAACTTTGGAGACATATCTATAGCAGAACCAATGGATTTACATCAAAAGGAAATTTGAAATCACTCAACGATCTTTAGACCTCTAACAGTTTTTCTAACATTATTTCTGAGCGCACAAGTTCGTATTATTTTTTGTTCATGAGGAAACTGTGCGTTTTGATGAAACTTTGATACAAAACAGCACAAAAGGAGATTCCAGCAGCTCGGCCTTTGTTTATCGGTGTGGAGGACGAGGTTGGGAGAAGTCAGAAAAGTTCAGGGGAAAGTATACTTGACCACTTCAGTTCCCATAGCAGCATCACATTTAGATGTAAATGGGCTCATTAGAGAGGCCAGACTGTCAAGTTTGCATCTATTTCTCATTTATTCTCATCAAAAACAGACCATGACGTGCAGCATGTGTGTTTCTGCTGAAGGAGGACTGCTCCCACAAAGGAGAGAAATACTTTTTTCTACATTTATTGTGGGGATTTATACTTCACATTTTGTTTTTGCGATTCGTGATAATTAAGCCTGAATCCAGTAAACAACATACACCATGAACACACTGGGGGAAGTAAGATTTTATTTTAATATTTATTTCTACATGGGGGCATTCAGTAGGGCCATACAAAATAAATCACAATGTTGCAAAATAAACACTAATTTTGCTCTACAAATTATACAAATAAAAACTGATAATTCAGAAGGTATAAAGTTGATAAGTTCAAGCTTTTTTTGCTAAGCAGTGTGCCAGAATGGTGTGGGATGAGGGCCAAAAATAGTTTTATGGGAATGTTTTTAAAGGCTCTTTAAAAATGGACAAATTTTTCAATTAAATTCAGTTTGTGTCTACAGTGGAAAAATTTAAACATACTTGTATAAGTGTATTGGTGTAAAAATGATTCCATCGGTCTTCTGCATCACTTTTAGCACATACATTTATTTCTTATTGGCCTTGGTGGTTCAGGATGTAGCTAATATGTGGGATGCTTTTCTTTTCGTGTGTGTGTGTGTGTGTGTGTGTGTGTGTGTGTCAATTAAAAAAAAACCCATTAAATCCATCCAAATGAAATCATAAAATCAGGCTCAAAATTAGCCCTAGCATTATGTTTTAGATTACACACGTGGACAAAATTGTTGGTACCCCTCTGTTAATGAAAGAAAAACCCACAATGGTCACAGAAATAACTTGAATCTGACAAAAGTGTTAATAAATAAAAATTCTATGAAAATTAACCAATGAAAATAAGATGATGCTTTTGAATTGTGGTTCAACAGAATTATTTAAAAAAAAACAAACTCATGAAACAGGCCTGGACAGAAATTATGGTACCCTTAACTTAATATTTTGTTGCACAACCTTTTGAGGCAATCACTGCAATCAAACGATTTCTGTAACTGTCAGTGAGACTTCTGCACCTCTCAGCAGGTATTTTGGCCCACTCCTCATGAGCAAACTGCTCCAGTTGTCTCAGGTTTGAAGGGTGCCTTCTCCAGACGGCATGTTTCAGCTCCTTCCACAGATGTTCAATAGGATTTAGATCAGGGCTCATAGAAGGCCACTTTAGAATAGTCTAATGTTTGGCTCTTAGCCATTCTTGGATGTTTTTAGCTGTGTGTTTTGGGTCATTATCCTGTTGCAAGACCCATGACCTGCGACTGAGACCAAGCTGTCTGACACTGGGCAGCACATTTCTCTCTAGAATACCTTGATAGTCTTGAGATTTCATTGTACCCTGCACAGATTCAAGACACTCTGTGCCAGATGCAACAAAGCAGCCCCAGAACATAACAGAACCTCCTCCATGTTTCACAGTAGGGACAGTGTTCTTTTCTTGGTATGCTTCATTTTTGCATCTGTGAACATAGAGCTGATGTGCCTTGCCAAAAAGTTCCAGTTTTGTCTCGTCTGTCCATAGGACATTCTCCCAGAAGCTTTGTGGCTTGTCAATATGCAGTTTGGCAAATTCCAGTCTGGCTTTTTTATGATTTGTTTTCAACAGTGGTGTCCTCCTTGGTCGTCTTCCATGAAGTCCACTTTGGCTCAAACAACGACGGATGGTGTGATCTGACACTGATGTACCTTGACCTTGGAGTTCACCATGAATGTGTTTAGAGGTTGTTCTGGGCTCTTTTGTTACCATTCGTATTATCCATCTCCTCCTGCGGCCACGTCCAGGGAGGTTGGCTACAGTCCGGTGGATCTTAAATTTCTGAATAATATGTGCAACTGTAGTCACAGGAACATCAAGCTGCTTGGAGATGGTCTTATAGCCTTTACCTTTAAAGGCCAAATGTCACGTAATTTTTTTTTTCTAAATGACAACGAATTTAGATAAAATACACATAGCTTAAACCAAATATTCATACCGGAGACCATATAACCCACCTGTATTTACATAATTGCACAAAATACACCAGGTGAAGGCCCCACCTTGCTTGCTGGCTTGTGACAGCCAGTCCAGACCACGCCCATGTTTTTGACATCACCAGTTGTACCCTGGCTGCCCTGCCTATCCACATTCACACTTATCAACATTGGACAATCATGACGGAAAGTGACAGCGATTGTGAACAAATTAGTTTAGTTTTGTCTTTTTTTTTTTGTCTTTTTTTTTGTCAGTGGTTCAGACAGACGGTTCAGACAGACGGTTCAGACAGACGGCTCCGTCCGAGACGGAATCAGATGCTTTGTCTGATGACAACAGTTCCAACGATGACCAGAGAGCAGAACCAGTGGAAAATGTCATTGAACTGGACATTAATCGCTTCCAGAATTGCGAAGCCGAAGGGGGTCTGTCGAGAGCAGAGAGAGATCGCCTGACAAATACAGAATACTGCTTTTTTTTTTTTATTTTGCGCCGGACGCTGAGTTGTGTTGTTATTGTCAAATATCCATGAATCCTTAAAATATTTGACAATAACAACACGAGTTGCATTTGGGGCATTTCCCAGAGAGGTGTCCCTTGTTGCTCCGCCGTCCCTTATAGCCGCTTTTTACGGTGTTGAAGTACGGCGAAAACGTCTCACTTGACGGGTATGAAAACATTTCCCAGAGAAGTGTCCCTTATTACCCAGCTGTCCCTGATAGTCCCGTTTTAAGGTATGGGTGAAATATCCAATTTTTTCTTTCTTGTTGCTCACTTCAACCTTCCAGTCTCCATATAAACAATCAATTGAAATACCCCAAGCATCAAACTAGGGTACAATCGATTTCGTCACTTCCGCCTTCTTCCCCAGGCGATTCCAGGGGCCGTGTCAGGCCAAGCGTGGCAGTTTTAAATTAACGAATATTCCGTTGTTACTGAAGCATATGCGCCAAGACCCGAACGGATCGGTTCCCTTTTATATCTAGTTTCAAGATATTTAAAGTACCCTGTTACGTGACATTTGGCCTTTAACATGCTTGTCTATAATTTTCTTTCTAATCTCCTGAGACAACTTTGTCCTTTGCTTCCTCTGGTCCATGTTTAGTGTGGTACACACCATGTCAACAAACAGCACAGTGACTACTTGTTACCCTTTAAATAGGCCAACTGACTGATTACAAGTTTGTAGACACCTGTGATGTTAATTAAAGGACACATCTTGGTTGAACATGTCCCTATGGTCACATTATTTTCAATCTTTTCTAGGGGTACCATCATTTTAGTCCAGGCCTGTTTCATGAGTTTGTTTTTTAAAGTAATTCTGTTGAACCACAATTCAAAAGGATTGTCTGATTTTCATTGGTTAATTTTCATAGAATTTTTATTTATTACCACTTTTGTCAGATTCAAGTTATTTCTGTGACCATTGTGGGTTTTTCTTTCATTAACAGAGGGATACCAACAATTTTGTCCATGGCTGTATAAATGAATGAATAAGTACAGTGGTGTGAAAAATTGTTTGCCCCCTTCCTGATTTCTCATTTTTTGTATGCTTGTCACACTTAAATGTTTCAGATCATCAAACAAATTTAAATATTAGACAAACATAACACAAGTAAACACAAAATGCAGTTTTTAAATGAAGCTGATTATTATTAAGGGTTAAAAAAAAAATCCAAACCTACATGGCCCTGTGTAAAAAAGTGACACCCCCCCCCCGAAAAAAACATAAATTAACTGTGGTTTATCACACCTTTGGAAAGCTGACTTCAATTTCTCTAGCCACACCCAGGCCTGTTTACTGCCACACCTGTTCTCAATCAAGAAATCACTCCAATAGGACCTGCCTGACAAAGTCAAGTAGACCAAAAGATCCTCAAAAGCTAGACATCATGCTGCGATCCAAAGAAATTCAGGAACAAATGAGAAACAAAGTAATTGAGATCTATCAGTCTGGAAAAGGTTATAAAGTCATTTCTAAAGCTTTGGGACTCCAGTGAACCACAGTGAGAGCCATTATCCACAAATGGCAAAAACATGGAACAGTGGTGAACCTTCCCAGGAGTGGCCGGCCGACTAAAATTACACCAAAAGCGCAGCGACGACTCATCTAAGAGGTCACAAAAGACCCCACAACAACATCCAAAGAACTGCAGGCCTCACTTGCCTCATTTAAGGTCAGTGTTCATAACTCCACCATAAGAAAGAAACTGAGCAAAAATGGCCTGCATGGCAGAGTTCCAAGACGAAAACCACTGCTGAACAAAAAAAGAAAAACATAAAGGCTCATCTCAGCTTTGCCAGAAAATCTCTTGATGATCCCCAAGACTTTTGGGAAAATACTCTGTGACCTGACGAGACAAAAGTTGAACTTTTTGGAAGGTGTGTGTCCCATTACATCTGGTGTAAAAGTAACACAGTTTTTCAGAAAAGGAACATCATACCAACAGTAAAATATGGTGGTGGTAGTGTCATGGTCTGGGGCTGTTTTGCTGCTTCAGGACCTGGGAGACTTGCTGTGGTAAACGGAACCATGAATTCTGCTGTGTACCAAAAAATCCTGAAGGAGAATGTCCAGCCATCTGTTTGTGACCTCAAGCTGAAGCGCACCTGGGTTCTGCAGCAGGACAATGATCCAAAACACACTAGCAAGTCCACCTCTGAATGGCTTAAGAAAAACAAAATGAAGACTTTGGAGTGGCCTAGTCAAAGTCCTGACCTAAATCAGATTGAGATGCTGTGGCATGACCTTAAAAAACCTGGGGGGGCTCGCTCCGGGGGGCGCTGGCTGGTCTCTGTCCTGGGGGGTTGGGTCGCTGGCCTCCTGGTGCCTGGGGCCCGGGGGCGGATGTTGGCCCCGCTGGGGGGGTGGGGGTCGAGCGGGTCCAGGGGTGTGGGCTCACCGCGCTGGCCGCCGGGCGGCCTGCCCTCCCTTGATCGTCCCTCCGAGGGTGGATGCCTGGCTTTCCTGGGGCTTGCTGACCTCGGGGCTGGGGGTTGGTGGCGCTGCCTTGCCTGCTCGGGGTCCTCGGGGGGAGGGCTGCTGCGACCGGCCCTCCGCTCGTATGTTTCCTGACAAACCACTCACATGCACACACTTATTTTGCGCGCATTCTCATATATAGGCACACAGACATACATGTACAAGTGTCTCTCCTTTAACAGGTGCAGAAATCAGACTTGTGTTGAGACATCTCCAGTGGAAGAAGCAGTTTGTCTTTTGTTTGTTTTAGTTGTCGTTTTTTTTTTTTTTGTCTGTTCCCCTCCCCTTTCTTTCCCCCCTTCACACACTTCCTTTCCCTCTTCCCCATCCTGTTGGGTCTTCCATGGGTAAAACAATTAAAATAAAGTATTAAAAGTTATTACAGGAGGAGTTTACAACAATATACAGTGCAAAGTTAGGCACTGTATAGACTCCTCTTGGCAAAGTAAATCTGTTTTGGCACAGTAGGGTGACAGATCCCTGTTCTGTTTGCCTAGCTGCCTGACAGGACAAGGGAAAAAAAAAAAAAAAAAAAAAAAGGTGGTTCATGCTCAAAAACCCTCAAGTGTGGCTGAATTACAACAATTCCACAAAGATGAGTGGGCCAAAATTCCTCCAAAGCGCTGTAAAAGACTCATTGCCAGTTATTTCAAATGCTTGGTTGCAGTTGTTGCTGCTAAGGGTGGCCCAACCAGCTTATTAGGTTTAGGGGGCAATCACTTTTTCACACAGGGCCATGTAGGTTTGGCTCTTTTTCCCCTTAATCATAAACACCTTCATTTAAAAACTGCATTTTGTGTTTACTTGTGTTATCTTTGTCTAATATTTAAATTTGTTTGATGATCTGAAACATTTAAGTGTGACAAACATACAAAAAAAAAAGAGAAATCAGGAAGGGGGCAAATACTTTCTCACACCACTGAAGGTAAATGGTGTGGGGGGTTTTTTTGTTTGTTTTTGTTTTAAGAAAATCTAAATCAATCTGATACTAGAGCACAAATCCACTTGGCTACTATTGCTGCTGCTGCTGAATAATTCTTCATTCTCAGTACAAACTCTAGATTTTTCTTTAGTTGCTGTGCTGCTGTGGTCAGTGTTTTAACCCCTGTGTGGTTGCTGAGAGGCATACATAGGGAGCGTATCTGTGAGCACTCGCCTAGCAGCAACACTTGACCTGGACTCGACTAGAAAACCGACTTTGTGGGCCAAAGTGTAGATTCAGAAACCAGGTGAATGATCAAGGAGCAAAATATTAGTTTAAATGAAAAAATGTATTTAGTCAGAATATTCTTTTATTATTTTTATCTAAAATGAAATATTTTTCCATTGTGAGTAGCAGAAGTGACACATGCTGTACACGCTTGTCAAGAATGTGCACAGGTACAGGCTATTGTTGCCTAGGCAACAGTCCATTTGCTATCTTAGCCTGAGCTGCCCATCTAGAGGGAAAAAATTGAGTATTTTTTTAAACTAGTAAATTTGCAGTTTTTTGTTGCTCATATTTTTATCTACATGTAACTTTGAGACTTTATTCTTATATTTGCACTGTTAAAGCTTGAACGTTATTTATAAATTTTGAAATTTTTCTGAAATTTGCTTGTCTTCTAAATTACTGTTTTTTCCTTGTAAATTTGGAGGTTTTGTGATTTTTATGAACATTTTCATAAATTAGCCACAGTTTATTGTTGTCATGTTTGAGATTATTTTTCCTCTTGCTCCATTTCCTGCAATTAAAAACTTTTTTTCACAAAATTTAGAGATTTCATAAAAATTTGAGGCTTTTTCTGGTCATGAATTCATTTTACCTTCTGACGTTTTTCCACTGATTTTTTTTTTCTTTTTAAAAAATTAGATTTTTCTTTTCAAAACTTTTTTTCCCACTCATCTGTTTTTTTTCCCAAATGCATTTCTCATTTTCTTATACATTTGCAGTGATTGTAATTGTAAATATGTCAGTCATTTCCTCATTGTGTCTTATAAATTCTGTTTTTTTTCCTAGCAATTTTGCTCTTGTTTCAGTTTCAGCCTCTCAAAGTGTCTGTGCACGCCCCTGACACTCACACTATGTAATCCCACTGCACCATGGGACTTTTGTTATCTGAGAGCCTTGCAGCAGCTCAGACTCGTGTCAGAATGATGATGATGAAGGGTCATTTATGCACAGCACACAGAGATGCTTTAATGTGCAGTTTTTACTTTTCAGTGGAATTGGTATAAAGTCAGCGTGTGTTGCCTGAGTGTGTTTTGGGTATGATTTAACAATTCAGGTATTTGAATCATAGCAGTTGAAGGTCTCGTGGTGAAGTATTATTAATACAGATTACATTAATGCACTGCTAAGGTTAGAGGTAGCAAAAATAGATTAAACCCTGCAAACATTTGATATGTTAGTAGTCTATTCAGTACACATAATAATTGTTCTGGTTTTCTGGATTTGGCAGAATTATTACTGTTTCTTTATGTGATTTGGATTACAGGAATCTAAGCAGAGAAGCCCAGACTTCCCTCTCCACACCCACTTCCTAAAAGCTCTCCAGGGAGGATACCAAAGTGTTGCCAGGCCAGCTGGGAGACACAATAGTCTCTCCGGCATGTTATGGATCTGCCTCAGGGACTCCTCCCAGTGGGACATGCCTCATGTGTTAGACAACCAGGAGGCACATAAACACATTAAAGTAAACACCCTTTACAAAGTTAAAATGAAACTGTAGGAGCCATTTGCCCGGCGTTCTATTGTCACAGGTGGTTTCTTCTGATCACCATAGGTGGCGGTGTGGTGAGAGCATGCCAGGTAGATTTTGAATGGCACAGGTGATTCTGGTGTGTGATGAGCTGTGGGTGAAGGGGTGATCACATGGTTTTTACCGCTCACTTTATTCTTTCCCTTAAGGTTAATTTGCTCCTCCTGTCTTAAATCAAGTTGTTGCTCCTTTACTGCACTTTAGAGACTGTTATTTTAAATCGAGATTGGATCACTGAATAAATGGGAACATCACCCGAAAGTAAATGTGATGCTTGGAGTCTCTTTGGAAGCGTGTTAAAAACCGGTCTCCCCACGTCACTCCGCGAGTGACTAAACGCCTAGAGTCACTACAAGAATAATTTGTTGAAGAGTAAAACTGAAATATGATAATGTAATTTATTTTTTTTAATTGAAAGAATAATTGGAATAATTGCATTTACTTATTATGGGCTGATAATACATTTGTTATTCAGTGACATTCGGAAGCAACAAACTTTGTGTTAATATTTATTACTATTAGTGGACCTCAGCTGGCTCCTTTCGATGTGGAGGAGCAGCAGCTCTACTCTGAGATTCTCACAGATAATTGAGCTCCTCACCCTGTCTCTAAGTGTGAGTCCCACATGTGTCCAAGACATACTGTATGGTCACAGGTCTCATGACAAGATAAAAAAGAAAATAGATCACTGACCTGTGACCTAGGTCCTGGTGCCAAGTGCCCCCTTCTACTTGAACATGGTGTTTGTTACGGAGAAGCTGTGATTAGCACAGAAGTCTAATAACTGAGCATCCCTCCAGGTTTCATTGTCATTGCCTCTGTGCACGTTGGAGTCTCCCACTAGGGACAGTGGAGCCTCGGAGGGGAGCACTCTTCAGCACACTGGTGAGAGACTCCAAAAATGGTGGGTACCCCAACACAGAGGCAGCTAGGTGGAGTGATACCAGTGCTGGCCCAGGACAACTCCAGAAGAGGGGAAAATCCAGCCCCTCTACAGGAGATGAGACTGGTTCCATAACCGACCTGTGCATCAAGGTGAGCCAGACTATATCTACAGTGGTGTGAAAAAGTGTTTGCCCCCTTTCTGATTTCTCTTTTTTTTTATGTTTGTAACACTTAAATGTTTCAGATCATCAAACAAATTTAAATATTAGACCAAGATAACAAGTAAACATAGAATGCAGTTTTTAAATGAGGGTGTTTATTATTAAGGGGGAAAAAAAATCCAAACCTACATGGCCCTGTGTGAAAAAGTGATTGCCTCCTAAACCTAATAACTGGTTGGGCCACCCTTAGCAGCAACAGCTGCAACCAAGCATTTGCAATAACTGGCAATGAGTCTTTTACAGCACTGTGGAGGAATTTTGGCCCACTCATCTTTGCAGAATTGTTGTAATTCAGCCACATTGGATGGTTTTTGAGCATGAACTGCCATTTTAAGGTCATGCCACAGCATCTCAATCGGATTCAGGTCAGGACTTTGACTAGGCCACTCCAAAGTCTTCATTTTGTTTTTCTTAAGCCATTCAGAGGTGGGCTTGCTGGTGTGTTTTGGATCATTGTCCTGCTACAGAGCCCAGGTGCGCTTCGCTTGAGGTCACGAACAGATGGCCGGATATTCTCCTTCAGGGTTTTTTGGTAGACAGCAGAATTCATGGTTCCATTTACCACAGCAAGTCTCCCAGGTCCTGAAGCAGCAAAACAGCCCCAGACCATCACACTACCACCACCATATTTTACTGTTGGTATGATGTTCCTTTTCTGAAATGCTGTGTTACTTATACACTGGATGTAATGGGACACACACCTTACAAAAAGTTCAACTTTTGTCAGTCCACAGAATATTCTCCAAAAAATCTTGGGGATCATCAAGATGTTTTCTGGCAGAACTGAGATGAGTCTTTATATTCTTTTTGCTCAGCAGTGGTTTTCGTCTTGGAACTCTGCCATGCAGGCCATTTTTGCCCAGTCTCTTTCTTATGGTGGAGTCATGAACACTGACCTTAACTGAGGCAAGTGAGGCCTGCAGTTCTTTGGATGTTGTTGTGGGGTCTTTTGTGACCTCTTGTATGAGTCGTTGCTACACTCTTGTGGTAATTTTAGTCGGCCGGCCACTCCTGGGAAGGTTCACCACTGTTCTGTGTTTTCGCCATTTGTGGATAATGGCTCTCACTGTGGTTCACTGGAGTCCCAAAGCTTTAGAAATGGCTTTATAACCTTTTCCAGACTGATAGATATCAATTACTTTTTCTCATTTGTTCCTGAATTTCTTTGGATCACAGCATGATGTCTAGCTTTTGAGGATCTTTTTATCTACTTCACTTTGTCAGGTAGGTTCTATTTAAGTGATTTCTTGATTGAGAACAGGTGTGGCAGTAATCGGGCCTGGGTGTGGCTAGAGAAATTGAGCTCAGTTTTCCAAAGATGTGAAAAACCACAGTTAATTTATGTTTTAATGGGGGGGATCACTTTTTCACACAGGGCCATGTAGGTTTGGATTTTTTTTTTACCCTTAATAATAAACGGCTTCATTTAAAAACTGCATTTTGTGTTTACTTGTGTTATCTTTGTCTAATATTTAAATTTGTTTGATGATCTGAAACATTTAAGTGAGACAAACAGACAAAAAAAAATGAGAAATCAGGAAGGGCGCAAACACTTTTTCACACCACTGTAGCTGGTATCGCTCTACCTCGTGCACAACCTCGAGGTCCTTCCTCGCCTGAGAGGTGATATTCCATGTCTCAAAGGCCAGTCTAGGAAACCGGGGATGGGACCGCAAGGTCTCTGCCTTCTACTGTTGCCCAGTCCACACCGGACCCCAATGATTCCACCTGCAGGCGGTGAGCACATTGGAGGGGAGACCCATGTGGCTCATTTGGGTATAGAGTCAGTACAGCGCTTCATCGCAAACCTACGTCAACTGGTGGGAGAGTGCCACTTTGGAGCCCTGGCGGATGAAATGGTCCGTGATCAGTTAGCGGAGCGTGCTCTTTGTTCTGCAGCACGGTCGAGGCTCCTGACCTACTCAGGTGAACTGACATTAGCCACGGCTACTGATATAGCGAAGCAGTGTGAGGCAGCAGAAAAACTGTCTAAAGATCTCCATGTGAAAGACATGGAGAGGCATGGAGAGGCGTGCAAGAATTTTGAGCGGGAGGACCGACAATATGGAGCAGATTCCCCTGCTGTGGATCCCACGGTTGTTCATACAGTTTCCTCAAGCACAAATGGGTACATCTATTGCAATGTATTGCTGGATGGCATGGAAGTTTCACTGTTGGTGGACACAGGAGCGGTGGCTTCGGTACTGAACCTGTCCACTGTGAGGAGGCTGTTCCCATACCACCGTTTGAGGAAGTACACAACACCATGTTTTGGCTATGGAGGAAACAGGATGACTGTAGTGGGATCGCTGGAGCTGACAGCGAGGTACAAGTCAGCAGTGATGACCGGAGTCCAGTTCGTGGTGACCGCCTCGGGGTCGAACATCTTAGTTTGTGATGTGTTTTATGGCCTGGAATTCAAGATCGCCAGCAGTGCTGGAGAAGATTGTTCGGGCTGTGGATTATGGGACCGACCTGCTCTGCTCGTGGAGGACGACGCGGTCTGGGACAGTGATTGGACTGGCGTGTTGGAAGGTGATGAGGACCAGTGCTGCGGAGACCCAGCGCGGGAGGATCCCGATGCCAGTGTCCAAGCTGCCCTGGATGTGGGAACTGGATGGCACAGCAGGACGCCCGGGAAGATGGCTGCTGGAGTCAAAGGAAAAGAGAGTGGGGCAGGACCAACGGGCGTGGTCCTGTGGCACGCCAAACATCGGCATTATAGGGGGGCTTCGGACTGGGTTGGTGGACCATCCTGACCCGGGAGGGAGGCTTGGTCGCAATATGGTGGATTGCGGAAGCATAATCAAGTTCCCCTGCAGATCAGTGACGGGGTCCGACCAAGGGTAGAAGCTCGGCTGAGGGACGTCCACAGGAGAAGAGAGTGACGAGATGAACGGGGCGGCTGCGAGTCGTGGATGCCCGAGAAGATGGTTACTTGGGACTATCGGACACATCATGGAGATACCCAAATGAGCTGCGGCACATGAAAGAGAAGAGGCAAGAGCACAGCCCACCCCCGAAGGCTAAGAAGCAGAGGGGCTCTGGGCGGGATCCACCGGATGGAGACCCAGAAGAGGGCCCTTCTCAACGGGCCAGTAAAATGACTAGGGATGATATTTAGCATGTGTTGGTTTTGATTTAGAGCCCAAGTCATTTAATTAGAATGTTTGGGGGTTTTTTTACGTACCCTTATTGTGTGTAGGCCCTGAGTTATGAAAAAAAGAGAAAAGTAAATCCTCAACACTGTTTAAAAAAAAATGTTTGGAAAATATGTTTTGTGTGGAATGCCCAGGTTGTGGGGTGGGAGTGTTGTTGTGGGGGCCGCCAATAAGAGGATGTACAGTATATAGTATTGGTTATGGTGTGTTAATTTGGAAGTATATATATATATTTATATATGTATTATGTTGGGATTAATTTAATTTTTAGGAGCACGACTGTTTTTCTTTTTGGACTGTAATGATCAAGGCGGCAGAATAATCCACCTGGCCGTGTAGGGGGAGCCAGCAGTCCACCTGGCCCCTCTAGTTTATTTTGTGTGAATGGAAAGGCCTGTTTATTTATTTTTGTATATGTGTTTTTCCATTAGCGTATGAGTCGGGTTTAAATTCGGGAGGGCCTAATCTGTGCGCTTGGTATTTTTCTACAGGGAGGGGAAAATTTAGTGCACTGATATGGTGGCCATGGCACCCTGGGTGTAGTGGGAGGTGATGGCCCACCTTTCTGGTGGTGGCGTCACCAGGGGTATAAAGGGTAAGGGTGGAAGATACTCCGTCTCTTCGTCGTGGACCCCTTGACCTGTACGGAGCGTCCATTGTGCACTGGTTCCGTTTTCTAATAAAGTACGTTAAACTGCATTCTCAGACTCCTCCTCGTTTCCCAGGATGTGGACATAACATAAACCCCACCACCACGTTAAGGTGGGAATTACTCATATTAACACTAGATACTTTCTTACTCTTGCCCAGCTGTTCTTTTGCGACTGTTACTTGAGTCAATAATTTCATAGGTGACACTGCTCTTCAGTACAATTTCTGGTTACTCCGCTCACTGAAAATGGATGGCTAGAGAGGCCAAGAAGGAAGTTAACACCCAGCACAACATCAGAACCCTTTTAATGCTTTCTCAGAACAAATAGAGAAAAATAAACCCCACAGTAATTCATTTTAAAACTCTTTTGGGATCTATATCTGATCTTCAGTTCCTTGTTAATGTCTCTCTTTAAAGTTCAGTAACTTTAGCATTTTAATCCAGAGTGACGGACATTAAAAACTTAAGGCCTTTTCTCTTCCCAGATTTTAGTCAGTCCTTGTGGCAGTTAAAATACAAACGCAGTCAAGTTTCAAAATGTTTGAGCCAGACACCAAATGGGAAATGTTGCTTAAAATCAAGAGGCGGTATATGTAGAAGCGAGGAAGAGACATCTAAAAGTCGACCAATTAAAACATTACTGGAATTAATTTTAATGATAAATACTACCACAAAATCACATTTGCAGTGACTTTATGTACAGGGAGTGTTTAAACTGTTTAATTGTGAGACCAGAATGAGTCAAGCTGTACTTGTACGTAATTATCATCTTCAAATGGTCACTTAAATACCTGCTTAAATCCAAAGTAATCATTCATATGCCTCCACTTTTTGGTATCATTAATTTTTATTTAGGTTGATTATAAAATTGGAAGGAATAAAAGACCCAGGATGCTTTTCTAAAAAAAAAAAATAATGTTTCTTATATTTTCAACATCATATTTAGCATGCAAGTCCTCTGGATCACTCAAGTCCAGATTCACCTGTGGAGCCTTATATCTGTCGCATCTCCGTAGCTGGACTGACAGCGTCTCTTTGTCCGGCTCGCTCCACTCATAAGGATTCATTGGTCCCTATAGACTCCGGCGGCCTAAACATATTGCGCCATTCAGCCGGTACTTACATGTCATCTGTTATCTGTTGGACTGGTGTTTCTGGTGGGCATATGAATGATAATCAGGCCTTTGTGCGTCCGCGGAGGTGCAGCGGGCCCCGCGGTGTGCGATGTTGCCTCGGGGGGGGGAGATTAGGAGGGGCAGCCGGCCCTCTGTGTCACGTCGGCAGTCACAGCGCCCATCCGCGGCTGGGCCAAACCCCACCGGGACCTTAAATCCTGTTACACTGTCAGCTAAAACCATCATTTGTATTAGAGATGTGTGGGTGTTTAAGTGTGTGTACATATTAAGTGAGGGGGGATAGTGTCTTAAACTATGAATTATTCATACCAAAAAGAAAAGGAGATATTGACTACATCTCCATAAACAGACTGCTCTCTTTATGTCATCAGGCACGAGATCTTTGGGTATAATTGCATAAAAGCCCCTGGAAATGTGCTTCTCCAACGGCACAGCAGGCACTGGTCAGCGTTATCATCAGGGATGAATTTGAGTGATGGCAATTGTTCCAACTTAATATCTTATAAATAATTTACTATTTCAGGGGCATTGCTTCCCCCTCCTATCAAACATTCATAGTAAGAAGCTTTACCAACCCACAGCTGCTGGCCATGCAGAACATGAAGCTATGCTGAATTAGTGTGGCTCATTGGTTTGTGAAGGAGGCGGGGGGGGGGGGGGGAGCCCATATGGATATGGATGTGATGATGCATTATCATAAGTGGCTCCATATGTTTTTTTTTTTTTAAGGTTGGAAGTGGAGGGAAAATGAGTCGTTATAATGTGAGCAGGCTATTTTCCTCGATTATTTATCTCAGTAACGAGTGATTATGGAGGATGAGATTCTTTGCACTTCTGGCCCGCGCCTCCAGAGGGAGGTCAAAACTATTTGTCAGTCTCCAGTGGAGATTGCAAATTAGGACGCGTCTCCCCTGCGCGCGGACCCGCGGAGCCTCTGTCCCCACATGCGCGGGATGACTGCTGCAGATAATTTGGAAAATTAGGGCCCGTGATGACATCTTCATGCCGAGCAGCGCATCAGACAGACAGCCCGCCGTGTGGGCTCCCCGCCTGATCAAAAAGCCGCGCATGGGACCCGGATCTTTTAAAAAGACCGAAAGTTTACTGGCCTCGTCTGAGAATTGCGCAATCTACCTGTTTGCGTTTGGCTCGGGGACATAATCCGCGCGGCCCTTCTGAGAGAATATAAATTGATTAAATGATGGCGAAAACATCATTGCCTAATTAGGAATCTGAATAAAAGCCACAATCTGTATTTACGGGTTTCAGAGACTGACGGACAAGTTAATGGCTCGTTGCTGGCAGTGAATGAAAGGCCGGACTAATGCAAAACTGAAAATGGCTCTAACAGGTTTTTTGTCCCGTAATGACTAGATCTTGTTAAAGGGTTTAACTGCTCCTAATTTGTACCTACTTTAATGGCGCCACCTAATTGCGGCTTTTTTTTTTTAATGTGGAAGATTAGCTGTGTGAAGCTGAGCACATTAAGCCTCTTTTAAGAGGAGCGAACAGATAGCATCACACCGTCATGTGCGCGTGGAGGACAGGCGTGGACGCCACCGTTTTTTTTTGTTTGTTTTTTTTTTTTCAATAGACGCTTAAAGCAGAAGATATCAACCCATATTTGTTTCTTTTGACAAAACATCAAATGATAAATGTGTTTAAAACTTTGTGAAGGCTTAAAACTGTGTTTTATCCTCGTGCGTTAAAGGTTCCGTCCGCCCTTTAAAAGAAGTGCCAGAGGAGAGGAGAACCCGCGCGCTATTTACTCACACATTAGGGCTCCGGCGCCTTTGAAGGCCCTGTTCGGAAAGCCTTAAAGTGAAAGAAAATGTTTTCCTATTACTTAATTCAATCAGCGCGCGAGGCGGGGGCTTCGCGCGCACGCAGCGCGCTGGGCTCCTCCATGACAGAGTCGCCTTTGTTGCGTCTATCCGCCGCTGTCACACACTTTAATTCGACTCTCTTTCTCTCTCATTGAAAACCCTCCACAATGACATTCAATAAGGGCCGCAGAGTGAAAACCTGGTTATTTTTACATATTCTTTCCCCCCACCCACCCGCCCCCCCGGCTCTGTAGGGGCCCGAGCGGAGGAATTAATCAGTGCTCTTTAACAGCGCTGCCTCCAGGCGATGACTTGTCCCTTTTTTTTTTGTGCCCAGAAATGACACATTAACCCTAAAATGGGTATGCATAAACTTTACATTCAGCTGCTGCGTTTACGTTTTGACACTGTCAATAAAGTAAAGCCGCCAGGAAGAAGACGCTTAATAGCGTATGAATAAATAATAGATACGGCTGAGGTACATCGGAGTGTTTGTTGGCTCGTTTTTTTTTATGCGAATATCACCTTTCACAAACGTGGGCAACTTTAAAAACGACTGACGGAAAGCGTGCGTAAAAGCGCCCCGGTGTCCAAGAAAGCCCCGAACGCACGCCGGCTTCTCCAAACGTGAGCGAGACGTTTTCTTCTCCGAATTTAAGCTCTTCTCTACGATAAAATAAGAGCGATGATAAAAGGGAGAATGGCCAGTGCCGCCTCTTGCCGCGTGGGTGGGGCTGACAAGAATAGACTACATTATGCAGTTCATTTAGTTAACAAGTGAAATAATGGGGAAGCGTGCAGTGGGAATGCCGGGAGAAAAGCACAAAACCCCATTGAGGGCTCTTGGCCGCTTGCAGCGTAACCGTCACATGGCGGAACCGAATCCACGGCGGCTATTTAAGGGGCGGCCGCGCGCCTTCAGCACCACTTCGCTGTCCGCCGCGCCAGGGAAGAGCACGCTGACGCACCGAGCCGCGCGCCGACTTCACACTCCACGCGCACCGAGCAACAAGTCCGGGCAAAGATGCCGAGGTCCTTCCTGGTGGATTCGTTGATTTTACGGGAGGCCGGCGACAAGGGAGGCGACAGCAACCCGCCGCTGTTCCCCTACGCGGTGCATTCGCCGCATCACGCGCACGGGCTGCCGGGCTCGTGCCACTCCAGGAAGGCCGGGCTGCTGTGCTTCTGCCCGCTGTGCATGGCCGCGTCCCAGCTGCACCCGGCGCCGCCGACGCTGCCGCTCCTCAAGGCGTCTTTCCCCCCGTTCGGCTCGCAGTACTGCCACTCGTCCCTGTCCAGGCAGCACTCGTCGTCCAGCGGCGTCAACCTGAGCCACGCGCCGGGCATCTACCAAGCCGCGTACTCCGTCCCAGACCCCCGGCAGTTCCACTGCATCTCCATCGGTGAGTAGCGGACGAGCCGGCGCCATCAGCGCCGTGCTTGGCAAACGCCGCGCATCACGTCTTTGCAGAATGTCCCCCCCTTGCCTGACCGTCTCTTTCACTTCCACAGACAACGGCAACGGCAAACTCCAGAGCAGCAAGCGCATGCGCACCGCCTTCACCAGCACGCAACTTCTGGAGCTGGAGCGGGAGTTCACCTCCAACATGTACCTCTCCAGGCTGAGGCGCATCGAGATCGCCACGTACCTGAATCTGTCCGAGAAGCAGGTGAAGATCTGGTTCCAGAACCGCAGGGTGAAGCACAAAAAGGAGGGCAAGAGCAGCGGGCAGAGGACCGGCGCGCACAGCTGCAAATGCTCCTCCGTGTCCACCACCAGGTGCTCAGAGGAGGAGGACGACGACAGTCCCATTTCTCCGTCCTCGTCTGAGAAGGAGGACGTGGACCTGTCCGTCTCCCCGTGAACTGCTCTCGTTTCCCACACAAAAAAGAAAAAAAAAACAAATCCTCATCATTTTGACTACAGCCAAAACAAAAAGACTGTCCCACTGGCGTTCAGTCTTCTGTATATAGACAGAGAATATTTTAAATCAGGGAATCGCCCTGAAATATTGTAAAGTTGTATACATGTTGTACGTTTTGTATGTAGTTTTTTTCTGAAAACAGTCATTTGTTGTTGCCATCAGATTAATATGGAAGGCATATTTGTACAGAACGCCCCCAAAAGACAATACAGACATTGCTTATTAGTACTTTGGGGAAGACAGGATTTTGTACTTGCTAAATAGATTCATTCTAAGTGGATGGAGCTGTGACTTAAAATATGACACGTCTGAGTGAAATGCCCCCCATCGTCACACCTGAGACCAACCTGAATTTTATCTTCAGTGTAATTGAAGAATATTTATTTATTTAAAAATGTGAAATAAAAAATATTTCTGAGCGACGGACCATGTTGTCGTGTGGACTAAATATTTGAGTTTTGCGCACCGCTCAGTGCGCTCTGTGGCGCAAATCAGCCCGAGTATGGTACTTTTAACCAATTAAATAAAAAAAAAAAACTTGTGAGAAAAATGAAAGATAAGTCAAAATATTTGGCGAATATTAGTGGTTAAAATTGTAACATAAATAACATGTTTTCAAACTGTTGCTGGAAGCGCATTTTGGAAAGATGAGGACACGCAGCGCTTGATTCAGTTTCTGTAATTGATTTTCCCATTAAATTAAATCTGCTTTGCACCTATGATAAGGCTTTAAAAAACTGGACGCTCGTGGTTTATTTTAATTTTTTCCACGTAAAGCAAAACAAAGTGGGTGTTAAATTTGATTTCCTATTCACTGTTTCCCATAATTTAGACAGACTAAAATGTTTATATGTCTCAAGAGCAAAGCAGGATGTATAACCCAAACCAGTAATTGAAAACCTAAATGATCTCCATCATTGAGCAGCAATAAACTCATTATCATGTTGTCCTCTTCTGCGCTTTCCCTGGGGGGCACTGAGCCCAGCTTGGCCCTTGCGCAGCTCTTTTTAAGTTTTATCCCAGCTGAAAAGATTTCTCGTGTGACTGAGTTAATAATCACTCTCTGTGTTATAATAGTACACCAGGAATGCGCATATCTTAAGATAACCATCTAACATGAAAACAAATGAGCAAAGAACGCAGTTTGGTGTCCATGACCGAAATCGGTGGTGTTATGAACTCCAGAGAAGCGGGCTTATTTGAGATTTTAAGAACATAAGCACAATTATTTATTAGTGTGCAATTTGTGTATTTTTATGAATAATTCAAACCACGAGAATGAATTGAGAAATGTGTGCCAACTGTGATAATATAGCATGCTCAAATATAGTCGTTTTGGAAGCTGCTAAAATGTTGGTGTTTTTAAAGAATAAATCTTAAAATATTGTATGTATAAATTTTTTAAATTTCCGTGAAATTGTGTTGAGTAGTGCAGTAAACAGCTCTAACTCCACCCCCCCACCCCACCCAAAAAAAAAAAAAAAACTATAGAAGCGCACGTACCCACTTCTGTTTAACCATTTTACGCACTGCTGCACCTGCTCTCTGACCGAGGCTTTGCTTGTCAAATTCACATTTCTTACTTTGAATTGGCTTTAAATGAAATCTACTCCTCTATAAAAGTATCTGTGCGCTTTTAAAAGAGAGGAAAAACTGTCCTCAAACTGCGTTCAGCCCGTCATCTGCGTGCGGGTGCCTGCTTTGGGTGTGGAGTTTCACTTGTGAAGTTTCATTTAATTGTTCACTTAACCATATTAACAAAACTCTAATATTTGCATTTGTTAAGGTATGGGATTAGACCATTTTGTTAATTGCACCATAGAGCTCCATTTTGCTCACACAGTCCTCTGGAAAGCGCCCTTTATCCATTCAATAGCCCGGGGGTATGCGCCCTGGGGGAGCTTATACGCTCGCTGCTTCAAATGCTCAATTTATTTATTCTTAATTTTGTGCCGATCAATTCATTGAAGCAAAAAGGACTACGGTGTCTTTTTAAAAAGAAGAAAAGGGAATTGTGGACGTAACCTTGACGGAGCTGAGGAGAGGGCTCCCCTGACGCTGGAGAGCCGCTTGAGTCAACAGGCGCCCATCTAGCAGACTCGCCCTTGTCTTTATTCCGGCTAATTTTTTATTTACGGCTTTTCTTTGACATGTCTCTTATCTATCAGATTAAAAGAACAGCTTGTAACAAATCAGTCTGCACGATTTACAACAGCATTAAAAGGGGACAAAGGGAGCAGGCAGTCAGTACCTGAGAGTCTGGTAGACGGCGCGGCGCTGCAGCTGATTCGATGGTTTGAAAATACGCACGAAACAAAATACTTGAATCCTGAAAAAGAGCCTTTGTACGTTTCTTTAGAAATCAAGCAATTCTGCATGACAAAGGACAATTAATAAGCCGTCTTTTCACGACCAGCAGCTGGTTTCCCCGTCAAGGAAAGTTGGAAAAAATTCAGACTGAATGCGCGCAAAAGCCCTTTGCGCGCAGACAGCAACCCAAGGTGACCCATTTGGCACAGTTAAAATAACCAAGCCGAGGTAAAAGCGAGGGAACTGTCAAAAACATTTAAGCTGAAATATCTTGAAATTGCAAATCCCTTTATGTGGAGGGACGCTGCCGATGTGGGTTAGTGGTACAAAGGAGGTGGTTAAGTTGGAGAGGCTTTGGAAACGGACACGTGGCTTCTCAATGAGGGCTCTTTTGGACCCGCGTGGCTTGCTGTGGCACTGCACATTCAACTGCTTTAAACTTATCCAGCTTAGTAAAAGTGTGCAGTAAAGCTCAACAAGTTAACCTGCACACTTGAAGGAAACATTTTTTTAAACTTTTAAACAGTTTAACACACTTATAAGGCGTTTGTTTAGTCACGTTTTTAGGGCAAAAATGTTGCTTTTGCAGAGTTTGCTTGTAAATGTAAATTGCTGAGTTATAAAAAACAGAAGAGAGGCTATTTCCACCATGATGTTTGAAAGTGGAACTTAGCTGTTAAATGTTTTTGTATTTACGTTTTATTGCCCCTGTGCAGCGTGTGAGGTTTTCTATAGTTTGCAGCCATTTGGGCCACCAAAATAGCCACACGAATATACAAATGAGGACATTTTTATGCCGTTTTGAGTAGGAAAGGCTCGAATTTTGCACTAATACACAACAAAAGAGAGCAACATTAAAGCAGCATGTGCACCCCGCGGTTTACAGCTGATTTATGCCCGGAATACACCCGGTCCCGCTCCCCGTTTCATAAGGACTGTTGCGGTGGAAGAAAAGCGACACGTCTCATTACAGAGCTGCTTTTTGGACACTTAAATGTGTTCAGCCGGCCGGGGTGCAGAAGAAGGAAGCCGCTCGTCGTCGCCTGGAAGCCCGGCTGCATTCTGCTGCCACATTTGAGCCCATTCAGCTGCACGTAATGGGTCCAACAGCTGATCAGCGGTGCAAGATGAAGGGCTGGCGCGCACTTTCACGTCTCCTCCGTCGCCCCTCGCTAATTGAATATTCAAGGCGCGCACGGCGCTCTCTGCTCGCCTTTTTCAGCGCTCTCTGGTGGGAGAGCACGCCTTTTTTTTTTTTCCAATTCGCGGCCCGTGCACCGGCGGGGTCAGAGGTCGAGAAATAATGAACTGCGGACGTGGAAGCGACCTCTGCCAGCGCCGGTGGAAGCGTGTGGACGCCTGCGGTGGAAATATCCGCCACGCAGAGGCGCCTTGGACGAAAAACCACGCGGTAGGTCGGTGAATGTGGGAGCGAGAGATTTCTGGAGCAGACTGCGATAGGTTAAAGACGAGGTGGATAATGTAAAGTTGGTGGGCTGGTGAGGTTTTTGGAGACACGGGTGTGACGGTGAAACACACCAGATATGTTTGCATTAGATTATAGAATTAGACTGGAGACTG
Source organism: Pholidichthys leucotaenia (assembly GCA_020510985.1). Classification (NCBI taxonomy): domain Eukaryota; kingdom Metazoa; phylum Chordata; class Actinopteri; order Cichliformes; family Pholidichthyidae; genus Pholidichthys; species Pholidichthys leucotaenia. The sequence goes on from CM035844.1 coordinate 32,305,097, forward strand.
TAGAAAATATAAATGCGCTGTAAACTGGATTGTTTTGTAGCAGCGACAGGTTCATTTTTGTATTTAATAACTGAAAATCTGTAGTCAACAGTTGTTTTCCTTTCTTCACCAAAGGACGCACAAATCCCCCACCAACAACTAAACATAATGCAACATAAATCACGTATGCGTGTTGCTTTTCTAATCAAACGGGCGGGTGACCTCTAATCTTTCACCCGCAGTGTAAAGCAGGCAGTTGAAACATCTCAGTGCACCTGCTGAACAGCGTTTCTCTTTTCAGCAGGTTTCTCAGTCCAGCGGCTTGTCTGGCTGGACACTGTGGAGCAGGAGCGCCATCTGGTGGCAAAGACTGGAGTGAGCTGATTAGCACCAAACTACAACCAGCAGCAGCGCGCCACGTGAGCTCTGGCCCACAGCCAGATGCCTGGAGGAGGAGTAAATTTAGAGAAAAAAGTTGCAAATTTGTGAAAAGGAAAACCTTACAAGTTCAAAATAAGCAAATGTGTGTTCATTTATAATAAAATGTTAGCAAAATTCTGAGGAAAAAAACACATTTGCAAGAAAATATGCAAATTTAAGGAAAAACGTTGTTATTACAGAGCAAAACCTTTTATAGCCAAGGGGATGGGCTGTTAAGCCCCAACAGGGGGTTCGAACCCACAACCTCCAGCTCCAGAGTCCAGCACGCTACTGTGTCGCCAAAAGGATCAACCCACTTGGCAAGCAAAGTAGGAATGCTTTTATTGACTCCGTTACACTTTATTATTTTGCAGTATTATTTTTTAAATGCTTAGAATTAATGTTCCCAGAGCAGTGGTTGCCAATCAGTGGCCACAGGTCAGTCTGTGGCTGTACTGGGCTACTTCTAGGTGTGAACGTGAACAGGGCATCCTCGAAAAAGAGAGGTTGCCTCTCCATGGACCTGAAACAAACCAATTGCTATCTTTGCTCTCACTCCCTTTAGTTAACAGGGAAGCAAGATTAAAGACTTAATACCAACATGACAGCATTTAAATGGGAGGACAATCTGTATCACAAAATGAAAATGCATTTAAGGGCAAGGAGCTTTTTAACCACCTCCTCCACAGCCCTGCTGACACTGGGGAGACTTGATCATAATTATGCACAAACTTCACCCAAACTTCTCTTTTAAATCAAAAAAAGAGAAACTGTTCAACTCAGCCGAGGTCCATTAATCTCCTCTGATGATTGCAAAATTGTTTAAACTCAAAACAACTGTCAGGATATTTTCATTTTGAATCATTCAAGAATGACAGTGAATGAGTTTAAAAAATTGCTTAAAAAAACTGTCATAATTAGATAATAAACTTTGGTTTTGCACGCACCTGCCAGCTCTTCTCAGGGCCGTGGTGACAGCCATTTTCCTGTTACAGGGCAGACTGGTCCGATAGTTAAATTAAAAAGAGGACGAGCCACTGAATCGTAAACCCATACACCATTTTTTTTTCTGTGCAGTGAAAAACTCTGCTGTGTCTTCCAGTAGTTTGTATTTAACTGTCCTCATTTAACAAAAAGCAATGGCTGAGAGTGTTTTTCATTAACTGGGATGTGTGCACATGAATGGACAAGAAATATGATAATATGATGACAGATACGACAGACTAGTATGTGGACAGAATACTTCGTCACAGAAGAGAGGTTTGTTGTTTAAAATCTTCAGACAGTATCCCGCCAGGCCTCCCCTGTGTGCCACATCCACACCAGAATGCACACATACTCCCTGTTTATTCATTAATTCTCCTAAAAAATGTCTAATCTATAGACTATACTCCAATGGTAAGTCCGTTATTAAAATGAAAATGTGGATGGAATAAACTATTAAGTGCATCATCATATTATAATTAAAATGACAGGTGATTCGATTATAACTGCTACAATTAAAATAACAGAAAATTCCTGCACATGCTTAGTTTCCTCATGTGCTCTTGTCAGTAGGTGCTGCACAATTTCAAACATGCTGCTGAAATAGCACTGACAATGCACTTCTGATGACAAACCTTTTTCTTGATCAAAAGTGCATTGTCATAAAATACAACAAAATACCGATGCGCATGAGATTGTGCGCTCCCACACCTCTAAAACGAGCCTCCTCCTCCCAGCACAAAGCCAGTGCACCGTCTGTAGGTAATTAGATGGTGTGACGCAAAGTGTAAAAAACAGAAAATGTACTGAGAGAAACTAAAACGCACTGGTGCAAGACAGAAAGTACTGTGCAAAAGATCGCTGTTGACCATCATAATATAGGCCCCAAAGATGTACAACCACATAGATCTTTTCGTTTAGGTTTTTTATTCTTTGAACTTTCTGGTTTCACTGAAGATAATGAAGATGAAACTTATCCCCAAATTCTTAAATGTTTTTTTTTTTCCAGTAAACACACATGGGTCTCTTTAACATTTTCAGTTTCAACACTATACAAATGATGGGAAAAAATATAACAATACAGTCTACATTAACATCCATGTTATCATTCATACTGTCCATCCAAATAATAGAAAAGCACACTGTAAATTTAATACAACATGGTAACTTAAATAAAATGTAACATCCAAACTTTTCAGATCTGGTTTTTAAAAAACGTATAAACAATGTGAATATTGCATCATCTGACTCTGCCTTTAAGCACATCAACTATACTGATGGACACTTAGCTCGCACAAAGTCAACATCCAGTTTACTGTTTGATGAACTCTTCCAAAAGTTCACAACTACTAATGATTGACAACCACAATATTCTATTTTGTTTATAAGCTTCTTTTAATCAGGGATTACTATGAGAGTATTACCATTTACAAAAATCACAGTCTGACTATTTACTATTAGGTCATGTGGTAAATTAATAAATATTTCCATTTTTGTTTCTTTTCTAGGCTGTCTATTTTAAGTGAGTCAACATTTTTTGCTCCACCTTTAATGTGCACTATTCTTTTAAGGATTCAGTCGCGTTTGTAATGTCCTGCAATGTACTGGATTGTTCCGTTTAAAAAGGTTCTGCATCTTCAGAACAACCGATACAGGCTGTCTTCAGGTGAATGTGTAAACTCCATCCACCAAGATGTATTAGATTTAATTGAGATGTCTTTTACAATTTGTCTATGTGCAGTACTAGTTCTTCACTCCATTTCAGACAAAAACGCCATAGTTCTCCTGTACTGATATGCAGTAATGTGGCAGATGCATCCATGAGTAATTTTAACCACCATGCAAGATAATTTACTTTTTTGGTTTGTTACCTCCGCTAAGGAGGTAATGTGATCGGTGTAGTTTGTTAGTTAACAGGATAACACAAAGACTACTGGACAGATTTTGATGAAATTCTCACCAGACGTGGCCCTTGGGCTGTGGATGAATCCATTAGATTATGGAGGTGATCCAGGGATGTGCATTCTAGGTCCCTTTTTCACCTTCTTTAACACTGCAAGATGGGGCCTTGGTGAAGGTATGTGCTCTCCGAGTGCCCTCTGTCTTGACAGTGCATTGAGTACCTCCACCAAGGCCCTATCTTGCAATGTTAAAGTGAAAACTGATTCAGAATCCACATCCCAGGATCACCTCCAAAATGTAATGCGTTCATCTGTAGCCGAAGGGCCACGTCTGGTGAAGATTTCATCAAAATCCAGGCAGTAGTTTTTCATAATTCTGCCAACAGCCAGACAAACAACAATGTTCTGAGAGATAGGGCTTTGGTGGAGGTATGTACTCTTAGTGCCCTTTAGTTATTAAATTCACTTAATCTTTCCCATAACGATAATCTATCTCAAACCCAAAGGCTGCATTTACACTACATGGTTGAAGTGACCCAGTTCCATTTTTTTCTTCCACATGGCACGGATCTGTACCATGAACATGTAAACATGGAGGAAAAAAGCACATGGAATCGGATATTCTCAGACTGGATTCAGGCCTCATTTGTATTTGGAAATTAACCTTATATGAAGTGGACGTCTATGCATATGGCATTAGTGTAAGGGGACAGATCAGGTTTTCCCTTTCAGTGTGAGTCTAGTCATTAAAATGTTACGGTTGTACGTTTTCTTTATGATGTAAAAACACATGCAAAAGACTTTCCGTGTGTGCTCTGCTAAAAACAAACAAGACTACTCTAAAAAGCAAAAGTCAACCAAAAATTCTGTTCCCGTTTTAAAAAAAAATATGAAGACCTGAATGACATTTGTCATTATTCCCGGGCATCGTTTTTTTTTTTTTTTTTTTTAACTTATGTTGCTTGTTAGCTGCAATTATGGAGAATGGGGAAAATGCAATAGAGGATAAGGACTCAGGCTAAAGTACACTGAAGTTTATATGCAAGTTCAGGCAAGCGACAGTTGTTGCTATGCTGTAGGATGATCTTCACTCGTCTGTAGTGGAGATATGTTTCTGTCGCCTCTAGTCTGTCAAGATTAGCAGTTTTGTCATCCGATTCCTTTGCGGAGGCAAGCATGCTGCAGTGCTGGGCAGTGAAGGTCCATTTACTGGGCTCCATAATGAAGTCCTCGTTTCAGGACTTCCTTGCAGTGGAGGTGCAGACGGCCAACAGATCAGGTGCCTTCTTTGAGTACACTGTGGAGCACAGAAGGTGAAATTTAGGCATATTGTGCACATGACCAAGCCATCTAAGTCGGCTGTATTTCAGCTGAGGTGACAGGTCTGGAGCTGGTTATACCGAATAGCTGTTCATTGGTCATCTCATCTTTCCAGGAAACACCAAGTACAGCTCAGAGCAATCTAGTGTGGATGGAAGGTGTTGAGTCCGTCCTCCTGCCGACAACAGGTAGTCCAAGAAGCAGCGCCATAAAGGAGAACACTCAACATGCATTCCTCATATACCCTGACTTTCGTCTTAACAGTTAGATTTTTTTCTTTTCTCACCACACATTTTCAAGCTTTCCAAACACTTTAGCAGCCTTCCCAATTCATGCGGAAAGTTCTTGATCCAGACAAAGGTTAGAGCTCATGGTGGATCCCAGGTATGGGAATTTGTCGACATTTTCTAGAGGAGTGTCGTCTATAAAGAAATCCTGCTCAGCAGAGAGAGAGCACCACAGTCTTCTTGAGACAGATGGTGAGTCCGAACTTTTGATAGGCACTGAAGAAGGCATCAAGAATTTACTGCAGCTGAGTGGCAGAAGCAGCACAGCGTGTCATCATCTGCATACAGGAGCTCATGTGTAACAAGCACTTGAACTCTGGTATATGTAAGTAGACAGGCCAAAAAAAAAAAAAAATGGATCTGGACATCAAAGTCTGCAGGGTAAATGTGGCCTCAGATTTATTTGTGGACCTTTTGGTGAGGCCTGGCTTCTAATTGCAGAAGTTTAAACTTCAAGGACTTGGTATGAATATCCAGTACGAGGATATATAATTTACTTAATTTAGCAAAATATTCCGATTATAGTAGTGTTTCTCCCAGCATCAATCTGAAGGTTATATGTTCAATTATATAAAACCTCAGCAACACACTGCTTTATAGTGACTGGCAAAACATTTAAATCCTGCATCTCTAATATATTGTTAACCTGATTCCAGCATGAAATTAAGCTTTTAAAAAAGAAGCAATTGGGTAGTTAACTGCCAATTGTGTTTTGGGTTTTTTTTTAAATTAAGACAAATTTGATAAGCAAAACATGACTTATGAAGGTAATGGAAGAGGAACAGTTGGGAGTCGTACTTGATAGACTGAAGCTGGAGATGACATCCACTGTGATGCCACCCGTTAGCTCGTAGGGTGTCACTCTGAAGGTTAATTTGTTAGTGTTAGCATTTTGAAACAGGATGCAAAGAGTGAGGGATGGAAGCTTATTTGCATTCATTGTCAATCTGGGCACCAATAGGGACTGAAAGGTACAAAGTAAACATTCTATACTGAGTAAATCTTTGGTTACAAAGAATGAAAGCTGACATATTTTCAAGACTTCCATAAAAACAGAATTTCTTTTAGAAAAAAGAGGGAGAGACAGGAGTGTCCCCATCCTTAGAATTACAGGTTTTAGCCACATTTGTTTAACACGTCAGACCCAGAAACAAAAAAAAGTTGAGACAAAACAACTCTCACATACAGTATTCATGGCTTCTTCCCCACATACACCCGATTTTTTTAAACAATACTTAATCTTTTAAGCAATGAATGCAACAAATAAAGTCAACTAACTGCCATATCTTTTTCATGTTTCCACATTTGTGTCCTTTATACTGCATCTATTTACATACATCCAGTCTCCTATCCAGTGAGTGAGCCCGGGTCACTCAATCTGCCGGTGGCTCCTGCTGTCAAATATCATCGACCTTCTCTGTGGCTGGTAGAAGCAGCTAGTCGATGTTTCAAGCCTCTGTCCACTTTTCGGAATAGTCATTTTATTTTGGAGACCAATCCCCTCCGGCATCCTAAAATTGTCCGCCATCTCTTTAGAAAAGACGTTGACTGCTGCTGTGTCATTCAGGCTCTTGGTGGGCGAGAGGAGCTTGCTGTCATCCCCTGACGGAGGATAGTCCATGATGGGAAAAGGAGGGCTAAACAGGATGAGACTCTGGGGTCTCTGTCGGCTCCTAAAAGACGGTCTTTGTAAGACGTTTGCTCTGCCAGGTCTGGGACCGTCAACGAATACGTCCAGACTGGGTGTGTGTCTCCTGGTTATGACTGACAGTTCTGGAGCTGGTGTTGCCTTTGGCGTTTCGCCAGATTTCTCAGCATGCGATTGTTTTTTGTGTTTGGGTGGAGGCTCTTTATTCTCCAGCTCCTCTTTCAGGTCGGGCATGGCGCCGACTTTCTCTGCGCTCATTTTAGGATCATGTTCTTGTTCCTTCGCCGCGTCATTTTCAGGTCTGCTGTGCGGTATCTGACTGTACTGCACCTTGGGAGGCACAACGGGCACGGCTTTGGCCTGGCATGTTTTGATCATGAAGGCAGTCCGTACAGAGGACACACTGACCGGGGCGGAGTTGCGCCTGAGAGGTGCCTGCCGATCATTCAGAAAGAGCTCCAACTCACAGGGGAGTCCGTTGTTGTGAACGGCTCCAGTCACAGCCGGCAACCCTCTGCTGTGGCAGGAGTAAAACTCAAATGAATTACAATTTTGCTGATTAGAAATGTCTCTGATGTAACGATGTCCCAGGTCTAAATTAAGCGAATATGGTCTGTGTTTAGAATAGAAATTTTCCTCCTTTTTCTCAGACACAACTGCCTCACACGACATTTGCCTGTTAAATCTTTGAGATGACACTGTATGCTTCTGTTTTGTTGTGCTACACTTTGCTGTTTGAGGTTGTGTTGGGTTGCTGCTGCTCAAACTGACCCGTGAAGGCGCTGACGGCATATACGCCCATTTAGTTTCTGGTTTTCTGCTGCTATCCTGAGGAACATCCTCAGACATAATCTTAGCGTTTGTAATAAAGGATTGTTTGTTGTCATCCAGTGGAGAAGAGGAAATCTGCCCCGCTTCCGAGGTAAAAGGTGACAGCTGCTGAAACAGCTCTTCCACATCAGGTGAGTGGAGTGGGCTGGTAACCCACTGCTTCATGGAGCTAAGATCCTCCCAGGGCTCCACCAAGTCCAGCTCCTCAAAGTGTCCTGCACACCCTTCGTCATCATCCAGGTTCGGTAGGTCCGGGTTGTTCAGCCCCTCCTCCAAACACACCGAGAGCCTTGGAGCAACCTCTACCTCAGGACTCTCATTTTTCTCTGCAACATCACTGCAGGTCTTTTGGTCCTCTTGAGGACTTTTACGTTTTTGAGAATTTGGAGTATCTATATTGTCTGCTCTGGAGAAGCTTGCAACCACTGGAACATCCTTAATTGTCAACAAGTTAGAAACTTCATCCAGACTGGATGCCTTTAAAGGAAGGTGGCGTGGCTTGGTGTAAACCGCATCTCCTTTTTCTAAGGGTGTGAATTTTAGATGTAGCTTCTTTTTCTCATCCACCAAGTCAGCAGGTGGTGAGTCTTTGTGAGGAGGCAGTGAGACGTCCGGTTCAGAGGACTGTTTCTTTGTTGCTTCAGATCCAGGTGTAGTTAAGTTATCATTCAAAGAGGAATTTGAAGACTGATCTCTAAATAGTAAAGACAGAGACGGAGAGCTGCGGCTGCGCTTTGACTTAACATCCATTGTCAGCTTTGTGTTGTCATAAGTAGTAGGAATGAAAGCTGGTTTAAAAGTCTCATCCAGCAGGTCGATTTCAGGTTCAGTTATTTTCAGTTCTTGGAGATCAGGCCACAGCACTTTGTCAGCAGAAGATTCTTTATCCTGAAACCCAAACAACAGCAAGGTTAAAATCAAGGATTTAGCATGTAATTGTAAGACAATGGTGGGTTTTAGCCAGTTGTGTTACTACAATTAAAAAAAAAAGTTAAACCATGTTGGTGGCAAATTGCATGATGTACTAGCCCCAATTCCAATGAAGTTGGGACACTGTGTAAAACGTAAATAAAAAGAGAATACTATGATTTGCAAATCCTTTTCAACCCATATTTAATTGAATACACTACAAAGAAAAGATATTCAATATTTAAACTGATAAACTTTGGTTTCTGTGCAAATATTCACCCATTCTGAATTTGATACCTGCAACATATTCCAAAAAAGCTGGGACAGGGGCAAGAAAAGACTGGAAAAGTGGAGGAATGCTCAAAAACACCTTTTAGGAACATTCCACAGGAGAACACATTAATTGGAAACAGGTGAATGTCATAATTGGGTATAAAAGGAGCATCCCTGAAAGGCTCAGTCATTCACAAGCAAGGATGGGGCAAAGTTTACCACTTTGTGAACAACTGCGTGGGCAAATAGTCCAAGAGTTTAACTATGTTTCTCAACATACAACTGCAGGGAATTTAGGGATTTCATCATCTACAGTCCATAATATCCTCAAAAGATTCAGAGAATCTGGAGAAATTTCTGCACGTAAGCAGTAAGGCCGAAAACCAACAGTGAATGCCTGTTACCTTCGATCACTCGGGTGGCACTGCATTAAAAATAGACATCATTCTGTAACAGCTATTACCACGTGGGCTCAGGAGCACTTCAGCCAACCACTGTCAGTTCACACAGTTCATCACTACATCTACAAGTGCAAGTTAAAACTTTACCATGCAAAGTGAAAGCCATTCATCAACAACACCCAGAAACACTGCCGGTTGCTCTGAGCCCGAGCTCATCTAGGATGGACTGACACACAGTGGGAAAGTGTGCTGTGGTCTGACAAGTCCACATTTCAAATCGTTTTTGGAAATCATGGGCATAGTGTCCTCCGGGCTAAAGAGGAAAAGGACCCTCCAGATTGTATCAGCGCAAAGTTCAAAAGCCAGAATCTGTGATGGTATGCGGGTGTGTTAGTGCCCATGGCACGGGTAACTTGCATATCTGTGAAGTTACCATTAATGCTGAATGGCACATACAGGTTTTGGAGCAACATATGCTGCCATCCAAGCAACATCTTTTTCCAGGGATGTCCCTGCTTACTTCAGCAAGACAATGCCAAGCCACATTCTGCACGTGTTACAACAGTGTGACTTTGTAGTAAAAGAGTGCGGGTACCTGGACTGGCATGTCTGCAGTCCAGACTTGTCTCCCACTGAAAAAGGGGTAGCATATTATGAAGCGCAAAATATGACAACGGAGACCCTGGACTGTTGAGCAACTGAAGTCGTACATCAAGCAAGAATGGGAAAGAGTTCCATAGAAAAAACTTCAACAATTAATGTCCCCAGTCCCTAAACACTAATTGAGTGTTGTTAAAAGGAAAGGTGATGTAACACAGTGGTAAACATGGCCCTGTCCCAGCATTTTTTACAAATTGTTGCAGGCATCAAATTCAAAATGAGTGAATATTTGCAAAAACAAAGTTTATCAGCTTGGACATTAAGGGGCAGCTTTACTAAGGCAGTGCAAATTAGCGAGTGCGCAAATTAGACAGAGCCCCTAAGGGAGTGGCCAAATTTTGCCAGTGATCTACTATCAACATGCAGAATTATGAACACAGACACAGTCACTTCATTTCAATAATGCCCACCCATCCACCAAGGGCACTGCAAAATTGTGCACAGGCACACCTGAGGAAGCAGGTCATCAACAAAGGCACAGCCAGTTTGGTGGAGCATAATATAGTTTTTAAAGCTTTTTTTGAGCTTCTGTTTAAGCGCAAACCCCAGTAAAATAGTTTATTTGTTCATCATATATCAAAGTTTTGATTTTCATTTCACATGGCAGACTCCTTTGTTTAATATGTATAAATTAAAGACTACTCATGAATAAACTGATTATTGACCAACACGTTTATTTTATGAACACTAGAACCATCATGGTCTGATGGAGATTCTGGGGTTTTATTATGTGAATAACTTTGTTTTAACAAAAGCTACAGGTCTCCGAGTTCAGAACTTTTTATAAATGCCACTGAGTTACGGTGTTGCAATTTCAGGGGATTTTTCTATGGATCTGTATGCTCTTTTTGTTGATAATGTCATTGATGTTTTCCTCCTATATTGTGCATCCTGAACTGGGAGAGAGAAATAGAGAGAAGAGGGAATGGAATTACCATTTTATGCACAGCAAAAAGAAATACTGTAAATATAGAAATATGGATAGAGAAAAAAAAAAAAAACGAAGAAAATTGGCAATGTGGAAGATTATACTTCAAGGGCAGGGGGAAGCTGAGGAAAACTCCAGATCCCAGTCTAAACCTCTGCAGAAAAGAAAAAAAAAAAAAAGTCATTATTGGCTGACACCATCTGTATGTCCACTGTGGGTATAAGGGCTCCTATTGTATCCTATTTTATGGATACAAATTTATATAGTAGGCTATATACAGTATAAACAAATGAAATTTAAAAAAAAAAAAACAAACCTGCCGGCTGATGTCCAGTTCAGCATAACACTAATCTCTGTGAGACTGTTGATATTCTATTATTATTCTATTATTATTCTATTATTCTATTATTATTAACAGTACTCTCGGCGCCACACCAGTAGGCTGCCTTTTGCAACAGCGGCTCGATTCCGAGTTTTTTTTCCCCTTCCTCTCTCTTTTGATCACTTTTTTTTTCACCCCACTTATATCACGGACACACAGATCGTCCCAAATGTCTCCTGAGCCGGTGGACGGAGCCACTGTTTATAGCAGGATACGATACAACAGGGAAGAGCTGCTAGCATTTAACCGCCACCCGGTCCCACTGGAAAAACTCGACATACCGAGAGAATTGAGGCGAAAGCGTCGCGGCTGCCGGGCTGGAGTAAGGCGGAGGACAAAAAATATAAGGTACAGACCCTCCCTTCCATCTGTTGTCATGGGAAATGTACGGTCGATACTGGGAAAGTTAGATGAGCTAGCGGCTATCTCCCATTATGATAGCACTTACCGGGAGTGCTCTCTCCTTTTGTTTACTGAGACGTGGCTAACTGAACTAGCAGCAGATGCTAACATTGAGCTGGAGGGTTTTCGCATGATACGAGCTGACCGAACACCAAAGAGTGGCAAAGCTAGGGGCGGTGGAGTGATAATGTATGTTAACAACAACTGGTGCAGACCAGGACATATCACTGTTAAACAACGACACTGCAGCAAAGACATTGAGTTGCTAGCTGTTAGCATGAGGCCTACATATCTCCCGAGAGAACACTCACACGTGATCTGCATTGTTGTTTATGCAAATCCGACGGCGAACGCTGGGACAGCGCGTGACGTCATCCATTCAGTAACCAGCAGGCTGCAGACAGAACACCCAGATGCTCTTCTCCTCATCTCAGGCGATTTCAACCACGTTTCACTGTCTCCCATTCTGCCCACTTTCACCCAGTATGTCACATGCCACACTAGAGACAATAAAACACTGGATTTGTTCTACGCAAACACTAAGGAGGCGTACACCTCATCACAACTCCCCCCACTTGGGAGATCGGATCACAACTTGGTTCATCTCCGACCAGTGTACAAACCCCTAGTGCACAGACAACCTCCGGCCATGCACACTGTGGAGTTATGGTCTGAGGAGACAATGGACACTCTAAAGGACTGTTTTGAAGCCACTGCCTGGAAGCAGCTCTGCGATCCACATGGTGAGGACATCGATGGCCTCATTCACACCTTCACGGGCTACCTCAGCTTCTGTGTGGACAAATCCGTTCCCACCAAGACCATACGGCGTCACTCAAACAACAAACCCTGGATCAACCCTGAGATAAAAACACTTCTGAGAGAGAAGAAGAGGATCTTCAGGTCGGGGAACAGGGAGATGCTGAAGTCCATACAGAGGGAGCTGAGGAGAAAGATCAGAGAAGGCAAGGACAGCTTCAGGAAGAAGATGGAGGACAAGCTGCAACAGAGCGACATCAGCGGGGTCTGGAGAAACCTCAAAACCATCTCGGGGCTCCAGAATACCTCCCCCCAGACCACGGGGGGCAGGGAGTGGGCGAACAACCTGAATCTGTTTTTCAATAGATTTGACCAACCGCCCTCCCCCCTGTCTACACAACAACCACTGCTGCCTCTAAGAAATCAAGTCCTGCTGCCCACTCCCCACTCCACCGACACCCCTCCCCACTCCACCGACACCCCCCCCACTCCCAACACACAGCCCCCCATCCTGACCCTGACCAAGACCCAGGTGAGGACGGAGCTGAGGAAGATCAAGGCGAGGAAGGCGTCGGGACCGGACGGCATCAGCGCAAAGCTCCTCAAGTCCTGTGCAGACCAGCTGTGTGGGATTGTGACGTATATCTTCAACATGAGCCTGAAACTGGGGAGGGTACCACAGCTGTGGAAAACATCTTGTGTGGTACCTGTACCAAAAACTTCCCACCCCAAAGACCTGAACAGCTACAGACCGGTGGCCTTGACGTCCCACTTGATGAAGACCCTGGAGAGACTGCTCCTTGCTCATCTCCGCCCCCTGGTGGAACCAGCGATGGATCCACTCCAGTTCGCCTACCAGCATGGCATTGGGGTGGAGGACGCGGTGATCTTCCTCCTTCACCGTTCTCTGTCCCACCTGGAGAAGCCCGGGAATATGGTGAGGATCATGTTCTTTGACTTCTCCAGTGCTTTCAACACCATCCAACCGATGATCCTGAAGGACAAGCTGCTGCGCGCAGGGGTGGACCAGCACCTGTCATCATGGATCCTGGACTACCTCACGAACCGGCCTCAGTTTGTGAGAACCTGGGACTGTGTTTCCGACACGATCATCAGTAGCACGGGGGCCCCCCAGGGAACGGTGCTGGCTCCCTTCCTGTCCACTCTTTATACTGCGGACTTCTCACACAACACAACACATTGCCATCTACAGAAGTTCTCTGATGACTCTGCGATCATTGGTCTCATCTCCAACGAAGCTGAGTACAGAGGGCTTATCCAGGACTTTGTGGACTGGTGCCATCGGAACTGCCTCCAGATCAACGCGAGGAAAACTAAGGAGCTGGTGGTGGACTGCCGCAGGCATGGGCAGCCCCTCACAGCACCAGTAAATATACAGGGAACAGACATCGAGATGGTGACATCCTATAAGTACCTGGGTATTCATCTGAACAATAAACTAGACTGGTCACACAATACTGACGCACTCTACAAGAAGGGACAGCGCAGGCTGTTCCTGCTGAGGAGACTCAGGTCTTTTGGTGTACAAGGGGCGCTGCTGAAGTCATTCTATGACACGGTGGTGGCATCAGCCATCACTTTTGGAGTGGTCTGCTGGGGCAGTGGCATTACTGCAGCCGATAGGAAGAGACTGAACAAACTGATTAAGAAAGCTAGCTCTGTCCTGGGGCAGCGCCTTGATCCGATGGAGGAGATAGGAGAGAGAAGGACGGTGGCTAAACTGTCATCTCTGCTGGAGTCCGAGTTCCACCCTATGCAGGACATACTGGATGCACTGAGGAGCTCATTTAGCAGCAGACTACATCATCCCAGGTGCACAACCGAGAGGTTTCGTAGGTCCTTCCTACCAACGGCTGTCAGACTGTACAACCTAAGCAGGGCTGCTCGCAGAGATAGCAAAAAGACGTAACAAACTAATAGTTTTTTTTTTTTTTTTTTTTTTTTGAATGCAAAAGATGCAATAGACTTACACAATGGTCCTCTCCGGCATACAACTAGGAACATACCGGTCGCTGTGGAGGGTGAGAATATGTATGGGCACATAATCATACCATGTAGGATAACTAAATAGACGGTTATGCTGTTTCATCCCACCTAGCAACAATGCTCTGCACTGTGTGTGTTTATATATTTACATATTTATTCCATCTAGCTACAATGCTCAGCACTGGGTGTGTTTATGTTTATATTTATATATCTATATATTTATTCCATCTAGCTACAATGCTCCGCACTGTGTTTTTATATATCTACATATTATTCCATCTAGCTACATTGCTCCGCACTGTGTGTGTTTATATACTTGCATATTTATTCCACCTAGCTGCAATGCTCCGTACTGTGGGTGTTTATATATTTACATATTTATTCCATCTAGCTACAATGCTCTGCACTGTGTGTTCATATGTTCATGTGTTTATTCCATCCAGCTACAATGCTCTGCACTGTGTGTCTGTGTGTGTGTGTATATATATATTTTATAGTGGTATGTACATATGTATATTGGCTGCTCTTGCTTGCTTGTTTTTTTTTCTTGCCTTCTGATTGTTGCTCTGAGTGTTGCTATCCCTGTGCTGTTGCAATCCTGGAATTTCCCCGTTGTGGGACTAATAAAGGCTTATCTTATCTTATCTTATATTCGTATAATCTGTTCTTCTGTCATGGCAAATAAAGTCAAGCGCAGGGAGAAGCTTCTCTGTCATCGGCCACGCACCCTCGCTTCTCGCCGGTGTCTCGGCACCAACGACCGCTATCATGTCAGGCACAGATGAATTAAGACAAGCTTTGGGCCGTTAAATCCTGGCACATTTAGCAGGAGACCAACAACCACAAGCCTTAGTAAATCACCTTGCGGCAGTCATTTAAATACTCCCCTCCCTCAAATTTTGCACTTTGACATGACAACTCCCACAAATACATATGCAATGAGGCCAGGCACAAAGTTAACATAGTCCACGCCTTTCCACCGCTAATTTTGCCCTGCGCCCTTTAGTAAATCTCAACAGTAGTTTTTTAATGCCAAAACAGGGTTTTGTGATGGCACAGCACGTTAGTAAATCTGCCCCTAAATATCTCGTCTTTCTAGTGTATTCAATTTAATATAGGTTGAAAAGGATTTGCAAATCATTGTATTCTATTTTCATTTACATTTTACACAGCGTCCCAACTTCTTTGGAATTTTGGTTTGTAGTATCAGTAGCTATAAAGAAGATAAAAAGAATTTTTAAGACCCTTTTAGGGCCACTTGAGCAAATTTAAGACTTTTATATTTGCAAGAAGTCTTTGACCACATTCAGTTAGGCTTATCCAATATTTTGCAGGAACTGAAATTAATGCATATTTTGGCTCAATCATTTAGAGTTTGCTAGGGTCTGTGTTGCCACCAAATAATTAAGTTATTCAAGTAAAAATACCTGAAACTAGTCCCTACCCCAACAACCAACAGTCGGCACATAACAGGACAAAAATCTCAAATTTACAGGAAAGAAGCTTGCATATTTATAATAAATAGGCTCACAAGCAAAAAAAAAGTTTTCTAACTAACTAACCTGCACTTATATAGCGCTTTTCTAGTCACAAAGACCACTCAAAGCGCTTTCACTAATACTAACCCTCTATTCTAAGCGCCTATAGGAAACAGATATCTAGGGACAATTTAGAACAACCAATTAACCTAACATGCATGTCTTTGGATTGTGGGAGGAAACCGGAGCCCCCGGAGTAAACCCACGCAGCACAGGGAGAACATGCAAACTCCACACAGAAAGGTTCCAACCCCTGCCAACCTGGGGATTCGAACCATGAACCTTCTTAGCTGTAAGGCAACAGTGCTAACCACTGCACCACCGTGCTGCCCATGTTTTCTGACAAAAAAGGCACAAATGTACAAAAAAGGTGCAAATTTATAAGGAAAAAAAAGCCCAAAGTTCTAAGAAGAAACTTGCAAATTTATGAGAAAACATCACAAACTGGAGAATTTAGGACTAACTGGCGTTCATTCTGCTCATATCACTTTCCGTTGTGTTAAAAGGCAAACACAGTAGCTACAAATTCACAAAATTCAACAGAAGGATTTCACCCCCCAATAAAAGAAAACATAACTAAGGTGTTTATCATATGTGGCATTTCTAGGACTTCTGAAATACAAGTTCAAGGATTAATTGCCTTTAGTAGGAATAATTTTGGATAAACTAACTTCAGGCTAGGTAAACTCTATAATGACAAGTGATTCACCAGTGGTTTTTCCATTGGCTTGTTGTGCAGTTGTTTCCCAGAAGATGGCACTGCATTGTCGTCTTCTCTTGCATCTGTAAAGGATACCGTTTCCAGTTTACAAATATTTCTCCCTGCTTGACCTTCTTGCATGACGCCCTTGCATCTTGTATCTAAATAAAATGGATATGTTTTGTCTTAATAAACATGTATGCATAACGGACTACATTAAATGTGCTAAAAGAAGTTGTTCTCACCCTGTGGCGAAAGAGCAGAGGTCAGCTCATCTGTGTTATTCCTTACTGCTCCGTCCTGCTTCCTTGGCTGCACTTGGGGGAAAGTGTTGCTCTTGGCGATGGGGGCGCTCCGCTGTGAAGCTTCTTTGTAAGGTTTTAGAGTTGCTGCTTTGTCCTTGGTATGGCCCCTGCATGGCGTGCTGTTAGAGCTGATAACAGCTGACACACGCAAGGGTACAGACACAGCGAAAGGCTCGGATATGTTGACGGCTCTGCGCTGATGCCTTGGTGAGGACTCCAACGGGAAGAAGCTTCCTGGAAAGGAGGGCCGAGAGGAGCTGCTGTGTGAGGAGCCCGAGTACAGCAGCCTCCTGTTTTTAGGAGAGGTGGGCTTGTAGCCACTAAGGTCATCACCTTTGAAAACCTTGAGCTGCTCTGGTAGAGTTTTCTGTGGGGGTGTGGACCCCTTTTGGTTAATACTAGTGCTCCAGCCACCTGTTGCCCCACCAGTTTTGTTCCCTTTAAACTCCCAGTTTTGGTCATGTTCACTCAGGTCACACAGTGAGTCAGATCCTAGCGTTCGAGATTTTACATCCGGAATGAAAATACTGCCTGGTCCATCAGCTGGACTATTGCTTCCTGCTCTGTCATCGTCTGCAATAAAAATGACAAGAAAAGGCCACGTATATTTAGTGTTGTAAAAGCAAAGGCACCAACTCATAAGAAAAAGACAGCACAGAATGACTAGATTGCAGTAAATTCCTTGCAAATACATCAATGTTTTAGCCAAACCTGTTGATAAGGAACACAAGGATTCCATGCTCCGAGAAGGACGAAGAGCTGCCTTTTCTGTGGGGGGGAAAATGCACATCCTTCATTCTTGTACTGTAGCCTTTATAATTAAAAATGCACCCAATGCTTGACATTTGATTTGAATTATAGCTTGATTTTTTCTTATATTGTTAATATAAATGAAATGTGCAGTTCTAGGGGAACTTTTTGGCTTCTTACTTCATCCCAGACAGACTGAGTATGTGCTAAGTGCTAAAAAAGTAAATAAATAAAAATTAGAACACTTACAGTTGATGCCAGAAGTTACACAATTTTTTTCAAATTACTTTCTTCAAAGTCAGAAGTTTACATACACTAATATCAGGAAGAGACTTGTGGACCTCCACAAGTCTGATTCATCCTTGGGTACAATTTCCAGATGCCTGAAAGGTCCATGTTCATATGTTCAAACAATTATCCAAAGGTATAAACACCACAAGAATGTCCAGCCATCACACCGCTCAGGAAGGAGATGGGTTCTGTGTCCCAGAGATGAATGTGTTTTGGTGTGAAATGTGCAGAATCAACCTCAGAACAAAAGCAAAAGACCTTGTGAAGACGCTGCTGAAGCTGGTAAAAGAATGTCATTATCCACAGTAAAACGAGTCATGTACCGACATGGGTTGAAAGGCCACTCAGCCAGGAAGAAGCCATTACTCCAAAAGCAACATAAAAAAAGCCAGATTACAATTTGCAAATGTACACAGGGACAAAGACCTTAATTTTTAAAGACATATCCTGTGGTCTGATGAAACTAAAATTGAACCGTTTGGCCATAATGACGATCGTTACATTTGGAGGAAAAAGGGGGAAGCTTGCAAGCCTGAGAACACTATCCCAACTGTGAAGTACAGGGGTGGCAGCATCATGTTGTGGGGGTGTTTTGCTGCAGGAAGGGCTGGTGAACTTCACAAAATAGATGGCATCATGTGGAAATACTGAAGCAACATCTCAAGACAACAGCCAGGAAGTTAAAACTTGGTCCAGATGGGTCTTCCAAATGGACAATGACGCTAAGCATACCAGCACATTAGTTAGTCAATGTTTTGGAGTGGCCATCACAAAGCCCTGATCTCAGTCCCATAGAAAATTTGTGGGCAGAGCTGAAAAGACGTGTGCGAGCAAGGCGGCCTACAAACCTGACTCAGTTACACCAGTTCTGTCAGGAGGGATGGGCCAAAATTCCAGCAAACTACTTTGACAAGCTTGTGGAAGGATACCCAAAACATTTGACCCAAGTCATACAGTTTAAAGGCAATGCTACCAAATACTAAGGAAATGTATAAACTTCTGACTTTGAAGAAAGTAATAAAAAAATTATCTTGAAAATTTAGCAAATATAAAATTTAGCAAATAGAAATAATTTTGGTAATCCTGACTGACCTAAACAGGAAAAGTTTAGTCTGATTTAATGTCAGACAATGAGTAAAAAAAAAGGTTACGTGCCTTTTTATGTAGAGTATGTGAACTTCTGGTTTCAACTATATGTTCTTACTTTTGAATATGAAAAAGACCTAAAAAGACAACACAAGGTTGTCAAGAAATAGATTTTAAAAAGTAAAAAAAAGATAACATTTTAAAAATGGAACAAAAATATAAAACACAACCTAGATCAAACAAGATTTTCCTTTTTGTCTCCAACATCTGGAATCCACACGCTCCTACCAGATTAGTCACAGATGTCTGGTTTCCAACAATGCGTGGTTGGTACAGAGCAAGCTCTGCTTTGGTGCCTTTTTGAGAATCAGGCCAGATTTTACAGGTTTGAAAGCCAAATGTTATCCAGCATTAGAATGTGAAAGTTGGTCATTTCCATAAAAGAAAATTCTGTCAGGCTGTTAAACATCTGGAGTTCTGGCTTTAGGCCCAAGCAATTCTTTGGCGTCTGGTTCTCTTTAGACATCAAGTTTTTTGTTTCTACACTTGATTATCTTAAGCTAGGTTACCTATATTTAAATAGATTTTGGTGGTGTTTTCTATAGTGTTTAATTATTAATTTACCTGTCATCCCTTGTGCTCTGACTAACACACTACCGTTCCGGCTCAGTTTTCCCTTCAAGTCCACGGACCTTCCCAGATTGAAGATGGACTTCCATTTCTTCGATTTCCCAGAAAATTTTCTTCTAACAAAGACAGACATTTAAGCCTTGTGTTGTCTGACAGTTTCATCTGTACAGTGCTTTAAACACACATTTGCATGTTGACTGTGCTTTCTGACGATACAGTCTGAAAGTCTTACTTGTTGTCCGATATGTCTATAACTGTGTGGTAGAGCATGGCAGTGCTGGTGTCAGGTAGGCTGTTCTCTCGCTGCCGCTCCTTGTGCACAGGATGATTTGGACTCAGTGATCGGGCCTGAGCTTCTTCCAGGCTCATCAGTTTCATCGGCCCACATGAACCACTGATGGGAAGCGTGGCATACTTCTCACCGCACATCAAATTCAGCCCTGGAGAGGGATGATACTTTGCTTTTAGCTTTACTATACCAGCACATATTTTCCCTTAAAGCACAAGGGTTTTGCCATACCTTCTTTGGGTTTAATATGTGGAATATTGCTGCTGAAGATCTGCTCTGTGTGGTTTAGAATAAACTCAATCACCGACTGTTGTATTCGCACTTCCTGGAAAGCCATGTCTCCGTTACCAGATGACACCTCAATATCTTTAGACCTACAACACACACCAAAAATATGTCCAGAACCACTCAAACACAAGAGGAAACAAAAATAAAAATGTGCAAGACAGAGTACTTTATTTATATTTGATGTCTTTTTTTAATTGGTAATGTTGACTCACCGTAGCAGATTTGGAGCCCACACCAAAGCCAGATTACGTGTATGCATGTTTGTTTGGGTGCTTAAGGTGGCGAGGTGGGTCAAGTGCTTGGTAAGGTACTCCAGTGTTCTGAGGGGGGGGGAAAAAAAAAAAAAACACCTCTTGTCATGGTTAATGCAGTGTTTTTTAGTCTAGATTAGTACTGGGGGTGTGAGAAGAGGGCCTGAGACTCACCTGAAGTGAGGGACTGGAAGTTCTTTGATGACTTTCTGAATGTGTAAAAGTTTCTCATGATCCCCTTGGACAGAAACTGCTTCCTGCATGAAAAAATAAAGTATCAACATCTGGATTATGTTTCTGTACCTGCTGCTAGGTCTCAGAGGCTCACCAGAGTTGTGTTAAGGTTTTCTTAAGTAGTTATACATTTCCAAAGTTTATTTCATGCTATAATCGTTGATGCTGATATTAAATATGGTCATTTTTTATGCCAACCTTGTGTGAAACAATCAGGTAAAAAAGTTAGGACACCTCTTTGACCATTTAGGACTTAAGAAATATCATCGTATTAATATTTAATCTTCTTTGAAATTATATCTAGAGATGTAACCTATGCAAAAATAATCCCTGCGAGGCTGAATTTTAGGTTTGCGCTTGCTCTAAACACTCAGTTTTACAATATTTTATTCTACTTTTCTTTTTTATGATCAAGCAAATTTAACACAACATGGTCATTTCAGGCACAGGTTTTACTTCAAAACCTAAAACTTGTTGCACTAAGACAGTTTGTTTTCAAAGTAAAATGTGTAACACAAACTATTCCCTGTCCTTTAAAAATGTTTGTGGACTTGAAGAGTCCAGGAACTAAAGTGGAGCTGAAATGAGTCCAATATTTCCACTTTAAAGTGCAAGGATTAGAAAAATGTCAGAAATCTAAATTAAACGCCCCCCCCCCCCCCAACACCATGCTAAACCCCAAATATGAAGGGAGTGTCTAATCCTGTGGTTTGCAGCTCTCTTGAAAAATATTGCTTAGTGTAATCTTTATTTTTCTGTAAAGTGAGCATTTCTTCTGACACTAAAACAACATTTACTTTAGCAAGGTCAACACAAATGAATGGTGGTGTTAATAGAGCCCGTTGCATGGGTCTGCAGGTCAGAGCTTTTTCCTGGTTTTTAGGAGCCCTATGCAAGATTTTGTCTGGGCCACCCAAAGCTGTGGGAAAAAGAAGTCGTTTCACTCCTATTGGCTTCTATAGAAACTGTGGAATGCTGAAGTAACGTGGGTCATGAAGCCCCGAACAGTCCCAAACATTGAAACTTTCTCCATAGAGCACCATTCATTTCATGCAGCGTCTGTTTTAATAATCCCTGGTAAGCTAATGAATGGTCATTGTTTTGGTCATTTTACCACTTAAGTTAACATGTACAGTAGATAGTCTGTGATCTTGTTTTATTTCACCAGCTTTTTTTTCATGTTTTCATGCAATAAAAGCTCATAAACTTGCAACTGACATTAGCCTGTGCTAGCTCAACTTGATAGCCTGGTTAGCCTCATTTCAAAAATGTGTTGCGCAGTTACTGGGTGAAGGCAACAGTTTGAGAGACATACTAGCATATGATGGGACATGACATGAAAACCTGTGAGAGAGCAGATGTGACTTATCTTGTGCCTTAAGAAAAAAATGATTCAAATTTAGAAGGTATATAAAAAAGTAGTAGAATTAAAAAGGGGGGGCACAGATTCATGAGAAAAACCTTCCTATTTGGGCAGGAGGCATTAAGTATTAACGCACAGTGACGTGTTTTCACTTCTCTCTGCAGCTGATAGAGGATCGTTGGAGACTGGAACAGTGACCATCGGGCTATTGGAGTTTTCACTACTGTGAGCAGTGATATCACAGTAAAGTGGGTTTGTGGGGCAGCTGGAACATTGGAGGGATGAAGGAGCTGTGCTTTGATGATGATGAGGCTGTCAGAGTAAAATGGAACACAATATTGTGTAGAAATCGTTAAATGACTGACATTAAATTAAGTTTTTGTCAAGGCAGATATGACCTGTGAAATGACAACATGAATGTGTTAGTATTACAGGACAGGTGGGTGAGAGATATTCACTGAATTCTGATAGTTTGGTTATTTTTGTGACTCTAATACTAATATCAGTTAATTTGACAACAGTACACATGGTCTCTTATCACATGCAGTGGAGGTTCTGATACACGTCACTGTTGGACCTTTTCTCTTCTTGTGTTTGCAGGGATAGAATGAGTTCTGTCTGCGTTTGTCAGTTTTGGTTCTTGTCAATAACTCCCTCTTCGAATGGATCTGTACATTGATTCAGATTAATTTCTTCATTACCTCCGCCAAAGGGGGAGGTTATGTGATCATCGGCGTTGGTTTGTCTGTTTGTTTGTCTGTTTTTGTCTGTTAGCAAGATAACTCAAAAACTTATCGACGGATTTTCCTGAAATTTTCACAGATCGTCAGAAATGGGGTATCCTACAGATGATTACATTTTGGTGGTGATCCGGATCACCGTCCACAAGAAAACCGCCATTACGCAAAATGCCATTTTCGTGAATAACTACTAAACCACTAATCCTATCATTGTCAATCCAATTGTTGTGAATCCAATTGCTAGTCATATGTTTTCATGGTCAAGGAATCTGAAAACATACACACAAACACTGTATGGGGGGGGGAACTGTGGCGCTAAACCGCCATTACGGAAAATGCCATTTTCGTGAATAACTACTGAACCACTAATCCTATCATTGTCAATCCAATTGCTAGTCATATATTTTCAAGGTCAAGGAATCTGAAAACGTACACACAAACACTGTATGGGGGGGAACTGTGCCCGCCATTACGGAAAATGCCATTTTTGTGAATAACTACTGAACCACTAATCCTATCATTGTCAATCCAATTCCTAGTCATATGTTTTCATGGTCAAGGAATCTGAAAACGTACACACAAACACTGTATGGGAGGAACTCTGGCCGCCATTACGGAAAATGCCATTTTCGTAAATAACTACTGAACCACTGCTTGTCATATCTTTTCATGATCAAAGAATCTGAAGACTGTATGGGGGGGGGGGGGGGGGACTTGGCGGAGGTCTGCGCTCTCCGAGTGCTTTTCTAGTTAATATCAGTTTTATTTCAATATAAAAAAAAATATCACCATTTATGTGCAGTCATTGATTGATTTTGATTGATTGATTTTTATTTGAACATTGTTAAAGAAAGAAAAAAGAGAGTTCAAAACACAACAAAAAACAAACTAAAAATAAAATGTTCAAAAGGAGTGGGAAGAAGCCAACGCTTATACAGTCATAAATCACATTACATGTCTGACCTTGAAGATAGAAATGTTTTGTGGAAGTAAACATACCACAGTTTTCTGTTGTTGAAATCTTTCATTACAGTCATGTTTCTGCTAACTTGTCTCACACACTTTTTTCTCCTTTCTGTGTCTGCTGGGAACCCAAACATCTGGATCACTTTCTCAGATTGATTTGTGCACCCATAAGCTGCACAGAAAACCATGCTGAAAACATTTTAAGATTTCATTGTTTTTGCCATCAAAATACAATTTATAACATCAAACCCTCCTC
The DNA here is from genome assembly GCA_020510985.1 of Pholidichthys leucotaenia. Lineage (NCBI taxonomy): Eukaryota > Metazoa > Chordata > Actinopteri > Cichliformes > Pholidichthyidae > Pholidichthys > Pholidichthys leucotaenia. Next base: position 32,328,875 of record CM035844.1, read on the forward strand.
TAACACTGAAGGAAAATATTCATTTTCCACAATGATGTGATGTTACAATATGGATGATGCTAAGAATAACAAAAAAAAATGGCTTGTTTTCTTTGAATCACTGGTGCTGTTATTATCTATGTAATAAATTCAATTATGTAACCCCAGTCACCACCTGCTGGAGGAGGCAATGGTGCCAACATGCTGCTCACTGGTATTAGTTGACAGTAACATAATTTGTCAGGCAGAAGTTCAGAGACTGACTAATGAGAAATGTCTTTGCATTTTTATTAATTAAAAAAATTAAAAGAATTGAGGTGAGCCAGCTGGTCCAGTGGTGTAAAAACAATCTCTTCCTGAACGTGGGAAAAACCAAGGAGACTGGTCGACTTTAGGAGGGGACACACACAGCGTCCCCCTCTGATCATCGATGGAGCAGCTGTGGAGAGGGTGAACAGCACCAAGTTCCTGGGGGTGCACATCTCTGAGGACCTCACCTGGTCCAACAACACCACATCACTGGCCAAAAAGGCTCAAACTCGCCTCCATTTCCAGTTCCTCTATATTCAGTTGCTGTTATCCAGGCCTTCACATTTACGGTTTCTTTCTCAATTCTGGCTAAAGCCTGACTTATATGGATTTTTCTGGTGTATTCTGTTGTGTTTTGTTGTTCCAGAGCCTGCTGTTATGTTGCTTACAGTGCCCTCTCGTGGTGACCCGTGGAAATGTCATGATTTGTAACTGTGCTGCTAGTCACTCTATTAATTTTTAAACCAACTTCTCCAATCCTCTCCAACACCAACCAAGAGGCTGCACAGGAAGAGTAATCAGAAACCAGCCTTGAGAGACAATTACAGGTGTATTTTTGATATAAAAAAGGAGCAAACCTAAAGTGTGTGGATGTTGTGTGCATTTTCCTCAGGTTCCGTTTGTACTGTAGACACGAGGATATTTGAAGAGAATGGACACAGATTTGGATCTGATGGTAGCCCGTACAGGCGACCACCTTCTCAGAGTCTGCTGCTGTATGTCTCTGCACCTTACTGCAACAATTTGCACAAATGCCATACCTGCTGCTGTCTGATATTGAAATATTGATCATGTGCAGTCCAATCTGTCACTGTCTGGACCTACACTACTGCACTGAACTTGCAATTATGGGTATTACGGCACCACTTTTTCTGGACATAAGATTGCTGGGTTTTATCTTTTATCTTTATTTGCACTATGGGTAGCATTACTGTATATAGACTGTTTTTCATCCTCATTCCTTCCTTTTTTATATATTGCGCACACCACTAAGAGAGAGAAACTGCATTTCAATTCTCCTGTATGTCCTGTACGTATAAAAGTATTGACAAATAAAAATCTGAATCTTTGAATCTAAAGAAATACAATTTCCTGGCATTTGTACTACACTGAATATTTTCATAACATACTGTTACACCTTGACTACATTGTGTTGCAAAGGCCTCTTTTTTCTTATTTATTTAGCATTTGCCACCATGCTTAGTTACTGATTATCAGAGTACAGTGCAATTTAGATACATATGTACTAGTACATCTCAGTAAATACATTTATTTTAATTTCAAAAACAATAATCAAAATTGAATTAAAAAAAGGCCTGAAATATTTTTTGTGCCTGTAACAAATACTGAAAATATGAAAGTTAATTTTTTTTTAAAAATTTTAAAAAATAACTTTCATAATATTCCATTTTACTGTGTTATATTTACATTCACATGCAGAAAGGCTTTCCCAACTTGAAAGGTTAACTGTACAGGAGTAAAGTGTCCATTAAAGTGTTGCATTAAATTCAGTGACAGCAGTTTTTACTACATATTTTCAATTCAGATAATTATGTTGAACCTTGCAAAATAATCCAATGTATTCAAGAGTTGATAATTTAGCAATCAATACACTGAACCCATAATATAGGGTAAGGCTATACAACCAGGTAGTGAGATTTACACTGTAGTACCATAATCCTAACCCTCATGGGCAAAGGTCTGTAGTTCACGAATTCTTGGGTTTGCGTGCTGCAACTGCCTTTTTCAAATCCCACCAGAGATTTTCAGTTGGGGTTCAAGTCAGGTAACTGTAATGGCCACTCTAACACCTTCCAGGACTTCTTCTGAAACCAAGCCTTGGTGGATTTTGAGGTATGCTTGGGATCCTTGTCTTGTTGGAACATCCACTGATGCTCAAGCTTCAGCTTCATCATAGACGTCATGGCATTTTCTCCCAGGGTTTCCTGATACTTGATTGAAAACACCTTGCCCTCCACATGCTGCAGGTTTCCATTGCCAGAGGAAGCAAAGCAGCCCCAGAACATCACTGAGCCACCACCATGCTTCATTGTAGGCATGATGTTATTTTCAGCGTATGCTTCATTCTTCCTCCTCCAGACATACCACTGATCCATAGGCCAGAAATGTTGCAGTTTTGTTTCATCGCTCCACATAACAGAATCCCAAAAACTCTGACTTATTTATACAGTTCTGAGAAAACTGTAACTGACTTTTCTTGTGCTTTTGGGTCAGTAGTGGTGTACGTCTTGGAGTTCAGGCATGGAGCCCTTCAGCGATTAGTATGTGCCTGACTGTGGAACCTGAAACCTCATGTCTGCTTACACCAAGGGCGCGTTCAGTTGACAAAACAGTATGCAACTGTTCGGAACCGTTCGTTTATTTCCGTAACTGAACGACATGGTCGCTGCAAACCGTTTTCTCTTTAGCCGAACTCTTATGGAGGTGACTCGCGTAGCGAACAAAGATGGCAGCCAGGTAAGAGTTTGCAATATTCTTTTGTTTTCTTTTATTTTCGGAGCAATTCCATCAGTTTAAGAGTAGAGGTTATGTCAGTTTGTAAGTAAAACAATATCACGCATAAAATATTGTTTTTGGTGGGGGTATAAAAGAGAATTCTTAGCTAATATGAAGCTGAAGGAGGCTACAGTCTACGCCGTAGTTACTAGGGCCCTCTACCGGCTGACAGAGGATCATAGATCTACACAACTACAGAATGCGCAAGCTGAACAGAAAAAAAATGTTCGTCGAGAACTGCCCGTTCATTTAGGACAGTTTGCCTTGCAAACTATGTTCGGCAAACTGTTCTGTCAAATGAACGCAGGGCAAGTCTTGCTGCATGTCTTCTGCAGTTAGTTAAGGGTTTTTGACCACTTGCCTCCCAGTACTCTGGTGGCACCTGTTGATAGCTTCCTCTTTCTGCCACATCCAGGTAGTGCAGCCACTGTTCCTTTAACTTTAAATGTGCAAACTATGCTTCCAACTGTACCGTTCTGTATCCTTTCCGTTGTTTGTGTAAGCCAATGATCTTTTCTCTTTACTTTTTGGACAATTCCCTTGACTTAGCCATATTTTCTAACATGCAATCAAACGTCACTGTCAACAGTCCCAGTATTTGAGGTGTTCTATCTCAAGCACACCCGATGCAACTAATGAAGCCCTTGATTGGTTGCATCAGGTGTGCTTGAAACCACACCTGATTTGCAAATGTGTGCTTTTATGAGGAATTCTATTCAGGACCGTTGAATAATTTTGAGACTGCAGTAGTCATTGAAAGTAGGATTTAATGTTGAATTTGGATAAAATCCTTGCAATATTAGTTTTATTTAAGCATTTAAACTGTTCATGTGTAATTTATTAATTGCAAACACCTGAAAAAAAATTAAATTTTGCCAATAAATCTAAAATATGAATAAGTTGAATAATTTCAATTGCAACTGTACCTCAACTTAATATGAAAACAAATACATATTTACTCTTAGTAACATGTTCAACACAACTGTAACTTCCTCCTTTTAACAGGCTTGGAGGATACCGTTACTTTCCTTACAACTGCCACAACCAGGGCAAGAGGAAACATGTACGTGTAAATAAATGCAATCTGTCCACACGGATCATGTAAAAATAAAGTGCATTCACTTTACAACTGTACGGTAACTAAAATAATTTGCACCAACATAAATAGACTAACATTTTTGCACTACTGAATAAAGAAGCACAAATAAGGCCCTCATGTATGGCATTCCGATGTTCAGCTTGGTGTTGTAAAGCCACGCCCTTGTCTCAGGGTCTACTTGAAAGAGGCCGGCCTCCGAAGGTAGTCTGTACAGCCTGCAGGTGGTAATGATGTAGTCAGCAGTCTGCTCAGGTTCCCAACACTCGCACGCAGCACTGTTTGCCAGGCCCCACTCCTTCATGGTTGATTTGAAGCAGCCGACACCCGTACATAGGCGGTTCAGCAGAGTCCACTGACAGCGAGGAAGACCCACTTCTTCTAAGCCATCCCCCAGGTCCCAGATGTAGTGGTGAACACGTGAGGGCCCAAATGACTCCCACTCCTGGACGGACTCCAGGATGCTGCCAGCCAGTCACTTGTTGACTGGTTCTCAGGGATGGAGCAGTGCAGCTCTTGCGCTGCCCTGTTGTAGGGATGGCGGCACTTGAGTCTGCTTGGGGGCACAGCTGTTGTTGTGGTATTGTGCAGGATATGCCAGTCATGTTTCTGGGCTTTCCTTGCTAGGGCAAGGGTTGCAGCCTTTCATCTGAGGCCAGGTGGGGCGATTCCTGCGAGGACTGGCAGGAAGGAGACAGGGGTGGCTCTTCAGTAGCCTGTTATGGTCCCAAGTGCATTGGGAATGGCAGCATCAACCTTTTTGACATGTGGGCTTCTACACCACGCTGAGGCACAGTATTCGGCTGCTGAGAAGACAAAGCTGCATGTGCTTTACAGACTTACTTAAACTAAGCACGATATAAACTGGATCAAATGAATCGCTTCAAAACAGAAGCCCACTAAGCAGCATCTCTTTCAAAAAGTAACTTAGAACCATCTCAGTATCAAATGTTAAACTCTTTTGCTTTTCTTTCAGCTGCTCCCTTTCGTCACAACAGCGCATCATCACCACATACTGTGATGAACCATGTAATAAAAATTAAAGCTTGTAATTCAGACATGGCTAAGTCTGAAAATTACCTGCATCTCAGCATGTGTGGTGAAGCTCGGTGTGATGCAGTCTGCGAGTCTGCCTAACGTCTCCGGTGACTGGTCTTCAGAAGTGATGACTCAGGGGGTTTCTGGCTGGTGCCTTTGGCTCTCGGTGCAGTCTGTGGGTCTGCCCAATATCTTCATTGGCTGATAGTGGACTGGTTTTCCTTGGCAATGGACTCCATAAGTTTCTGGTTGGTTGCAGTTTTGTATTTTGCTTTGTTTGGGTGTTGTGGAGGAGGCTGCTGCTTGATTTTTTTCTCTGCCATTTTTGTCTCTTTGTGGATTAATTTCCTTGTCGTTTACTCCTCTCCTGGTTGTAGGGGCAGACATGTTTATCTATGCTGCCTGACGTGATGATGTCATTCCCTTGCGTTGCTGGAAAAGCATAACGTCACAGCCAAGCGTCACTCCCAATTCTCCGCTGTAATATTACTGTATCGGTTATAAATATAATTTTTTGCCAGTGCCAATAAATAACTTTAAATGCTTTATCTGCTGATACCAATAGTGTGACGATATATATCATGCATCCCTAATAAAAAACTGTCAGTTTCCTCTTACCTTCATGTTTTTTTATCCATATATCAGCCTGTTAAAGGCGTCGGCCGGACGAAAATTCAATATCGCTAAATCATATCTTAAATTTTTATGTGAGACGAGCTAATTTGAACCGCACATGTTTTGGTGTCAACAAATGTCGCATAAGGTGACAATGCGCTCTTGAAGTACGCTGTCCTTGAGAGCTGTCTGACTCAGCCGAGCGATCAGCGGCTAAGATGGCCACTGACTGTGTGACATCATCACAGGGAGAGACACGCACACGCTCGGTGGACATTGTTTGTTGTTTACGTTTTAAAATCGGCGAATACGGATATTTCTCGGAGTACTTGTGGATTACAAATAGATTATTTATTAAGATTAGGATTTCAGGAATTGAATTAATTATGGTTTGGCGTTGTGTTGTCTACGGGTGCGACGTTATACCAGCGGAGCATGCGGTGAGTGTTTTTGAATTTCCCGTCCTTGGGAAAATCAGAACGGCATGGGTGAAATTCTTTCAGAAAACGCGAAAAAATTGGAATGATGTCGATAACTCACCCAACATGTGCAGTAGACATTTCGTTGACAGCGATTTCGAGAATAAGATGCAATTTGTGTCACGACTCGCCGCTCATCAGCGGCTTCAGCTGCGCGCACACCTGCGTAGTACAAATACAAAGATGCGAGCACTACATACGATCCCGCAGCTCCTGAGAGACTGCAACCTAACACAAAAAACAGTTTCACACAATGAAACAACAGTACATGTATTATATATATATAAAAATTATTATCCCATTGATTTTCATCATTTTTGGTCACATATCTCACACCTACAATTTATTTATTTCAGGGACAAAGGGCTGTGAAAAAGTTGTTGATATGATCAACAAAACACGGGTCCTCAGGGATGTGCGAAAGCTGAGTCCAGGGCAGCAAACTTCAAATGTGGAGGCTTTCCACAGTCTGATTATTCATTTTGCACCAAAGAGTGTACACTTCTCATTCCTTGGAATGTTGACAAGGTGAGGAGATGCAATATGTGACCAAAAATATGAAATGCAATTATAATAACAGTGCCAATTACATAGAGTTTCTGCTGATAGACAGATCACTTATACGTCCAAAAATAAATCATTGTGATAATATTCTAATTACAGACTTTGTTTAGCTGCAATGCACTTTAATGAAAATGCAGGCCACAAGCAGGCACAGAATCGTGATGGTGAGCCAGTCTTAATGAATGAATGAATTTATTTCGGATAGTACAGTACAGGTTAAAAGAAACTGTATAATATAACAACAAGGTCAAATTAGACAAAGACTCCTCCTACTATACAATTCCACGTAAGTTATCCGAAATGGGTGATGGCTGAAGCCGCAGCTTATATTGCTTATATTGTCTTCATCATCAGGTACCCAAAATTCAAAACAGGCGGATATACACTGCAAGCAAAGAAAGTTAATCCAACTTTCGGGGAGTATAAGAAATATTAGTATCATTTTCTAGGCTTGTATATGATATTTACAGTGGGTGGAGGGTTGGTCTTCATTCAACTTTCACATTTCATAGCTTTTATCAAATTATGTTAATTTGGGTCAAATTTGTATTTCATACTGTAGTCAAATGGATGTCTAATTTTTATTGAATATATTTTTTTTCAGAATATGTGGATGATCTGATGAATACTCTGTTCAACAAAACCTTGGTTGATCCAACCCACTTATGGGAGCAGTGGCACTATGTACAAGCCAGAGTTCCCACCACATTGAGTGCCAAATTGAACCCGAATTTTATACCATAAAATAGTAGAAAAATTATTCAAATGTATATGACATGCAACTTTGATGAATGCTGAAATATTAGAATTATAAAATTGACATGAACATTAATAAACTCAATATATGATTTTACAAAACTTTATTTAAATATCATTTTTCACAAATCTAATCTTGGTAGGCAAAATCCCTTGTAGTGATCCGATGGGAATGTTTCTCTGATGAGGCTCACAGCACAGGCAAGCAATATCACCCTCACTTCTTCCTGAGCTGACGTCACTGCTGCCTGCCCCTATCGACAGATGGCGGTACTGCAGCATCACTAAGTGAAAGATGGGCTATTACCAAATAAAGTCATTTATGGAGGCTGGTGACATATTAAATCACGGGAATGGCCAGAATGGAATATTTTCATACAATCAGTTTATTGGTTCAATAAAAAAATGTCACCGTCCGAGGACTTTAATTATCCAGAAATATGTCGGCAACTTGACAGAAACACAGCAAACATGTAAAGAGGAAGTGGCATCGTTATACCAGAAGTACTTGACGCTCTGTGCATGATGTCGAAATGATTACCCTGATAGAGCTTCATCATCACTGCAGTTTAGTATTGTTTATATCTTATTTACATTAAGTTTTTAAATGTTTCACTAAACATACGAGGTGCTTAGCTGATACAAATGTAGACAGCTACTTTAATTCTCAAAAATATTGTAGCCTTCTGGGTGAATGCAGCTGCAAGGCCTGATGGGAAATGGGAAATGTTGAAAAAAATAAGCATGTTCTCCTTAGACTGTCAGTTTAGTGTAAGTTACTGCTGTGCATATGTCAAAGCTGTTTCTGTTGGGATATCTGTAACTTATCTTTGTCACCACTATCAGTGTAGATGGAATAGTGGGGATAGAACCCCCTGTTGCAGTGCTGTAAAAGTTGGGCGTAGCCCCCTAGTAAAATGTGAATGACAGTCAAAGTTTAGAAATATTAAGTCAATAACTGCAGCACTTAATGCTACAATGTTGAGATTCATCCAGTAGCTTAAGGGCCCCAGCATTTGCTTACTTTGCTCAATGGAGGAAATGGCTGTGTTGCAAATACTAAACTAACATTGCACATCACATTGGCTGCATTTGTTAGTCGTGTGAAGTTCTAAATAATAAACATAGATGTTGAATCCAGTGAGAAAATTGGAAGAGTACTCCAGAAACAGCTGATCCAAAAGTTTAGACTGATTTTGAATGTTCTTTATTTTTATTTACAAGACTGTGTGAGGGGAAGATTTGCCTGGAGTTTTTCAGCACTGTGCAGCAAAAAAAGTGACCGCTAAGGGATGCAAATGGCCCACACACAGAAGGCATGAAACAAGTTTCATCTCCTTTTTTTAATTTAAAACTGTAAATACAGGTTTACTATGTTATATTTCTGGTACTACTAACTGAATGGTGACAGTTTTATTTCCCCATTTGACCATAGGCTAAAATTTTACTGACCGTTGTGCTTCATTACACACCTTAACTGCTAAAATGTTTTCATCTCTAAATTTAACTCCTCACCCATTTATTTTGTAAGACTTTATCTGAAGAGACGTGCATACAACTGACTCATTGACAAATCCATAAAAACGCATGTGACCTCACAAAAATTCCGAACAGACGCACTTCCTAAAGCTGTGTGGTGATAAAAGCTGGTCACTACCACCACCTTCGATCCAAAGTGTGGATGTGATCTGATGTGTTACTCACAGTAAATTTGCTGTACAGCTCATACGTGAGCAGAGGATTGGGGAGCTCCCTGAAGTACAGCTTACATAAGGAACCCACACAGTGGATGTCCTGGAGGTACACTTCCTTTGTAAGGTCAGGGCATGCCTCCGAGCAGAATTCCTGCCTACACACAGACACACGCATACAGATGAATGCTTGGATTGTTTCCCTTTGCAGAATGTGGTTGGTCAGATAGAAAATTGTTGACCAATGTTGATGTGAAGAAAGAAACAGCAAGTAACATGACAAGCACAATACAAGTGGGAGAAAATGGCTGCCTAAAATTGTGTTTAGAATCAGGATATACACATTAGTTCTAAGCACAGAGGTGATGCATGCAGTCAACACCAAGTATGTCAAGTTTTAAGTCCTAAATCTCATACTTTCTGTAAGCCAAAAGGACATTTCATGAGTACCTGAGGCGCTGAATATTTGAGGTGACCCCTGACAATCTGTAGATCCCGTCCACAATCCCATGCTTCTCAATGAACTCTGCACATTTCTTCAGAACCTGAGGAACTTCAACCAAGAAAACATGTGAATCATACAGAAGTTCAAAGACATTTATCTTTTACATTAATGCTAATGTTTTTTTTTAAAAAAAGGGGGGGGGGGAACCGCTGCAAATGTAGCAGCTCACTGGCAACAATGCATGTATGGTTGACTTCATGGTATGTGGTTTGTTCCATTATGGCCGTCCTCTACTCCTCAGGGCCGGTGATTGTAGGTGCTTTGACAGGAAGTTAAAAATGGTTTGTTTGTTTCAGAGGAAAGTTGACACACCCAGTCCTTGTAGCTGGGATTACTTACGACATTTCCTCTAATAGAAAACTGCTTTTGAAATGTTACTGCTGACCCACACACTATTTTAAACTACTGTGTATCACCTTTTAATACATGACTGTGTTTGGGTCCATGTTTAAAAAAAAAATGGCAGAAGAGGTTTAACGATGGTTTTTCCAGCAATCACATGCTCATATTTGCTCCGACCAAAGGCCCCCATTAGTTAATACTGAAAATAATTATTGCTGTGGATCATGCTTTACTGGATAGGTACAAAGGTACAGTGGGGCAAAAAAGTATTTAGTCAGCCACCAACTGTGCAAGTTCTCCCACTTAAAAGATGAGAGGTCTGCAATTTTCATCATAGGTATACCTCAACTAAGAGACAAAATGAGAAAAAAAAATCCAAAGAATCACATTGTTCGATTTTTAAAGAATTTATTTGCAAATTATGGTGGAAAATAAGTATTTGGTCACCTACAAACAAGCAAGATTTCTGGCTCTCACAGGCCTGTAACTTCTTCTTTAAGAGGCTCCTCTGTCCTTCACTCGTTACCTGTATTAATGGCACCTGTTTGAACTCGTTATCAGTATAAAAGACACCTGTCCACAACCTCAAACAGTCAGACTCCAAACTCCACTATGGCCAAGACCAAAGAGCTGTCAAAGGACACCAGAAACAAAATTGTAGGCCTGCACCAGGCTGGGAAGACTGAATCTGCAATAGGTAAGCAGCTTGGTGTGAAGAAATCAACTGTGGGAGCAATTATTAGAAAATGGAAGACATACAAGACCACTGATAATCTCCCTCGATCTGAGGCTCCACGCAAGATCTGATCACGAGAACAGTGAGCAAAAATCCCAGAACCACACGGGGGGACCTAGTGAATGACCTGCAGAGAGCTGGGACCAAAGTAACAAAGGCTACATCAGAAACACACTACGCTGCCAGGGACTCAAATCCTGCAGTGCCAGACGTGTCCCCTTGCTTAAGCCAGTACATGTCCAGGCCCGTCTGAAGTTTGCTACAGAGCATTTGGATGCTCCAGAAGAGGATTGGGAGAATGTCATATGGTCAGATGAAACCAAAATAGAACTTTTTGGTAAAAACTCAACTTGTTGTGTTTGGAGGAGCAAAAATGCTGAGTTGCATCCAAAGAACACCATACCTACTGTGAAGCATGGGGGTGGAAACATCATGCCTTGGGGCTGTTTTTCTGCAAAGGGACCAGGACGACTGATCCGTATAAAGGAAAGAATGAATGGGGCCATGTATCGTGAGATTTTGAGTGAAAACCTCCTTCCATCAGCAAGGGCATTGAAGATGAAACGTGGCTGGGTCTTTCAGCATGACAATGATCCCAAACACACCGCCCGGGCAACGAAGGAGTGGCTTCGTAAGAAGCATTTCAAGGTCCTGGAGTGGCCTAGCCAGTCTCCAGACCTCAACCCCATAGAAAATCTTTGGAGGAAGTTGAAAGTCTGTGTTGCCCAGCGACAGCCCCAAAACATCACTGCTCTAGAGGAGATCTGCATGGAGGAATGGGCCAAAATACAAGCAACAGTGTGTGAAAACCTTGTGAAGTTTTACAGAAAACGTTTGACCTCTGTCATTGCCAACAAAGGGTATATAACAAAGTATTGAGATGAACTTTTGTTATTGACCAAATACTTATTTTCCACCATAATTTGCAAATAAATTCTTTAAAAAAAAAAAAAAAAAAAAAAATCAGACAATGTGATTTTCTGGATTTTTTTTTTTCTCTCATTTTGTCTCTCATAGTTGAGGTATACCTATGATGGAAATTGGAGACCTCTCATCTTTTAAGTGGGAGAACTTGCACAATTGGTGGCTGACTAAATACTTTTTTGCCCCACTGTATATACATGTTCTTTCTTTTACAACATAATAAACACACACACACGGTATACTAATCTACATAAAACAAAGTGTTGGACAAAAACAGGATTTTGAACTTTTGGACAAAAAAAAAAAAAAAACCCACCAGAAACAAAATAACTTCAGATAGCAATAATGGTCACCTGTAGTATTTGCAAACAGATGTAGCTGCTTCCCAATCATTTATAATACCTTTGAACACATTTAGCTTGACCAGCTGTCAGATTTTCCTTTCTTTGGAGCAGATTCCAAATGTAGGTGGCAGCATATTTAAATGTCCTCCTCCTTGCATTTAGTATAAACTTTGATTGATTGATTGATTTTTATTTGAACATTGTTAAAGAAAGAAAAAAAGAGAGTTCAAAACACAACAAAAAAAACAAACCAAAATAAAATGTTCAAAAGGAGTGGGAAGAAGCCAAGGCTTATACAGTCCCACCCCTTCTCCACACCAAACAAATTACAGTATTACTCATAATCATCATTATCCCACAACCACATTCACTGTAATACACCCATAGTCAATTTATACAACAAAAATGACACAACAATGACAGTCCATATCCAACAATATTACAACAACAATAAACATACAATTCTGGCATGTTCAATGCAAACACAAACAACACCATCACCTTCACAATCACCATAACACACAACAACCTTCCCTCACTGAAGACACAATGTAACATCACTGCCCTTCATTCTCATACTGCTCAAAAATCATTTCTTTATATGTTGATTTAAATATATGGATGTTGGGACATTGCCTGTGTTTCTCCCCCAACCCATTCCACAATTTTACCCCACACACAGACACACAAAAACTCTTCCGTGTAGATCTTACTAAGTGAATTTTAAATTTTGTATTCCCCCGTAAATTATATTTCCCTTCTCTCTCCCTTAATAGATTCTGTATATTGTGTGGCAAGAGGTTTTTACTAACTTTAAACATTAATTGTGCTGTGTAATAATGAACCAGATCCCATAATTTCAATAACTTCGAATGTAAAAACAATAAATTAGTATGTTCGAGGTACCCAACTTTGTGTATAACACGGACTGCCCTTTTTTGTAATATTAACAATGAATTAAGTTTACTTTTATAACTGTTACCCCAAACTTCTATACAATAAGTCAAGTATGGAAGTACTAATGAACAATACAAAATATGAAGTGATTTATAATCTAGGACCTGCTTAATTTTATTTATAATTGCAATATTTTTTGCAACTTTATTTTGTATGTATCTGACATGTGGTTTCCAACTAATTTTATCATCTAGTACTACACCCAAAAACTTGATCTCCTTAACTTTTTCAATAACTACATTATCTATATGAATGTGTATATCTTCTTTATTTTTACAATTACCAAATATCATTACCTTAGTTTTATCTATATTTAGTGATAGTTTATTACAATCCATCCATTTTTTTAGCTTATTTAATTCATTATTTAGAGTATGGATTAGTTGATTATAATTATTTCCAGAATAAAATAAATTAGTATCATCAGCAAATAATATTATTTTTAATAATTTAGAAACTTGGAATATATCATTTATATATATGTTAAATAATTTGGGGCCCAATACTGACCCTTGGGGGACCCCACAGGCAATTCCCATACACCCAGACAGATATTCTCCCATTTTCACAAATTGTTGTCTCTCAGATAACTTGTAACCCATTTCAGAGCAATTCCCCTAATACCATACATTTGCAATTTATTAAGAAGTATTGAATGATTTATTGTATCAAATGCTTTTCTAAAATCTATAAACACACCAATTGCATATTTTCCTTGATCTAATGCATTTATTATTTCCTCTGTTGCATCCATTATCGCCAATGATGTTGTACTCTTGGCTCTAAACCCATACTGGTTCTGATTCAACACATCCTGTGTATTTAAAAAGTTTTCTAATCTGTTGTTGAAAAGTTTTTCCAGAATTTTTGAAAATTGTGGGAGAAGTGATACTGGTCTGTAGTTTGTGTATTGGTGTTTATTTCCCTGCTTAAATAATGGAATTACTTTTGCTATTTTCATTTTCTGTGGGAATGAACCAGTTTGAAATGATAAATTACAAATATATGTGAATGGTTTTAATATACCATCAACAGTTCTTTTTATTAGTGCCATATCAATACCATCACAGTCAGTAGATAATTTATTTTTACACTTTTCAACAACAGATTTTACCTCTAGTTCATCCACCGCTGTAAGAAAAATTGACCGAGGGTTACTTCCAATTAAAGTCTCACTCACAGTGTCTTTTCCTTGATTTGGAATCTTTGCTGCCAACTCTGGCCCAACACTTACGAAAAATTTATTCATTTTATTTACTACCATATTCTTATCATAAATATCACCACAATTATCAGTAAAATACTCTGGATATATCATTTTCTTAGTTCCATTTTTCCTTAATTTGTTTAATATATCCCAGACTCCTTTTATATTATTTTTATTTTCATTTAACATTTTCCTATAATATAATTTTTTACTAGTTCGTATTATATCAGTTAATTTATTTTTATAGGTTTTATCTTTTTTCAGATTCTTTAGTTCTTAATTTAATAAAATTTTTATAGAGATAATTTTTCTTTTTACAAGCATTTTGTAACCCTTTGGTTAACCATGGGCAATTTTTGTATATGTGTTTTTTATTAATTTCTTTAATTGGACAGTTTTTATCATATAATAATTTAAATATATCAATAAATTTATCATATGCCAAGTCCACATTTTTCTCTCTATAGACAACATCCCAGTTCTGTAACATTAAGTCTTCTTTTAAATCCCTGATTCTATCTTCTGTTCGTATTCTTTTATAGATAATCTTTTTACATAGTTTATTATTATTCTTACTCTCATTAGCCCCATAATTAACATCTAAAGAAACAAATACAGGCAAGTGGTCACTAATATCATTTATTATTATACCACTCACCATATTATATTCAATAACATTGGTAAAAATGTTGTCTATCAGGGTAGCACAGTGTGTCGTTATTCTTGTAGGTTTTGTAATCTTTGGAAATAAGGTTAAGCTATACATTGTATCTAAGAAATCTTCAGTTGGTTTGTGTTGTTTTGTTTTCATCAAATCTATATTAAAGTCACCACAAATAAAGATATCCTTTTGTCTTATTTTTGCATACATCTTTTCCATCCCATTTTTAAATTTTTCCATATCAGATCCCGGTGCTCTATATATACAACTTACTATTATATTTTTTCTTTTTTCCATCGTAATCTCAATTGTTAAACATTCCATACTTTCATTCACTGCTGATGTCATACTGTCTACTTTTTTACTTTTTAATTTTCTATCAACATACAGTGCTACCCCACCACCACTTTTACATTTCCTATTTTGTGTGTACATCTCATATCCATCTAGTTCAAAATTTACATCTTTTTCTTCATTAATCCATGTTTCACTTATTGCAATAATCCTAAATGGTGTATTAAATTGATTCAAAAACTCCTTAATACTATCAAAGTTTGCATAGAGACTCCTACTATTAATATGTATTATTGTTAATGTTTGATCCAAATTCATAATTCCATTTAATTGTTGTTCTTCATAATAAACACACTTATTATTAATATGACCAAAATAATTGTTGTCTGGGTCAACACCTCCCAAAATGTCCTGTGGTTGCTGTTCAGCACTAACAAAATTTCCAGCTTCAATTTGCCCCACTACACCTCCATCATCAAATGAGGAAGAATGATTGACTAAAGTACTAAACATAATTTATGACAACCATGTACACCAAGAAGAAAAAAGGAAAAGAACACAAAATTTCCACTCATGATTACTGCACCGTTATTGCTGAATCAGGGCTAAGGTTTAAATCTGTCCAATTCCTCCATTTCTCTAATCATCATTACTTTAGCGTCTTCTGGAGTGCCAAGCAGTTTTATCCACACCTTACAGTTTCTTGTCCATGTCGACTGTATTTTTCCTTGTTTTCTGAGGGCCCTGGCTTGTCTAGCTATTTCGGAGTTCTTTTTTGTTAAATGTTCATTTATGTAGACAGCCGTTCCTCTCAGTTTTTTTGCTTGTCGCAGAAGATCAATTTTTGCTTTCCTACTGACGAATCGGATGATAATCGCTGGTTTTAATTTACTATTTTTATTGGGTAATGTGTGGCAAGCCGAAATAGTCTCATTGTCCACAACAATGTTATTTGAACTGAAAAAGGTCAATACCTGCTGCTCAAGAGTGTGTGACTCAGCCAGTGTCTCATCCTGCCCATCCTGATCACCAACTCCAGCTGTCACACGTGCATAGGAGCGGTGTCTGCTGTTCAGACCGCTCACAATGACGTCATCCATTCTTGTATATTGTTCAAGTTCATCCACACATTTTTCTAAGGATTTAATTTTCTTGTCCTTGTCCACAATTTCAGCCTTGAGCTCGCGCACTTGTTCTATAAGGTTAACAAGTAGCGTTTGTTGTTTAGCTATTTTTGATATTTCCTCAGACATAAAGTTTAGGGAGAGTTTAATCTCCTCCAGCTCCTCTCCATGTGTCTGACTCTTTTTTGGAGGCATAATGACTAGTTGATTTTGATTTGATTTAATTAGAATCAAGGGAGAGGCTCACCTGTTGACTAGCAATTGAATAACTGGATCCACCGGTGAAGCCGAGGAGGCCAATGCTCCCTCGGTTGCTAGTGGAGGCCTCCAGCTAGCGCTGTTCCACCAGGCAGCGAATCCGAAGCTCTCCCGGTGGCCAACAGAGACCGCTAGCCTGGGTCGCAGCCCGGCAGCAGGTATCTGCCAGCAAAGCCAAAGCTCTCCCGGTGTATCCCGCAGCTGATGACAGCAGGACAATCTCCGGTGCTACCAGTATCTGGTCCAGCCGACCTCGGATTCAGCCGAAGCCTCAGCCAGCTCCTCCACTGAGCTCCGCCGCCGCAGCCGCCGTCCGATCCGGCCGGAATCCCGGTCAGCCTCTCCACCGTCAGCTCCGCCACCCACCACCGCACGATGAAGGTGGTGGGTGGCGGAGGTGGGTGGTGGGTGTCATGGTTAATGACTTTGCTTCATTAACTCGTGTCTTTTGCATGTCAAAGACAATAATTCAGCACACTTTATCTGGGAGGGGGTGGGGGTGGGGGGGTTCATGTAGTTGTGCAAGTATAGACCAGTCCCAGTGACAGATTTCTGTGTGGCGTCATCCTGTGGCACTGCCATTACTGTGGTGGCACATGATGAGCATCTGCTGCTGTTAGACAGTGACAGCTATTCAAATAAGTGTACTTAACTACTTTACATTATTGCATTATTGTTTCATGTCACTAAAATTACTTTCAATGTTATAGACATTGCATTTAGTTAAAACCCACAACTGAATGAGTCACCCACATCTTTTAGATGTCACAGTATTATTAAAGACACACTGTGGTGGATATAAATCCCCTATAAAAACAAATCTACATTGTCTAAAATGGTATCTTATGCCTTTTTTTTTTTCTACAACCCCCCCCCCCCAAAAAAAACCCCCCCACACCTTTCATTGTCTTACAGTTTCGTGTCAAAATCTTTTAATTTTTCCCTCCTTCAAATGCCAGGATCTCTGACTAGGCCCTCACACATCCCATAAGGCTAGTAGTGGCTAGCACTACAATAAACAGAATAAACCATGTGATAAAGACTTACTGGTTGAAGGACATGCCCAGTTTCGTGCACGGTGGCCCAGGATAATGACTGAAACTGCATCAGTCCTTGAAAGTTATTTAATGGTAAAAAGGCCAGAGCAGTGATTGGCTCAATATTATGGACATGCCATGCAAGAGTATGACACCAAAAATACTCCCGGGTGGGGGCGGGGGGTTTAACTGAAATTTCAAAGCAAGAAAAAACAGATACAGTGGTGTGAAAAAGTGTTTGCCCCCCTTCCTGATTTCTCATTTTTTTGTATGTTTGTCACACTTGCATGTTTCAGATCAAACAAATTTAAATATTAGACAAAGATAACAAGTAAACACAAAATGCAGTTTTTAAATGAAGGTGTTTATGATTAAGGGAAAAAAAATCCAAACCTAAATGGCCCTGTGTGAAAAAGTGATTGCCCCCTAAACCTAATAACTGGTTGGGCCACCCTTAGCAGCAACAACTGCAACCAAGCGTTTGTGATAACTGGCAATGAGTCTTTTACAGCGCTGTGGAGGAATTTTGGCTCACTCATCTTTGCAGAATTGTTGTAATTCAGCCACATTGGACGGTTTGAGCATGAACCGCCTTTTTAAGGTCATGCCACAGCATCTCAATCGGATTCAGGTCAGGACTTTGACTAGGCCACTCCAAAGTCTTAATTTTGTTTTTCTTAAGCCATTCAGAGGTGGATCTGCTGGTGTGTTTTGGAACATTGTCCTGCTGCAGAACCCCAAGTACGCTTCAGCTTGAGGTCACAAACACATGGTCGGACTTTCTCCTTCAGGATTTTTTTGGTAGACAGCAGAATTCATGGTTCCATTTACCACAGCAAGTCTTCCAGGTCCTGAAGTAGCAAAACAGCCCCAGACCCTCACACTACCGCTGCCATATTTTACTGTTGGTATGATGTTCCTTTTCTGAAATGCTGTTCCTTTTACGTCAGATGTAATGGGACACACACCTTCCAAAAACTTCAACTTTTGTCTCGTCAGTCTACAGAATATTTTCCCAAAAGTCTTGAGGATCATCAAGATGTTTTCTGCAAAACTGAGACGAGCCTTTATGTTCTTTTTTCCTCAGCAGCAGTTTTCATCTTGGAAGTCTGCTATGCAGGCCATTTTTGCCCAGTCGCTTTCTTATGGTGGAGTCATGAACACTGACCTTAAATGAGGTAAATGAGGCCTGCAGTTCTTTGGATGTTGTTGTCGGGTCTTTTGTGACCTCTTGGATGAGTCGTCGCTGCGCTCTTGGGGTCATTTTGGTCGGCCGGCCACTCCTGGGAAGGTTCACCACTGTTCCATGTTTTCGCCATTTGTGGATAATGGCTCTCACTGTGGTTCGCTAGAGTCCAAAAACTTTAGAAATGGCTTTATAACCTTTTCCAGACTGACAGATCTCAATTACTTTGTTTCTCATTTGTTCCTGAATTTCCTTGGATCACAGCATGATATCTAGCTTTTGAGGATCTTTTGGTCTACTTCACTGTGTCAGGCAGGTCCTATTGAAGTGATTTCTTGATTGAGAACAGGTGTGGTAGTAATCAGGCCTGGGTGCAGCTAGAGAAATTGAACTCAGCTTTCCAAAGATGTGATAAAGCACAGTTAATTTATGTTTTAACAGGGGCGGGACAATCACTTTTTCCACACAGGGCCATGTAGGTTTGGATTATTATTTTTTTTTTTTTTACCCTTAATAATAAACACCTTCATTTAAAAACTGCATTTTGTGTTTACTTGTGTTATCTTTGTCTAACATTTAAATTTGTTTGATGATCTGAAACATTTAAGTGTGACAAACATACAAAAAAATGAGAAATCAGGAAGGGGGCAAACACTTTCACGCCACTGTACATGGCACATTTGAGTGATTTCACTCTTGATATGTCTTGTAAGTCATAAAAATTATGTTAACAAAAACAAAAATTCAATTTTGGCAGAGTGTCACTAAATATAAAAATAACTACTCTGTCCACACTGGTGAAGAAGTAATCTCTTGAAAAGGTTGTTGACATTTTAAATTACAATAAAATGTGGACATCAACTGTTGACAGTGATGTTGAAACCTACCAAAAGTAAGGCTGCCACTATTCTTCTGTCTGTGGTTCCTTGATGTTTACTTTGTGGTCATAAGGCTGTCCTGGTTTCAGTAAATAATTTCAAATTTAATAACAACTTCATTATCTGAAGAGTAAAGCCCAATTTATGCCTCTACATCATAGTGGTGCTGTGACCAATGAGGCAGATCACGTTATCAGCAATTTTTACTTGTTGGTTGCTTTGAATGCATTGTTCCATTTCCAAAATGGGTTTCTGCTGATATGTAGATTCATGTTTGTCATGAGTTGTTCTTTATTAAAAAGTAAAAAGAGTGGATTGTGATGGAATTGGAGCTAATAAATGTTTAAAAAAGCAACTTTTCGATTACTGTAACAGAAAAAAGAGAAGACATCAGCGAAAACGGTATGTAAGACCATTGCTGCTGCCGTCATTTGACAATTTATGCGGGGGTGCTGGGGAAGGATGAATCATACAAATGTTCTATATCTGCTCAACTTCCTCATAATTCTTTTGAATTTGGACCGTTGTTTGTCAGACTTGTTTTGGAAGTGGCGCAACTGTGAATGAGCAGACAGTGTTGCCAACTCCTCAGTAAGGAAAGTAGCTACTGGCTGTCCTAAAAGTCGCTAAATGATGTCATCGCCAAATTTGCATAATTGGTCATTTGCATGTAATTGTAATGGATGCTGTAAGAGAGGGGGAGACAAAAAGTGAGTTAAAAAACCCCACCCTAAATATGTTTAGAACTACAAATTAACTTTCTTCTGTTGATGGTTTATTTTTTTTAATTTTGCCATTTAAATAGGCCATCATTTCTCAAAATAACTTCATGACATAATTGGCCACCGGAGTGGTGGCCTAGAGGTAGAGCATCCGCCACACAACTAGGAGGTCGGGGTTCAAGTCCTGGCCGGGTCATGCTAAAGACCATATAAAAAAAAAAAAAAAGGAACTTCCTGCCATCCAGCTTGGTGCTCAGCAAAAATTGAATGGAGGAGGGAAAATGTGGACGGCAGTGGCTCAGGAGGTAGAGTGGGTCATCCAATAACCAGAGGGTTGGCGGTTCGAACCCTGCTCTCCCCAGCCATCCTGCCGTTGTGTCTCTGGGCAAGACACTTTACCCACCTTTCCTCCAGTGTCCATGACACTGGGTATGAATGTGTATAAATGTTCGGTAGTGGTCAGAGAGACGATTGGCATGGATTGACAGCCATGTTTCTGTCAGTCTGCCCCAGGGCAGCTGTGGCTACAGTAGTAGCTTACCACTACCATTGTCTGTCTGGAGTCAATGAATAATGGACTCACTGTAAGCGCTTTGAGATGTCACTTGACATGTAAAGCGCCATATAAATCTAATCCATTATTATATTATTATTACAGTGATCCCTCACTTATCGCGGTTAATGGGTTCCAGAACCGACCGCGAAAAGTGAAAAAACGTGAAGTAGCGTCACCCCTAATGACGTCACCCATAAATAATACGTACGTTCATTCTCTCACTCTCTCTCATATGATACGTGTGTGTGTGTGTGTGTGTGTGTGTGTGTAAGTATACATACATACGTAGATGTAAATAAAGTGTACATAAATATGTTTTTAGAACTCTTATTCTTATAACAAGATACGTAACTCAAGATGAAGATGATTTACTGCACAGGTTAATGAGAGCTTTACTGCTCCTCAGGTGACGCCTCATCGTCAGGTGCTAGAGGCGCAGGATCGTCGAGGGCAGCTTCCAATAGAGCTGGAGAAGCTGCAGGAGGTGGCGTAGTGGCTCGACGGGAAGACTATTTTGCACAAAAAGGCACAAGAGAACAGCGAACAATGAATGCGGTCTTCCTTCGCTGGGTATGGGCGCTCGGCAGGGAGAGAAGCTGGGTAAAACGTCTCGGCCAATCAGCTTGCGAGATTCCCGAGCGGTGAAGAGGTGGGCGGAGAGGAGTGGAGCGGTGGTCAGAGAGGTGGATTTTGAGTTGTGCAGGCTCTCCGTGTTGATACCTGATATTCTAATGTAGTCTCCCTGCCTTCTGCTAGCGCCCGCCCATTTTTTCTCAATTTTGAATTTTTGATGAATATTTTTGAAAAATCCGTGATGCACTGAGGGCGCGAAAGGTGAAGCGCGAAGTAGCGAGGGATCACTGTAAAACTTTGTTTAGACCCGCATTATATAAATCAATTTTGTCCTGCTGTGTTAAATGTTAGAATATCAAATTTAATCAAAGACTGTTATGTGGGGTGGAATTGCTAGTTCTAAGTCCAACCCTCCTCCCTTATCTGGGCTTGGAACAGTACAGACAGTATGCCTGTGCATCATCTCCAATAAACGGCTTCAACCAGCCTTTGAATTCAGGGTTTGATTCCCACTCCTTTCTGTATTTTTGAACGTACAGTTTAGACTGTGACATGATGAGCTAGCTAGCTAGATGTTTCGCTTATGTCACAGAGAGACATACAGTGGACGAGGCGAGTACGTGACTGAGGCTGCAAGTCAAATGCAGTGATTTACTAGTGTGACACTGACAGTGAAGAAACATTTACATCCCGCTCTGTAAAACAGGGCGGGATTGGTGGTGGTGGGGGGGGGGGGGTTGTGCATGCGCAGTTCATTTGCAGTCTGGACATGAGTGACGTGGGTCTCCTCTCTGACTGCTGCACAAGGCTACTGGGAGACTGACCACCTGTGAATGCTTTGGGATGGGGACAGGCTCACGGTAAGATCTGCTGCTCGTTGAGGAGGGTAACTGCAGAGCAGTAGTGCTTTCATGTCAGAATCTCCAAAACACCAGAAAAGTCTCCGATAGCACCAGAAAAAGTCACTGGATTTGTCGCTAGTCACTTTTGACAAAAAGAAGTTGCCAAGAGGACTTGAAAAGTCGCCAGGTTTAGAGAGAAAGTTGCCAAGTTGGCAACACTGAGCAGAGATAAGAACCAGGAAATGTGAAGGAGACAAAGTGGACTAATCACAGCTCTTGCAGTCTGTATCACTGCAACGTTTAGTTACATTTCTGGAGAAGTGCATGTTGAGCAACGCAGTGGGTGATGATGCAGAGGCATAAATTGGGCTTTAGGCTGCACCATTGAGTGCAATTTACACCCAGGGCTTTGAGTGCATTAAACACTGGACTACACAGAAAATAAGATAAGATAAGATAAGATAAGCCTTTATTAGTCCCACAACGGGGAAATGAACAGAAAAGTCACTCCCAGCAGAAAAAAACCCCCTCTCTCTGGACACAGCCTTACGTATGACCACTGCAGCCACTGGCAAGTATGTTAGCCATTAACATTAGCTGGCTGAGCAGTGTTAAACATTACTGTTGCATGCTAGGCTGCTGCATGCTGATCAGTTTGTTATTATTGGGAGCAAAATCTTTCCTGTTAATAGTCTTGACCCGCTTCTGTTGAGCATTTCCTTTCCCAAAGTTGAAGTTTGCACTACTGTTTGAGCAACCATAATCCGGGCATGCTCTAATTTCCTGAACATTTGGGGTAAAAGTGATGTTAACTGCAAATGAATTTCAAAAGAAATTGTACAGTTGTAAGGACAGCTTTCTTTCAAACGAGTGCGTATTTCTCCCCCCAGCCAGTTGCAGCAGATGACTGCCCCTCCCTGAGCCTGGTTCTGCTGGAGGTTTCTTCCTGTTAAAAGGGAGTTTTTCCTCTCCACCGTCGCCAAGCGCTTGCTCACAGGGGATCGCCTGATTGCTGGGGTCCTTCTGCAACTGTGGGGGTTCCCCTACAGTTGAAAGTGCTATGAGATGATTGTTGTTGTGAAATGGCGCTATATAAATAAAGTTGAATTGAAGTTGCCACCACAGTAATGGTGGCTTTTTTCCTCCAATATTTGCTCGGATTGGTCTACATGGAGACAGCAAATAAAAATACCCTTAAAATTAAAGAGCTAATGGTAGCATCTAGAGTTAAAACATCTTGCTAGTTGTATTTGTTATGTTTATCTAACTCTTTTTAATTTTAATAAGATTTTTTTTCACCAGGTGTGCATCAAAGAAAACAGCCATTTAAAAAAAAATTCTTGATGTAATATTTAGTGTGGCTATTTGTGAATATGACTGAACATTAATCTCAATCTTGTAATTGTCATGTTATTAGTCTAACAAAGACGGGTATTCCTTTGACCACCAGCTATGTCATAGATGTACTTTATTGATCCCAAACTGGGAAATTGCAGTGCAACAGCAGCAGGACAGTAGACAACCAAACGACAGAAACACACGCATGACAGAAAGGGATTACCCATGGAAAGTCAAACTAACACTACTATAAAAGCCTATATACACACACCATTCTTTCTCGAATTAGACCAAAGACCTAATGAAGAGATTACGAATTTTATGTAATTTGAATCTGATTTAATTTGATTTTTCCTCAATACCAGCTGATATCTCAGTTATCTTAGTTGCATACTGCTATCGTAATGGCCCAGGCTCTCAGTCATTAAGATATTTTAAACAGTTTCAGAGCTGATTTTCATGCAAATGCATCCCTAATACGTTTTTGTAGTATGTAGAAAAAATTTTACCCACAAAATGTAGAATCCATCCTGAAACATTTTACTCATCACCACAGTGAGTAGCATTCACCTGTTAGGCAGAGCATCCACCCCACAACTGGGAGGTCGGGGTTCAAGTCCCGGCCGAGTCATGCCAAAGACCATATAAAAGTGGAACTTCCTGCCGTCCAGATTGGTGCTCAGCGAAAATGGAATGGAGGAGGGAAAATGTGGGCGGCAGTGGCTCAGGAGGTAGAGCGGATTGTCCAATAACCAGAGGGTTGGCGGTTTGAATCCCCCTCTCCCCAGTCATCCTGCCGTTGTGTCGCTGGGCAAGACACTTTACCCACCTTGTCTCCAGTGACCATAACACTGGGTACGAATGTGTATAAGTGTTCGGTAGTGGTCGGAGAGGCCATTGGTGTGGATTGGCAGACATGTTTCCGTCAGTCTGCCCCAGGGCAGCTGTGGCTACAGCTGTAGCTTACCACTACCATTGTCGGTCTGTGGAGTGAATGAATAATGGATTCACTGTAAAGTGTTTTGGGTATCTTGAAAGGTGCTATATAAATGCAATCCATTATTATCTCAAATTTGCCTGTTAAGTTTATAAAATATTAAATGGCTATGCACCACCCACCCTGGGAGAAGATGTTAAACTGAGGACTGTCACCAGCACGACCACCAGAGCAATCACTAGAGGAGACTGAAGTCCCCAACAGATGCACCACATTTGCTCAATCTGTGCCATTAGTGAGGGGCGCCAAGATCTGGAATAATATACAGCGCATCCAGAAAGTATTCACAGTACTTCACTTTTTCCACATTTTATGTTACAGCCTTATTCCAAAATGGATTAAATTCATTTTTTCCTCAAAATTCTACGCACAATACTCCATAATGACAATGTGAAAAAAGTTTGAGATTTTTGCAAATGTATTAAAAATAAAAAACCTAAGAAATCACCTGTACATAAGTATTCACAGCCTTTGCTTAGTACTTTGTTGATGCACCTTTGGCAGCAATTACTGCCTCAAGTTTTTTTGAATATGATGCCACAAGCTTGGCACACCCATCTTTGGGCAGTTTCACCCACCCCTCTTTGCAGCACCTCTCAAGCTCCATCAGGTTGGATGGGAAGTGTCGGTGCACAACCATTTTCAGATCTCTCCAGGGATTTTCAATTGGATTCAAGTCTGGGCTCTTGCTGGGCTAATCGAGGACATTCAGATATCTTGACTGTGTGTTTAGGGTCGTTGTCTTGCTGAAAGATGAACTGTCGCCCCAGTCTGAGGTCAAGAGCGCTCTGGAGCAGGTTTTCATCCAGGATGTCTCTGTACATTGTTGCATTCATCTTTCCCTTGATTCTAACTAATCTCCCAGTCCCTGCCACTGAAAAACATCCCTACAGAGTGATGCTGCCACCACCATGGTTCACTGTAGAGATGGTATTGGTCTGGTGATGAGCGGTGCCTGGTTTCCTCCAAACATGGTGCCTGGCATTCACACCAAAGAGTTCAATCTTTGTCTCATCAGACCAGAGAATTTTGTTTCTCATGGTCTGAGAGTCCTTCAGGTGCCTTTTGGCAAGCTCTAAGCAGGCTGCCATGTAACTTTTACTAAGGAGAGGCTTCCATCTGGCCACTCTACCATACAGGCCTGACTGGTGGATCGCTGCAAGATGATTGTCCTTCTGGAAGGTTTTCCTCTCTCCACAGAGAAACGCTGGAGCTCTGACAGGGTGACCATCGGGTTCTTGGTCACCTCCCTGACTAAAGCCCTTCTCCCCAATCATTCAGTTTAGACGGCCGGCCAGCTCTAGGAACAGTCCTGGTGGTTCCGAACTTCTTCCATTTACAGATGATGGCGGCCACTGTGCTCATTGGGACCTTCAAAGCAGCAGAAATTTTTCTGTACCCTTCCCCAGATTTGTGCCTTGAGACAATCCTGTCTCGGAGGTCTACAGACAGTTCCTTTGACTTCATGCTTGGTTTGTGCTCTGAGATGCACTGTCAACTGTGGGACCTTATATAGACAGGTGTGTGCCTTTCCAAATCATGTCCAATCAAATGAATTTACCACAGGTGGACTCCAATTAAGCTGTAGAAACATCTCAAGGATCATTGGTGGTGGAAACAGGATGCACCTGAGCTCAATTTTGAACTTCATGGCAAAGGCTTTGAATACAAATGTGATTTGTGTGATTTCTTAGTTTTTTTGTTTTCAATAAATTTGCAAAAATCTAAAACTTTTTTCACGTTGTCATTATGGGGTATTGTGTGTAGAATTTTGAGGAAAAAATGAATTTAATCCATTTGGGAAATAAGGCTGTAACATAACAAAATGTGGAAAAAGTGAAGCACTGTGAATACTTTCCAGATGTACTGTACCATTTGCAATCAGAACGTACCACACTAAACTCTTTTAAGACTCCTCTTAAAAATTGGCTTTTAGACAACCAAAACTGTACTCATAACTAGTGGTTGCTCTGCGGCATACGCATATATGCATGTGCCCGTATGTCACACACATATCTCCTGCCTCTTGTTTGTTGCCATTTGTTGTTGCTGTGAGGTGCTTGGGTGCATGTACGCATACACAGCACTCCACTTGTTTAACATTTGAAGGTTTTGTTTTGTAGCACCTTAACTCATGCACTTTAGCATATCCACTTTGAACAGTTTCAATGCAGATGTTCTTCTTGTGTATGATTGGGTGTTTTTGTGACCCGCCAGGGGACTACAGATGCAAATTAGCAGTATTGCTAAACCTGGCATACTTACATTTGTATTAATGTTCATTAGTATGTAATGTCCCTTTCAAATAAACATTAAACCTAAAACCATATTATTCCTTTAACTGGACTTTTAATTGCATAGCTGTGGGCAATGGCTGGATGATCATCAAGTCTCAAGGTTTAATTTGGAGCCTCTTCATTTCTGCACTGAGGGAAAATTACTGCTTTTTGTTAACTGGCAACAAAACTGTTTGACTTTCAGGGGACTTTGGAGGTACAACAATTAAAATAATGATGTTTAAACATATAAAACAATGTTGATCATTTTCTGTTATAGTCCTTAATGTCTAAATGACAATAATTCTGCTGCAGCAAAACAGTCCATTTGTCTGCAAAATGTCACCTTCTAAAACAAGGGCCAGCTTAAAAACAGCTTTTAAAAATTGCATTTTAATGTTGGCACCATCTCTGTACTTGATGTTTTAGTGCTAGCATGTGCTTTCTTTTCTGATATTTCTCTACATTCCAAAGCCAGTTATGTTGAAATGGACATAAGTTTGGGGTTTTAAATACATGTTCCACCAAGTTCTGTTTTTGTCTATAATTTGTTATGTACTTTTGTAATTGTTTTACTTTTGGGCAAATTTTCAAGTTCCAAAAGATCAAGAAATTTTTCATTAAAAATGTAAGCTTTCATACTGAGGGTGTAATGATTTTGACACTTTTACAGGTGTGTCTCAATAAATTAGAATATCATCAGAAAGTTAATTTAATTAATTCAATTCAGAAAGTGAAACTCATATTGTATAGTTTCATTACACACAGAATGATATATTACAAGTCTTTATTTCTTTTAATTTTGATGGTTGTGGCTTACAGCTAAAGAAAATCCTTAAATTAAGTTTCTCAAAAATTAGAATATTACTTAAGATCAATTTAAAAAAGTTGATTTTTAATAGAAATGTTGGGTAACTGAAAAGTATGTCCATGTACACGCTCAATACTTGGTCGTTGCTCATTTTGCATGAATTACTGCATCAGTGCAGTGTGGCACGGAGGCGATCAGCCTGTGGCACTGCTGAGGTGTTATGGAGGTCCAGGTTGCTTTGATAGCAGCCTTCAGCTCTTCTTCATTGTTGGGTCTGGTGTCTCTTATCTTCCTCTTGACAATCCTCCATAGATTCTCTGTGGGGTTTGGGTCAGGAGAGTTTACTGGCCAGTCAAGCACAGCGACAGCACGGCCATTAAACCAGGTTTTGGTACTTTTGGCAGTGTGGGCAGGCGCCAAGTCCTGCTGGAAAATGAAATCAGCTTCTCCATAAAGCTAGCAGAGGGAAACATGAAGTGCTCTAATATTTCCTAGTAGATGGCTCCGATTACTTTGGACTTGACAAAACACAGTGGACCAACACCAGCAGATGACATGGCTCCTCAAATCATCACTGACTGTGGAAACTTCACACTAAATTTCAAGCAACTTGTAATCTGTGCCTTTCCACTCTTCCTCCAGATTCTGTGACACTTGATTTGGGCAGCCACAGTCAGTGATGGTTTGGGGAGCCATGTCATCTTCTGCTGTTAGTTCACTGTGTTTTATCAAGTCCCAAGTCAGTGTAGCTGTCTACCAGGAAGTTTTAGAGCACTTTATGCTTCCCTCTGCTAACAAGCTTTATGGAGATTCTGATTCATTTTTCAGCAAGACATGGCACCCGCCTACACTGCCAAAAGTACCAAAACCTGTTTAATGACCACGGTATCACTGTGCTTGACTGACCAGCAAACTCAAATGACGTAAAACCCCACAGAGAATCTACGGCGTATCGTCAAGAAGAAGATGAAATACACCAGATCCAACAATGCAGATGGGCTGAAAGCCACTATCAATGTAAGCCGGGCTTCCATAACGCCTCAGCAGCACCACAGGCTGATCGCCTCCATGCCACGCCACTGTGATGCAGTAATTCGTGCAAAAGGAGCCCTGACCAAGTATTGAGTGTGCATGGACATATTTTAGTCGGCCAACATTTCTATTAAAAATCCATTTTTTTTAAAAATTGACCTTATGCAATATTAAAATTTTTTGAGAAACTGAATTTTGGAGTTTCATTAACTGTAAGCCATAATCATCAAAATTAAAAGAAAAACACTTGTGTAATGAATCTATACAATATACGAGTTTCACGTTTTGAATTGAATTACTGAAATAAATTAACTTTTTGATGATATTCTATTGAGATGCAGCTATAGTGCCACTTGTGCACTAGCAGTTAAAACTATTTTTTTTAATATAACACCACACTGGTCTTTCAGAGCAGTATAACCCGTCATGAAGGACACCCACACAGACAAAATAAGTTTTCTATGGTCACGTGACCGTTTCACCCACTCTGTATTGATGGTCGCCTGCCAACAGCTTTTAGGGTTTATTTGCATTTAAAACAGACACTTTCAGCCTACAAGCACAATATGTCTGCTGCTTCAGTGACACAGGGGTACGACCAGTACCTCCTCCCTCACTTCCTGCCCCGAATGGCCCGCCTTGCAATGTGTCCACTCTAACAGGCCGTCCTTAAAGTCACCCTGAGAATGCCAATTCAAATGCCTCCGCACGTGGAGACATTTTAAATCATTTTTTGTACACGCTGACAAAAAACATACAGATAAGTTTTGGAAAAAGAAGAGGCACTAGAAGAAAATTGGGACTAAAATCATACACAGGAATCTGATCACTTGAATGATTTGGTGCATTTTTATTTGGTTTTAGCCTCTCTTTTCTGACTCATTATCTTTCTCGGGGTTTCAGTAGCAACACTACACAGATGTTTGCCATATTAAAAAAAAAAAAATCTTACAAATATTGTCGCTATCGGATGTTGGCACACAAAAATGTAAGAGCCACACCCAAAGTCGCAAAAGACCATTTAATAAAACCTATGAATGAATGGTGTACACGTACTGTATAGCTATAATTAGAAGTTTTGAACTACGGCTCCAGTTTTGGAGACTAAAACTTTTTATTTGCCACACAATGCCTGAGTATGAGTGGATGTTATAGTTAAAACAATCTGGGAAATGACTAATAAGGCTTAACTTTCATTATAAATTTTAACTGTCTCAGGTAATCAAAGGAAATAATGACTAGTATGGCAATAGTTAATAGTTGTGTTAGATGTGAAGAGCAAGCAGTTAAAAAAAGTTTACCATCTTGTCCTGAGTTCTGGAGATGTTCTATCAGGTCACAGCCGAATGCATTTTCACTTCCTTTCTTTTTGGACTTCTGCTTAGTCCCTTTGTTCTTCATGTGGCTCCAGTTAGTGGCTCAGATGATCGAAGCAAAAAGTTCCTTGAGCGCACGTCAGCCACTCCATATGACCCTGAGAGAAGTTAGGTTTGTAGATCAAAAAGCAGCCACATAGAAATCCCAGCACTCGGCTCCCAAAGTCTGCATCCGCTCACATTCTGACTAACCACACTTCTGGAAGCTGAGAGCAGAAGTGACGTCACTTTTTAAACTTAAAGTCCTTCAGATTGTAGTTACTTCAGGAGATGACCAAAGAAAACACTCACCGCGAGTCCTGGTTGGCTGGGACCTGGTGGCCCGCTGGATTATCTGTGAAAGGTTTGCAGAAACAGCACTAGAACCGGTTGGTTTCCTGTTATTTTCTTTTACCCCAGCCAGTTTCTCTGTTCCTTTTTATCTCCTCCTCTTTTCCTCCATTCCACACAGTCTCCCCTTTTCACTGGCTTCCTTTAAACAGAGCCATGCACACATCAGGAGAAGCAAATCCTCTCCTGAGCTCCACTTTCTGTCAGATTCATCTCGAATATTTTTGTAAGTTCCTATATTTAGAGATGAACTTGTGACAGTGGTTTTTAAAATACTGAGACTATGTAAAGGGAGTAAATGTAGTTAAGAGAGAAGGAGGATGACACAGCCGACTTCTGTTTGAGGAATTAATGACCTTTTCTGTTTTTTTCCCCCTCATGTACCCAAACTTGGAGCTAACGGGAAAACTGCTCTCCGCTTTCCTGAATGCTCCCAATGTATACAGTTTCCTGTGCAGAGAGCCCGGGCTGGAAAACAAAAACAGACGGGTTCTGGAGGAAGAGGGAAGTGGGAGGTGACTGAAGTGTGAGGGCCTGAAGGGCACAGATGGGAAATGGGGGGAGAAAGGAGGAGGGCGGCGTGATGAGATGGACAACACATGGTTCTTGTTACTAACTGCTGTGCACTTAGTCTTTCTCTAATTAAGCGAGACTGCAAATGTGCTGCAAACACATAAATCAATTTAAAATTAATAACACTGGTGATAATCCTCAGACCAGAATGGAACAGTATACAAGTATTCTTCAGGCTTGCAGTTTTACAATTATTACATAAGGAAAATTAAATGGCTTTAAAAGCAAAAACATATTAAAGTCAGGAAAATTCAGACATGAGGCATAAGGACAAACAAAAGGATTAAATGTCTAAACAGAACTAATAATAATGCATCAGATTTATATAGTGCTTTTCATGGACACTTAGCAATGGATACATTATTCATCCACTCCACAGACAGATACTGACAGTGGTAAGCTACTGCTGTAGCCACAGCTGCCCTGAGAGACTGACAGAAACGTGGCTGCCAATCCGCGCCAACGGCCTCTCCAACCACCACCGAACATTTATACACATTCATACCCAGTGTCATGGACACTGGAGGCAAGGTGGGTGAAGTGTCTTGCCCAGGGACACAACGGCAGGACGGCTGGAGAGAGCGGGATTCGAACCGCCAACCCTCCCTGAAATTTCATCCTTATAATTATCTGAGCAGTATGTCTGCAGGACTGTCATTAAATAATCATTGACTGCTGTGAATTATGGGTTAACATGTAATTCAAATAAACCTCTATCAAACAGGAATTAGTTCATCACTGAAAAATGATTACCGTAATTTCCAGACTATAAGTCGCTCCGGAGTAATGTCGCACCCCTAGCCAGACTATAGAAAAAAAAAGTGCGACTTATAGTCTGGAAAATACGGTAGCTTCAGTTTATTATTTAAAAAAAAAACCTCATGTTCCTATCAGAAGTACATTTTGTACAGCAAGATTAAACCTTTGGAAAAAGTGGACCAATTAAAATGTTACAAACCATTCCAAAACAAACATGGCAACAAGGCTCTAATTATTTATGATGCATTTCTGCGTAAAAATGGCCTTTAAAATTGAGAACCGTCGACCATCAGTGATGGAGCAGCTGACTGTGACGTTCCAAAGACACCCAGAGGATCGGCGATCACTCACCCAGGTGGAGGAACGATTCACACGCAAACCTGGACGGCTCACGGCCCCTGAGCTCGTGTGTTCTGCACGCGGGCGTCACACGGCGTGTCCATATGGTTTTGCATAGCTAATTTGATTTAGCAGAAGCATAAACAGCCTCAGTTTCATCTGGCATAGCGGTTCTTTCAGCTCTAACGTTAACTCATCAGCGGCTTCCTACTGTTGAGATGAGCGGATTTATCCCACCACATTAGCCACGCCCTTCCCACACATGGCAACACCTGAAAGCAATAAAACAGATTCTTTAAGACAATTTTTTAGACAATTAATTTGCACAAAAAGTATTTTTTTGCTGCAGGAGTGAAATTTGCTTTTTAATGTATATGCGCTATTGAAATTTCCCCCAAAGTACTGATAAATAAATCCCACGTACCTGGCGCGGTGGTAGAGGCTCCGCCCCCACCGGAAGTTGTGTGTTCCCGCCAACAGCTGGATCGTTGAACCTGCACTCCGCTGTGGATGTGAAGACCGTCAAATTAAAGCAGGCTGCACTTTAAGCTCATATTGATTATAAAAGTGTGTCTTGAATGTGTTTTGGTAAACAGCTAAAAATCCAAAACTTGTATCACTGTTCCAACGCTTTTAGACGGGAATTTTTTCACCTAAATGTAAATGAAATGTTCTTTACCATATAATTTTAGACTTTGCCCAACACTGATAAGATCAATATAAGTGAATCAAAGTAATAAAAATTAACAGAAAAAATCAAAACAATGAGCCTAGAGAGGGTTGAACGTGCCTGGAGAAAACTACATACTGTAATATAGTGACATGGATTCTTTACAACAAACGGCTCAGTTCACATACAAGTGGTTATGTGATCCTTTGAGATTAAAAATCTTGTTTAACTTTGCCCATTTTAAGCTTATTCTGCTGTTTCTATTAACCACTCCTCTTTCATGTTTGCTTTTTGCATTCAAGAAAACAGTAGTGTTTCAGCTGACTGTAGACACACACCTGATGTGGCCAAATTTACACCAAGTCTGAGCCAGTGCTTCACTGAATATACAAACCTTAATCACCCTTGCATGAATTCAGCTAAGAATATTTTTTTTCTGCATGAACAACAGTACAAATTAGGAGCTTCATTGGCATTATTTTATCCCACCCTCTGATGGTGACTGTGGAGTAGATCATAGTGCTCGGTGCTCAGAGTTCATATTTTTGTGCTAAAAGTGTTTGGTGAATGTCACATGGGAGTTTGATGACCAGGCCTGGCCTCAGCGAGACAAAGCTCTCTTTCTGCACCATAGGAAGAGGAGATGACATCATTCTGCCCATACAAAGCCTCGGACATCCCGCTCTTTCTTTGCACTGGTTTATAAAAAAAAAGGCATCTATGCAAAGAGGACGTGTGTGTGTGTGAGGTTTTCATGTTCTTACCATTTTGTTTCAGTACAAGTTCTCCTTTTCTACAGACTGATGCAGTGTCTTTGCAGATGTGCAGCAAAGTTGTTTTTTTTTTGTGGGGGGGGAGATTATATAGTCAGGAGAAAAGAAATGATCATTTATGCAATAAAGTTAATCTGAGGTGAAGATAACAGTTTTTAAAAGAAGTTTGATATTACATATGATTGTGAACCTGAACAATGCTTCCCAGACTTGCAAAAAATAAAACGTGACATATTTAGCAGGAAAATTAACACAAATGGCTACACTACAGCCATAAAATATATAGATTCAAATGAATTAAAACAAGAAAATTCTAAATCCATCATATCAGCTTCATAGAGTATATGAATATGAATATGCAGCGGATGCACACTGTTTTATTTTTAATGCTTCAGAGTATCTACCTCCTGTTCACAGGTATATCTGTGTAATCAAAGAGGCCATCATTACTATAATGGGTTTTTAAGACTCACATGGCTCCAGTTCTTTTGGCATTGTCTGTAATTCATTTACAGCTAAACATTTTGCATAATTATTCTGTTCCTTTTAATGACTACCCTGTAACTGACTAAAACTAAACAATTTAATTGGGTGATTAGAGTACAATAGGACACGTGTTGTACCAACTGCCTGGTAATAAAAACACTGAATTCAGGAAAAAGCGGCCCCACAGATCATTTGCAAAGAAAACGCTCAGGTTTGCTTTTAATACCCTCCAGTGGACAGATTTATACACTGCAGCCTTTTAGCAGGCAGGACTGTGGATCCTGTGCAATACTGCTGGTTGCCATGAATCTACAGAACCTAGGAGGGTTTCATAAGCATGTTCATGATTTACATTCCATAGAAAGATCAACATATGACTCTTAAAAACAAAAAAATGTTTCATGGGTCAGTAATGGCAAAAGAGCACTATTTCTTTTCCAAGATAATCCATCCACCCAACAGATGTCAAATGCCAAAATTTAAGAAACTCATAAATTTACAATAAGTAGAAAACTAATGATATAAAAAGCAGATTAAAAAAAAAGATTTGCAAATATACAAGAAAAAAAATCACAATTATGTTAAACTGAAAAAATTGTGAGGGAAAATTCTTAAAGTTACAAGAAAATCCTATCAGACTGTCGATGACTGAGGAGCTCATTCTGGCCTGATGAAATCACCTCGAGAGTGCTCAGATCTCCTGACCGCTGACCTTGAGCACAGCCTAGATGTAGGCACACTTGAGGATCATGAGTTTGCCAAGCAATGGGGAAACTGCGGAGGAGTAAGGATTTCTGTGAATCACAAATACCCAGATCTCCTGACCTTTGTCCTTGGCCCCAATTTTGATGCAGACCCACCTGAGGATCATTAGGAGTGAGTTTGGTGACCATCGTGGCAAACGCCTAGGAGGAGTAGCAATGACTGTGAAATCTGGTCGGACGGGTGTCACATCACCACATTAGCTCTTTCAGCTTTGCTGGAATGACCTAAAAATTTAAGAAAGAACTATGGCACATTTATAAGAAAAAAAAGCAGTATATTTACAAATAAAAGTAATACATTTTTAAGAAGTAATTTCTTTAGAGAAAAAAGTGCACATTTACAAAAAAAGGTTCAAAATTTATAAGGAAATTTTTTTTAATTTTTGATAAGACTGATGGCAATATAAAAATATTTGTAAATTCTCATTACTTGGATTCTTAAACCTGCATTGTGAAGAGCCCAAGCTGTCGCATGTCACGAACCGAGCCGGTGTTGTCCTTAGGCTTGGTTCTGACCGTTCTCTGTGGCTCAGGTATAGGGTTATTTATGTATTATCTTTTGAGTTCTTGTTGCTTTTATGTCTTTGTTCCTTTTTTTCCGTGCCTGGAGCCACCGCTCTGGCCAGTGGCTGTTAGGCAGCCTCTTTGACCTACATTCATGTGGGTGTTGTCTAACACTTGCTGGTCCGACCACGTCCCCTCTCTCTTGACAGCCAGCTGACCCCACTCCGGTATTGTCTTTCCCGCACCTCGCCCAGGTGTGCCCAATCTGTTGTCCAGCGGTGCTTGTATTTAGGCGGCCTTTGCCAGTCAAGCACTGCTAGACCATTGTGAATAGTCACTGAGGAACGTTTGGCCACGGTCCACTGTGGTCAGCCTTCTGCTCATCGTACGCGTGAGCTGTAAGTGGACATTTGTCTCCTTTTTGTATGACAGTTTTGTGTTTTGTACTGTTTGGTTTTTTGTGGCCACTGCACACTGTGGTCTGCCCGCTGCACGCCTGGCGTGTGAGCCTTTTAGTGTGCCTTGTTCCCTTTTGTGTGTCTCTATTTTTGAACTGTGAGCTCCTCTGTTAATAAATGTGTTTGTGGTGCAACATAGCGAGTAAATCCGTCATTCCTCTTCACTCCTCCATGCGCTGCGTCAAAGTGCACGGGGAGGCTTGTGACAGTCGCATATCAAAATTAAACAGCATGGGTTTTTTTGGACAGGTGTGTCTAGGGCTGACCTTGACGGGTAGAGGCTACATGAAGTAGCTCTTAAAAATCCTAAAGTGTTTGTGATTTTTCAGCAATAGTAAAAATTTTGACTTCAAGGATTCAAAGGCTTTATTATCATGTGCACAGTTAAGAAATTCACCATTTCCTGAGCAATGAAATTCTTATTCTGCTGTCTGCAACGAACACCAAGGTTATAAATACGCATCAATACTAATACTAATAAAGGTAATAAACACACCTTAATACTAATACTAATAAATACACATTAAAAGCAATTAGGACAGTTAAAACAGTTAAAACTAGAGGAAACAAGAAGAATAAAAATTCACTGGGTGACTATAACTTGTCCCTGAGTAAAATAAAAATTCACTGAGTGAGTATGACTTGTCTCTGATAATACCCAATAGACTGTACAATGGTAATTTTAATATCAGAGATGATATGTAAGATGGCATGAGACTATGTACAATGTACAAGTTAGCATCCAGTGTGAGAATTTCTCTGTGTAAAGCCGTGTGCCCTGATAATACCCAATAGACTGTACAATGATAATTTAGCAGCAGAGATGATATGGATGTGAGACAGGGTGAGATTATGTGCAATGTGCAAATGAACAATGTGCAAATTTAGCAACCAGTGTGTGAATTCCTATCTGCAAAGCTGTGCCCGGAATTGTGTTATTTGTTCAGGAGTCTAATGGCAGTGGGAAAGAAGGAGTCTTTTAGTCTGGATGTCCTGCATTTCACACTTCTGTACCTCCGGCCTGAGGGCAGAAGTGTGAACACTCTGTGCTGGGGGTGGGCGGGGTCCTGGAGGATGGAGGCAGC
Source organism: Pholidichthys leucotaenia (assembly GCA_020510985.1). Lineage (NCBI taxonomy): Eukaryota > Metazoa > Chordata > Actinopteri > Cichliformes > Pholidichthyidae > Pholidichthys > Pholidichthys leucotaenia. Next base: position 32,365,636 of record CM035844.1, read on the forward strand.
TCTCCTTTGGTCTCTGCAGTGATAGATGCTCTGCAGAGAGGGGAGTGGGGTCCTGATGATCTTCTCAGCTGTCTTCACCACTCTCTGCAAGCACTTGCGGTCCAAAGCAGTAGTGCTGCTGTACCACGCAGTGATGCAGTTGGTCAAGATGCTTTTGATGATGCAGCTGTAGAAGTTGTTGAGGATCTTGGGGGACATTTTTTTTTTTTGTTACTTATTTGAAAGCTTGGGATCAGTCCGCCAAGGTCTCCGCCTTTGACTGCCACCTAATCCACATAGCACCGGACTTCCATGATCCCTCCTGCAGGTGGTGAACCTACTGGAGGGCGGACCCATGTAACTCCTTCGGGCTGAGCCCGGCCGGGTCCCATGGGTGGAAATCTGAAGAGCTGGAGCAGGTGGCTGGGGAGAGGGAAGTCTGGGCTTCTCTGCTTGAACTGCTGCCTCCGCGACCCGGACCTCCGGAAAAGCGGTAGAAGATGGATGGATGGATGGATGTTACTTATTTGTACCCGTAGGTAGACTTGGTTTGCAGTCTGGTGACAAGCCACCGGCTGCTGGTCGCTGCGTGCGCGAGCGCCCTAAACCTACATGTTTTTGGTGTGCGGGAGGAAACCGGAGAAATCCCGGAGTGAACCCGCGCAACACGGGGAGAACATGCAAACTCCACGCAGCTCACTGTTGGTCGGGGGCTGGGATCGAACCCACGATCTCATGATCCCCGTGGTCCCCCGGCCGAGGGTAAAACTGTGCTGCCACAGTGCTAAACCACTGCGCCACCGTGCCACACTTCCTCACCCTCCTCAGAAAGTACAGCCACTGTTGAGCTCTCTTAACCAGCTCTGTGGTGTTAAGTGCCCATGTAAGGTCCTCGCTGATGTGGATGCCTGGGTATTTAAAGCTGCTCGCCCTCTCCACCTCAAGCTCCCTGATGAACAGCGGCTGATGAGGTCTCCTCCCCTTCCTCATGTCCACTATCATTTCCTTCGTCTTGTCTGTGTTGAGGGTGAGGTTGTTGTCCTCACACCATGACACCAGGCTGCACACCTCCCTCCTGTAGGACGCTTCACCACCACCAGTGATGAGTCCTATCACTGCTGTGTCATCCGCAGACTTTAAGATGACATTGTCCTTGTGGGAGGCAACACAGTCATGAGTGAAAAGGCTGTAGAGGATGGGGCTGAGAACACAACCCTGTGAGACACCTGTGTTCGTGATGATGCTGGCTGATGTCCTGTTACCAGCCCTGACAGACTATGGCCTGCCAATCAGAAAGTCCAGTAGCCAGTCACAGAGGGTGGGGTGCAGGCCAAGTGAAGACAGTTTGTAGGTGAGTTTGTGGGGGATGACCGTGTTGAAGGCGGAGCTGTAGTCAACAGAAAGCATCCTGATGTTCATTCATCTTCTTCTGCTTAATCCTTTTCGGGTCGCGGGGGGACTGGAGCCTATCCCAGCATCTTTGGGCGAGAGGAAGGGTACACCCTGGACAGATCGCCAGTCCATCGCAGGGCCAACACAGAGAGACAGACAACCATTCACTCTCACAGTCATACCTAAGGACAATTTAAAATCCCCTAGTTTGATGCCAATTAACCTAACTTGCATGTTTTTGGCATGTGGGAGGAAACCGGAGAAATCCCGGAGTAAACCCACGCAGACACGGGGAGAACATGCAAACTCCACACAGATCGCTGTTGGTCGGGGGCTGGGATCGAACCCAGGATCCCCCGGCCAAGGGTGAGTTGCTGTGCTGCCGCAGTGCTAACCACTCTTTATCTTCCAGGTGGGAGAGGGAATAATGGAGTGCAGCAGCAATGGTGTCTGAGGTGGACCTGTTGGGCCGGTAGGCATACTGCAAGGGGTCCAGGGTATCCAGTATGCTGTCCTGAATGAGGGCCAGCACCACTGTCTCGAAGCACTTCATGATGACTGGAGTGAGTGCTACTGGCATGTAATCATTCAGGCAGGTTGGCGGGCTCTTTTTGGGGAGGGGGACGATGGTTGTGGTTTTGAAGCAGCAGGGGACTATGTTCTGGTTGAGGGAGAGGTTAAAGATGGTTGTGAGAACATCAGTCAGCTCAGCAGCGCATGCTCTGAGAGCCCACCCAGGGATGTTGTCTGGTCCTGCTGCCTTGCGGGGATTGATATTCTTCAGTGTTTTGTTTACCTGGCCTGATGAGACTTTTAGGGGAGGGGGAAGGTGCGTGTGTCTCCTCTCTGCATTGAAGCTGGAGGTCTCAAAGCGGGTGTAAAAGGTGTTGTGTTGTGGCGGACTTGTGGTGTTTACTACAGATACCAGAAGTTTGAAGTTTTATAACCACATAAGTGGCGATATCTCGCCATGCAACTGCTGTCAACCATAGACAGCCAAGGACCACTGCACTGTATTATACTGATAATTTACAAGACCACTCTGAGGTGAGTGCAATACCCCTCACCTCAGTTTTCTTTGAAGATCCCAATGGGTCACCAAAGAAGAACAGTTTTCAACTTTTCCATATAATGATTGGGGCAGAACCAAATGATGTATACAGCAAAAATAGTTGTATACAACCCATAGCTGTAGGTCAGGATCCCGAGGTGAACCTGTGTAGCAAGTTTGGTGACCCTAGAGAGATTTAAATGTTCTATAGTAAGAGGGCATAGGGAATGTTAACCTTGGCCTTTGACCCCAAACCCATAGTCAGAGGTCATGATCTCAGGGTGAACCTGTGTACCAAGTTTGGTGACCCTAGTGTTCTTTGTTGTTGAGATATAGTTTACATGCCACCTTGACACTGACCTTTGACCTTGTGATAAAAAAACAGTCACTTCATGGTCACAGGGTGAATCTGTGTACCAAGTTTGGTGACCCTAGCTTTACTCGTTTTATAGTAATAGTGCAAATGGAATGTTAACTTTGATCTTTGACCTTTTGACCCCAAACCCACAGTCAGAGGTCATGGTCTCAGGGTGAACCTGTGTACCAAGTTTGGTGACCCAAGCGTTCTTTGTTGTTGAGATATAGTTTACTTGCCATTTTGACACTGACCTTTGACCTTGCAAAAAAGACCCAGTCACTTCATGATCAAAGGGTGAACCTGTGGATAAAGTTTGGTGGCCCTAGCGTTACTTATTCTACAGTAATAGTGCAACTGTAATGTTGTGACCTTTGACCCCAAACACATAGTCAGGTCAGAGTGTAAGATGTCCAAGATTTGTCTTAGAAACAACTATGGCATCGATTTGAAAAGCCTACATCATTTCTTTCAGTAGTTACCACGTTTACAGTATTTAGAGAAAAACGGACCTCAATATACGCATCAGTGGTGTATATTAAAACCTGGTATCACATTTCAAAACATTTGGAATTCTAAGGAGTTGATTTCACAAGACAATTGATCTTTGATCCCAAAAATCAAATAAGGTAAAAATAACATTTTTCACTGATAGAAAAGAAAATATTTCATAGCTACTGTCTCAGTAGTGTGCATGACCCTGGGTATGAATGTGTATAAATGTTTGGTGGTGGTTAGAGAGGGCGTTGGTGTGGATTGGCAGCTATGTTTCTGTCAGTCTGCCCTAGGGCAGCTGTGGCTACAGCAACAGCTTACCACCGTCAGTGTTTGTGGACTGAATGAATAATGCACCCATTGCAAAGTGTAAGTCCTGAAAAAGTGCTATATAAATCTGATGCATTAAGTCAGGGGCTACATTGCATTCGGGAAGTATTCACAGCGCTTCACTTTTTCCACATTTTGTTATGTTACAGCCTTATTCCAAAATTGATTAAATTCATTTTTTCCCTCAATTCTACACGATACCCCATAATGACAACGTGAAAAAAGTTTTTAAAATGTTAAAATGACACGGGGAGAACATGCAAACTCCACACAGATCACTGTTGGTCAGGGCCTGGGATCGAACAGCCTTTGCCATGAAGCTCAAAATTGACCTCAGGTACACCCTGTTTCCCCTGATCATCCTTGAGATGTTTCTACAGCTTAATTGGAGTCCACCTGTGGTAAATTCAGTGGATTGGACGTGATTTGGAAAGGCACACACCTGTCTATATAAAGTCCCACAGTTGACAGTGCATGTCAGAGCACAAACCAAGCATGAAGTCAAAGGAATTGTCTGTAGACCTCCGAGGCAGGATTGTCTTGAGGCACAAATCTGGGGAAGGGTACAGGAAAATTTTTGCTGCTTTGAAGGTCCCAGTGAGCAGTGGCCTCCATCATCCATAAATGGAAGAAGTTCAGAACCACCAGGACTCTTCCTAGAGCTGGTCGGCTGTCTAAACTGAGCGATTGGGGGAGAAGGGCCTTAGCCAAGGAGGTGACCAACAACCTGATGGTCACTCTGTCAGAGCTCCAGCATTCCTCTGTGGAGAGAGGAGGACCTTGCAGAAGGACAACCATATCTGCAGCAACCCACCAATCAGGCCTGTATGGTAGAGTGGCCACATGGAAGCCACTCCTTAGTAAAAGGCACATGGAAACATGTCTGTTCTTTCTGTCTTCTCTATCCCCTCACCCCCCAGCCAGTCGCAGCAGATGACTGCCCCTCCCTGAGCCTAGTTCTGTTGGAGGTTTCTTCCTGTTAAAATGGAGTTTTTCCTCTACACCGTCGCCAGGCGCTTACTCACAGGGGACCACCTGATTGCTGGGGTCTTTTTGCAATTGTGGGGGTTTCCCCTACAGCTGGAAGTGCTATGAGATGACTGTTGTTGTGAAATGGTGCTATATAAATAAAGTTAAATTGAAACTGAATTGAACATGGGAGCCCATCTGGAGTTTGCCAAAATGCACCTAAATTTGTGGAATGCCATTTTCTTTCTAATTGACTAGTCTTCTGTTTTAAGCTACGAGTTTCTGAGTTAAACCAAGGGGTTAGAAATCTCTGGTTAGACTTTTTTTTTTTTTCCTTGTTTGCTATTGTGATAGACAGGCTGACAGACGAGGTCAGGCGGGAATCTCTGTGGACCATGATGTTTGCAGACGACATTGTGATCTGTAGTGAGAGGAGCAGGTGGAAGAGAACCTGGAGAGGTGACGGTATGCTCTGGAGAGAAGAGGAATGAAAGTCAGTAGAAGCAAGACAGAATACATGAGTGTGAATGAGAGGGAGGAAGGTGTAACAGTGAAGATGGAAGGAGTAGAGGTAGTGAAAGATGAGTTTAAATACCTGGGGTCAACCATCCAAAGCAATGGAAAATGCACAAGAGAGGTGAAGAAGAGAGTGCAGGCAGGGTGGAGTGGGTGGAGACGAGTGTCAGGGGTGATTTGTGACAGAAGAGTAGAAGCGAGAGCGAAAGGGAACATTTAAAGAGGGTAGTGAGACCTGCGATGCTGTATGGTTTGGAGACAGTGGCACTGACAAAAAGACAGGAAATGGCACTGGAGGTGGCAGAGTTGAAGATGCTAAAATTTTCATTGGGAGTGACTAGGAGGGATAAGATTAGAAATGAGTATATCAGAAGGACAGCTCAGGTTAAACGGTTTGGAGACAAAGTAAGAGGCTAGGCTGAGATGGTTTGGACACGTGCAGAGGAGGGATAGTGGATATATTGGACAAAGGATGTTTAAGATGGAGCTGCCAGGCAGGAGGAAAAGAGGAAGACCACAGAGAAGATTCATAGATGTAGTGGAGGACGACATGGAGAGGGTTGGCCGTTACAAAGGAAGAGGCAAGGGATAGGGTGAGATTGGGACAGACGATCCGTTGTGGCGACCCCTAAAGGGAACAGCTGAAAGATGATGATGCTCAACTGATCTGTTTTTAACGGTCGTGAAACGGCACTCTTGACAATCTTGTAGAAAACCATTTCTCCCAAATTATTTATACCAGAAAGCATGGCTATTATGTATTCAAACATATACAGTACATGCTCAGCAAGTTAAACTGTGGAAACTGTTAAGACATGTTTCCATATTGAATTTGCATGTTTTTGACACTGATGACTTTGCACGTTGAATTGGGTGCACGACAACAAAAACAATTTTCAGGTTGTGTTTTTTTCTTAATCAAATGCAGTCTCTGGTTGACAGTGCTGTAAAATACAAACCCACAAACCTGTTTTTAAGAGAAAATATTTATTATGTGTGCTGAAGAGAAAATTACTCCATTAAAATATATTTTCCATTGCTGTAGCAACTGCTTCTTTCATCAACATCAGCAATTAAGATTTTACAAATATCATCCCAGATCAACAACAAATCATTCAAGCACAATTTTCAGTGAATAAAATGTCAGTGAACTCTCATACTATAGTAGAATATGATTTTCTCAGTGATTGCTTTACAAACCTTAACAACAAAGAACTGTAACATTTACACTTAGAATATTTTATTGTATAAAAAACCCCAAAAAACAAACTTTTAACTGACAGTAGAAAATAAGACATTCCTTTAGGAGTGGAGATTCAACCACTAAAAAAAAAAATAAAAAAATATCAGGCCATCAACATGAACAGATTTGGTAACACATTTCAAGACTAACTTTACACACACAGCCTGTATCCATCTTGTCTCACAGTTATATAGTAAATATTAATTGTCTAGAATAATGTGCAGTGAGAAGAAATAAAGTGAAAAAATTCTTGTCAGTATAGTAATATTGCTCATTCCCCTAAAAAGTAGCATTCTTAAATTAAAGTAACATGCATGCATCCGGAAAGTATTCAAAGCTCTTCACTTTTTCCACATTTTGTTATGTTACAGCCTTATTCCAAAAGGGATTATTAATTTTTTTTCCTCAAAATTCTACACATAATACCCCATAGTGACAACGTGAAAGTTTTTTTTTTTGAGATTTGTACAAATTTATTAAAAATAAAAAACTAAGAAATCACATGTACATAAGTATTCACAGCCTTTGCCATGAAGCTCAAAATTGAGCTCAGGTGTATCCTGTTTCCCCTGATCATCCTTGAGATGTTTCTACAGCTTAATTGGAGTGCACCTGTGGTAAATTCAGTTGATTGGACATGATTTGAAAAGGCACACACCTGTCTATATAAGGTCCCACAGTTGACAGTGCATGTCAGAGCACAAACCAAGCATGAAGTCAAAGGAATTGTCTGTAGGCCTCTGAGACAGGATTGTCTCGAGGCACAAATCTGGGGAAGGGTACAGAAAAATTTCTGCTGCTTTGAAGGTCCCAGTGAGCACAGTGGCCTCCATCATCCATAAATGGAAGAAGTTCAGAACCACCAGGACTGTTCCTAGAGCTGGCCGGCCATCTAAACTGACCGATCGGGGAAGAAGGGCCCTAGTCAGGGAGGTGACCAAGAACCCGATGGTCACTCTATTAAGAGCTCCAGTGTTCCTCTGTGGAGAAAGGAGAACCTTCCAGGACAACCATCTCTGCAGCAATCCACCAATCAGGCCTGTATGGTAGAGTGGCCAGACGGAAGCCACTACTTAGTAAAAGGCACATGGCAGCCCGCCTGGAGTTAGCCAAAAGGCACCTGAAGGACTCTCAGACCATGAGAAACAAAATTCTCTGATATGATGAGACAAAGATTGAACTCTCTGGTGTGAATACCAGGCGTCATGTTTGGAGGAAACCAGGCGCGGCTCATAACCATGCCAGTGGTAGTGGCAGCATCATGCTGTGGGGATATTTTTCAGAAGCAGGAACTGGGAGACTAGTCAGGATAGAGGGAAAGATGAATGCAGCAATGTCCAGAGACATCCTGGATGAAAACCTGCTCCAGAGCGCTCTTGACCTCAGAATGGGGTGACGGTTCATCTTTCAGCAGGACGATGACCCTAAGCACACAGTCAAGATATCAAAGGAGTGGCTTCAGGACAACTCTGTGAATGTCCTTGAGTGGCCCAGCCAGAGCCCAGACTTGAATCCAATTGAACATCTCTGGAGAGATCTGAAAATGGCTGTGCACCGACACTTCCCATCCAACCTGATGGAGCTTGAGAGGTGCTGCAAAGAAGAATGGGTAAACTGTCCAAAGATAGGTGTGCCAAGCTTGTGGCATCATATTAAAAAAAAAAAAAAACAACTTGAGGCTGTAATTGCTGCCAAAGGTACATCAACAAAAGTATTGAGTAAAGGCTGTGAATACTTATGTACATGTGATTTCTTAGTTTTTTTTGTTTTTCATAAATTTGCAAAAATCTCAAACTTTTTTTCACATTGACATTACGGGGTGTTGTGTGTAATTTTGAGGGGAAAAAATGAATTTAATCCCTTTTGGAATAAGGCTGTAACATAAAATGTGGAAAAAGTGAAGCGCTGTGAATACTTTCCGGATGCACTGTATATAAAATGATACGTGTTACATATAACTTTAAAGCAGCATGCCTTAATCAAAGCAAGTATTTAACTCTTACTAATCTGGAATTCCTAAATGAAAAAAAATTGCCCTTAAAAGAATATGATTACATTTTAATTATAATATGTAATATTCCATTACCCATTATTGTCCTTTGTTAAATCAAGCAGTAAGGCTTTACGAAAATATGCATCAAGGGTAAAAGAACTCTTCATGTTATGGCTCATAAAACTAGTTATGAAGTGATCTCAACCTACTGTGCTTTTAAGCACATGATGCAAAATAAGAATCATTTAAATTTACACAAGACAAACTTATAATACATATGAACACTACAAATAAATTTCACCTTCTATAAGGCCTTATTCAATTACCGTCATTGCTACATCCCACAGCAAACAAAACATAAGTGTTCTCAATAACAAATAAGGCAGATGAGTCACTTCACGTCAGGTGACACTTGAAAAAACGGAACCATTTTAGGTCGATTACATCAATACTAATGACAAGTAAAAGTGTCTGTTTGGTATACTTGGAATACTTGAAACTTAGCCGATCTCAACATACACAATCCATTCTTGTGGAAATCAAGTTTTCTATACATTTTTTCACCCGTTTTTCTTCCTATGGACAACTTATCAGCTGCACGACCAATTGAGTCAGAATGCAAATGCTGTTCATTTTAAATTCTTAATCTTTATTTTAATAATAACAAACGCCTAATCAGCATTATTATTTACATGGAAAATTCATTCTTCCACACTGTATTATAGTCACAATTATTATTAGTGATGAGATCATAATGAGTCACTGTTTTGTGGGCATTTCAGTTTTAATTTTTCATAGAGTTGTTCATTTCATCTTATAATGTAACTCGTACACTGATCCGATCCAGTGTTCATTTACCATAAAGAAAACAGACTGCAACATTAAAAAAAAAAAAACACCACCACCTTATTAGATCCCAAAATTGCAAGTTATTGAAGAAAAAAAATCAAACAATGACAGCAATTTAATCATTAACTTAATCTTCAAAATAAAGTAGTATTCCCAGTTTTCTAGCCGACTATTAAACAATGACCAGCAGTGATAATAGCAATGATGATTTGATTGGAACTTAATTTCAACTTGCAAATTAACCTCAAAAGGAGTATTTCATGTGGCTAGTAAATCACCCTGTACATGGGGAGTTTGTGCACTGACTCAACTGGGTGAAATGCATATAAATCCACTCAGAACTGTTTTGGTCACAGCAGAGGATCCTCAGCTCTATGGCTTGCCAATATCCACAGTAACATTCACATAGAGCGGTAGCCTCTCAACCGACAAAGTTTTGTACGAGCAGCTGTTGAGGCCATCCCTCTTCCATACATGCCGCGTTCGTCCCAACAACCTCATTCTGAAGAGAAAAGAAAAACATTTAATTTATGGCAAAAATCCATACATTTATTTTAACCTGTAGTATACATGCATTATATTTCTGCATTCACTGACCTGTCTTTATTTATTTCATTGCCACTGTCACGTTTGTGGAAAACCATTGTATAGCGGGCTACAGCAGCAGGTGGTCGCACAATTTTCATTTTTTGCAGCTCAGCCCTACATGAGACAGCAACACATGTTAGGAACTGAAAAAAACACTAACATCCTAAAACTTTGTGATCAGTTCGGTCTTGCCTTATGCGAAGGTCATCATCTTCTCCACCCCAACCCCAGTAAGTATTTGAAAATCCATTCACTTGAAGAAATTGGTCTTTGGTCATGGCAGAGACTCCCCCAAAGTAACCTTTGTAACGCAGCCTGAAATCAGAGGATCAAGTAAAAAAAAAACTTTAACATTGATATCAAAGCTTTCAAAGTGATATTAAACAGCAAGAGACCGTCACCCCTGTAAGACAATCGTTTACTGATAAAGACAGAATTAAAGTGTAACTGCATGACTTGGAGAAATTTGCTCTTACAGTGCTTTCACACCAAACCCGTTTTATTAAGAATGACTTCTTCGTTTGATCCAGGCCAATATTATAGATGTGAAACCTTTCCTAGACCACAGTCCAGATCAAAGCCAAAATTTATTGCAGCAAAAATAGGTGGTCTTGGTCTGGATCAAATTGAACCTTGATTTGGTTCTTTTCCAGTGTGACAGCAATTATCAGAAAAGTTAAGATTTTCAGACCAAAAACAGGAAACCATGGCAGCCATAAAGAGGGACAAGAGCATTCTGAGGCAAGTGCAATATCCCCCATCTACATTTTCTTTGACGATTCCAATACTTACTGCCAGAGAGCAGTTTTGAACTTTTTAATATAACTACTGTGGTAGAACCAAATTATGACAAGCCCATCATCCACAAATATACAACTAAAAAGTATTGTGTAGTGGTACTGTGTGGGAGGGGTTCTCTACCCACAGTAGGAAGTGGCACTGGAGAGATGAAACAGAGGACTGAAGGAGGAAGTGGCACCAGGGGGTCTCAGTTGTAACAGAAAGGACACTCCGCCCCCCCGGGGAGTTCAGGAGACACCGGAGTTCGCTAGAGGAAGAGAGGGTGTGAGAAGCAGGGCTGGTGTTGTATAATGTTAATGTGCCAGGCATTCTTTGTGCACTAAATGTATTGTCTTTAGGTCTCATGGGGCAGAAATAAAGGGTATAAAAAGGAGGTGCCCAGAGGCCTCAGTAGAGGATTTTCTGTACTTGATGACGGAAGGTGAATAAAGTTTGTGTGTCGTCCAACTCGCTGCCTCGTCTGCTTTCATCTTCCACATTGGTGACCCCAAGACGTGCGATGGAGAATGAGCTGAACACCGCCCTGGAGTCAACCCAGAGGGAGAACACCAGCGCCGCATGTGCCGTCACAGTCAAGCTCCCACACTTCTGGCTTCACAATCCGACCGCGTGGTTCTTACATGTAGAAGCCCAGTTCACACTCCGCCGGATCAAAACGGACAACACTAAATATTACCATGTGGTCGCTGCGTTGGATATGCACACCACGCAGCAGGTAACGAGCCTGCTCCAGAAGCCACCAGCCCAGGGAAAATATGAAGCGCTCAAGCGGATGCTACTCGAGAGTTATACCCTGTTGGACAGTGAGAGGGCAAAGAGACTCCTAACATGTTCTGAGTTAGGTGACAGATCAGCCGTGGAGCTCATGGAGCGCTGATGGGGAAGAACGACAAATCTTTCCTGTTTGCCCACCTGTTCCTCAAGAACCTACCTGCTACAGCGAGGGCGATCCTGGCCAACTTGCCACTGCTGATAACCAAGGACTACCGCGCCTTGGCGCAGGAAGTGGACCGCATCATCCTAGCAACCAGAGCTCTCAGCGTGCACGCTGCGGCACCGGCATCCATGAAGGACTCCAGTGAGGTTGAGGAGCTGTTGGTGGTGGCTGGGACGGACGCCAAGAGGCGCAGGAACTGGGCGTTCTGTTTCTGTCATCGCTGCTTCGGCTCGAATGCCCAATGCTGTCTGCCACCGTGCCAATTCAAGAAGCCGGGAAGACGGCACGGCCAGCAGTCAGTAGCAGCTGCGACCACTGGCAACAGGAACAAGCTGCTTTTTATCACGGACACACATTCAGGGAGACGTTTTTTGGTGGACTCCAGCTCCCAGAAGAGCCTCATCCTGCCGATCAGTGCAGACAGGTTGGCAGGAGGCACCGGTCCCGAGCTCATGGCCACCAACGGATCCACCATCAAGACGTTTGGCGAACAGACACTGACAATATTCTTACACGGATGCAATTACCAGTGGGACTTTGTGGTACCTGCATGTTCTGGCCCCATTTTAGGTGCAGATTTTTTATGTGCTTATGGGTTGTTAGTCGATGTTGCCAACAGACGTTTAGTGAATGCTGTCTCTTTTTCCTCCCTGCCCTGCACAGCTCGGGGAGCTGGGCCAACAACACTGGCTAACGTTATAGCTCCAGGGGGTAAGTACCAGCATTTACATGCACAGTTCCCAGCACTCACGGTCCCAAATTTTTCAGCTACAGTAACCAAACATGGGGTCGAGCATTTCATAACGCCAGTGTTCGCACACCCTCGGCACCTGAACGCAGTTAACCCCTTGCACTCTGGTCAATTTCCCTAAAAACGCCAAAAAATAACATACCCAAAGTAAATCAAAAGCTGTTCTTCAACCCTTTGCAGCATCTTCATGGGGTTGGGCTCATTTAAAAGAAAATACTTTGAATTTTTTGGCAAAACAGTCATAATCTCTCTAAGTGCTCCTGCCACTGAGTAACAGTCATCTAAACATACTGAACTTGAAGAAAATAAATTTCGCCTGGGTGTTTTTTTGGATACAAATGCTTGCAAATAACACACAGCTGTCAGATCCAGGCTGGAAAATGCAACAGAAATGTAGAACCAAGTGTTATCAAGCTGAGGTCAAAATTTTGTAACAATACCACAAAAAATGAATATATTACACAGCTTTTGTCTTAGGTTGTTCCCGGGCGTTTTTGAACTGTGCCAAATTGTGCCAAATGGCACAGTTTGGAAAAACGTCTAACTTTTGAATGATTCAATATAGAAGCTTCATCTTGGGCTCTAATGAAAGGTGACACTCAGGGCTGTGTGTGTGTTTGGGGGGGGGGGGGTTTGTTTATTCATTCATTCATGAATGAATGAACAAACAAGCCCCCACACACAAAGAAGCATGCCACGTAAAAAATGTGTGGCTTTTTTTTTTTACAAGAAAAAATAACCTACAGTGCACTAAAAATTATACTAAAATATCTGTAATGTAGCTACAGAGGACGGACATCGTCCATCGACACATGACGGACCGCGGCGCATGCCGCGGTCTACTACATACAGTTGTACTAAAATATCTGCAATAATATCTGCAATCCGCTACAGAAGAGTAGCGGGGGGGTGGGGGGGGCGTTCACGGTCCGGACGCGGCACACAAACTGGACCCGTGCGCCGCGGTTTTCATGTTGCGATGACGCACAGTTGTAATTTACCAATCGGTCAAAAGTCATTTTGATTACAATTTTCAGGGATAAAGAATAATTTAGCTTATAACACTTACCTGTCCACAACAGCAGTGTCGCTGGCAAACTTCTCTTCCTCATTGTCAGACGAACATGACGCTGGTCCGCTTGTTACGGACTCGTGGTTCTGGTCACGTGACCCAGTCAAACCATAATTCCATTATTGCGGTTTTGCGCTTCCATGATTGCGGTTTTGGCGAACGATTTTTCAAAACAAATAAGAATAATAGTAAGAAAAAAAGACTGGCAAACGGGTGTGTGTCACCCAGCAGATTACACAAAACAGATTTTGCAAGGGACGCACGCTTTCGAACTTCTGTGCTTCAATTGGCTCGCTGTATTCGCAGCCGTTGGTAGGCGGGTCCTTCTTGCTAGGTTTTCAGTCATTGGTTCTTCAAGGTTTCAGAAACCCAACTCAAGGCTCTTATTAGTCGAATGAGAGGTCAATCACATCTAAACCAATCAAAGCACTCCTTTGGCTTTCTGTTCGCGGCTGTGTCTGTAGTGGAAGAACGGAAATGCAGCTTTTTTTCCAGTGCGCACTAGGACGCAGAGACGTGACCGCCCGCGGTACACCGGAGTGCAAGAGGTTAAACTGGCCATTGCGCGTGAGGAGTTTTGGCAACTTAGAAAAGCTGGGCATCATCAGGGGCTCCAACAGCCCAGGGGCATCCCCACTACACATGGTGCCTAAGGCCAACGGGTTGTGGCGACCGTGCGGCGATTTCCGGCACTTGAACAACGCCACGGAACACAATCGGTATCCCATCCCGCACATCCAGGATTTTTTCATACACCTGGCCGGGACGCGTTTTTTCGAAAATACTGTAGATCTGGTCCACGGGTACCACCAGGTCCTGGTGCGCACAGAGGACGTTCCTAAAACAGCGGTAATAACTCATTTTGTCCTTTTCGAGTTTTTACACATGCCGTTCGGATTAAAGGGTGCGGCGCAAACTTTCCAGAGAATGATGGGCGCAGTGCTCTGTGACCTGCCCTTCGTTTTTGTCTACTTAGACGACATTCTGGTGGCTAGCACGTCCGAGGAGGAGCACCATGCCCATCTCAAAATGGTTTTCCAGAGGTTGGAAGCGCACGGGCTTATAGTTAACCCGGCGAAGTGCCAGTTCGGTGTTCCAGTAACTGATTGGTGATAAGGTGTGTGCCGTGTCAGATTTTCTGCGTCCGCAGACCATGAGAGCTCTATAGGAATTTTTGGGCATTGTCAACTTTTATAACCGTTTCCTCCCCCGGGCAGCCCAACTGCTGCAGCCGTTGTACGCCACACTTAAGAAGAAGAAGCCCGTGGAAAACTTAGACTGGACCCCCGAGCGAGTCCAGGCTTTCGCAGATGCCAAAACAGCGGTCGCTAATGCCGCTTTGCTAGCCCACCCTGCCCCGTCAGCGCGATCAGCGCTCACCACGGACGTGTCTGACGTTGCCATAGGGGCAGTGGTGGAGCAGTAGGTCTCCGGTTCGTGACAGCCGCTCGCATTTTTCAGCCGCACTTTGTCAAACGTACTGTATTTGCGTTTGTTGACGTGCAGAGAATTGTTGGCCCTCCACATGGCGACGCGCCATTTCCAGTTTTGGCTAGAAGGGTGTAAGTTCACCACGTTCGTGGATCATAAACCACTAACATACACGATGTCCAAAGATTCGGAACTGTGGTCGGCCCAGCAGCAACTACATTTGGCCGCAATCTCGAAGTTCACGACCGACATTCAACACGTTGCCGGTACGCTTAATGTCGTGGCCGATTGTCTGTCACACACTGGTCTCCCCGGTCTACATGGGAATAGATTTCTGTGCCATGGCCGCAGAGCAAACTGGGGCCATGGACATTTGTGTGCTCCAGTCCGCGCCTGCTAGGTTAAAGCTGGAGAGCAGGGTGGTGCAAGAAGGGTGCCCCCCCCCCCCCTTGGTCTGCAACATCTCCACCAGTCGCCCACGCCCGGTGGTTCCGAGCTCTTGGCACTGCGGCATTTTTGAGTCAGTCCACTCCTTTTCGCATCCCGGCATGCGCGCCTCGGTTAAACTGGTGGGGGCGACATTTGTCTGCCCCCCCCCCCCCCCGCACATCACACTGCCTGTTCGTTCATTCCCTAAAAAAATTCCTACATTAATGCCTAATCTATACACACCAATGGTAAGTCCACAATTAAAATGAGTGTAGATGGAATTTTAAAAAAAAAAATCAAAAAACTAGTGTGTGATCATTGTAATTAAAATGACAGGCAATTATATGATGACTGCTGCAACTCTCTATTAAAATAAGATCCCAGTGCATGCCGTAGGGCTGTTGCGATAACCTCCATTATGCAGTACCACACTATGGACAAGCTTACCAGGGAGGATAGCGAGCAACCGCAACAACTGCTGTGTAGAACCCCCTGGAAGGTTTATTACTTTATGCACTGAAGTAAAAAAGCAGGCTTTTATTTTGATAACGGTGGTTTTGTTTTCGCTTTCTGTGCCTGCCTGTGGAATTGTCAGTAAGGCTACAGCACTTAGCAGAGACAGTCGAGCTACGGCGCAAACGTTAATCGGTTTATGGACCTGTAATGAGGCACAAGCTCTTACAGTAGGTGTCGTTTATGTGTTTTACTTAATGTGTACTGTGCTAAAATAAGAATAAAACTGTTAACTTCACCAGCAGTTAAGACCATTGCCATCACATATTACGGGGATCTGTACACGCAGTTGTAACCCAGTGTTAAAAACGGTATCAATATTCCTATTTTTATTGGTGTTTTTAACACTGGGTTACACAGTGTTCACTTTTTTGTGTGTGTGTCTAAAACTCATTGTTCACTTATGTGCCCCTATTGATTATTAAATAAGTTGTTAAATGTTAAGTGTATTTTTATTGCCAACAGCATGTTGCAAGCTGCAACAGAGCGACATCAGCGGGGTCTGGAGAAACCTCAAAACCATCCCTGGGCTCCAGAATACCTCCCCCCAGGCCACGGGGGGCAGGGAGTGGGCGAACAATCTGAATCTGTTTTTCAATAGGTTTGACCAACCGCCCTCCCCCCCTGACTGCACAACAACCACTGCTGCCTCTAAAGACATCAAGTCCTGCTGCCCACTCCCCACTCCACCAACACCCCCCCACTCCCAACACACAGCCCCCCAACCTGACCCTGACCAAGACCCAGGTGAGGACGGAGCTGAGGAAGCTCAAGGTGAGGAAGGCGTCGGGACCGGACGGCATCAACGCAAAGCTCCTCAAGTCCTGTGCAGACCAGCTGTGTGGGATTGTGGCGTACATCTTCAACCTGAGCCTGAAGCTGGGGAGGGTACCACAGCTGTGGAAAACATCTTGTGTGGTACCTGTACCAAAAACTTCCCACCCCAAAGTTCTGAACAGCTACAGACCGGTGGCTTTGACGTCCCACTTGATGAAGACCCTGGAGAGACTGCTCCTTGCTCACCTCCGCCCCCTGGTGGGACCAGCGATGGATCCACTCCAGTTTGCCTACCAGCATGGCATTGGGGTGGAGGATGCGGTGATCTTCCTCCTTCACCGTTCTCTGTCCCACCTGGAGAAGCCCGGGAATGTGGTGAGGATCATGTTCTTTGACTTCTCCAGTGATTTCAACACCATCCAACCGATGATCCTGAAGGACAAGCTGCTGCGCGCAGGGGTGGACCAGCACCTGTCATCATGGATCCTGGACTACCTCACGAACCGGCCTCAGTTTGTGAGAACCCGGGACTGTGTGTCCGACACGATCATCGGTAGCACGGGGGCCCCCCAGGGAATGGTGTTGGCTCCCTTCCTGTTCACTCTTTATACTGCGGACTTCTCACACAACACAACACACTGCCATCTACAGAAGTTCTCTGATGACTCTGCGATCGTTGGCCTCATCTCCAATGGAGATGAAGGTGAGTACAGAGGGCTTATCCAGGACTTTGTGGACTGGTGCCATCGGAACTGCCTCCAGATCAATGCGAGGAAAACTAAGGAGCTGGTGGTGGACTGCCGCAGGCAAGGACAACCCCTCACAGCACCAGTAAATATACAGGGAACAGACATCGAGATGGTGACATCCTACAAGTACCTGGGTGTTCATCTGAACAATAAACTAGACTGGTCACACAATACTGACGCACTCTACAAGAAGGGACAGCGCAGGCTGTTCCTACTGAGGAGACTCATGTCTTTTGGTGTACAAGGGGCGCTGCTGAAGACATTCTATGACACGGTGGTGGCATCAGCCATCACTTTTGGAGTGGTCTGCTGGGGCAGTGGCATTACCGCAGCCGATAGGAAGAGAATGAACAAACTGATCAAGAAAGCTAGCTCTGTCCTGGGGCAGCGCCTTGACCCGGTGGAGGAGATAGGAGAGAGAAGGACGGTGGCTAAACTGTCATCTCTGCTGGAGTCTGAGTTCCACCCTATGCAGGGCATACTGAATGCACTGAGGAGCTCATTTAGCAGCAGACTACATCATCCCAGGTGCACAACCGAGAGGTTTCGCAGGTCCTTCCTACCAACGGCTGTCAGACTGTACAACCTAAGCAGGGCTGCTCGCAGAGATGGCAAAAAGACGTAACAACCTAATAGTTTTGAATGCAAAAGATGCAATAGACTTACACAATGGTCCCCTCCGGCATACAACTAGGAAAACACCGGTCGCTATGGAGGGTGAAAATATGTATGGGCACATAATCATACAATGTAGGATAACTAAGTAGACGGTTGTGCTGTTTCATCCCATCTAGCAATAATGCTCTGCACTGTGTGTGTTTATACAGTATATCTACATATTATTCCATCTAGCTACAATGCTCCGCACTGTGTGTGTTTATATATTTACATATTTATTCCACCTAGCTGCAATGCTCCGTACTGTGGGTGTTTATATATCTACATATTTATTCCATCTAGCTACAATGCTCCACACTGTGTGTTTATATATCTACATATTTATTCCATCTAGCTACAATGCTCCGCACTGTGTGTTTATATACTCATATATTTATTCCATCCAGCTACAATGCTCTGCACTGTGTGTCTGTGTGTATATATATATTTATAGTAATATGTACATATGTATATTAGCTGCTCTTGCTTTTTTTTTCTTGCCTTCTGATTGTTGCTCTGAGTGTTGCTATCCCTGTGCTGTTGCAATCCTGGAATTTCCCCATTGTGGGACTAATAAAGGCTTATCTTATCTTATGTTTGCACCTGGTACTGTGGAAGCTTCCACAGTACCGGGTGCTGCCACGGCCAGCACCGTGTGAGGGACTCTCTAGACAGACTGCTTGCTAAATACAGCTGTGACAGTGAGCACTGAAAGGGCACAAAGCATGTTATTTCCTTCTGAGCGGAGTGTTTATGATCCTGACAATTGAGCTCAGAGAATGAAACAACTACTGCATAGTGCATTGCTTGTTTGAACATGATTTTTTTGGACAGCTGCAAAAATCATGGAGACAAGAGCCACGCAGGATCCTGTACGGAGGCTGTCCTGTTTAAATAAGCTGAATGTCGCTGCAGCCTCCAACCAGTCCACACACCCTGTAGTTGAAATACTGGAGTTACCGCCACTGCTTTATGAAAATGATCCAAGGTTTTGTTTTTTTTTTTCTTACAGAATCAGTAGTTCATGCCTGTAGGAAGACGGGAGCTCTGCACAACTGTCACACCAGCACAAGTTGAGAGAGAAGCTGTAGCAAGTTTCTCACAGCTTCCATCGTTTGCCACATAAGTTACAGTATGAACCCTGTTTAAATTACGAGACCACAAGGTCCTAAAAACATTTGCAATAATACCGCATATTGCGGTGTTGAGCTATCCACTGTCACCACAGGGGAAATTCTTCCACCGTGACAGCCCTAGCATGCCATTTCTTCATGAGCTCTGGAGCTGTGCAATTTCAAAACACGCCATTGAAATATCATTAAACAATGCGCTTCTGACGATAGACCTCCTTTATCCTGATCAAAAGGGAATTCTCATGGAATGAACTAAAATAGTAATGCACATTAGGCTGCGTGCCACCACACCTCTTTGAAATGAGGTGCCTCCTCCCAGCACATAGCGGGCGCACTGTCTTCTGGTAATTTGATGGTGTGACGCAAAGCGTAAAAAAACTGACAATGTGCTGACAAAAACTAACAAAAACACTCGCGTACTGAGGAAAATCTGGCAGAAAAATGTGCGGATGATCGTTCTAATAGGGTCCATAGTCACAAAGCGCTGTACAATAAAATGGAATAAAAGGAAATTGATGGATAAAAATAGTTTTAAAAATACAAAAACAAGTTAAAACACAAGATTAAAATCATTTTAAATTATCACACCATTAAAAAGCAGTCAAATTGAAACTCAACAGAAACCCTCGTTAAACAAAAACATTTTCAGCTGTTTTTTTAAGAGTCCACAGAGTCAACTAAACATAGCTGGAGTGGGAATCTAGTCCAAACACCATCCACCACCCTCTCTGTGTGCAGAGACCAGTCTCCGTAGAAAATGAAGCACCGAGGATACTTTATTACAGTGGGGCAAAAAAGTATTTAGCCAGCCACCAATTGTGCAAGTTCTCCCACTTAAAAGATGAGAGAGGTCTGCAATTTTCATCATAGGTATACCTCAACTATGAGAGACAAAATGAGAAAAAAAATCTAGAAAATCACATTGAAGGATTTTTAATGAATTAATTGGTAAATTCCTCGGTAAAATAAGTATTTGGTCACCTACAAACAAGCAAGATTTCTGGCTCTCACAGACCTGTAACTTCTTCTTTAAGAGGCTCCTCTGTCCTCCACTCGTTACCTGTATTAATGGCACCTGTTTGAACTCTTCATCAGTATAAAAGACACCTGTCCACAACCTCAAACAGTCAGACTCCAAACTCTACTATGGCCAAGACCAAAGAGCTGTCAAAGGACACCAGAAACAAAATTGTAGACCTGCACCAGGCTGGGAAGACTGAATCTGCAATAGGTAAGCAGCTTGGTGTGAAGAAATCAACTGTGGGAGCAATTATTAGAAAATGGAAGACATACAAGACCACTGATAATCTCCCTCGATCTGGGGCTCCACACAAGATCTCACCCCGTGGGGTCAAAATGATCACGAGAACGGTGAGCAAAAATCCCAGAACCACATGGGGGGACCTAGTGAATGACCTGCAGAGAGCTGGGACCAAAGTAACAAAGGCTACATCAGAAACACACTATGCCGCCAGGGACTCAAATCCTGCAGTGCCAGATGTGTCCCCCTGCTTAAGCCAGTACATGTCCAGGCCCGTCTGAAGTTTGCTAGAGAGCATTTGGATGCTCCAGAAGAGGATTGGGAGAATGTCATATGGTCAGATGAAACCAAAATAGAACTTTCTGGTAAAAACTCAACTTGTCGTGTTTGGAGGAGAAAGAACACCATACCTACTGTGAAGCATGGGGGTGGAAACATCATACTTTGGGGCTGTTTTTCTGCAACGGGACCAGGACGACTGATTCGTGTAAAGGAAAGAATGAATGGGGCCATGTATCATGAGATTTTGAGTGAAAACCTCCTTCCACCAGCAAGGGCATTGAAGATGAAACGTGGCTGGGTCTTTCAGCATGACAATGATCCCAAACACACCGCCCGGGCAACGAAGGAGTGGCTTCGTAAGAAGCATTTCAAGGTCCTGGAGTTGCCTAGCCAGTCTCCAGATCTCAACCCCATAGAAAATCTTTGGAGGGAGTTGAAAGACTGTGTTGCCCAGCGACAGCCCCAAAACATCACTGCTCTAGAGGAGATCTGCATGGAGGAATGGGCCAAAATACCAGCAACAGTGTGTGAAAACCTTGTGAAAACTTACAGAAAACGTTTGACCTCTGTCATTGTCAACAAAGGGTATATAACAAAGTATTAAGATGAACTTTTGTTATTGACCAAATACTTATTTTACCGAGGAATTTACCAATTAATTCATTAAAAATCCTTCAGTGTGATTTTCTGGATTTTTTTTTTTTTATTTTGTCTCTCATAGTTGAGGTATACCTATGATGAAAATTGGGGACCTCTCTCATCTTTTAACCTCTTGCACTCCGGTGTACCGCGGGCGGTCACGTCTCTGCGTCCTAGCTAGGACGCACACCGTGCGTCCTAGTGCGCACTGAAAAAAAAAGCTGCATTTCCGTTCTTCCACTACAGACACAGCCGCGAACAGAAAGCCAAAGGAGTGCTTTGATTGGTTTAGATGTGATTGACCTCTCATTCGACTAATAAGAGCCTTGAATTGGGTTTCTGAAACCTTGAAGAACCATTGACTGAAAACCGAGCAAGAAGGACCCGCCTACCAATGGCTGCGAATACAGCGAGCCAATTGAAGCACAGAAGTTCGAAAGCGTGCGTCCCTTGCGTAAAATCTGTTTTATGTAAGCCGCTGGGTGACACACACACGTTCGCCAGTCTTTTTTTCTTACTACTGTTCTTATTTGTTTTGAAAAATCATTCGCCAAAACCGCAATCATGGAAGCGCAAAACCGCAATAATCGAATTATGGTTTGACCGGGTCGCGTGACCAGAACCACGAGTCCGTAACAAGCGGACCAGCGTCATGTTCGTCTGACAATGAGGAAGAGAAGTTCGCCAGCGACACTGCTGTTGTGGACAGGTAAGTGTTATAAGCTAAATTATTCTTTATCCCTGAAAATTGTAATCAAAATGACTTTTGACCAATCGGTAAATTACAACTGTGCGTCATCGCAACATGAAGACCACGGCGCACGGACCATGTACCGCGGCGCACGGACTGGACACGGTCCGTGCGCCGCGTCCAGACTGTGAATGCCCCCCCCCCCGCTACTCTTCTGTAGCGGATTGCAGATATTATTGCAGATATTTTAGTACAACTGTGCGTAGTAGACCGCGGCACATGGCCGCGGTCCGTCATGTGTCGATGGACGATGTCCGTCCTCTGTAGCGGGGGGGGGGGGGGTTGTTATCTTCTACATTACAGATATTTTAGTATAATTTTTAGTGCACTGTAGGTTATTTTTTCTTGTAAAAAAAAAGCCACACATTTTTTACGTGGCATGCTTCTTTGGTGTGGGGGCTTGTTTGTTCATTCATTCATTCATGAATAAACAACCCCTCCCCCCCACACACACACAGCCCTTCACCTTTCATTAGAGCTCAAGATGAAGCTTCTATATTGAATCATTCAAAAGTTAGACGTTTTTCCAAACTGCGCCATTTGGCACTATTTGGCACAGTTCAAAAACGCCTGGGAACAACCTAAGAAAAAAGCTGTGTAATATATTCATTTTTTGTGGCATTGTTACAAAACTTTGACCTCAGCTTGATAACACTTGGTTCTACATTTCTGTTGCATTTTCCAGCCCGGATCTGACAACTGTGTGTTATTTGCAAGCATTTGTATCCAAAAAAAACACCCAGGCGAAATTTATTTTCTTCAAGTTCAGTATGTTTAGATGACTGTTACTCAGTGGCAGGAGCACTTAGAGAGATTATGACTGTTTTGCCAAAAAATTCAAAGTGTTTTCTTTTAAATGAGACCAACCCCATGAAGATGCTGCAAAGGGTTGAAGAACAGCTTTTGATTTACTTTGGGTATGTTATTTTTAGGCATTTTTAGGGAAATTGACCAGAGTGCAAGGGGTTAAGTGGGAGAACTTGCACAATTGGTGGCTGACTAAATACTTTTTTACTCCACTGTATGTGAAAGGGATGTCAACAGTTTTACTTTGGAACATGATTTGAGGTTGAGTAAGTTGAAAAGATTTGAAATATACGGGATCGTGATACTTGATATCGTCATTATTGCTGAATTGTGATAGGATCGTATCGTGACCCAAGTATCACAATCTGAATCGAATTGCTAGATATTCCCACCCCTGGTAAAAATGCAGAAACTGACCAGATATTTTCTGAGGGGATGCTACACAGTGAGTATATTTAAGATTGTGGAAGAAAACAATGCCACCTAAAGATCATCACAGGTGATAATTTTTTTTTTTAACTTTGATTTTTATTCATTTTTCATCATACATATTACATTCAGATCACAGTCTCTATATTTAAAAAAAAAGGAGCTAGAGGAAGAAAAAAAAGGGGGGGAAGGGGGGGGACAAATGTTGGAGCATCAAGTTTTTAGTTTCCATCTCTTAATTCTTCTGGTTTTTCAGTGTCTTTGGTTATTCTTTCAATTTCTGTCTCGTTGTTGCACTTTGTAGTGTGTCCATTTTCACCATTTTTTTTTCATATTGTCCTTCTTGCATTCTTTGTCGATATGTTAGTTTTTCCATTAAACGTATATCCTCAACAATGTCAGTCCATTGCTCTTGGTCAGGAAGAACTTCTGATCGCCATTTTCTTGTGATTGTTTTTTTTACATGCAATCAGCAATATTTTAACTAGATATCTGTCCTCAGCCTGTATTACATTGTCTCTTTTAAGATCACATAAATACATCAAGTTACAGTTCATTGGTATATTATATCCTAATATCCTCTGTATTGTCACATGTATAGATTTCCAGAATGATGAGATTTTGCAGCATTTCCAAAACATATGCGAGTGGTCTGCATTTTGAGCCCCACAGCCCCTCCAGCATATATAGATTGGGTATTTGTATATTTTCTTTGAATCTGTGGTGTAATGAAATAGCGAATCAGGTTTTTCCATCCAAATTCCCTCCATGTCCTTGAACTTGTTGATGTGTGTTGTGTTTTCCATATTTCTTGCCAGTTTTCTTCTGTTATGTTTAAATTTAGCTCTTTCTCCCATTTCTCCTTTATATAGTTACTTGAATGTTTGTTTGCCGTAAGTTTCTGATATAGCTTTGAAATAATTCTTATTTTATTTCCTGCATACGAGCTTAAAATGAATTGTATAATCTCGCTCACATCTGTGTGGAGGTTATGCCTAATCTTCCTCATATGATAATCTCTCATCTGCAGATATCTGAAGAATTCAGATTTTTCTAGTTTAAATTTTCTTCTCATGTTTACAAAACTCCCGAAATCTTTTTTCCGATATTGCCTCATGCTGTGATTCCCTTGTTCACCAGATTTTTGTATCCCCTATCTTGCTTTGCCGGTTCAAACTGACTGTCAAATGCTACCCATTTCAATAGTTTTATGTCCTCCTTTATATTATACTTTTGTACTATTTTATACCACAGTTCCAAAGTAAATTTAGTGATTGGGTCTATTTGTTTGATTTGCTTATATGCATCCTTATCTCCTATTATGCTTTGTACTGGGAGTCACTCAATTTCCTTTTCCATTTCTTTCCATTTTGCCTCATATCCTCCGTCGCACCAACATATGATATATCTTATTTGTGCTGAGTAGTAATATTCCTTTAGACTCGGTAGACCCATGCCTCCTTTCTCTTTTGGTAATTGGAGAGTTTTATATTTCACTCTTGGCTTTTTACCTCCCCAAACAAATCTCGATATCATCCTGTCCCACTTTGAGAACTGGGCACCAGGAATCTCTGTTGGTAGAGCCTGGAAGAGGTAAAGCAGTCTAGGCTATATGCTGATTTTGACTGTCTTAATTTTTGAATTCAGATCCATATTTAAGATTGACCATCTATCAATATCTTTTTTTATTTCTTGTTCTAACCTATCATAGTTTGCTTTATAGATTTTGCTTAAATCTTTAGGTATGTTCACTCCAAGGTATTTTATTTCTTTTTGTTTCCAGTTTAGTTTGATCTTATCAGTTATCTGGTTTAAAGGGTTATAGTGGAATGTCAGTATTTGTGTTTTTGTTATGTTTATCTTGTATCCTGATAATTTTCCTCTATCAAGTCCATCATTTCCATTATTGATCCATCTGGTTGTTCAAGGTAAACTATAATATCGTCTGCAAATAGCCCAATCTTGTGTTCCGCTCCCTTTATTGTTACACCTTTTAATTTCTTATTTTGTCGCATCGCTTGAGCCAGTGGCTCTATGAACAGAGCAAACAAGGTGGGCGATAGGCAGAATCAGAATCAGAATAAGTTTATTGCCAAGCACATTTACAAGTAAATAACAGGTAAATATACGAGGAATTTGACTTGACACTGAAAATGTCTTAAATGACATTCTCAATGACGCGGCGAGCCATGGAGGCGCCTGTCAGCAGGAAGGGAATAGTAGGCGGGGGGGAAGGGGGAGACACAATAGGAGAGAGAAAAAAGCATTGTTGATCAGAATAAAGTTCATATATGACCGATATTTTGATTACAAGAAAAAAACTCTCAATGCACAATTAGCAGACAATAGAATCCACACAATGACACAAAGAGAGCAGTGAGTAATGTCTTCATCAGTATAAATGGATCAGTATGTGTGAGTTGGATGCAATCAGTGGCAAATCAGTTAGGTGGACAACACTAGTCTCTTCCTCAGCAGATGTTATGACTAGAGTCTGAAGCAAAGGCACGTGTCCTTGAGCACGGCAGATGGAATAGTTGAGCCAGACAGCTGTCCTTGAGAGTCAGATGCTGCCCGCCAATGTTATGAAAACAATTATACTGTTGATTATCAGGAGGACTGAGTGCTGAGGGTGCCGAAAAAAACAGGTCGAATAGCACCGACTTCAGAGAAAAAACTTTCTATTCTCTTACGGATTCAGTGCTCCAGTTCCATCATGGCCAGGCATTGAAATCGATTCGTGAACAGCTCTCAGCGTGATCGTGATGTAATCCATTTTCCTGTACAGTTCTCCATTGGCCGCTGTCAGAGTCCTGCCCAGTTGGTCAATTTGATGACAGAGCTTCACCGGGTCCGCTTTTTGATAAGCTCTGTCCATCTTCTTCAATTTGCGGTGCACCAGAACAATCCCAAAGCCAATCAGTAGAATTCCGATGACCATTGCTCCGAAAAGATATAAATCTTCAATATCTTCAATAGAAAGATCACACAGGCACAAGAGTTTCCAATTGCTTGTGTCCTTTAAATAACCCGCAGCAGCAGTCCCTGCAGGACAGATAGGCTCCCCTGGGCCTGATTTCCTCGTTGAAAAAACAGTGTCAATTGCGTTCAAAGCCCAGCTTATTAAATCCATAATTTCGTTAGATGAATCAGCAGTAAGACACGCAGACACAGACGATAGCAAGCTGGGATCCAGTCAGTTAGGGAGGGAGAGAGAGAAGGAGCTGGAGCGGGGAAGAAAAGCGTCTGCTCTCTTTGGAGGGCGGAAGTGAACTAGGCAGCATCCCTGCCTAGTTGATCTTTGTATATTTACTTTGTCTGTTAAGCTACCGTTAATCTTGATTCTTGCCACAGGTTTTTGATAGTGTCTTTATGCGTTGCACTGATTTTTCGTTAAATCCAAAGCGTTCCAGCACATTATATAGGAACATCCAATTAACCCTATCAAATGCTTTTTCTGCGTCTAAACTCATTATTACTGCGCTTTTCTTTTCTTTATGTATTTGATTATGTGTAATGTTCTCCTGATATTGTCATGTGTTTGGCGTCCCTCTATGAAACCAGTTTGATCATCCTCTATCAATTCCGTCAAGAATGTCTTTATTCGTTTACAGATAATTGTTGTATATATTTTATAATCCACATTTAATAAAGAGATTGGCCTATAGTTTCCGCATTGTTCCCTATCTTTCCCTGGCTTTAAAATAACTGAAATAATGGCTTCGTTCCATGATGGAGGTATTTTGTTGTTGTTTAATGTCCAATTAAATGACTTTAGGAGCTGTGGCGTGAGTTCTTCTATAAACAGTTTATAAAATTCAGACGGGTATCCATCACTACCTGGTGATTTACCGTTTTTAAGTGACTTAATCACATCTTTAATCTCTTGTGTTGTTATTTCTGCTGTTAGCTTTTCATTTTGTTGGTTTCCTATTGATGGCAAGTCCAATGTGCATAGAAATTTTTTAATATCCTTAACATTTGTCTCTTCAGGTTGCGAGTATAGTTCTTGATAGAATTTATGGAATATTTCTTCGATGTTTTCTGGGGTAACTGTGGCTTTATTTGTGATGGGGTCCTTAATCTTATATACATTATTCACTGTTTGTTGTTTTCTTAACCGTTTTGCCAGCAGTTTTGTGGCCTTTGGCCCCGTTTCATAATATTTTTGTTTTAAATATCTATTTTTCCTTTCGATTTCATCTATTTGTATTTCTTTTATCTTTATTTTTTCTTCCTTAATTTCTTGATATATTTTTGGGTCATTTGTGCTTTGATGTTTACGTTCTAATTCCCTCAGTCTCTCACATCTTTGTTCATATGATTCCAGTTTAGATTTTTTTGCTTTTCCTGATTCAACAATTAATTTACCTCTTAATACAGCTTTTAGTGCGTCCCACAGTATTGTTGGGTCCACTTCTCCATTATCATTCTCCTCGACATACTCATTTATGTTTACCTTTATTCTTTCTTTCATTTTCTCATCATTTAATAGTCCTACTTTAAGTTTCCATGTTGTTTGTTGTTTTCTATTGTTTAAATATATTTCCATGTATATAGGATTATGATCTGATATTTCTGCCCCTCCAATCCGACAATTTCTCACCCTGTGTCTGTCGCCTTCATTCATAAGGAAGTAATCTATTCTAGAGTGTACTTTATGGACTGCTGAATAATGTGTATAGTCTTTTTCGAGTGGGTGCAGGTCCCTCCATATGTCTACCATACCCATTTCTGCCAGTGAGGTTCTTATAAATTTTGTTACATGTTTTTTGGTCTTCTTAACACTTGTTGTGTCAACTTCATGATCCATGACGGCATTTAAGTCTCCTCCACAAATTAGGACTCCTTCACTGTGTGTTGCTATGAGATCAAACAGTTGTTGAAAAAAACCCTTGTCACTTTCTGGTGGGGCATAGATGTTCCCTAATGTGATCTGCATACCATCTATTCTTCCCTTTATTATTACATATCTGCCTTCTTTATCCTGGATTTCTTGTTCACATTCAAATTGTAGTTTATTTGAAATTAGTATCATAACCCCCCTTTTAGTTCCTCCCTTAAATGAACTGTAGTAGGAGTTCTTTTAGCCAAATCTCTTTAGTCTCTCATGTTCTGTCCTGTTCAAATGTGTCTCTTGTATAAATATAATTTCGGCTTTTTCCTTCTTGAATTTTCTTATTATTCTTTCCCTTTTAACAGGTGAGTTCAGACCATTCACGTTTAATGTCATTATCTTAAGATTTTTAACCATATTCATGTTTTTCCATTTTTTTAACTTGTGCTCCTAGCCCCTTTAACAACAAAACTAACACATATTTGTACAAAAACACATTAACGAATCTCGACCTCCCTACTTTGGGCCTTTCTTCTGCCCACTGGTCCCTGTTGGTGGGTAGGGGGATTGTCCTCACCGAGTGAGGGGCCCTCCCTAGACCTGTATTTACTATCTAAGTAATAGTCATTAGTCTAGAAATGTCCAACAAAAATCACTTAAACCTCTTCTAGCCGTTGGTTTCTCTTTTACCTTGTCTTCTTGGCCTTCATTTCTTCTGTGTCCTTCTTAATCTTTGTTATAATCTAGGCCAGTGGTGTCAAACTCATTCCATGGAGGGCCAAGACCCTGCAGGTTTTACTTCCACCCAGTCTCTTCAGCAGGTGTTTTTACTGATCAGCAATCAGTGGGAAGAAATTCAGAGAAATTACCTGTTGAAGACACTGGGTGGAGGTAAAACCTGCAGGGTCTTGGCCCTCCATGGAATGAGTTTGACACCTGTGATCTAGGCTTTCCGTTGAAAGCCTTGCAGTTTTTCTTGGGCCCGGTGCGCCACGTCCGTCTCCCGCCTTCTGCCGCTCACTCGCCTCCACTCCGGCTGTCGCGATGCGTTCCATGCCGCCACTGCTCCAGCCGCTTCCTCCGGTACGCTCACCACAAAGCCTCGCTCCGTCATGTCCCGCGCTGCCTCTCTGGCCGTGTTGTAGGTTTTCACGCCGTCCCCCCAATGAATTCTCATCTTCGTTAGCGGCGTTTGGAATCTAATTTTTTTCCTCTTTCAGCATTTTTTTAATGTTGGCATATTTCTTTCGCTGCTGCACAATTTCTGTCGGGTAGTCATAGTCAAAGAATATCGGTTTGTCGCCGACTCGTATCTTTTTTTTCCACGCTTGTGTCAGGATTCTTTCCTTTACGTCGTATTTTAGAAAGTTTACCACAACTGACCTGGGTGTAGAGTTTGGATTCGGGTTCTGTGCCAAGGCTCTGTGCGCTCGTTGGATCTGCAGGTCCGTTTCATCGGGCAGCTCAAGCTCTTTTTTTAAGAATTGATCCATGAATTTCGTCATCGAGTTGCCTTCAATGCCCTCCAGAATCCCGAAGATGCGTATATTGCTCCGTCTGGACCTGCTCTCCAGGTCGGTTATTTTTTCCTGCATCCTCTGTGTTTGTGCCGTCAGGGTCTGCAGCCACTCGCTTGCCTAGGTGCTCCAGTCTTCCAACTGTGATATTCGAGCCTGTGCTTCTGTCAAACACGTCCGTTGAGTGCGCAGTTCCTCCATGTTTTCAGCTAGCTTGCGTTCCATTTCTTTTCGGAGGCCCATAATTTCCTCCTTCATCTCTTTTTTCAGTTCTTCCTTAAGAGCCGTTAAATCCTGTTGAAGTTGTCGCTTGAAGTCTTTTATGTCTTTACTTATATTGGCGATGCCAGTGTTCATAATATCAAGTTTGGCGTCCTCCATTTTCTCTGCTGTAGTCACCTCGTTTTTTTGGGCCTCGTGTTCAGCGATTTCTCCTGCGTTGTTGAAGAGGGATTCTTTAGTTTTACCCTGCTTTTGTCCGTGTGCCCGGCTTCTTCATGTTTTCATCCCTTGGTTTATTGTTCCATTTATGTCGAGTTGGCCATTTATCGAAGATTTTAAATCCGACTAGGGAGAGCTCTCTGTTTAAGTGTTATGTCTCTCCGCCATCTTCCCGGAAGTCCCACAGGTGATAATTTTAATGAAGATATGGATAGCACACTAGTGCCCACTAAACTAGTTCACCTCTGTATGTGATTGCGTCTTTCCTAGTTTTAACTTGAAGTATGGTTACTGATGATGCCAGAGCTGTAGAAAACTCTAGAGGGTGAGCAGCATGTTTGCTAACTATTGCAATCTGTGCTAACTAGGGCTGGGCGATAAATCAAAAAGAATTGAAAACTGCAGTTCGGGGTACACAACTGACGCAACCTTGTTTATGTCTGTTCTTTCAGTTTTCCCTTCTTGTTGTGTGCGTGTGAATAGAGAGCTTTTCATGTACTTCCCCTTTAAGACATGCCCACAAAGTTATGTGCGATGGCATGTACCTCTGCACCCCGAAAGCACCACACTTAAGAGTTGTTCAAAAGCAGCAGGAAAAAAAAAAAAGTAAAACAGGTTGTAATGGAAAGAAATTTGGTCTCCGTCCAGATAGTATGTGATGATTTTTGTGTCAGGTCAGATTCTATCTGCTACTGGTAAACTGTAACCCAGTACAACCTGTCTCAGTCCTAGCTATGGGTAAATAGCCCCACTGCCTTGTGGGCATCTTGGGAAAAGTCAAAGGCTAAAGGAGTAAACCCTGACAGAAAATCCGGAGTGGAGCCCTAAGGCAGTCGACTGACATAACTGTCACCTTCCGGCAGCTCCTGCATCCTGATCCACCCCCAGCCGTCTTGACTCTGTCTTGCTACTGGATCCGGTGTCTCAGGACGAGAGAGTGAGGCTGACCCTGCGCAAGTCTCCCTCACTTTAATCAAAGTTCCGCGCAAGTCATGACATCACCACCTAGCTAACTTTAAGCCCTGTGGCGATGGGGAAGCGGCGAAGCAGCAGGTGAGGATACACTGGAAGCTGTAGTCGCAAACCTGCACACAGGCGGCTCAGGACAAGTGGATGCTCTCCACTGAACCGAGACAGCAGTGAAGTTCGGCAGCCTCCTGAGCGACCGAGCAGCCCTTTTCAGGATTGCTCTGCTCGCCTCCTTAGCAAGAGGACGGGGCTAGAAAAGGTGTCCCAAACATAGCATCACATGGTCTCACCTCTCCCTGGTCAGCACACCGCGACTGGCGGGGATCCCTAAATAGCGGTCGAAACACAAAGAGAAATAAAGCAAAGGCGCTCACCTTAGCATCATGGAACGTAAGGACTCTGCTCGACAATGCCAAAGCGAACAGACCAGAAAGACGAACTGCACTAGTGGCCAGAGAACTAGCTCGCTACAACATCGACATAGCTGCTCTCAGTGAGACATGTTTTTCAGACAAAGGCCAGCTGACAGAAACCGGTGGTGGCTACATCTCCTGGAGTGGGCGCAGCAGTGAGGAGAGGCACGAGGCAGGTGTTGGTTTTGCAATCAAATCCATTCACGTGCGGAAACTAGCAAGCATTCCCGAGGGTCTGAACGACCGCCTGATGAAAATGCACCTCCCACTTGGGAGGAAGTCAAATACAACCATCATCAGCGCTTATGCTCCGACCATGACAAACCCCGAAGAGACCAAAGATAAGTTTCATGAGGAACTAGACTCCCTCATTGCTTCAGCAAAATCTGAGAAGCTCATCATCCTCGGTGACTTCAATGCTCGAGTAGGGGCCGACCACCACGCCTGGCAGAGAGTACTGGGAAAACACGGCATTGGAAAATCTAACAGCAACGGACACCTCCTGCTCAGAATGTGTGCCTCTCATGACCTAGCCATCGCCAACACCATGTTTCGCCTACCTACACAGAACAAGACATCCTGGATGCACCCTCGCTCTAAGCATTGGCATCTCATTGACTATGTCATCATCAGGGCAAAGGACAGGCGGGACGTGAGAGTGACCAAAGCCATGTGTGGTGCCGACTGCTGGACTGACCATCGCTTAATCATTTCAAAGATGAACTTCCACATCCAGCCCAAAAGGAGACCACAAGGCCAGACAGTGACAAAAAGGCTGAACGTCATGAAACTCAAAGACCCCAAGAAGGTACAAGAGTTTCAAGATCACATGCACAGCCGCCTGTCAGATCTCCAGCTCAACCAGCCAAGCATTGAGGACCAATGGGCATCCTTCAGGGACACAGCTCACTCGGCTGCCCTTGAATGCCTAGGCCCAGTAACCAGAAATCACCAGGACTGGTTCGACGAAAACAACACGGAAATTCAGCAGCTGTTAGATCAGAAACACCGACTGCTGCGGGCCCACCAGAATGACCCTACCTGCATGGCAAAGAAAGCAGCCTTCACCAACATCTGTAGTGCAATTCAAACCAAACTACGCCACATGCAGGACTCCTGGCTCAGTGCCAAGGCCGACGAGATTCAATGCTTTGCTGACAGGCACGACACAAAGATTCTATGATGCCCTGAAAGCTGTCTATGGACTTCAGTCCTCCGGATCATCCCCTCTTCTCAGTGCTGATGGTTCTACCCTGCTGACAGAAAAGAAGTTGGTCCTGGAGAGATGGGCAGAACACTTTTGTAGTGTGCTCAATCGGCCTGCACAGATCAACCACGAAGCCATTGCTCGCCTTCCCCAGGTGCCAATAAACTACGAGCTGGATATCCCACCTTCGGAAGATGAGGTCAGCAAAGCCATCAAACAGCTCTCCACTGGGAAAGCCCCAGGCTCTGATGCCATCCCTGCAGAAGTCTACAAGACAGGCGGCCCAACCACCCTTAGACAGCTCACCAGCCTGTACCAGTCCATGTGGAGCAAGGAACAGCTACCACAAGAGCTCAGAGATGCCACAATTGTCCACATCTACAAGCGGAAAGGAAATCGCCAGTCCTGTGACAATCACCGAGGAATATTCCTTCTGTCCATAGCAGGCAAGATCCAGGCCCACGTCCTCCTCAACCGCTTGCTGGAACACCTGGAGCAGGGTCTCCTCCCTGAAAGTCAATGTGGCCTCCATGCAGGTCGAGGGACCACCGACATGATCTTTGCCGCTCGCCAGCTCCAAGAGAAATGCATGGAATAATACCACGACCTCTACACAACCTTTGTCGATCTGACCAAGGCCTTCGACACAGTCAGTCGCGAGGGACTCTGGATAATCATGAAAAAATTTGGCTGCCCCTGCAAGTTCATTGCAATTGTCCGCCAATTCCACGATAGAATGATAGCTAGAGTCCTGGATGATGGTGAACCATCCGAAGCCTTTCCAGTGACCAATGGAGTCAAGCAGGGTTGTGTTCTGGCCCCGACACTGTTCAGCATGATGTTCTCGGCAATGCTCTCAGATGCTTTCAGAGACTGTGAGCTTGGCATCGACATCAGGTACAGGTGTGACGGAAGACTTTTCAACCTTAGGCGTCTGTAAGCCATCACAAAGGTGAGGGAGACTGTCAGAGATTTCTTCTTTGCTGATGACTGTGCATTCAATGCTGGTGCCAAGCAGGAAATGCAGTCGCAGATGGACAGATTTTCCTCAGCCTGTGACACCTTTGGCCTTACCATCAGCACCAAGAAAACCGAGGTGATGTTCCAGCCAGCCCCAGGAAACCAGTACCACGAGCCACAGATACAGGTAAATGGACAGACCCTCCAGAGACCTTCACCTACCTGGGTAGCACCCTCTCCCGTAATGCCACCATCAACGCTGAGATCAACAGCAGGATCTCCAAAGCAAGCAGCGCATTTGGGAGACTCAGAAAAAATGTCTGGGAGAGGAGAGGGATCAGCCTCACAACAAAGCTGAAGGTCTACCATGCAGTTGTCCTAACCACACTACTCTATGGCTGCAAAACGTGGATTGCATACAGAAGGCACGAGCGACAGATCAACCACTTCCATCTCAGGTGTCTTCGCAACCTCCTCCACATCCGCTGGCAAGACAAAGTTACAGACACGGAGGTGCTGAAGCAGGCAGACATCCCCAGCGCCATTACCACCATGCGCAAGGCTCAGCTGAGATGGGCAGGCCACGCCTCCCGTATGTCAGACGACCGCATCCCAAAACAACTCTTCTATGGAGAACTCGCCCAAGGGAAACGCAGAGTCGGAGGACAAAAGAAGTGCTTCAAGGACAACCTGAAGACTAACCTTAAAGACTTCTCCATTAACACAGAGTCCTGGGAGACGCTTGTTGCTGATCGCCCCTCCTGGCGCAGTGCTATCACAACAGGAGCCTAAAGAGCAGAGGAGCAGCGAGTACAGCATGCAGAGCAGAAACACCAGATGCGGAAGGGCAGAGCAACTAGCACCAACATCACAACCCCTTCCCACTTCTGTCCTACTTGTAGGAGAGGATTCGTTGCCCGGCTTGGCCTCACCAGCCACCTCCGGACTCACTGCAGCAGCTCAACGTCAAATTGATGTCATTGGTCATCTTCGAGCATGAAGGACGAACATCATGTGATGACCGACCCTTTATTTCATGTGAAGACGACAAGAAAAACTAGCACATAGATAGCCTGAAGCCAAGTTGCTGTTAAGCTCTGATGGCTATCTGCATCATCTCAACCATGTTTTTTTTCTGCCGGGATGGAAGCATAATGGACAAGCTAAGGCCGCAGTCAGAAGTCAGGTGATCCACACAGTATGTAAACACACTGATCTCTAGTAATATACCACCGCATTGTTGTGTAATATTGTTTAATTACAAGCCTTGTCAGTGAATTATAGGGGGGTGTAAATGGGGGGAAAATGAAAACCAACTTGAAAGGGTCACTAAATAGTGATGCTGATTTAAGGACAAATTGCCCAGCCCTCGTGCCAACTACACAAAAGACATGATAACAACAGGACGTAGGTGCAACATGTGAAGTTGTTTGGTCGACTATGAAACAAAAACATGAACTTTGGTCTGGTCCTTGGTGTGAACTTTCAAGTGTGAAAATGATCACAGACCCACTTACTTGTATCCTGTAGCATTGCGACCAACCACCAAGTGTTTGGGCTGCTTGTCACAGATGTACAAATTATGATCATTTTCTGGAACCAGGTCCACATCATGGAAAATGAAGCACTCCCAAACGTAGTCCTTAAGAGCCTCCAAATAGCCAACATTCAGTAACTTGGCACGGTTAAAAGTTGCATCACCAGCCTATAAAAAAAACAAAACAAATCTGTACATTAAAATGCAGTGTGATGTAGTTTATATTACTGTGTGAATTATGTTTCATCCACCCATCCATCTTCTACCACTTAATCCTTTCTGGGTTGGGGAGGGCGGGGGGCTGGAGCCTATCCCAGCATCTTTGGGCGAGAGGCAGGGTACACCCTGGTCAGATCGCCAGTCCATCGCAGGGCCAACACAGAGACAGGCAACCATTCACTCTCACGTTCATACCTAAGGACAGTTGAGAATCCCCAGTTGATGCCAATTAACCTAACCTGCATGTCTTTGGCCTGTGGGAGGAAACCGGAGTACCTGGAGAAAACCCACGCAAACACAGGAAGAACATGCAAGCTCCACACAGAAGGGTCACCAATGGTCGGGGTGTGTGTGGGGGGGATCAAAACCCCGAAGGTCAGGGGTGGAATCGATCCCATGACCTTCTTGCTGTGCTGACACAGTGCTAACCACTGCCCCACTGAGCTACCCTGAATTATGTTTCATTTAATGGACAAAAGACTAAATTAAAGTTAAATGACAACAAAATAAAAGCTGACTCTTGACATTCACCAACTGTTGTTGAAAAATTTGTGAAAGTTGCCTCCAGGTTTTAGTGGAAATAAAAATCCTTGATAAATAATTTGAATGAAACAAAGAGGCTACTGAATCTGAGTAAAACTATGTGGTTGTGTTGTGGGGCAAATAGTGTATACAAATAATTCAAACCAACAGAAAATTTAAATAAAGCTGGTGAAACTGGTTTTTAGTGAGTGAAACACGCGCCGGTACACCTCGTATTATACCTAGATGTCGTCTGGACAACTTCAAAGTTAAAAAAACAAAAAACAGAATAGATGTATATAATGCATCTACACAAATGTTTCTCACCATTTATACCACTGATTCATGTGCTGCTATTTATTGTCTATTTATTGTCACAAAGTACTTAGAATGCATATAGATGCAACAATAAATGTACACACATGCTGGTGTGCATTTGATGTACTTCCAGCCCATCTTATTTCTGTGAAACACTGCATATGGTGCCCCTAATTAAAGCAACACTATGCAAGATTTTCACCTTAATATGTTTCCAAAATCATTTTGATGGTACATCAACCATTGACCCGGTGAATGTTACACCCACCATAGCCCAAGTGGACCTGCTTCACTTGCAACAGCACTATGTAACTTTGCTGTTCCAGATAGGAACACTGAAAAGACTACAAATGGCACATTTCAGGGCCTGAGTCTAGGGCTGTCGCGATAACCGCAATTATGTAGTACTGTGTTATGGACAAGCATACCGTGGAGGATAATGAGAAACCGCAACAACCGCGGTGTATAACCCCCTGAAAGGATTATTATTTTATGCACTGAAGTAAAAAAGCAGGCTTTTATTTTGGTAACGGTGGTTTCTTTTTCGCTTCCTGTGCCTGCCTGTGGAATTCAGTGTTGCCAGGTCCACTTATTATAAGCGACTTTGGGCTTGTTTTTCTCTAAAGTCGCTTGCAAATCTCATCAGTCACGGGTTGTGGGGTTTTGGGCTTGTTTTTTTAACGTGTAGTTGCTTATTTGGGCTTGCATTGCTGTCTGTGTGACAGCTCTCCCAGCTCCAGCCTAAGTCACATCCCCTCTACTTCCGTAAATGGAACACTGATCTCTATAGAAAAGCTGGATGGCTCACACCCCATTAGCATGTACAGAGCCGAGTG
Source organism: Pholidichthys leucotaenia (assembly GCA_020510985.1). Classification (NCBI taxonomy): domain Eukaryota; kingdom Metazoa; phylum Chordata; class Actinopteri; order Cichliformes; family Pholidichthyidae; genus Pholidichthys; species Pholidichthys leucotaenia. Next base: position 32,402,591 of record CM035844.1, read on the forward strand.
AGGCCACCTGGCCACTGTGTTGGTGCACCCGGGACACTTGGCGAGTCGGTGGGGAGTAGGTGGGTTTGGTGGTGGACGGTGCCACTTTTGTCTCGGTGGCTTCCTGGGGAAGTGGCAGATTTGGGGCTTCTTGGTATGGAAGTGCGGCTTGTGGTGTTGCGCAGCTGGTGAACTATAGAACTCTACCAACTATAAAAATTGATTTCTGCAGTTCACCGGTTGTACAGGATTGCTGGATGTGTCTCCGTGCCAAGAAGTTCAGGATCTGTTGTTTTTTTGGGAGGTTGTTGAGGTGGGGGTGGCGCTGTTTGCTGCTGGGCCCATCTGTTCTTCGCTGGCCTGGTGAGTGTTTTGGGTGTGCTGGTGTGGCGGCCAGGTGGCTTCACTTCTGGTGGCCAGTGATCTGTACGGTTCTTCTGTAGAGATCAGTGTATGGGACCTTAAATTGAAAAAAATTCTCCATTGAAATGAATAACAAGAGCAAAATTTTGCCACAAGTTACACATATAATGTTTGTCAATTTAAAAGATAATTTTCCATGTAATTAAAGCTGTCAGCTGTCAACTCCCATCATCCCACATCACTAAACTGTAATCGTATTTAGTGCTGTTACTTATGCAGAATGCTCATGTCTTTTCTTTTGATCAGAGTTTAAAGCTTGATTTATTCAACGTTTTTATGTTGACCGTTTACTATAAATTTGCTCTTGCTTATGCAGAATGCATGTGTATATTCCATTAATAACAGTTCATAAAATTCAGTTATTCAATGCTGACTGTGTTGACTGCAAATAAAAAATCTATACATCTATACTGTTATCAAGCAGCCTCTCTACACAACTAGTGCAAGCCTGTAGAAAGCAAGTATTCTTGTGTGAAAACAGGTATCCCAATTGGGCTTTACGGGCCCAATTATAGGCTGTGTTTCAAAGTGGAATAAAAAGAGGTGTAGCCTACTGTATATGTGGGCAATCACACATGTTAGACTTTGACAAATATGAAAGGGACTAAATGGCACAAAGTCAAGTCAAGCCTTTACTGTCATTGTAAATGTATTCGTTCGTTGTGTTGAAATACAACGAAATTGGAGATGCTACTCCTTAGGTGCACGTCAACGTAACACACGATAAATAATAAATCAGAGCCGCACACAATCCGTAAGTTAAACCCCTAAAAAAAATAACCTGCCAGACCTGCAAATAAAATAAAAGTTAGAATAACATGATAACAAATAATGCAGGATGAACATAAAGAATCATAGACACACACAATCCATAATAGTTAAAAACCCTAAAAAATAACCTGCAGACCTGCAAACAAAAATAGAGGTTAGAATGACATGATACAAATAATGCAAGATGAGCATAAATAATGATTATTTAGAGTTTAGTGCAACAATAGTCTGAGGGAAGAAACTGTTCCTAAATCTGGATGTATGAGCTTTGATGGACTGATGATGTCTGCCTGATGGCATCAGTTGAAACAGTCTATTTCCAGGGTGTGTAGTCTTTTGAAATGATGGAGGCTCTTTTGAGGTAGCAAGCGGTGGCAATGTCCTGTAAAAAGGGTAATGAGCAGCCGATGATCTTTTCTGCTGTACGAATGATCCGCTGCAGTGAGTTCCTCTCTGCAGCTGTGCTGCCTGCATACCACACTGTAATGTAAGTTATAATGCTTTCAATAGCCAATCAATAAAAAGTCACAAGCAGCCTCTCCTCGTTTCTTTCTCCTCAGCAACCTGAGGAAATAAAGACGCCACTGTGCCTTTTTTTGTGATTTCTATGGTGTTGATAGTCCAGGTGATATTCAATTCAATTCAACTTTATTTATATAGCGCCATTTCACAACAACAGTCATCTCATAGCACTATCAACTGTAGGGGGGAACCCCCACAGTTGCAGAAAGACCCCAGCAATCAGGCGATCCCCTGTGAGCAAGCACTTGGCGACGGTGGAGAGGAAAAACTCCCTTTTAACAGGAAGAAACCTCCAGCAGAACCAGGCTCAGGGAGGGGCAGTCATCTGCTGCGACTGGCTGGGGGGTGAGGGGATTGAGAAGAAGAAAAGAACAGACATGTAGAGAGCAAACAGCACGATGGGGACTCAATCTATGGGAGAGAACAAACAGATGTTAATGACCAGCAAAAAAAAATATTTCATAGAGAGTGAGGAAAGGAGTGAGGCCCAGTGCATTACTGGAGGTCCCCCAGCTGAATAAACCTATTAGCAGCATAACTAAGGGAGGGTTCAGAAACACATGATCCCTCCCTAATTGTAGGCTATATCAAAAAGGTAGGTTTTAGCCCTATTCTTAAAAACAGAGATCGAGTCTAACTCCCGAATCCAGATTGGCAGCTGATTCTACAGGAGAGGAGCTTGATAACTGAAGGCTCTGCCTCCCATTGTACTTTTGGAGATTCTAGGTATTACAAGTAATCCTGCATTTTGGGAGCGTAGTGCTCTGTTAGGATAATACGGTACTATCAGATCTTTTAAATAAAAAGGAGCCTGATTGTTTAGAGCTTTGTAAGTAAGAAGAAGGATTTTAAACTTAATTCTAAACTCTATGGGAAGCCAATGAAGGGAGGCCAGAACCGGAGAGATATGATCTCTCTTTCTAGTACCTGTTAAAACTCTTGCTGCAGCATTTTGGATCAGCTGAAGACTTTTTAAAGATGTTTTAGGACAGCCTGATAATAAAGAATTACAATAATCTAATCTCGAGCTAACAAAAGCGTGGAGCAGTTTCTCAGCATCACTCTGAGACAAGATGCTCCTAATCTTGGCAATATTACGCAAATGATAGAAGGCAGTCTTAGAAACAAATTTAATATGTGAATTGAAGGACAAATCCTTATCAAAAATAACTCCAAGGTTCCTCACAGAGCTATTAAGAGAAAGAGTAACCGCATCCAAACTGAAAGTTTGATTTGGAAAGGAATTTCTAAGGTTTTTTGGACCAACAAGAATGACTTCAGTCTTATCTGAATTTAATAGCAGGAAATTACAAGTCATCCAAGCTTTGATTTCCTTAAGACAGGCTTCTAACTTGGCTAATTGATTACTATCATCTGGCTTCATTGACAGGAATAATTGTGTGTCATCTGCATAACAATGAAAATGTATACAGTGCTTTCTAATAATGTTGCCTAACGGAAGCATATATAAACTAAAAAGAGTAGGGCCTAGCACAGATCCCTGTGGAACTCCATGACTAAGCTTTGAGTTGAAAGAAAACTCATTATTTACATGAACAAACTGGAACCTATCAGATAAATAAGATCTAAACCATTGCAACGAAGTTCCATTAAGTCCAACATAGTGTTCTAATCTATCAAGTAGAATATTATGATCGATAGTATCAAAAGCTGCACTAAGGTCTAAAAGGACAAGTACAGAAACTAGTCCATTATCAGATGCAATAAGGAGGTCGTTAGTGACCTTCGCTAAGGCTGTTTCAGTACTATGATGGATTCTAAACCCAGATCGAAACTCTTCAAGTAAACCATTTCCCTGCAGGTGGTCAAATAATTGCGTAGCAACAACTCTTTCTAAGATTTTTGAAATGAAAGGGAGATTAGAGATTGGTCTATAGTTAGCTAAAGCTCCTGGATCTAGCGTTGGCTTTTTGAGTAAGGGTTTAATTACAGCCGTTTTAAAAGCCTGCGGTACATGGCCTAAAGTTAATGAAGAATTGATTATATGAAGAATAAAGCTACCAATAAGTGGGAAGACTTCTTTAAATAACCTGGTAGGAATAGGGTCTAAAAGACAAGTTGAAGGTTTGGATGAGGAAACTATTTTGTCTAACTCACAAAGGTCGATTGGAGTAAACTCATCAAGACAGACATCAATAGAAGGAGTTGTAGTAGTTACAGTATTTAAATTAACTGTGGGAAGAATCTGATTGATTTTATCTCTGATGGATGAAATTTTATTATTGAAAAAGTTCATAAAGTCCTGACTAGTAAGCTCTAAGGGAATGCTAGGATTGACAGAGTCCTGACTCTTTGTCAACCTGGCTACAGTACTGAAAAGAAACCTGGGATTATTCTTGTTCTCTTCTATTAATGCAGAGTAATAACTCGTTCTAGCTTTTCTAAGAGATTTTTTATAAATTAAAAGATGATTTCTCCAAGCTAAATAGATTTCATCTAAATTAGTAGAGCGCCATTTTCTTTCTAATTGACGAGTCTTCTGTTTTAAGCTACGAGTTTCTGTGTTGAACCAAGGAGTTAGAAATCTCTGATTAGACTTTTTCTTTTTTAAGGGGGCCACCAAGTCTAGAGTCTGATGCAGAGAAGCTGAAACACTATCCACCATGTTATCAATTACAGAAGGAGCAAGCTGTCTATAGCTTATTTCCGTTGTGTTGACACATGGCATAGAGGAAACAATCTGCATAAATTTGGAAACAGCATCATCTGAGAGGCATCTACTGTAATAATATTTTTCTTTAGGAGCCAAATAGTCAGAAATAGTAAAATCAAAGGTTAACAGACAATGGTCTGACAGTACAGGGTTATGAGGAGACACTACAAGATTTTCTATTTCTATGCCATATGTCAAAACAAGGTCCAATGTATGGTGGAGGTAATGAGTAGAATTTCCTACTTTCTGAGAAAACCCAATCGAATCTAATATTGAATTGAATGCCACATTAAGGCAGTCACTATCTACATCCACATGTATATTAAAGTCCCCTACTATAATTATTCTATCAGATTTCAGCACTAAATCAGCTAAGAAATCAGCAAATTTGGATAAAAATTCTGAGTAGGTTGATGGGGGACGATAAACTATAGCAAATAAAATTGGGTTTAACCTAAAATTGCTAAAGTGCCCAATACTGAGGACCAGGCCCTCAAAGGAATTAGAACATGTTTTTTGCTTTACATTAACTAGTAATTTGGAATGGTAAATTGTTGCTACTCCTCCTCCACGACCAGAACTTCTGGGATTTTGACAGTTTAAATAACCAGAGGGAGTTGATTCATTTAAACCAACATAATCCTCTTGTCCTAACCAAGTCTCTGTAAGGGAAATTAAATCAATCTGATGATCAATTAACAAATCATGGACTAACAGAGACTTGGGAGTTAGAGACCTAATATTTAATAAACCACATTTAATTTTTAAATTATGAGGAGGAACAGAGGCCAAATCATTCAATTTAGAGGCTTTATGTTTAATTTGAGTTTTACCAATATTTTGCTTTATCACTTTGGGATGCTTATACATTATATTTTTATTCACTTTGGAGGGAGCAGACAACGATTCTCGAATGGGGAAGACAGGGGCTAAGCTGAGGGGTGGCGGATGATATTACTGGCTATATGAAGCCCCAGGTACTTGAAAGAGTGAACCTGTTCCACACATTTCCACATATGCTCCATTTATCCACAGCGGTGTTGGATGTCCTTTGTTTTTCCATCTAAAATCCAAGATGAGTTCTTTTGTTTTAACATTTAATTTCAGGTTATTTGTGTTGCACCACAACAACAACAATCAACAGTCTCTGAATCTCCTTGTTATAAGTCCAATCACAACCGTATCATCAGGGATGGCAACAGGAAATTCTGATTTCAGCTGAAATCTAATTTGGTCGATTGACTTATGGGGGGCCGGGGGGGGGGGGGGCGCAGCCCCCCTGAAGCTGGGAGGTTTTCAGTAAAACAGAAGTAATTTAGACTGAAAAAAAATGATTAAAAAAATGAAATACTAGACTTAGATAAATCATTAAATTTAATGAAAAGTTAACTTACTTTTTCTTCAATGTTATCTCACCGTCTTTAGTCCAACATATTTAACAGTTCTATAAGAGTTTATTACACTATTTACACTGGTCACCAAGTCACTTCTAATGTGAAACTTTCTTCCTTTTGGCAGCAAGCTGTGTCAGTCTCTGAACTTTGAACTTCATCTCCTTTTCTGGTTTCTTCAGAAACTGTCTGAGTGTTTCTGTTACCTCGTCGAACTTTGAGCCAATTTTCACCTTTACCGTCACTTTTCTCTCAAGCCAATTCCATCGGAACTTATTTTTAACACTTTTGTCTATTTCTAGCACTGATGACTCCTGATCCTTTGATAAAAATCTCATAATTCCGCTGAAAACAATACCGAAAGCTCAGAATTCCAACACGAACCAGTGATGTGATTTGGGGTTGGGGAAATTATCTGAAAATTTAGCAGGGGGTCTGGAGGACGCAGTCCCCCAGTTGGGTCCGGGGCAGAGCCCCGGTGGGGGGGCAAGGGGGGCAAAGCCCCCCGAAGCTCCTGGGTTTTTATGATTTTTAAGTACCAGAACTGTGCTTAAATGACATAAAACAAACAGCTGAATGCCACTTATTACTGTATAATATTGACTTATGTTCCAAGAAGATAGCATTCCTAAAATATTCCAACAAGCATTATCCATCACATGCTTTAACACTTGATCAAATCAAAATCAGTTAATTTTATCTATGCCAAAGTCCCCCAGTGTGTAACATCTTTGACTGCTTTATCTGCTGTAGAAGATTGTTTCAAAAACGCTGATCCCAAAGAATAGTTGCTCTGCCGAATGGCAAGGTAGTGGGCATGTTTTTTCACTTTTGATACGTGGTCTGACAGCGCCACACATCCACGCGATCCATAGTTAATCAGCTCTTTACAATACACACAAAAAGCTTTTCCTGCCACGTCTGGTTTCTTCAAAAATTGTCCGAGTGTTTCTGTTACCTCGTCAAACTTTGAGCCAATTTTCACTTTTCTCTCAAGCCAATTCCATCGGAACTTTTTGACACTTCTGTCTATTTCTGCCACTGATGACTCCTGATCCTTCGATAAAAATTTCATAATTCCGCTGAAAATATTACCGAAAGCTCAAAATTCCAATGCCAACACACCGATGACAAAGCATATAACGAGCCATTTCATTGGTCCAAATTTGCAACTATCCAATCGCAGGGCTGTTTACACATAACATCCGGGTTTATCGCGGGAAACTCACCCGGGAAAACGCCGAGCGCTAATGCATTGTGTTGATTTTCGCTAAAATCGGTAACAATAAGGTACCTTACCATCCATCTTCCACCTTCTACCGCTTTTCCGGAGGTCCGGGTCGCGGAGGCAGCAGTTCAAGCAGAGAAGCCCAGACTTCCCTCTCCCCAGCCACCTGCTCCAGCAGCCATGACTTTTTGACAAAGCAACAACGAGCCATTTGATTGGTCCAATCATTTCCAACTATCCAATCGCAGGGCCGTTTACAGCAGTAGCATGAGTACATAACATCCGGGTTATCGCGGGAGACCGTCACTCAGGGAAGCGCCGAGTGCTTTTGTAATCATATTAATTTTTGCTAAAATCATAAATCGGCGGAAATCCGCGGATCGGCGGAAAATTGCCATCCCTGTATCATCTGCAAATTTGATGATGATGTTAGTCAGGTGTGCTGGAATGCAGTCATGGTGTACAATGAATAAAGCAATGGGCTTAGCACGCACCCCTGAGGTGTGCTCATACTGAGCGAGATGGAAGAGGAGAAGTGTGAGCCAAGTCTAACAACTTGTGTCCGATTGGTGAGGAAGTCAGTAATCCACATGCAGATGGAAGAGGGGAAACCCAGATGAAGCAGCTTTTCTACCAATATATCTGGGAGGATGGTATTGAAAGCAGAGCTGTAATCAATGAACAGCAACCTCACGTACGTGTCCCGTTGCTCTAAGTGACTCAGCGCCACATGTGTTATGGAGACTGCATCCTCTGTGGACATGTTTGCTCAATAAGCAAACTGGTTGGAATCAAAGGAAGATGGAAGACAAGATTTGATGAAATGAGAGACCGGCCTCTCAAAACACTTCATGATAACAGACGTTAAGGCCACAGGTCTGTAGTCATTTAAGACATCTACTGGGACTAAGATTTATTTGATTGTGTGAATACTAATTACAGAATACCTAATTACTGAAAATGAATGGGACATCCAATATTAGCAACCGTTTCAGATCCCTTGTTTATTTGTCACATCACTTATTTGTGTGATCTTTTATCACTTATATTCATAATAGTGTATCTTGCACTTTGGGAGAATGGGAGATGTTTAGTCATTATTTTAGTTTATATCACTGTTCAGTGATGGAGTTCAGTGTAACACTGAATTTCTTCTGTGTATCGTCAAACTCATGCAGTACTGTAACAGGACACATTTTACAAATATTTGAGACCCATTGTAGTGTATCTGTTTATATTTTAGCAATATTTTGTGATTAAAAGGTTTTTTAAAACTGTAATCAACCGTATTAACTACAAAACAGCCAACATTACTATACACAGCACAAGGACCTGTGGCATCAGTGCTGCCCATTTGTCAGTAAATATTTAACTAAAAATGATTTATTTCGTTATTTGGGTGCTTGTGTGTCCTGCCTTTGGTCGTTAAGTCATTCCAGCCATTCCGCTACACAATCATGGCGGCATTATTATTAAGTTTTTAATTTTTAGATGATCACGGTCTTGCAAAGTACAGTGGTACCACACAGATGAAACAGCAGTCGGGACTTCCATCTACCACTGACTGGGTAGGCTGAGCTTGCCTCCTCGCAAAGGACCGTGGTCTGCCCAGTCGAGCTGCTGCTTCTCCCGGCATGTCCTGTGTTGGATACACCAGTGCTCTTTGTCAGACCCAGGTCCCCGCTGACGCTCCGCCCAGTCTGCTCACGTGCCTCGTGTTCTCCACAAATGCCAACTTATCCTTTAGACCTATGTAATCACGGCAACTTTATGGTATAATTTTTAAGCATTAAATCTTCAATATTATTATAATTATTAATCTTTATTTCAGACACACAAGCAGGCCCATATAAAATAAGAAGGGATAGGGGCATCAGGGAAACAATATAAACAACATAACAGTCTTTAAGGAGACTTCATGTATAGGCATTTGTGCCAGTGTCTTCTGAGAGCAGAAGTGTATCTGAGGCTGCTCTTCCTAGGGCTTATAAGGGTCTGTATGATGCCGTTTTCCAAGTCATCCAACCAACAGATAAAATTGTACACAAGTTTCCTCAGTAGTGCCTTACACGTAGGAATACCACAGGACACAAACAGATGACTGGCACTATGCCTTCTGGGCACTTGAAGCAGCAACGTAAGCGCATCACTGTAGGCCACAATCAGCCTTCTCATACTACCAGTCCTGTAGCCACACCACAAATGTGCTGTAAACAGAGGAGTACAGCAAGCTCTGAACAAAGAAGATTTAACATTTACAGAGCACATATTAAACTTTCTCAACAACATGTTGGCTTGGGCATATAATTTATGGCACTACCTGTAGATATCTCTGTCATCTCTCAAATCATCTGTGATAATGTGACCCAGATATTTTATTTCCTTGCATGTTGCAAGAGGAGTATCACATAATTTAAAGGCAGGAAAAATGAGTTCCCTGTCCTCTCTGCATTTCACAATCACGATATTACTCTTTTTAACATTAAATTTGATGCTGTGATCACTGCCATATTGTGAGCATACTCAATAGTTGTTGCAACCCAGCACTATAAGGACTCATTATTACTAGGTCGTCTGCATACATGAGATGATTGATGACAGAGCCACCCACAACACAGCCTGTATTACATCCATTCAATTGTCTCGACAGATCATCCATATATACAGTGGTGTGAAAAAGTGTTTGCCCCCTTCCTGATTTCTCTTTTTTTTGTATGTTTTTTTTTTTTTTTTTTTTTTTTTTTTTGTTACTTATTTGTACCCGTAGGTAGACTTGGTTTGCAGTCTGGTGACAAGCCACCGGCTGCTGGTCGCTGCGTGCGCGAGCGCCCTAAACCTACATGTTTTTGGTATGCGGGAGGAAACCGGAGAAATCCCGGAGTAAACCCGCGCAACACGGGGAGAACATGCAAACTCCACACAGCTCACTGTTGGTCGGGGGCTGGGATCGAACCCACGATCTCATGATCCCCGCGATCCCCCGGCCGAGGGTAAAACTGTGCTGCCACAGTGCTAAACCACTGTGCCACCGTGCAGCCTGTTTGTCACATTTAAATGTTTCAGATCATCAAACAAATTTAAATATTAGACAAAGATAACACAAGTAAACACAAAATGCAGTTTTTAAATGAAGGTGTTTATTATTAAGGGTAAAGAAAAATCCAAACCTACCCTGTGTGAAAAAGTGCCCCCCCCCCCCCCCCCCCCCCGGCCGTTAAAACATAAATTAACTGTGGTTTATCACATCTTTGGAAAGCTGAGCTCAATTTCTCTAGCCACAATCAAGAAATCACTTAAATAGGACCTGCCTGACAAAGTAAAGTAGACCAAAAGACCCTCAAAAGCTAGACATTATGCTACGATCCAAAGAAATTCAGGAACAAATGAGAAAAAGTAATTGAGATCTATCAGTTTGGAAAAGGTTATAAAGCCATTTCTAAAGCTTTGGGACTCCAGCAAACCACAGTGAGAGCCATTATCCACAAATGGCCAAAACATGGAACAGTGGTGAACCTTCCCAGGGGTGGCCGGCCAACCAAGATTACCCCAAGAGCGCAGCGACGACTCATCCAAGAGGTCACAAAAGACCCCACAACAACATCCAAAGAACTGCAGGCCTCACTTGCCTCAGTTAAGGTCAGTGTTCATGACTCCACCATAAGAAAGAGACTGGGCAAAAATGGCCTGCATGGTGGAGTTCCAAGATGAAAACCACTGCTGAGCAAAAAAAAAAACAAAGGCTCGTCTTAGTTTTGCCAGAAAACATCTTGATGATCCCCAAGACTTTTGGGGAAAATACTCTGTGGACTGACAAGACAAAAGTTGAACTTTTTGGAAGATGTGTGTCCTATTACATCCGGCGTAAAAGTAATACAGCATTTCAGAAAAGGAATATCATACCAACAGTAAAATATGGTGGTGGTAGTATGATGGTCTGGGGCTATTTTGCTGCTTCAGGACCTGGAAGATTTGCTGTGGTCAACAGAACTATGAATTCTGTTGTCTACCAAAAAAATCACACGAAGAAGCACATCCTCGTAACCTCAGTGAAGCACTTACAAAATCTGAGATCAGTCTGACAAACGGTTTGAGAGATATTTGTGGAAGAGACAGACACACAAAGACAGATCTGTTGCATTTATAGATAGACTAGTGCATGCCCTTAGAAAGCAAGTATTCCTGTCTGAAAAAGGTAACCCAATCAAGCTTTACAGGCCCAAATGTAGGCTGTGCTTTAAAGTGGAATACAGAGGTGTAGCCTATATGTAGGCAATCACACGTTAGACTTTGACAAATATGAAAGGGACTGAACTGAGATTTATTTGATTATGTGAATATTAATTACAGAATAATTGAAAAAGAATGGCACATACAATATTAGCGACTGTTTAAGATTAAGAACCACTTGTTTATTTTTTTTTTCAGATCACTTATTTGTATGATCTTTTATGAGTTACAAGTGCATACCTGTGCATGCCCGTAGAGGGGATGCATTGGAACTGAATTCTTGACAGTTACAGGACAGTACAGACGGCTGCGGGAGCACCCAATTTCAGCAGTTGAAGCCGTGATACTGGGATATAGAGGACGGTGGAGTGATGTGATATGCATATTTTACGTTATTTATCCCTGCAGTGGAAAGTTCACTTTGGACAGACGAAAACTTGCTTGTGTTTAAACAACGACCTAGCTTGTTAGCCATCAATGCTACGTCCATCCTTGTATTTTGCGCTTGTATTGACAATATCTGATGAAATAAGCTAGTTGTAATCCTGGTTAAAAAGGTGGTTTTTTTACATGTTGCACTTTCATGCTGTGCATGTACTTAAGTTGTGTGTATTTTCGTTGTAGAGTCCAAACAGGATCTGCTCTGAATGGCTATGTTTTGACAGCAATGTATTCTGACAGGTAAGCTACACATCTTGTTATTTATAGTCAAATCTTTTGCTTTTTAAGTTAAAGTATAGGTAAAGTGCCAGATTTAAAGTAGCACAATTTCCACTTAATATGAAAGGGACTGAACTGAGATTCATTTGATTGTGTGAATATTAATTACAGAGTAACTGAAAATGAATGACACATCCAATAATAGCCACCATAAACCACTTGTTTATTTATTTATTTTTTTTATCAGATCACTTCTTTGATCCTTTATGAGTTATAGTCATAATAGTGTATCTTGCACTTTGGGGAAAGGGAGTTGTTCAGTCACCATTAGAATTTAGCTTATATGTGTAGTTTATAGTATTTCGTCTTTAAACTAATCCAGTAAAAGAACACATTACAAATATTTGAGACCCATTGTAGTGCTTCCTTTTATATTTTAGCAATACAAGCACAAAACACCACCCACACTTGAAACCAGGGCGACACAGCGGTGGCTAAACTTTTATTGATAACGTTATTTCACACCATCACAACAACTCAGTATCTAAACTCAGTGTAAATGGTGTAGAGACTGAAAGGGTATCTGAAATTAAGTTCCTTGGTGTAATGATTGATAAACTGTGTTGGAAGTCACATATTAATTATATTAAAGGTAAAATATGCAAATCAATTGCAATACTACACAGAGTGAAATATTTGTAATTATATACTTCGTATCATTCATTGATACTCCCACACGACATATTGTACTGAAGTATGGGGAAATACATATAAAACATATATCCAGTCTTTATGCTTCAGTAGAGAGCTATTAGAATAATAAACCAAGCTGCTTACAGGGAATCAACAAACCCACTTTTTCTTAAATTAAAAGCTCTCAAGTTGAAAGATCTGGTTGATTTTAAAATTGCAGTAATAATGTTTAAAGCTAAAAATCTATCACTGCCCGCAAATATCCAAAAGTTGTTCCAAATAAGGAAGAAACAATATCATTTCAGAGGAACATGTATATTTCAAAAACCTTCAGTGAGAACTACTACCAAGCAACACTGTCTCAGTGCAAGGAGTCAGATTGTGGAACGCTTTTGGACCTGAATTAAAATCATGTACAACGCTTGGACAATTTAAACAAAAACTAAAGGAAGAAATACTCCAAACATATATACAAAACGACATGTAAAATCACATAAGGATTATCATATCCAGTCTGTGTTGTGCTGTTGCTTAGTTTTTTGTCACATTTTGTCTTAGCTTTGTTCTGATTTGTAATCACTTTTATTTTATTTTCCTTTTGAATTCTTAGATGGAATATGGGTGGGCAATATAAGCTGCGGCTTCAGCCATCACCCGTTTCGGATAACTTATGTTGAACTGTATAATCCAAGGACTTATTGTTTAATTTGACCTTGTTGGATTTTTTTTCCCTTTGTTATATTATTCTGTTCCTTTATTTTAATCTAATCTATCCGAAATAAAGATTCATTCATTCATTCATTCATTCATTTCTTAAATATGTTTTAAACTTGCTTTAATTATCCACCATCCATTTCTGTCTTTCATCTAGGCAAGAGGAAAACGATCTACCCAAACCGGACCTTGCCTCACTATTTACAGAGATGCAGGCTGAAGATGAACGTGTGTGATCCAGTCTGAGTCTTGCCATAATGATGTCTTTCCTCCTTTTGGTTGTTATGAAATTCTTTATTGCAATAGATTTCTGTATTTTGTAATACGATCTACCTTTATGATCTTCGCCCCATCTTTTTTGCCATAGCTCAGTTCCTTTTTTCTTGATTACTGCTTTCCCTTCACCTTTTCCAAGAGACAATGGTATAGTTATCTCTTTTCCAAGCGCACTTTTTGCTAATTTGTCTGCACAGTCATTCCCTTTCAACCCTTCATGTGCAGGAACCCAACAAAACTGAACTTCTCCACCACCCCTGTGTACCCTAAATAAACTGTGATATAGTTCAATCACCAAGTCTTCCCTTGTAGATTTTAGTGTCTGTATGGTTTTTAGCGCTGCAAGTTGAGTCCGTGCACACCACCACCCGGTCCGGTCTGACCTCCTCCCCCCACTGCAAAGCAATAATTATTGCCACCATCTCTGCTGTAAACACGGATGTATTGTTGGAGAGTCTTTTTGTGATGGTCACTTTAAATTCTGGGATGTATGCTCCAATTCCAACAGAGCCCTCTTTATTCTTTGAACCGTCAGTATAGAGCTGCAAGAAGTTATAGTAATTGGTCCTGAGGTAAATGCTTGTTTTAACACCAACTTCACTCATACGCCTTGAATGCTTTATGTTTGGACCAAGAGAAGGTGACCTTTGGGATGGAGGCATTTTCCGGCAGGAGTAGTTGCCAGGAAATGCACAGAGTGTGATTGAAGAAATTTACTACATTTATTTCCCTCATGGATCGTCACCTTATTGTGGTGGGGGTTTTCATGCCCTAGTGATCCCAGAAGCTATGTTGTCCGTGGCAATTTGCCTCTGGTAGGGTCACCCAAGACAAACTGGTCCTGGGTGAAGGGCCAGACTAAGAACGATCCAACGGACTCTCATGATAAATTCTAGATCAAGGATTCAGTGTACCCCGCCCGGGATGGGGTTACCGGGGCCCCACCCTGGAACCAGGCCTGGGGGAAGGGCTCGATGGCTAGCGTCTGGTGGCCAGGTTTCCACCCATAGGACCCGGCCAGGCTCAGCCCGAAGGAGTTACATGGGTCCGCCCTCCAGTGGGCTCACCACCTGCAGGAGGGATCACGGGGGTCGGGTGCTATGTGGATTAGGTGGTGGTCAAAGGCGGAGACCTTGGCAGACTGATCCCAAGCTTTCTAAACTGGCTTTTGGTATGTGGAATGTCACCCCTCTGGTGGGGAAGGAGCCTGAGCTGGTGTACGAGGTTGAGAGATACCGGCCAGATATAGTCAGCCTCACCTCAACACACAGTTCTGGTTCCGGAACCAGTCTCCTGGAGAGGGGCTGGAGCTTGGCATTTTCTGGAGTTGCCCCGGGCGAGAGGCGACGAGCAAGGGTGGGTATTCTTGTATCCCCCCACCTTGCTGCCTCTATATTGGAGTTTTTCCACTGTGGACAAAAGGGTTGCTTCCCTGCGCCTTCGGGTTGGGAAATGGGTCCTGACCATCATTTGTGCCTATGCACCAAATGATGTTTCAGAGCACCCACTCTTTTTGGAGTCTGTGACTGGGGTGCTGGAGGGTGCTCCTCTTGGGAGACTCCATTGTCCTACTGGGGGACTTCAATGCGCACGTGGGCAACAACAGTGAAACCTGGAGGAGGGTGCTTGGGAGGAACGGCCTGCCCGATCTGAACCCGAGTGGTATTCAGTTATTGGACTTCTGTGCTAACCACAGTTTGTTCATAACGAACACTATGTTCAAGCCTAAGGATGTCCATATGTGCACCTGGCACCAGGACATCCTAGGTCGCAGGTCGATGATCGATTTTGTTATCGTGTCATCAGACCTGCAACCGTATGTCTTGGACACTCGGGTAAAGACAGGTGCAGAGCTGTCAACTGATCACCACCTGGTGGTGAGTTGGATCCGACGGCAGGGGAGGAAGCCATTCAGACCTGGTAGGCCAAAACGTATAGTGAGGGTGTGCTGGGAACGTCTGGCTGAGGCCCGTGTCCGGGAGGTCTTCAACTCCCACCTCCGGAAGAACTTCAACCACATTCCGAGGGAGTCTGGAGACATGGAGTCTGAATGGGCCATGTTCTCCACCTCTGTTGTTGAAGCAGCGGCCCAGAGCTGCGGCGGCAAGGTGGTCAGTGCATCTCGTGGTGGCAACCCCCGAACCAAGTGGTGGACACCAGTGGTGAGGGGGTCCACTAAGCTGAAGAAGGAGTCCTACCAAGCTTGGTTGGCTTGTGGGACTCCCGAAGCAGCTGAGGTGTACCGGCAGGCCAAGCGGAGTGCAGCTCGGGTGGTTGCTGAAGAAAAAACCCGGGTATGGGAGGAGTTCAGTGAGGCCATGGAACAAGACTTTCGGTCAGCTTCAAAGAGATTCTGGAAAATTGTCCAGCGGCTCAGGAGGGGAAAGCAGCTCCCTGTCCACACTGTGTATGGTGTGGATGGGGCGCTGTTGACTTCGACTGGGGATATCGTCGGGCGGTGGAAGGAATACTTCGAGGATCTCCTCAATCCCACTGATACGCCTTCCACAGAGGAAGCAGGGTTTGTGGACGAGGGGGATGACTCGCCTATCACAGGGACTGAGGTTGTCAAGGTGGTTAAAAACCTCCTTGGTGGCTGGGCCCCGGGGGTGGACGAGATTCGCCCTGAGTACCCCCAAGGCCCTGGATGTTGCATGGCTGTCATGGTTGACATGCCTCTGCAACACTGCGTGGAGGTTGGAGGCAGTGCCTTTGGCATGGCAAACCGGGGTGGTGGTTCCTCTCTTCAAAAAAGGGGACCGGAGGGTGTGCTCCAACTTTAGAGGGATCACACTCCTCAGCCTCCCTGGGAAGGTCTATGCCAAGGTACTGGAGAGGAGAGTCCGGCCGTTGGTCGAACCTCAGATTCAGGAGGAGCAATGTGGTTTTCATCCTAGCCGTGGCACATCGGACCAGCTCTTGACCCTCTCGAGAATTTTCGAGGGTTCGTGGGAGTTTGTCCAACCAGTTTACATGTGTTTTGTGGAGTTGGAGAAGGCATTTGACTGCATCCCTCGTGGTTTTTTGTGGGGGGTGCTTCGGGAGTATGGGGTATCGGGCTTGTTGTTACGAGCTGTTCAATCTCTGTATGACCATTATTAGAGTTTGGTTCGTATTGCCAACACTCAGTCGGACTCATTCCCAGTGAGAGTTGGACTCCGCCAGGGCTGCCCTTTGTCACCGATCCTGTTCGTAATTTTTATGGACAGGATTTCTACGCGCAGCCAGGGAATGGAGGGTGTCATGCTCGGTGACCACAGGATCTCATCTCTGTTGTTTGCAGATGATGTTGTCCTGTTGGCTTCATCCAGCAATGACCTACAGCTCTTGCTGGGACGGTTTGCCGCTGAGTGTGAAGCGGCTGGGATGAGAATCAGCACCTCCAAGTCCGAGTCCATAGTCCTCAACCGGAAAAAGGTGGATTGTCCTCTCTGGGTTGGGGACAGGCTCCTGCCCCAAGTGGAGGAGTTAAAGTATCTTGGGGTCTTATTCACGAGTGAGGGGAAAATGGAGCGAGAGATTGACAGACGGATTGGAACAGCATCTGCAGTGATGTGGACGTTGTACTGGTCTGTTGTGGTGAAGAGGGAGCTTAGTTCTAAGGCAAAGCTGTTGATTTACCAGCCAATCTACATTCCTACTCTCACCTATGGTCACGAGCTTTGGGTAATGAACGAAAGAACAAGATCGCAGATACAAGCGGCTGAAATGATCTTTCTCCGTAGGATTGCTGGACTCACCCTCAGAGATAGAGTGAGGAGCTCAGTCATCCAGGAGAGGCTCAGAGTAGAACCGCTGCTTCTCCACATTGAAAGGAGTCAGTTGAGGTGGTATGGGCCATCTGATCAGGATGCCTCCTGGACGCCTCCCACTTGAGGTGTTTCGGGCAGGTCCCACTGGGACGAGACCCCGAGGCAGACCCAGGACTCGGTGGAGAGACTATATCTCCCAGCTGGTCTGGGAACGCCTTGGTATCCTCTCTGAAGAGCTGGAGCAGGTGGCTGGGGAGAGGGAAGTCTGGGCTTCTCTGCTTGAACTGCTGCCTCCGCGACCCGGACCTCCGGAAAAGCGGTAGAAGACGGATGGATGGATGGATACTTATGTCACGTTTGCCATATTCTGAACTGCATTCTTAAATGCAATTATAGTGTCCGCCAGCAGAGGAAGCACTAATTGAAATCTAAGTGCCGCTCTGTGTGCAAGTGGTCAAGGAGTCAGCAAGGGTGAGGGAGCCAGAGGGAAAAGTGGACCAGCAGAGAATGTATTTTTACGGTATGTTGCCTGCTAAGACCACATTAATAGGCTGTAAACAGGAATAAATGTACAAAATAGGCTGCTTTTAAACAAGAATAAATACTGCTGAGGAGCTGTAGCATTTATTCTTGTTTGGCAGGTGAAGCCTCAAGGAGCTCGGAGGCTTTTCTTTCAATTGTGCAGAAAAATAGTCAAAGCTTTGACAGAGGGACTCTACCAACTCCTCGCTTAATACAGCCGTGACAGCGAGCACTGAAAGGGCACAAAGAGTGTTATTTCCTTCTGAGTGGAGTGTTTATGATCCTGACAACTGAGCTCCGAGACTGAAACAACTACTGCATAGTGCATTGCTTGTTTTAACGTGATTTTTCAGACAGCGGCAAAAATCACGGAGACAAGAGCCACGCAGGGTCCTGTATGGAGGCTGTCTTCTGTTTGAAAACACGACAGCGGAGGCAGGAGTCAAACCAAAAACGAACTTTATTACAAACACAAAAGATCGTACATGTGTTGTTTCAATATATCATTTAGCTAACACTAGACTGATACAGGCTCTGGTCAGTTTGGAGGCGAGGCGCCAAAAGACCACGGCTTCCGCCAACTGTCTCTTAATGTAAGCACGACGTGATGATTTTACCTGTGTGTCTGTCATCACATCCGTACAATCTGCTGTAAGCTGCAGCTTCACAACATTCAAACCCTACCCCGGGAAAGCCAAGAAAATACTATACTCTTATTAAACTCCCAGAAACTTTTACATTTACAACAGCTCTTCTCTTTTTTTTTTTTTAACAACAGGTAGAGAAAACACAACCTGGGCCACCAGGTTGACTGCTGGTTAACCCTGCACAGTTGAGCGGGTTATTCTGTCACTGAAATCAACCGTGCTCTGTCTAAACATTGCAAAACAGAGTCACTGTTTACAGTTCAACTTCGGGGCCTCAGTCAAGCCTGCAGTGGGCGTGCCCCCAGAGGCACCGGCTGCAGTGGACCTGGGTGCCATCTTGCTGGAGTCATGGCTCGCTCGCCCGCAACGTCTCAGCCCGGGTCCCATACCAGCTGGATCAGCTCCAGCGCTGCATCTTCATCCGAGGCAACTGCTCTTACGTTTCGCAGACGGGTGGTGTGCCATCCCAAACCATTAGCCATCTGGACGCCGACTGGCCTCTTTTGTGCAGCGATTCTCATCCTCGATGATGGGACCATCTGTGGGTCCAGGCGGTCAGATTGTTGGACCCAAACCCAATCAAGAACAGCGCACAGCGATCGGTTCGGCTGCACTCAGCGCTGCTGCTCTTCCATCTCTGATGCTGGTTGCTGCCATGGCGATGTGCCATCCATGCAAGCGGCAGGGCGTGCCCTTGGTTAGCATGGCTCTGCTGGGTCCTGGTGGGCCGCGAACTCCATCCTGCTGTGCTGTGGTGGCTCCCTGAGGCTGATACTTGGCGAGGATGCAGGATGAATTTAGTTTCTTCTCTCCCTCACCTGGTGCTGGTTGTGGTCGTGATGATCTGTCGCCGTTGTCAGCGCCAGGACAAGCACCGGGTTGCCTTCGGTCACCGGGGTCCCCTTTCTCCACAAACTCCCTCTCCTGCGGCTCCATGGTAGCTGCTTGAAGCTCATGCTGGATGAGGATCGGAGGCAAGTCCGGTTTGTGCTCTCTCCATGCTGTGTTGTCTCTCTGTGCTGCGTTCTCTCTCCATGCTTTGCTCTTCGGCTGTACCCACATACGCGAAATCATATTCTCCCTCCAGTGATGAGGCTGCAGCTCGAGAACGCTCATGCTGCACGGGGCCTGGCTCCGGACTGGGGCTCTTGTGGCTGCTCCGCTTCTGCTGGGTTCTGCTCGGTGTGCGGTGCAAGGCAGGGCATGGCTGCGTCCGCATCAGTACAGCGGACCCAAGTGGTCATCGTCCAAACAGAGTTCACTGCTGGGTTGTTGCACTGTGGTGTCCTGCTGTCCCACAGTGTCTACCTCGGGGCCCTCCCAAGAAGGCACAGGTCAGCAGGCTCAGCGACCAGGGCAACCGTCTGCACTGGTAGAACTGACTGTGAGGGCCGCTAGCCACGATGCTACCTGGGCCATCATCTCCAGCTGGGATGCCAAGTCCATCACCTCTGTCTCCGATAGGAAGTGCATTATCTTCAACAGCATCTCCTGTAGCCCTTTCACTGTGTTTGCCACTGTCTAGTCATCAGACCCCTCCTCCAGCATGCCCCGTATCACTGAATCCGTGGCATACCACTTCAACTGTGACTGTAACAATCTGTCCTCCGCGTGTCCCAACTCACACATGCTAGACAAACAGCGAAGGACATCTACGTACTGCAGGACCAACTCAACCGGTTGCTGTTGGCGCTGGTAAAACACAAACCTCTGGGCCATCATGTTCTGTGGAGCAGTGAAATGTCCCGACTATCAAGGCAGCACATTCGCTGAAGGTCTCCATAGGGCCCAGTGCCTCCAACATACGCTGTCCCTCAAGGCCAAGGCAAAAATCCATCACAGCATGTAGACGACACTTGCTAGTGTTAGCTAGGCTCCTAGCCGACACAAATGACTGAAACAACTCAAACCAATATGGCCATGGGATGGGTGGCTCACCCGGGGTGATAAGGAATGGTGGTGGGAATAAGAAGGACTCTTCCTGATACACATCCATCTTTGGGAAAATGTTTAGTTTTCCTCCAGAAGTTTTCTCCTTGTCACCAATTGTTACGTCTGGAAACAAGACAGCGGAGGCAGGAGTTGAACCGAACACAAACTTTATTACAAACACAAAAGATGGTAGATTTGTTGTATCAATATAGCATTTAGCTAATACTAGCCTGGTACAGGCTCTGGTCAGTTTGGAGGCAAGGCGCCAAAAGACAACAGCTCCCGCCAACAGTCTCTTAATACAAGCAGGGCGTGATGCAGTCTGTTGTAAGCTGCAGCTTCACAATACTGTCCTGTTTAAAAAAATCCGAATGTCGCTGCAGTCTCCAACTAGTGCACACACCCTGTAGTTGAAATACTGGAGTTACCGCCACTGGTTTATGAAAATGATTGACTGTTTTTATTTTTACAGAATCAGCAGTTCATGCCCGTAGGAAGACGGGAGCTCCGCACAACTGTCACACATGCACAAGTTGAGAGCAGAGCTGCAGCGAGTTTCTCACAGCTTCCATCGTTTGCCACATAAATAATGAACCCTGTTTAAATTATGAGACCATGGGGTCCTAAAAACATTTGGAGGAGGAAGAGGAGGACGAAGAAGAAGAAGAGCATGAAGAGAAAGAAGAGGACGAAGAAGAGGATGAAGAAGAAGCCATCCCTGTTGTCATTACAGCCAATCATGTACAGTAGAACGAAATTACGTTTCTCCCATCTACAATGTTAATCACATGTAGAATCAGAGGGGTCACTGCCATGCAAGGTACCGCCACAAATAATACCGCATATCACGGTGTTGAGTTATCCACCATCACTGCAGGGGAAATTCCTCTACCATGACAGCCCTACCCGAGTCCCAATAGCCAATCACAGGGTGCTTTGTTAAAGAGATAAAGTTGTGCCTTATGATTGGCTAATGGAGCTCATGTTATAAAGCAAGCCAGTTGTCTGCTTTTCAGTGTTCCTACTATGAACACAGAAATTACATTGTGCCACTGCAGGTGATGCAGTCCCACTCAGGCGATTGTGAAAGTGACATTCACCTGGGCAACAGCTGATGTACCACCAAAATTATTTTGGAAATATCATATGAAAATCTTACAGTGTTGTTTTAATACAAATATAGCTGATTTAATGCAGACTACCTATGCAAATTTCTAAAGCATAAGGCTTAAAGTTTAAACTGAAATGAAAACTATGGATGATGTAAAGACGTACCTGCTGGATGATGTAAATGGCATAGTGAAGCTGCTGTCTCTGCAGGAAGGGGTGCAGGTGATGCAAGAGGTAGAGCAGGTGCCTTTCTCTGTTGCGATGTGGGATGAGAATTGCGACGCTCTGCCTTGCCATACAGTCTGATGGTTCATATTCACCTTCAATTACTGCCTTGTTGTCATTCTCCACATCCTTAAGCTTTAGAGAGGGCTCAAAGGACAGCTTCACAGCTCCCTCTGCAGAAACACCATTTACAAATTTAAACATAAACCTCAAAGGTAAACAATGCTTCTCTATATAAGAAAAACTTAAAAAGCACAAATTAACTCAAAGTAATATATTTAATTGTTGCTATTCAATAATAGAACAAATGCAAGCATAACTGTTGAGTGACAACCAAAATTGATGGATTCAAACTGGACTTTGCTAAAAAGCACGTTTTATACTTGGACATGAAATCAGTTTAAAAGGACAAAAAACTGTAGGTCCACAATTCTTAAAATCTTAAAAATATTTCATCATGAGTTATAATAAGTAGTCTGATTAAACAAACAGGCTGCATAGGCTTTAACTTCAGACAGCTTCTGAAACACTTAGCCACACTGAATGAACCCATTGCTTAAACTTACGGAGCAATGGCGACTCTTTAGGGCATTCTGCCTTTTGTGATGGAGTGCTAAACTGATCTGGTGCTTCTGTCCAGGAGTTGAGTTTATCCCATAGACTGTCTTTGACAACAGCTTGTATTGGAGTGGAGGAAGCCAAAACAGAGTTCACAGTTTCACTTGAAAAAGTTGCTATCCATCCCAGCACTGACAGCAAGAGAATGAGAAGTACTAAGTACTTGCCCCTGCGCGAAATCCTGTAGACTGGTGAACAGACTCCCATTTCTGTGCAACACTGCTGACGTGAAAACAGTCAAAGTGGATGCTGATGATGCTAATTTTAGTTGAAAGGTATTTCTTCTCTGAAAATCATTTCAGCAAATAAATCCTGAGGGCCACAGAATCACTAACCAATCATCCCATGGCGATGAAACATGTTGATGGAAAATATGGTGACTACATTAAGTAGTCACCTGGTATCAGTGAAAATTCATTGCTGAATTCCCAAAATCCATTTTCAGCAGGTGAAGACTCCCTGGCAACTGTAAAGAGATAAGAGGAAAAGAATGTTACTACTAAAAATGATTAATATACATAAAAAGCTAAACCTGATACGCATATTCTCATCCAATAAACACTTATAAAGGACAGCCTTCAGTCAAAGGTGAATAATAAATTTAATGAAACAAAAGAATTCTGCAGTTTGACACTTTTTTTATACATTAACAAAATAAAAGGATATGTAAACCAAGTTTTGTTTATTTTCTATAAAACTCTACATATTTCTTTGTTGTTCTTTCAGAATTACTGATGCAATTCCATATTAAATAAAAGCATTATCAAAAAGGCAATTTGACATTCAATAATTGTACAGTTAGTCAAGCCTCACCCTTCCCTCTTGTACACAAGGCAATTGAAACATGCGACAGCCATCTCACATGGGAGCTTAAAAGTGTATCCGCATGATAAAGATGTTAAAGTTTTTTTTAAATCTTCTTAAGGCCAATTGGTCAAATTTAAATTGATTAATTTGCAAAGCAAATTTCTGTGAAAAATCTGTTATGCTAAAATGCAAAAGAATAAATATTTAAGTACAGTAACATTTGACAGTAGACTGAAAGGAAATACAGCAACATTGTTTATCATGTCTGTGGTATTTGCACCACATTTGGAAGAAGGACTTGAGGGTTGAACTTTGAATTAAAACAAATTTAAGACTGATTGAGGATTAGCTGGAGATGTAGAAAACATTAAAATAAGATAAGATATGCCTTTATTAGCCCCACAATGGGGAAATTCCAGGATTACAGCAGCAAAGGGATGGCAGCACTCAGAGCAATAATAAGAAAATAAAAAAAGAACTGGCAAGCCAAAGCAGTAAATGAATATATAGTATATGTAAAGTTACATACACCGTGCAGAAGCATTACAGCGAGATGGAATAAACAGCATTACGGCTTGTTAAATTACCCTGCAGAATATGACCATGTACCCAGACAGTATATTTCACATTTGAAGCAACAGTGTGGTTGCCACCCTTAATAATGATTGTTATTGTCCTAGTTGCGTAATGGAGGGGACAATCTCTATTGTGCACAGTTATGTTTAGTACATTTAATACAACCTCGATGAGCAGCCCTGGTTAGGTTATAAAGTCTGACAGCCGTAGGTAGGAAGGACCTGCGGAACCTCTCCGTTGTGCACTGAGGAAGGCACAGCCTACTGCTAAATGAGCTCATCAGTGCGTTCAGCGTGTCCTGCATGGCAAGGGACTCTGACTCCAGCAGAGATGACAGCCACCATCATCCTCTCTCCTATCTCCTCCACTGGGTCGAGACGTCACCCCAGAACTTTTGTGATCAGCCTGTTCAGTCTCTTCCCGTCGGTTGCCGTGATACCACTGCCCCAGCAGACCACTCCAAATGTGATGGCTGATGCCACCACCGAATCGTAAAAGGTCTTCAGGAGTGCCCCTTGCACTCCAGAAGACCTGAGTCTCCTCAGGAGGAACAGCCTGCACTGCCCCTTCTTGCAGGGCACATTGGTGTTGTGTGACCAGTCCAGTTTATTGTTCAGGTGAACACCCTGGTACTTGTAAGATGTCACCATCTCAATGTCTGTTCCCTGGATGTTCACCTGTGCTGTGGAGGGTTGTCCTCGCCTGCGGCAGTCCACCGCCAGTTCCTTGATTTTCCTAACATTGATCTGGAGGCAGTTTCGCAGCCACCAGTCCACAAAGTCCTGGGTAAGTCCTCTGTACTCCGCATCATCCCCATCAGAGATGAGGCCGACGATCACAGAGTCGTCAGAGAACTTCTGTAGATGGCAGTGTGGTGTACTGTGAAAAGTCAGCAGTGTAGAGGGTGAACAGGAAGGGAGCCAGGACTATTACCTGTGGGGCCTCCGTACTGCAGATGATGGTATCAGACACACAGTCCTGGGTTCTCACAAACTGTGGTCGCTTTGTGAGGTAGTCCATGATCCACGATGACAGGTGCTAGTCCACCCCTACGCACAGCAGCTTGTCCCTCAGGATCACTGGTTGGATAGTGTTGGAAAAATCAAAGAACATGATCCTCACGGTGCTCCCAGGCTTCTCCAGGTGGGACAGGGAACGATGTAGGAGGAAGATCACTGCATCCTCCACCCCAATGCCAGGTTGGTAGTCAAACTGGAGTGGATTCATCGCTGGTCCCACCAGGGGGCGAAGGTGGGCGAGGAGCAGCCTCTTTGGGGTCTTCATTAGGTGTGATGTGAGGGCCACTGGTCTGTAGCTGTTTAGGTCCTTGGGGTGTGGGGTCTTCGGTATGGGTACCACACAGGATGTTTTCCACAGCTGTGGTACCCTCCCCAGCTTCGGGCTCAGACTGAAGATGTGTTCCACAATCCCACACAGCTGGTCTGCGCAGGACTTGAGGAACCTCAGCTGATCTGCAGCCTTCCTCGCCTTGAACTTCTTCAGCTCAGTCCCCACCTGGGTCTTAGTGAGACCTGAAATGCTCTGACTTCAGAAAAAAGCAATATAACTTTTCATTTAAAAAAAAAAAAAGAATTACAGAAATTTGAGGAGTTTTGTCAGCACAAAGGTGATGCATAGCATTGCTGTACATGGAAGATTTTGAATTGATGCACAAATGTCAAAGAATCTGTTTTTTAACGTCTCAAGTTCTGCAGTGACCCATGTCTGTCTATGCCAGAAATGAAGAAGAAGAAACCAGGTACTGAACCTGTATGTCCTACAACTACTACAGGTATAATGGCTAATATAACCAAAGCTATGGAAAAAAAAAACCAAAGTTGCACCACTACTATAGATGTATCTACGGTGGTGTGAAAAAGTGTTTGCCCCCTTCCTGAGTTCTCATATTTTTGTATGTTTGTCACACTTAAATGTTTCAGATCATCAAACAAATTTAAATATTAGACAAAGATAACACAAGTAAACACAAAACGCAGTTTTTAAATGAAGGTGTTCATTATTAAGGGTAAAAAAAAATCCAAACCTTCATGACCCTGTGTGACAAAGTGATTGCCACTGAAACCTAATAACTGGTTGGGCCACCCTTAGCAGCAACAACTGCAATCAAGCATTTGTGATAACTGGCAATGAGTCTTTTACAGTGCTGTAGAGGGATTTTGGCTCACTCATCTTTGCAGAATTGTTGTAATTCAGCCACACTGGAGGGTTTTCGAGCATGAACCGTATTTTTAAGGTCATGCCACAGCATCTCAATCAGACTCAGGCCAGGACTTTGACTAGGCCACTCCAAAGTCTTCATTTTGTTTTTCTTAAGCCATTCAGAGGTGGACTTGCTGGTGTGTTTTGGATCATTGTCCTGCTGCAGAACCCAAGTGCGCTTCAGCTTGAGGTCATGAACAGATGGCCGGACATTCTCCTTCAGGATTTTTTGGTAGACAGCAGAATTCATGGTTCCATTTACCACAGCAAGTCTTCCAGGTCCTGAAGCAGCAAAACAGCCCCAGACAATCACACTACCACCACCATATTTTACTGTTGGTATGATGTTCCTTTTCTGAAATGCTACGTTACTTTTACTTCAGATGTAATGGGACACACACCTTACAAAAAGTTCAACTTTTGTCTTGTCAGTCTACAGAGTATTTTCCCCAAAGTTGGGGATCATCAAGATGTTTTCTGGCAAAACTGAGATGAGCCTGTATGTTCTTTTTGCTCAGCAGTGGTTTTAACCACTAACAAAAGCGTAGATTAGTTTCACAGCATCACTCTGAGACAAGATGCTCCTAATCTTGGCAATATTATTCAAATGATAGAAGGCAGTCTTAGAAACAAGTTTAATATATGCATTAAAGAACACATCTTGATCACAAATAACTCCAAGGTTCCTCACAGAACTATTAAGAGAGAGTAACTGCATCCAAACTAAGAGTTTGATTTGGAAAGGTATTTCTAAGGTTTTCTGGACCAACTAGAATGACTTCAGTCTTATCTGAATTTAATAGCAAGAAATTACAAGTCATCCAAGCTTTGATTTGAAAAAGAAGACTTTGGAGTGGCCTAGTAAAAGTCCTGACCTGAATCCGATTGAGATGCTGTGGCATGACATTAAAAAGGCGGTTCATGCTCGAAAACCGTCGAATGTGGCTGAATTACAACAATTCTGCAAAGATGAATGGGCCAAAATTCCTCCACAGTGCTGTAAAAGACTCACTGCCAGTTATCGCAAACGCGTGATTGCAGTTGTTGCTGCTAAGGGTGGCCCAAGCAGTTATTAGGTTTAGGGGGGCAATCCCCCCCCCCCCCTCTCTCTCTCTCTCTCTCTCTCTCCTCAATGGAAACATGCAACTACGCATGAATTCACTGTCCGAGTGAGTTGCAGACAAGCGGGGTTGCTTTTATAACTTCTGCAGCTGTGTTCAGCCTGCTGTCGAAATCCCCAAAACACCATCATGCTTACGTTTATGTTATCCGATGGGGCTCTCACATGAAAAAATTACTCCTGCCTCCAAAACTTCACCTGGATGATGGCTGTTTACACTGCAAGCCTGCTAGCCCTGGTTAGCACTTCTGTGGCCAGAGTCCGTGGGTGAATAATTTGGGTGTTGGGGGCAGAGGGAATTGATTCACATTAGAATCTAGATTCTCATTTTACATGATCCAGAATCGATTCACAAAAATTAAGAATTGATTTTTTGAAATTATTATTGTTTTTTTCAGTGGTGCTGGAGTCCCGTCACGTGACACTAGAGGTGGGTTCAAAAGATCAATACAACGATCTGGACTGATCCACGTTTGACTGAGCCGGTATCGATCCACAAAATTCGTGGATCGATCTTTTAATATAATGTTTTTATGTCTGTGAACGTCTGCTGAGTCTGGTCAGGTCGAAACTGGGTCAGTGAGCCAGGAACAGCGGTGAAAAACCAGAAACACCCAGAGTGCTAACGGAGCTAACATCTAACAAGCTAACAGAGATGTTGGTTCGTCTTCTGTGGTGTTAAAACGGTTCTCATCAGGCAAGAGTTCCTGGTGGCGCATGCGCACGTCTGTACTTCCATATTGACATGAGCAGAGTTGTTAACGTGCGTGTCTCTTAATTTATCAACAAAAGTCACCGTACAGACGATCCTCAACAGCTTTTGAATATTCTTCATAAAGCGGAGATAAACAGTTTTGTACTACGTGCAGTGCTCTGTTGGAACATAAAGTCGACAAATGATTAACACTTCAAACGGAAAACGCACAGAGACTGGCTGAAACTTGTGAACAGAGAGGGAGAGTATGAGCTGTTGAAATTGTGTGTAAAATATCATTTGTTTGTTTTAACATTTGTGTCGTAAATTAATAATTTATCCGGTGTGATGGTGTTTTCTTTTACAAACTATGAATACAGTAGTTAACTGCTGGTTAAGTGCTGTGAATAAATGCAGAATAAATGTATATTTTATGAGATTATGGACTACTAGGTGTTAAGTAAGCGATATGAAGATAATAAATCACAATAACATGAAAATGGCAGAATTAATAAAGGCTGCAGTATGAGCCATCTTGACTCAATAGAACTAAACTGAAACGAACAAATCCATTCTTCCATCCATCCATCTTCTACCGCTTTTCCGGAGGTCCAGGTCGCAGAGGCAGCAGTTCAAGCAGAGAAGCCCAGACTTCTCTCTTCCCAGCCACCTCCTCCAACTCTTCAGAAGACACAAAGGTGTTCCCAGACTAGCTGGGAAACATAGTCTCTCCAGCGAGTCCTGGGTCTGCCCCGGGGTCTCCTCCCAGTGGAACGTGCCCCAAACCCCTCAAGTGGTAGGCATCCAGGGGGCATCCTGATCAGATGCCCAAACCACTTCAACTGGCTCCTTTCGATGTGGAGGAGCAGCAGTTCTACTCTGAGCCTCTCCCGGGTGACGAAGCTCCTCACCTTATCTCTAAGGGTGAGTCCAGCAATCCTATGAAGAAAGCTCATTTCAGCCGCTTGTATCCGCAATCTCATTCTTTCGGTCATTACCCAAAGCTTGTGACCATAGGTGAGGGTAGGAACGTAGACTGACTGGTAAATTGACAGTTTTGCCTTAGAGCTTAGCTCCCTCTTCACCACAACAGGCCAGTACAACGTCCGCATCACTGCAGATGCTGTTCCGATCCGTCTGTCAATCTCTCACTCCATTCTCCCCTCACTTGTGAATAAGACCCCGAGATACTTAAACTCCTCCACTTGGGCAGGAGCTTGTCCCCAACCTGGAGAGGACAATCCACCTTTCTCCAGCTCAGAACCATGGACTTGGAGGTGCCGATTCTCATCCCAGCCGCTTCACACTCAGCGGCAAACCGTCCCAGTAAGACCTGTAGGTCATTTCTGGATGAAGCCAACAGGATATCATCTGCAAACAACAGAGATGAGATCCTGTGGTCACCGAGTATGACACCCTCTGTTCCCTGGCTGCGCCTAGAAATCCTGTCCATAAAAATTATGAACAGGATCAGTGACAAAGTGCAGCCCTGGCGGAGTCCAACTCTCACCAGGAATGAGTCCGACTGAGTGTTGGCAATATGAACCAAACTCTCACAACAGTCATAGAGACCGGATAGCTCGTAATAACAAGCCCGGTACTCCATACTCCCGAAGCACCCCCCCACAAAAAAACCACAAGGGACGTGGCTGAATGTCTTCTCCAAGTCCACAAAACACATGTAAACTGGATGAGCAAACTCCCGCAAACCCTCGAGGATTCTCAAGTGGGTCAAGAGTTGGTCCAATGTGCCACGGCCAGGATGAAAACCACATTGCTTCTCCTGAATCACAGGAAATGAATTTAAAATGCTTTTCAAAAATTGAAAGTTAATTTGTAGTTAAAATATAAACAACAACAAAAAATAAAATAAATTATTAAACCGTACTGTGGTGTGGGAATTTAAAAATATGATTATTAATTTTACTGCAAAATCTATTCTTTTCACCTCCCTTTCACATCTAGTAAGACTGGGTTTCCACTCCAAGGTCCATCCTGCACTGAGACATTCTGAAGGGAAGAGGTTGTCAGTAGAGGAGCCATCTCTGCTTCATTGTGGATTTCAGCACAGAAGAAGACCTCAAATTTTTCAGGGGTCTTAGTTTTCAAATTCGTGATTCAAGAAGATGCTGCCATCATTTTCTCCATACTCGAACACACATTCAATGCAATTTAGTTGTTGTAATGACTAATCCTTTTATTTCTTTTATTAATTTAAGTTCTCAGCAAGAATACAATGTTGGTGTGACATGTTGGTGTGACAATGTTTGTCACTGTCACTGGAGAATAAAAACAGCACGTCTGCTCGTGCGAGAAAAGAGAGAAATTGCCAGTCTCTTCATTCCTGCAATTCCTACAGAACATAACTTAATATTGTAGTGGCTGGTGAAATATATCCTCAGCAATTCATCAGTCCCTTGCCTTTCCCTTCATATGAAGCTGGCTGCATATGAATTCTAAACCACATCTCTTAGCTAAGCGACTCTTCCATTATTGCTCCTGTTTCCAGCGGGTTAAAACCATGATAAACGCCAGTGCTTACATACCTCTTCTGATTTTTTTCCGCGTTAAAAGTACTTGAACAAACTCATGTTTTTGTCGACAGTCACGCTTAGCGAGACACTGCCTGCTGACTGAGTCGAGAACTAGCATGAGCAGGGCGCTTCTAAACTCTGTGCGGATGACGGTCACGTGTGTTGCTCGTGTGCGCGCTTGCGGAAAGTCATTGCTTCATATATTTTTCTTAATAAAATCATATCGCCTTGGGGTGGCAGTACAATTTCTGGCTAGGCGGCCCGCCACGGAGAAATGTTACCAGAGGAAACCCTGACTTAACATTTAACAGTTTATTTAATAATCAATAGGGGCATATAAGTGAACAACGAGATTTAGCCACACACACAAAAAAGTTAACTGCGTGTACACATCCTCGTAATATGTGATGGCAATGGTCTTGACTGCTGCTGAAGTCTACAGTTTTATTTTCTTATTTTAGCACAGTACACATTAAGTAAAACACAAACTATGACCACTGTAAGAGCTTGTGCCTTATTACGGGTCAATAAACTGAATAACTTTAGTGTTCATAGCTCCACTGTCTCTGCTAAGCACTATAGCCTTACTGACAATTCCACAGGCAGGCACAGGAAGAGAAAACAAAACCACCATTATCAAAATAAAAGCCTGCTTTTTTACTTCAGTGCATAAAACAATAAACCTTTCAGGGGGTTATACACCACGGTTGTTGTGGTTGCTCGTTATCCTCCATGGTGGGCTTGGCCATAGCACGGTACTACATAACTGCGGTTATCGCAACAGCCCTACTTCCATCTCTGTTATAAAATCAAAAAAGACCCGACATTTGAGCTAACTTTGAGATAAATGCTTCCCAACTTTCAAAGATGGCTGCAAATCTCGCGAGACAAGATATGATTTCCACCGACAATGGGTGCTTTTGTGCCATGTGACTGCAAATCTCAAGAGACAAGCTTTGACTTCACTTGACTGGGTGCTTGCTTTCCACAATCTAGCAGACTGAAAATGCAATTGGTTGAATACCCAAGATAGTATGCAACATTTACATGAATATATGTAATTAGTAAAAGACTGATCCACACGTTTAGGGACCTGTGCATTGTCGTTAGTGTCAAATATCACGATCCATTACTGAATCGATCTTTTGTACCACCCCTATCTAGCAGGGTGAGCCAGGACTCTGAACAAGTATGTATGGTGGGTATGATTGCCAGTATAGAGAGCCCAAGTCACACCCCCTCTACTTCCACATATGGAATCTTAAATCGAAAAAAATGAATGGCAAGAGCAAAATTATCTTTTGATTCCAATCAAATTTCACCACGAATGACATATATGATGTTTGTCAATTTAAAAGATAATTTTCCATGTAATTAAAGTTGTCGTCTGTCGTATATTAACAGTAATATTTAGTTTTTGTTTAAACAACTAGAGGACAACAACTCCCATCATCCCACATCACTAAAGAATGATGGGAAAAAGTTGAAATGGCTACCCACCCATAATTTCACTCTTGCCTTTCATTTCAATGGAGAATTTTTTTCGATTTAAGGTCCCATGTGCAGAAGTAGAGGGGGCGTGACTTACCCAGGATTTACACTGACTCCGGATGCAGTACGTTGCAGATGCGGTGCGGCTGTTTCCCTGCGTCTGTCCCTACCAAATCCGTTTGTGTTTTGTAGTGGCATGGACGAGAACAGAGTTTGAAATACAAGATAACGCGAGAATTATACAAAATAACGTGAGCTCTCGAGTAAGACCCGAGAGTGACCAAGATGAACTGATTGCTATCACATGATAACAACAGGGAAGTGTGATGTACGGCGGCTCCCCACCTAGACTTTTGGACTCCAACTAAAATGTAAGTAGCCTATTAATTTTAATTCTATGAAGCGTTTGTACGTTATGTCAAGTTCTTACCTTCTCTGACACAGTGGTGGAGGAGTAGCCCTCAGAAAATAACGGACTGTAGAGAGAGGAATGAGCAGGCGAGGTGGTAGCTGGAGCAGAACAGACTTTATTAATCTCTCTCTATCATCAGTCAACAAGAAGAAGAAGAAGCATGAACCAGGTCGTGGGCATCTCTCTTTTTATACCATACAACTCGCCCGGCAACCTGGGGTGTTTGCATTAACATACATACATTTACAATGACAATTCCCTTTGTCACCCAGCCTGTCAGCGCATTATTATGCAGACCGGAGAAGAATGCATATTATCACGCGGTCTTAAAGGGAAAACCACAGAGTGCCTTGCATATCCGTTTCTCAGCTTTTACGCATCTCCTCCTGCCGTGCCATTCAGTCTGAGTAGAGAACGTACTGACTGGGTTCCCCCCCTTCCCGAAACTCAGACTGGGCCTTAACCCTCATGTCCTGTGGACTTCAGCCGACGTCTGTAGCGGCTGTAACGGGGGGTCGCCGGCTCCAAGGCGCTGTTGTGCCGGTGGGGCGCTCCTGGAGGCGTGTCCGTCTGTGGGGGGACATGGGGGTGTGGGACATCTTCAGCATGCCCCTGTGACTGAGCTGACGAGTCATTTACCTGGGGCGTTCTCAGTGGGGATTGTCTGCACCGAGGAGCTCGGACCAACACCACCTGCTCGTCTGCTAATACGAAGCCTGTCTATACAGATCGTTTCTCTGCGTCCCCCCAAGTCTAATACAAAATGTTTCTCCCCAGGTTCCAGCACTCTGAATGGGCCGTCGTAGGGCGGGCGCCACGGGGTCCGGTGGGCATCATGCCTGACAAATACGAATGACGCATCTTTCAAGGTCTTTGGCACAAAAGCGCGGGGAAAACAGTGGTGGGCCGGGCCGGGTACCGTCCCTGCTTCTGCGCTATGCTGTGAAAGCAGGGATGGATCGGTGTTCGGTGCGGGGTTGTGAGGCAAAAATTCTCCGGGGAGACGCAGTGGCTGGGAAAAAACCAGCTCTGCTGGGGAGGCCACCAAATCCTCCTTCGGTGCTGAATGCAATCCTAACAGAACCCATGGCAACCGGACCACCCAATTTGCATCTGTAAGTGAAGCCCTGAGCACTGTTTTAAGTGATCTATGGAAACGCTCGCATAACCCATTGGCCTGGGGGTTGTATGCAGTCGTGTGAGGAATTGTAATGCCCAGGCTCTGGGCCATCATGGACCAGAGGTCAGAAACGAACTGCGGGCCCCTGTCGGACTTGATATCTGAAGGAGCGCCGAAACGTGCCACCCATGTCGTCAAAAAAGCGCGTGCAACTTCTGCGGACGCAGTGGAAGCTAGTGGGACTGCCTCGGGCCAGTGCGTGGTGCAGTCCACCACTGTCAGGAGGTGTGTGAACCCCTGCGATAGTGGGAGGGGGCCCACGAGGTCCACATGAACATGGTCGAACCTCTTAGCCGAGACATGGAACAGCTCAAGGGGGGCCTTTGTGTGCCTGTGCACCTTGGTTCGCTGGCATGCTACTCAGGCTGCAGCCCACTCTTTCACCTGTTTGCACAGGCTCGGCCAGACGAACTTTGCTCCCACCATTTTGACTGACGCACGCACTCCTGGGTGCGCCAGGGAGTGAACTGACTCAAAAACGCGGCGGCACCAAGTGCGTGGGACCACCGGGCGCGGGCAGCCTGTGGAGACGTCACAGATTGGGGGGGGGGGGGGGGGTTCTGCAGTACTCTGCTCTCCAGCCTTAACCCTGTTGGTCCAGACTGGAGCGCGCAAACGTCCGCATCACCGATCTGCTTGACGGCCATGGCTGTGTAATCTATCCCTACGTAGACTGGAGCCACTAATGCGCGTGAGAGGCAGTCTGCCACCACGTTTAGTTTACCGGCCACATGCTGAATGTCGGTCGTAAACTCCAAGATTGTGGCCCGCTGTCTCTGCTGCCGGGCCGACCATGGTTCCAAAACCTTGGCCATAGCGTATGTTAGCAGCTTGTCGTCCACAAACACAGTGAAGGTGCGCCCTTCCAGCCAGAACTGGAAGTGGCGTATGGCCAGGTGGAGAGCCAGTAACTCCCTGTCAAACGCGCTGTATTTACACTCATTGTCGCGCAAAGACCTGCTAACAAAGGCGAGCGGCTGCCAAGAACCGGTGACACACTGCTCCATGATGGCCCCTATGGTCACGTCCGATGCATCGATAGTGAATGCTATCCGAGCTGCCGGGTCTGGGTGCGCCAGTAGTGCGGCGTTCGCTAGAGCTGTTTTGACCTTGGAAAACGCCTGCTCTCATTCAGGAGTCCAGTCAACTCTGTCCGCCGGTTTCTGTTTCTTAAGCGCGGCGTACAACAGTTGCATGAGCTGGGCTGCGCGGGGAAGGAAACGGTTGTAGAAGTTAACCATCCCCAAAAACTCCTGCAGTGCCCTGATCGTCTGAGGCCAGGGAAAATCTGCCACTGCGCGCACTTTGTCCAGTAAGGGTATCGCGCCCTCCGGTGAGATGCGGAGGCCCAAAAAATCGATTCCTGTAACCCCGACCTGGCACTTTGCTGGGTTGAATATTAACCCTTGCTCCTCCAACGTCTGGAAAACCGTCCTGATGTGGGCTACGTGTTTGTCCTCGGACGCGCTGGCCACCAGGATGTCGTCCAGATAGAGGAACACAAACGGCAGATCGTGCAGCACCGCATCCATCATGCGTTGGAATGTCGGCGCCACGCCTTTTAACCCAAAAGGCATGCGTAAGAACTCAAAAAGACCAAACGGGGTTATTACTGCCGTTTTGGGTATGTCCTCCGTGCGCACTGGGACCGGGTGGTAGCTGCGGACCAGGTCTATCTTGGAAAAAATGCATGCCCCGGTGAGGTGGATGGAAAAATCCTGAATATGGGGGACTGCATTGCAATTGTGCGCTGTGGCATTGTTTAAGCTTAGGAAATCTCCGCATGGTCGCCACAATCCCTTGACTTTAGGCACCATATGTAGCGGGGATGCCCATGGGCAGTTTGAGCGCCTGATGATGCCCAACCTTTCCAAGTTGGCAAACTCCTCGCGCACACTGGCCAGTTTAGCTGCGTCCAGGTGCCGAGGTTGTGCGAAAATGGACGGCCCCGTGGTGGCAATGAAGTGCGCCACCCCGTGTTTAGTGACGGCCGCTGAAAACGTCAGAACCGTGAGTGCTGGGAACTGGGTGAGTAGTGTGTGGAACTTACCCCCTGGAGCTGTGGCGTTGGCTACTGTTGTGGACCCGGCTCCTCTAGCTGTACAGGGCAGAGAATCAAAAGACATTGCGTTAATCAGGCGTCTGTTAGCCACATCGACTAATAGTCCGTGTGCACACAAAAAAATCAGCGCCCAAAATGGGGAAGTTACATGCCGCTATGACGAATGTCCATTGGTATGTACGGCCGTGCAAGGATATAGTCAGTGTCCTCTCACCAAAAGTCTTAATGTCTGAGCCGTTTGCGGCCGCCAGCTCAGGGCCGCTACTTCCCGCCAGCCAGTCTGCGTAGGACGGCAGGATGAGGCTCTTTTGGGAGCCGGAGTCCACGAGGAACTGTCTCCCTGAGTATGAGTCTGTCACACAGAGCAGCTTGTTTGTGTCACCGGCGGTCGCAGCTGCTACCGACTGCCAGCCCTGGCATTTCCCGAGCGCTTCAATTGGCACGGTGGTACGCATCGGCGTGCGTCTTCTCCAAAACGGCGGTGGTAGAAGCGGAGCGTGTCTCTCCGGTGCTTCTTGGCCTCCGCTGTGGCCACCGTCGCTGGTTCCTCGCCTCCGCTGGCCGTCTCGCTGGTTTCCGATACCGCTGTGTTCACAGCGAAGGCTCTGGTGGTAAGGATAATCCAATCTGCCTCTTGTGCTAGCGCCCAGTAGTTGCGCGTGGCCAGCAGCGGCGAATTGCCAAGGACCGCTCTGGCCGCTGTCGGGAGGTTCCAGAGGTAAAGGTGGGCAAAGAGGAAATGCCCGTCATCTGTCCCCATCAACGCCAACATCTTCTCCATCAATTCGACCACTGACCCGTCTCCCAACTCGGAGTGCATCAGGAGCCTTTCCGCTCTCTCACAGTCCAAGAGCGTGTAGCGCCGGGTCAGCGCAGTTTTGAGAGTGCTGTATTTGTCGTGGGCTGCGGGCTGTTGGAGCAGGCTCGCCACCTGCTGTGTTGTGCGTGTGTCCAGTGCTGCAACCATGTAGTAGTATTTGGTGTCATCTGCCGCCACTCCCCGGACCGTGAACTGGGCCTCGGTGTGGAGGAACCAAAACTTCGGGTCATGTAGCCAAAAGTCTGGGAGTTTGACCGAAACGGCACACACGGTGCTGGCGCTCCCAGTCCGGGTTGTCTCCGGGGTGTTCACGTCGAGTTCCATTGTGCGTCAAGGGTCACCAGTGTAGAGAGAAGAATGAGCAGGCGAGGCAGCAGCTGGAGCAGAGCAGACTTTATTAATCTCTATCATCAGTCAACAAGGTGAAGAAGCATGAACCAGGTCGCGGGCATCTCTCTTTTTATACCATACAACTCGCCCGGCGACCTGAGGTGTTTACATTAACATACATACATTTACAATGACAATTCCCTTTGTCACCCAGCCTGTTGGCGCATTATTATGCAGACTGGAGGAGAATGCATATTATCATGCGGTCTTAAAGAGAAAACCACAGACTGCCTTGCATATCCGTTTCTCAGCTTTTACGCATCTCCTCCTGTCGTGCCATTGAGTCTGAGTAGAAAACGTACTGACTGGGTCCCCCACAGGACGATCTTTAAATCGTTTTTAATAATCAAATGATTATTAAATACCGCAAGATTTCCTTGCGGATTGTATCCAGCATCCCTCAAAAATAGACTTGTTGCGTTTCATTTGCAAACCGAATCTGATGAGCCGGATTCGTTCCGCAGTGATCCGGACCAGGTGGGGATTAGAAAACTGACGAGCATGGGAGCTGTTTGCTGCGGAGGCTGGATCGCAGCCATCACGTACTGCATCCGTTGTCGTTGCAGTTGTCAGTTGTCGGCCTCCGTCGGTCTATGACGACCATGGAAGAGAATCCTAAACGTCTACTCTGCTGGAACAGCACCGCCTGTGGCTGAACAGGCCGATGCGCGAATGGCAGTCCCTGTTACGCAGGTCGCACTTGTGGGTGGTCTCCGTGCTGCTGGAGCTGTGGCGGTTCTTCCTGCGGGTCCTTTTTTCATCTGCTGCAGCAGTCAGTCTCTCTTCACCCGCCTTGAGCTGTCTGGTCAGGGTGCCTCTCCATTTGGAGCGGTCCGTTGCAAGGTCCTCCCAGCGCTCTGTGTTGATCTCCAGGGCTTTCATGTCTCTCTTGCAGACGTCTCTAAAGCACAGCTGTGGCCAGCCAACGTCTCTCCTGCCAGTCGCCAGTTCTCCGTAGAGGACGTCTTTGGGGATTCTGCCATCCTCCATACGGTGAACGTGGCCTAGCCAGCGGAGCCTGCGCTGCCTGAGTAGCGTGAACATGGAGAGAAGGCCGGCGCGGGACAGAACTTCTGTGTTGGGCACTTTGCATTTGCCACATCCTGGACATATACTGGCAGGACTGCATCCGTAGTTAGTGTAAATCCAGGGTTAGGCTCTCTATTCCAAGAGAGTCAGTTAGACTGGTATGGCGGAAGCTTAAGTAAAATAGCATTATAAATAAATCAAAAATGTTGCTCTCTCCAATTTTCAAGTGAAGGTAGGCCTGATTTCTGATGAAGAAGGCAGAGGTGTGTCCTGTATCCAATACCAGAAATGAAATGTAGGACACAATGGTAAAAGGAATCTACGGGTATCAAAGTTGAAATGGCTGCCGTTCAGAAATAACATCATAATCTATACATTTAGACAATCTATAAATCAATAAACTGACAAGACAGCGTCAACTATTTTTTTCCTCGTGGCTAAAGGAAAACTACATTTTTTTTCTGTTTTAAAAAAGCTCAAGCTAGTTGTCAGTTTACACAGTAAATGGTCAATGTGTAAGTTTACCAAATCCAAACGTATGTAGCTGCAGCTCAGTATGTTTACAGGAGCAAATGAAGACACGTGGCAGCCTTAGTCCGTGTCTGCTCTTGGATGTTACTGTTTTCAGTAAATCATATTTGTAAAGCGCTGACATCTTCGGAACAAGTAAATGGTGTTAGTTTTCCTGAATGTTTCAGCTTCTGTGTAGATTTTCGAAGGGGCTAATGTTGGGCTGGCTAGCCACGGTAACCCTCCAACATATCGGAAATCCAGTACAAATACTGCATTTAACATCCTGAATATTTCTCCTCTCTTTAGCTCAATAAAGTCCTTGTTTTGTGTTCATTGAAGCTCTAAGGAGATGCGAGCTAGCTGAAGAACGCGGATGGATCGGTTGAGTTTCTGTGAAGTGCTGTAGAAGTTAAACATGAAAATGTGCAGCAATCGAACGCTACGGCACATCAAAACACACACATGTAAGAACCTGTCGTCTGATTAAAAAAAAAAATGTAGGGCTTCTGGTTTTGTCTCGACATCTTACCTTTCGGACGAGCTAACATCAGCAACCCAACAGTGTACTGTCAAGATGGAACGTAGACACGGACATCCGGTGAAACCTTTCATATTAAAAGCATTCACAACCGTCACAATGGGTTTTAGAAAATTATTTTAAAAATCTGAAATTATTTTTTGTAGCTAAGGCGAGTAGAGTAGCTGTTGGATATGAATATTGTATATATAGTTAGGGTGTACCAATATGGCGGTGCTGTGGGTGTAGCGGGAGGTGACAACCCGTCTTGGGCACAGCGGAAGGGGCTCTGCCTCTTTGCTGTGGACTCTCATGTAGTGATGAGAATTCCGGCTCTTTTTAGAGAACCGGCTCTTAGGGCTCGGCTCACTAAAAAGAGCCGGCTCTTTCGGCTCCCAAGCGGCTCTTCAGGTTGTTTTGTTGCTTTAATTTATTAATTTAATTTATTATCAATAACAATATAAAATTATGCACAAAATGAATTACTAATGTAAAAAAGTGTTTTTTATTTATATATGTTTATTATATAAATATGCTTTTATTTATTCACTCCACATAAAATGTAAAAAGTAAATTATAAAATACAAAAACCAACCATTTACAATTCAACTTTTAGCTTTTTAAATTTTCAGCTTTTTCCTTATAAACAAATTTAAAGTGAAACAACACAAAACACTGCAAACCACAACACAATAAAATATAAATTAAAATATGCAAAACAAAAAGAAAAAAATGAACACCCAGATCTTTAATTAAGGTAAAGGTTGGCATTTAGAAATACCAAGTGCCTCAGCTTTGAGGAGCTGATCCGGTTTCTTCTGTCAGTAATTATCTGCCCTGTTTTGGAGAAGATTCTCTCAGAGGGGACTGATGTTGCCACAATGCACAGTCTCCGTGTCATCACCTGGGTAAGATGTGGATAAATTGAAGCCTTGGTCTCCCACCAGCTCAGTGGGTCTGCACTTCTCTGGCAAAGGGGCTCATCAATGTAGGATCTCACTTCCAGTATTGCATCTGCTGAGGGATTTTCTGGCAGACTCTACACTCTGCCTTTGTATTGTCAATAAAATTAAAATGGTTCCAGATTTTGCTTCTTTTCCTGGTGTCACTCATTTTCTTTACTATACCTTTCTAATGTGTGGATGTCATCTCTTCCCCGGCTCTCTCTCTCTCTCCCTCCTGCTCTGTTCGTGTGCTACTGCTGCTGTGACTGTAACTACCGCCCCTCCCCCCTCAGCGCAAACACAAGGCAGGCACAAACACATATTGACCAATCACGTGCAGGTTGAAGAGAAAAAAAAGTGAGAGAGAGAGGGTGAGAGAAGGTGGGGGGGGGGAAACACGGCTCCCAATAAAGAGCCGGCTCCCGTTGTTCACTTCAAAGAGCCGGCTCTAAGAGCCGTTTCATTCGCGACCGACCCATCACTACAGGAAATCCCTCAAGGTCATCTCTTTGCATACAAAAGGCAACATTTCACATCCTCCTGTTATCTCCTAGGAGGTTCAGTCCTTTTGTTCCTCTGAGACGTGAAGCATACAATAAGCATACAGTAATATACATGTGAAGCATATGAAACCCACATATGTGTCCCACATGACCCCCCCAAACGTCTAAGATGTAACAACGTAATAACAGTTTGCATGTCATAATAAAATCACTACACATCAGTCCACATGCTGCTTGGGCCTCAGTCTTCTCCCGTATTTGCTGTAAGCGGGCTTTACCACCTCTGCGGCACCCTCCTGCTGGGGAGCTGCTGTCTGAGGATGAGAACTGTTAGTCAATCTCTGTGGGTGTTCTGGGGAATGCTCTCTAGGGGGTCTACCGCGCCGAGGAGCCTTAGCCAACTGCACACCTTCGTCAGCCACCACGAAAGCGGGTTTGAGCCTGTTTATGCCAATCATTTCTTTTCTGCCCCCCAAACCTAGCAAAAAATGCTTATCCCCTGTTTCCAGCACTCTATATGGTCCATCATAAGGTGGTTGTAACGGTGGGTGATGGGCATCATGTCTGACAAAAACAAACTCCGCATTTTTTAAAGCCTTAGGCACAAAAACGCGGGGAAAACTGTGGTGAACGGGGCCAGGTAGCGTGGTCGAGTCCGTGCTACTCTGTAACCACTGAGCTGGGGAGCACTCTGGCGCCAGATTATCTGGGAGAAATTCCCCGGGCAGCTGAAGTGGCTGTGCGAAAACTAGCTCAGCTGGGGAGGCTTCTAAATCCTCTTTAGGTGCAGAACGCAACCCCAATAAAACCCATGGTAGCCTGTCCTCCCAATTTGTATCCGTAAGCGACGCTCTGAGGGCCGCCTTCAATGACCTGTGAAAACGTTCGCATAACCCGTTAGCCTGTGGATTGTACGCGGTCGTGCGATGGATCGTTGCCCTCAGGCTGCGGGCCATCACTGGCCATAGTTCGGAAACAAATTGAGGGCCTCTGTCGGACGTAATGTCCGACGGGACTCCAAAACGCGTTACCCATGCCGTTAAAAACGCGCGCGCCACCTCCTCGGCTGTGGTTGACGACAGTGGGACCACTTCCGGCCAGCGCGTGGTGCGGTCAACCATTGTCAGAAGATGTGTGCACCCCTGTGAGGGCGGGAGGGGGCCTAGGAGGTCCACGTGAACATGATCAAACCTCTTAGCCGGAATGTGAAACGGCTCCAAGGGAGCTCTCGTGTGTCTGCGTACCTTGGCTCGTTGACAAGCCATGCAGGCTGCCGCCCACTCTCTAACTTGTTTGCGCAGGCTCGGCCATACAAATTTCTCTCCCACCATTTTGACCAACACGCGCACTCCCAGGTGCACCAGAGAATGGATCGAGTCAAAAACGCAGCGGCGCCACGCGGCCGTTACCACAGGACGCGGTCGCCCAGTGGAGACATCGCAGATTAGGGGGGCATACCGTCTTGCAGCACCCTGTTCTCCAGCCTTAACCCTGTTGGTCCAGACTGGAGCGCGCGCACGTCCGCGTCGCTAACCTGATCCGCGGCTATGGCTGCATAATCTATCCCTACGCGGACTGGGGCCGTGCGCACTTCTGCGTCGCTAACCCGATCCGCGGCCATGGCTGCAAAATCTACCCCTAAGCGGGCCGGAGCCGCCACGGCGCGCAAGAGGCAGTCTGCCACTACATTAAGTTTACCCGCCACATGCTGGATATCGGTAGTAAACTCCGAGATCGCGGCCAGCTGTGTCTGCTGCCGGCCCGACCAAGGTTCTGAAATCTTGGCCATCGCGAAAGTCAGCAGCTTGTGGTCAACGAATGCGGTGAAACGGCGTCCCTCCAGCCAGAACTGGAAGTGGCGAATGGCCAAGTGGAGAGCTAACAACTCCTTGTCGAATATTCGTTCACTATCGCGCAAGGTCCTGCTGAAAAAGGCGAGCGGTTGCCAGGCTCCGGCTGCATACTGTTCCACGACCGCCCCTATGGCCACATCTGACGCATCAGTAGTGAGCGCTATGCGGGCCGTTGGGACTGGATGTGCTAACAATGCAGCATTTGCCAGGGCTGTTTTGACTTCAGAGAATGCGCGCTCTCGCTCCAGAGACCATTCGATTTTATTTGTGGGTTTTTGTTTTTTTAGTGCAGCATACAATGGTTGCATGAGCTGCGCTGCGCGGGGGAGGAAACGGTTATAAAAATTCACCATTCCCAAAAACTCCTGTAACGCTTTGACCGTTTGTGGCTGGGGAAACTTTGTTACTGCACGCACTTTGTCAGGCAGAGGAACCGCTCCTTCTGGAGAGACGCAATGCCCCAAAAAATCAATCTGCGTCCCTGGTGGTCAGGAAATCCCTCAAGGTCATCTCTTTGCATACAAAAGGCCACATTTCACATCCTCCTGTTATCTCCTAGGAGGTTCAGTCCTTTTGTTCCTCTGAGACGTGAAGCATACAATAAGCATACAGTAATATACATGTGAAGCATATGAAACCCACATATGTGTCCCACAAACCACTCATTGTCATTCTCATATTCATACCCTGAGGCAATTTAGAACTATTAATGACGATTAAC
The DNA here is from genome assembly GCA_020510985.1 of Pholidichthys leucotaenia. Classification (NCBI taxonomy): domain Eukaryota; kingdom Metazoa; phylum Chordata; class Actinopteri; order Cichliformes; family Pholidichthyidae; genus Pholidichthys; species Pholidichthys leucotaenia. The sequence goes on from CM035844.1 coordinate 32,445,341, forward strand.
CTGACATGCATTTATTTGGGATTCTGCACATGTGGGAGTGTTGGGGAAGGAATTATGGCAAGATCAATGTAATAATGATAGCAAGGAGAGAGAGTTATTTTTCCTAAATTGTCAGTCTGGGGAACATGAGTTGAGGGAGGACACAAGGTGAAGAGCGGGACACATTGGCTTAAATAAAATTATTACGAAACATCAAAAAGTAACAGAAAAACTGGAAGTGATCCCAAAAAAGTAGGAAAAATCATATTTTAAATGATTAAAATATTCTGTATCTAAGACTAGTTATCTTGCCAGTGTATAAATTGCAAAGTCAGAAAATGACTCCTATGTTTTTCCAAAATAAAAGTCACTTTTTCCAGTCCCATTTTTCTGTTAATAATAATAATGGATTTGATTTATATGGCGCTTTACATGCCAAGTGACATCTCAAAGCGCTTACAGTGAGTCCATTGTTCATTCACTCCAAACAGACATTGATAGTGGTAAGCTACTTCTGTAGCCACAGCTGCCCTGGGTAAAACTGACGGAAGCATGGCTGCCAATCTGCACCAACGGCCTCTCCAACCACTACTGAACATTTATGCACATTCATGCCCAGTGTCATGGACACTGGAGGCAAGGTGAGTAAAGTGTCTTCCCAGGGACACAACAGCAGGATGTCTGGGGACATTCATTCATTCATCTTCTTCCGCTTAATCCTTTTCGGGTCATGGGGGGGCTGGAGCCTATCCCAGCATCTTTGGGCGAGAGGCAGGGTACACCCTGGACAGATTGCCAGTCCATCGCAGGGCCAACACAGAGAGACAGACAACCATTCCCTCTCACAGTCATACCTAAGGACAATTTAGAATCCCCAGTTTGATGCCAATTAACCTAACTTGCATGTTTTTGGCATGTGGGAGGAAACTGGAGAAATCCCAGAGTAAACCCACACAGACATGGGGAGAACATACAAACTCCACACAGATCACTGTTGGTTGGGGGCTGGGATCGAACCCAGGATCCCCCGGCCAAGGGTGAGTTGCTGTGCTGCCGCAGTGCTAACCACTCCTTCACCGTGCCGCCTTGTCTGCGGACAGAGGGATTCAAACCAACAACCCGCTCTACCTCCTGAGGCACTGCCCCACTCCCGTGTTGCTAATTATCAGCTAAATTTTTTAACAATAAACATTTTACATAACACCATACTAATTGCTATTCTGTTTATTCTGTTTATTTATTGAGATGGAACAAGTACTCTGCACAGGTAAACTGCCACCTTTAATACTGTGTCCTCAGTTTTGCATTTTCCTAGATAGTTTCTTTTTATGTGATCATCTATCTGAAAGTCAGGAATCATGGTGAAACTGTGTCAGGTGCCAGTTGCTGTGTGAACTTGTGTCATGTGGCCATGTTGTGATGTAGGTCTTTTTGGAGCCCTCACCACTTTTTTTTTTTGTTTTTTTTTTACTTAGGGCAATGCCTGTGACAGATGTTCCCAGCATGCAACTGCTTCCTGGTTATTTTGTCCAGTATTTGTTACACACCACTGGTTTAAACTTAGACATCATGCTGGCCTGGCTGTCTGTTTGGTCCTCTTTGTGCCTTGTGTTAACATGGGAGGTGGTTGTCCAGCTGCTGCTTTAGCCCATGATCCTGGATATCTTAGCATGTTGGAAAATCATGTGTCTCTTCAGTTATTAAAGACCCTTCTACCAAATTTCTTTAACATTTATTTTAAATTGTAAATAGTTTTTTTTTTTTCTAAAAGAAATTATACAAATCCTAAAATAAGAAGTTGGGTAACTATTGCCTATTATTTGACATTTATTTATTTTTTTAATTGAATATTGTATTCGTAAATTATACTATAAAGTAGTGAAATGAGGTCTAGGTTGTTACTGGGGCCCCTGAAAGGCATATCTTTATTTGTTGGATTTACTGTAAATTGTTTTTCAGTTCTCTTTCTGGGTTGTATAGGTTTTAATCACTTATCCCAACAGCTTCAACTGGTGCAGAGTCAGTAAGAACACTGAAAATGTTCCAGATACTCTATTAGATATTTTGTTTTCCATTTGTTTAAGAGTTGTCCATAGCCAGAGGCAGCAGGGCAGTCCAAATTAAAATGTAGGATGTTTTACTATAACGTTTGCACAACGTGCTTCTTAATATAAAGAAGTACTGCTTCTTTATATTACAGCATGAACCTTAGTCTATTTTGCTTGTTTTCACAGTTGTCCATGGTATTTGCTCCACCTTCACTCTCTATACTGTAAAGACATTGTATAGTGTAGGGCCATTGCAAGAGTGGCATTAAAGTGTGAGAAAGGCCTGCAACTGTTTGCAGTGGTCACATATGTGTTATAGGCAAACTGTGAGAAGATCATTTTCCTAGAAATATCTTCACTGTAGTACCACTCAGGTCTCCATTTGTGCATTCAGTGAATTTTCTAGTTTAAAAAAAGAGAATTAGAGCATTTATTCTGGCATATTGACTCATATTTATCTCTTATGACATGTGATGGTATTTAAAACAGGACTTGTAAAATGTATATCAGTCTGCTACTTTCTATAAACCACATGTAGAGAAGTGATCTTCAACTAATGTGTCAAGGCACACTAGTGTGTCATGAGAGATCATCAGGTGTACCATGGGAAGTTGTCTAATTGGTCCAAAAAAATTGCTAACTAGTAAAGCACTCAGAGAGCGCATACCTCCGCCAAGGCTCCTTCTGTCCCTCATGGATCACCTCCAAAATATAATGGGTTTGTTTTGGAGGATTCTTGCTAACAGTGTGAGAAGATAAGAGCCTTGGTGGAAGTATGCATTTTCAGATCATCACCAAAATGTTATAGGGTCATCTCAAGTCCGAGGACCACCTCTGGTGAAAATTTCATCCAAATCCAGTAGTTTTTGTGTAATCCTGCTGTACAAATACAAACAAGGTCCTTGATTGAGGTATGCACTCTCAGATCATCACCAAGATTTAATGGGTTCATCCTTGGCCCAGGGGCTACCTCTGGTGAAAATTTAATCAAAATCCATCCAGCAGTTTTTGCGTAATCCTGCTAACGGGCAGACAAACAAATGGACGGACAAACAGACAGACAGAAAAACCACCCTGATTACATAACCTCTTTGGCAGAGGTAAGGTGATTATGTAATAGGGGTGGTTTGTCTGTCTGTTTGTCCATCCGTCTTGTTGATAAATTTCTATGATGCCCTTGTCTGTCTGAGAATGTTGGTTATTCTGCAACTATGTTTCTCCAACCTCCATTCTGCTTGCTTTGAGAATGTCAGTTATTCTGTAACTATGGTTTTCATCCTTCATCCTGCTTGCTTTGCACGCCACACTGCCACCGTTAGATTACATCCAAGGACTCACTCGCTGAAACCAGATAGAATCAGCTCTGCCCTCAGCTGAGCTGGCACATAGCGGAAGGACACTGATACACGTGAGGGGAGCCCTCCCTCCTGCGTGAGGGAGTGGCGGAGTTCTATAAAAACAATAGGACCCACTGTTGGAGTAGCACTCTCTCTTGATACGTCTTGAGAGTAGTGCTCCAGCGCTGTATGTTGTACCATATCTCAGCTTCAGTGAAATAAGTGAAACTATACTTGACCTCTCTGTCTGGTTATTTAGCCTTTGTACCAAAAGAACTGGAGGTTAAGATATTTTAGCGCAACAAATTGGTGTTTCCGCCCGGTTACGAGGCTAAATTTTAGTTTTGTAGACAGCGTGAGGATGTTTCTCTACAGTTCGGCAGCCGCAAACTATAAAAGGTAAACAGAAACCTTTTTCAACAAACTTCTGCCTGTCCCTTCGGGGACAGACTTTTCTGTAGAGATCAAATATTCACTCACATGTGATTTTATTTGTGGATTGAACCTGAGATATGGTCTTGGATTTATGATATGTTGTTTTAAGGAATATTTACTGAGTTTGATAAGGGAATCTCCAAACAGTTTAACCCTGTGGAATAAGTCATACGTGTTAATACTGTTCCTAAAAAGCAAGGTTGGAGACAGCTTGGGCAAGAGGTTGAAACCCCGGGGTGGCTGAAATAGGGCCATCGAAAAGGAAGTGTTGCCCCATTGAGCATAGCTTTGCTAAAAGGTTGCAACCCCTTGAAATTATTGCTTAATTTCTAAAAAGAAGAGTTGGCACCCCTAGTGTATTTAGCTCAGACCAAAAGGTTTCAACTCCCAGAGAATTGCAAAAGGCGCGTCTCTAAAATAGAGTTGGTCTTAACGCAAATAGTTAGGAAATCCTACTGTGTGTGAAATAAACACATAAGTGTTAAGTAAACTCGATGCAATCGATTCATAAGTGATATATAATAAAATAACTAAGCTAATTATAGTAAAAAACACGGTGATGTGTGAGATAAGTATGTTGTCGTGAAGAAGTGGAAATAAATAAGATCATAATAATCTCATTCTATGTTATAAGATATTGATATTAGACTATAGCACTTAAACTGGTTGGACTAAATGGCAACAGAACCGGAAAACGATAAAATGGACAATGAGAAACACGGACAATGAGAAACACAGTTCAATGCAATGAAAGAAATGGAGGAAGTGCTAAGAACAACCGCATGACGTGAAAAATTAAAGGAAGAGGAATGCAAACAATTTAAAACTTGAGTAAAGTGGCTACAAAGAGACAGAATATTTGGGCATATGGGGGATCCCCTACCAAACAAAGCAGACAAAATTGCATATCTAGGAAGATTGTATAGACAACAAGAACAGGCGAGAGAGGAGGAGAAAAAGGCAGGACTTCTCCAAAAGGGTAAAAAACGTGAGGCAAAAATAATTTGACCTTTGAAATATTTTATTTTATGAGTTTTAGATAAAAGCTACCGTACTGCAGTCTGGGTTGTTTTGTCTCTGTGTAATCTGCTCCGGTGTGGAAGAAAAAAAAAAAAAGTGAGTTCTCCATGGAAGCGGAAAAAGCAGGTTATAAAATTGATGTTTGTGATTTTTTTTTCTGGTATTTGTGAATTTTGAGCAAAAGGAGTCGACTAGCATTGTGTGTGTGTTACAGCAGTGTAGAAAAATGGAAGGACCTTCACGCTGCAGTCACAGTGTATGTGGGTTTGTCCGACCTTGTGGAGATAACGGAGAAAGAAGCATTTCTGTATGGGCCCTGAGTGTGTGTGTGTGTGTGTAGTTGCTTGAGGAAAAAAAAAGAGAATGAAAAAACACAGGCTGTGTGGGTGCTGACCTGTGTGACAGGGGAGTGAAAGAGAAGTAATCTATATACAGTGGGGTAAAAAAGTATTTAGTCAGCCACCAATTGTGCAAGTTCTCCCACTTAAAAGATGAGAGAGGTCTCCAATTTTCACCATAGGTATACCTCAACTATGAGAGACAAAATAAGAAAAAAAAATGCAGAAAATCACATTGAAAGATTTTTAATGAATTAATTGGTAAATTCCTCGGTAAAATAAGTATTTGGTCAATAACAAAAGTTCATCTCAATACTTTGTTATATACCCTTTGTTGGCAATGACAGAGGTCAAATGTTTTCTGTAAGTTTTCACAAGGTTTTCACACACTGTTGCTGGTATTTTGGCCCATTCCTCCATGCAGATCTCCTCTAGAGCAGTGATGTTTTGGGGCTGTCGCTGGGCAACACAGACTTTCAACTCCCTCCAAAGATTTTCTATGGGGTTGAGATCTGGAGACTGGCTAGGCCACTCCAGGACCTTGAAATGCTTCTTACGAAGCCACTCCTTCGTTGCCCGGGCGGTGTGTTTGGGATCATTGTCATGCTGAAAGACCCAGCCACGTTTCATCTTCAATGCCCTTGCTGATGGAAGGAGGTTTTCACTCAAAATCTCACGATACATGGCCCCATTCATTCTTTCCTTTACACGGATCAGTCGTCCTGGTCCCTTTGCAGAAAAATAGCCCCAAAGTATGATGTTTCCACCCCCATGCTTCACAGTAGGTATGGCGTTCTTTCTCTTCCAAACACGACAAGTTGAGTTTTTACCAAAAAGCTCTAATTTGGTTTCATCTGACCATATGACATTCTCCCAATCCTCTTCTGGATCATCCAAATGCTCTCTAGCAAACTTCAGACGGGCCTGGACATGTACTGGCTTAAGCAGGGGGACACGTCTGGCACTGCAGGATTTGAGTCGCTGGCGGCGTAGTGTGTTTCTAATGTAGCCTTTGTTACTTTGGTCCCAGCTCTCTGCAGGTCATTCAGTAGGTCCCCCCATGTTGTTCTGGGATTTTTGCTCACCATTCTCGTGATCATTTTGACCCCACGGGGTGAGATCTTGCGTGGATCCCCAGATCGAGGGAGATTATCAGTGGTCTTGTATGTCTTCCATTTTCTAATAATTGCTGCCACAGTTGATTTCTTCACACCAAACTGCTTACCTATTGCAGATTCAGTCTTCCCAGCCTGGTGCAGGCCTACAATTTTGTTTCTGGTGTCCTTTGACAGCTCTTTGGTCTTGGCCATAGTGGAGTTTGGAGTCTGACTGTTTGAGGTTGTGGACAGGTGTCTTTTATACTGATAACGAGTTCATTAATACAGGTAACGAGTGGAGGACAGAGGAGCCTGTTAAAGAAGTTACAGGTCTGTGAGAGCCAGAAATCTTGCTTGTTTGTAGGTGACCAAATACTTATTTTACTGAGGAATTTACCAATTAATTCATTAAAAATCCTTCAATGCGATTTTCTGGATTTTTTTTTTCTCATTTTGTCTCTCATAGTTGAAGTATACCTATGATGAAAATTGGAGACCTCTCTCATCTTTTAAAGTGGGAGAACTTGCACAATTGGTGGCTGACTAAATACTTTTTTGCCCCACTGTATGGGTATTTTTGCAAAGTTTGGGGGTTTTACTTTATCAGTCGAACTTTGTGGGTTTTTAACTCTAATGTTGCGTACGTGATAAACTATTCACATATTTTTTAAAGCAAGTTTTTGACGTATCACTGACTTTTTTCTTTGACTGAAGCATAACAGTGAAAAAGGACGCAGGACTAATGATTTTCCCGCTGTTGCCAAAACAACCGGCCTCTGTGACGTGGCCCCTCGCAGCTGTCTGTGCCTCCCTCGACATGACCATGGGCACATACAATACTAAGTAAAGTACAAATGCTTGCATCTTAATCAATGCTACCAGCATGACAATGATGAAATTAATTGAATATTACAATATCATGCTGTCACTTAATAATGTCTAATCACTGAAGGCTTTATGTATACCCTATATTACATGATACAAAGCATAGAGGTTCAAAAGAGATTGATAATTAATGTGTTTGTGCATATGATTTGCCAGAGACTATTGATTATCAGACAGAGGTCTTGGTAATTGTATGTCATATTGTTGCTTTGTTTAAATAATACTATACTCACTTTTTAATAAATGACATATGCAATCTTATTTACATTTCTACCCTAGGCCTGACCATGTAAAAAAAAAAAAAAAAAAAAAAAAAAAAAAGGGAGAATGTGAGAGCAGGATCTGAGACAGTCCATGCTGTGACTTTTTCCCTCCTAAAGATCACAGCAAGATGATAATGAAGTTTTTTATTTTCGGGAGATGGTAAATTTATGAACAGAAAAAGTCAGAAATAGCACAAGAATTCTGATAAAATGGAGAAAGGGAATTTAATTTCAATGGTAAACTCAGACTGATTAGCGAGTTGTGTCAGATTGACCTAGATAAGAACAGACAGAATCAGCCTTCAAAGGGAAAAAACACACAGGCCACAGATTGTGGTCCTGTGCCATAAATTCCTGAAAACAGAGATTAGGTCTACACCTGCAGTTACTAATTCTAAATGCTGCATTGGTTTAAGGCTTCTAATATATGACACTGTTTTGTTTGAACATACAGTGATCCCTCACTTATCGCGGTTAATGGGTTCCAGAACCGACCGCGAAAAGTGAAAAACCGTGAAGTAGCGTCACCCCTAATGACGTCACCCATAAATAATACGTACGTTCATTCTCTCACTCTCTCTCTCATATGATACGTGTGTGTGTGTAAGTGTACATACATACGTAGATGTAAATAAAGTGTACATAAATATGTTTTTAGAACTCTTTTATTCTTATAACAAGATACGTAACTCAAGATGAAGATGATTTACTGCACAGGTTAATGAGAGCTTTACTGCTCCTCAGGTGATGCCTCATCGTCAGGTGCTAGAGGCGCAGGATCGTCGAGGGCAGCTTCCGATAGAGCTGGAGAAGCTGCAGGAGGCAGCGTAGTGGCTCGACGGGAAGACTATTTCGCACAAAATGGCACAAGAGAACAGCAAAAAGTTCCACGCGGCGAGACTAAGCAACACGAGCGATAAAGAGCAATGAATGCGGTCTTCCTTCGCTGGGTGGGCGCTCGGCAGGGAGAAAAGCTGGGTAAAACGTCTCGGCCAATCAGCTTGTGAGATTCCCGAGCCGAGCCAACACGAGAACAGCGAACAGAGAGGTGGATTTTGAGTTGTGCAGGCTCTCCGTGTTGATACCTGATGTTCTAATGTAGTCTCCCTGCCTTCTGCTAGCGCCCGCCCATTTCTCAATTTTGAATTTTTGATGAATATTTTTGAAAAATCCGCGATGCACTGAGGGCGTGAAAGGTGAAGCGCGAAGTAGCGAGGGATCACTGTAATCCTAAACTAGTGATTACCCATGTCAATTAGTAAAACCTTTACTGATTCACAGAATATTTAGCGAATAATTGTTGTGAGTAGCAAACTCACATTCAAATTGTGGAAGCTTTAGGTGTGATTTAAAGGTTTTTCTGTTATTCTTCATTCTTTGTTTTTCAACAGGAAAGGGAAAGCATTCACAAAATTTTTTAGCTTTCACCAGGAATTAGATTTGCCAAATTAACAAGGAATCATAACATCACCATTACCTTTCAATTTGATAAATCCTTGGTGACATATGCAATATGTAATAAAATAATAAAAAAACAATAATTCATTTGTGTTTCTTAACATTACATGTTATAATAAACAACTGGGATAAACATTTAAGGGATACAAAACTAATGATGATCATTGGAACATAAGTAAAATCAATTTATGAGGTGATAAAATTTACACTCCTGTTGATGTAAACACTGATGTGCAGACGGGGAAGCCGTGAGCTTTCCCCAAATTTTTCTTTGCAGGATAGCACCGAGATTTGATCTTTGTGGGAAATGAAGGGAGGCCAGACAGTGGGCGTGTGGGTGATGGGATCATTGGCTGGAAGGGGCGACAGTGACCACAGGGGAAAGGACCTCTAAATTAACAAGAATTTTTGAACTTAAGTAGAACAAATGACATTGCAAATGACATAAAGCATAACAATTTAAAAATGTAGTGTTCATATGACTTTACACTGGAGGATACATCTGATGATACATCTGATGCTACTCACCACATAATGGTGTGACAATATCACATTTCAGAAATGTGACAGTAATAAGGAATGTGTTTTCCCGATGCTCAGCCGTGGCCAAGCTGGGCCTCAGGACTACAGTCCACCCCATAATTTACCAAGGAATGTATAAAATGAGGTATTCCCTGTACAAAATTAAGCCAAATTCTAATTAGGCAAAATGCCCACCTTTCCATTGACTAAAGGAGTGTGACACAACCTTTCACAAGGAATCACTTACACAAATTCAACCTGTCTGTGTTCAACTGGACAAACTGATCTTAGTTATCAATGCTAAATCATATCAAATCTGCACAGACAGCTATATTGCTTTTTCCTAGGTTAACTGGTATCAAACTGGGGATTCTAAATTGTCCTTAGGTCTGACTGTGAGAGTGATTGGTTGTCTGTCTCTCTGTGTTGGCCCTGCGATGGAGTGGCGATCTGTCCAGGGTGTACCCTGCCTCTCGCCCAAAGATGCTGGGATAGGCTCCAGCACCCCCCCACCCCCACCCCGCGCGACCCAAAAAGGATTAAGTGGAAGAAGATGGATGGATGGATGGAATTTGTAAATTAGTTCAAGAGACGTCACAAAAGAAACCATGATTATTGAAACCTCATTTTGAAGGAGCTGTACTACTCACAAATATTCATCTAAATTAATGTGTGTAATACATAAAAAGTGGTAACACGCTTCCTTCTAGTAAAAGACACTACCCATCAAGCAAATACCCTGTAACTTTGCTGCATGTGCGTCTCCATGCATCAGAAGGTGGGTACCAAAGAAATTAATTATCAAAAATAATTAGCAATCCTCAGAAAACTAGATAATACATAAAAATTATCAATAAATGATCAAAAATGAAGAGAAAAATAGAAATGAAACCGCTTGGTAATGAAATCACAACATTCAATAGGAGAAGTTAAAAGTTACATCAATAAATTTCCAGATATTTAAGAAAATATTTGCAGATTATTGTAAAAAAAGAAGTATCATCTTTGTAAGAAACAAGGTAAACTGATAAGGAAGAAGGAAACTATTCAAATTTATGAGAAAAGTTCAAAATGTCTAAGAAAGGTCCAATTTATGCTGAATTTATGTTTTACTGTGGGACTTAATTTAGAATCTACTACAAAGACAATACAGATTCTCACTCAATTAAGGGAACGATGTTTTAGGGAACTCAAAGCAAAATAATTTGATCTGGGGTGCGCAAGGATCAGGAGGGCATTTGGTGCTCCCAAAAGGGTAAGATCGCTGCTTCAGCATCTTTGCTTCTTTTGTTATGCAAGGAAACTCACTCTGTAGGTCACAGACAACACAAGGACCTACATGATCAGATTTCTCACTGCTGGTGGCACCCACACCTTGCTGACATTTGTAAATATTATGTAAATATTTGTTCCATTTGTACAGAATACAACCCAAAATTAACTTAATTAGATTAACCAAAAGCCTAAACAAACTAAGAGCCTTATTGGATAAACTAAAAGCTCAATCTGGCATTGACAATCATTTAGGTAGTTGGTTTGATAATGTATTTGGCAAATGGGGAAAAATAATTTAAGGGGTCCTTGTAAGCATTATCATTAGTTTATTGATCTTTGTCTTTTGTGGATGTTGTTGTATTCTCATAATTAAACAACTTGTTGAAAGAACTATTTCAGCAGCTTTCTCTTGCAAGGATCCTCCTCTATACCAAGGTGTCCAGGAAGCTGCCCACTTGCTTTCCGACTGCGAGGATGGCGATGAAGTTGTGCCATGACTGGACCTGGACAAAGACTTTGAAGACGCACCGGAAATAGTTTAGGGCCTACAATAGGGTCTACAATGCACACCTACATGATGTTAGCATTTGCTTCGCTGTGCCTCTGCCCCACAGGTTTCTTCTGTGAGATATGATTCATGGGATGTAGATGTGTATAGGGGGATAGATTATTTTGATATACTTTACACATATAGAATTGTTAGCCATATTGACCCACAATGTTTACACCACACCTGATGTCCACCGGAGAGATGGCAACCTGAAAGGGGGCAGGTCCACGTGACTGCTGGAAGGGGATATCAGTTACATATAGAAACTTAGAAACACTACACTCAGGGGCTACAGTAGGGTTATGAGATGGGTTTATGCCCATCTCAACAGGGGGAGATGCAAAAACACGAATATAAGTTGCTATTAAGTTACTGAGGTGCCCATTAGGACACCTCAACAGGGGGAATTGTTGATAAATTTCTATGATGCCCTTGTCTGTCTGAGAATGTTGATTATTCTGCAACTGTTTCTCCAACCTTCATCTTGCTTGCTTTGAGAATGTCAGTTATTCTGTAATTATGGTTTTCATCCTTCATCCTGCTTGCTTTGCATGCCACACTGCCGCCGTCAGATTACATCCAAGGACTCGCTCGCTGAAACCAGATAGAATAAGCTCTGCCCTCAGCTGAGTTGGCACATAGCGGAAGGACACTGATACATGTGAGGGAACCCCTCCCTCCTGCGTGAGGGAGTGGCAGAGTTCTATAAAAACAATAGGACCCACTGTTGGAGTAGCACTCTCTCTTGATAGGTCTTGAGAGTAGTGCTCCGGCGCTGTATGTTGTACCATATCTCAGCTTCAGTAAAATAAGTGAAACTATACTTGACCTCTCTGTCTGGTTATTTAGCCGTCATACCAAAAGAACCGGAGGTTAAGATATTTTAGCGCAATGGTCTGTTTGTTTGTCTGTTAGCATGATTACACAAAAACTAATGGAATGGTTTTGATCAAATTTTCACCAGAGGAGATCCTTGAGTTACATACAAACCCATTAGATTTTGAAGCTGCATGATGAGCGCATACCTCTACCAAGGCCCTATCTAGCAATGTATGGTGGGATGGAGGCAGGGAGGTATGGACAGATGGATGGACAAAAGGAGGAGCCTTGGTGAAGGTATGCACTCTCTGAGTGCTTTTCTAGTTTGCCATTCAATGGCCACAGTTACATGGGCAAAATTTCAATTACAATTCAGATCAGAATTTTACTGTTTACATGGATCTTGAAAAAGCTGATCCGATTAGGACGTGCGTTTCCATGTGTCCCACATTTGAACGGAATAAATCATTCTGACATACGCACGTCGACATTTCGACATTACGAAAACAGTAGAAGAAGAAGCAACTTCCGGTGTTAGCAAGCCCCGCTTTGTGTCGAAATTGACCTGTATTGTGTTATTCAGACTGTACTTTTGTTTCTGCTGGTCTCCGTAATGAAGCTACAAGAACATACTTCTGCATATGCCGAACAGAGGGAGACAGCAGGACGATACAGGCCAGTTTTGTTTTACTCCGGCTATGTTTTCCGCTAGCTGCTGCTAAGGCGGAAATATGTCACGTCGACGTGCGGATGGTGTACAGACATGCGCAGTAAACATATTTTCTGCCCTACGTTCAGAATAAGTGTTTTCATGCGCACCATTTGGATTAACAATCGGCATAACCCACCCCTCTCAATCAGAATGAAATTTTGATCTGAATGAGCGTGATCAGGTTAGAATATTCAGATTGGCATGTTTACATGAAGCATTTTTATTCTGATCAGGCTTTTAATCCAGTTACTTGTGTCCATGTAAACATAGCTATTGTTGTGCATCAATGCCTGAAGCTGCTCTTTCGTGTCAGTGGGTGGGAATCTGAACGTGTTAAGGATGAACTTTTCCTTCTTCTTTGTTTTTTTTTTTTTTTTTTGATAAAGGTTTTTATCAGGGCTGGACTGGGACAAAAAAAATTGGCCATGTGTCTTGCCTGCCTCGCTCAAAGAAAAAGAAAAAAAAAGGCCCTGGCATTTTGGTCCAGGTAGTCCACCATGATTGGTCAAACAACATCAGCACAAACAACACACTTGAATACACTACTCACGAAAAGGTAGGGATATTTGGCTTTTGGATGAAATTTATGGAAAATGTAAAAAGTTCACATAACAGTGATATTATATCACTAAAGTAGGGTATTTAAGTAGAAGCATGCAATGGTGATTTCCTCATCTCAAATAATTTATTGAAACAAAAGCCAACAACAGTGGTGGGTATACCACAACAAAAAATGTCAGTGTCTCAATAACTTGTCATGTGTCCTTGAGCATCAATTACAGCTTGACAACAACATCTCATGCTGTTCACAAGTCAACTGAGGCATGGCATGTCTGCTGAGGCATTCTACTCTTCTTCAAGGGCGGCCCTAAGGTCATTGAGGTTGTGGGGTGCAGGGTTATGAGCCTGTACAAGGCGACTCAGCTGATCCCATAGGTTTTCTATGGGATTCAGGTCTGGAGAAAATGCAGGCCACTCCATTTGAGGTGCCCCATCCTCCAGCAGCAGTTCCATAATGATGTGACCTCGATGAGCTGGAGTATTGTTGTCCATGAAGATGAAATTAGGCTTGTGTTGTTCATGCAGGGGCACAATGACTGGATTAATGATGTTATTCAGGTAGTATGGGCTTGTCACTGTACCATTCACTGCAGGGCAGTTCTGTATTGACTAGACACACCTGCCCAGACTGTAACGCCACCACCACCAAAGGCTTGTCTGGTGTCAGCAGTGGCTGATGCATAGCACTCTTCTTGATGTCTCCAACATTGTTGGCGGCCATCATTTCTCCTCAACGTGAATCAACTATCATTAGAGGACAGCACTGTGACCCACTGGTCCCTTGTTCAGCATAAATGCTCCCTGGCCCAGGAAAGACGATGACGCCTGTGCCTAGTGGTGTGGTCAGGTATCTTTGCAGGTTGTCTAGCACGCAGACCATGCTGATGTAAACAGTTTCAAATGGTCTGACGTGACACTTGGGTGCCTCTCACCTCCCTTAAATGTGCCTGGAGTTGAATGGTATTCATCATCCAGTTCCGCAGCGCACTGTTGACAGTAAAGCGGTCATCAGCTTGGGATGTGGCCAAAGAACTCTGTTAGCATCAGCACCGGATCACCCCAGGGCTGTGTACTTTCCCCCCTACTCTTCTCCCTATACACCAACTCCTGCACCTCCAGCCACCAGTCTGTCAAGCTGATCAAGTTTGCGGATGACACCACCCTCATCGGGCTCATCTCCAACGGCGACGAGTCCGTCTACAGGAGAGAGGTGGCCCAGCTGGCGTCCTGGTGCAGCCACAACAACCTGCAGCTGAACGCTCTGAAGACAGTGGAGATGATCGTGGACTTCAGAAAAGTCACAACCCCTCTGTCCCCCCTTACCCTCACAGACACTCCCATCACCACTGCAGATTCCTTCCGCTTCCTGGGCACCACCATCACCTGGGACCTCAAGTGGGAGCCGACCATCAGCTCCCTCATCAAAAAGGCCCAGCAGAGGATGTTCTTCCTGCGGCAGCTGAGGAAGCTCAAGCTACCCACCAAGATGTTAGTGCAGTTCTACACGGCCATCATCGAGTCCATCCTCACCACCTCCATAACCGTGTGGTACGCAGGAGCCACTGCCAGGGACAGACTAAGACTGCAGCGCGTCGTGCGCGCTGCTGAGAAGGTGATCGGCTGCAAGCTCCCATCCCTCCAGGACCTGTACATCTCCAGGACCTGGAGGCGTGCAGGCCGGATCATAGCCGACCCTTCACACCCTGGACACGTACTGTTTGCCCCCTTCCCCTCAGGTAGAAGACTTCGGTCCATTCAGACTAAAACCTCCCGCTACATGAACAGTTTCTTCCCCTCTGCCATCAGACTGCTGAACACTAAGTGACTTATTAGACTCTCGTGCACTATGTACAACAGCTCAACCGGTCTCATGACAATTATCATTGTTTTCTTTTTGTACTACCGACTGCACTATGTGGAACTCCACAATATCTGCTGCTTGTTAATATATTTAAAATTGCATAGATTAGTATTACTCATATTCTACATTTTATTGCATGCATAGTTTTTTATTTTTATCTTTAGTGCTACTCCATGTTTAATGTTGCAGCATTGCACTGAGACAAATTCCTAGTTTGTGTACTACATGAACAATGGCAATAAATCTGATTTTGATTCTGATTCTGAAGAACATCCACTTCTATGTTTTTTTGTGACTCTTCCGGTCTCTCTGTATCTCTGTTGCAATCTGCTGACGACACTCCATAACACTCTAAGCTTAGTGGCCAGTTGCCTCTGAGAACATCCTGTTTGAAGCCTCGCAATGGCGAGGTACTGTTGATCAATTGTTAGGTGTTGTCTTGGTCTCATGATGTCAAAATGTGAACAGCATGATGAAGAGGACTGTTTAAATACCAATTCTAATTGAACCAGAAAATTTATTGATGGATTCATGGATCAAACACCTGTTGTGAATTTTGATTTTAAGCACCTTGTGAGAGAACAGCAAGTTATGCAAAAAGTACTGAAATATTGAACAGTTGGACAAGTGTATTCAAAAGGTTAGAGAAGGTCAAGTTAAGTTCACCTATAAAAGTTATGGTGCATTTTAGGTGCATCCTGAAATTTCACCAGAAAACTGAATATCCCTAAATTTTTGTGAGTAGTGTATATACACCTCTTGTGCCATTACCCAAAGCAAGGTTTTTGTTGTTTTTTTTTCTTCCCCTTGTCCTGTCAGGCAGCCAGGCAAGCAGAACTGGGATCTGTCACCCTTACTGTGCCAAAACAGATTACTTTGCCATCCATCCATCCATCCATCCATCCATCCATCCATCCATCCATCCATCCATCCATCTTCTACCGCTTTTCCGGAGGTCCGGGTTGTGGAGGCAGCAGTTCAAGCAGAGAAGCCCAGACTTCCCTCTCCCCAGCCACCTGCTCCAGCTCTTCAGAGAGGATACCAAGGCGTTCCCAAACCAGCTGGGAGACATAGTCTCTCCACCGAGTCCTGGGTCTGCCCCAGGGTCTCCTCCCAGTGAGATGTTCCCGAAACACCTCAAGTGGGAGGCGTCCAGGATGCATCCTAATCAGATGACTCCTTTCAATGTGGAGGAGCAGCAGTTCTACTCTGTGACATAACGCACGGCTCAGGAGACACGCACACACAGGCTTAGAGTAGTTCAAAGAGTTTATTAACAGCAGGGGTGAATGAGTGTGTGTCTGCGGGATGCAGATGTGTTGGTGGTGGCGTCTGCTTCAGGCACAGAGTCAGATGACCGTTCGGCTGAGCAACCCTATGGAGAGAGCACAGGGAGAGGGTGACGGGCATACACCAACACAGGATGAATTATGGCAAGAGAAGATCTTACTTGAGTTGTCAGGATAGCTGGCACAGCAAGGGGAACGTAGCCCGGGAGACAGCCACCTGGAGAGCTCCGTGCAGCAGCGAAGGATGGGCGATGGAACGGAGATGTCCGCCGCCGGGGAATCCACCTGTGCACAGGGGAGCAGACTGGAAAGGAGGTAAGGGTTCTTACCCAGAATAGCGATGCTGAAGAAAGGTATGCTCACGGCGGTGAGGGAACGAAGTCTGACGGCTTCAGGCCGAGCCTCCGGGCGAGGCGGCTTTTATCCCTCGCCGCTGATGAGGATCAGGTGTGTGAGCAGGTGGCGCCGCTGATGAACGGCGCGGCGTGACAGTACTCCCCCCTCTAGCAGCGCCTCCTGGCGATGGCTTATCCGGGTGCGCTCGGTGGAAGTCCGCGATGAGCGATGGGTCCAACACAAACGACGGGGGCACCCATTGTCGATGCTCGGGCCCATAGCCCTCCCAGTCCACCAAGTATTGCAACCCACGACCCCGGCGCCGGGAGTCCAGGATGGAGGAGACGGACCAGGCCGGGTGGCCACCAATCATCCGGGGCGCGGGTTGCGCTGCAGGAGGAGGGCAAAGGGGGTCGGTGACTGCCAGCTTCACCTTTGATACGTGGAAGGTGGGATGGATGCGGAGGGAGGGGGGAATAGCCACGCGCACAGCCACCGGGTTGATGATCCGGGTGATGGGGAAGGGACCCATGAAGCGCTGTGCCAGCTTCCTCCTCTCGCCTTTTAGGGTGACGTCCTGGGTGGAAACGTAGACAAGTTGCCCAACTCTGTACGCCGGGGCAGGTCTTCTACGCCGGTCCGCCACGGTCTTGTTGCGCTCCGCTGTGCGTAAAAGCGCATGACGCGCGGCGGCCCAGGTGGAGCGGAACTGCCTCACGTGCGCCCTAACTGACGGAACAGTTACCTCGCTCTCCTGCGCTGGAAGCAGCGGGGGGTCGTAACCCAGGGACGCCTTGAAGGGGGACATCCCCGTTGCAGAAGAGCGGGCGGTGTTGTGGGCGTACTCCACCCAGGCGAGATGGTTGCTCCATGATGTCGGCTTGGATCTTGCAACACAGCGGAGCGCAGCCTCCAGCTCCTGATTGGTCCTCTCACACTGCCCGTTAGACTGGGGGTGATGGCCGGAGGAGAGGCTCACCTTGGCTCCGATGGCGTTGCAAAAGGATTTCCAAACCTCAGATGAAAATTGGGGGCCCCGGTCCGAGACCACGTCCACCGGGATCCCATGCAGCCTGACCACGTGTTGGACGAGGAAGCCCGCCGTCTCCAGGGCGGTAGGGAGACCTCGCAGGGGGATGAAGTGTGCCGCCTTGGAGAAACGGTCCACGACGGTCAGGATGGTGTCGAATGAGTTGGAAGCTGGGAGCCCGGTGACGAAATCCAGTGCGATGTGCGACCATGGCCTGCCAGGGACGGGCAGAGGCTGGAGCAGACCCGCTGGAGGGGCGTTTCCCGACTTGCTGGTGGCACAAATTGGACAAGCCCGGGCGTAGCGGGCTGCATCCCTCCGCAGGCCCGGCCACCAAAAGGACCGTTGGAGGAGGCTGATCATCCGAGAGGTGCCGGGATGACAGGTGAGCCGGGAGGTGTGGAGCCAGTGGATGACCTCTCCTCGGACCGTAGACGGAACGAACAGTCTTCCCTCCGGTCCGCCGCCAGGATCAGGTTCCACCTCCTGTGCCTTCCGGATCTTGTCCACAATGTCCCAAGAGATAGCTCCCACGACGCACGACCTGGGCAGGATAGTGTGGGGCGTCTCCTCAGCCCCCACGGGGGTGAACTTTCTAGAGAGGGCGTCAGGCAGGCCGTTCTTGGAGCCTGGCCTGAAGGTGATAGAGAACCGGAACCTGGCGAAGAACAGAGACCAGCGCACCTGGCGGGCATTCAGGCGCTTGGCAGATCGTAGGTACTCTAAATTCTTATGGTCCGTCAAGACCACAAATGGCAGGTCCGCCCCCTCTAGCCAGTGGCGCCACTCCTGTAGGGCGAGTTTAATGGCCAGGAGCTCTCTGTCCCCCACA
Organism: Pholidichthys leucotaenia; assembly: GCA_020510985.1. NCBI lineage: Eukaryota > Metazoa > Chordata > Actinopteri > Cichliformes > Pholidichthyidae > Pholidichthys > Pholidichthys leucotaenia. Next base: position 32,463,988 of record CM035844.1, read on the forward strand.
TCATAGTTCCTCTCCGCCGGGGACAGGCGCCGGGAGAAGAAGGCGCACGGTCGCTTGGCGCCATCGTCCGGTGATTGCTGGGATAACACTGCTCCCACTCCCGTGTCCGATGCGTCCACCTCCACAATGCACTGCAGCGCGGGGTCGACCTGGCGAAGGACCCGGGGGGAGGAGAACTCCGCCTTCAGCGCCTTAAAGGCGGTATCGACCTCTTCGGTCCACCGGAACGGAACCTTCGGGGACGTGAGGCGGGTCAGTGGTCCGACGATCCAGCTGAAATTCGGGACAAAACGGCGGTAAAAATTGGCGAAGCCAACAAACTGTTGCACCTGCTTCCGAGATGCGGGAGTAGGCCACTCCACCACCGCCTTCACCTTCTCTGGGTCTGGGAGCACCTGGTCTTGGGCGATGATGAATCCCAGGAAGGATGTGGTCCTAGCGTAAAACTCGCACTTCTCAGCCTTCACGTACAAACGATTCTCCAGCAGTCTTTGAAGGACCCGCCTCACATGGACCCGGTGCTCGTCTCTGGACTGAGAGAAGATCAGAATGTCGTCCAGGTAGACGAACACGAAGAGGCCGATGAAATCCCGGAGGACGTCATTGATGAGGCGCTGAAAGACGGCAGGAGCGTTAGTCAGCCCGAACGGCATGACGAGATACTCAAAGTGGCCGTTCGGGGTACGGAAGGCTGTTTTCCATTCATCTCCCTCCCGGATCCGGACGAGGTGGTAAGCGCTGCGGAGATCCAGCTTGGTAAACCAGGTCGCCCCCTGGAGGGAGTGGAAGGCAGTGTCCATGAGGGGCAGGGTGTAACGGTCCCTCTCAGTGATGTCATTAAGAGCTCGGTAGTCAATACAGGGACGGAGGGAACCGTCCTTCTTCCCTACAAAGAAAAACCCCGCCCCCACGGGTGATGACGATGGGCGGATAATCCCAGCGCTCAGTGATTCCTTCAGGTACGTATTCATAGTCTCCTTCTCCGGCGCCGACAGGCTGTAGAGCCGACCAGATGGCAGGGGGGCCCCCTGGCGGAGATTGATGGCACAGTCATATGGTCGATGCGGGGGAAGAGACATAGCTTTCGACTTGCTGAATACCATACCCAGGTCGTGAAAATCTGGGGGCACCAGTGACAGGTCCGGGGGTGCTGTATCCGCCACAGGAGGAGCCACAGACGGGGAGCAGGCAGCGGACTGAAGGCAGGTGCCCATGCAGAAGGTACTCCACGCCGACACCCCAGCTGACCTCCAGTCCAGGACAGGATTGTGGAGGCGTAGCCAGGGATACCCCAGGATGACGGGCGACACAGAGTTGGGCAGGACGTAGAAAACCATTTCCTCCCGGTGGTTCCCTGAGATGATGACTGGGACAGGAATGGTTTGATGGGTAACTCTCCCAAGGGAGGCACGGGAGAGATGGACCAGGGAGATGGGGTGTTTGAGCGCCTGACAGCGGATGCCCAATCGGGTTGCCAGGCCTTGTGAAATGAAGCTGCCCTCTGCGCCCGAATCCACCAGTGCGTGGGTGAGGTGCCCAGTGGGATTGTGGCAAAAACGGATGGGCAGCTTTAATTGAGTGAGGGGACTTTGCCGATTGACGTCCGCGAGGCCCCCTACAGTGACTCGCGGACCCCACCGTTTGGCTTTTGTGGGCAAAGCTCTACCGTGTGTTGATTGTCTCCGCAATACATGCAGAGACCCAACTCACGGCGGCGCTGTCTCTCTGCCAAGGAGAGCTTTGCCCAGCCCGTCACCATCGGCTCCGACTCCTCGGGGCACGATGGTGGCGGCGTCGCCAGGGGGCGAGCTTGGGGCAGGCGTAGCGGGACTCCTCGAGGGCGAGAAGCAGACGGCTTCCGTCCTGAGGAGCGCTCGCGCAGCCTGTTGTCCAAGCCTGATTGCTAATGAGGTTAGCTCCGCTAACGTTCCGGGGATATCCCGTCCAGCCAGTTCATCCCTCAGATCACTATTGAGGCTGCGGAGAAACAGGCCGCAGAGGGAGCGCTCCTCCCAGCCCAGTTCCTCCGCCGCTACCCGGTATTCGATGGCATAATCCGCGGCCGACCGGCTTCCCTGCTGGAGAGCGAGAAGCCGATCGACCTGGACCGCCTCGGAACGGGAGTGATCAAACACCTCCAGGAAGCGCCTCACGAACTCGGCATAGGTGAGGGTGGCATAACTGGGTCTCGCCATAATAGCGTAGGCCCAAGTTAAAGCACGCCCCTCCAGGAGGTTCCCTATGTAGCCGATCCAGCTGTGATCTGAGGGAAAGTCTCCGGGCACACGGTCAAACACGGACTCGCACTGCATCACAAACCCCCCGCGCTCCGCCGAGCTTTCCGCTAAAGCGGGCGGGGGTCGGAATTGGTGTGAGTCGGGCCGGTGCCACTGGAGCTGGCTGGACTGCCACCGGAACAGCAGGAGCTGCGCCACCCTGAGGAGCCGGGGGGAACGGCTGCTGGGGGTCCAGGCGGTCCAATCGGCCAGTGATAGTTATCAATTGATTTAGGATCACCTGCTGTTGATAAGCTATTTGATCCACTCTAGCCTCGAGAGTGGTAAGCCGGTGTGCGAGCCCGCCGTCCGCCGAGCCGCTCTGCTGAAGCCGTACTGACATAACGCACGGCTCAGGAGACACGCACACACAGGCTGAGAGTAGTTCAAAGAGTTTATTAACAGCAGGGGTGAATGAGTGTGTGTCTGCGGGATGCAGATGTGTTGGTGGTGGCGTCTGCTTCAGGCACAGAGTCAGATGACCGTTCGGCCGAGCAACCCTATGGAGAGAGCACAGGGAGAGGGTGACGGGCATACACCAACACAGGATGAATTATGGCAAGAGAAGATCTTACTTGAGTTGTCAGGATAGCTGGCACAGCAAGGGGAACGTAGCCCGGGAGACAGCCACCTGGAGAGCTCTGTGCAGCAGCGAAGGATGGGCGATGGAACGGAGATGTCCGCCGCCGGGGAATCCACCTGTGCACAGGGGAGCAGACTGGAAAGGAGGTAAGGGTTCTTACCCAGAATAGCGATGCTGAAGAAAGGTATGCTCACAGCGGTGAGGGAACGAAGTCTGACGGCTTCAGGCCGAGCCTCCGGGCGAGGCGGCTTTTATCCCTCGCCGCTGATGAGGATCAGGTGTGTGAGCAGGTGGCGCCGCTGATGAACGGCGCGGCGTGACACTCTGAGCCTCTCCCGGATGACTGAACTCCTCACTCTATCTCTGAGGGTGAGTCCAGCAATCCTACGAAGAAAGCTCATTTCAGCCACTTGCATCCACGATCTCGCTCTTTCAGTCATTACCCAAAGCTCGTGACCATAGGTGAGAGTAGAAAAGTAGACTGACTGGTAAATCGACAGCTTTGCCTTAGAACTAAGCTCCCTCTTCACCACAACAGAACGGTACAACGTCCATATCACTGCAGATGCTGCTCCGATCCGTCTGTCAATCTTTCGCTCCATTCTCCCCTCACTCGTGAATAAGACTCCAAGATACTTAAACTCCTCCACTTGGGGCAGGAGCCTGTCCCCAACCCGGAGAGGACAATCCACCTTTTTCCAGCTGAGGACCATGGACTCGGACTTGGAGGTGCTGATTCTCATCTCAGCCGCTTCACACTCAGCGGCAAACCGTCTCAACAAGAACTGTAGGTCATTGCTGGATGAAGCCAACAGGATAACATCATCTACAAACAACAGAGATGAGATCCTGTGGTCACCAAGCATGATACCCTCCATCCCCTGGCTGCGCCTAGAAATCCTGTCCATAAAAATTATGAACAGGATCGGTGACAAAGGGCAGCCCTGGCGGAGTCCAACTCTCACTGGGAATGAGTCTGACTGAGTGTTGGCAATACGAACCAAACTCTCACAACGGTTGTACAGAGACCGAATAGCTCGTAACAACAAGCCCGATACCCCATACTCCCGAAGCACCCCCCACAAAAAACCACGAGGGATGCGGTCGAATGCCTTCTCCAAGTCCACAAAACACATGTAAACTGGTTGGGCAAACTCCCACGAACCCTTGAGAATTTTCGAGAGGGTAAAGAGCTGGTCCGATGTGCCACGGCCAGGACGAAAACCACATTGCTCCTCCTGAATCTGAGGTTCGACCAACGGCCGAACTCTCCTCTCCAGTACCTTGGCATAGACCTTCCCAGGGAGGCTGAGGAGTGTGATCCCTCTAAAGTTGGAGCACACCCTCCGGTCCCCTTTTTTGAAGAGAAGAACCACCACCCCGGTTTGCCATGCCAAAGGCACTGCCCCCGACCTCCATGCAATGTTGCAGAGGCGTGTCAACCATGACAGCCGTACAACATCCAGGACCTTGAGGTACTCAGGGCGAATCTCATCCACCCCCGGGGCCTGGCCACCAAGGAGATTTTTAACCACCTTGGTGACCTCAGCCCCTGTGATAGGCGAACCACCCCCCTCGTCCACAAGCCCTGCTTCCTCTATGGAAGGTGTATCAGTGGGATTGAGGAGATCCTCAAAGTATTCCTTCCACTGCCCGACGATATCCCCAGTCGAAGTCAACAGTGCCCCATCCGCACCATACACAGTGTGGACAGGGAGCTGCTTCCCCCTCCTGAGCCGCCGGACAGTTTCCCAGAATCTCTTCGAGGCCGACTGAAAGTCTTGTTCCATGGCCTCACCGAACTCCTCCCATACCTGGGTTTTTGCTTCAGCAACCACCCGAGCTGCACTCCGCTTGGCCGTACACCTCAGCTGCTTCGGGAGTCCCACAAGCCAACCAAGCCTGATAGGACTCCTTCTTCAGCTTAATGGCCCCCCCTCACCACTGGTGTCCACCACTTGGTTCGGGGGTTGCCACCACGAGATGCACCGACAACCTTGCGGCCGCAGCTCTGGGCTGCCGCTTCAACAATAGAGGTGGAGAACAAGGCCCATTCAGGCTCCATGTCTCCAGACTCCCTCGGAATGTGGCTGAAGTTCTTCCGGAGGTGGGAGTTGAAGACCTCCCGGACAGGGGCCTCAGCCAGACATTCCCAGCACACCCTCACTATACGTTTGGGTCTACCAGGTCTGAATGGCTTCCTCCCCTGCCATCGGATTCAACTCACCACCAGGTGGTGATCAGTTGACAGCTCTGCACCTCTCTTTACCCGAGTGTCCAAGACATACAGTCGCAGGTTTGATGACATGATAACAAAATCGATCATCGACCTGCGACCTAGGGTGTCCTGGTGCCAGGTGCACATATGGACACCCTTATGCTTGAACATAGTGTTCGTTATGGACAAACTGTGGTTAGCACAGAAGTCCAATGACTGAACACCACTCGGGTTCAGATCAGGCAGGCCGTTCTTCCCAATCACCCCCCTCCAGGTTTCACTGTCGTTGCCCACGTGCGCATTGAAGTCCCCCAGTAGAACAATGGAGTCTCCAAGAGGAGCACCCTCCAGCACCCCAGTCACAGACTCCAAAAAGGGTGGGTACTCTGAAACATCATTTGGTGCATAGGCACAAATGATGGTCAGGACCCATTTCCCAACCCGAAGGCGCAGGGAAGTAACCCTTTCGTCCACCGGGGAAAACTCCAATATTGAGGCAGCAAGATAGGGGGATACAAGAATACCCACCCCTGCTCGTCGCCTCTCACCCGGGGCAACTCCAGAAAAGGCCAAGCTCCAGCTCCTCTCCAGGAGACTGGTTCCGGAACTGGAGCTGTGTGTTGAGGTGAGGCCGACTATATCTAGCCGGTATCTCTCAACCTCGTACACCAGCTCAGGCTCCTTCCCCACCAGAGAGGTGACATTCCCCATACCAAAAGCCAGTTTAGAAAGCTTGGGATCAGTCTGCCAAGGTCTCCGCCTTTGACCGCCACCTAATCCACATAGCACTGGACCCCCATGATCCCTCCTGCAGGTGGTGAGCCCACTGGAGGGCAGACCCATGTAACTCCTTGGGGCTGAGCCCAGCCGGGTCCCATTGGTGGAAACCCGGCCAAGTGCAAGCAGCAGCATCACGCCCTGGTGCTCCAGCACAACAAACATGATGTGGCAGCCATACCCATTCCCACTCATCTTACACACACAAACATGGACAACAATAGTCACAATAGTGAACAATGGGCAATAACCACAAGTCGCCCCACATGCCAAGTGACACCCCCGAGCACCCACGCAAGCCCATGACCACCCACCCCAGACGCACACCGACAATGGCAGGCCGCCCTGCAGCCACAGCCACTCCGGAGCAACCCTATGGAAACACGGTCACCAACTCATGCCAATGCCCCCCCCCCAACCACCCCCGAGCACCAACACACACCTGCTGCCAATGACACCAGGGGCAATGCGACAAAGCTCCCCACCCCGTGACACAACAGCAGGGCGTCGGGGACAAGCAGGCCCCGAAATGCCAACCCCCATGCCACTAGATGGACTACCCCACCCCCCGCCACCTAACGAAGTTCTCCTACCCATATACACATCCTCCACCCCAGACATCCACCCACAGGTAAACACACCCATACACACATGTACCCCCACCCACCATCACACGTGCCCACCTACACCCACACACAGCCCCACCTGCCCACTTACAACACACACACCCACTTCCACACCTGCTCATACACAAGCCCCCACTCACACCCACTCTCACACACACACACACACACACACACACACACACACACACACACACACACACACATGCACACCCATACCCACAGACCCCAGTGGATGGGGGTATGGGTGTGCTCCTGGCAGACCCAGACCCCGCCAGGAGGTGAGGCCAGCCGGCTGGGGCCCCCCCCCACCCGCCAGGCCAGACACATGGCCACCCTGGAACAGGCCCCCTGGACACCCGTGGTCGGGGCACAGCCAGCCACCAGAGGCACCAAGGAGAGTGAGCCACCGCCCGCCACCCCTCAGGTTATAGAATTAATAAGCGGGGACCAGAGAGAATTGAATTCTGCCAATTGATTATTTGAGGAAGCTGACATTCTCTCCAGGCTAATATAATCTAATAATAAGTTATTATAATAAGTCATGCATAAGTTATTTCTTGATTTCCAATTCATGAGGATAGTTTTCTTTGCAATGCATAAGGCGGTGAGAACCATGTGTGATATCCTTGCATCTATATTTATTTCACTTAAATCACCTAATATGCAAAGTGTGGGTGAGGATGGGACACTATACCCAAGCCATGCCAACAAGTTCTCAGATGTCTTCTGCCAGAACTTTTGAACCGGTGCACAGGACCACATAGCATGCACATAGCTATCTGGGACGTTGCTGGTGCAGTGAGAGCAGCTATTTGTGTGACTCAGGCCCATTTTGAACATCCTTTGTCCTGTGTAATGAAGTCTATGTCGAACTTTAGATTGCATAAGTTGTAAGTTAGTTTTTAGTCATCTTAAAAGTGTTTAAACATATTTGTGTTCAGAAACTTTCCTCCTTATTGATCGATAGGTCTGTCTCCCATTTTGATATTGGAAGAGATACAGACTCATCCAGTTTTGATAATAGTCCATGTATTTTCAATATCAATTTAGGGGAACAAAGATTTAGAAACTCTGCCACCTTAACTGGTACCTCTAAATCTGTCTGATTAAGATTAAATCTTGGTTTTATTTTGGATTTAAGCTGTTGCTATTCAAAATACTTTTAATCACTGATGTCGTACTGTGACACTAGTTCCTGAAATTGGATAAAATTTCCACCTTGAATAAAATGTTCTAAGGTATTTATTCCCTTCTCTTGCCATATTGGAAAATTTAATATCCTCTTCTGTTGCAAGATATCAGGATTATTCCAAATGGGCATGAGTTTACACGGGACAAGTGAAGACTCCGTTATTTTTTAAAATTTCCACCAAGCCATCAGAGAGAAGCTGATATTAATGTTTTTAAAACAGTCATGGCGTTTAATACGGGGACTTATAAAAGGTAAGTCAGAGATATTTAGCGACCCACAGAGAGCCTGTTCAGTGTCTAACCAAGGGTTTCCTAGTGGGGTTGATTTTGTCCATTTTGAAACAAACTGCAGTCTATTGGCTAAAAAGTAATTTAAAAAAAATTTGGTAGCTCTAAGCTTCCGTACTCTTTCACTTTCTGAAGAGTTTTTAAACTAATCCGTGATGGTTTATCCTTCCATAAAAATTTACTTTTATTTGAGTCTAGAGACTTAAACTAGGCCATTGATGGTTGGGTAGGAATCATTGAGAACAAATAGTTGATTTTAGGAAGGACCATCATTTTAACGGTTGCGACTCTTCCCATTAGTGATATAGGTAGTGTCCTCCAGCATGTAAGGTCGTCTTGTATTTTTTAAAAAGGGGAATGTGATTTAGTCACAATAACTCTGAGAGCCTGGGGGACATATCTATTCCTAAATATTTAATATTACCTGATTGTATTGGAATAGTAGATGTATTTGAGAAATTACAATTTGTAGGTAGGACTATTGATTTACCCCAGTTCATAGAGTATTCTGATAATGATGAAAATATATCAGTGAGCGCCACTGTCTGAAGAAGAGATCTTTGTGAGTTTTCAAGGAAAATCAATACATCATCAGCATAAAGACTTATCTTGTGTTCTTTTTCTCCAGTTTGGGTACCTCTGATATCAACATTTTGTTGTATGGCTGCTGCTAATGGTTCAGTAAAGATGGTAAAAAGTGAGGGAGAGAGTGGGCAACCCTGCCTAGTGCCTCTCTGGAGATTAAAGCTTCGGGAAGTCTGATCATTTGTTCAGACAGACGCAGTTGGACAGCTATATAGTGTTTTAATCCAGTTTATGAAAGATGACCCAAACCCAAACTTGTTTAACACCATAAAAAGAAATTTCCATTTAACACGGTGAAAGGCTTTCTCTGCATCCAGGGACAAGATTGTAGTTTCTAAGTTATTAATCTTGCAGTAGTCTATTAAATTAAATAGCCTGCATGTATTATTAGTCAAGTGCCTACCCCTGATGAAACCTGTTTGATCTGGGTGTATAATAAACGGAATTATCCTTTGCAGTCTTTTGGCGAGAGCTTTGCAAATTATTTTAAGATCAACATTCAATTCAATTTCAATTCAATTCAGCTTTATTTATATAGTGCCACATCACAACAAAAGTCATCTCATAGTGCTACCAAATGCAGGGAAAAACCCACAATCTCTGAAAGACCCAGCAATCAGACGATCCCCTGCGAGCAAGCACCTAGCGACGGTGGAGAGGAAAAACCCCCACCCAACAGGAAGAAACCTCCAGCAGAACTGGGCTCAGGGAGGGGCAGCCACCCGCTGCGACTGGCTGGGGGCGAGGGGCCAGAGAGGATGAAGAGAACAGACATAAAGAACATGAACAGTGAGAAGCCAAGTACATTACTGGAGGTCAATCGGCAGTCTGAATCTATTAACAGCAGAACAAAAGGGGGGTTAAGAGACACAAGATCCCTCCCTAATCGTAGGCTATATTGAAAAGGAAGGATTTTACCCTGTTCTTAAAAACAGAGATCGAATCTGGTTCCCGGACCCAGAGTGGTAACTGGGTCCACAGAGAAGGAACTTGATAGCAGAAGGCTCTGCCTCCCATTGTACTTTTGGAGATTCTAGTGTGGAAGTTGTGTTCAATGACGAGACTTGAGTTTATTCCTCAGGTTCGGCTTTATTGCAGAACACAATCATCCAACATTCTCAAATAGCAAGAAGAGGCAGAATCATGTTACATCACATTCTTATACCTCCGGGGGATTAAGAACTTAAGTCACATGGTGCTTCTGCAAACATTTAATCACAATGCAAGTCTCTGAAGATTCACCATTGTCTCTTATTCTCTGGTGTTCCGGGGATCCCCCCAGGGCCTCCTCTCTGAGACAAGGGTCCGACTTCACACCTCCTCGGCATCTCCTGTCGGCCCCCGTCGATCCAGACTCTTTGTTCCTCCAGACGTGAAGCCCCAATCCACATAAGCCATACATTTGTGGGAGATATGAACCAGACATATGTGCCACACTCTTGTGGGAAATATGAACCAAACATATGTGCCATGGAAGTTGTGTTCAATGACGAGACTTGAGTTTATTCCTCAGGTTCAGCTTTATTGCAGAACACAATCATCCAACATTCTCAAATAGCAAGAAGAGGCAGAATCATGTTACATCACATTCTTATACCTCCGGGGGATTAAGAACTCAAGTCACATGGTGCTTCTGCAAACATTTAATCACAATGCAAGTCTCTGAAGATTCACCATTGTCTCTTATTCTCTGGTGTTCCGGGGATCCCCCCAGGCCCTCCTCTCTGAGACAAGAGTCCGACTTCACACCTCCTCGACATCTCCTGTCGGGCCCCGTCGATCCAGACTCTTTGTTCCTCCAGACGTGAAGCCCCAATCCACATAAGCCATACATTTGTGGGAGATATGAACCAGACATATGTGCCACACTCTTGTGGGAAATATGAACCAAACATATGTGCCACACTAGGTATTACAAGTAATGCAGCATTTTGGGAGCGTAGTGCTCTGTTAGGATGATAGGGTAATATCAGATCTTTTATATATAAGGGGGCCTGATTATTAAGAGCTTTGAAAGTGAGAAGAAGGATTTTAAACTTAATTCTAAACTCTATGGGAGGCCAACGAAGGGAGGCCAGAACCAGAGAGATATAATCTCTCTTTCTAGAACCAATTAAAACTCTTGCAGCAGCATTTTGGATCAACTGAAGACTTTTTAAGGATATTTTAGGACAACCTGATAATAACGAGTTACAATAATCTAATCGAGAGCTGACGCGTGGATCAGTTTCTCAGCATCATTCAGAGACAAGATGCTCCTAATCTTGGCAATATTGCGCAGATGATAGAAGGCAGTCTTAGAAACAAATTTAATATGTGAATTAAAGAACAGATCTTGATCAAAAATAACTCCAAGGTTCCTCACAGAACTATTCAAAGTGAGAGTAGCGGCATCCAAATTAGGAGTATGATTTGAAAAGGAATTTCTAAGGTTTTTTGGACCAACAAGAATGACTTCAGTCTTATCTGAGTTTAATAGCAGAAAATTACAAGTCATCCAGGCTTTGATTTCCTTAAGACAGGCATCTAACTTGGCTAATTGATTACAATCATTGGACTTCATTGAGAGGTATAATTGTGTGTCGTCTGCGTAACAATGAAAATGTATACAGTGCTTTCTAATGATATTGCCTAATGGAAGCATATATAAACTAAAAAGAGTAAGGCCTAACACAGATCCCTGTGGAACTCCGTGACTGAGCTTAGAGTTGGAAGAAAATTCATCATTGATGTGAACAAACTGAAGTCTATCGGACAAATAAGATCTAAACCACTGCAGTGAAGTTCCATTTAGTCCAACATAGTGTTTTAATCTATCAAGTAGAATGTCATGATCGATAGCATCAAAGGCTGCACTAAGATCTAAAAGGACAAGTACAGAAACAAGTCCATTATCGGATGCGATAAGGAGGTCATTAGTGACCTTCACTAAGGCTGTTTCAGTGCTGTGATGGACTCCGAACCCAGATTGAAACTCTTCAAATAAACCAAATCCCTGCAAGTTGTCAAACAATTGCGCAGCAACAACTCTTTCTAAGATTTTTGAAATGAAAGGCAGATTAGAGATTGGTCGATAGTTAGCCAAAACTTCTGGATCGAGTGTTGGCTTTTTGAGTAAGGGTTTAATTACAGTAATTTTAAAAGCCTGTGGTGCATAACCCAAAGCTAAAGAAGAATTAATTATTTGAAGAATACGGCTACCAATAATTGGGAAGACTATTTTAAATAACCTGGTAGGAATAGGGTCTAAAAGACAAGATAAAGGCTTAGATGAGGAGATTATTTTATCTAATGCTAAAAGGTCAATTGGAGTAAACTTATCTAAACAGATATCAACTGAAGCAGTTGTAGTAGTTGATGTATTTAAGTTAACGGTGGGAAGAATCTGACTGATTTTATCTCTAGTAGATAAAATTTTATCATTGAAAAAGTTCAAAAAGTCCTGACTAGAAAGCTCAAGGGGGATGCGAGGATTGACCGAGTCCTGACTCTTTGTCAGCCTGGCTATAGAGTTGAAAAGAAACCTGGGGTTATTCTTATTCTCTTCTATTAATGCAGAGTAATAACTCGTTCTATAGGGAGTCAGGTTATGCAGCATCTCAGGAAGAGACAGTGAATAAACATGGGAGAACAATGCCCAGGGAGTTCCTGGCGAGATAGCAGGAAGGAGTTAGGGACATAGGGGGTTGAATGCAGTGTAATGTAAATGTCATGCTGTGTGATGAGTAATGCCATAAAACGTCTGAAGAGAGAGTTGAGTGAGGAGAGGAGAGCTTGTTGAAATCATTCATTCTGTTCTGTGCTTGTGAGATGTGAAGTGTGTAATAAACTGTCTGTCCATGAATCTGCCTCTCATTTGACACACTCCACACTGGTGACCCCAGACGAATTATGGAACACGAGGCAAGAACCCCGGAGCCGGTCCGGTCGGGAACCCCCAACGACGCAGCAGCCATCCCACAGACAGCCCGGACTGGAACCCCCAGCCACGCGTGTGCGGTTTCAGTCAAGCTACTGGATTTTTGGCAGCACAACCCGCGCCCTTGGTTCCACCACACCGAGGCCCAGTTCGCCCTCCGGGGAGTAACGGCAGACGACACCAAGTTCTACCATGTGGTAGCAGTGCTGGATGCCCGCACAGCCCAGCAGGTAGCGAGCCTGCTCGATCAGCCTCCAGCCCACAGCAAATACGAGGCTCTCAAGGCTGCGCTGACCTGGCGCTACACGATCTCGGACTGTGAGAGAGCGGAGAGGCTCCTGGGGCGGACCGAGTTAGGAGATGGTTCAGCCGTCGACCTGATGGAGAAGATGCTGGCGTTAATGGGCACGGATGACAGGCACTTTCTGTTTGCCCACCTTTTCCTCCGGAGCCTTCCAACGGAGGCAAGAGCGGTTCTGGCCAATTCGCCGTTGCTGGCCGTGACTACCGTGCGCTAGCCCAGGAGGCAGACCGGATCATCCTCACCACCAGGGTGATCACTGTCAACGCAGCGGCGGCGGAGCCCAGCGAGACGACCAGAGGAGGCGAGGAGCTACCGACGGTAGCGGCAGCAGGGGACAAGGAGCGCCAGAGAGACACGCTCTACTTCTACCACCACCGCTTCGGACAGAACGTGCGCAGATGCGCGCCACCGTGCCAGTTCAAGCGCTCGGGAAACGCCAAGGCTGGCAGTCGGTAGCAGCTGCGACCGTCGGTGAAGAGAACAAGCTGCTCTACGTGACGGACTCGCGCTCGGGGAGACGCTTCCTCGTCAACACCGGAGCCCAGAAGAGCGTCATGCTGCCGTCCTACGCTGACCGGCTGGCAGGACCTAGCGGCCCCCGACTTGTGGCAGTAAACGGCTCGGAGATTAAGACGTTCGGTGAGAGAACACTGGCCTTATCTCTACATGGCCGCTCGTATGAGTGGACTTTTATCATAGCAGCACTGTGTTGCCCGATCCTGGGCGCTGATTTTCTGTGTGCGCATGGTTTACTTGTGGATGATGCTAACAGACGCCTGGTTAATGCACTGTCCTTTGAATCTCTCCCCTGTATAGCTCGAGGGGCCCGGCGAACAGCACAAGCCAATGTCACAGCTCCAGGTGGTAAGTTTCACATACTGCTCACTCAGTTCCCAGCACTCACGGTCCCGACGTTTTTGGCGGTTATCGCTAAACACGGGGTGGAGCACTTTATCACCACCACCGGGCCGCCCGTTTTCGCATGACCTCGGCGCTTGGACGCAGCTAAACTGGCCATAGCGTGCGAGGAGTTTGCCAACCTGGAAAGGTTGGGCATCATCAGGCATTCGAACAACCCATGGGCATCCCCGCTACACATGGTCCCTAAGGCTGAGGGATCGTGGTGACCGTGCAGGGATTTCCGCAAGTTGAGCAACACCACAGCACACGACCGCTACCCGATTCCCCACAGACAGGATTTTTCCATTCACCTCGCCGGAGCACGCATTTTTTCCAAAATAGACCTGGTCCGCGGTTACCACCAGGTCCCAGTGCGTGCGGAGGATGTACCCAAAACAGCAGTAATAACTCCGTTTGGTTTATTTGAGTTCCTGCGCATGCCATTCGGGTTAAAAGGCGCGGCACAGACGTTCCAGCGCATGATGGATGCAGTGCTGTGCGATCTCCCGTTTGTGTTCGTCTACCTGGACGATATCCTGGTAGCCAGTGCGTCTAAAGACGAACATGAAACCCACCTCAGGACGGTTTTCCGGAGGTTGGAGGAGCACGGGTTAATAATCAACCCGGCGAAATGCCAGTTCAGCGTGATGGAGATTGACTTTTTGGGGCACCGTGTCTCTCTGGAAGGAGCGATCCCGTTGCCCGACAAAGTGCGCGCCGTGGCGGATTTTCCCTGGCCTCAGACGGTCAGGGCGCTGCAAGAATTTTTGGGGATGGTGAACTTTTATAACCATTTCCTTCCCCGCGTGGCACGGCTCATGCAACCATTGTACGCCGCGCTCAAGAGACAGAAACCCGCGTTTGGGATTGAATGGACCCCGGAGCGAGAGCAGGCATTCTCGGAGGTTAAAGCAGCCCTGGCAAACGCCGCACTGCTGGCGCATCCGGACCTGGCGGCCCGGATAGTGCTCACCACCGATGCTTCAGACGTGGCCATAGGGGCTGTCGTGGAGCAGCGCATCGCCGGGGCTTGGCAGCGAACGTAAATACAGCGCGTTCGACAGGGAGTTGCTGGCCCTCCACCTGGCCATACGCCACTTCCAGTTCTGGCTGGAAGGACGCAGTTTCCCTGTGTTCGTGGACCACAAGTCACTAACGTTCGCAATGGCCAAGGTTTCAGAACCGTGGTCGGGCCGGCAGCAGAGACAGCTGGCCTCGATCTCAGAGTTTACTACCGATATTCAGCATGTGTCGGGTAAACTGAAGGTGGTGGCGGACTGCCTCTCACGCGCCGTGGTGGCCCCGGTCTGCGTGGGGATAGATTACGCAGCCATGGCCGTGGAGCAAATGAGCGATGCAGATGTGCGCGCGCTCCAGTCTGGACCAACAGGGTTAAGGCTGGAGAGCAGGGTGCTGCAAGACGGCATGCCCCCCCAATCTGCGACGTCTCCATGGGACACCTGCGTCCGATGGTCCCGGTCACGTGGCGCCGCCGCGTGTTTGAGTCGGTTCACACTCTGGCGCACCCAGGAGTGCGCGCGTCAGTCAAAATGGTGGGAGAGAAGTTCATGTGGCCGAGTCTACGCAAAAAAGTAAAAGAGTGGACTGCGGCCTGTGTGGCGTGCCAACGAGCCAAGGTACACAGACACACGAAGGCTCCCTTGGAGCCATTTCGGGTACCAGCTAAGAGGTTCGACCATGTTCACGTGGACCTCATGGGCCCCCTCCCGCCATCACAGGGGTGCACGCACCTCCTGACAGTGGTGGACCGCACCACGCGCTGGCCAGAAGCAGTCCTGCTGGTGGCAACCACCTCTGCGGACGTGGCACGCGCTTTTTTAACAGCATGGGTGGCGCGTTTTGGAGTCCCGTCGGACATTATGTCCGACAGGGGCCCTCAGTTTGTTTCCGACCTCTGGTCCGTGATGGCCCGCAGCCTGGGTGCTGCAATTCATCGCACAACCGCGTACAACCCACAGGCCAATGGGTTATGCGAGCGTTTTCATAGATCACTGAAAGCAGCACTCAAGGCTTCACTGACAGATGCAAATTGGGTGGACAGGTTGCCGTGGGTTTTATTGGGGTTGCGCTCCGCGCCAAAAGAGGATTTGGAAGCTTCCCCGGCAGAGCTTGTTTTCGCACAGCCCCTACGGCTGCCCAGGGAATTTCTGCCAGATAATCCCGCGCCGGACAGCTCCCCATCTCAGCTTTTGCAGAGGAGCGCAAACACAGGCACGCTGCCGGGCCCAGCCCACCACTGTTTTCCGCGTGCTTTCGTGCCTAAAACTTTGAAGAACGCGGAGTTCGTGTTCGTCAGACACGACGCCCACCGCCCGCCATTGCGCCCACCCTATGATGGCCAGGTCAGAGTGTTGGAAACAGGGGACAAACATTTTTTGCTAGACTTGGGAGGTCGGCGGGAGAAGATTGGCATAGACAGACTCAAACCCGCCTTCGTAGCAGCGGACGAGCAAGTGCTGTTGGCTAGGGCCCCTCGGCGTGGAAGACCCCCACGGAGAGCTCCCCAGGGAAGCAATCCACCAGAGCAGCCACACGGACAGAGCGAAGTCCCCCCCCCCCCCTCGCCATGGCCCACCCGCAGTCAGACACACTCCCAGCAGCCCCCCACCGGCACAGCAGCGCCACGGAGGCGGTAAACCCCAGTTACAGCAGATATAGAAGGAGACTGAAGCCAAGAGAGCGTGTGGACTGATGTTCTATCTAAGATGCTGGGGGGGCGGTATAGGGAGTCAGGTTATGCAGCATCTCAGGAAGAGACAGTGAATAAACATAGGAGAACAATGCCCAGGGAGTTCCTGGTGAGATAGCAGGAAGGAGTTAGGGACATAGGGGGTTGAATGCAGTGTAATGTAAATGTCATGCTGTGTGATGAGCAATGCCATGAAACGTTTGAAGAGAGAGTTGAGTGAGGAGAGGAGAGCTTGTTGAAATCATTCTGTTCTGTGCTTGTGAGATGTGAAGTGTGTAATAAACCGTCTGTCCATGAATCTGCCTCTTATTTGACACACTCCACAGTTCTAGCTTTTCTAAGAGATTTTTTTATGAATTAAGAGATGACTTCTTCACGCTAAATAGAATTCATCTAAATTAGTAGAACGCCATTTTCTTTCTAATTGACGAGTCTTCTGTTTTAAGCTACGAGTTTCTGTGTTAAACCAAGGGGTTAGAAATCTCTGGTTAGACTTTTTCTTTTTTAAAGGGGCCACCAAATCTAGAGTCTGATGCAGAGAAGCTGAACCACTATCCACCATGCTATCAATTACGGAAGGAGCAGGCTCTCCATCTTTTATTTCCGTTGTGTTGACTCATGGTATAGAGGAGACAATCTGCAAAAATTTGGTAACAACGTCATCTGAGAGACATCTGCTGTAGTAATATTTTTCATTAGGAGTCAAAGAATCAGAAATAGTGAAATCAAAGGTTAGTAGACAATGGTCTGACAGTACAGGATTATGAGGAGACACTACCAGATTTTCTATTTCTGTACCATAAGTTAAAACAAGGTCCAATGTGTGGTGGAGATAATGGGTAGAATTTTCTACTTTCTGGGAAAACCCCATTGAGTCTAAACTTGAATTGAATGCCTTATTAAGACAGTCACTATCTACATCAACATGTATATTAAAATCCCCTACAATAATTATTCTATCTGTTTTCAGCACTAAATCATCTAAAAATTCATCAAATTCAGATAAAAACTCTGAGTAGGCCGAGGGAGGACGGTAAACTATGGCAAAGAAAACTGGGTTCAAGCCAAGATAGCCAACATGCCCCACACTGAGGACCAGGCCCTCAAAGGAATTAAAACATGATTTTTGCTTTACATTAACTAGTAATTTAGAATGGAAAATTGCTGCTACACCACCTCCATGACCAGAACTTCTGTGATTATGATAGTTTAGATAACCAGAGGGAGTTGATTCATTCAAACCAGCATAATCAACTTGCCCTAGCCAAGTCTCTGTGAGGGATATTAAATCGATCTGATGCTCAATTAATAGATCATGGACTAGAAGAGACTTGGGAGTTAGAGACCTAATATTTAATAAACCACATTCAATTTTTAAATTATGAGGAGGAACAGAGGCCCAATTATTAAATTTAGAAACTTGAGGTTTGATTTGAGTTTTACCAACATTCTGTTTAATCACTTTGGGATGTTTATGCATTATATTTTTTTTAAACTTTTTTATTGACTTTGGGGGGAGTAGACAAAGATTCTCTAAGGGAGAAAACAGGGGCAAAGTTGGGGGGTGGTGGATTAGGAGGAGCTGCAGAAAGGCGCGTACAGTATTTATCAAGTTGTGTTGTATTTGTCTTGGGTTATAATATTTTGGGTAACAGGAGACAGACACAATCTCTGTAGGGTTATAAATCGAAGACTGAGCCAAACAGTGAGGATTATTTGGATTAATGGGATTGATATGAGAAGTGGAAACAAAACCAAAAAAGGGCTGGTTGGCAGACCCAGGAACTTCAGAGTGAGTTAACACACCAAATCTCAGTCACTGTACTAAAAAACGCTGAATGGAATAGAACAGATTGTCTCTTAAAACACGTGCACCAAGTCTATTTGGATGGATGCCGTCTGTCCTCATAAGTGATGGGCGGTTCCAAAACAGGTTAAAATTGTCTACAAAACCAACGTTAAAAGTAGGACATGTAGAACACAACCAGGTATTAAGACTGAGAGTTCTGCTAAAATAATTACAACCTCGTCTGAAAGGTGCCAAAGGCCCAGAGAAAAATGCACATCTGCCACAGTTCATAAGAGTGGACAGAAGGCTCCTGAAGTCACTCTTTAAGATATCTGATGCTTCATCTGGGATGTTGTGAATGAATGAATGAATGAATGAATTTATTTTTCGGATAGTACAGTACAGGTTAAAGAAACTGAATAATATAACAACAAGGTCAAATTAGACAATGACTCCTCTGATTATACAATTCAACGTAAGTTATCCGAAATGGGTGATGGCTGAAGCCGCAGCTTATATTGCCCACCCATATTCCATCCAAGAATTCAAAAGAGAAAAAGAGAAAACAGACAAGAGCAATTACAATTCAAAACAAAGCTAAGACAGAATGTGACAGAGAAAAAAAAAAAAAAAAAAAAAAAAAGCTAAGCTAATTATTCAACTAACTATTCAAAAACAAATCTAAGACAAAATGTGACAGAAAAGGAAAAAAAAAAACAAAGCTACAACACAACACAGGCTGGATATGGCAATCCTTATGTGATTTTACATGTCGTCTTGTATATATGTTTGGAGTATTTCTTCCTTTAGTTTTTGTTTAAATTGTCCAAGCGTTGTACATGATTTTAATTCAGGTCCAAAATATTTGTTGCATCCAAAATGTACTATTGTGGCGGTTCGGTTAGCCCCCACAACAGATAAGGACAGACAACTCGCTACTCCTGGTTTTTTCCGCTACACTACTGAGATGTAATGTGCCATTCATGCCTTGTGATGTTAATGTCGCCTCTCTTGCATTGTGTTCATGCGTCCTGTCCTTACTGTGACCTAGAGACTCAGATCAATATGTAGATGTGCCTGTTAACCCCTTTGTTCTGCACCTAGAGCAGATCTGCCTATTGTGATGTATGTCTCACAAATGCAAATATCTCATGCCTGTTCTGCAGTCCCTTTGATCAGACAAACTGCTGTGAATCTGCTTTGATGTATTGTTTGAGTTGGGTATAAATACTGCACAGGTTCTGTAACACTTTCTCTCTCTCACACACACCTCTGCTGCAGGACACAGCCTGTGTCCCTCCTCCTCTGAGAGCCGTGAGCTCGCTCACCGGCGCTCATGCACGGCGCCGGGAGCGGAGCTTGTGACGGCGGTATGATAATAAAACTCTGCTTAAAACCTCCAACTACGCCGCTTTATTTCATGCCGCTTCACTGGTGACCCCGACGTGATGTGAACACGCACACGTTTTGTGCGAAAGCAACCTTCCGAGTTGGACAGCCGCACTGGTGATCCGTTTTTCAGAATGAGATCTGCACGTCTGAGATCTGCTCATCCACGCTGGACCGGCCGCGCTCACAGCTCCTCCACACCGTGAGCGCATGCACCTCGTCCCCTCTCCACGACGGCGATCCCCATGGCCGACGGAGAGCGCAGCGCGTGGACCTGAACGTACCATGGCCGCACGAGCGACAACGATCATCTCCTCCCTCTCACCGCTCCAACGCAGCTGCACGAGCCCGGGGCACAAAGATCGTCTATTGCCTCGCACCGCTCCAACGCATCTCCACGAGCCCGAGGGACAGAGATCGTCTATTTCCCCTCACCGCTCCAACGCACCACGGCCAATCTACAGCCACAGCTCAACCTAGATTTTTATCGGCGCTGTCTGCGCCGATCCCCACCAAGTTTCAGCACCCTGACTCGCCACTCCAGCGGCCCACCCACGCACGAAACCCCCGCGCACGCATTGGGGAGTTACGAGGACGGCGCATCACGCACGGGACAAGTAACGGCTCCAGAGACCGCCATCGTCCTCCGCCGCTGCTCACAGAACCTTCAGGGCTGCTCGTTCACCTGAAGCAAGCACGCGGCTCGCCACTGGATTTTTTAATGGTCTTAGCCACGGCACAAAGGGATTTCAGCCGTCAGCTGTTCCCGGGGGCTTTGGGGTTGCTTCGGCACCTAAAGCCAACACGCCAGTCCCTCTGCTTTGTTTACTTTTTTCTTACAGCCGCTCCTGCTTTTCTTCATGGCCACGAGAGGAGTCAGAGACAAATTTTTCTTCTTGTGATCTCCGCACGTGCAACGGGACAACCCCTCGACGTCGCGGAGCAGCAAGCAATTTTTGCGCGGCTCAGGACGATTTTACAGCTCCTGCCGGCACTTACTACCCCTCCCCTCCCTCCCCCTCCGCCTACAGCGAGCTTCTCCCACAGCTCGCTCACACAGATGGATTATCGAGGTCTCGGCCCCCTGCCGCGCCCTCTGGGGGGGAGCGTGTGGCGGTTCGGTTAGCCCCCACAACAGATAAGGACAGACAACTCGCTACTCCTGGTTTTTTCCGCTACACTACTGAGATGTAATGTGCCATTCATGCCTTGTGATGTTAATGTCGCCTCTCTTGCATTGTGTTCATGCGTCCTGTCCTTACTGTGACCTAGAGACTCAGATCAATATGTAGATGTGCCTGTTAACCCCTTTGTTCTGCACCTAGAGCAGATCTGCCTATTGTGATGTATGTCTCACAAATGCAAATATCTCATGCCTGTTCTGCAGTCCCTTTGATCAGACAAACTGCTGTGAATCTGCTTTGATGTATTGTTTGAGTTGGGTATAAATACTGCACAGGTTCTGTAACACTTTCTCTCTCTCACACACACCTCTGCTGCAGGACACAGCCTGTGTCCCTCCTCCTCTGAGAGCCGTGAGCTCGGTCACCGGCGCTCATGCACGGCGCCGGGAGCGGAGCTTGTGACGGCGGTATGATAATAAAACTCTGCTTAAAACCTCCAACTACGCCGCTTTATTTCATGCCGCTTCACTATGACAGTTTTAATGTGGGGGTAGTCATTTAGTAGGTCAGGGGTAAGAGCGTCAATGTCAGACACTCTAGCCCCAGGAAAAAATTTAGTCACACAGTACCTGCTTCTGACGTTCCTCATAATCGAGTCACCAGTTACCAGCGTCGTCTGGGGGGGCTTTGTCGGTGGTTTCTGATGTGGTGAATAATTTTGTCGATGGTGTTGTTGTGAAGGCGAGGTGATGCGCTCTGTTCTATTTGGTGCTGGTGTGTAATTTGGCACACCTAGAGTAGTCTTAGTCTGGGGTTGGCGGGTTTGAGCCGCCACTGAAGGAGAGGAAGGAGGAGGAGGAGTGACCACGGGCGGACGGCCAGCGTCCAGGTGGGGAAAATTGTCCAGAGAAAGGATGTCAAATCTATTTTCCAAGAGCAGGGTAAGAGAAGGGGCGCAGTCCTGTCTGGTCGATCGACAATCACCGCTAGCTGGTCCAACCAAGGACCAGGGCGCGCACCGATGATGAGAAGAACCAACCGGGGCTTTGGGTTTAGTCCTGAGATGAAGCCAGGGATTATTGCTGTGGCCCTGGACATCTGAAGTGGTTGGAGCAGGGGTAGAAGTGGACGGAGATGCGCTGAACTCACCCAGGTAGGTAGCCGTCTCCGCCAGCAGTCTCCCATCTCACATTCATCAGTGAGATGGGACGGTAGCTGGATGGAAGCATAGGTTCTTTTCCAGGTTTAAGGAGCAGGATAATAAGATAAGATAAGATAAGATAAGATAAGATAAGCCTTTATTAGTCCCACAACGGGGAAATTCCAGGATTGCAACAGCACAGGGATAGCAACACTCAGAGCAACAATCAGAAGGCAAGAAAAAAAAAAAAAAAAAAACAAGCAAGCAAGAGCAGCTAATATACATATGTACATATTACTATAAAATATATATATACACACACACATACACACAGACACACAGTGCAGAGCATTGTAGCTGGATGGAATAAATATATGAATATATGAACACACAGTGCAGAGCATTGTAGCTAGATGGAATAAATATGTAAATATATAAACACCCACAGTACGGAGCATTGCAGCTAGGTGGAATAAATATGCAAGTATATAAACACACACAGTGCGGAGCAATGTAGCTAGATGGAATAATATGTAGATATATAAAAACACAGTGCGGAGCATTGTAGCTAGATGGAATAAATATATAGATGTATAAATATAAACACACCCAGTGCTGAGCATTGTAGCTAGATGGAATAAATATATAGATATATAAATATAAACACACCCAGTGCAGAGCATTGTAGCTAGATGGAATAAATATGTAAATATATAAACACACACAGTGCAGAGCATTGTTGCTAGGTGGGATGAAACAGCATAACCGTCTATTTAGTTATCCTACATGGTATGATTATGTGCCCATACATATTCTCACCCTCCATAGCGACCGGTATGTTCCTAGTTGTATGCCGGAGAGGACCATTGTGTAAGTCTATTGCATCTTTTGCATTCAAAAAAAAACTATTAGTTTGTTACGTCTTTTTGCTATCTCTGCGAGCAGCCCTGCTTAGGTTGTACAGTCTGACAGCCGTTGGTAGGAAGGACCTACGAAACCTCTCGGTTGTGCACCTGGGATGATGTAGTCTGCTGCTAAATGAGCTCCTCAGTGCATCCAGTATGTCCTGCATAGGGTGGAACTCGGACTCCAGCAGAGATGACAGTTTAGCCACCGTCCTTCTCTCTCCTATCTCCTCCATCGGATCAAGGCGTTGCCCCAGGACAGAGCTAGCTTTCTTAATCAGTTTGTTCAGTCTCTTCCTATCGGCTGCAGTAATGCCACTGCCCCAGCAGACCACTCCAAAAGTGATGGCTGATGCCACCACCGTGTCATAGAATGACTTCAGCAGCGCCCCTTGTACACCAAAAGACCTGAGTCTCCTCAGCAGGAACAGCCTGCGCTGTCCCTTCTTGTAGAGGGCGTCAGTATTGTGTGACCAGTCTAGTTTATTGTTCAGATGAATACCCAGGTACTTGTAGGATGTCACCATCTCGATGTCTGTTCCCTGTATATTTACTGGTGCTGTGAGGGGCTGCCCATGCCTGCGGCAGTCCACCACCAGCTCCTTAGTTTTCCTCGCGTTGATCTGGAGGCAGTTCCGATGGCACCAGTCCACAAAGTCCTGGATAAGCCCTCTGTACTCAGCTTCATCTCCGCTGGAGATGAGACCAACGATCGCAGAGTCATCAGAGAACTTCTGTAGATGGCAATGTGTTGTGTTGTGTGAGAAGTCCGCAGTATAAAGAGTGAACAGGAAGGGAGCCAGCACCGTTCCCTGGGGGGCCCCCGTGCTACTGATGATCGTGTCGGAAACACAGTCCCGGGTTCTCACAAACTGAGGCCGGTTCGTGAGGTAGTCCAGGATCCATGATGACAGGTGCTGGTCCACCCCTGCGCGCAGCAGCTTGTCCTTCAGGATCATCGGTTGGATGGTGTTGAAAGCACTGGAGAAGTCAAAGAACATGATCCTCACCATATTCCCGGGCTTCTCCAGGTGGGACAGAGAACGGTGAAGGAGGAAGATCACCGCATCCTCCACCCCAATGCCATGCTGGTAGGCGAACTGGAGTGGATCCATCGCTGGTTCCACCAGGCAGCGGAGATGAGCAAGGAGCAGTCTCTCCAGGGTCTTCATCAAGTGGGATGTCAATACTAGCTAAATTCATATTTGGAGGGATTACATTATCTTCATTAATTTGGTTCACCATTTTAAAGAGAGAAGGTGCCATCACAGGCCAAAATTCTTTATAAAATTCTACTGGAAAACCATCTGGTCCTGGAGCTTTGTTGTTTGGGATGTGCTTAAGTGCCTCCTGGAGTTCAGACACCAGAAGAGGTGCATCCAGAGCTGCAATCTGTTCATTATTTAATCGTGGTAAGTTAATATCGTCCAAAAATATATTTATCTCTGAGTCAGATGGGTTAATCTGAGATGAGTAGAGGTTTTCATAAAACTTTCTGAAGGAGTTATTTATTTCTTCAGGCTCATGGGTAATATTTCCAGTCATATTGTTATGACCCAAGCGCTAATGTTATTTGCGCTCGGGCTATTCCTGTCAGGTCTTGACAGCGGCATTATTATTCCGGCTCTCCGAGCTCTTATTGCGACAGCGCTCGGGGAGGCTTCCGCTCAGCTGTCAAGACCTGAACAGCTGTTCTGCATTTGCGGTCGTTGGCGGCCGGCTTCTTAAGCCGACGCTAGCGGCTGCATCCTTGCAGCAGTGTCCGTCGCTGATAGTCGGAGCGATCGTACGTTATGGATTATATTACATTGCCCGTCTGTGGTGTGGCCGTCTCATCCTGTGGACCCGTGAGTGAGCTCGTTAGCCTTACGCCTTCCTGTGTGTAGACTTGTTTGTGTCATAGCCTCAGCGGCCTGTATTATTGTGATTTTTCACCGTAAATAAAGACTTTAACACAACTCTCTGGTGACGGTGTGGCGTCTTATGGTGGCTCGCGAGGGCCACCGCATGACAGTACACTGCTGCCAAAAACCGGCGTTTTTACGGTGACGCCAACCCGAGACGGCTTTCGCCGGTGAAGTTGTGTTAATTGGCCATTGCCCTTTTTTCTTGTCTGGGTCCGGTGTGCTGGAGGAATGCCGTCGCGGAGGGGCCGCGCTCAGAGTCCGAGCCACAAGCTGGCAGACGTCCTGGAGTATGTGGATGAGACGCGCATCTCTGCTTCCCTCCTCGACTACGACCGCAGCGTACTCTGGTACCTGGACTGTGCTGAGGACTCGCTCAATCATCTTTCTCCCCGCTACGCCGACCACCCAAAAGTCGCCGCGAGGAGGGATGACATCGCCACGCAACATGAGATACTCCGTATGGTGGAGGAGGAACACGGCAAGAAGCAGAGGAGGAGGTGTTCACGCTCCTCGCTTTGGGATCCCGTTCCTGACCTCGATCCACTCCAGGAGTTCGCACCACCCAGGGGTTGTCGCAGACGTCGGCGCCGTGGCCAAGGGCAGCCCCAGCAAGTTCCTGTTCCGGATCCAGTTCCGGGCCGCCGGAGTGACCCAATCAACCAGCCAACTGCTGTGTGTGACAAGAGTCCTGCTTCGGCGAGCCCCTTTGTCCTCCTGGGGGGCCCTCTGTTACCATCCAGCGGGAGAAGGAAAGAGCAATGCCCCCTACAGCTGGCACCACCCTCCCTCCGGGAGACAGGCAAGTTCATGTTCACTCTCCTACTTATAATAGTGATCTGTCTTGTCTGACTCCTGGGGGTGGAGTTCGGGGTTTGCAGCCCCCCGAGCTCCCACCACCAGCTGTAGTCATCTGTTCTGAACCTGCTGCCTCTGTGTTTTCATCCGCTGAGTGGTCCTCGGCATTAGGTCTACGTCGCCGAGCAAGGAGGAGGCCTGCGGCTCTGGGAATAATCCTGGCCCCGCAGCCACGTTTTGGACAGAGGAGAAGAGCGGACTGCGGTGTGGAGCCTGAGCCAACGAGGAAGCGTCCCCGGGTCTCCACGGAGGAGCAGCCCGAGCCAGCGGGTCGAGGGTCCCCTGCCGCCACGCCGTGCGGGTTATCGGCGTGGACATCAGCGCGAGAGGATCGAGCTGCAGAGACCATTATGCCGGCTGCGGAGCCCGACGCAGCTGAGTGGGAGCCCGACAACGAGCTTCTACCCGAACCTGGATCGACGGAGTCCTGGACGGCTCCAGAGCCCGAGTGCAGGCAAGTGCTCTTCTTTGTTTTCCTTTGTGGTGTGTTAGAGCATTTTTGCCTGCCTCGCGGGGAGGCGAGCAAGGGGCAGCCGTCTGCTGCGCCCGAACTCATCTCGCTGGGCTCTGGTGCTGCTGGGGATACTGATCCCGGTCCTCTCTGTTCCTCTGAGCCTCTTCAGTGTCGCCGGCTTGGAATCTGTCGAGGTCGTGGTGCAGGAGGTCTCAAGTTTGGGGGTGGAGGTTGTCGCCGATGCAGTGCTGACCCAGTCGGGATCCGACGAGGCCCAGTCGGGGTCCAATGCGGGGGCAGCTGTGACCCGGCGGGGGTCCGACGCAGGTGCAGCTGTGACCCAATCGGGGTCCGACGAGGTCCAATCGGGGTCCGACGTGGGTGCTGTGGTGACCCAATCGGCGTCCGATCTGGGTGCAGCGGTGACCCAATCGGGGTCCGACGAGGTCCAGTGGGGGTCCGACGCGGGTGCTGCTGTGACCCAATCGGGGTCCTACGCGGGTGCAGCTGTGATCCAATCGGGACCCGATGCAGTTGGAGCTCCAACGGTCGCATCGGTGTGGATCGAGGTCGGTGGAAGAGCCGCAGACCCTTCGCCGCCTGATGTGATGTGGGCTCATCATCATAATTCCCCTCTCAGGAGCCACCAGCTGGGGTTGTCAGTGCTGGGGGCCGTTGGAGGTTTTCTTCTTGCAGGCTGGCGCGCCCATGTAGTTTCTCTGTCAGGGAGGTCGCCGCACGCTATTCCTCCACAGTTCTGGTGGCTGAGGGATGCGGGTCAGCCACCCGAGGAGCTGTTTTGCCGGTTCGGCGCCTTGGGTTGGCCACCTGATGGACTGTGTTTTTTACTGGGTGGTCTGGTTCGGCCGCCGGAGGACTTGACTCTTGGGGCCTGGGACTGGGTCAGGCCGCCCGACCACGTACTGTTTCTTGTGACCACCCGTCAACCATCGGACGCAGGGAGACCGCCGGAACTATGCCTGGGGCGTTTGGTCTCTGCCTGCCATCGTCTGTTTGGGCTGTATGGTGTGAAGGTCAATTGGAACGAGAAGATGGCTACATGTGTATGTTGATGTAGTATGTTTTTTTTCTCTCATCGGGGGGGGGGGGTTATAGCAAGTTACCTTGTGGGTTTTCATAGACACTCTGGTGTTCGAGGATGATGTTTTTTGTTTTCTTTTGGATTAACGAATGTGACAGAGGTTTCATGCACTTGGGTAACTTAGAAGCATACACTAATCCGTTATGGCATTTGGAAGTTTGTGTGAACTGCGGGGAAGGACTTTCATTCAGACGAGTTCCTTATGACCACATTAAGTCATGTACACTGGAATTAAACAGTTTGTCTGTGGTCACTGTGGGAAAACCTTCTTTGTTGGGTAAATTATGCTCTGTATGGTTTGTGCCCCGTGTATTGTAACTCTTGCCCTATTTGTTTCATTGTTTCTGTGGGAATGTAATGGGTATGTCAGGGGATGTGTTTTTTTTTCTTTCTGGGGCCTTGTTGGTATTTGTTTCGCTCCCTCCTTGCCTGTTCCTCCATTCACTCGCCCTGTGGGTGGGGGTGGGGGATGGGGGGCTAGGTGTTACAGGGCATTCGGAGCCCGCCTTTGAGGGAGGGGTACTGTTATGACCCGAACGCAAATAACATTAGCGCTCGGGCTATTCCTGTCAGGTCTTGACAGCGGCGTTATTATTCCGGCTCTCCGAGCTCTTATTGTGACAGTGCTCGGGGAGGCTTCCGCTCAGCTGTCAAGACCTGAACAGCTGTTCTGCATTTGCAGTCGTTGGCGGCCGGCTTCTTAAGCCGACGCTAGCGGCTGCATCCTTGCAGCAGTGTCCGTCGCTGATCGTCGGAGCGATCGTACGTTATGGATTATATTACATTGCCCGTCTGTGGTGTGACTGTCTCATCCTGTGGACCCATGAGTGAGCTCGTTAGCCTTACACCTCCCTGTGTGTAGACTTGTTTGTGCCATAGCCTCAGCAGCCTGTATTATTGTGATTTTTCACTGTAAATAAAGACTTTAACACAACTCTCTGGTGACGGTGTGGCGTCTTATGGTGGCTCGCGAGGGCCACCGCATGACACATATCCTTAATAGAGTTGATAGTTGTTTTTTCTTAATTCAATCTAAGCTGATTCGCAAGGTATCACCCTGATTTATTACTGTGTTCTTCTCAAGACACAGTCTTTGTATTAAAAACTGTGTTCTTTTGTTTGTAATTTCTTTAAATTCCAGCTTTAATTTTCTCAGATCGTTAAGTGTCTGTTCCTGTGGAGAAATGGCACAGGTCGTCTCCAGTGATTTAATTTAACTTTTTAATTAACTCCAGTACCAGTGCTTTTTCTTTTTTATTCTTATATGAACAGTAAGAGATTATTTTACCTCACATAACCGCTTTTGCTGCTTCCCAAAGAACACATGGAAATATTCCTGTCACATCATTATATTCCAGATATGATTCCCACTCTTTGTTAAAGTAGTTAATAAAGTCTATGTCTTTTAGCAGTGATATATTAAATTTCCAGCTCCTAGTCTCCCTTGTAGCTTTCCTATTTACAAGTCTAAGAGATACTGGATGGTGATCACTAATAGCTTGATTTAAACATATTTCAGTGTCTGTGATGTCCCTCACAATAGAGTTACTGGCTAAAAAGAAATCTAGACGTGAATGTGAACTATGAACTGATGAAAAAAAGTGTATTCCTGAAGAGCTGGGTGAAGAAAACACCATTCATCACAAAGACCAAAATCATTCATGTATTGTTTGAGAGTGTCAGTAGCCTGCCATTTTCAGTAATTCCCCGATGCACTGAGCTTGTCGATTGCAGGGTTTAATACCAGGTTGAAGTCTCCTCCTATTATGAGTGTAGTGTCCAAGGGATCAGAAAGAGAAGTGAAAAAAGTGTGAAAATAGGATGGGTCATCAACATTTGGGCCTTAAACGCTTGCAATACATAGATCACTTCGGCCCTCCAAAGAGAGCAGACGCTTTTCTTCCCCGCTCCGGCTCCCTATCTCTCTCTCCCTCCTAACTGACTGGATCCCAGCTTGCTATCGTCTGTGTCTGCGTGTCTCTACTGCTGATTTATCTAACGAAATTATGGATTTAATAAGCTGGGCTTTGAACACAATTGACACTGTTTTTTCAACGAGGAAATCAGGCCCGGGGGAGCCTATCTGTCCTGCAGGGACTGCTGCTGCGGGTTATTTAAAGGACACAAGCAATTGGAAACTCTTGTGCCTGTGTGATCTTTCTATTGAAGATATTGAAGATTTATATCTTTTCGGAGCAATGGTCATCGGAATTCTACTGATTGGCTTTGGGATTGTTCTGGTGCACCGCAAATTGAAGAAGATGGACAGAGCTTATCAAAAAGCGGACCCGGCGAAGCTCACTCATCAAATTGACCAACTGGGCAGGACTCTGACAGCGGCCAATGGAGAACTGTACAGGAAAATGTATTACATCACGATCACGCTGAGAGCTGTTCACGAATCGATTTCAATGCCTGGCCATGATGGAATTGGAGCACTGAATCCGTAAGAGAATAGAAAGTTTTTTCTCTGAAGTCAGTGCTATTCGACCTGTTTTTTTTCGGCACCCTCAGCACTCAGTCCTCCTGATAATCAACAGTATAATTGTTTTCATAACATTGGCGGGCAGCATCTGACTCTCAAGGACAGCTGTCTGGCTCAACTATTCCATCTGCCGTGCTCAAGGACACGTGCCTTTGCTTCAGACTCTAGTCATAACATCTGCTGAGAAAGAGACTATTGTTGTCCACCTAACTGATTTGCCACTGATTGCACCCAACTCACACATACTGATCCATTTATACTGACTGATGAAGACATTCACTCACTGCTCTCTTTGTGTCATTGTGTGGATTCTATTGTCTGCTAATTGTGCATTGAGAGTTTTTTTCTTGTAATCATAATATCGGTCATATATGAACTTTATTCTGATCAACAATGCTTTTTTCTCTCTCCTATTGTGTCCACCCTCCCCCTCCCCCCACTGCCTACTATTCCCTTCCTGCTGACAGGCGCCTCCACGGCTCGCCGCGTCATTGAGAATGTCATTTATGACGTTTTCAGTGTCAAGTCAAATTCCTCGTATATTTACCTGTTATTTACTTGTAAATGTACTTGGCAATAAACTTATTCTGATTCTGATTCTGATTCTGATCCAAATTTTGAACTGAGATTTTTAGTATGATAAATCTACCTTCCGGATCTGTTATGGTATTATTTACAACAAAGCATATTCTTCTGTTTAACAGTATAGCTACCCCCCTTTGTTTAGAATTAAAGCCGGCTGAGTACATGTGGGGGAATTCCGGGGAGGTGAGCACATCTACAGACGACTTAGAAACATGTGCTTCCTGCAATAAGACAAAGTCTGCCTGTAGATCCTTCAGTCAATTAAAAACTTTTTGCCTCTTCTCCCTGGTACCAATTCCATTTATGTTTCATGTGACAAACTTAAATGTGGACACCCTCCCTCTCGCCCAAAGATGCTGGGATAGGCTCCAACCTCCCCACGACCCGAAAAGGATTAAGCGGAAGAAGATGGATGGATGGATGGATGGATGGATGGATGTTTTCACTAACTGGTTATGTGCTAAAGGCTACCTAAATGTGCCTATGTGATTATATGTCCATAATGTATGCATATGTGTATATATATATATATATATACTGTATATATACACTACCGTTCAAAAGTTTGGGATCACCCAGACAATTATTTTGTGTTTTCCATGAAAAGTCACACTTATGTGACTACCGTTCAAAAGTTTGGGGTCACTTAGAAATTTCCTTATTTTTGAAAGAAAGGCACTTTTTTTCAATGAAGATAACTTTAAACTAATCAGAAATACACTCTATACATTGCTAATGTGGTAAATGACTATTCTAGTTGTAAATGTCTGGTTTTTGGTGCAATATCTACATAGGTGTATAGAGGCACATTTCCAGCAACTATCACTCCAGTGTTCTAATGGTACAATGTGTTTGCTCATTGTGTCAGAAGGCTAATGGATGATTAGAAAACCCTTGTGCAATCATGATAGGTCTGCAATGCTGTAATTGCTGCAAATGGAGGATTCTTTGACGAAAGCAAAGTTTGAAGGAAAAAATTATTATTTCAAATACAAATCATTATTTCTAACCTTGTCAATGTCTTGACTATATTTTCTATTCATTTTACAACTCATGGTGGTAAATAAGTGTGACTT
The DNA here is from genome assembly GCA_020510985.1 of Pholidichthys leucotaenia. Lineage (NCBI taxonomy): Eukaryota > Metazoa > Chordata > Actinopteri > Cichliformes > Pholidichthyidae > Pholidichthys > Pholidichthys leucotaenia. The sequence continues at coordinate 32,495,177 of CM035844.1, forward strand.
TTCTTGGAAAACACAAAATAATTGTCTGGGTGACCCCAAACTTTTGAACGGTAGTGTATGATTGGATGTGCGCGCATGATGACTCTGTCCCATTTGCCTGCAATTGCAAGCAAATGGGATGCATGTACTTAAAGCTATTTCCTATAAACCAGAAGTATGAGAGAAAACAGACATAAAGGTTAGTAAGTGGTGAAAAAATGCAGATAACGTACAACAATGACCATAACAACTTCAAAAAATTAACTACAACAGACAAACAACAACCTCAACAAAGAAAAAAAACATTTTGACAAATGTTAACAAATTAAACTGAGACTGAGTAAGAGACCTGCGCACAATCGCACTCTTTTTCCACCTGTAGTTAAAAAAAACAACAAAATAGGCTTTAGATTAGAATAACCAGGGCATTATAGTTTCATTCATAAACAGCTTGCCTTCTATATGCAGTCTATTCACAGAAACAATAGCTTGTTTACCTTCTTGGACGTATTTGTTTCCTAATGGGAAAAAGCTTCCTTCTCCTTTCCAAGATTTCCTGTGGAAACTGATCATTTAGACCATAATTGGTGTTTTTAAGCTGCCTGCCCTGCCTCTGTACCAACATTTTTTGCTTGAAATGCTCAAATTTGGCAACAATCGGCCTGGGACGTTTATTCTGGGAATTTTTTTGCCCAATTTGATGGACTGGGTGGAAGGTAACTGAATTTGTGACTTCGGGGGATAGTTTCAGTTGTGTTGACATAAATTCACGGACCAGCTGTTCTGGATTTTCATTATTTTTTTCAACGATTTCAGAAAAAACGCACCTGATGTCTCTATTCCATTTCCCTGCAGTTGCAAGCAAATGGGGTGCATGTTATTTCCTATAAATCAGAAGTATGAGAGAAAACAGACATAAAGGTTAGTAAGTGGTGAAAAAAATGCAGATGATACACAACAATGACCTTGTAGAGTGTGTAAATGATGAGGCAAGTTTGTCTCAGGCAGTTTATTACACATTCTCTCACATGAGCATAGTAGAAAAGAGGACATCTCAAACAGAACTCTTCACTTATATACTCAGGTCCTTCTACATATCAAAAGGTCACATTGCATTCACATAAAAGATCACATTGCATGCACTTCCTTAATCCCTTAACTTCCCCCTCACAGTCTCTGGCACACAAAGGATCCTCCAAGCCGTCTCTGACACACAAAAGATCACATTTCACAGCTTCCTGTTATTTCCAAGGAAACTCTGCCCTTTGTTCTTATCAAAGATGCTGCTCATTATGTTTTGGCCATGTGCGGCCACCCCCCCCCCCCCGAGCATATCGAACAAAAGAATAACAGTCTGTATGCTGTGACAGAATCATTTCACATCAATCCACATGCTGCTTGGGCTTCAGTCTTCTCCCGTATCTGCTGTAACCAGGATTCACCGCCTCCGCGGCTCTGTCATGCTGGGGAGCTGCTGTCTGGGGGTGAAAACCTTTTGTCTGTCCCTGCGGGTGTTCTGGGGAAATTCTACTCTGGGAAGCTCCCCGTGGGGGTCTTCCACGCTGAGGGGCCCTCACCAACAGCACTTGCTCATCCGCCACCAAAAAAGCGGGTTTGAGTCTGTTTATGCCAACCTTTTCCCTCCCACCCCCCCAAATCTAGCAAAAAATGCTTGTCCCCTGTTTCCAACACTCTGAACGGTCCATCATAAGGTGGTTGCAGTGGGGGGGCGATGCGCGTCATGTCTGACAAAAACAAACTCCGCATTTTTCAAAATTTTAGGCACAAAAACGCACGGAAAACTGTGGTGAACGGGGCCCGGCAGCGTGCTGTTAAAAACGCGCGTGCCACCTCCTCGGCTGTGGTTGACGCCAGTGGAACCACCTCCGGCCATCGCGTGGTGCGGTCCACCATTGTCAGAAGGTGCATGCACCCCTGTGATGGCAGGAGGGGGCCCACGAGGTCCACGTGAACATGGACGAACCTCTTAGCCGGTATACGAAACGGCTCCAAGGGAGCCCTCATGTGTCTGTGTACTTTGGCTCGTTGGCACGCCATGCAGGCTGCTGCCCACTCTTTCACCTGTTTGCGAAAACTCAGCCACACAAATTTCTCTCCTACCATCTTGATTGATGCGCGCACTCCCGGGTGCGCTAAAGAATGAACCGAGTCAAAAACGTGGCGGCGCCACGCGGCCGGTACCACGGGACGCGGTCGCCCAGTGGAGACATCGCAGATTAGGGGGGGCATACCGTCTTGCAGTACCCTGCTCTCCAGCCTTAACCCTGTTGGTCCAGACTGGAGCGCGCGCACATCCGCGTCACTAACCTGCTCTGCGGCCATGGCTGTGTAATCTATCCCCACGCGGACCGGGGCCGCCACGGCGCGTGAGAGGCAGTCTGCCACTACATTCAGTTTACCCGAGACATGCTGAATATCGGTGGTAAACTCTGAGATTGCGGCCAGCTGTCTCTGCTGCCGGCCCGACCACGGTTCTGAAACCTTGGCCATCGCGAATGTTAGTGGCTTGTGGTCAACGAACGCGGTGAAACAGCGCCCTTCCAGTCAGAACTGGAAGTGGCGAATAGCCAAGTGGAGAGCCAGCAACTCCCTGTCAAACGCGCTGTATTTACGTTCACTGTCGCGCAAAGTCCTGCTGAAAAAGGCAAGGCTACACACTGCTCCACGACCGCTCCTATGGCCACATCTGACGCGTCAGTAGTGAGCGCTATGCGGGCCATTGGGTCTGGATGTGCCAACAACGCAGCGTTTGCCAGGGCTGCCTTGACTTCCGAGAACGCCCGCTCTCGCTCCTGGGACCATTCGATCTTATTCGTGGGTTTCTGTTTTTTGAGCGCGGCGTACAGTGGTTGCATGAGCTGCGCTGCGTGGGGGAGGAAACGGTTATAAAAATTCACCATTCCCAAAAACTCCTGTAACGCCCTGATCGTTTGTGGTCGGGGAAAATCTGCTACCGCGCGCACTTTGTCAGGCAGCGGAACCGCTCCTTCGGGAGAGACGCGGTGCCCCAAAAAATCAATCTGCGTCACCCCGAACTGACACTTCGCTGGATTGATTATTAAACCGTGCTCTTCCAACCTCCGGAAAACCGCTGTGAGGTGGGTTTCATGTTTGTCTTCGGACGCGCTGGCTACCAAAATATCGTCCAGGTAGACGAATACAAAAGGGAGATCGTGCAGCACCGCATACATCATGCGTTGGAACGTCTGTGCAGCCCCTTTAAGCCCGAATGGCATGCGCAAAAACTCGAATAGACCAAACAGAGTTTTCACCGCTGTTTTGGGTATGTCCTCAGCGCGCACTGGGACTTGGTGGTAACCGCGGACCAACTATTTTAGAAAAAACGCGCGCTCCTGCCAAATGAACGGAAAAATCTTGGATGTGAGGAATTGGGTAGCGGTCATGCGCTGTGGCGTTGTTCAACCTGCGGAAATCCCTGCAAGGTCGCCACAAACCGTCAGCTTTAGGGACCATGTGTAGCGGGGAAGCCCATGGGCTGTTTGAACGCCTGATGATGCTCAACCTCTCCAGGTTGGCAAACTCCTCGTGCGCTATGGCCAGTTTTGCGAAGGTTTTGCAAAAACGGGCGGCCCGGTGGTGGTAATAAAATGTTCCACCCTGTGTTTAGCGACGGCTGCCGAAAATGTCGGGACCGTGAGTGCTGGGAACTGAGTGAGCAGTGTGTGGAACTTACCGCTTGCAGCTGTGATGTTGGCTTGTGCTGTTGGCCGGGACGCTCGAGCTGTACAGGGAATAGAATCAAAAGACAGTGCATTAACCAGACGCCTGTTAGCGACATCAACCAACAAACTATGTGAGCACAAAAAATCAGCCCCCAATATATTGAAATTCAATGCTGCTATGACAAAAGTCCACTCAAATGCACAGCCGTGTAGAGACAGAAGCAGAGTCCTCTCACCAAAGGTCTTAATCTCCGAGCCGTTTGCTGCTGCCATCTCGGGGTCGCTGGATCCTGCCAGCCGGTCGGCGTAGGACGGCATGATGAAACTCAACTGGGCGCCGGTGTCCACAAGGAAATACCTCCCCGAGCGTGCGTCCGTCAAGTAGAGCAGCTTGTTCTCCTCCCCGACGGCCGCAGCTGCTACCGACCCCCAGTTTTGGCATTTCCCGAGTGCTTGAACTGGCACGATGGTATACATTTGTGTGCCCTCTCTGCAAAGCGGCGGTGGTAGAAACAAAGGGTGTCTCCTCCGCGTTCCTTGGCCCCCGCCGCCGCCGTCGTCGGTGGTTCAGCTACCGCCGCCGTGGTCGCGAGCTCTTTGCTGGCCTTGAAGATCCGGTGTGCCTCCCGGGCCAGTGCACAGTAGTCTCGCTTGGCCAGCAATGGCGAACTGGCCAGGGCCGCTCTCGTCACTGACGGAAGGTTCCGGAGGAAAAGGTGGATAAAAATGAAGTGGTCGTCGTCCGAGCCCTTCAATCTCAGCATCCTCTCCATGAGGTCAATAGCCGTGCAATCTCCCAACCCGGTCTGCATCAGGAACCTCTCTGCTCTCTCCTCAACCGACAGTGTGTAGTGCTGGATAAGTGCGGCCTTCAACGCGTCGTATTTGTCGCTGGCTGGTGGCTGATCCAGCAGGCTCTCCACATGCTGAGCCGTGTGGGTGTCGAGCTTTGCGACCACATGGTAGAATTTCGTGTCATCCACCGATATCCCCCGGAGGACGAATTGCGCCTCAACCAGGTGGAACCAGGAGCGCGGATTGTGCTGCCAAAAATCCGGTAGCTGGATTGTAATGGCATACGCTTGGCTGGGGGCTCCCAACGAGGCTGGCTCCGGGGAATTCTCTTCGTGTTGCATGCTTCGTCTTGGGTCACCAGTGTAGAGTGTGTAAATGATGAGGCAAGTTTGTCTCAGGCAGTTTATTACACATTCTCTCACATGAGCATAGTAGAAAAGAGGACATCTCAAACAGAACTCTTCACTTATATACTCAGGCCCTTCTACATATCAAAAGGTCACATTGCATTCACATAAAAGTTCACATTGCATGCACTTCCTTAATCCCTTAACTTCCCCCTCACAGTCTCTGGCACACAAAGGATCCTCCAAGCCGTCTCTGACACACAAAAGATCACATTTCACAGCTTCCTGTTATTTCCAAGGAAACTCTGCCCTTTGTTCTTATCAAAGATGCTGCTCATTATGTTTTGGCCATGTGAGGCCACAACCTAACAATTTCAACAAAATTAACTTCAACAGACAAACAAACAAACAACAACCTCAGCAACAAAGAAAAAAACATTTTTGACAAATGTTAACAAGTTAAACTGTGATGAATAAGAGACCTGCGCACAATCGCACTCTTTTTCCACCTGTAGCTAAAAAAACAAAAACAAAATAGGCTCTAGAATATCCAGGGCATTATAGTTTCATCCATAAACAGCTTGCCATCTGTATACAGTCTATCCACAGGAACAATAGCTCGTTTATCTTCTTGGATGTTTTGTTTCCTAATGGGAAAAAGCTTCCTTCTCCTTTTCAAGATTTCCTGTGGAAATTGATCATTTAGACCAAGGGTGTCAAACTCATTCCATGGAGGGCCAAGACCCTGCAAGTTTTCCCTCCACCCAGTGTCTTCAACAGGTGATTTCACTGAATTTCTTCCCACTGATTGCTGATCAGTGAGGGTCTTGGCCCTCCATGGAATGAGTTTGACACCCCTGATTTAGACCATAATTGGTGTTTTTAAGCTGCCTGCCCTGCCTCTGTATCAAAATTTTTTGCTTGAAGTGTTCAAATTTGGCAACAGTAGGTCTGGTACGTTTAGGCTGCGTGTCCACCAAACGCGTTTTTTGTCACCCGACCGCCCTGAGCTTTTTTTTTTTTTTCAGCGTTTGTACGCTGCACTCTGGGGGAAAAAGCCTGTGCCCTGTATCCCAGCAACAGCTTGTCACTCTCAGCTCATCACTCCCGCTTTTTCTATTGTCAGACTTTCTACAGATTTTTTTTAATAGCAGTCTCTAAATAACAATGGACAGGAAACGTTTTCTAGCAGCTCTGGATGTAAAATATGATGACACAGAAAGCAGGAGTCTGAGTACGGACTAGTACTGGCATCCTATGTCCCGCCCATGCAGCAGTTCTGATTGGCTGCTTAGGTCTAACATTAACGAGCTCAGCTGCAGTCTCTGAAAAGTTGAACATTTTTCATGTGAGCACTCTGAGTGCTGGGACAAAAAACGGCCACCGCCAAGAGTGTTTTAGGGCCGTGGGCGCTCAGCGCTGTAAACGCTGGACTTGTAGATCCCAGAGGACCAGAGATCGCCTACATCCTTCGCACCCACACGGGAGCGCGCGCGCCTTGCCCTCTCTCCACGATGGTGACCTCCAGGGTCGAGAGCGCAGCGCTGGGACCGAGACGCATGACGAGGATCAGTGACACAAGCAACGCACAGAAACAGCCTGAACAGGGAAGACCATCGGTGCCAACTGCGTTGATTTCCATCAAGCTCCCTGACCCTGACTCAACTCTCGACAATGGACCTTCTGCGAAACCTTCAGCTTTGTGGTCACTGCGCCAAGCGCGCACCATGCACGGGACAAAACCGGCTCCACAGAAGATACATTTGTCCTCCGCCGCTGCACGTGCCTGAGAAAAATGGCCGGTCGCCACCCTCGGAACCTTCAGGGCTGCTTGCGCACCTGGAGCGGATGTGCAGCCCCCACACAGGACTTTGTATGAGTTTTTCAGCCACGGCGCACAAGGGGAATTTAGCCGATTGCTTTCCCTGATGACTAGGGCTGTTTCCCGCACCTAAAGCCAAACTGCCGAGTCCCTGACACAGCTTCAGTTTACAGGGATGGCAATTTTCCACCGATCCGCGGATTTCCGCCGATTTATTTTCAAATTGATCATTTCTGTGAATCGTCTAAATCCGTTGAGAAAATTTTAGGGGGGGTAAGGTACCTTATTGTTACAGATTTTAGGGAAAATCAACACGATTACATAAGCGCTCGGCGCTTCCCCGGGTCAAGTCTCCTGCGATAACCCGGATGTTATGTACTCAAGCTACTGCTGTATTGTAAACAGCCCTGCGATTGGATAGTTGCAAACGATTGGACCAATCAAATGGCTCGTTGTATGCTTTGTCAAAAATTCATGGCGGCTTGTTCTCAGGGATGTGATTTTTCCGGTAATTCGCCGAATTCCGCTTTATTTTATCTTCCAGGAAGATAAAGTACGTTATGTACGTTAAGCACGTTAGCGGCTTGTGGTCCACGAACGCAGTGAAGGTGCGCCCTTTCAGGCAGAACTGGAAGTGGCGTATGGCCAGGTGGAGCGCCATTAACTCTCTGTCGAACACGCTGTATTTACGCTCACTGTCGTGCAAAGACCTGCTAAAAAAAAAGGTGAGCAGCTGCCAAGAACCGGCAACGCATTGCTCCACGACGGCCGCTATGCCCATGTCCGAGGCGTCAGTAGTGAGCGCTGTTTTAACCTCAGAACGCCTGCTCCCGTTCAGAAGTCCAGTCAACTCTGTCCGCTGGTTTCCGTTTCTTGAGTGCGGCGTACAACGGCTGTATGAGCTGGGCTGTGCGAGGGAGGAAACGGTTATAAAAGTTAACCATCCCCAAAAACTCCCGCAGCGCCCTGACATTGATGTTGAGGAGAAAAAAATAGCAAAACAGTTTAGTTACATTACTTTTATGATTCCAAACAGTTTGAAATTGACAGTGCACAGTGGTTATTGACTCATAACTTTTGAATATTTCTAAGACTTGGCTGCATCAGTGATTGTGCAAAATGAACTGCTCAAGTCTGAATGGAGATTGAAACTGGTGATCTGAAATGAATGCTGAAATTATAAAAAGTAATGGTATGTTGGAATTTTATTTCTATTATGGAATAGATAAAATTAACTGATTTTGATTTGATCAAGTGTTAAAGCATGTGATGGATAATGCTTGTTGGAATATTTTAGGAATGCTATCTTCTTGGAACATAAGTCAATATTATACAGTAATAAGTGGCATTCAGCTGTTTGTTTTATGTCATTTAAGCACAGTTCTGGTACTTAAAAATCATAAAAACCCAGGAGCTTCGGGGGGCTTCGCCCTCCTTGCCCCCCCAGCAGGGCTCTGCCCCGGACCCCTCTAGGGGACTGCGTCCCCCAGACCCCCTGCTAAATTTTCAGATAATTTCCCCAACCCCAAATCACATCCCTGGTTCATGTTGGAATTCTGAGCTTTCGGTATTGTTTTCAGCGGAATTATGAGATTTTTATCGAAGGATCAGGAGTCATCAGTGCTAGAAATAGACAAAAGTGTCAAAAACAAGTTCCGATGGAATTGGCTTGAGAGAAAAGTGACGGTAAAGGTGAAAATTGGCTCAAAGTTCGACGAGGTAACAGAAACACTCGGACAGTTTCTGAAGAAACCAGAAAAGGAGATGAAGTTCAAAGTTCAGAGACTGACACAGCTTGCTGCCAAAAGGAAGAAAGTTTCACATTAGAAGTGACTTGGTGACCAGTGTAAATAGTGTAAATAGTGTAATAAACTCTTATAGAACTGTTAAATATGTTGGACTAAAGACAGTGAGACAACATTGAAGAAAAAGTAAGCTAACTTTTCATTAAATTTAATGATTTATCTAAGTCTAGTATTTCATTTTTTTTAATCATTTTTTTCAGTCTAAATTACTTCTGTTTTACTGAAAACCTCCCAGCTTCAGGGGGCTACGCCCCCCCGGCCCCCCCATAAGTTAATCGACCAAATTAGATTTCAGCTGAAATCAGAATCTCCTGTTGCCATCCCTGAGTTTATCACAGCCACTACGCATCCTCGGGGAATTTGGCCGCTCGCCTTCCCCACATCCTCACTGGACCAAAACACGAGAGAAGTCAGAGATATAATTTTTTTCACAGCCGCTGTGGATCTCCGCCACGTTTAACGGGAAAAGTTCCTTACCATCGCGGATCCACACACAATTTTTGCACGGCCCAGACACCTTTGATGTCCCAGGCCGACACTTGCTTACTTCCACCCGCTCAACCTCCTCCTGGACAGAGCTTTCCCCGCACCTCACTCCCAAAGCCGGCCGATCGCCGTCTGGTTCCATTACGCACGAAACACACCAGCCCGTGCGCCCACGAGCCACGGCTGTTCAACGTGCTGGAACTCAGAGCGGACCACACTGTCCTTTCCACCCCCCACCCCCCCGTCCCCCTCACGGACTGACATGCCCTCCGACAGTTCTACCGGAGCTGGAGCCAAACGACGGGGGGGGGGGGGGTATCACAGCCCCTTCTGACCGTCTGGGGGGAGCGGTGTGAGCACCCAGCGCAATGCAGACTGATAATATTCACACTCAGCAGGGATTGCATACGAACAGAGAGCCCTAGGGGGACAACCAGAACAATGACTATTGTTATTCATCCCCGGAGTAAGGAGAGGAGACTGGCGCCAGTTAATCATGCGATTGATATGTATTGTCTGATATGTATATCAGTATGTAAATGTGCCATGCATTCTCTCTTGTCTGTATAAAAGAGCTGACTTTACATGCCTCACTAGTGCACACACAGCACACAGTGCTGCAGTGTGTCTCATGCTGATGGAGGAATAAAACTCTTAAATCTTCAGCTCGCCGTGTCACGCCTGAATATATTTTGTTCCTCCACAGACTATATAAAGAATGAATGGAAAATAGCTGCCCAGAGCTGAAAAAATGCATTTGGTGGACACACAGCCTTATTCTGAGAATTTTTTTTACCCAATTTGGTGGACTCGGTGGAAGGTAATTGAATTTGTGACTTCGGAGGATAGTTTCAGTTGTGTTGATATAAATTCACGGACCAACTGTTCTGGATTTTCATTATGTTTTTCAATGATTCCAGAAGAAACAAGGTTATCTCTACCCAAAGCAAGGTTTGTCATGAATCTGGGTTTGGTAGTTCCAAACCCAGTTCTGACCTATGGTTGTTTTGTCCTATTTTCCTTCAGGCGCTTCAGGGAGCTGTTTGGGTCCTTCGCTCCCTGATAGCTCGGGCACGTCTCCTCCTCCTGTCAGTGCCATCAGCTGTGGCTCATTACTGGTGTTTCACACACACACACACACACGCACACACTTCATTCATTCTCATTCACACGCTCATACACTCACTCATACACACATGGTGTCAATTAAGTTCAGCCCACGCACTCTCACACCGGCGGTCTCTTCCCTTGTTAGTATTATTATTATTACTTTAACACTGGGTTAGTAGGAAGACACCGTCGGAACATTCAGCTTCATACATGGCAGCGTGTTCCTCCGTGTATGTTTGTATCCACTACCTTTGCTTACATTCAGCCTGACGTCGCCGTCTTTTCTAACATTTCAAGATTGTGTATTTCCTTGTTGTTAGCGGCTGACCCTGCCTCTCCTCCATCCTCCAGACAGCACGGACCGCCTTGGATTGCCACAGCCCATAAGTTATGTCTGCCTTTCTCTCTGTGCTGACAGATTCGCTGCGACACTAGGCATTCCCTCTCCCTAGGCTGTTGTGCGTCCGGACAGCGTCCCTGTTTATCTGGTGGCCTATATTACAATCTTTTCAACTCTCAGTTCAAGTTGTGACAGTTGCTGGACTTATTGTTGGGGGTTTATGTTTAATAAAGTGCACGTTTTACTCCTGCAATTGGGTTTTGCATTCTTTCCTTCGTGCACCGCATAATTGCGTACGGGGAGTCAAAACAAGGTTAAAGCTGAGTAGTACATGCAAATAAGGGGACTAGAATATGAAAGAATAGAATAGTCACATGATCACATTATTTCCTGTTTAAGAGATGCATAACTAGCAGGGCTTGACATTAACCAGTAGTGGGTAAGACAGCCAGTAATCTTGAAGGAAGAGTATGTGAAGAGTATTCAGGAGGTAAAGAGGGAGTCAAGACAGGATCATGAGTCTGAAGCTTGAAGTCAAAGGTGTGATGTTGAAGGTTGTCAGTGTGCATGCCCCACAAGTTGGATGTCAGGTAGAAGAGAAAGAAATTCTGGAGTAAGTTGGATGAAGTGGTAGAGAGTGTTCCCATCGAAGAAAGAGTGGTGATTGGAGCACATTTTAATGGACATGTAGGTGAAGGGAACAGAGGTGATGAGGAGGTTCTGGGTAGGTATGGTCTTAAGGATAGAAATGTGGAAGGACAGATGGTTGCGTAGTTTGCTTAAAAGATGGAAATGACTGTGGTGAACACATACTTTAAGAAGAGAGGGGAACATAGGGTCACTTACAAGAGTGGAGGAAGGCTCACACAGGTGGACTACATCTTATGCAGAAGGAGAAATCTGAAAGAGATGGGAGACTGCAAAGCGGTGGTGGGGGAGAATGTAGCTTGACAGCATCGGATGGTAGTCTGTAGGATGACTTTGGAAAGCAAGAAGAGGAAGAGAGTGAAGGCAGAGCTGAAGATTAAGTGGGGGAAGTTACAGAAGGAAGAAGGTCGCACAGAGTTCAGGAAAGAGTTGATACAGGCTCTGGGTGGTAGGGAAGAATTACCAGATGACTGGGAAAGTATAGCAAAAGTAGTGAGGGAAACGGGTAGAGAGGTATGTGGTGTATCCAGTGGTCAGAGGAAGGAAGACAAGGAGACGGTGGTGGAATGAGGAGGTACAGGAAAGTATCCAAAGGAAGAGGTTGGCAAAGAAAAAGCGGGATAGTCAGGGAGATGAAGAAAGCAGACCAGGAGTATTTGGAATCTAGGGGCATGGCAAAGTGAGAGGTGGCAAAGGCAAAGACATATAATGAGCTGTATGAGAGGCTAAACACTAAAGAAGGAGAAAAGGACTTGTATCGATTGGCTAGACAGATCGAGCTGCAAAAGATGTGCAGCAGGTTAGGCTGATTAAGGACAGAAATGGCAATGTAATAACAAATGTCGAGTGTGTTGAGAAGGTGGAAGGAGTACTTTGAAGAGTTGATGAATAAAGAAAATAAACCGGAGTGGTGGCTCAGTTGGTAGAGCATCTGCCCCACACCCGGGAGGCAGAGGTTCAAATCCCGGCCGGGTCATGCTGAAGACCATATAAAAGTAGAACTTCCTGCCGCCCGCTTGGTGCTCAGCAATAATGGAATGGAGGAGGGAAATTTGTGGCGGCGCCTTGCATGGCAGCGGCCCTCTGATTCTACACTTGGGGTGTGTGTGATTAACACAGTAGATAGGTAAAGCACAATCTCGTTCTACTGTACATGATTGGTTGTTCAGTTGAATGACAATAAAGGGTGATTTAAAATGAGAGGGGGGGTGGAGGATGGATGAAGGAAAGATGGTGAACAAGGAAGTCCCGAGGATTAGCAAGGCGGAAGTGAGGGCAGCTTTGAAGAGGATGAGGAATGGAAAGGCGGTTGGTCTAGATGACATACCTGTGGAGGTATGGAGATGTTTATGAGAGATGGCAGTGGACTTTTTAACCAGATTGTTTAACACAATCTTGGAGAGTAACAGGATGCCGAAGGAGTGGAGAAGAAGTGTCTTGGTACTGAAGCGGATGATAAAATAAACGCAGCGATGAGAGTTTTAATTAGGTTTATTGAATCATACCGCCTTCACAGGATCCCCGCTCCGGTGCAAGTGTGAGCAGACCGGAGCGGGATCCTCAGGCTCTCAGAGGAGGAGACACAAAGTGTGTGTCCAGCAGCAGCAGTTGAAGAGAGAGAATGAGAGCGTGAGCATGGATTACAGTGCAGTATATATACCCAACTACAACAATACATAAAAGAGCATTCCCCAGCAGTTGGTATGATCAAAGAGATTGCAGAACAGGCATGAGACATTTGCATTTGAGAGACATACATCACAATAGGCAGATTACTGGCCTCTGCTCCAGCTGCAAGACAAAGAGGTTACAAGGCACATCTACATATTGATCTCAGTCTCTAGGTCACAGTAAGGACAGGACGCATGAACACAATGCATGAAAGGCACATTAACATCACAGTAGTGAGCCAGAAGAAGCGGGGCTGCCTGTAGACATTAATACACACATTTCACTGTTCAGTTAATTGCTCTAGCCAAGCACTGTGTCTGTCCAGTCTGTTGTGGGGGTTACACCAACCCGCCACAGTACCAATTTTCAAGAACAAAGGTGATGCTCAGAGCTGTAGTAACTACAAAGGCATAAAGTTAATCAGTCGCAAAGATGGATATGGTTATTAAAGCCAGGTGAAGAGGAGAGGTTCAAAGTGGGGGTAGGGTTACATCAGGGATCAGCTCTGAGCCCCTTCCTGTTTGCCATGGTGATGGACAGGCTGACAGACGAGATCAGGCAGGAGTCTCCGTGGAACATGATGTTTGCAGACGACATTGTGAGCTGTAGTGAAAGTAGGGAGCAGGTGGAAGAGAACCTGGAGAGGTGGTGGTATGCTCTGGAGAGAAGATTCAAGATTCAAAGGCTTTATTATCATGTGCACAGTTAAGAAATGCAACATTTCCTGAGCAATGAAATTCTTACTCTGCTCTCCAAACAAATGCCAAGGTAATAGATACACATCTACTAATAAGGTAATAACACACCTTAATGCTAAATACTAATACTAATGAATACTAATAACACACATTAGGCAATTAGGACACCTTAAACACACCTTAATATTAAATACTACTACTAATAAATACTAATAAGATAAGATAAGCCTTTATTAGTCCCACAACGGGGAAATTCCAGGATTGCAACAGCACAGGGATAGCAACACTCAGAGCAACAATCAGAAGGCAAGAAAAAAAAAAAAAAAAAAGCAAGCAAGCAAGAGCAGCTAATATACATATGTACATATTACTATAAATATATATATATATACACACAGACACGCAGTGTAGAGCATTGTAGCTGGATGGGATAAATATATGAGTATATAAACACACAGTACAGAGCATTGCAGCTAGATGGAATAAATATGTAAATATATAAACACAGTGCGGAGCAATGTAGCTAGATGGAATAATATGTAGATATATAAACACACAGTACGGAGCATTGTAGCTAGATGGAATAAATATGTAAATATATAAACACAGTGCGGAGCAATGTAGCAGGATGGGATAAATATATGAGTATATAAACACACAGTACGGAGCATTGCAGCTAGGTGGAAAAAATATGTAGATATATAAACACACAGTGCGGAGCATTGTAGCTAGATGGAATGAATATATAGATATATAAATATAAACATAAACATAAACACACCCGGTGCGGAGCATTGTAGCTAGATGGAATAAATATGTAAATGTATAAACACACACAGTGCAGAGCATTGTTGCTAGATGGGATGAAACAGCACAACCGTCTACTTAGTTATCCTACATGGTATGATTATGTGCCCATACATATTCTCACCCTCCGTAGCTACCGGTATTTTCCTAGTTGTATGCTGGAGGGGACCATTGTGTAAGTCTATTGCATCTTTTGCATTCAAAAAACTATTAGGTTGTTACGTCTTTTTGCTATCTCTGCGAGCAGCCCTGCTTAGGTTGTACAGTCTGACTGCCGTTGGTAGGAAGGAACTGCGAAACCTCTCGGTTGTGCACCTGGGATGATGTAGTCTGCTGCTAAATGAGCTCCTCAGTGCATTCAGTATGTCCTGCATAGGGTGGAACTCGGACTCCAGCAGAGATGACAGTTTAGCCACCGTCCTTCTCTCTCCTATCTCCTCCATTGGATCAAGGCGCTGCCCCAGGACGGAGCTAGCTTTCTTGATCAGTTTGTTCAGTCTCTTCCTATCGGCTGCAGTAATGCCACTGCCCCAGCAGACCACTCCAAAAGTGATGGCTGATGCCACCACCGTGTCATAGAATGTCTTCAGCAGTGCCCCTTGTACACCAAAAGCCCTGAGTCTCCTCAGTAGGAACAGCCTGCGCTGTCCCTTCTTGTAGAGTGCATCAGTATTGTGTGACCACTCTAGTTTATTGTTCAGATGAACACCCAGGTACTTGTAGGATGTCACCATCTCAATGTCTGTTCCCTGTATATTTACTGGTGCTGTGAGGGGTTGTCCTTGCCTGCGGCAGTCCACCACCAGCTCCTTAGTTTTCCTCGCGTTGATCTGGAGGCAGTTCCGATGGCACCAGTCCACGAAGTCCTGGATAAGCCCTCTGTACTCAGCTTCATCTCCATTGGAGATGAGGCCAACGATCGCAGAGTCATCAGAGAACTTCTGTAGATGGCAGTGTGTTGTGTTGTGTGAGAAGTCCGCAGTATAAAGAGTGAACAGGAAGGGAGCCAACACCGTTCCCTGGGGGGCCCCCGTGCTACTGATGATCGTGTCGGACACACAGTCCCGGGTTCTCACAAACTGAGGCCGGTTCGTGAGGTAGTCCAGGATCCATGATGACAGGTGCTGGTCCACCCCTGCGCGCAGCAGCTTGTCCTTCAGGATCATCGGTTGGATGGTGTTGAAAGCACTGGAGAAGTCAAAGAACATGATCCTCACCACATTCCCGGGCTTCTCCAGGTGGGACAGAGAACGGTGAAGGAGGAAGATCACCGCATCCTCCACCCCAATACCATGCTGGTAGGCGAACTGGAGTGGATCCATCGCTGGTCCCACCAGGGGGCGGAGGTGAGCAAGGAGCAGTCTCTCCAGGGTCTTCATCAAGTGGGACGTCAAGGCCACCGGTCTGTAGCTGTTCAGGTCTTTGGGGTGGGAAGTTTTTGGTACAGGTACCACACAAGATGTTTTCCACAACTGTGGTACCCTCCCCAGCTTCAGGCTCAGGTTGAAGATGTACGTCACAATCCCACACAGCTGGTCTGCACAGGACTTGAGGAGCTTTGCGCTGATGCCTTCCGGTCCCGACGCCTTCCTCGCCTTGATCTTCCTCAGCTCCGTCCTCACCTGGGTCCTGGTCAGGGTCAGGATGGGGGGCTGTGTGTTGGGAGTGGGGGGGTGTTGGTGGAGTGGGGAGTGGGCAGCAGGACTTGATGTCTTTACAGGCAGCAGTGGTTGTTGTGCAGTCAGGGGGGAGGGCGGTTGGTCAAACCTATTGAAAAACAAATTCAGATTGTTCGCCCACTCCCTGCCCCCCGTGGCCTGGGGGGAGGTATTCTGGAGCCCAGAGATGGTTTTGAGGTTTCTCCAGACCCCGCTGATGTCGCTCTGTTGCAGCTTGTCCTCCATCTTCCTCCTGAAGCTGTCCTTGCCTTCTCTGATCTTTCTCCTCAGCTCCCTCTGTACGGACTTCAGCATCTCCCTGTTCCCCGACCTGAAGATCTTCTTCTTCTCTCTCAGAAGTGTTTTAATCTCAGGGTTGATCCAGGGTTTGTTGTTTGAGCAACACCGTATGGTCTTGGTGGGAACGGATTTGTCCGCACAGAAGCTGAGGTAGCCCGTGAAGGTGTGAATGAGGCCATCGATGTCCTCACCATGTGGATCGCAGAGCTGCTTCCAGGCGGTGGCTTCAAAACAGCCCTTTAGAGTGTCCATTGCCTCCTCAGACCATAACATCACTGTGCGCATGGCCGGGGGTTGTCTGTGCACTAGGGGTTTGTACACCGGCCGGAGATGAACCAAGTTGTGATCCGATCTGCCGAGTTGGGGGAGTGGTGATGAGGTGTACACCTCCTTAGTGTTTGCGTAGAATAAGTCCAGTGTTAATAACACACATTAGTCAATTAGGACAGTTAAAGCAGTTAAACTAGAGGAAACAAGAAGAATGAAAATTGAAATTTTACCGGATGACTATAATGGACAATGGTATATTAATATTTGAGATGATATGAACCTGAGATGGCATAAGCCTGTGTACAATGTGCAAATGAGCAATGTACAAATTAGCACCCAGTGTGAGAATTTCTCTGTCATGATAATACCTAGTAGACTGTACAATGATTATTTAGCAGCAGAGATGATATGGACATGAGATGGGGTGAGACTATGTACACTGTGCAAGTGAGCAATGTGCATATTTAGCAACCAGCATGTGAATTCCTATTTGCAAAGCTGTGTCCGGAGTTTATTATTTATTCACGAGTCTGATGGCAGTGGGACAGAAGTTTTTTAGTCTGGATGTCCTGCATTTCACACTTCTGTATCTCCAGCCTGAGGGTAGAAGTGTGAACATTCTGTGCTGGGGGTGGGTGGGGTCCTGGAGGATGGTGGCAGTTCTCCTTTGGACTCTGCAGTGGTAGATGCTCTGCAGAGAGGGGAGTGGATTCCTGATGATCTTCTTCGCTGTCTTCACCACTCTCTGCAGGCATTTGCGGTCCAGGGTAGTAGTATTGCTGTACCACACAGTGATGCAGTTGGTCAAGATGCTCTCAATGATGCAGCTGTAGAAATTGTAGAGGATCTTGAGGGACATGCCAAACTTCTTCAGCTTTCTCAGAAAGTACAGCCACTGTTGAGCTCCCTTAACCAGCTCTGTGGTGTTAAGTGCCCACATAGGGTCCTCACTGATGTGGATGCCCAGGTATTTAAAGCTGCTCACTCTCTCCACCTCAAGCTCCCGGATGAACAGCGACCGATGGGGTCTCCACTCCCATTCCTCATGTCCACTATCATCTCCTTCAACTTGTCCGTGTTGAGGGTGAGGTTGTTGTCCTCACACCATGACACCAGGCTAGCCATCATTGTCACCAGTGTGGAGAGTGTTGGAAATGAGGAGGCCGGGTTACGAGCAGACGAAGTTTATTAACACTCTCTCATCATTCATACACAGAAAAGCATGTAAGCATTCAGGCATGGTTCTCCTTTATATCTCCACCGCTCATCTCACATCTGCGTGACATTCCACATCACACTGCATGACATCCAACATCACAATACATTCACCCTTAAACCCCCTGTCCACTGTTTACCCTCTGCTTCCTGACTGAGACACTGTCTGACTCACTCAAGCCCCTACAGCTCTACAATATGCATTTTGTGTCTGCTAACCACCCCCCCCCCCCCGACAGAGTTTCAGTCGGCACGTCTTTTGGGCTTCAGTCTCCTCCCATATCTGCTGTAACGGGGGTCTCTGTGCCAGCGGGGGGCTGCTGTATGTTTGTCTGACTGCGGATGGGCTATGGCGAGGGGGGGAGGAAAACCGCTTTGCCCGTGTGGCTGTCCTGGTGAATCGTTTGCCTGGGGAGTTCTCAGTGGGGGGTCTTCCACGCCGAGGGGCCCGGGCCAGCAGCACTTGCTCGTCCGCCACTACAAAGGCGGGCTTAAGTCTGTCTATGCATATTTTCTCCCGACGCCCCCCCAAGTCTAGCAAAAAATGCTTGTCCCCTGTTTCCAGCACTCTGAACGGGCCATCATAGGGTGGGCGCAATGGCGGACGGTGGGCATCGTGTCTGACGAACACGAACTCCCGTTCTTCAAAGTTTTTGGCACAAAAGCGCGTGGAAAACAGTGGTGGGCCGGGCCGGGCAGCATGCCTGTGTCTGCACTACGCTGCAAACGCTGAGACGTGCAGCTGTCCGGCTCGGGATTATCTGGCAAAAATTCCCAGGTCAGTTTAACAGCATTCCTCTTCTTTCCATGATTCTGGGGAATGTACAATCCCTGAGAAATAAAGTAGATGAAATTCAAGGGAATGTACACTACCAGAAGGACTTCAAGAACTGCTGTGTCATGGCTTACACGGAGACGTGGCTTACGGCACAAGACCCGGATGCGGACCTGTGTATTGACAGCTTTGGAGCCCCACTTCACTCGGATCGGCAGGAAGAGGTAACGGGGAAACGTCAGGGGGGCGGCGTATGTTTATATATTAATAAACAGTACTGCACATCTGTCACGGTCAGAGAGCGCATCTGTACACCCGATGTGGAGCTTCTGTCCGTATCGCTACGCCCCTTTTATCTGCCCCACGAGTTCCCCCAACTTTTCATCACGACTGTGTACATTCACCCAAGGGCGGACGTTGACTCCACCTCCAGCACCGTCTTTGATGTGGTACAGCGGCTGCAGTCAATTTCTCCAGAGGCTCCAAACTTTATTCTTGGGGATTTTAACCATGTTTCTTTAAAGAAGACACTTAAAAACTTTTATCAGTATGTCTCCTGCCCAACCAGACGAAAAAAAGACATTGGACCTGTGCTATACGGACTGGGAGGTTTTCACACTGTCCTGCGAGGATGATTTGGACTCTTTGGTAGACGTCACATGCTCATACATGGCTTTCTGTAAAAATATGATCGTTCCACGTAAACGTGTCAAAATATATCCCAACAACAAGCCATGGGTTACAAAATCAGTTAAATCCTGCTTACAGAGGAAAGCACTTGCCTTTAAACAGGGGTCTGTTTCTGAGCTACAGGTTGCCACAAAAGAGCTGAAGGCTGAAATTTTAAGAGCAAAACAGAATTATAAATCAGAATTGGAAAGCAAGATGGCAACAAAGAAACTTGGTTCAGCCTGGGCCAGTTTGAAATCTATTGCAGGCCTTCAGAGCACAGAGCGCAGTAATCGTGTGTTTTTAGATGGTTTTAACTCAGACACAGAGCTGGCTAATGCTCTTAATTGTTTTTATGGTCGTTTTGATTCCTCTGATTTTAGCACAGAAACCCAAGATTTGAAACAGAAACTCAAAGACAATCAGCACTTTAATACTGAGGTGCAGGATATTAAAAGGGAGTTCTGTGCTGTAAAAGTGAACAAAAGTCAGGGCCCTGATAATATATGTGGGCGATTGGTAAAGTCCTGTGCACATGAACTGAGTCCTGTATTTCATTACATTTTCAATAAGTCCTTACAGACACAACATGTGCCCAAGATCTGGAAAGATGCCGTGGTTGTTCCCATTCCAAAATCCAGCTGTCCTAAAACGGTAAACGACTTTAGACCAGTTGCTTTGACTTCAATTTTAATGAAAATTTTTGAAAAACTGATCAGATTTGAGGTCCTAAAGCAGACTGAACATGCATTGGATCCTCTGCAGTTTGCCTATAGGCCTCACAGAGGAGTGGAGGATGCCACTGTCACTCTGTTTAACATGCTTTTCAAACATCTGGATTTTAATGGGACACACGCCAGGCTTTTATTTGTGGACTTTTCCTCCGCCTTTAATACAATCCAACCTCATATTTTAGTTGAAAGGCTCCTGCAACAATTTGATTTGAGCAATAATCTGGTGGGTTGGATTCTGGATTTCTTAACCAACAGGACACAGAGAGTAAGGGTCAATGGTACATTGTCTGACCAAAAGTGCTCTTCTACTGGCTCTCCTCAGGGGTGTGTGTTGTCACCACTACTCTTCATCCTGTACACAAACATGTGTCGGAGCAGACATGACAACAGACACATTATAAAGTATGCTGATGATTCAGTTATTGTCAGTCTCCTCCAGGATGGTGAGTGGCCACGGCCCAATAGTTGATGATTTTGTTCACTGGTGTGAGGGTTCCTACCTGCAGCTGAATACGACAAAAACTGAAAATATGATTATTGACTTTAGGAGAAAAACTCCCAGGCACAAAGTCACCGTACTAAAAGGCCAGACCACTGAATGTGTACAATCCTACAAATATCTTGGGACGATTATTGGTAGTAATTTAAACTTTGAAGAGAACTGTGAAAGGGTGTGCAAAAAGGGTCAGCAACATTTGCATTGTTTGAGGAAACTTGCACGCTTCCAAACTGACCGAACCATAATGACAATGTTTTATCGGGCTTTTATTGAATCTGTTTTATCCTTTTCTTTAGTGTCATGGTTTGGTCAGATAAAACTGAAACAGAGGAAATCCTTGGATCAGGTAGTTAGATGGTCCAGTCGTTTGCTCGGTGAGTCACAGCTGAGCCTGGCATCCCTGGCATCCCTTTTTAAATGATGACTCCCACCCTTTGCACTGCCACTTTCAGCTTCTTCCCTCAAGACGGAGGTTTGCTGTCCCAAAAAGTAAAACCCAGCGCTACAAAAACAGCTTTGTTCCTGCTGCTGTCAAAGAGTTGAACAGGTTGTAACAATATATTGCACATAATTTAGTTACCTATTTATTAACTCCATTTTATATTTACTTATTTTTGTAGGATTTTTATTTGGGTTCTGAATCTTTTATTGGGTTTTAGACCTTTGAGTTTTTAACCTCTTTGACTAGTCTTTAACTTTTTAATATGACCCTTCCCTCTTATCTCTGGTTTTTCTCCCATCTCTTTGTCTTTATATCCTGATTGACGGAGCCTTGAGTATTTTTATCATGCTTATAGTCAGCTTCATGTGTGCCTGTGTTTGTGTTTATGTTGAATGTAATTGTGGTTTGTAAATATGGATGTCACCAGACTGCAAAACAAATCTACCTACGGGTACAAATAAAGTAACCTGAACCTGAACCTGAACCTGATCTCCCTCCTGTAGGATGCTTCATCACCACCAGTGATGAGTCCTATCACTGCTGTGTCATCTGCAAACTTTAAAATGATATTGTCCTTGTGGGAGGCAACACAGTCATGGGTGAAGAAGCTGTAGAGGATGGGGCTGAGAACGTAGCCCTGTGGGACACCTGTGCTCGTAATGATGCTGGCTGAGGTCCTGTTACCCATCCTGACATACTGAGGCCTGCCAGTCAGGAAGTCCAGTAGCCAGTCACAGAGGGTGGGGTGCAGGCCAAGTGAAGACATTTTGTAGTTGAGTTTGTGGGGGATGACTGTGTTGAAGGCGGAGCTGTAGTCGACAAAGGGCAACTTGATGTAGGAGTCTTTATCTTCCAGGTGGGAGAGAGAATAATGGAGTGCTGCAGCAATGGTATCTGAGGTGGACCTGTTGGGCCAGTAGGTGTACTGCAGGGGGTCCAGGGTATCCAGTATGCTGTCCTGAATGAGGGGCAGCACCACTCTCTCGAAGCACTTCATGATGATTGGAGTGAGTGCTACTGGCCTGTAATCATTCAGACAGGTCAGCGGGCTCTTTCTGGGGAGGGGTACGATGGTTGTGGTTTTGAAGCAGGAGAAGACTATGTTCTGGTTGAGGGAGAGGTTGACGATGGATGTGAGAACATCAGTCAGCTTGGCAGCACATGATCTGAGAGTCCACCCAGGGATATTGTCTGGTTCTGCTGCCAGCGGGGTTTGATATTTCTCAGTGCTTTGTTTACCTGGCCTGATGAGACTTTTAGTCTGCACTGTAGCTGGAGGTCTCAAAGCGGGTGTAAAAGATGTTGAGATCATCTGTCAGGCTGTCTGTGGAGCTAGTGGTGTTGCTGTTGGTCCTCTTGTAGTCTGTGATGTGCTGCAGGCCTTGAAACATGGAGACCTGGATCGGGAGTGGAGTAGAGGCTGTCCAGCTTTTCTCTGTACTGCCTCTTGGCTGTTGTTATAGCCTTCCTCAGTCCATACTTTGCAGCTTTGTACTCAACCTCAGTGCCTGATTTAAATGCAAGAGAGCGAGCACGCAGCATCTGACGTACCTGACTGTTGATACAGGGCTTCTGGTTGGGGAACTTCCTGACTTGTATGGTGGGTATGATGGTGTCAACACATGTGCTGATGTACCCAGTCACATACTCAGCATAGTCCTGTATGTTTACAGAAGAGCCCTCCCGGGTGGCTGCAGCTTTAAACACATCCCAGTCTGTCCGGGCAAAACAGTCTTGCAAGGTGCTCTCAGCCTCTGGAGTCCAGCATTTAATTGGTTTAATAACAGGGTTTGTTTGTTTGTTTCAGTTTTTGTTTGTAGGCCCGGTACATAAACAGGGAGATGTGATCTGACTGTCCGAAGTGGGGGCGGGGTGCTGCTCTGTATGTACCGTGTATGTTTGTGTAAACATGATCCAGTGTGTTCTTATCACGGGTGGGAATGTCCACATGCTGGTAATATTTGGGAAGCACAGTCCGTAAATTGCACTGGTTAAAATCACCAGCAACAATGAAAACAGCATCGGGATGAGATGTCTCCTTGATGTCTCTGCGCTGATGACGTCATGGAGCTTGCGTAGCGCTGCTGTGTAGTTGCTTCGCGGGCAGATGTAAACAGTAGCCAAAAACACAGCAGTGAATTCCCTCGGCAGATAATAGGGGCGGCATTTCAGCAGTAAAAATTCCATCAGGCGAACAGTGCTTGTAAACAGTCTGTACATCTCCACACCACAAGTTGTTTATAAACACACACATCACCCCCCCTTCTTGACTTACCCATGGCTGATGTCCAGTATGCCCGATGTACTGTGAGTCTTTAGTTGAATGGCAGACTCAGGGACTTTGTCTGAAAGCCAGGTCTCACA
The DNA here is from genome assembly GCA_020510985.1 of Pholidichthys leucotaenia. NCBI lineage: Eukaryota > Metazoa > Chordata > Actinopteri > Cichliformes > Pholidichthyidae > Pholidichthys > Pholidichthys leucotaenia. The sequence goes on from CM035844.1 coordinate 32,518,315, forward strand.
GAAAATTAGAGCGCAGCACTCTCTGATCTCCCGCTGGTCTTTAATCCTTGCACTTAGTTCGTTCAGCTTGTTTTCCAGAGACCGTACGCTGGCTTGCAAGAGGCTAGGTAGTGGTGGGAGGCTAGCATGAGCGTTTAGCCTAGCATGTAGCCCCACTCTCTTGCCTCGCTTGTGGTGCTGCTTCCGACGCGCTCTCTTGGGGTCAGCATGCTCATACAGGCTCGGTGCATCGGGGCCTTCCCAGGGGTGATGATGCTTGCTGTAGGGACGGACAATGCATTGTAGCTCGGGTGATATATTCATCCATCCATCCATCTTCTACCGCTTTTCCGGAGGTCCAGGTTGCAGAGGCAGCAGTTCAAGCAGAGAGGCCCAGACTTCCCTCTCCCCAGCCACCTGCTCCAGCTCTTCAGAGAGGATACCAAGGCGTTCCCAGACCAGCTGGGAGACATAGTCTCTCCAGCGAGTCCTGGGCCTGCCCCAGGGTCTCCTCCCAGTGGGACGTACCCGAAACACCTCGAGTGGGAGGCGTCCAGAAGGCATCCTGATCAGATGCCCATACCACCTCAACTGACTCCTTTCAATGTGGAGGAGCCGCGGTTCTACTCAAAGCCAGTAAATTCCATTTGACTGCTTGTCTTGGTGATGTCCAGCAATGTCTGTCGGTCGTATGTTAGCAGTGAGTGACATTTATGCACTACAGAAAGCGCAGCAAACATGCAAAGAAGAATGAAAAGTCGGCATTTGAGAATGGAATGAAAGTCAGTAGAAGCAAGACAGAATACATGAGTGTGAATGAGAGGGAGGCAGGTGTAACAGTGAAGATGGAAGGAGTTGAGGTATTGAAAGTAGATAAGTTTAAATACTTGGGGTCAACCATCCAAAGCAATGGAAAATGCACAAGAGAGGTGAAGAAGAGAGTGCAGGCAGGGTGGAGTGGGTGGAGACGAGTGTCAGGGGTGATTTGTGACAGAAGGGTAGCAGCAAGAGTGAAAGGGAAGATTTACAAGATGGTTGTGAGACCTGCTACGATATATGGTTTGGAGACTGTGGTGCTGACAAAAAAGAGCTGGAGGTGGCAGAGTTGAAGATGCTAAGATTTTCATTGGGAGTGACTAGGAGGGACAAGATTAGAAATGAGTATATCAGAGGGACAGCTCAGGTTGAGCGGTTTGGAGACAAAGTAAGAGAGGCAAGGCTGAGATGGTTTGGACATGTGCGGAGGAGGGATAGTGGATATATTAGACAAAGGATGTTGAAGATGGAACTGCCAGGCAGGAGGGAAAAAGAAAGATGACAGAGAAGATTCATGGATGTAGTGAAGGAGGACATGGAGAGGGTTGGTGTTACAGAAGAAGAAGCAAGGGATAGGGTGAGATGGAGACAGATGATCCGCTGTGGCAACCCCTAAAGGGAGCAGCCAAAAGAAGAAGGGTAAGACAGCCAGCCCCACTAGTTACTTTGGTGGACTGTAGTTTTCTCACGCAACAGCTAAATAATAAGCCTATAGCAATGTGAGACTACAAAACTACAACTCCCATGAGCACTATCTGCACGGACAGTGTATTATCGTTGGTCCACTGTCACTGTGGGCGTGGTCTGGCTTAACTCCCAGTGCAGTACACTGGACTGCTCCAGGCTGGAGTACAAAAGAACTCATGGACACTGTGCTACGCAGGCTGGTTCATTTTGTGGCCAGAAACGGTGCAGAACTGACAGCAGGCCAGCCAGCAGAACACACCTGTCCCTGCTCTCAGCAATCAGATCACCAGGATCCACCTGATCCTCCGTTGTCACAGTGTGAGTAGATAAATTTTGCTCTTCCCCCACATCAGCTCTACCTCTGTGGTTAAATATGATTATTTTTAGAGCAAGAAGCTCCTGTTTACTGTTGCAGCTGTACAAATTTAAGTTTTTGTATGACAGAGGGGAAAAGTAACTAAACTTTGTGTTGCTGTAAAGAGCAAATGAAGCTTCTTCTGAGGTGAACTTTTGTTTATCTGTAATTATCTATGATATCTGTGATATGCAACTTTTTCATGGAAGTAAAACCTCCAATTGTGTATTTTTAATGTGCTGGTCCAGGGGTGTCAAACATGTGGCTCGCAGGCCAAAAACAGCCACCAGGGATTCCAAGTTTTTCTCTGAATTTACAGCTTTCTTTCTAGAAAATTTCTGACTTTTTCTACTGATTAGAATTGCTCATGTAAATTTGAGACATTTTTCTCCTTAAGATGAGACTTTTTATCCTCTCATCTTCTTTTTCTGGTGAAAATGGGTAGTGTCGATGTAGATTAAATTCATCAGCAACTACTAATGACCTTGTGCAGCCCTGAACGGGTGTCCCAATTCATAGGGGTAATTTTCAACCTCTATCAAGGGTCAATGGGTAGGAGTAGGCAAAGGGGAAGGGGTAGGGATACAAATGAAAAGGGTAACCTGAATGAAAAACACTGCAAAGGTGTCTGAGAGAGCTCTCAAAGCTAGCTACTTAGTAGCTAAACTTGTAGCCAAATAAAAAAAAGGCACACATTGTAGCAAAGATACTAATTCTACCTGTTTGCAAGGCTGTTGTGAATGAGATTCTTGTCCTGATGCAGTTAAAGAAGTAACTAAAGTCCCTCTCTCAGATAAACACAATTGCCAGACATATTCATAACGTGGCTGCAAATATTGAAAATGTTTTTAAAAAGATACACAGTAGAGGGATATTTGTTTTGCAACTTGATCAGTCTACAGATATAAATGGACATGTGCCACTCCTGGCCAATATGCAGTTTGTGGACGGAGATGCTATCAGGGAAAATTTCCTAATTTACAAAGAATTATCAGAAAAAAAACAGGAAATTTTTCAGGTCTTATCAGAGTATCTTCAACAAGGAGGACTTGAGCGGGAAAACTGCATGAGTGTCTGTACTGATGAAGCAGCCGCCATGGTTGGGTGCAGCAAAGGCTTCATTAGTAGAGTGAAAGAGAGACATGCAGATGTTGTTTTGCACTGAATGAGTATAAAGTAATTTCAAGACTGAATTGTCATTGCACATGCTGTAATAGGCTGCAGAGTGTCATTTTGTAACATTTTGATTGGTGGTGTGCCACGGGATTCCTTCAATGTAAAAAATGTGCCATGGCTCAAAAAAGATTGAAAAACACTGCTGTAGAGAACAATATATACATCTGATTTAGTCAAAGATATTTTATTATAACTTTGGTTTCCCGTTCTTTGAAGATAAGTTTGCCTCACCAGCAAAGAGTATGAAAACCTAAAGACTATACTGTCAGGACACAAGTGACTAATTTACCAAACATACAAACCATGCAAAGAATTCTATTATAGCAGTAAAAATAATGATAAAAATGTTAAAGTTGAATACATACAGTAGATTACTGCATGCACCTGCTTTACCCATGCAGTAATCCATGTATTCAAACTGCAGTCTCTAGTACTGTTTTTACAGTAACACGATTTAATAGTGCCTTTTGATGAGATTTTATTATTGTCTTCTCTCATTGTTAATCTTTAACATAAAACAAGCAAACGAACTTAATGTTTTGATGTTTTTAATGTCCAGTATTTCACTATTATCAGCAGAGTTAATGTGAGAGAGATATATGCAGGAAAACAAGATTGTAGAATTCAAACATACTGTATGTAAAAAAACAAAAAACAAAAAACACAATACAGAAGAACAAATCAGAAGGAAAAGGACAAACAAAATAATGTCAAAAATATACTTTTTTTTTAAATTGATGAACTAAATGGATGGAAGGCTATCACATCAGAGAACTCCTCCTTGACTCCTCAAAGCTCAAAGACAGAGTAACTGTTCCACTGCCAAAGCTCACCCTCGGCCTATGCTTTCCCGAGACTGTGTCGCAGTCATTGCCATTGGTCTTGAGGCTGATGGATGAAGACGGACTTGAAGCAGATGAACCACTGATGCTGTTAGACCTTTTTCTTGAAGCTGTGTTGTGTTTCAATGTGGCTTTTGCAGCCACTTTGAAAGCATGGGCTGCAGTGCTGCATCTGACCTCTTCAGTGGTGTTCCTCAAGGGTTTGAAGAGGATGATGTAGACTTTGTTGAAAAAGATGCATGCCAGCATCCCAAAGCTGGAAGCCAGAATAGCAATGACCTCCACAGCTGAAACAAACTTGCCATGGGTGCTAAAGTATGCAGGGATAAATGAGATCCAAACAATGAAGAATATGAGCATGCTAAAAGTAATGAACTTGGCCTCAGTGAAATTTTCTGGAAGCTTGCGTGACTTAAAAGCAAAAAAGAAACATATAGCTGCCAAGAGGCATGTATAGCCAATGAGAAAGCCAAGACCCATCACAGAGCCCTCAGTGCATGTGATAAAGATGATCTCATCAATGTCATAATTCCTATAGCTAGAAGGAGGAGCATTGTATAGCCAGACCACACAAATTATGACTTGGACAAATGTGGACAGGAACACCAGGAGAAACTGCAAGTTTAATCCCCACCATTTACGATGGAGACTTGTTGGAATCTTTGCCTCAAATACCAAAAGCACTCTGTTGGTTTTCACGAGAATGCAGGAGATACAGAGAACAAAACTGATCCCATAGGCCGGTTGACGTAGACGGCATGTCCAATCCTGTGGCTCTCCAATAAAGATTAGAGAGCTGGAGAAGCAACAGATAAGTGAGAACAGGAGGACATAAGACAGTTCTCTGTTGGTGGCTTTTACTATCGGGGTATTGCAAAATTTGAAAAAGACTCCAATCACAAAGGTTGTCAAGACAATACCCATCACTGCACATATGGCCAAAGCTATCCCAAATGGTTCTGTCCAGGAAAGAAACTCAATTTCCTTCAAGAAGCAAAATGTGTGATTCCCATTAGACCAGGAGTTGTTTGGACACTTGGTGCAAATGCTGGCATCTGTATTAGTACAAAACATCAATATTAACAAAATATAAAAACATTCTTGCTGTATATTGTTGAACGTAGGCTTCTCCTTACCTTTATGATTACTGTATTCTCCATCTGAACACTCAGTGCATTCAAAACAACAAGTGGGCATACTATCAATGATCCCCTTTCTTGTGCCTGGTTCACAGTCCTCGCTGCAGTTAGAGAAGGGCACCTGCAGATTATATATTTAAAAAAAACAAATACAGGAGAAGAGCAGACATCATTACCAGGGCAGTTGTATTCAGAGCTTGAGCTCCTTAATTGGTCAATATTGTGCAAAATTATGTTTGAATGGGTTTGACCTTATAAAACATGCCTATGGGTCACATGTATGCCATTTCTGTACCACCAGGGACTACTGGCAGAAAATAGCAGTCTTGCTAAAACCCGGTGCAACACATCTCGCCTTGTTTTAAGCAAGGATTTTTGTGTGGTCTCCTACAGCGCCTTCACTGTCTGTGGATGTGGGAAATCAGACACAGCCCACACTTTATCAGCGGAACCACGTTCTTAGATGAGATGCGATGGCCCAAAAAATTAATTTCCGGCAACCCGAACTGACATTTTGCTGGGTTAACTATCAAACTGTGGGCCTCCAGCCTTTGGAAAACCTGCTTCAAATGAGAGAGGTGTCCCTCCTCAGACGTGCTAGCCACCAGAACGCCATCCAGGTAGATGAACACGAATGGCAAACCACGTCCATCATCCTCTGAAAAGTTTGAGCCGTGCCCTTAAGTCCGAATGGCACGCATAGAAAATCAAAATGGCTGAAGGGTGTTATTACCGCTGTTTTTGAGACGTCTTCTGCGCGCACTGGGACCTGGTGGTAGCCGTGGACCAGATCCACCTTAAAGAAAATGGACGTCCCGGCCAGGTGCACTGAAAAATCCTGTATGTGAGGGATTGGGTAATGGTTGTGCTCTGTAACGTTGTTCAGGTGACGAAAATCATTGCACGGCCACCATGAACCATCGGACTTTTGTACCATATGCAGCGGGGAAGCCCAAGGGCTATTGCAGTGCCTAATGATCTCTAAACGTTCCAAGTTAGCAAACTCTTCCTGCACGTTGGTTTGCTTAGTTGTGTTGAGGCAGCGCGGGTGCATGAAAACCAGAGGGTCCCGTGTGCTCATAAAATGCTCAACCCCATGCTTGGTCACAACAGTGGAAAAATTAGGCACTGTGAGTGAGGGAAAATCAGAAAGTAAGCGCTGATACACATCCCCAGGGACTAAAAAATTAGTATGTGCTAGTGGCCCAGCTCCTCAAGTTATACAAGGCAGTGAAGAAACAGAAACAGTGTCAACCAAACGTATATTAGCACCATCTACAAGGAGACCATGAGCACACAGAAAGTCAGCACCTATGGCAGCTCCCACAAAGTCCCACTTGTAATAGCGCCCATGAAAACATACAGTCACTGACCTTTCTCCAAAAGTCCTGATAGGGGAGCTATTAGCGGCAGTTAATGACGGGCCACAACCTTCCGCTAGTCCATCAGAACCAGTCGGCAGAATAATGCTCTTCTGGGAACCAGTCGACCAAAAACTGTCTCCTGGAACGTGTGTCCTTGAGGAAAAACGGCTTCTCCTTGTCGCCAGCGGTCACAGCTGCTACTGACCGCTGGCTGGTCTGTTTCCCGATGTCTTGAAACTGCATGGTGGGAGGCAATGCCGAAATGCTGATGGTAGAAGCATATGGTCCTGGCTCGGCGTCTCCAAGTGGTTACACCCGCCACACCTGTCGGCTCAACAGCCTCTGTGGACACTGCCGAAGGTCCCGCTGTCACTGCCTGGGCACCAAAACTCCTGCTCACCAAGATAATGCTGTCCGCTTCTTCCTCCAGCGCCCTGTAATCTCTAGCAACCAGCAACGGTGAGTTGGCTAAAATGATCCGTGCTGAAGCTGGCAGTTTCCTGAGGAAGAGATGGGCGAAGAGAAAGGATCTGTCATCTGTGTCCAGCAGAGCTAGCATACTTTCCATCAACTCCACAGCCGAGCTGCCGCTTAACTCAGAGTGAGAGAGGAGTTTCTTTGCTCTCTCCCCATCAGAGAGGGTGTAACGCCATAATAGTAGCTGCTTGAGAGCGGCATATTTCCCCCTGGCTGGGGGGTCTCAGAGCAGGCTCATGGCGCGCTGGGTGGAGCACAGGGCTGGGTGGAGCACAGCGAAGTCACAACATAATGGTATCTTGTGTCATCTGCAGAAATCCCACGGAGGTCGACTTGAGCCTCATCGTGGATGAACCAGGCAGTGGGATCATGGAGCCAGAAGTCTGGGAGCTTGACTGCCACGGTGAATGAAGCTGGGTTCTTGGAGGGAACTTGTACTGCAGTAGACACTGCTGTTTTATAGGTTGTTTGTGTACATTTCTGTTTTCTTCATTTCCTAGGAACAGCCACTAAGAGCGAACACTGGGGCTGTCACATCAATCAAAACTGTTAGTTTTATTTTCTTATACACTTTCCCTGACAAAAGACCACTTTATTTTTTCATTGATGCAATCAATGCAGTAGCTCCTGCCTCTTTCCTTACAGTAAAGTGGTATTTGCTCACAAGAGATATTATTATATTGGTCTGTCTACACAAATGCAGACATGCATGCAAATTTTCACAGAAGATTACTTTATTTTGCATTAAGTCAGGTTTTCAAAAAATTCACTTCAAGGAGTTGAGGGGCGGTGCGGTGGTGGAGTGGTTAGCACTGCGGCAGCACAGCAACTCACCCTTGGCCGGGGGATCCTGGGTTCGATCCCAGCCCCCGACCAACAGTGATCTGTGTGGAGTTTGCATGTTCTCCCCGTGTCTGCGTGGCTTTACTCCAAGATTTCTCCGGTTTCCTCCCATATGCCAAAAATATGCAAGTTAGGTTAATTGGCATCAAACTGGGGATTCTAAATTGTCCTTAGGTATGACTGTGAGAGTGAATGGTTGTTTGTCTCTCTGTTTTGGCCCTGCGATGGACTGGCGATCTGTCCAGGGTGTACCCTGCCTCTCGCCCAAAGATGCTGGGATAGGCTCCAGCGCCCCCCCCCTCCCCCGCAACCCGAAAAGGATTAAGTGGAAGAGGATGAATGAATGAATGAGTTGATTGCTCACTTTATTTGCTAGTTAATTTTTTATTTCATTAAACTGGGATCTTAGTTTGCATCTTATTAACATGGGTAGTTATGCATCAGCTGACAAACTTGACCTTTATGGTCACAGCATGCTGTGATCACAAAATTCTGAACCATATCCATCTTTTCAAGTATGGTGACAATTTGGAAAGGAATTGATTTTCTGGCACATCTCTTAATAAAAATGGCTTACCTCTGTACCATATCCATTCCATAGAATCCTTGTCTTATCGATGAACAGTTTGGCTCCTCTCTTGACATGGATGTTGTAGTATCCAACTTCCTCAAACACCACAGAGCCATCTTCAGGAGACCTCTGCCAGTTGATGATAGTGTACTTTGCTTCCATATCTGCATTCTCACCAAAGTGCATCTTTTCTCCCATATGGCTGATGTAGTTCAAATGTCTAAGCTGCTTTAAAACCTATGAGATAGTGAAACCACATCTTGTAATAATTAACGTTTCCAGATTTGGAATTCAATTACTTAAATTGTAATGCATATTATTTTACCTGCCAAGCTTCCACTGTCTTTATGTCTGCACAAGAATTGTTAGCAAAAAGTCCATGTCCAGGTGTGCAAGTGAGAATGTCCTGCAGGGCCTGAGCTATGGAATAAACTGCTACATAAACATTATAGGTGATGCGAAGGTGTTTGTAGTCTAGGTATGGGGTCTCAACACTTGTAATATCTTCCTCACCGGTACACAAAGGCCTAAAACTAGTACTGCCATTCTCACTTTCTTGAAGTCTTGGGCTGTCTTGAAGGTAACAGTTGAAGGTTTCTTCCCAAAACTCTCTGACAAATTCATTATGACTACCTTTCTTTGGTTGGACCTGTTGCAAAAACTCTCTAAATCCTGGGATGCACCCTGCCTTCAAGGCAAAGCCAATTGTCCCTCCCACAATATCAAGATATTCTGGTCTAGCAACAAGAGAGGAGCTTGCCCATGCTTCACTGGCTAACCAGATACGATCTGTGATGTTTCTTCTGGCCATCTCTTTGATAAGAGGCTCAATGTCTGGGCCACTTGCAAACACAACAATTACTTTAGCTGTAGAGTTCTCAATTCTGTCAGCCAAAGCTTTAATTTCATGATCCTCAAAGTACTGAGAAATTAGTTCATTTAGATGAATGCAAATGTCTCTCTCTTCCATCTCCTTTTCAAACCTTTCAATCCCTGGTCGTCCATAGTCATCATCTGAAGCCACAGCAATGACCCAGTTCCACTGGAAGTACTCAATGGTGTCTGCCATGGCCGTGGCCTGGTAGTCATCTGTAGGAATGGTTCTCATGAAGGATTTGTACTGATTCTTGTTACTCAGTAGGCGACTAGAAGAGGCATAACTGATCTGAAAAAGGAAAGATTTGAGTGAATCAATTAAGTGCAGTTTTTTTGGCAATATTTTTTATTTGTCATTGTTGAGTATTGCTATCATGTTGATCAAGCATTATTCACATGTTGCATTTAGGTTGCGTGTATACCAAAAGCATTTTTTCTGCTGTGGGCGACTATTTTATATTCATTCTCTATGTAGTCCAGCGTCTACAGTGCTGAGCGCCCTTGGCGGCCGCCGCTTTTTGTAGTGGCACTCAGGGTGCTCAGAGCTGAAAAAATTTCTACTTTTCAGACTATAGCTGAGCTCGTCAATGTCAGATCTTTCAAAGCAGCCAATCAGAATAATGAAGGGTGGGACATAGGACGCCGGTACAGTCTGTACTCAGACTCCTGTTTTCTGTGTCATCATGTTTTGCATCCAGAGCTGCTACCAATGCTAGAATATGTTTCCTGTCCATTGTTATTTAGAGATTGTTATTAAAAAATAAGTAGAAAGTCTGACCATAGGAAAAGTGGAAGTGCTGAGCTGTGAGTGACAAGCTGTTGCTGGGGTACAGGGCACAGACTTTTATCCAGTACGCAGTGCACAAGCGCTGAAAAAAAAAGACATTCAGGGCGGTCGGGCGACAAAAAAGTGCATTTGGTGGACACGCAGCCTTACTGTTTAAAGTATGACTGCAGAGTGGTGTTTGCTCTACTTTAGCAGACACTGTCTTTTTAAGCAATCTGTTTTTCTTCACTAGGAGACCACAGTGGTAATGTTTGCAATCTCATGAAGAGACAGTCCTCCAACTGAAAATTACTATATAAAGTTAGTTTACTGGCAGGAATTATACCTTGTAGTTACATCTTTGAGAAAAAGCATCCTCTAGTGGTTGTGAAAATAACTACATGCAGTGAGATTGCAGAGAGGTGCCAAATGTGATCTGTTGAAAAAGTCTCTAAATATTATAAGCATTTATTGAGTAAAAGAAGTGACTCAGCAATGCTTGAGTGAAGAAGGGGGAAGAGTGGTCACTTGTAGTGAACTGCAGTTTTTGGTGCTGTCCTCCATCCACCATCTGCCTCTGTTATTCGCATTTGCTTTTAAAGTGCCTGTATTGTGGGTTCTGGTTTTTTTCCAGTTAATTATTATATATTATGACTGTGGCAGCTGCGGTGCAGGCGTAGTGTGGCTGACTGCTGATCAGAGGCTCAGGGGTTCAATTCCCGCTCTGTCTGCAGTCTGCATGTCGAAGTGTCCTTGAGGAAGACACTGAACCCCCAGTTGCTGCTGGTGGGTCAGGCCAGCACCGGTGCATGGCAGCTCCACTGCCATCAGTGTGTGAGTGGGTGGATAGCAGGATCTGTAAAGCGCTTTGGTCATCTACAGGTACATCTCAAAAATTAGAGTATTAAGAAAAAGTTCAATATTTTTTATCATTCATTTCAGAGAGTGAAACCCATATATTATATAGATTCATTACACAGAGAGTGATATATTTCAAGTGTTTATTTATTCTAATTTTGATGATTATGGCTTACAGCCCATGAAAACCCCAAATTCAGTTTCTCCAAAAATTAGAATATTACATAAAATTAATTAAAAAATAGGTTTTTTAATAGAAATGTTGGCCGACTGAAAAGTATGTCCATGTACACACTCAATACTTGGTTGGGGCTCCTTTTGGATTAATTACTGTATCAATGTAGCGTGGCATGGAGGTGATCAGCCTGTGGCACTGTTGAAGTGTTATGAAGGTCCAGGTTGCTTTGTTAGTGACCATTAGCTCGTCTGCATTGTTGGGTCTGGTGTCTCATCTTCCTCTTGACAATACTCCATAGATTCTCTATGGGGTTTAGGTTAGGAGACATTGCTGGCCAATCAAACACAGTGATGCCATGGTCATTAAACCAGGTTTTGATACTTTTGGCAGTGTGTGTGTGTGTGTGGGTGGGAGGGGGGGTGTACCAAGTCCTGCTGGAAAATGAAATCCGCTTCTCCATAAAGCTTGTCAGCAGAGGGAAGCATGAAGTGTTTTTTAATTTCCTGGTAGACGACTGCGCTGACTTTGGTCTTGATAAAACACAGTGGACAAACACCAGCAGATGACCTCTGTTCAGATAAAAGTAAATTTTGCATTTCATTTGGAAATCAAAGTCCCAGAGTCTGGAGGAATAGCGGAGAGGCACAGAATCTAAGTTGCTTGAGGTTTAGTGTGAAATTTCCACAGTCAGTGATGATTTGAGGAACCATGTCATCTGCTGGTGTTTGTCCACAGTGTTTTATCAAGATCAAAGTCAGTGCAGTCGTCTACCAGGAAATTTTAGAGCACTTCATGCTTCCCTCTGCTTACAAGCTTTATGGAGAAGCTGATTTCATTTTCCAGCAGGACTTGGTACCCCCCCCCCCCCCACACACACACACACACACTGCCAAAAGTATCAAAACCTGGTTTAATGACCATGGTGTAAAGGCTGGGTTAATCATCTCAGACTGGATGCAGAGGGTAAACAGAGAAGGACTATAGGTATTGAGATGACAGAGATTATGGTGAGGTAGCAGGAAGAAGTAGTGGGGGAGAAGGGTTGAATGTATTGTGATGCGAGATGTCATGCAGATGTGAGATGGGCAGTTGATATAAAAGGAGAGACCCTGGTGTATTGAGAGATGCTTTTTCCTGTGTATGACTGATGTGAGAGTGAATAAAGTTGTCTGCTGCATAAATCTGCCTCCGTTATTTACACTCTCCACACTGGTGACCCCTTGACGAATTATGGAACACGAGGCAAGAACCCCGGAGTCGGCCCGGACGGGAAGCCCCAGCAACGCGGCAAGCATCCCAGGAACGGCTCAGACATTAAGACTTTTGGTGAGAGAACACTGACTTTATCCCTACAGGGCCGCATGTACGAGTGGACTTTTGTCATAGCGGCATTGAGTTTCCCAATCCTGGGAGCTGATTTTCTGTGTGCACATGGGTTGCTAGTCGATGTTGCTAACAGATGCCTGGTTAATGCAATGTCTTTTGAGTCTCTCCCCTGTACAGCTCGAGGGGCCGGGCCAATAACACAAGCCAACGTCACAGCTCCAGGCGGTAAGTTCCACACACTGCTCACTCAGTTTCCAGCACTCACGGTCCCAACGTTTTCGGCGGCCAGCACTAAACACGGGGTGGAACACTTTATCACCACCACTGGGCCGCCTGCTTTCGCACGACCTCGGCGCCTGGACGCAGCTAAACTGGCCATAGCACGCGAGGAGTTTGCCAACTTGGAAAGGTTGGGCATTATCAGGCGCTCAAACAGCCCATGGGCATCCCCGCTACACATGGTCCCTAAGGCCGAGGGATTGTGGCGACCATGCGGAGATTTCCGCAGGTTGAATCACGCCACAGTGCATGACCGCTAACTGATTCCCCATATTCAGGATTTTTCCGTTCACCTCGCCGGGGCACACATTTTTTCTAAAATAGACTTGGTCCGTGGTTACCACCAGGTCCCAGTGCGCGCGGAAGACAAACCCAAAACAGCGGTAATAACTCAGTTTGGCTTGTTTGAGTTTTTACGCATGCCCTTCAGATTAAAAGGCGCGGCACAGACATTCCAACGCATGATGGATGTTGATGGTGTTGCGCAATCTGCTGTTTATGTTCGTCTACCTGGATGATATTCTGGTGGCCAGCGCGTCCGAGGACGAACACGTAACCCACCTCAGGACGGTTTTCCGAAGGTTGGAGGAGCATGGGTTAATAATCAACCCGGCGAAATGGTCGGCGTGACGGGGATTGATTTTTTGGGGCACCGCGTCTCACCGGAGGGAGTGATACCCTTGCCCGACAAGGTGCGTGCCGTGGCGAATTTTCCCCGGCCTCAGACGGTCAGGATGCTGCAAGAGTTTTTGGGGATGGTTAACTTTTATAACCAGTTCCTCTCCCGCGCAGCTCAGCTCATGCAGCCATTGTACGCCGCGCTCAAGAAACGGAAACCGGCGGACAGAGTCGAATGGACTCCTGAGCGGGAGCAGGCGTTCTCTGAGGTTAAAACAGCCCTGGCAAATGCCACACTGTTGGCGCACCCAGACCCGGCGGCCCGGATAGCGCTCACTACCAACGCCTTGGACGTGGCCATAGGGGCCGTCGTGGAGCAACGCATCGCTGGTTCTTGGCAGCCGCTCACTTTTTTCAGCAGGGCTTTGCGCGACAGTGAGCGTAAATACAACGTGTTCGACAGGGAGTTGCTGGCTCTCCACCTGGCCATACGCCACTTCCAGTTCTGGCTGGAAGGGCGCAGCCTCACCGCGTTCGTGGACCACAAGCCACTAACGTTCGCTATGGCCAAGGTTTCGGAACCATGGTCGGTCCGGCAGCAGAGACAGCTGGCCGCGATCTCGGAGTTTACGACTGATATTCAACATGTGTTGGGTAAACTGAATGTGGTGGCGGACTGCCTCTCGCACGCAGGAGTGGCCCCGGTCTGCGTGGGGGATAGATTATACAGCCATGGCCACAGAGCAGATTGGCAATGCAGACGTGTGCGCGCTCCAGTCTGGATCAACAGGGTTAAGGCTGGAGAGCAGAGTACTGCAAAACGGCAGCCCTCCCCTAATCTGCGATGTCTCCATGGGACGCCCATGCCCGCTGGTCCCAGTTGCTTGGCGCCGCCGAGTGTTTGTGTCAGTTCACGCTCTGGCGCACCCAGGAGTGCGCGTCAGTCAAAATGGTGGGAGAGAAGTTTGTATGGCCAGGCCTGCAAACAAGTGAAAGAGTGGGCTGCAGCCTGCGTAGCGTGCCAACGAGCCAAAGTACACAGACACACGAAGGCTCCTTTGGAGCCGTTTCGTATACCGGCTAAGAGGTTCGACCATGTTCACGTGGACCTCGTGGGCCTCCTCCTGCCATCGCAGGGGTGCATGCACCTTCTGACAGTGGTGGACCGCACCACACGCTGGCCAGAAGCAGTCCCGCTGGCGGCAACCACGTCCGCGGACGTGGCGCGTGCTTTTTTGACGACATGGGTGGCATGTTTTGGCATCCCGTCGGACATCACGTCCAATAGGGGCCCACAGTTTGTTTCCGACCTCTGGTCCACGATGGCCCGTAGCCTGGGTGTTGCAATTCATCGCACAGCTGTGTACAACCCACAGGCCAATGGGTTATGCGAGCGTTTCCATAGGTCACTGAAAGTAGCGCTCAAGGCTTCGCTGACGGATGGAAATTGGGTAGACCGGTTGCCGTGAGTTTTATTGGGGTTGCGTTCCGCACCAAAAGAGGATTTGGAGGCTTCCCCGGCAGAGCTTGTCTTTTCTCAGCCACTGCGGCTCCCCGGCGAATTTTTGCCAGATAATCCCGCACCAGACAACTGTCCGTCTCAGCGTTTGCAGCATAATGCAGACACAGGCACGCTGCCAGGCCCGGCCCACCACTGTTTTCCACTCACTTTTGTGCCAAAAACTTTGAAGAACGCGGCGTTCGTGTTTGTCAGGCACGATGCCCACCGCCCCCCATTGCGCCCACCCTACGATGGTCCATTCAGAGTGCTGGAAACAGGGCACAAACATTTTTTGTTAGACTTGGGGGGGTCGTAGGGAGAAAATATGTATAGACAGACTTAAGCCTGCCTTTGTGGTGGCAGACGAGCAAGTGATGTTGGCTCGGGCCCCTCAGCGTGGAAGACCCCCACTGAGAACTCCCCAGGTAAATGATTCATCAGAGCAGCCACATGGGCAAGTAGAAGGTCCCCCCCCCCCCCTCGCCATTGCCCACCCGCAGACAGACACACCCCCAGGAGCCCCCCACTGGCACAGCAGCGCCGCGGAGATGGAAAAACCCCGTTACAGCAGATACGGGAGGAGACTGAAGCCAAAAGGATGTCAGGACTGAAACTCGGTCTGAGATTCGGGGGGGGGGGGGGTAGTGTAGAGGCTGGGTTAATCATCTCAGACTGGATGCAGAGGGTAAACAGAGAAGGACAATAGGTATGGAGATGAGAGAGATTATGGTGAGGTAGCAGGAAGAAGTAATGGGGGAGAAGGGTTCAATGTATTGTGATGCGAGATGTCATGCAGATGTGAGATGGGAGGTTGATATAAAAGGAGAGACCCTGGTGTATTGAGAGATGCTTTTTCTGTGTATGACTGATGTGAGAGTGAATAAAGTCGTCTGCTGCATAAATCTGCCTCTGTTATTTACACTCTCCACAATGGCATCATTGTGTTTGATTGGCCAGCAAACTCTCCTCACCTAAACCCCATAGAGATTCTATGGAGGATTGTCAAGAGGAAGATGAGAGACACCAGACCCAACAATGCAGACAAGCTGAAGGTCACTAACAAAGCAACCTGGACCTTCATAACACTTCAACAGTGCCACAGGCTGATCACCTCCATGCCACGCCACATTGATACAGTAATCAATCCAAAAGGCATCCTGACCAAGTATTGAGTGTGTACATCGACATACTTTTCAGTCGGCCAACATTTCTATTAAAAAAAAATATTTTTTAATTAATTTTATGAAATATTCCAATTTTTTGAGAAACTGAATTTGGGGTTTTCATGGGCTGTAAGCCATAATCATCAAAATTAGAATAAATAAACACTTGAAATATATCACTCTCTGTGTAATGAATCTATATAATATATACATTAAGTTTCACTTTCTGAAATGAGCGACAAAAAATATTGAACTTTTTCATGATATTCTAATTTTTTGAGATGTACCTGTAGAGATGAGAAAAAGTGTTATATAAGTGAATGTCATTATGCATTGTATAGGATTTATGTAACAGTATTATAT
This sequence comes from Pholidichthys leucotaenia, assembly GCA_020510985.1. Classification (NCBI taxonomy): domain Eukaryota; kingdom Metazoa; phylum Chordata; class Actinopteri; order Cichliformes; family Pholidichthyidae; genus Pholidichthys; species Pholidichthys leucotaenia. The sequence continues at coordinate 32,534,492 of CM035844.1, forward strand.
GGTCTGCAATGTCAACCACCCCAAAGTCTGTCTGCAGGAGTTTTCTTCCCCCACATAAACTTAGGACGAGAAGTCTGACTGAAATGCCTAATTTGGATTTGTTGTTCTCTTCTGGGGAATTATCACAACATAACTTCACAGACCTGATGCAGACCTACAGACCTGCCTCTCTGGCTAGTACAGCATGCCCACCCAAGTAAAATTCAAGTGAAATTACTGATTGCAAGATAATTTTTGTTCTAAGCAAAATTATCTGCCAACACAGCAAGATAATTTGGCTTATCAAATTGCCGACAGTAAGTAAACATTACCTTAAGTAAAACTTTCTTGCAGAAAACTGCAGGGCAAGAAGAAAAATCTTATCAGTCACAAGCAAGCATATAGAATAGAACAGGGTTTATTGTCATTGTACAGTTGTACAGTACAATGAAACTGTGGGTGCTCCACCAGGCTACTGCGCAATGAGAGAAGGATTAGATAAAACATGGTTACAGAACACACAATTAAACACACGACTGAAATGAAAATAAAAACAGCCCAGGATTATGGAAATATATATACAAGTATGGTAGTGGCTTCAGATGAAACTATGTACATAAGAGTGCAGAGTGCAGATGGATGGATGGATGGATGGCCCAAGGATTATGGAAAATGTACATAGTAGTGGTTTCACAGATGGGTCAATATACATGAAAGTGCAGAGTGCAAAGACAGGTGAGTTATTGTGATAATTAAAAAGGTCCTCAGTTCTGTGCATGTGAGCATTCGGAGGGAGGGGGTGGGGCCTCTGACTATTTACAGTTTGAATGGCCCAGGGAAAGAAACTGTCAGTCTGGAGGTGTGGGACCTGATTGATCTGAACCATCGTTCAGAGGGAAGCAGGTCAAACAGGTGGTGGGCGGGATGTGAGGGGTCTCCTGTGATGGCCTTGATCTTTCTGAGACAGGAGGATCTGTAGATGTCTTCCAGGGAGGGCAGAAGGCCGCCGATAATTTTTTGGGCAGTGTTGATGACCCTCTGCACAACCTTCCTGTTGTTGGCTGTGGAGCTGGCGTACCACACACCCAGACAGTAGGCGAGCATGCTCTCCACTGAGCAGCGATAGAAGGCCAGCAGCAGCTTCTGGTCCAGGTTGTTCTTGTCATGGGCAGCGAGAGCACGCCCCTCCCATCCTGCTTCACATTCACCAACTCATCACTTCACCTGAGGCAGAAGACATACCTGCACCCGCTCATCAGCCAGCGTACTTAAGGAGGCTCTCTCCATGCAGTCAACACTGGGTCGTCTGGGTAAACTGCCCGTAAATAGGCAAGCAAGTGCAAGTTATAAGTGTGGACACGTTGTCTCACCTTAACTCTCTTTTTCCCTCAGGATGCTGCCACCGTGTAGGTGTGTCTCTTGGACTGCGCGCGCTCTCCTGCCACATCTCACCATCCTCAGCTTCCAACTCCACCCAGTCAAGCACCATCAGCTCATCTCCCCCCTTACCCTACTGGTTCGTCTATTCTTCGCCGGGTCCTGCCGGTTTTCCCTGGATTTCCCAAGTAAGTGGCAATTTGGCTTGCCCATTTCCCCTTCCTCCATTCCTCTGCTCACAGCTCTCGTCTTCTCTCCACAGGGCTATTCCTCTGGTGAGTGACTGTTTCTGCAGCTGTGCGCTTTGGTTTTTGATATTTAATAAAACTTTCAAACATGCCCCTCTGTATGGTTCCTCCTGTGCTTTGGCATCGTGCACGTGTGCTGTCAAGCTTTATTAATCATGACACTTCTTCCTCAGGACACGGAGGAAGTGCAGCCACTGCTGGGCTTTCTTCACCAGGGCCTTGGTGTTGACAGTCCAGGAGAGATCAGAGGAGATGTGGGTGCCCAGGAACCTGGGGGGCATTTTCCACGTGGTCGCCATTTATGAGGGAAGGGGGGGTGGGGGTCCTGTCTATTCTTCCTGAAGTCCAGTTCTTTGGGGGTTTTTTGACGTTCATTTTCAGGTTGTTGGCTTGGCACCACAGCAGCAGGTTCTCTACCTCCGCCCTGTATGCCTTCTCATCGTCATCCGTGATGAGCCCAACCAAAGTGGTGTCGTCAGCGTACTTCACGATGACAGTGGCTGGGTGGAATGAAATACAGTCAAAGGTATACATGCAGTACAGGAGAGGGCTTAGCACGCAACCCTGGGGGAAGCAAGTGCTAAGAGTCAGTGTGGGGGCCAAGTCTGACTGTGGGCGGTTGGTGAGAGTTTTTTTTATCCATATATATATATATATATACTATATATACACTACCGTTCAAAAGTTTGGGGTCACTTAGAAATTTCCTTATTTTTGAAAGAAAAGCACTGTTTTTTTCAATGAAGATAACTTTAAACTAATCAGAAATACACTCTAATATCTAATATACATTGCTAATGTGGTAAATGACTATTCTAGCTGCAAATGTCTGGTTTTTGGTGCAATATCTACATAGGTGTATAGAGGCCCATTTCCAGCAACTATCACTCCAGTGTTCTAATGGTACAATGTGTTTGCTCATTGCGTCAGAAGGCTAATGGATGATTAGAAAATCTTGTGCAATCATGTTAGCACAGCTGAAAACAGTTTAGCTGGTTAGAGAAGCTATAAAACTGACCTTCCTTTGAGCAGGTTGAGTATCTGGAAAAAAATATTGTTTTCAAATACAAATCATTATTTCTAACCTTGTCAATGTCTTGACTATATTTTCTATTCATTTTACAACTCATGGTGGTAAATAAGTGTGACTTTTCATGGAAAACACAAAATAATTGTCTGGGTGACCCCAAACTTTTGAACAGTAGTGTGTATATATATATATATATATATATATATATATATATATATATATATATATATATATATATATACTGTATATATACTGTATATATATACAGTATATATACTATATACAGTGGGGTAAAAAAGTATTTAGTCAGCCACCAATTGTGCACGTTCTCCCACTTAAAAGATGGGAGAGGGCTCCAATTTTCATCAAAGGTATACCTCAACTATGAGAGACAAAATGAGAAAAAAAAAATCCAGAAAATCACATTGTCTGATTTTTAAAAAATTTATTTGCAAATTATGGTGAAAAATAAGTATTTGGTCAATAACAAAAGTTCATCTCAATACTTTGTTATATACCCTTTGTTGGCAATGACAGAGGTCAAACGTTTTCTGTAAGTCTTCACAAGGTTTTCACACACTGTTGCTGGTATTTTGGCCCATTCCTCCATGCAGATGTCCTCTAGAGCAGTGATGTTTTGGGGATGACGCTGGGCAACACGGACTTTCAACTCCCTCCAAAGATTTTCTATGGGGTTGAGATCTGGAGACTGGCTAGGCCACTCCAGGACCTTGAAATGTTTCTTACGAAGCCACTCCTTCATTGCCCGGGCGGTATGATTGGGATCATTGTCAAGCTGAAAGACCCAGCCACGTTTCATCTTCAATGCCCTTGCTGATGGAAGGAGGTTTTCACTCAGTCATCCTGGTCCCTTTGCAGAAAAACAGTCCCAAAGCACGACGTTTCCACCCCCATGCTTCACAGTAGGCATGGTGTTCTTTCTCCTCCAAACACGACAAGTTGAGTTTTTACCAAAAAGTTCTATTTTGGTTTCAACTGACCATATGACATTCTCCCAATCCTCTTCTGGATCATCCAAATGCTCTCTAGCAAACTTCAGACGGGCCTGGACATGTACTGGCTTAAGCAGGGGGACACGTCTGGCACTGCAGGATTTGAGTCCCTGGCGGCGTAGTGTGTTACTAATGGTAGCCTTTGTTACTTTGGTCCCAGCTCTCTGCAGGTCATTCACTAGGTCCCCCCGTGTGGTTCTGGGATTTTTGCTCACCGTTCTCGTGATCATTTTGACCTCACGGAGTGAGATCTTGCGTGGAGCCCCAGATCGAGGGAGATTATCAGTGGTCTTGTATGTCTTCCATTTTCTAATAATTGCTCCCACAGTTGATTTTTTTCACACCAAGCTGCTTACCTATTGCAGATTCAGTCTTCCCAGTCTGGTGCAGGTCTACAGTTTTGTTTCTGGTGTCCTTTGACAGCTCTTTGGTCTTGGCCATAGTGGAGTTTGGAGTCTGACTGTTTGAGGTTGTGGACAGGTGTCTTTTATACTGATAATGAGTTCAAACAGGTGCCATTAATACAGGTAACGAGTGGAGGACAGAGGAGCCTCTTAAAGAAGAAGTTACAGGTCTGTGAGAGCCAGAAATCTTGCTTGTTTGTAGGTGACCAAATACTTATTTTCCACCATAATTTGCAAATAAATTCTTTAAAAATCAGACAATGTGATTTTCTGGATTTTTTTTTTCTCATTTTGTCTTTCATAGTTGAGGTATACCTATGATGAAAATTGGAGACCTCTCTCATCTTTTAAGTGGGAGAACTTGCACAATTGGTGGCTGACTAAATACTTTTTTGCCCCACTGTATATCATCCATCATAGCAGTCTGTCATGGGCAACAATGACTGTTTCATTTAGGTCTGATCAGATTCCTCCACACAGCTCTGTCCTTAGCCTTTCGCTGCAAGGAACTCCTGTCTATATCCAACTTTTTCAAGTTTCTTTTTACAGAGTCTTTAAATCTGAGCCTTGGTCTACCCTGATTGCGTTTGCCCTCACATAACTGTGAGTAGAGTAACTGCGGAGGGAGACACTGGTGGTCAATCCTCTCAACATGTCCAAGCCATCTCAGGTTCATCTGTATTAGCATGTCCTCCATTGATGGTAGACCAGCTCGTTTCAACACTTTTATGTTGGTTATCTTGTCTTTCCATGAGATGTTCATTATGGCTCAAAGGTGTCTCATCATGTACGCGTGGAGTTTCTGCACCTGCACTCTGTAGACAGTCCAAGTTTCAGCACCGTACAATAGAGTAGCCAGTACTGTCACTCTGTACACTTTCCATTTCACACAGATAGACACGTCAGTCTCTCACTCAAGTTTCCAAACACAGCACTTGCTCTTCCCATTCTGAGAGATAGTTCATCCTCCAGCCTAGCATTCTCTGAAACAGTACTCCCTAGATACTTGAAAGTCTTGCACTTGACTAGTGGCTCTGTACCAATGCTGATCTCTTCTGGTAGTGATGTTGATAATTGGAACTTTGGTGGTTGATACAGGCACTCTGTCTTCTTGATGTTGATTTTGAGGCTGAATTGGCTAGCTGATCTTGTAAATTTCTCCACTAAAGATTGCATATCTTCCACACTGTGTGCAACTAGAGCACTGTTGTTGGCAAAGAGCATTTCTCTTACTACTTTTATCGATGTCTTACTCCTGGCTTTAAACTGTGCCACATTGAACAACTCTGTTTCTTTCCGTGTTTGAATGTATACTCCTTTTGAAGTGTCTTTGAAGGCCACCTCAAGCATGGCTGTCAGATATAGTGAGAAGAGTGTAGGTGCCAGCACACACTCTTGTTTCACCCCATTGCTTACTGAAAAGTCTTTTGACACTGATCCACTCATTGCCACGTTTGCTTGCATACCTGTATGGAGTGCCCCGATCAGGCTGACAAACTTCTCTGTACAACCATATTTCTTGAGTACCTGCCAAAGTCCTTGTCACGAAACAGTATCGAAGGTTTTACTGAAGTCTATGAAGACTACATAAAGTGGCATGTTCTGTTCGATACACTTTTCTTGAACCTGTTTCAAGCAGAAAATCATGTCCATTGTGCTTCTTCAACTTCTAAAGCCACACTCAGTTTCTGGTAGTACATTTTGCGAGATGTGTTCATTGAGTTTGTTCAGTAGTACACGTGAGAGAATCTTACCAACAGTGGCTAGCAGTGATATACCTTGGTAATTTCCACAATCTTTCCTGTCACCTTTCTTGAACAAAGGCACAATATTTACATCTTTCCACTCTTGAGGTACTTTCTGGGCATCCCCTATCTCTTGGATGAGCTTGTGCAGGCAGTTGGTCAGCTGAACACCACCAAATTTCCACATTTCTGCTGGAATTCCATCCCTTCCTGGAGCTTTACCATCCTGTGTTGTCCTGATAGCTGTGATTAGTTTATCAAAATTTGGTGGTTCATCCAGACTTGATATAGCTGGTCGCTGCCCTAGAGCTTCTTTAGCGTCTTCAGTGAGATCTCCAGGGTTGTTTAGTAGTTGGTCAAAGTGGTCTGCAAATCTGTCCAGGATCTTGTCTTTCTCCTGCAAAACTGTTTCATCATTCAAAGCCTTTAGTTGGATCAATCCTCTTGGTTTAGGGCCGTAGATTTCTCTCAAACCTGTGAAGAATGTTTTCATGTCCTTCCTGTCTGCTGCAGTTTGAAGTTCCTCTACTTTTTCATCCCACCAGTTGAACTTCATCTCTCTAGTGTACTTCTGTAGCTCACTCTGAGCCTTTGAGTATTTCTTCTTCTTTGACCTTGTGTTACACTGTAGGTTTTCCTGCCTAGCTGTATTCCTCGCTTCTAGTAGTTTCTTCAGGTGTTCATCATGCTCATCAAACCAATCTTGATGTTTCCTCTCAGGGTGGCCCAATACATCACTCGCAGTCTGATACACCGTATCCTTCAGTGTTACCCATTTCTGTTCTATGTCATTCTCTGAGTTGTTGCTGTCCCAGTCTTTCAAGTTTTCATCCATTTCCTGTGTAAGTTCTTCCTGCTTCTTTTGGCCTTTCAGTGCACTAGTGTTTAGCTTCCATGGTGGCTTTGCACCCGTCCTGCAGTGCTGTTTTCATCTCCAAATCCTTAATCTAGATCTCAGCATAACATGATCAGTACCACAGTCCGTGCCTCTCGTTGCTCTGGTGTCCAATACATCCCCTATGTCTCTCTGCCTGACTACGACGTAGTCTAATAAGTGCCAGTGCTTGGATCTTGGGTGCATCCATGTCTTCTTGTGTGTGTCCTTGTGCTTAAATAGAGTGTTGGTTATCACAAGGTTGTACTCTGAACATAGTGCAAGTAGAAGTTCTCCATTAGCATTGCACTTGCCTACTTCATGACTGACTAGCACTCCTTTCCATTTCTCAGTGTCCGAACCAACTCTGGCATTAAAATCTCCAACGAGTATCAGCCTGTCATCAGTCGGTACACGCCTGATAGTCTCACGTAAATCACTGTAGAACTCTTCCTTCATCTCCTCTGTGTTGGTCATTGTTGGGGCGTATACACTGATGAGTGTGGCATACATCTTCCACTGTAGTGGGAGTCTCATAGTCATTATCCAGTCGTTGATTGGCACCGGCTCCTCATCAAGCATTGCTGCTATCTCCTTTCTAACTGCAAAGCCCACTCCTGTTTCTCTCCTTTCTTGAGTTGATCTCCCACTCCAAAAGAAGATGTACCCATGGTCTTCCAAGCTGTCATATCCAGGCAATCTTGTTTCACTCAGTGCAGCTATGTCTACATTGTACCTGTTCATTTCCAGGGCCACAAGCATGGTCTGTCTTTCTGGGCGCTGTGATGTTGTTCTGTCCAACAGAGTGCATACATTCCATTCTGCTACACACAAGGCTGCTGTTTTCCCTCTTCTTTTGTCTTCCTGCTCCTAGCTTACTTTTCGCTGCCTGTCGGAGTGTGAACAGATCAGCGCGGACCTTATTAGCCAGGGCGACATCCGAGCCAGTCTGAGTTGCTTTCTGATTGACCATTTCATGAACTGTTTGCAAAGTATTTGAGTACTGCTAGCTTTTGCTGGACTAGCAGCACATTCTTGGCAGATTAAGGTATTAACAGTGGCAAGGACAAGCCAAGACAAACTGACTCCAGTATCTGTTGCAGTGACTGACCAGATGATAGGTTTGTTTATCTCTGCTCTTTGCGTAGTGCATGTCACGATGCACCGACTGGCACAGTCCACCACAGACCTTTCAACAGATGTGTTTATCTGCCAGGATGTCCAGTCTCACCCTGTGTAAGTGGGAGTGGTCCACCACAGACCTGTGGCAGATATTGTTTTTAGTTCTGCCAGGGTGCCCTGTTTCACCCTCCACACCCTCGGAAGGGTGGAGTTGCCGGTTAAGTCGCCAACAGCCCAACCCATGAGACAGGTAGTAGCAGTTTTCATGGTTACCCGGTAGCAAGCAAGCCAATGCCTGACCTGACAAATATATATATATTACAGTCATGTGAAAACTATGGAAAATAATATCAGGAGTGGGCTTTTATTGAATGATATCAGTGACCACCTGCCGATTTTTGTTGTCTATCAATGTGATTATAGGAAGAAAAAGTAAACCAAAAATATTAAATAAAAAAGAATAAGAACCAAAGAATCAATGTATTTACTGACAAAGGAATTATTAATACAAGATTGGAAGATAGTTTATGATGAAAATGACATAAATAAAGCATATGATAATTTTTTTTACAAATATTTCAATCATTGTACAATAAAAACTGTCCTATAAAACAATACAGTGACAGACAACAAAAAAAAATATTCCTTGGGTCACCAAGGGGTTAATAAATGCATGTAAAAAGAAGAATACATTATATAAACAATTCATTAAATGCAGAATGGTGGAAGCTGAGATCAAATATAAAAGATATAAAAATAAGCTTACTAATATAATGAGGACCTGTAAGAAAGAATATTACAACAGAATATTAGAGGATAACAAAAATAACTTAAGAGGAATATGGCAAGTACTCAATGGGATTATTAGTAATTGACCTAAGAATGCTAATTATCCAGAATATTTTATTGAAAATGGCAATTTGATAAATAATATGGAGGATGTGGTCAGTGGTTTCAATAAATTTTTTGTAAACGTTGGTCCTGAATTAGCAAAATCAATAGTGACACCAGAAACAAACAACAGTGGTTCTGTAAATGAAATAGAAGATAGAAATCCAAACACAATCTTTTTGGGTGCAGTTACTGAAAAGGAAATTATCGAGACTGTGAGTAAATTTAAGAACAAAAAATCAACGGACTGGAATGAAATTGACATGACAATAGTGAAAAAAGTAATTGAAGGAATTGTTAAGCCACTCACCTACATCTGTAACCTGTCATTTCAAACTGGTAAATTTCCAGACAAAATGAAAATAGCAAAAGTAATACCTCTATACAAAACAGGAGACAGTCATTGTTTCACAAATTACAGGCCAGTCTCTTTACTCTCACAATTCTCCAAAATACTTAAAAAAATCTTCACTAAGAGACTGGATGATTTCATTGAAAAACACAACCTCCTTACAGATCGCCAGTATGGTTTTAGAGCAGATAAATCTACATCTTTGGCACTGATCGAACTTATAGAAGAAATTACTAGTTGTATAGATAAAAAAAAGGTTGCTGTAGGAGTATTTATAGATTTAAAGAAAGCTTTTGACACCATTGACCACAGAATACTACTAAGGAAACTGGAAAGGTATGGGATAAGAGGGGTAGGACTGAATTGGGTGGAAAGTTATTTAAGTAACAGACAACAATTTGTACAAATTGGTGAGCACAAATCACCCTTCATGGACATCACTTGTGGTGTGCCCCAGGGGTCAGTTTTGGGACCCAAACTCTTTATTTTGTATATAAATGACATATGCCAAGTATCAAAAATTCTGAAATTTATTTTGTTTGCAGATGACACAAATATCCTTTGCACTGGTGAGAATTTGCAGCAGGTTTTAGAGGTGGTCACAACTGAAATGAAAAAGTTAACGCAGTGGTTCAACAAAAATAAATTATCTCTAAATCTAAAAAAAACAAAGATTATGTTGTTTGGAAATTATAAAATAAATCATGAAATAATGGTAACGATAGATGATACCAGAATAGAAACAGTACAAGAAAATAAGTTTCTGGGGGTGACGCTAGACCACATGTGTCAAACTCAGGCCCGTGGGCCAAATTTGGCCCGCAGTGTAATTATAATTGGCCCGCGAGATCATATCAAATGTGCATTAGAGCTGGCCTGCGGTATATACTGTACCGCTAATACTACAAATCCCACAATGCTTTGCTAGTATGATGGCGTGCAGTCGAAACTGGCAAGCGCTCCTTTTTTCTGTTGACAGTCATTGACAACCATGCTCCAGTCACATCGGACAAATTAATTTCACCCTCCACAAAAATGGCCAAACGAAAGATGGACAACAGGAGCTTTCAAGACAGGTGGGAGGCAGATTATCTGTTCACGAATATAAAGGACAGACCTGTTTGTCTTGTGTGCGGAGCTAACGTGGCTGTAAGGAAAGAATATAACATAAGAAGACACTATGAAACAAAACATTATGAAAAGTACAAGGACCTGGACGTAAAGCAGAAGCTGCAGAAGGTGGAGGGGATGAAAAGAAGTCTGGTTTGCCGGCAGACTATGTTCATGAAAGCAAAATCAAAAAGTGAAGCTGCTGTAAAGGCCAGCTTTATTGTGGCAGCAGAGATAGCAAAATGAGCCCGGCCCTTTAATGAGGGAGAGTTTGTCAAAAAGTGCATGGTCAAAGTTTGCAATATCGTGTGCCCAGATAAAAAGCAAGAATTTTTAAATGTGAGCCTGAGCAGAAACACCGTGGCTGAGCGTGTGTGTGAGCTTTCCACTAATCTACATGAACAACTAATAAAAAAGGGAAAAGATTTTATTGCATACTCCCTTGCTGTGGATGAGAGCAGCGACACGTCTGATACTGCCCAGCTGTCAATCTTCATCCGTGGAGTAGACTCGAGCCTGTGCGTCACAGAGGAACTTTTAGGATTAAAATCAATACATGGCACCACCACAGGAAAAGATATCTTTGAAGAGGTATCCAAATGTATAACTGAAATGAGCCTGCCTTGGGATAAACTTGTGGGACTGACGACAGATGGTGCGCCCGCGATGTGCGGTCAAAAGAGTGGATTGGTCGGCAGGATTCAGGAGAAGATGCGGGAGGAAGATGCAGGTGAACTTACAGTTTATCACTGTTTATCACTGTAACTGTATGTTTACCACTGTATGTGGCTCTCGGCGCCACACGAGTCGGCTGCCTTTTGCAACAGCGGCTCGATTCCGAGTCTTTTTCCCTTCCTCTCTCTTTTGATCCGTCTTTTTTTTTCACCTCACTTATATCACGGACACACAGATCGTCCTAAATGTCTCCTGAGCCGGTGGACGGAGCCACTGTCTATAGCAGGATACGATACAGCAGAGAACAGCTGCTAGCATTCAACCGCCACCCGGTCCCATTGGAAAAACTCGACATACCGAGAGAACTGAGGCGAAAACGCCGCGGCTGCCGGGCTGGAGTAAGGCGGAGGACAAAAAATATAAGGTACAGACCCTCCCTTCCATCTGTTGTCATGGGAAATGTACGGTCGATACTGGGAAAGTTAGATGAGCTAGCGGCTATCTCCCGTTATGATAGCACATACCGGGAGTGCTCTCTCCTTTTGTTTACTGAGACGTGGCTAACTGAACTAGCAGCAGATGCTAACATTGAGCTGGAGGGTTTTCACATGATACGAGCTGACCGAACACCAGACAGTGGCAAGGCTAGGGGCGGTGGAGTGATAATGTATGTTAACAACAACTGGTGCAGACCGGGACATATCACTGTTAAACAACGACACTGCAGCAAAGACATTGAGTTGCTAGCTGTTAGCATGAGGCCTACATATCTCCCGAGAGAACACTCACACGTGATCTGCATTGTTGTTTATGCAAATCCGACGGCGAACGCTGGGACAGCGCGTGACGTCATCCATTCAGTAACCAGCAGGCTGCAGACAGAACACCCAGATGCTCTTCTCCTCATCTCAGGCGATTTCAACCATGTTTCACTGTCTCCCATTCTACCCACGTTCACCCAGTATGTCACATGCCACACTAGAGACAATAAAACACTGGATTTGTTCTACGCAAACACTAAGGAGGCGTACACCTCATCACAACTCCCCCCACTCGGGAGATCGGATCACAACTTGGTTCATCTCCGGCCGGTGTACAAACCCCTAGTGCACAGACAACCTCCGACCATGCACACTGTGGAGTTATGGTCTGAGGAGACAATGGACACCCTAAAGGGCTGTTTTGAAGCCACCGCCTGGAAGCAGCTCTGCGATCCACATGGTGAGGACATCGATGGCCTCATTCACACCTTCACGGGCTACCTCAGCTTCTGTGTGGACAAATCCGTTCCCACCAAGACCATACGGCGTCACTCAAACAACAAACCCTGGATCAACCCTGAGATAAAAACACTTCTGAGAGAGAAGAAGAGGATCTTCAGGTCAGGGAACAGGGAGATGCTGAAGTCCGTACAGAGGGAGCTGAGGAGAAAGATCAGAGAAGGCAAGGACAGCTTCAGGAAGAAGATGGAGGACAAGCTGCAACAGAGCGACATCAGCGGGGTCTGGAGAAACCTCAAAACCATCTCGGGGCTCCAGAATACCTCCCCCCAGGCCACAGGGGGCAGGGAGTGGGCGAACAACCTGAATCTGTTTTTCAATAGATTTGACCAACCGCCCTCCCCCCTGACTGCACAACAACCACTGCTGCCTCTAAAGAAATCAAGTCCTGCTGCCCACTCCCCACTCCACCAACACCCCCCCACTCCCAACACACAGCCCCCCATCCTGACCCTGACCAGGACCCAGGTGAGGACGGAGCTGAGGAAGATCAAGGCGAGGAAGGCGCCGGGACCGGACGGCATCAGCGCAAAGCTCCTCAAGTCCTGTGCAGACCAGCTGTGTGGGATTGTGACGTATATCTTCAACATGAGCCTGAAACTGGGGAGGGTACCACAGCTGTGGAAAACATCTTGTGTGGTACCTGTACCAAAAACTTCCCACCCCAAAGACCTGAACAGCTACAGACCGGTGGCCTTGACGTCCCACTTGATGAAGACCCTGGAGAGACTGCTCCTTGCTCACCTCCGCCCTCTGGTGGAACCAGCGATGGATCCACTCCAGTTCGCCTACCAGCATGGCATTGGGGTGGAGGATGCGGTGATCTTCCTCCTTCACCGTTCTCTGTCCCACCTGGAGAAGCCCGGGAATATGGTGAGGATCATGTTCTTTGACTTCTCCAGTGCTTTCAACACCATCCAACCGATGATCCTGAAGGACAAGCTGCTGCGCGCAGGGGTGGACCAGCACCTGTCATCATGGATCCTGGACTACCTCACGAACCGGCCTCAGTTTGTGAGAACCCGGGACTGTGTGTCCGACACGATCATCAGTAGCACGGGGGCCCCCCAGGGAACGGTGCTGGCTCCCTTCCTGTTCACTCTTTATACTGCGGACTTCTCACACAACACAACACACTGCCATCTACAGAAGTTCTCTGATGACTCTGCGATCGTTGGCCTCATCTCCAATGGAGATGAAGCTGAGTACAGAGGGCTTATCCAGGACTTCGTGGACTGGTGCCATCGGAACTGCCTCCAGATCAACGCGAGGAAAACTAAGGAGCTGGTGGTGGACTGCCGCAGGCATGGGCAGCCCCTCACAGTACCAGTAAATATACAGGGAACAGACATCGAGATGGTGACATCCTATAAGTACCTGGGTATTCATCTGAACAATAAACTAGACTGGTCACACAATACTGATGCACTCTACAAGAAGGGACAGCGCAGGCTGTTCCTGCTGAGGAGACTCAGGTCTTTTGGTGTACAAGGGGCGCTGCTGAAGTCATTCTATGACACGGTGGTGGCATCAGCCATCACTTTTGGAGTGGTCTGCTGGGGCAGTGGCATTACTGCAGCCGATAGGAAGAGACTGAACAAACTGATTAAGAAAGCTAGCTCTGTCCTGGGGCAGCGCCTTGATCCGATGGAGGAGATAGGAGAGAGAAGGACGGTGGCTAAACTGTCATCTCTGCTGGAGTCCGAGTTCCACCCTATGCAGGACATACTGAATGCACTGAGGAGCTCATTTAGCAGCAGACTACATCATCCCAGGTGCACAACCGAGAGGTTTCGTAGGTCCTTCCTACCAACGGCTGTCAGACTGTACAACCTAAGCAGGGCTGCTCGCAGAGATAGCAAAAAGACGTAACAAACTAATAGTTTTTTGAATGCAAAAGATGCAATAGACTTACACAATGGTCCCCTCCGGCATACAACTAGGAACATACCGGTCGCTATGGAGGGTGAGAATATGTATGGGCACATAATCATACCATGTAGGATAACTAAGTAGACGGTTATGCTGTTTCATTCCATCTAGCAACAATGCTCTGCACTGTGTGTGTTTATATATTTGCATATTTATTCCATCTAGCTACAATGCTCAGCACTGGGTGTGTTTATATATTTATATATCTACATATTATTCCATCTAGCTACATTGCTCCGCACTGTGTGTGTTTATATACTTGCATATTTATTCCACCTAGCTGCAATGCTCCGTACTGTGGGTGTTTATATATTTACATATTTATTCCATCTAGCTACAATGCTCTGCACTGTGTGTTCATATATTCATATATTTATTCCATCCAGCTACAATGCTCTGCACTGTGTGTCTGTGTGTGTGTGTATATATATATATTTTATAGTAATACGTACATATGTTTATTAGCTGCTCTTGCTTGCTTGTTTTTTTTCTTGCCTTCTGATTGTTGCTCTGAGTGTTGCTATCCCTGTGCTGTTGCAATCCTGGAATTTCCCCGTTGTGGGACTATTAAAGGCTTATCTTATCTTATCTTATCTTATCATACATCAGGAAGCGCTCTGTGGCAAAGCTCTGCAAATGGAACATGTTATGAGTTCTATAAAACGAGTAGTCAACTTCATAAGAGCCAAAGGTTTGAATCACCGGCAGTTCATTTCTTTTCTGGAGGAGTTGGATTCGGAATACAGAGATGTGCCCTATCACACAGAGGTGAGATGGCTAAGCAGAGGAAAAGTACTGAACAGATGTTTTGAGCTACGTGAGGAAATCTGTCAGTTTATGGAAAACAAAGGGAAGGACACAACAGAGCTGAGAGATAAAAAGTTTCTGTGTGAGCTTGCATTTCTGTCTGACATTGTGAGCCATCTCGATGTGCTTAACCTGCAGCTTCAGGGACGGGGCCACATCATCACAGACATGTACGCAGCAGTGAGGGCCTTGAAAACTAAGTTGTGTCTGTGGAAGACTCAGATGCTGCAAGGAAACTTGGGTCATTTTCCGTGCTGCCAAACCATGGTAGAGCAAATTTCTCCTGCCGTGCTGCTTAGCGCACAGTTTGCTGAAAAAATCAACGCGCTCAGCGCCGAGTTTTCCCGGCGATTTGCCGACTTTGAGGCTCAGAAAGGAAGATTTGAACTGCTCAGTAACCCGTTTGCGATCGACGTGGAAAGCGCACCAACCAGCCTCCAAATGGAGCTAATTGAACTCCAATGTAATGACATGCTCAAATCAAAATATGACTCTGTTGGTGCTGCGCGGTTTCCATGTTTCCTCCCCGACATAATGCCTCAATTACGCACCCAAGCTGCTCAGATGCTCTCAATGTTCGGCAGCACATATCTATGTGAACAACTGTTCTCTATGACGAAGGTGAACAAAACACCTCACAGAAGTCGACTCACTGATGAACACCTTCACTCCGTCCTGAGGTTTTCCTCAGCTCAGAGCCTGACCCCAGACATTGATGAACTTGCATCTAAGAAAAGATGCCAGGTATCTGGCTTAGACCAATGTGCAGAGTAAATCAGAGTGTAGCAAACTGAGCTTGAATATATCTGTTATTTATGCACTTTTTCTACTGCAAGGCATGGTCTGTTAATAGTTGAAATGTTGGATTTTTATTGAATGACATTATTATTTTTGGTTCTTTTGTTGTTGGCTTTGAAAAAGATTTACTTTAAAAAGGAACTTGAAAGGATACGGGGAGAGACATACTTTATTTATTTATTTATTTAAATAAGAAATGAATACCACTGATGTGTCTTTTATTTCAAATTTAATTTCTCATGTGTTTGTAATATCAAGCTTTGGTTGTTCCAGATTCTGTGTTTAAGCAAAACTAAAGTTTGTTTCCATATGAAAAGGTTAAACATTACATATCAGTTGCAGTTAATTTTTCAATAAATATTGAGTTTGGCCCGTGACTTTACTTCACTGCTTAATTTTGGCCCACTGTGAATTTGAGTTTGACACCCCTGCCGTATACTGTTACTTTATTGCATTTGTCATTTGTTTTGTTTTTATTATACTTTTTTGTTCGAAATAAAGTATCTATCTATCTATCTATCTACAGTCATGTGAAAAAATTAGGACACCCAGTATAAGCCTGTGGGTTTTTTTTTTACATATTTGGACATATGTGTAGAGGAGCTTGAAATAACGAGGCGATGTGATTCATAAACCAAAGTTTATTATCAGCTCCTCTAACAAGTCTCATCTAGGTGCAGCAGCAGAAGAAGTAAGAGAGCGAACACCTTCGGCTCTACGAACTTATACTCGCACATAACAAAAGACATGCATATCAAAAGCTGACATCCCTCACTATCTTAATCCCCTCTTTTGTCTTCGTACCCCTCCACCTGGCCCTGGGGGGTCAGGGCAACCCATCCGGTCTCCACCGCAGCGCCTCGGATGCTCTTTGATCTTCACTGGCGGTTGAGACCCTTTGTCCTGTTCTGAGGTGTGAAGTCGCTTTACATATGTAATCACTAAACACTCTCACATGCTTAAACATATGTAGGTTATGGAATATATGATTAATATAGACCACAGCCCCCCCAAACGACTAAGAAAAGGACAATAGAAAAATTCACAGTTTAAGATAATTATTATGACATACTAACTGCTACACTTCTTGACACAGAAGAAACTTTCCAGCAGCCATGCTCCTAAGAGAGTTCAGTGGTAATCATAACAGCATAGTAATATCACAAGTCAGTCCTAAACTGTTACAGCACAATTAGTGAACAACTGTTGAGTAGTTTGCATCAGTCCCTGTGCCGTCTGGGTTTTAATCTTCTCCCGAATCTGCTGTGGGTCCGCTTGGGCGTCCTGGTGGGACCTTCCTGTAAGGAATCTGCAGCTTGGGG
The DNA here is from genome assembly GCA_020510985.1 of Pholidichthys leucotaenia. Taxonomy (NCBI): domain Eukaryota; kingdom Metazoa; phylum Chordata; class Actinopteri; order Cichliformes; family Pholidichthyidae; genus Pholidichthys; species Pholidichthys leucotaenia. The sequence continues at coordinate 32,551,451 of CM035844.1, forward strand.
AGGAGAGTGATTATTTGTTCCCTGCAGCGGGGCTGAATCTTTTCTCTTGGGGGGTCTACCCCGCCGAGGTGCTCTCGCCAACCGTGCAGGCTCGCCTCTCAACAAGAAGGCAGGTTTAAGTCTGTCAGTGCTGACTGTTTCTTTTCTATCCCCAAAATCAAGCACAAAATGTTTATCACCAGGTTCCAGCACTCTGAATGGGCCATCGTATGGTGGGCGGAAGGTTGGTTTTAAAGCTTCATGCCTAACAAAAACGAATTCAGCGTCTTTTAAAGCTTGGGGGACAAAAACCCGTGGAAAAGAGTGATGTGCCGGTCCGGGGAGAGAGTCCGGTCTGTTGCTGCCTAAAAACCTCGGGGCTGGAAGACGCCCTGGCTCTGGGTTCTCTGGTAAAAATTCACCTGGGAGCCTGAGAGGTTGTGCAAAAACTAATTCTGCTGGGGAGGTGTCTAGATCCTCTTTGGGCGCAGCACGCAACCCCAATAAAACCCAGGGAAGTTTATTTACCCAATTTGTATCCGTTAGTGAGGCTCTGAGGGCGGCCTTTAAAGATCTGTGAAAACGCTCGCATAACCCATTAGCCTGAGGGTGATAAGCGGTGGTGCGGTGAATTGTCGCCCCTAAGCTGCTGGCCATGGCTGACCAAAGCTCCGAGACAAATTGAGGCCCCCTATCGGACGTGATGTCCGATGGGACGCCGAAACGTGCCACCCAGTTTGTCAAAAAAACGCGAGCGACTTCCTCCGCTGTGGTTGACGCCAGAGGGACTGCCTCCGGCCAGCGCGTGGTGCGGTCTATCATTGTTAACAGATGTGTGAAACCTTGGGAGGAAGGTAGTGGCCCCACGAGGTCGACATGAACGTGGTCGAACCTTCTAGCAGGGATTCGAAAAGGCTCCAGAGGGGCTTTTGTGTGTTTGTGTACTTTGGCGCGCTGACAAGAAATGCAAGTCTTTGCCCATTCTTTTACGTTTTTGCGCAGGCCAGGCCACACAAACTTTTCGGTGACCATTTTAACCGAAGCGCGCACACCTGGGTGCGCGAGGGAGTGAATTGAGTCGAAAATACGGCGGCGCCATGCAGCTGGGACTAACAGGCGAGGTCGGCCGGTTGAGATGTCGCATATTAGGGGGGGCACACCGTCGCGTAAACCCCTTTCCTCCAGCCTTAACCCTGTTGGTCCAGACAAGAGTGCGCGCACGTCCGCGTCACTACTTTGCTCCTCTGCCATGGCTGCATAATCTATCCCTGCGTCGATTGGTGCTGCGTATGTGTCCGCATTGGCGAAGAGTTCTGCGGCTGAGGTAGTATAATCTGTCTCCTCGCGCTCTGGCGATGTCACAGCGCGAGAGAGGCAGTCTGCTACCACGTTAAGTTTGCCTGCCACATGTCGAATGTCTGTGGTGAACTCTGAAATCGCAGCTAGCTGTCTTTGCTGCCTGCCTGACCACGGTTCGGAAATTTTAGCCATCGCAAAGGTGAGCGGTTTGCGGTCTACAAAAGCCGTGAAACGCCGCCCTTCCAACCAGAACTGGAAGTGGCGGATGGATAAATGAAGCGCTAGCAGCTCTCTGTCAAAAGTGCTGTATTTACGCTCAGTTTGGTTTAGCGATTTGCTGAAGAATGCCAAAGGTTGCCAGATTCCGCTGACATGTTGTTCTACAACTGCCCCTATGGCCAGGTCTGAAGCGTCTGTGGTTAGCGCAATGTGGGCCGAGGGATCGGGGTGAACCAACAATGTGGCATTAGCTAGGGCACTTTTTACTTCCGCGAAGGCGCGTTCGCGCTCCGGGGTCCATTTGACCGCGTTGGAAGGTTTTTGTTTTCTGAGCGCGTCATATAGGGGTTGCATGAGCTGAGCTGCGTGGGGGAGGAAACGGTTGTAAAAATTAACCATTCCCAAAAATTCTTGCAGCGATTTGACCGTTTGTGGCCGTGGGAAACTTTTTACTGCGTGAACTTTGTCTGGCAGTGGGACTGCCCCCTTCGGAGAAACTCTGTGTCCTAAAAAATCAATTTGTGACACGACGAATTTGCATTTGGCTGGATTGATTATTAACCCGTGCTCTTCTAGTCTCTGAAAAACCATAGTGAGATGCTGCTCGTGTTCTTCCTCAGATGAGCTGGCTACCAGCATATCGTCGAGGTAGACGAACACGAAAGGGAGGTCGCATAATACTGCGTCCATCATCCGCTGAAAGGTTTGAGCAGCACCTTTGAGGCCAAAAGGCATCCGCAAAAATTCAAAAAGACCGATGGGGGTTATTACAGCTGTTTTAGGAATGTCCTCTGCTCGAACTGGGACTTGATGATAACCGCGGACTAGGTCTATTTTTGAAAAAATGCGCGCACCCGCCAGATGTAGTGAAAAGTCTTGAATGTGAGGAATTGGGTAGCGGTCATGCGCTGTCGCATTGTTTAATCTGCGGTAATCGCCGCACGGCCTCCAAGAACCGTTGGATTTCGGGACCATGTGAAGTGGTGACGCCCAGGGGCTTTTCGAGCGTCTGATAATGCCTAATTTTTCAAGGGTGGTAAACTCGTCCCGAGTTATGGCGAGCTTGGTTGCGTCTAAGCGCCGAGCTTTGGCGAATACGGGTGGGCCCGTTGTGGGAATAAAGTGTTCGACCCCGTGTTTAGCCACTGTGGCTGAGAATTTGGGAATTGTGAGTGCTGGAAATTGGGTGAGGAATTGATCAAACTTACCTCCTGCTGTGGTGACGCTGGCCTGCACGGGTGGTGGAGAAATTCGAGCTGAGCAGGGAATAGAAGCAAAGGACAGTGCATTAACCAAGCGTCTGTTCGCTAGATCAACTAATAACCCATGTGCACACAAAAAATCTGCGCCCAACAAGTTAAAACTCACCACCGCTACAACAAATGTCCATCTGTAGTTGCGGCCGTGGATGCAGAGGGGCAGGCTCTTTTCGCCAAAAGTGTCGATGATGGAGCCGTTGGCTGCCACCGCTCCATTGCCCCGGGGGCCCATGGCCCGGTCTGCTTGGGAGGGCATGACAAAACTTAGTTGAGCTCCCGTGTCGATAAGGAACTGCTTGCCGGTGTGTCCGTCCGTCACATATAAAAGCTTGCTTTTTTCGTCGAGAACCGCCGCTGTTAACGGCTCTCGGCTTTGGCGTTTTCCTGAAAACGTGAATTTGCAGGGGGGAACGCATGTGTAAGCCTTCTCGGCGAAGCGGTGGTGGTAATAACAAACGTCGCTCCGTCTGTTACATCTTGGCCATGTTGCTGTCACCGCGGGCTGATTCTGCTCGGTGGTTTGTGGCTCCTCGTGGCTCCGGATATCAGCGTTGAGGTCTGCGGATGCTGCTGTGGGTGTCTGCTCCTTGCAGGCGTTGACGAGCCGTTGAGCTTCGTGAGCCAGCGTGCGGAAGTCTTGCTGGGTGCTGCATCGCATGTTGGCAAGCGTCCCTCTCATGTGTGGCGGCAGCGTACTGAGGAATATGAATAGGAAGAGGAAGTTGTCATTGTCCTCTTCTTTAAGTTGCAGCAAGTCCTCCATGAGGGCCTTGGGTCTGCATCCTCTGTGGCCGTAGACCGCCAGGATCCTCTCGGCTCTCTCCTCGGCTGAGGGGATGTAATTTGCCATGATGGTCGCTTTCAGTTCTTTATATTTGTCCTGGGCCGGCGGCTGCTGGATTATGCTCCGCGCACATCTCGAAGTGGCGGCGTCGAGTTTGGCGACGATGTGATAGAACTTTGTATCGTCAGCCGTGATACCCGCAAGTGCAAACTGGGCTTCAGCTTGCTGAAACCACGAGGCGGGGTCTTCCTGCCAGAAGTCCGGCAGCTTGACGGTGACGGCGTTTGTGTGGACCGTCACTGATGTGCCCGCAGGGTGAGAGTGCCTTGCTTCGGCTCTCTCCGCGGCGCTGGTGCTCGGTTGAGCCCTCTCTATCACTTCTGCCGTGGGGGAACATCGTCCATCTGTTCCCCTGTCTGCACGGGCGCCGGCGTCTGCCTGGGTCGCCTCAGATGAGTCGATCGCGGGGGAACGCCTCTGGTCCATTCTCGCGTCAGGGTCACCAGTGTAGAGGAGCTTGAAATAACGAGGCGATGTGATTCATAAACCAAAGTTTATTATCAGCTCCTCTAACAAGTCTCATCTAGGTGCAGCAGCAGAAGAAGTAAGAGAGCGAACACCTTCGGCTCTACGAACTTATATTCGCACATAACAAAAGACATGCATATCAAAAGCTGACATCCCTCACTATCTTAATCCCCTCTTTTGTCTTCGTACTCCTCCACCTGGCCCTGGGGGGTCAGGGCAACCCATCCGGTCTCCACCGCAGCGCCTCGGATGCTCTTTGATCTTCACTGGCGGTTGAGACCCTTTGTCCTGTTCTGAGGTGTGAAGTCGCTTTACATATGTAATCACTAAACACTCTCACATGCTTAAACATATGTAGGTTATGGAATATATGATTAATATAGACCACAATATGGATATTTAATATCAATGTTAAAAAATACTGGGAGATTCACATAATACAACTAAACAATTAAAAATTAGATTAAAGATTGTTTTTTTCAAATTTACTGTAAAATGTAATTCTAAACAAATAGTGAGGAATAAATTAGGACCCCCCACCCATCTTTTTTTTAGGACATCCCCACATTCATTCCCACTTACAATGGCTAAAATAAATTTAAAAAAAATGCAAATAAAAACAAAAACAAGGTTAGACATAGATATGTGAATATTTCTTAATCCCCTTGCACTCCGGTCAATTTTCCTAAAAACGCCAAAAAATAATGTGCCCAAAGTAAATCGAAAGCTGTTCTTCAACCCTTTGCAGCATCTTCATGGGGTTGGTCTCATTTAAAAGAAAACATGATCTCTCTAAGTGCTCCGGCCACTGAGTTACAGTCATCTAAACATAATGAACTTGAAGAAAATAAATTTGGCCTGGGTGTTTTTTTGGATACAAATGCTTGCAGATAACACACAGCTTCAGATCTGGGCTGGAAAATGCAACAGAAATGTAGAACCAAGTGTTATCCAGCTGAGGTCCAAATTTTGTAACAATACCACAAAAAAATGAATATATTACACAGCTTTGTTCTCAGGCTGTTCCCAGGCGTTTTTGAACTGTGCCAAACTGTGCCAAATGGCACAGTTTGGAAAAATGTCTGTAACTTTTGAATGATTCAATGTAGAAGCTTCATTTTGGGCTCTAATGAAAGGTGACACTCAGGGCTGTGTCTGTGTGTGTGTGTGTGGGGGGGGGTTGTCCCCCCCCTCGCTACAGAGGACGGAGATCGGCCATCGCTACATGACGGATTACACTCGGATGTGGCGATGTGGCCACAGCAGCGCTGTCACCGCGGCTCCCCCCCACCCCGCTACAGAATCGTAGCGGCGGGGGGGGGGGGGGCGTTCACGGTCCGGAGGCGACGAACGAACCGTGTAACGCGGCGCACGCACTTCGGACATCGTGCGCCGCACAGTTGTAATTTACCGATCGGTCAAAAGCCATTTTTGATTACAATTTTCAGGGATAAAAAATAATTTGGCTTATAACACCTTACCTCTTCACAGCCACATTGTCCTGGCCAACTTCTCTTCCTCATTGTCAGACGAACGCGACGCTGGTCCGCTCATGGTTCTGGTCTCGCGACCCGGTCAAAACATAATTCCATGATTGCGGTTTTGGCGAATGATTTACGACCTTCGTCGTCGGCCTCTGTCGGTCTATGATGACCATATAAGAGAATCCTAAACAATCTGCTGGAATTAAAAAAAAATACAGCACTGCCTGTGGCTGCTGAAGCAGTCTCTCTTCACCCAGCCTTTGTAGACAAAACAGCTCAGCGAACTTCTGTGCTTCAATTGGCTCGCTGCGTTGGTAGGTGGGTCCTTCTTGCCAAGTTTTCAGTCATTGGTTCTTCAGGGTTTCAGAAACCCAATTCAAGGCGCTTATTAGTCGAATGAGAGGTCAATCAGATGAACTAATCTGTTCGCGGCTGTGTCTGCAGCTTTTATTTTCAGTGCGCGCTTGGACGCCATACACCACCTACATCACAATCTCCATCATGCGTCCTAGAGCGCACGAGAGCGCCCTCGTGCGCTCTAGGACGCAGAGACTTGCCCGTCCGCGGTACAACGGAGCGCAAGAGGTTAATAAAGAACTGAATATTTAAAGGGGTGTCCAAATTTTTTCACAGGACTACACACACACACACACACACACACACACACACTGTATATATATAGCCCTGATTTTAAAGGTGATGGGCAACATTCTGATCTCCTGGTCAGTCGGTATTGGACTTTTGCTTTTTTTTGGACTTTTGCACTTGCCCCAACAGAGACATGTGACATCAACCCAGTGATGGCTGTGACTGGCTGTGACATCCTTACTGGCCATAACATTAGATAGGACACAGCTAGCCACCAGGCTAGTCATGTTCCATATACATAGCTTACTTACAGTATATGATTACAATAAAGACAGCAAACAGTTGTTTGTGTATCCTGTTATCATAGTGCTGCAGGTGCTGTCAACCATTATAATTACCTACAGAATATGGTGCCACCATTTACAATGAAAATGCACTTGCCATGTCCTATCTAGTTACCGTGTCCTATCTATCTCAGTGTCCTATCTATGTTACCGGCTACCGAAGTCTTGCCATCCAAGTGAGTGGATATAAATATGATTATTTCAGACCTGTAAAAAAAAAAAATTTAAAGTGTTTTTCATCAATATTGTGGCGGGTTGGTGCAACCCCCACAACAGACTGGACAGACACAGCGCTCGGCTAGAGCAATTAACAGAACAGTGAAATGTGTGTATTAATGTCTACAGGCAGCTCCGCTTCTTCTGGCTCACTACTGTGATGTTAATGTGCCTTTCATGCATTGTGTTCATGCGTCCTGTCCTTACTGTGACCTAGAGACTGAGATCAATATGTAGATGTGCCTTGTAACCTCTTTGTTCTACAGCTGGAGCAGAAGCCAGCAATCTGCCTATTGTGATGTATGTCTCTCGAATGCAAATGTCTCATGCCTGTTCTGCAATCTCTTTGATCATACCAACTGCTGGGAATGCTCTTTTATGTATTGTTGTAGTTAGGTATATACAGTATACTGCACTGTAATCCATGCTCATCCTCTCATTCACTCACTCTTCAGCTGCTGCTGCAGACACACACTTTGTCTCCTCCTCTGAGAGCCTGAGGATCCCGCTCCGGTCTGCTCACACTTGCACCAGAGCGGGGATCCTGTGAAGGCGGTATGATTTAATAAACCTGCTTAAAACCTCACAACGCTGCTTTATTTCATGCCGCTTCAATATATTATTTTTTGAAGACTATAAAGACTAATTCTACACCTTTCTAAACATTTTTTTGATGTATTATAAAAAATATTTTTTTTCATGAAAATACATCTTTAAGATACTGTATTTCATCTTACTTAGATTTTACTTTTTGTCAGTGCAATGCCATCCATCCATCCATCCATCTTCTACCGCTTTTCCGGAGGTCCGGGTCGCGGAGGCAGCAGTTCAAGCAGAGAAGCCCAGACTTCCCTCTCCCCAGCCACCTGCTCCAGCTCTTCAGAGGGGATACCAAGGCGTTCCCAGACCAGCTGGGAGACATAGTCTCTCCACCGAGTCCTGGGTCTGCCCCGGGGTCTCCTCCCAGTGGGACGTGCCTGAAACACCTCAAGTGGGAGGCGTCCAGGAGGCATCCTAATCAGATGCCCATACCACCTCAACTGACTCCTTTCAATGTGGAGGAGCAGCGGTTCTACTCTGAGCCTCTCCCGGATGACTGAGCTCCTCACCCTATCTCTGAGGGTGAGTCCAGCAATCCTACGGAGAAAGCTCATTTCAGCCGCTTGTATCCGCGATCTCGTTCTTTCGGTCATTACCCAAAGCTCGTGACCATAGGTGAGAGTAGGAACGTAGATTGACTGGTAAATCGACAGCTTTGCCTTAGAACTAAGCTCCCTCTTCACCACACATCCCAAGCTTTCTAAACTGGCTTTTAGTCAGTGCAATGATTTCAGAGAAATGAAGATGGATGGTAGGATGAACTGGGGCTCATTAGCGTTTAAAGCAAAATGGTATAAAACTGGTCATTTTGAGGAGAACTTCTTCTGTGTGGAAAAAGGTATTGCAGGTAAGCAAAACAATTCTTTCATGAAATAAGAGGTTTTCTGTAGCTCACCTGTGGAATATAAAAGAGACCCAGTAAGTTTGCGACTGCCGTGGAAACTGCAGATCCAGCTGCTCCAACCACTGCAATGGTTGATGGGATGTGATCGGTGCAGTTACAAAACTCATCTAAATTCAATGAGTCGATCTTATTTTGAGCTACAAAACTAAGAGTAGCTTCCAAAGCCTTTGACACTGTGTTGCATGTGTCGAAGATCCTGTAGCCCAGGGTGATGTTGGGCAGGAGGGTGCTGCTGTTGTTTATCTCATCAATTGCAAATTTCATAGCCTGTAACCAGCGGAAGCCACGGAAATTGAACCTGTAATAGCACAAAATTGGCTTGGATTTAGATAAATTCAACTCAGAGTTTTCTGCAAAGACAACTTAAAAGCCAGCTTTGAACTTTACCTGACACACTGTGTGGATTCTGGTCGGGCTGCTAGATCTTGATCTTTGGATGAAACGCCAAAGTGCATGGGAAACAGACCTCCAAGTAGGATATCGCCAGTCATCTGCGCTCTCTGATGGGGCCCGTATGTTGAAATCACAAAGCTGGACCCCAGCAGTACCAAATAATACCGAAGCAGACACATCTTTCTTTTCGTTGACTGGATTGCTCTCTGTGACTTCCCAGGGTGAGGGAGATTTCAGTACAATCTTCTCCTGTCAATCTGCCACCTGCGCTGCTTTAAATTGTTCATGGCTGCACTAATGAAAACTTCAACCTGCTAGGAACAGAGAAATCACATTAAACTTTTTTTTGACTGAATAATTTTGTTACAAATTTCGTTAGTGTTTTTCATTGTCCTGAAAACACACACCAAGCATATTTTCCATCTAAATTAGGACAAAATGGTACTTTAATGCCAACATGACCTGAGGGTATCACAGTACTTTTCAGTTATACAAGTTTTTTATCAAGAGTTTTTTTTTTTTTTTAATGAATTGAGTTCTTCATCAAACTTCACCATTTTACACCTCAGTCACATGGTCGTACTTCCCCCCTCAAAACATCCATATAAACTGAAATAGACCCGAGTTTCACATGAGCTGAGAGCATACGTATGTAGTCACAGTCTAATGACCCTGCTTCCTGCAAGCATAACCTTAACACAGTCACCATGGAGAAAAGCCATCGCTGCCCCTCTGCTTCTGGCTAATACTGCTGGAAAAATGCTGGGGCAGAGCTGTGATAATCAACTAACCACCAGTCCTGAGAACCATTGTTGGCAGTAATATAAAGAAGCACAAAAAATAAGAAATAATTCAGGTAGTCTTGCTGACTTCACAGTCAGTATTCTCTGAATCCTTTTTTGTAAATTTAGAAAAAAAGTTAATCTGCACAATGTTTAGATGTGGAAAATGCTAAAAAAAATATATTTTTAAAGTTTTACAACCATATAAGTAGCTGTACCAAATTAAGCAAACATAACTATAAAGAAATTCTGGCTGTGCTATAAAACAGTTACATAGAATTTTCTTTATATTTCATTAAAATAACAGCATTAAAGACTTACCACTTGAACTCCAGAGTGGCACTGATCAGGGCTTAAATGGACTGCCTACAGCTACTCACAGATTTAAAATAAGACTTTCTCCTCAATCTCCTCGTCTCTGAAAGAAGAGAACAGTGCTGCCAGTTTCTCAACCTCTTTCTCCAGATAAATCATTAACAGAGAGAGGGCTGAGTCTATTTCCTTCAGTTAATGATGCCCAACCACAGTTCAGCTCTCCTGAAAATCAGCAAAGTTAAGTGATGGAGAAACAGTTGGAAAACAGTTCTGATAATTCCAAAAATGACAAAATTACACGAATAAAATGGCAAAGTGCTGTGAAGGTCATCGTTGTCTTGAACTTTCCTAAATAAAGTTTCTGGATGTCTTTATTTTTTTCCAATAACTTTTTCTATTATCATTATTACTGCTGCTGGTGATGTTGCTATGGCTAACAATGGTATTTTTTGTTGCATAATATAAAAGCTATCTTTTACAGTTCATTGAAGAAAGAAAAACGAACGTTTGTGTATGTAAATACAGTTTCATGAATGGAAGTGAACTTGTAACCATATGACTATGATCCTCGGATCAGGAGCATCATACCAAATTAATCACACCTGTTGATGCACACCTTATATATCCCTTGCATCCACCCTTTCTTCCTCTTCCTAACGACTGGGAGGAGCCGGCCTCCACCGATGAAGGTCAATGAATGGTTACAGGTTCACTTTCATTCATAAAACTGTGTTGACATACGTAAACGTTCATTTTATTTCATTTCAGTGAACCTGTAAGCATACAAGCCCATAGCGCAAAACTACAAAAAGAAACAATGTCCATTGGGTTGTCAGCCAAGGTCCCAAAACCACCACCCGGGAAAGCGTGGCATGCCGGGGGGCCTTTGAGCTCTCTTAACCAGCTCTGTGATGTTAAGTGCCCATGTAAGGTCCTCGCTGATGTGGATGCCCAGGTATTTAAAGCTGCTCGCCCTCTCCACCTCAAGCTCCCCGATGAACAGCGGCTGATGGGGTCCCCTCCTCCCTTTCCTCATATCCACTATTATGTCCTTTGTCTTGTCCGTGTTGAGGGTGAGGTTGTTGTCCTCACACTTTGACACCAGGCTGGCCGCCTCCCTCCTGTAGGATGCTTCATTACCACCAGTGATGCGTCCCATCACTGCTGGGTCATCTGCGAACGTTAAGATGATATTGTTCTTGTGGGAGGGGACACAGTCATGGGTGAAGAGGCTGTAGAGGATGGGGCTGAAATATATACAGTGGTGTGAAAAAGTGTTTGCCCCCTTCCTGATTTCTCATTTTGTTGTCACATTTAAATCTTTCAGATCACCAAACAAATTTAAGTATTAGACAAAGATAACACAACTAAACACAAGCAGTTTTAAAATGAAGGCTTTTACTATTAACCACTTGCACTCCGTTGTTCCGCGGGCGGGCAAGTCTCTGCGTCCTAGGGCGCACGAGGGCGCACGAGAGGGCACTCGTGCGCGCTCGGACGCATGACGCATGATAGAGATACTGATGGTGGTGATGTAGGTGGTGTGGCCTCCAAGCTCCACTGGAAAAAAAACCTGCAGACACAGCCGCGAACAGATTAGTTCATCTAATTGACCTCTCATTCGACTAATAAGAGCCTTGAATTGGGTTTCTGAAACCATGAAGAGCCAATGAATGAAACCTAGGAAGGAGGACCCGCCTACTGTGAATGCAGGAGCCAATTGAAGCACAGAAGTTCGGGCTGGGTGAAGAGATATTTACTGTTGCAGCAGATGAAAACAAAGGACGCTGGACGAACCTGCTACAGACCCAGGCTCACCCAGCAGCATGGAGAACACCCACAAGTGGGACCTGCACTCATTCCAGCAGAATAGAAGTTTAGGATTCTCTTCCGTCATCATAGACCGACAGAGGCCGACGACAAAGGTCGTAAATCATTCACCAAAACCGCAATATTGGAATTATGTTTTGATCGGGATCCACGAGCAGACCAGCGTCGCATTCGTCTGACAATGGGGAAGAGAAGTTCGCCAGGACTCTGCTGCTGTGAAGAGGTAAGGTGTTATAAGCTAAATTATTATTTCTCCCTGAAAACTGTAATCCAAAAATGACTTTTGACCGATCGGTAAATTACAACCGTACGGCGCACGAAGTACGAAGTGCGTGCGCCGCGATAAACGGTTCATTTGCCGTGTTCGGACCGTGAACGCCCCCCCCCCCGCTCCTCTTCTGCAGCGGGGGGGGGGGGCGTTCATGGTCCGAACGCCCCCCGGTCCACGAGGGGAAGCATATGAGTCTATTCCGTCAAGTAGCGATGGCCGTCTTCTGTAGCGAGGGGGGGGGGGACAACCCCCCCCACACACACACACAGTAGCGAGTGGGGGGGGGGGGGTAGCCGCTGTGAAAACATGCAAGGAGTTTAATCCGTCATGTAGCGAGGGCCGAACTCCGTCTTTGTGAGTGTGACCTTTCATTAGAGCCCAAAATGAAGATTCTACATTGAATTATTCAAAAGTTACAGACGTTTTTCCAAATTGTGCCATTTGGCACAATTTGGCACAGTTCCAAAACGCCTGGGAACAGCCTGAGAACAAAGCTGTGTAAAATATTCATTTTTTGTGGTATTGTTACCAAATTTGGATCTCAGCTTGATAACACTTGGTTCTACATTTCTGTTGCATTTTCCAGCCGGATCGGACAGCTGTGTGTTATTTGCAAGCATTTGTATCCAAAAAAACACCGTGTCCAAATTTATTTTCTTCAAGTTCAGTATGTTTAGATGACTGTAACTCAGTGGCCGGAGCACGTAGAGAGATTATGTTTTTTTTGCCAAAAAATTCAAAGTGTTTTCTTTTAAATGAGACCAACCCCATGAAGATGCTGCAAAGGGTTGAATAACAGCTTTCGATTTACTTTGGGCACGTTTTTTTTTTGGCATTTTTAGGAAAATTGCCCGGAGTGCAAGGGGTTAAAGGGTAAAAAAAAAATCCAAACCTACATGGCCGTGTGTGGAAAAAGTGATTGCCCCCGAAACCTAATAAATGGTTGGGCCACCCTTAGCACCAACAACTGCAATCAAGCGCATTGACGACTCATCCAAGAGGTCACAAAAGACTCCACAACAATATCCAAAGAACTGCAGGCCTCACTTGCCTCAGTTAAGGTCAGTGTTCATGACTCCACCATAAGAAAGAGACTGGGCAAAAATGGCCTGCATGGCAGAGTTCCAAGACAAAAACCACTGCTGAGCAAAAAGAACATAAAGGCTCATCTCAGTTTTGCCAGAAAACATCTTGATGATCCCCAAAACTTTTGGGAAAATACTCTGTGGACTGACTAGACAAAAGTTGAACTTTTTGGAAGGTGTGTGTCCCATTACAGCTGGCGTAAAAGTAACACAGCATTTCAGAAAAGGAACATCATACCAACGGTAAAATATTTAAGATAAGATAAGACAAGATAAGCCTTTATTAGTCCCACAATGGGGAAATTCCAGGATTTTGGTGGTACTGTGATGGTCTCGGGCTGTTTTGCTGCTTCAGAACCTGGAAGACTTACTGTGGTAAATGGAACCAAGAATTCTACTGTCTACCAAAAATTCCTGAAGGAGAATGTCCGACCATCGGTTTGTGACCTCAAGCTGAAGCGCACCTGGGTTCTGCAGCAGGACAATGATCCAAAACACACCAGCAAGTACACCTCTGAATGGCTTAAGAAAAACAAAATGAAGACTTTGGAGTGGCCTAGTCAAAGTCCTGACCTGAATCCGATTGAGATGCTGTGGCATGACCTTAAAAAGGCTATTCATGCTTGAAAACCCTCCAGTGTGGCTGAATTACAACAATTCTGCAAAGATGAGTGGGCCAAAATTCCTCCACAGCACTGTAAAAAAGACTCATTGCCAGTTATAGCAAATGCTTGATTGCAGTTGTTGCAGTTGTTGCTGCTAAGGGTGGCCCAACCAGTTATTAAGTTTAGGGGGCAATCACGTTTAACACAGGGCCATGTAGGTTTGAATTTTTTCCGCTTAATAATAAACACCTTCACTTAAAAACTGCATTTTGTGTTTACTTGTGTTATCTTTGTGTCATATTTAAATTTGTTTGATGATCTGAAATATTTAACTGTTATGATCCCTCGTGCGCCATTACGCAGCACACAGAGGGAGGAATGGAAACCCACGAGCAGGAGTAGAAGCGTGCACTTTATTGAACAAAATAGAGAAACAGTCCAGCAAACAGTCACTGGATCAACAGGGGGATGAGACACAGTCAATGAGGAAATTAAAAGAGCAGGGATGCCCCTAAGACGCTCAACAGCCCGCAGAAGGAAGTGCCTAGTGCCGCAGAATAGCTGAATGGCACAAGGAGAAAGGTAAACATTAGCTTACGGGCTGGAGCGGTCAGAGACTGTCCATGCTGTCCAGTGTGAGCAGGCCAAGAGGACCAGCCGCTAACATCAGGCACCGAGTGGCGTCGGGAGACGTTAGAGAAGGCAACAAGTCAGGCTGAGAGTAAACCGTAGGGAGTGGAGGCTTGCTTACATAGAGAGAACAGACACTGTGTACAAAGTGCAATGATCCGGTGATCTCTTCCTACTCTGACAGAACTTAAGTAATAACCATACTAATGAGGAAAGAGACCGCCAGTGTGACTGTGTGTGGCTGGACAGAATAGAAAACAGGTGTGCGTGAGTGAGGGTCTGAGCATGTGAATGATGATGAATGGAGGTGTGTGTGTAATGAGGAACAGCTGGTGCACTGACAGGAGGAGGGAGCGTGGCCGAGCTGTCAGGCAGCAGAGGACCCAAAGGGCTCCCTGAAGCGCCTGATGGAAAATAAACAATGGAAAGAGACCAAATAGCCCTAGTGTCAGAACTGGGTTTGGGACACCAAACCCAAGTTCATGACATTTAAGTGTGGCAAACATACAAAAAAATGAGAAATCAGGAAGGGGGCAAACACTTTCTCACACCACTGTACATGTGTTGAAGATGTGCATATTATTAGAATCTTGATTTTGGATAATTTTTGTAAAAATTGCAGGTTTTAGAACTTTGTCATTTTTTCAATTAAATTTCAGTAGAGGGTACAAAGTTTGTCCAGCTAGCTCCTCCTACAGTTTTCAAGCTTGGACATTTTCATTTCACACGTTTGTTCATGTACTAAAGATGTGAATATTGAAATTAAATTGTTATTAGCTCTACCACAGATTTAGAGTATATTGATTATTGAATTTATCATCATTTTTTGTTGTTGTTGTTGTTGTTGTCGGTGTGCTAGTCCTGCACCATCGATAATGGCTCTAGATGGCATATGACATATAATGTACCTTGTGTGGTGCTCTTGTGACATTTTATGATCTGTAAACTCAAACAAGTCAATTTTCTATAGACATACTGTATTCTATCCATTCCCTCTAGACACCCATTCTCCAGCCAAATCATTTACCAACCTTTGACCATATATTTCATTCATGGGCATTATTTTTAGCTTATTGTAGTTTATTATACTCTAGAATGGACACCTTCTCCTTAGTTATTGCCAGAAGACTTGGCCATTCAGTCATTCAAGACTCTTTCTGTGTTTATTACACCCCAGGGACTAGTCATATGACCACTCACACCACACACCCTGTCTCTGATAATGTTTTATTTGGGTTTTAAAACTGTAGCATTTAGTTAGTGCTTGTTAGAATGTTAACTTAGTTTGACAACTGAACCTAAAGCTAATGGTAATTTCAAACATGGTGTTGCCTACAAAACAGATGTTGAGGGAAACGACTAAAGAGTGACAGTGGTGTGAGCAGGGGATCATTGGCATTTTTTTCCCCTTGTCCTATCAGGCAGCTAGGTGAGTAGAACAGAAATCTGCTACTGTGGCCACACATATGTGACCTACTTTGTGACTGATGTAAGGCCTCACATTTTAGATAAGAACAAAGACAGAGCTTCCTTGGAGATAACAGGAAGCTGTGAAGGTGTTAGCTTTGGTATGCAGGGCCTGAGACTGTGGGGGTGATATTAGAGGATTAAAGAGGAGATGCATTGTTACTGGCGATTATAATGGAATGTGACTTGTGATGCAATGTTACTTGTGAACTGTGAGAGTCCTGGTATTTAAGGACGAGAGTTTCCTGTAATGTCCTCTTTCTTCTTTGAGATGTTGGCGAGTGTGAATAAAGCTGACTTGAAAGAAATCTGTCTCATCCTTTGCACATTCCCACACTACCCTAATTGTGCCAAAACAGATTTACTTTGCCAAAAGGAGCTTTATACAGTACCTATCTATGTACCATATATTGTTGTAAACTCCTCCTGTAATAACTTTTAATACTTTAGTTAAATTATTTTACCCATGAAGGACCCGACAGGATGGGGAATGGGGAGAGGAAGTGTGGGGAGGGGGAAAGAAAAGGGAGAGGAACAGACAAAAAAGACAAACAAATCAACAACTAAAACAAACAGAAGACAGACTGCTTCTTCCACCCAAGATGTCTCAACACGAGTCTGGTATCCGCACCTGTTGAAGGGGAGACATTTGTACGTGTGCATCCGTGTGCGTGTATATGAGAGTGCACGCAAAATAAGTGTGTGCATGTGAGTGGTTTGTCAGGAAACACACGAAGAGGGCAGCTGATCACAGCAACTCCCCCTTCCCCAGAAACCCCGAGCAGGTCAGGCAGCGCCACCAACCCCCACAGTGCACAAATGTCCGAGCTCAACAAGCCCCAGGAAAGCCAGGCATCTGCCCCAGGAGGGATGGCCGAGGAAGGCCAGGTGGCTGGCATGGCGGGCCCACCCCCCCCGGCCCGCCAATACCCCACCCCCCCCAGCAGGGCCAACGCCAGCCCCAGGCACCAGAAGGCTAGTGCTCCCACCCCCCGGGCCGGAGACCAGCCCGCACCCCCAGCACAAGCCCCCACAGGCACCCTCACAGCGGGCCCGCCCCCCAGCACCACCACCACACACCCTGGGGACCCCCACGCCCAAAGAAGCCCCCCCCCACCCAGGGGAGCCCACGTAGCCAAGAGGCACTACCCCCTCAATCCAGCACCTCCCAACTTGCAGACACACCCATTCCCACACATTCACACCCTCATGCTCTCATACGCACCCACATGCACTCACTCTTTCTCACTCCCCCACACAATCCAACACTCGCACTCCCGGACTCACCCATTTTCTCTCACTCCTGTACCTGCTCAATCTTGCTCCTACTTACCCTCAGGGTCACCCACACTCACTCACGTTCAGTCATACACGCACTCTCGCTCCAACCTACTCATATCCATTCGTGCTGTCCCCCACACACTCACCCACCCTCATTCACCCTTATTATTTAGGGCAACCACGATGCAGATGCAGCGAGCATGAATGCGCACCAGTGGCCGGAGAGACCGCCAGTGCAAGCCAGCAGCCACCCCCCCCCCCCCCCCCGCCGCTGCTCGTATCTATTCATTCAGCAGCACCCAGGGATTTTGACAACATGATGGGTCTCAGGCCCCCTGCCGGGCCACCAGGCCCCCGGCAGAAGGAGGGCAACAGGGGTGGGGGAAGACCCTCACCCCCCTCCACCTTGCACAAATCTTGATAGGTGTGTCAGTTGTATGATGTGATTGTGTGCAGATGTGTGGATCATTGGCATTTAAAGGGGTCATTGACTGAAAAATTGTGGTTTTGTAGGTTTTAACCTTCTGAAAGGTGACTATTTGTCACATAATTATTAAAAAAATATCAAAATGTCCATTTCTCTTTAAAAAAAAAAACACGCAGCCTTTATTATATCATTTTTCTCTCCAAAAAGCAAAATTAATTGTTCTGGATTTGCCGCAGGGTGTCACTTGCATAGTAAACCTAGCCCAGTGCCATCCTTGATACCAGCCCCCTGCTCTTATTATTGGCCAACCTAGATGTCTGTCATTGAACTAACAAGTTTCCTTACCAAGCATGGTTTATCTTAATTTCTTTAGATTTCAGTCACCCTAATAAACACCCCTGTTTCCACCTGGCTCACTCATCCTGTCAATAATATTTTGTATTGTTCTGAGTCATTAAAACCCCTTTTCCACTAGTACCTACTCAGCCCTACTCGCCTTGACTCTACTCGGTTTGTAGGGTTTTCCATTAATAGCAGGTACTTTTTTCGTACCTACTCCAGTCGGGTTTCAACCGTATTGAGTTGAGCTGAAATTGTGACATTGACAGTGTCAGGAATCTGAAACTCAAGACTCATAAAAATAATAGTACTCTGTTAGGTTCGTACCTTAATCAGACTCGAGACATAAATGTGATTAAAGTTTTTACTTGCAAGGAGCACACACACCTCTGGTTACAGATGGGAAGTATGCGCTGCTGCGCAGAAACAGCGCTTCCCCTTTATACACAACTTAGATCAAGGACAAGGTTTCTCAACCTTTCACCGCACCCACACTGGGTGGAACGGAGAGTTGAATACAATGAATGTCTTATCACATGATGGAGGAACTCTTCAGAAAAACAACTCCATATTTGGTATAAAACACAGTTGGCTAACATAAGCATTTCCAGTGTGTCTGGCTACACTGTTACAGGGCAGATTAAACTTCTCATGCAAAGATATTACTTCAGCAGTTCCTGTGTCACGTACAGCACAGAGAAAGAACAGTTGCATAAGCATTGCTCATTATGAAATGTTAACACATATATACATTTATACATTTTCCAACAATTCCCTCCTGTTTAACGTTTCATAATTTCATGTCTCATACAGTCATCAGTACAATGCATCTTCAATTGATTTGCTGCATTGACATCATTAAGTATCACTTCCAAATTTTATGCAGGAGTGCAATCATCATAACTGTCCGGTTTTGGATCATAACCTTCATCGTCAGCGTCGGGCTGGAGAGGTGTGAAAACGAGGGCCAGGACCAGACGTACGGTCAGACCGCAAAGCAAGATTACCTTAGAGGTTGCCATAGTGCCTGTTGCCCCTGGGAGTGTACCTGTAGTCTCAGGTCACTATCTTCACCGGGTTTGAGACGGGCCCTATCCTTAAAAGGACTAGACCCCCCTTTGTAGCCGGACTCACCCTAGGGGTGGCTGGAGGTCAGCTATGGGAATCTGAAGTCTTTTAATGTGGGAGAGGTGGATCCAGGACGGTCTCTCAGCAATTCTTACTGCAGTGGGAGTAGTCAATAGTACTTCATATAGTCCCAGCCACCTGATTGAATCCCAGGCCAGGCGATGATGATTTTTTATGAAGATATATTCACCCGGTTGGAGGGGATTCTCTGGGCCCTCCTGTGGAACAGAGAGAGATCTGACAGATTCAACATAATCTTTGTTTTGTTCACAGGTTCTTAGGTGTTCCCCCAGAGTTTTGTAGGGGTTAGTTGGTATTAGTGGCAGAAGGTCAGGCGACAAATAGGGTCTATGGAATGCACATTCAAACGGTGATAGGCCATTGTTACTATAGTTAATGCCTTAGGCCAAGGGACGTTTTGATCATGCATCACCTTGTTAAGCATTTGTTTTATTGTTCCATTTTTTCTTTCTACCAGACCTGCACTCTGCAGGTGGTATGCAGTGTGAAATTTGATCTTACTTCTTACAGCTTGGGCTAAGTCTTGAATTGTTTGTGCTGTAAAATGAGTTCCATTATCTGCACAAATCAGTTCTGGAACCCCAATTTCAACAGAGTTTCACACACAAATGCGGCATTTGCTGAGGATGTGGGATGAATTTTTGTCCACTTTGTAAAGGTGTCAGTCAACACCAAGCAATATTGTAGCTTTCCATTGCTCCTTGAGCATTATTTTGTAAACAAATGATGCACTTTTTGGCATGTTTTTGTTACTTCTTTCAAAAACTAGGACAGTTTTCCAACATCCCCATCAATGATTTCCCTCCTGTTGGCACATGATTGGCCATGTGCCACCAGGACAGCTCATTTGTATAATGTGGGTGGCAGAGCAAATTCTTTCAAAACATCAACATCAACATTATTAATAAGACAGACGGTTCCTAAAAGACCAATAGCAGCACAGTGAGTAGCGTTATCAGCCAAGCGATTACCGCAGCTAGACAAGTCAGTGCCATTAGTGTGGGCAGGGCAGTGAATAACTGCCACAGAACATGGTAGCATCAGAACATTACATAGTTGCAATAATTGCTATCAATGTTTTGCTGGTTTTTCTGTGGAGATGACAAACCCCCGCAGATTCAAGGTAACAGTATGCAGGTGGCATGCGTTATAAGCATATTTACTGTCTGTACAGATAGTTACATTCAGGTTAGTAGTTCATGTAAGTGCTATAATCAAAGATGCAGGTTGTGGAATTTTTACACAATCAGGACCCCAGACAACATTGTTACAGCATAAGCAGTGGATGTTGGCCCATCAGGCCTTTTTTTTTTTTTTTTAAACAGAGCAAGCCTGTCACTCGCTTCTTCCCTTGCTAAGTAGAGAGAGAGAGCTGCCATTCACCCCCCTTTGCTGATGGGAGAGAGAACCACCGCTCGCCCCTCTGTTGCCTTTTTTTTTTTTAAATCAAAAATGGGCCATCAGTAAATAACCACAAGGAATTTGGTACAAGCTTAAGGTGTGGCTGTGGCAACAAGGTTATAGTGTACGACAACAGTCTAGCTGGCAACAATATGGAATGGTTGTCCTGCTGTAAAACCCCCTTCACGGCATGGGGAATGTGTAGGATAATAGAGGGCATGATCTTATTATTTGTATTATCCCATGAATAATAAAAAGTGGTCTGTATTGCCCAGCATGTATTTTAGTTATAACTACAGCCATATGTTTATCCTGGGCACTACAGAAAATGAAATGAAAAGCGCTTATGTAAATAAAGTCGAATTGAATTCATCATCAATCATTTATTGATAATTTTTATGCATTATCTATTTTTCTGAGGATTGCTAATTATTTGCTAATTAATTTCTTTGATACCCCCTGTTTTGATACATGGAGGCTCACATGCAGCAAAGTTACAGGGTATTTGATTCTTTTACTGAAAGGAAGTGTGCTACCATTTTTAACTTTAAATAAAATCTGCAGGTAGCCCAGTTCCTTCAAAAATAAGATTTCAATAATTATAGCTTCTTTTTGTGACATCTCTTGAAATAGTTTACAAATTCCATTTAAGAAAAACAAAATAACTATCTGTGCATTTTTACCATGCTTCAGCATTGATTAATAAGATCAGTTTGTCCAGTTGAACACAGATGAGTTGAATTTGAATAAATGAATAAAGATTGCATCACACTCTTTCAGTCAACGGTAAGGTGGACGTTTTGCCTAATTAGAATTTGATTTAAATTTTTTCCAGGAATGCCTCATTTTATATATTCCTTGGTAAATTATGGGGTGAATGTAGTTTACCCTGACCCAGCTTGGCCACCGCCGAATCAGGAAAAACCCATTCCTCATTACTGTCACATTTCTGAAATATGATGTTACCGCACCATTATGTGGTAACATCAGTATAAAATCATATAAACATTACATTTGTAAAGTCAAAGTCATTTGAATCAGTGCACCTTATGTTATCTACAATGCCATACAAAGTCATACTTGGCTTCAAAAAATGCTTATCAATTTAAGGATTCTTTCTCCAAGACCTTTGTCTGATAATCCATAGCCTCTGGCAGATCATATGCACAGACACATTAATCATCAATCTCTTTTGATCCTCTGTGCTCTAAATCATGTGATATAGGGTAAACATAAAACCTTCAATGATTAGGCATTATTAAATGACATCATATGTCATATGTCATATGTCATTATTAAATGACATCATAATATGATCAGTCCTTTTTTCTATAAAGTGCACTGTCATGTTTCAGTCAAGGACAAAGGTCAGCAATGCGTCAAAATTGCTTTTTTTTAAAAAAATATGTAAACAGTTTATCACGTACGCAACATTAATCAAGACCCCACAGAGTTAAATTGAAAAAATAAAAACCCAAAACCTTGTAAAAGTACCCATATTTAGACCACTTTCTTCACAGATCAACCACACACACACACACACACACACACACACACACACACACACACACACAACCAGAGAACAGAGGAGTTTTGTTCTCTCTACACTGCCTCTATCTAAGGCTCACACACAAAGAATAGATAATAGATAAAATAACTTTCTCATTGTCCATTTTAACGTTATCCAGTTCTGCTACCATTTAATCCGTCCGTCTTTAAATATTATGGTCTAATTATTATGATTTTATTTGCCTCCTCCATTTCCCAACCTCTTGGGCTTCTTTAAATAATTTGCCGTATGGACCCTCCTTAGGATCGTGGCATTGATAAGTTGGGGAAGGATTATCTTTTTAGACGTCATTTTTACTGTGGATACTAATACTGCACATGTGTCCACATTAAGAGTGGGTTTAAAAGAGAAGTCTTTTTCCCATTTGTTCAAGTATTTTTCTGGATGCTTCACTTGCTGTTTCTCATCTTTTTTGTCATTAAAATTTTTAACAGTCCTGCGCGCTATGTCCTCTTTCTTCCTTTGTTTATTTGTCTGCCTATCTGATTTTCCAGCACAATTTCCCATTATTGCGTGGTCAGGGACGTTATCAGTACGCCCACTGTAACACTATTACTGCCCAATTTTGGGGTGAATTCGTGGTCAGGGACGTTATCAGTACGCCCACTGTAACACTATTACTGCTCAATTTTGGGGTGAATTCCTTCACCCTTTTTGTTTATTTTTAAAACCTGACCACCCAGTAGTTATGAATCGCCGTCACACTACTTCCTTCACCCTCTTTTGTTTATTTTAAAAACCTGACCACTCAGTAGTTATGAATCGCCGTCACACTACTTCACAAAACCAC
This sequence comes from Pholidichthys leucotaenia, assembly GCA_020510985.1. NCBI lineage: Eukaryota > Metazoa > Chordata > Actinopteri > Cichliformes > Pholidichthyidae > Pholidichthys > Pholidichthys leucotaenia. Next base: position 32,573,990 of record CM035844.1, read on the forward strand.
TGTATTCCTACAATAGTTTCAACCATCAGGAAAAGTACAGGGCGCCACCTTATACTACCATTACTTGCATTCAGCTGACCTGTGGTTCTTAATAACGACAATTGGCTTTCTTCCCAAGATAGGAGAATAAATTTCACTTACTTCTAGGACTCTGTTAATACGGATGACCATCACCAGACAGAGTCAGGACACCGGCGCTCACAGAGTTCCCTGAAGGCGGGTTTCCAAAACTGACTGTTAGGTCAGACCATGCATGGATTTTCAACCTGGAGGTCCGGCTTTCTCCTCACTCCGTCTGGATATTGGCCATCCGGGTCACGGCACCACGAATGTCAGGAATCTGAAACTCAAGACTCATAAAAATAATAGTACTCTGTTAGGTTCGTACCTTAATCAGACTCGAGACATAAATGTGATTAAAGTTTTTACTTGCAAGGAGCACACACACCTCTGGTTACAGATGGGAAGTATGCGCTGCTGCGCAGAGACAGCGCTTCCCCTTTATACACAACTTAGATCAAGGACAAGGTTTCTCAACCTTTCACCGCACCCACACTGGGTGGAATGGAGAGTTGAATACAATGAATGTCTTATTACATGATGGAGGAACTCTTCAGAAAAACAACTCCATATTTGGTATAAAACACAGTTGGCTAACATAAGCATTTCCAGTGTGTCTGGCTACACTGTTACAGGGCAGATTAAACTTCTCATGCAAAGATATTACTTCAGCAGTTCCTGTGTCACGTACAGCACAGAGAAAGAACAGTTGCATAAGCATTGCTCATTATGAAATGTTAACACATATATACATTTATACATTTTCCAACAGACAGACTGCAGGCCACTGACTGGTCAGGGCATAATGTCATGAGAACAACGTCTTCACCAGAATCTTCAGCTGCCATTTGCAGAAATTCTTCAGCGAGTGAGCGAGCATCAGTGTAAAACACAACAACAATAGAAATGGCTTCACAGAAATTAAAAAATGGTCCAACAGACTTTTCTGTGCCTTTTGGCTGATGAGAGAATCCAGAGGGAACTAGACGGAGCGATCCAAAATGAATTTACAGCCACCGATCGGCAAATAACGGGAGGGAGACTTGCGTCGACCTGATCATGGCATCGTTGTTGAAAACCGTGATAGAGGATGGTGAGTGATGTGATATGATGTGATATTATGCATTTTTTTAAATGTTATTTATTTATTTAGCTCACTTTGAACTAACAACACCATTGTCTTCTGTATAGGGATGGGTGTATCGATACTCAAGCATCGATACTTCGATGCAGCTGTTCGATACTTTGGAGTCGATACTTTTTAAAATATCGCGATTCCACTATGTTACTAATACAAAATGTGTAATATGTTTTCACTTCTGTGAGTTTTAAGCATTGAATTTATGTGTGGAAAAACCAGCCTAAGCATATTTTAGAGATTGTCTGCCGTGTCGCATGATTATGGCAGCCTATCAGATGTCAGAGCCGAAGAGTCACTGCATACTGCACAGCCAAGCGCTCCCGTGCAGTGAGCTCAGCAGCGTCAGGGGTGGCAGAAGTATTAGTTCTGAAATGTTGCACCATTCATTCAAATTCTGTGGTAATACCAAGCAGCATAAAATTTGAAAAATAAACAAAATAAGCACTATTTAAGTTTGTAAAATAGTAGTGTAAAAATAAATAAATAAAAAATGTTGCATTGTGATAAAATTACACATACAGTGGGGCAAAAAAGTATTTAGTCAGCCACCAATTGTGCAAGTTCTCCCACTTAAAAGATGAGAGAGGTCTCCAATTTTCATCATAGGTATACCTCAACTATGAGAGACAAAATGAGAAAAAAAATCCAGAAAATCACATTGTATGATTTTTAAAGAATTTATTTGCAAATTATGGTGGAAAATAAGTATTTGGTCACCTACAAACAAGCAAGATTTCTGGCTCTCACAGACCTGTAACTTCTTCTTTAAGAGGCTCCTCTGTCCTCCACTCGTTACCTGTATTAATGGCACCTGTTTGAACTCGTTATCAGTATAAAAGACACCTGTCCACAACCTCAAACAGTCAGACTCCAAACTCCACTATGGCCAAGACCAAAGAGCTGTCAAAGGACACCAGAAACAAAATTGTAGACCTGCACCAGGCTGGGAAGACTGAATCTGCAATAGGTAAGCAGCTTGGTGTGAAGAAATCAACTGTGGGAGCAATTATTAGAAAATGGAAGACATACAAGACCACTGATAATCTCCCTTGATCTGGGGCTCCACGCAAGATCTCACCCCATGGGGTCAAAATGGTCCCGAGAACGGTGAGCAAAAATCCCAGAACCACACGGGGGGACCTAGTGAATGACCTGCAGAGAGCTGGGACCAAAGTAACAAAGGCTACCATCAGTAACACACTACGCCGCCAGGGACTCAAATCCTGCAGTGCCAGACGTGTCCCCCTGCTTAAGCCAGTACATGTCCAGGCCCGTCTGAAGTTTGCTAGAGAGCATTTGGATGATCCAGAAAAGGATTGGGAGAATGTCATATGGTCAGATGAAACCAAAATAGAACTTTTTGGTAAAAACTCAACTTGTCGTGTTTGGAGGAGAAAGAACACCATACCTACTGTGAAGCATGGGAGTGGAAACATCATGCTTTGAGGCTGTTTTTCTGCAAAGGGACCAGGACGACTGATCTGTGTAAAGGAAAGAATGAATGGGGCCATGTATCGTGAGATTTTGAGTGAAAACCTCCTTCCATCAGCAAGGACATTGAAGATGAAACATGGCTGGGTCTTTCAGTATGACAATGATCCCAAATACGCCGCCCGGGCAATGAAGGAGTGGCTTCGTAAGAAGCATTTCAAGGTCCTGGAGTGGCCTAGCCAGTCTCCAGATATCAACCCCATAGAAAATCTTTGGAGGGAGTTGAAAGTCTGTGTTGCCCAGCGATAGCCCCAAAACATCACTGCTCTAGAGGAGATCTGCATGGAGGAATGGGCCAAAATACCAGCAACAGTGTGTAAAAACCTTGTGAAGACTTACAGAAAACGTTTGACCTCTGTCATTGCCAACTAAGGGTATATAACAAAGTATTGAGATGAACTTTTGTTATTGACCAAATACTTATTTTACCGAGGAATTTACCAATTAATTCATTAAAAATCCTTCATTGTGATTTTCTGGATTTTTTTTCCCTCATTTTGTCTCTCATAGTTGAGGTATACCTATGATGAAAATTGGAGACCTCTCTCATCTTTTAAGTGGGAGAACTTGCACAATTGGTGGCTGACTAAATACTTTTTTGCCCCACTGTATATGCTGCTTGGTATTACCATACAATTTGGATGAATGGTGAAACATTTCAGAAGTAAAAATATTTTAATCCAGTTGAGAATCTTCATCAAATTAAGAAATTGAATAATTTTGCATTCATTTTAAATCTTAATTATTTTGATTATAATTGAAAAAAAAATCATTTTATTTTTATTTAATTGTTCATTGTTCTATTTTATTATCATTTTATAAGCATTTCTTTCAAGTGTTTATGTTAATGAGTTTTATTCATATTTCATATTGCCCTTGCAATAAAGTTGTTAATGAAACTGCAATCATGTGATTTTGGGCAAAAAGTATCAGTATCGGCAACTCAGGAGGGGGAAACAGCTGCCTGTCTACATTGTCTATAATGTGAATGGAGCATTGCTGACTTTGACTGGGGATATTGTCAGGTGGTTGAAGGAATACGTCGAGGATCTCCTCAATCCCACTGACAGCCTTCCACAGAGAAAGCAGAGTTTGAAGATAAGTGGGTTGACTCTCCCACCACAGAGGCTGAGGTTGCTAAAGTGGTTACAAAAATCTTCGGTGGCCGGGCCCCAAGGGGGGGGGGGGTGGACAACATTCGCCCTTAGTCCCTCAAGGCTCTGGATGTCGTAGGGCTGTCATGGCTGACACGCCTCTGCAACATTGTGTGGAAGTTGGGGACAGTGCGTTTGGCATGGCAAACCGGGGTGGTGGTTCCTCTCTTTAAGAAGGGTAACCAGAGGGTGTGGGTGTGCTCCAATTTTAGGGTGATCACACTTTTCAGCCTCTTTGGGAAGGTCTATGCCAGAGTACTAGAGAGGAGAGTCCGGCCGTTGGTTGAACCTCGGATTCAGGAGGAGCAATGTGATTTTTGTCCTGGCTGAGGCACCATGGACCAGCTCTTGACCCCTCGAGAATCCTTGAGGGTTCATGGGAGTTTGCCCAACCAGTCTACATGTGTTTTGTGGTCTTGGAGAAGGCATTCAACCTCATCCCTCATGGTTTATTGGGCGAGGGGGGGAAGCTTCGGGAGTAGGTTGTATTGGGCTCATTGCAATGAGCTATCTGCTCTCTATAAAATAAGCTAAACCTTTTTTAGTCCCGCAATAGGGAAATTACAGGATTGCAGCAGCAGAGAGATAGCAGCAGAGCAAATATACAATATATACTGTATATACATATATATTGTAAATAAACATATATACACAGGATATACTGTATACACTACTCACAAACGTTAGGGATATATGGCTTTCGGGTGAAATTTCAGGATGCACTTAAATTGCATTGTAACCTTTACAGGTGAACTTAATTTGACCTTCTCTAAACTTTTGAAGGCACATGTCCAACTGTTCGATATTTCAGTACTTGTTGCGTAACTTGCTGTTCTCCACCAAGGTAAGATAAGATAAGCCTTTATTAGTCCCACAATGGGGAAATTCCAGGATTGCAACAGCACAGGGATAGCAACACTCAGAGCAACAATCAGAAGGCAAGAAAAGACAAGAGCAGTGAGTATACATATAAACATAAATATATAGACACACAGTGCGGAGCATTGTAGCTAGATGGAATAAATATATAAATATATAAACACAGTGCAGAGCATTGTAGCTAGATGGAATAAATATGTAAATATATAAACACACACAGTGCGGAGCATTGTCGCTAGATGGAATAAATATGTAAATATATAAACACACACAGTGCGGAGCATTGTAGCTAGATGGAATAAATATGTAACTATATAAACACACACACAGTGCGGAGCATTGTAGCTAGATGGAATAAGTATGTAAATATATAAACACACAGTGTGGAGCATTGTCGCTAGATGGAATAAATATATAAATATATAAACACACACAGTGCGGAGCATTGTAGCTAGATGGAATGAAACAGCATAACCATCTACTTAGTTATCCTACATAGTATGATTATGTACCCATACATATTCTCACCCTCCATAGCTACCGGTATTTTCCTAGTTGTATACCGGAGGGGACCATTGTGTAAGTCTATTGCGTCTTTAGCATTCAATACTATTAGGTTGTCACGTCTTTTTGCTATCTCTGTGAGCAGCCCTGCTTAGGTTGTACAGTCTGACAGCCGTAGGTAGGAAGGACCTGCGAAACCTCTCGGTTGTGCACCTAGGATGATGTAGTCTGCTGCTAAATGAGCTCCTCAGTGCATTCAGTGTGTCCTGCATAAGGTGGAACTCGGACTCCAGCAGAGATGACAGTTTAGCCACCATCCTTCTCTCTCCCTTCTCCTCCACTGGGTCAAGGCGCTGCCCCAGGACAGAGCTAGCTTTCTTGATCAGTTTGTTCAGTCTCTTCCTATTGGCTGCTGTAATGCCACTGCCCCAGCAGACCACTCCAAAAGTGATGGCTGATGCCACCACCGTGTCGTAGAATGTCTTCAGCAGCGGCCCTTGTACACCAAAATGTGTGTACAAGGTGCTTAACGGCAAAACTCACAACAGGTGTTTGATGCATGAATCAACCAATAAAGTTTCTTGTTCATTTTCAATTGGTATTTAAAAACAGTCCTCTTCATCATGCTGTTCACATTTTAACATCATAAGACCAAGACGACACCTAACAATTGATCAACAGTACCTCGCCATTGTGAGGCATCAAACAGGATGTTCTCAGAGGGAAGTGGCCACTGAGCTTAGAGTGTCACAGAGTGTCATCAGCAGGTTGCGACAGAGATACAGAGAGATTGGAAGAGTCACCGAAGGGTGTAGAAGTGGACATACTTTGACCACATCCCACACTGATAACCACTTCATTGTGAACAGAAACGGATGATCAATGCCACTCAACTCCAGGCACATTTAAGGGAGGCGAGAGGCACCCAAGTGTTACGTCAGACCATTTGAAACTGTTTACATTAGCGTGGTCTGCGTGCTAGATGACCTGCAAGGATACAGTACCTGACCACACCACCAGGCACGGGCGTCATTGTCTTGCATGGGCCAGGGAGCATTTACGCTGGACAAGGGACCAGTGGGCCTCAGTGCTATTCTCTGATCAAAGTCGATTCACACTGAGCAGAAATGATGGCCGCCAATGATGTTGGAGATGTCAAGGAGAGCACTATGCATCAGCCACTGTTGGCACCAGACGAGCCTTTGGTGGTGGTGGTATTACAGTTTGGACAGGTGTGTCTAGTCAATACAGAACTGGCCTATACCTTGGAATGGTACAGTGATAAGCCAATACTTCCTAAATAACATCATTGATCCAGTCATTGTGCCCCTGCATGAACAACACAGGCCTACACCACATTCCAAATTATTATGCAAATAAGATTTTAGTGCCATAAACATTAATTTTTTTGTTTTTCAATTAAATTCATGGATGGTATTGTGTCTCAGGGCTCTTTGGATCTTTGATATCAGTCTCAAACACCTGTCATAATTAAATTGCCAGGTGAGCCCAATTAATGGAAAACTACTTAAGAAGTTTGGTGACCCTGGCAGGACAGGGTCACCAACACAGAAGTTTTTGACAGAGCCAGGTCTGTCCCCATTGAGTCAATGTTTCTGAAGACACAGCTCCGCTGGTCAGGCCATGTCATCAGGATGGAGGACCACCACATCCCAAAGTAGCTGCTGTTTCGTGAGTTTCTGCAGGGGCACAGAAAATGAGGTCGCCCCTGCAAACGCTACAAGGATGCCTTAAAAGACAGCCTCAAGTGGCGTGACATCCCCCTGCGCTGAACTTGTTCACAAAGCACAACACAGGCAGTGCTGGTGTGCTCTCATAAAAAGAGCATTAGCCTCACTAGAGGAGGAGTGCCGCAACCAGGCACAGGCTGCCAGAAAACATCGCCACAGAGCAGTGTCCGTCCCTGCAACAACAGCGGAATTCCTGTGCCCTATCTGTTTCAGGCTCTGCAAGTTCCAGACTTGGTCTGCAGAACCATCTACGTGTCCACAGATAGCTGCACATGCATGTCATCCTCGAGATTGAGGGACCACCATTACTTAAGAAGGATGTTCTACATTATTAAGCATGTCACATGTTTCAAGCAATATGGGAAAGAAAAAGGATCTCTCTGCTGCCAAAAAGCATCAAGTAGTACAATGCCTTGGACAAGGTATGAAGACATTAGATATTTCACAAAAACTTAACCATGATCATCATACTGTGAAGAAATTTGTGGCTGATTTGAAGCACAGACGGGTTCGTGCAGATAAAGGCATAATGAGGAATGTTCCTGCCAGACAAATTCATCGGCTTAAGAGAGCAGCTGCTAAAATACCATTACAAAGCAGCAAACAGGTATTTGAAGCTGCTGGTGCCTCTGGAGGTCCACAAACCTCAAGGTGTAGGATCCTCCAGAGGCTTGTTGTTGTGCATAAATCTATTATTCGGCCACCCCTAACCAATGAATCACAAGCAGAAACCGTTGCAGTGGGCCCAGAAATACATGAAGATTTTCAAACAGTCTTGTTTCCTGATGAGTGCCGTGCAACCCTGGATGGTCCAGATGGATGGAGTGGTGGAAGGTTGTTCGATGGCCACCATGTCCCAACAAGGCTGCGATGTCAGCAAGGAGGTGGTGGAGTTTTGGGCTGGAATCATGGGGAGAGAGCTGGTCGGCCCCTTTAGGATCCCTGAAGGTGTGAAAATGACCTCGGCAAAGTATATAGAGTTTCTGACTGACCACTTTCTTCCATGGTAAGAAGAACTCTGCCTTCTGAATCAAAAATCGTCTTCATGCTTGACAATGCACCATCTCATGCTGCAAAGAATACCTCTGTGTCATTGGCTGCTATGGGCATAAAAGAAGAGAAACTTATGGTGTGTCCCCCCCATCCACCCCTGACCTCAACCCTACTGAGAACCTTTGGAGAACCTCATGCAAAAGATCTATGAGTGTGGGAGGCAGTTCACATCAAAACAGCAGCTGTGGGAGGCTATTCTGACATCTTGCCAAGAAATTCAAGCAGAAACTCTCCAAAAACTCACAAGTTCAATGAATGAAAGAATTGTGAAAGTTATATCAAAAAAGGGGTCCTATGTTAACATGTAACTTGGCCTTTTAAGATGTTTTTGATTGAAATGGCTTTTGATTTCAGTAAATATGACCTCTTAACCCTTTGAGTGTGTATGGTGCCAAACTGTGACATACCCCCTAGTGGTCAAGAGTGGTAAATATTTTTTGTAAATAAAATAGTTCAGATTTCCAAGGCTATAACTTGAAAGTGGTAAGAGATAATGACTTACTGTCTATTAGAAAGATGTAAAATATGGTCCAAAGTTTCAGATAGGAATAAATTTATGCATCTAATTTGCATAATATCGCAGCACCTCTTTAAATTCCATAACTCAGTCAAAATTGGACTTTGGATGTATTTAGCAAAAAATGGTTCAGTCTTTTGACACCGTTTTTTGTACAGAGGTACCTCATCATCTTATCTTCAAAGTATATGAACAAGAAATCAGTACATTTAAAAAAACAAACAAACAGAAATTTCTCACTTACTTTTGACAAAGTCAAAGTGAGAAGGCAGGCGCAGTGCCGCACTCTCCCACTAGGGGAAGGCAAATTCTCACACTCAAAGGGTTAATGCTGCAAATTCAACAAATAACCATTTTCAGTTCTTTACAAACAATGAATTGTTTTGAAACTCGGTTGTGCATAATAATTTGGAACGGTGTCATAAATCGTCCTTTTTAAGGTCTATGGAAGGACACCAAACACACGCTGTAGTTTTGCACATTTATTAACAAAAAGACAAACACGACAAAAAACACTACACTTACATACAGTATAAAGGAATAATAAAGGCGTTGGAGGAGAGCAGGGCTCATGACCAGGAGGGAGAAGAACAGCCCAGGAGAAATGGTGGCTGAGGCACTCAGACATGCCGGGAAAAAAGAGACAAATTCAGCCGGAGCATACCCGAAGAAAAACGGAGCTCACGGCTGAGGGAATTGGGAAAAGGATAAATTTACCTGGTCGGAGCGCTCCCATTCACCTCTACGGCAGACCCAAAAACACTCAGCGTCTAATAGGGAACTACTGAGGAGGTTAACAGTAGGACACGACAATGGGGAATGTTGTCGTGCCCTAAAATAGGAAGATGGGACAATCAATGATGGATGACAGGTGTGGGTACACAAGTGAGGAAAGTAACATAATCAGTGACAGCTGTGCAGCCCGCGAAACAGTTTGACAGCTGGAAGTTACACAGTGCTGTCAAAATAAAAGCACAACCGGAAACTAAATAAGAATAAGATAATACAACCCCAAGATGTAAATAATACTATAAATCCAAAATGACACACAATAAATGGACAGGACTAAAGACAGACCTAAGACTACAGACACTTATAAATAAACAGAGACCAAATGCAGAAGATCCTAATAAACAAAGAAACAAACAGGAAAAGACTAAACTTAAAACTGGAGACTGAGCATGGTCGCCACTCGTGTTCAGGATCATGACAAACAGTGCATTTTGATTTTTTTTTTAATTTTGCAAAAAATAGTTATCATTGGGAGGTTTGTTCAATAAAATATGAATTATGCTCTAACAGTTGATGACTTTACAATTATACTGACTGTCATTTGCATCGACTAGGAAAATCAGAGACAAATATCACTTGCATAATAATTTGGAACGTGGTGTAATTTCACCTTCATGGACGACAATGCTCCAGCTAATCGAGGTTGCATCATTAAGGAACAGCTGCTGGAGGCTGGGATACCTCAAATGGAGTGGCCTGCACTTTCTCCAGACCTGAATCCCATAGAAAACCTATGGGATTAGCTGAGTCGATGTGTAGAAGCATGTGACCTTGCATCCCACAACCTCAATGACCCGAGGGGCGCCCTTCAAGAAGAATGGAATGCCATGCCTCAGCAGACAATAAGTTGACTTGTGAATAGCATGAGACATGACAGGTTATTGAGACACTGACATTTTTTGTTGTGGTATACCCACCACTGTTGTTGGCTTTTGTTTCAATAAATGCTTTGAGATGAGGAAATCACCATTGCGTGCTTCTACTTAAACACCCTACTTTCATGATATAATATCTCTGTAGTGTGAACTTTTTACATTTTCTATAAATTTCACCCGAAAGTCAAATATCCTTAACTTTTTGTGAGTAGTGTACACAGTGCAAGAGCACTGCAGTTAAATGGTATTTACAGCATTACATTTAGTTCAATAAATTACCCAGCAATTTATAAATACAAATGTACACTGGAAGCGAATGATCCCTTGTAAGTAGTGGTGTTACAGTATGTACAGCCTCTGTGAGCAGCACACATTTGATAGTCCTTCCAGGATTTCGCAGGATTTTTTTTTTATTATTATTGTTGGGGTAAGTTACGGGGCTCTCCTTGGGGATTGCTTGAATTGCACATTGGTTCCGTGTCCAGACAGGAGATTCACAGCTTTAAAACTAATTGACAAGATGTAGTAGTGACTTTTACCTCTAAAGACGCGTAAACTGTTACAACACTAGCTATAGTGATTAGATTTGCTCATTTTTTTTGTGGTTTTATGGCGTGTCTCCTCACACGCGCTCCTGAGACGGGGGTGCTTTCAGGCAGGTGGACATTTTTCAGCACAAACCTGGCACTTCGTACACGAGGCCATTACGGAGACTCGAGGAGACATTCACTGGAGGGCCGGGGAAGACGAAGGAACAATGTGGGAAAACTCGCAGGTGAGTGGGGTTTTTTTAAATCACACACTGTTTTTTGCTGATGTGTTCTGTATATACTCACTGTAAACACAGAAGTGAGCGTGGTGCAGCGCTGCATTTGATTGGTCAAACTGATGACGTACATGTTTGCACGCTGCTCAGGGACAAATCTGCGGCAGTTGGCCAAAATTGCGGTAAAGTTGCGGTGATTGGACACTATTCAAATTATGCAGGACCTGCTGAAGTTACCAGAATTGGTGTAATTGCAGCATCGCAAAATCCCGGAGGGACTGATTAGATTATAAAGTCTGACAGAAGCAGGTAGGAAGAACCTGCGGTATCTCTCTCTCAGACACTTAGGATGGTGCAGCCTGTCTCTAAATGAGCTCCTCAGTACGTTCAGCATGTCCGGCATGGGGTGGGACTTGTACTCCAGCAGAGATGACAACTTAGCCACCATTCTCTTCTCTCCTATCTCCTTCAGTGGGTTGCGGCATTGCCCCAGAACAGAGCTGACTTTTTTAATCAGCCTGTTCAGTCTCTTCCTGCCGGTTGTCGTAATGCCGCTGCCCCAGCAGACCACCCTATACGTGATGGCTGATGCAACCAGAGTCATAGCGCCCCCTGCACTCCAAAAAACCTGAGTCTCATCAGTAGGAACAGACTGTGCTGCCCCTTCTTATAGAGCACACTGGTGTTGTGTGACCATTCCAGTTTATTGTTCAGGTGAACACCCAGGTACTTGTAAGATGTCACCATCTTAATGGCTGTTCCCTGGATGTTTACCAGTGCTGTGGGGAATTGTCCATGCCTGCGGCAGTCCACCACCAGTTCCTTGGTCTTCCCCACATTTATTTGGAGGCAGCTCCGCTGGCGCCAGCCCACAAAGTCCTGGATCAGTCCTCTGTACTCCAAGTCATCCCCATCAGAGATGAGGCCAACGATCACAGAGTCGTCAGAGAATTTCTGTAGATGGCAGTGTGGTGTGTTGTTGAAAAAGTCAGCAGTGTAGAGCATGAACAGTAAAGGGAGCCAGAACTGTTCCCTGGGGCCCCCTGTACTGCAGAGGATGGTGTCAGACACACAGTTCTGGGTTCTCACAAACTGTGGTCGGTCTGTGAGGCAGTACAGGATCCACGATGACAGGTGCTGGTCCACCCCTACACACAGCATCTTGTCCCTCAGGATCACTGGTTGAATGGTGTTGAAAGCACTGAAGAAATCAAAGCACATGATCCTCACATTGCTCCCAGGCTTCTCTAGGTGAGACAGGGAACGATGTAGGAGGAAGATCATTGCATCCTCCACTCCAATGCCATGCTGGTAGGCAAACTGAAGTGGGTCCATTGCTGGTCCCACCAGGGGGCGGAGGTGGGTGAAGAGCAGCCTCTCCAGGGTCTTCATCTGGTGTGATGCGAGGGCCACTCCGCGTACAGCGGAGGTGCAACCGGAAAGCCCATGTGACGAAATTTACGTCATCGTCTTCAGTTCACTAGTGTATGCAGGGCTCTACTGCGGACAACCGTGTGAAGCCCAGATTTTATGACCGTGCGGCTTGCCCATGACTTGAACGCGTTGACAGAGCATGCACATGACTGAAATTCCCATTCACGAGGTGGCACTACCCACACAACATACAAAGACAAAGTAGACAAGGAAGACAACGAGGAGGTGGAAGATGAGAATCAACATACATGAATCCTTTTGCAACAGCAGCAGCTTGAGCGGAGAAGAGCACTGGAAAACGGTAATTCTTCCTTTTCCTTTAAATGACGCCATTGTTGTTGCTTCAAAAAAAAAAATGTGTGTCGCTCTCGTGTTTATAGCTGGTGATCAAACTGGCATGTTAGTGCATTTGCGCTACTCATAGGGCTGGGGTGAAACTGCAAATAACAGTTGTGTGCATGTGTCAACTGCTTGGCCTGGTAGATGAAAAAAAGTGAGCATGTATAATGCTGCGTGGGCACAGGGCTTGTCCAAAACGCACACAGACCAAAGCGGAACAGAGAGGAAATGCAGCATGAATAAGGCTTTAGTGAGGGGCAGACTGGGGCAGGGGGGCTGTGTGCTGGGAGGAGGGGGTGTTGGGCATCCATCCATCCATCCATCTTCTTCCGCTTAATCCTTTTCGTGTTGCGGGGGGTCTGGAGCCTATCCCAGCATCTTTGGGCGAGAGGCAGGGTACACCCTGGACAGATTGCCAGTCCATCGCAGGGCCAACACAGAGAGACAGACAACCATTCACTCTCACAGTCATACCTAAGGACAATGTAGAATCCCTAGTTTGGAGAGAGAGAATGGGTTTTACTTTTGCTAAACGCCTTAAATGAAAGAAGTTGGATTTTACCACAGAATCAATGTCTAATTTAAAATCACTGTCCATGATAAAACCAAGGTTCCTAGCTGTGGATTGAACGTAAGGAGTAAGGGGGCCCAAGTATACAGGAGGGGACTCACAGGGGCCACTAGGTCCAAACACCATCACTTCGGTTTTCTTATCATTAAAATTTAGGAAGTTTAGGGCCATCCAAGACTTTATGTCTTCATTGCATGCCAGGAGTGAGTTTACTGATGAGGCAGCTTTTTTGTTTTAGAGGGACATAAATCTGACAGTCATCAGCATACAGGTGGAAGGAGATACCATGCTTTTTAAAAATGGAACCCAGTGGAAGTATGTACAAAGAAAAAAGCATGGGCCCAAGAATTGACCCCTGTGGGACCCCGTAAGGCAGAGGAGCGGAAGAGGATTCAAACCCAGACATGCTAACTTTAAAACTCCTGTCTGACAGATAGGACCTAAACCAGTTGAGAGCAGTGCCACAAATGCCCAGTAGGTGCTGCAAACAGGAAATTAAAACATGATGGTCCACTGTGTCAAAGGCAGCAGTTAAATCAAGCAACACAAGAACAGCATATTCATCTGAATCACATGTTAAGAGAATATCATTAAAAGCTCTTAACAAGGCTGTCTCTGTGCTATGAAGAGCTTTGAAACCAGATCGAAAAACCTCCAAAATATTGTGTTCATCCAGAAAACATTTCAGCTGCATATAAACAATTTTCTCTAAAATTTTTGAGAGAAATAGCAGCTTGGAAATAGGCCTAAAATTTGCCAGCATGGCATGATCGAGACCAGGTTTCTTAATCAAGGGCTGCACTACTGCATGTTTAAAATTTGCAGGAACTACACCAGATGACAAGCTGCTGTTCAAGATGGTGAGAACTGACTGGCCTATACTGGGAAGCACCTCTTTAAAAAGTCTAGGAGGGACGGCATCACAGGGAAACCCTGAGGGCTTAAAGTGGGTAACCACGTCCTCTAAAGATGGCAGAGTCACAGGTTCAAACTGATTAAAAACAGCAGAACAAGGGACAGAGACAGAGGGATCAGAGGCAGGAGGTGAGATGAGAGCCCTGGTGGTGGCCACCTTATCAATAAAAAAGTTCATAAAATCATTACATAACTCAGAGGAGGCCTCCAGACAGTCAGTCTGCGGGGTGTTAAGAACAAACTCAAACGCTGATTATGACAATGAGATAAAACAATATTAGCAAAATATTTGCTTTTTTCCTGCTTGACAGTATTTTGATACTGATGCCAGCAGTCTTTTAAAATCTGCAGTGACACCTGCAGTTTGTCCTTCTTCCATCTGCATTCAGCTCTGCAGCACTCCTGTCTGACTGCACGAGTTCTATCATTGAACCACAGCTCAGGTTTGGATCGAGGCTGCTTGTCCTCCATCTTCCTCCTGTGGTTGTCCTTCCCCTCTCTAATCTTCCTCCTCATCTCCCTCTGTACGCACTTCAACTCCTCCTTGTTTCCAACCCTGAAGATCCTTTTCTTCTCATTCAGCAGCGTCTTTATCTCAGGGTTGATCCAGGGCTTGTTTGAGAAACACTGTATGGTCTTGGTGGGTACGATGTTCTCCACACAGAAGTTGATGTAGTCTGTGATGGTGTGTGTGTGAGGCTGTTGATGTCTTCCCTATGTGGATCACAGAGCTGCTCCCACATAATGGATTCAAAACAGTCCTTCAGAGTGTCCTCAGCTTCCTCAGACCATCTCTTCACTCTGCGGGTAACAGGAGGTTGTCTGTGTACCAGGGGTTAGTATACAGGCAGGGGGTGAATCAGATTATGATCAGATCTCCCAAGATGGGGGGGGGGGGGCGGGGTTGATGACTTGTATGCTTCTTTGGTGTTGGCATAAAATAAGTCCAGTGTTTTATAAACGATCATTGTGACAGTTTGGTTTGTATTACCAACACTCAATTGGACTCATTTCCAGTGAGAGTTGGACTCCACCAGGGCCACCCTTTGTCACTGATCCTATTCATAATTTTTATGAACAGGATATTTAGGCGCAGCCAAGGAACGGAGGGTGTCATGCTTGGTGACCACAGGATCTCATCTCTGCTGTTTGGAGATGATGTCATCTTGTTGGCTTCATTGAGCAATGATCAACAGGTCTTACTAGGACGGTTTGCTGCTGAGTGTGAAGCGGCTGGGATGAGAATCAGCACCTCCAAGTCAGAGTCCATGGTTCTCAGGTGGAAAATGGTGGATTGTCCTCTCTGGGTTGGGGACGAGCTCCTGTCCCAAGTGGAGGAGTGTAAGTATCTCAGGGTCTTATTCACGAGTGAAGGGAGAATGGAGCAGGAGATTGAGAGACGGATCGGAGCAGCATCTGCAGTGATGTGGATGTTGTACTGATCTGTTGTGGTGAAGAGGGAGCTGAGCTCTCAGGCAAAGCTATTGATTTATTGCTCAATCTGCATTCCTACCTTCACCTATGGTCATGAGCTTTGGGTAATGACCAAAAGAATGAGATTGTGGATACAAGAGGCTGAAATGAGCTTACTCCGTAGGATTGCTGGACTCACCCCTAGAGATACGCTGAGGAGCTCAGTCATCTGGGAGAGGCTCAGAGTAGAACCACTGCTCCTCCACATCGAATGGAGCCAGCTGAGGTGGTTTGGGCATCTAATCAGGATGCCTCCTGGACACCTCCCACTTGAGGTGTTTCAGGCACGTCAAACTGGGAGGAGACCTCAGAGCAGACCCAGGACACGCTGGAGAGAATACATCTCCCAGCTGGCCTGGGAAGGGCTTGGTATCCTCTCTGAAGAGCTGGAGTGGGTGGCCAGGGAGAGGGAAGTCTGGGCTTCTCTGTTTGAACTGCTGCCTCCGCGACCCAGACTCCGGAAAAGCAGTGGAAGATGGATGGATGGATGGATGGATGGAGAGATAGATGGATGGATTTTCTAATATTGGTATTATGACATGTTTCATAAAGTTTATTATCAGTTAATTCCAAAATGCAAAAGTAAAAATAATTGAAACACCACTAGAGGTTTAGTCAAAGAGGCCCTCTACAAGGATCAAGCAGAGTTTCCTGATAACAAATTGATATGACTGGCTTATGGACAGATGAATATGGGAAATATGACATATTTCATAAAGTTTATTATCAATTTTTTTTCGAAATGCTACAGTCAAAATAGTTGAAACACCACTAGAGTTGTAGTCAAAGAGGCCCTCTACAAGGATCCTACCTTCCTGCTTCTGTTTTCCCGGCTCTGGAGATCATCAGTGCACCTGCATGATTACACACCTGCTGCTTCCTAATTCACCAGCATATTTAAGGGCCAGTGTGTGAAGAGCTCTCTGCTGGATCATTGGGTTTGTTCCCACCGATCAACTACAGTTCTTGTTGCTTGGCAAACTTATCTTTTGTCTCAAGTAATCTTACCTTTTGTCCTCTCCTCTCTCAGGTTTGCTGCCACCTCCAGCGGTGTGTCTCCAGGGCTGTGTGTACTTGCTCGCCTGAACCAATCCTCTCCAAGACTACGACTTCTCCACCCAGATCCTCCAGTCATTCCTCCTCCTTTCCCGGAGTCTCCAGATCCCCTTCACTTTTCCCTGAGCTGGAGTTCACTGCTGGGCTCTCTGCCAATACCATAAGATCCATTTCTTCAGTAGTTATTTCCCAGTGTGTTACACTCATCATTAATCATTCCTCTCTCTTTCCTCCTAGGCTGCATGTGGCTCCGGCGTGCACCTGTTTTTCTTGTATATAGTTTGGTGTTTTGGTTGCGGGTTTCCTTAATTATGGTGTGTGTATTTATTCTGTAAAATAGTGTGTTTTGTATAGAGCTGTGGGGAATTGTGGTGTGTGTATTTATTCTTTAAGTTAGCATATTTGTATTAGGTTTTGGATTTTCATTAAAGTGATGATGTGGAGAGAGGAATAATCAGGCCGAGCATTCAGAGCAGATGAAACTTTATTCTCTTCCTCTCACATCCACCAGAATCCAAAACATTAAAAACATAGGTTGCAGGCACTCTCTTTTATATAAACACTCCTCCGCTACCTGAGGTGCTGTATTGACATATCAACCCCCCATGACAATTCCCCTTGTCCCCCAGCACCTTTGATCTGTCATGCCCTTCAGTGTGAGGGAAAACTGAGTGGCTTCCCATAGTGAAACTTTTCATCTGAGTCTGAGTGTTCTTCTGAAGTGGTTTGCCCTGCTCTTTAGCCTCCTCAAACACCAAATTATGACACAAACAGAGTTTCCTGATAACAAATTGATATGCCAGCTTTATGGACAGATGAATATCCGGATGAATAACCGGAGTGGTGGCTCAGTTGGTAGTGCATCCACCCCACACCCAGGAGGCAGGGGTTCAAATCCCGGCAGGGTCATGCCGGAGACCATATAAAAGCGGAACTTCCTGCCGTCCAGCTTGGTGCTCAGCAATAATGGAATGGAGGAGGGAAATCTGTGGCGGCACCTTGCATGGCAGCGGCCCTCTGATTCTACACATGGTGTGTGTGATTAACACTGTAGATAGGAAAAACAATTTCGTTCTACTGTACATGATTGGTTGTATGGTTGAATGACAATAAAGGGTGATTTAATATGAGTATTATGACATACTTCATAAAGTTTATTATCAATTTATTCCAAAATGCTACGATAAAAATAGCTGAAAACCACTAGAATTGTAGTCAAAGAGGCCCTCTACAAGAATCAAGCAGAGTTTCCTGATAACAAATTGATATGACAGTTTTATGGACAGATGAATAAGTATTATCATTTATTTCATAAAGTTTATTATCATCCATCCATCCATCCATCCATCTTCTTCCGCTTAATCCTTTTCGGGTCGTGGGGGGACTGGAGCCTATCCCAGCATCTTTGGGCGAGAGGCAGGGTACACCCTGGACAGATCGCCAGTCCATCGCAGGGCCAACACAGAGAGACAGACAACCATTCACTCTCACAGTCATACCTAAGGACAATTTAGAATCCCCGGTTTGATGCCAATTAACCTAACGTGCATGTTTTTGGCATGTGGGAGGAAACCGGAGAAATCCCGGAGTAAACCCACGCAGACACGGGGAGAACATGCAAACTCCACACAGATCACTGTTGGTTGGGGGCTGGGATCGAACCCAGGATCCCCCGGCCAAGGGTGAGTTGCTGTGCTGCTGCAGTGCTAACCACTCCGCCACCGCGCTGCCCAGAGTTTATTATCAATTTATTCCAAAATGCTACAGTAAAAATAGTTGAAAACCACTAGAGTTGTAGTCAGAGGCCCTCTACAAGAGTTAAGCGGCTTTTCCTAATAACTAATAATTGATAATCCCAATTCATGGGCAGTTGAATATTGTTACAATGATAGAGTTATTAGAAAATGCTATGAACATACAGTAACTGCGGTGGTACTCAGAGATCAGGTTACAAAAAGTAAAACAATCCATAATTATTATCTGTACAATATGCTTGAACATGACAGTTGTAAATAGCAGATGTATTGTGGCAACCTGGGGAGAGCCTAATTGTATACCATCTTAGACAGGAACAAAGAACGGAGGTTCCCTAGTAAGATAACAGGGAGGTGTTAAGGATGAGTGGGTTGATTGCGATTGGGCGAGAAGATCATCTTTTGTGTGTGAGAGGATTCTAGAAGAATGTCATGGCATTTAAGAGAAGAGCTTCTACTTGAATGTCATTCTTACTATGCTTGAGAATGTGAGAGTGTGTAATAAAGCGTCTGAAACAAATCTGCCTCTTCATTTACACGCTCCACACTGGTGACCCAAGACCGGGGGTCAGTAGCAGCCACGACCCTCGGGGAGGAGAACAAGCTGCTCGACCTGACGGACGCACGCTCGGGGAGGCATTTCCTCGTGGACACCGGCGTCCAGAAGAGTTTCATCCGGCCGACCTACGCTGACCGGCTGGCAGGATCTAGCGGCCCCGAGATGGCGGCAGCGAACGGCTCGGAGATTAAGACCTTTGGTGAGAAGACTCTACTCTTGTCTCTACACGGCCGTACATATGAGTGGACTTTTGTCATAGCAGTAATGGATTATCATATACTGGGGGCTGATTTTCTGTGTGCACATAATTTAAGATAAGATAAGATAAGATAAGATAAGCCTTTATTAGTCCCACAACGGGGAAATTCCAGGATTGCAACAGCACAGGGATAGCAACACTCAGAGCAACAATCAGAAGGCAAGAAAAAACAAGCAAGCAAGAGCAGCTAATATACATATGTACATATTACTATAAAATATATATATATATATACACACACACACACAGACACACAGTGCAGAGCATTGTAGCTGGATGGAATAAATATATGAATATATGAACACACAGTGCAGAGCATTGTAGCTAGATGGAATAAATATGTAAATATATAAACACCCACAGTATGGAGCATTGCAGCTAGGTGGAATAAATATGCAAGTATATAAACACACACAGTGCGGAGCATTGTAGCTAGATGGAATAAATATGTAAATATATAAACACACACAGTGCAGAGCATTGTTGCTAGGTGGGATGAAACAGCATAACCGTCTATTTAGTTATCCTACATGGTATGATTATGTGCCCATACATATTCTCACCCTCCATAGCGACCGGTATGTTCCTAGTTGTATGCCGGAGAGGACCATTGTGTAAGTCTATTGCATCTTTTGCATTCAAAAAAAACTATTAGTTTGTTACGTCTTTTTGCTATCTCTGCGAGCAGCCCTGCTTAGGTTATTTACTGGTTGATCTTTCGACTCTCTCCCCTGTATAGCTCGAGTGACCCAGCCGACAGCACAAGCAAACGTCACAGCAGCAGGCGGTAAGTTCCACACACTGCTCACCCAGTTCCCAGCACTCACAGTCCCAACGTTTTTGGCAGCCATCACTAAACACGGGGTGGAGCATTTTATCACCACCACTGGGCCGCCCGTTTTTGCACGACCTCGGCGCTTGGACGCAACTAAACTGGCCATAGCGCGCGAGGAGTTCGCCAATCTGGAAAGGTTGGGCATCATCAGGCGCTCAAACAGCCCATGGGCATCCCCGCTACACATGGTCCCTAAAGCTAAGGGCTCGTGGCGACCGTACGGGGATTTCCGCAGGTTGAACAACGCCACAGCGCACGATCGCTACCCAATTCCCCACATACAGGATTTTTCCGTTCACCTCGCCGGGGCGCGCATTTTTTCCAAGATAGATCTGGTCTGATCTGGACGCCTCCCACTTGAGGTGTTTCAGGTACGTCCCACTGGGAGGAGACCCCAGGGCAGACCCAGGACTCGGTGGAGAGACTATGTCTCCCAGCTGGTCTGGGAACGCCTTGGTATCCCCTCTGAAGCGCTGGAACAGGTGGCTGGGGAGAGGGAAGTCTGGGCTTCTCTGCTTGAACTGCTGCCTCCACGACCCGGACCTCCGGAAAAGCGGTAGAAGATGGATGGATGGATGGATAGATCTGGTCCGCGGTTACCACCAAGTCCCAGTGCGTGCTGAGGACATACCCAAAACAGCGGTAATAACTCCGTTCGGTTTATTCGAGTTTTTGCGCATGCCATTCGGGTTGAAAGGAGCGGCACAGACGTTCCAGCGCATGATGGATGCAGTGCTGTGCGATCTCTTGTTCGTGTTTGTCTACCTGGACGACATCCTGGTAGCCAGTGTGTCCGAAGACGAACACGAAACCCACCTCATGACAGTTTTCGGAAGGTTGGAAGAGCACGGGTTAATAATCAACCCAGCGAAATGTCAGTTCGGAGTAACGGATATTGATTTTTTGGGGCACCGCGTCTCTCCCAAAGGAGCGATCCCGCTGCCTGACAAGGTGCGTGCAGTGGCGGATTTTCCCCGGCCACAAACGGTCAGGGCGCTTCAAGAATTTTTGGGAAGCGCAGCTCATGCAACCATTGTACGCCGCGCTCAAAAAACAGAAACCCGCGGATAGGGTCGAATGGACCCCGGAGCGAGAGCGGGCGTTCTCGGAAGTCAAAGCAGCCCTGGCAAACGCTGCATTGCTGGCACATCCAGACCCAACGGCCCGCATAGCGCTCACCACTGACGCTTCAGATGTGGCCATAGGGGCTGTCGTGGAGCAGCGCGTAGCCGGGGCTTGGCAGCTGCTCGCCTTTTTCAGCAGGACTTTGCGCGACAGTGAACGTAAATACAACGCGTTCGACAGGGAGTTGCTGGCTCTCCACCTGGCCATTCGCCACTTCCAGTTCTGGCTGGAAGGGCGCAGTTTCACCGCGTTCGTTGACCACAAGCCGCTAACATTCGCGATGGCCAAGGTTTTAGAACCGTGGTTGGGCCGGCAGCAGAGACAGCTGGCCGCGATCTCAGAGTTTACTACCGATATTCAGCATGTGTCAGGTAAACTGAATGTAGTGGCAGACTGCCTCTCGCGCGCCGTGGTGGCCCCGGTCTGCGTGGGGATAGATTACGCAGCCATGGCCGCGGAGCAGGTTAGTGACGCGGACGTGCACGCGCTCCAGTCTGGACCAACAGGGTTAAGGCTGGAGAGCAGGGTGCTGCAAGACGGCATGCCCCCCCCTAATCTGCGATGTCTCCACGGGTCGCCTGCGTCCCGTGGTCCCGGCCGCGTGGCGCTGCCGGGTGTTTCACTCGATTCATTCTTTGGCGCACCCAGGAGTGCGCGCATCGGTCAAAATGGTAGGGGAGAAATTCATGTGGCCGAGCCTTTGCAAACAAGTGAAAGAGTGGGCGGCAGCCTGCGTGGCGTGCCAACGTGCCAAAGTACACAGACACACAAAGGCTCCCTTGGAGCCGTTTCGTATTCCAGCTAAGAGGTTCGATCATGTTCACGTGGACCTCGTGGGCCCCCTCCCGCCATCACAGTGGTGCACGCACCTCCTGACAATGATGGACCGCACCACGCGCTGGCCGGAAGCGGTTCCGCTGGCGGCAACCACGTCCGAGGAGGTGGCACGCGCTTTTTTAACAGCATGGGTAGCGCGTTTTGGAGTCCCGTCGGACATTACGTCCGACAGAGGCCCTCAATTTGTTTCCGAACTCTGGTCAGCGATGGCCCGCAGCCTGGGTATTACAATTCACCGCACAACCACGTACAACCCACAGGCTAATGGGTTATGCAAACGTTTTCATAGATCATTGAAAGCGGCTCTCAGGGCTTCATTGACGGACGCAAATTGGGTAGACAGGCTACCGTGGGTTTTATTGGGGTTGCGCTGTGCGCCTAAAGAGGATCTGGAAGCTTCCCCGGCAGAACTCGTTTTTGCACAACCACTCCGGCTGCCCGGGGAGTTTCTGCCAGATAGTCCCGCACCGGGCAGCTGCCCGTCTCAGCTTTTGCAGCGTAGCGCAGACACAGGCATGCTGCCGGGCCCTGCCCACCACAGTTTCCCGCGCATTTTTTTGCCTAAAACTTTGAAGAACGCGGAGTTCGTTGTTGTCAGACACGACGCCCACCGCCGTCCACTGCGCCCACCCTATGATGGACCGTTCAGAGTGCTGGAAACAGGGGATAAGCATTTTTTGCTAGACTTGGGGGGTAGGAGGGAAAAAATTGGCGTAGACAGACTCAAACCTGCTTTCGGTGTGGCGGATGAGCAAGTGCTGTTGGCGAGGGACCCTCGGCGTGGAAGACCCCCACGGGGAGCTCCCCAGAGAGACGATTCCTCAGAGCACCCACACGGACAGACAGAAAGGTTTTCCCCCCAAACAACAGCCCCCCAAAGGCAGGGCAGCGCCGTGGAGGTGGCGAATTCTGTTTACAGCAGACACGGGAGAAGACTGAAGCCCAAGCAGCATGTGGACTGATGTTAATGGTTCTATCACAGCATGTGGACTGTTATCCTTTTGTCCTATCTAAGTTGCTGGGGGGCGGGTGGCAACCTGGGGAGAGCCTAATTGTATACCATCTTAGACAGGAACAAAGAACGGAGGTTCCCTAGTAAGATAACAGGGAGGTGTTAAGGATGAGTGGGTTGATTGCGATTGGACGAGAAGATCATCTTTTGTGTGTGAGAAGATTCTAGAAGAATGTCTTGGTATTTAAGAGAAGAGCTTCTACTTGAATGTCATTCTTACTATGCTTGAGAATGTGAGAGTGTGTAATAAAGCGTCTGAAACAAATCTGCCTCTTCATTTACACGCTCCACAGTATCATGTATCTGAACTAAATAATTTCTATTGTCTTGCAAAAAAGTTTAACCTTTTTAAAGCTTGTCCCTGAACGCACCATTTACTATGTGCGCCCCTTTACCGTAAAATACTAAGTAGACAAGCAACAATTTTGTAAGTGCAGATAGAGCGACCAAGCACTCCAGAAGTGCAGATGGCGTTACCGCAGTGCGAGCGTGCGATGTTGTGCCAAGTTCTGCTCTCTTGCCGAGAATTGCATCTCATTGTCGCAGACGCGTGGAAATGGGTGGGACTGTCGCGCGACTGTGTGCGACAACACCCATCTAAGGGAGTGACGCTGTAATACCACCAACTCTAAAATAAGCGACTTTCGCATTACGAGTGTGCATGTGAGGACTATGTGAGTTCAAAGTTGACGACAACCAAACATTTCGGTATCCGGCTTGCTTTTGTATACAAACAGTAGTGTCACACCTGAACAATTGCCGCTTAAAGTCTGCTTTAAGCTTTAAATCTCCGTTATGCCAGGTGTACATTGTGCCGTAGTGAAGTGTGGGAACAGCATGTATCATCTAGAGCGGTGGAAAAGCAAACTTGTAGCATACATGTGTGTAACTTCGGGACCAGCATGTGTACATGTCCGCTGCCATTTATGTTATATACAGTACATTCCCCACGGAACTGAAGGATCCGGACGGACGTAATTGTTGGATTAAAGCAGTAAATCTATATTATAACATAATTAAATAGCGTTGTGTATTGTTCAAGTTCTAGCCTAATTGACACGAGTCTAAACCCCGAAGTAGCAGGTACGGTCAGCAGGCCTGGATCTAGGATATACTGTAGTTTTTTGCATACTGGTAACGAAGCTTGATCTACACACACATGTAATTAAGGCCATTGATAAGTAGACTGGTATAAAATATAATTGCAAATCATTGAAAACGTGTGTTACTAAGACTATGGTAGTATCCACCTAGAGATCTAAGTAAGCAGGCTATGCCTTGTAGTGAAATTTACTCAAAATGACAAAACTAAAGTTGAGCTGTCAAACCACTCGCTTACCTTCTTTGTAGTTGTTTCGGAGTCTCGCAAGTAAGGGTGCTTGGTCCTTTGACAACAGAAAAAATCTGCTATGTCAGCGTTCATACAGGGGGGCCATTTTGGCCAATTTCTGCAACGTGGCCACGAATATGTGCAACTAGTTCATCCTTGCATTTGCAGGTACAACCAGGAAGACCCCTACGCATACAATATGCTCGTAGATCAGGAACTTTCCATAAATTAAATGTATCGATAGAGCATGTTTGGTAGCCTCGTTCCCATGATGCTTTGTGTGAGCCGAGATGCGAAAGTCAACCCAACAGCCAGGCTGGTAAATGGCCTTTAAATTATGTTTATTTTCCGGACATTTTAGTGTTTCAAAGGGGGTTAGAAATCATAGTGACCCAGGTCTACATAACAGAATAAAATGACTATCGTGATTTTTTTTTTTCAGATTCTTTGAGACTCTTGGATTCTTTAGTACATCCACGTTTCAGGTTTGAGGGTCAGTTTATTATGAATGTGTTAAGCTGGTGCAAACTTGTTTTTGAGGATAATTTATTTACATATTATTATTACATATGCATTATTTTTGATCATTTATTTTCAGTTAATAAGATAAGATAAGATAAGATAAGATAAACCTTTATTAGTCCCACAATGGGGAAATTCCAGGATTGCAACAGCACAGGGATAGCAACACTCAGAGCAACAATCAGAGGCAAGAGAAAAACAAGAGCAGCGAGTATACATATGTACATATAAATATAAATATATATATATAGACACACAGTGCGGAGCATTGTAGCTAGATGGAATAAATATATAAATATATAAACACACAGTGCGGAGCATTGTAGCTAGATGGAATAAATATATGAGTATATAAACACACAGTGCGGAGTATTGTAGCTAGAGGGAATAAATACGTAAATATATAAACACACACAGCGTGGAGCATTGTTGCTAGATGGAATAAATGTATAAACACACACAGTGCGGAGCATTGTAGCTAGATGGAATAAATATGTAAATATATAAACACACAGTGCAGAGCATTGTAGCTAAATGGAATAAATATGTAAATATATAAACACACACAGTGCGGAGCATTGTTGCTAGATGGAATAAATATATAAACACACAGTGCGGAGTATTGTAGCTAGAGGGAATAAATACGTAAATATATAAACACACACAGTGCGGAGCATTGTAGCTAGATGGAATAAATTTGTAAATATATAAACACAGTGCGGAGCATTGTAGCTAGATGGAATAAATATGTAGATATATAAACACACAGTGCGGAGCATTGTAGCTAGATGGAATAAATATGTAAATATATAAACACACAGTGCAGAGCATTGTTGCTAGATGGAATAAATATGTAAATATATAAACACACACAGCGTGGAGCATTGTTGCTAGATGGAATAAATGTATAAACACACACAGTGCGGAGCATTGTAGCTAGATGGAATAAATATGTAAATATATAAACACACACAGTGCAGAGCATTGTAGCTAAATGGAATAAATATGTAAATATATAAACACACACAGCGTGGAGCATTGTAGCTAGATGGAATAAATATATAAATATATAAACACACACAGTGCGGAGCATTGTAGCTAGATGGAATGAAACAGCATAACCGTCTACTTAGTTATCCTACATGGTATGATTATGCGCCCATACATATTCTCACCCTCCATAGCGACCGGTATTTTCCTAGTTGTTTACCGGAGGGGACCATTGTGTAAGTCTATTGCGTCTTTTGCATTCAATACTATTAGGTTGTCACGTCTTTTTGCTATCTCTGCAAGCAGCCCTGCTTAGGTTGTACAGTCTGACAGCCGTAGGTAGGAAGGACCTGCAAAACCTCTCGGTTGTGCACCTAGGATGATGTAGTCTGCTGCTAAATGAGCTCCTCAGTGCATTCAGTATGTCCTGCATAGGGTGGGACTCGGACTCCAGCAGAGATGACAGTTTAGCCACCATCCTTCTCTCTCCTATCTCCTCCACTGGGTCAAGGCGCTGCCCCAGGACAGAGCTAGCTTTCTTGATCAGTTTGTTCAATCTCTTCCTATTGGCTGCTGTAATGCCACTGCCCCAGCAGACCACTCCAAAAGTGATGGCTGATGCCACCACCGTGTCATAAAATGACTTCAGCAGCGCCCCTTGTACACCAAAAGACCTGAGTCTCCTCAGTAGGAACAGCCTGCACTGTCCCTTCTTGTAGAGTGCGCCAGTATTGTGTGACCAGTCTAGTTTATTGTTCAGATGAACACCCAGGTACTTGTAGGATGTCACCATCTCGATGTCTGTTCCCTGTATATTTACTGGTGCTGTGAGGGGTTGTCCTTGCCTGTGGCAGTCCACCACCAGCTCCTTAGTTTTCCTCGCGTTGATCTGGAGGCAGTTCCGATGGCACCAATCCACAAAGACCTGGATAAGCCCTCTGTACTCAGCTTCATCTCCGTTGGAGATGAGGCCAACGATCGCAGAGTCGTCAGAGAACTTCTGTAGATGGCAGTGTGTTGTGTTGTGTGAGAAGTCCGCAGTATAAAGGGTATAATGTTGTAATGATGTTCTAGTTACAATTTTGATGATGACGGAAATTGTTTTTTTATGTGTTGTTCATTGCTGAGTTAGCTTTCCAATAAAATGTGTTAATTCCACCTGTTGTCTGAGTGTGTATTTATTCAACTAGATGAACTTCTTTGTAAGGGGGATTCGTCTTGGGGTGTGTGTGTGTGTTGGATGAGACTTTAAATTTATTATCATATTTTTCTCATTATCAGCCACTTAGGTTTGTAAAATTCCTGGCATATTATTATTGTCTGTCAGTTTAATTTTCATGTAAGATGCCCAATAGCTTCACTTTTATTCATGAACCTACAAGATACAGTATGCATGCATGCATTTATTTATGTACTAATTGAACTGATGACATTTTTGGCATTTTGCAGATGTAGCAGAACGGAGACTGTGTGCAGCTGTACACAGACAGGAGAACTTTTATAAAGACTTAACACACAAACATGAGACAACTGATATTTAATAAGCATTATAAAGTAAAAAAGTTGGAATTATAATCAAAACTTACCACAACCACAGTGTGATCTGTCAAAATAAAAGTCGGCCTTCAGATCACTGCTAAAAAAAAAATCTGAGACAGTATTCAGTTTAGTACTTTTAGACATGTACTTTTAGAGGAAGTAAAGTCAAACATGATAAGGAAAGAACCCCGGGAGGTCAGGTAAGTGTTTTTTCATTCTACTTCCTCTCATAATGATGAACCTTGTCTGTCTCCCAGGAGTCTCAGGCTAGGCAGTCACCTGAGTGCTCTCCCACTGCTGCGACTGTGAAAAATTCACCTATTCCCTCTGTGTCTCCTTCACCTGCTCCTGAGTGCCCGTCGGTCCCTGAACTGAGCCGTCAGATGGTGGAAGAGATGAATGTACACAGAGCCAACCCCCAGCGCCCATGTCGGAGCAGTCACCGACGAGGACCACAGCAGCCAGGGTTAACTGGACTGCATCCACCATCAAGCCTGCTGTGGAGGCTGCTGCGGCAGAGTCAGAAACTGAGCCTGAACCTCCATTCCCGCCCGGATCGTCGGAGTCCTGGACAGCGGTGGAGCTTGAGCTCAGGCAAGTGCTCTATTTTGTCTTCCTGTTTTCAGTTTTAGAGCAATCTTGCCTGACTCTTGGTGAGGAGAGCCAGGTGTAGCCACCCACTGCATCTGAGCTCGCCATGCTGGGCTCCGCTGCTGCCGGTGACCCTGACCCCTCTTCTCCCTTGTTTCTGAGCTCATTTCCAGGGTCACCGGAGATGAACCTGTCGCTACAGAGGTCTCTGGGGGTCCAGGTTCTCTGCCTGAGGCAACCGAGGGTCCAGCCTTCACGGAAGAGGTCGTGGATGTTCCATTCCAGCCCAGGACCTCCGTAGGTGTAGCTGTGACCCAGGCTGGGTCCTCCGAGGTTGCGACTATGCCCTAGCCGGGGTCCACCATGAGTGCAATGTTGGCCCAGTCGGGTCCTCCGTGGGTGCAACGCTGGCCCAGTCTGGGTCCTCCATGGATGCAATGCTGGCCTAGTCGGGGCCCTGCGTGGGTGCTGCCTGTCCCAAGCTGGGACCACCGCGGGTGCAGCCATGTCCCAAGCCAGGACAACCGGGGGTGCAGCCATGTTCCAGACCGGGACCATCATGGGTCCTGCCATGTCCTGAGCCGGGACCATGGTAGGTCCAGCTACCCCCCAGTTCCTTACTGCTGTGGACATAGTGGTTTCCTCCCTGTCACTGTCTAATGCTGGGGCTCCCTCTCCTCAGCTCCCCTCTCCAGTTGTGGGCCTCCCTGTGGAGAAGCTGCTGCCTGGTCCCCCTCTCCCGAGCTGGTGGTTGAAGAACCCAGGCCGGCCACCCGATGTACTGTGCCATTGGGCTGGATGGCCAAATTTCCCTGGCAGCCCACATGACTCAGTCCTCCTGACTGTTCGGCTGGCCTGGGATGCTGGTAGGCCACCTGATTGGCCTCATCGTTTGGACCGTGGGGCCTGAGACTTTGGCTAGCCTCCCAAGCCTCTTGCTCCTGAACTTGAGGAGGGGAGGGGTGATTTTGTGTTCTGTTTGTGGTGGGTCTTAAGCTGAGTTATTTTTTGTTCCCTCCTGGCCTTTTCCCCCCACCACATGCCCTGGGTAGTTGTGGTAGTTCCTCCTGGGGGAGGGGGGGGCAGGTTTCTTTTCTTTTTTGTTCTTTTGATGTTTCTTTGGGTGTGTGATGTCATGAACTGGGTTAGGAAAAGGTCCAAACCCAGCTTCATGGCATTATGGCTGCATTTTCACCTGTCATATTGTTTGTGCCTGTTGTCAGAGTTTATGTTTGGTCTCTCTTCTCCCATTTTGTGAAAGGCAGCTATCAGGAAGCCTTCTGGGGTTTGCCCGGACCCCTGTTAGCTGACAGCCATGCCTCCTCCTCCTGTCAGTGTTTGACAGCTGTATACCATTATTGCTTGTGTTGTGGGACACATATGCACAGATGTATATTACTTTATGCTTCATATGTATACCACTTTAGACTTCACATCTTAGATTGAACAAAGGACTGATTCTCTTTGGAGATGACAGGAGGATGTGAAAGTTTAGGCTTTGGTATGCAGAGAGACGGCCTTGGGGGATTTTCCTGGCTGCCAGAGATTATGGGTGGAGGTGTTAAGATCCGGAAGAAGATGCATTGTTACTTGGGATTAAATACAATGTGACTGTGAGCTTTGATGTCCTGGGGTATAGAAAGGAAGAATGTCTGGAATTCTTTCTCTTTCTGTTTTGCTGATGTTGGAGAATGTGAATAAACCTGACTCGTGAGATAAACTCTGCCTCGTCACTTTCACATTTCCACACTGGTGACCCTTAGACGTATCATGAGTGAAAGAAATTCCCCCGAGCCAGACTCGTCAGGAGCCAGCCAAGCGAATGCAGCCACAGTCCAGCTACCAGACTTCTGGCAGAACAATCCGCGCTCCTGGTTTAATGCGGTTGAAGCGCAGTTCAACCTCCGGGGGATTTCGGTAGACGCCACAAAGTTCTACCATGTGGTTGCAAAACTGGACAACCACACAGCCCAGCATGTGGAGAGCCTGATCGACCAGCCGCCGGACAGCGACAAGTACGACGCGTTGAAGGCAGCACTCATCCGGTACTTCAACCCCTCGGCAGAGGAGCGAGCAGAGGGGCTCCTGGTGCTGACTGAATTTGAAAGCAACAGGCCCGCGGACCTGATGCAGAAGCTGTAGAGGTTGAAGGACTCTGACGATGATCACTTCATCTTCACCCACCTCTTCCTCAGGGCCCTACCGTCAGCGGTGAGAGCGACCCTGGCCAGTTCGCCACTGTTGGCCCAACGAGACTACCACGTGCTGGGCCAGGAGGCGCAACGAATCGTCAACGCCACCAAACGGTGCGCGGCCACGGCCGCTGCAGCGGAGCTCAGCGCGGCGTCCAGAGACAGCAGTACCAGACTCACCGACGATGGCGGCGGCAGGGGCCAAGAAACACGGAGCAGACGACGTCCTTTGTTTCTACCATCGCCGCTTCGCAGAGAGGGCACGCAAATGTGTACCACCGTGCCAGTTCGGGCGTTCGGGAAACACCAAGACCGGGGGTCGGTAGCAGCTGCGGTCCTCGGGGAGGAGAACAAGCTGCTTTATTTGTTGGACGCCCGCTCGGGGAGGCATTTCCTCGTGGACACAGGCTCCCAGCTGAGTTTCATCACACCTTCCTAAGCAGACAGGCTAACAGGTTCCAAAGGTCCCCGGGTTTTAGCAGCGAACGGCTCAGAGATTAAGACCTTTGGTGAGAAGACTCTGTTTCTGTCTCTGCAGGGCAGTACATTTGAGTGGACTTTTATCATAGCAGCAGTGAATTTCAATATGTTGGGGGCCGATTTTCTGTGCTCACATGGTTTGTTGGTTGATCTTGCTAACAGGCGCCTGGTTAATGTACTTTCTTTTTATTCTATTCCCTGTGCAGCCCGAGTGACCCTGCCCACAGCACAAGCCAACGTCGCAACGGCAAGCGCTAAGTTCCACACACTGCTCACTCAGTTCCCAGCACTCACGGTTCCCACATTTTCAGCAGCCGTCGCTAAACACGGAGTGGAACATTTTATTACTACCACCGGACCGCCCGTTTTTGCAAAAGCTTGGCGCTTGGATTCAGCTAAACTGACCATAGCGCCCGAGGAGTTCGCCAACCTGGAAAAGTTGGGCATCATCAGGTGTTCAAATAGCCCATGGGCTTCCCCGCTTCACATGGTCCCTAAAGCTGATGGCTCGTGGCGACCTTGCGGAGATTTTCGCAGGTTGAACAACGCTACAGCGCACGACCGCTACCCAATCCCGCATATCCAAGATTTTTCCGTTCATTTGGCGGGGGCGCGCGTTTTTTCTAAGATAGATTTGGTCCGCGGTTACCACCAAGTCCCAGTGCGCGCTGAGGACATACCCAAAACAGCGGTAATAACTCCGTTTGGCCTCTTCGAGTTTTTGCACATGCCGTTTGGGCTTAAAGGCGCTGCGCAGATGTTCCAACGCATGATGGACGCGGTGTTGCGCAATCTCCCCTTCATGTTCGTCTACCTGGACGACATCTTAGTAGCCAGCGCGTCCGAAGACGAACACGAAAACCACCTCACGGCAGTTTTCCGGAGGTTGGGAGAGCACGGGTTAATAATCAACCCAGCGAAGTGTCAGTTCGGGGTGACGCAGATTGATTTTTTGGGGCATCGTGTCTCCCCAGAAGGAACAGTTCCGCTGCCTGACAAAATGCACGCGGTAACAAATTTTCCCCAGCCACAAACAGTCAAGGCGTTACAGGAGTTTTTGGGAATGGTGAATTTTTATAACCGTTTCCTCCCCCGCGCAGCGCAGCTCATGCAACCATTGTATGCTGCACTAAAAAAACAAAAACCCGCAAATAAGATCGAATGGTCTCCGGAGCGAGAGCGAGCATTCTCGGAGGTCAAAACAGCCCTGGCAAACGCCGCGTTGTTAGCACATCCAGACCCAACGGCCCGCATAGCGCTCACTACTGACGCGTCAGATGTGGCCATAGGGGCGGTCGTGGAGCAGCATGTAGCCGGGGCTTGGCAACCGCTTGCCTTTTTCAGCAGGACTTTGCGCGATAGTGAGCGAAAATACTGCGCATTCAACAGGGAGTTGTTAGCTCTCCACTTGGCCATTCATCACTTCCAGTTCTGGCTGGAGGGACGCAGTTTCACCGCGTTCGTTGACCACAAGCCGCTGACATTTGCGATGGCCAAGGTTTCAGAACCGTGGTCAGGCCGGCAGCAGAGGCAGCTGGCCGCAATCTCAGAGTTTACTACCGATATTCAGCACGTGGCGGGTAAACTGAATGTAGTGGCAGACTGTCTCTCGCGCGCCGTGGCAGTCCCAGTCCGCGTAGGGATAGATTATGCAGCCATGGCCACGGATCAGGGTAGCGATGAGGACGTGCGCATGCTCCAGTCTGGACCAACAGGGTTAAGGCTGGAGAACAGGGTGCTGCAAGAAGGCATGCCCCCCTAATCTGCGATGTCTCCACGGGGCGACCGCGTCCTGTGGTACCGGCCGCGTGGCGCCGCCGCGTTTTTGACTCGATTCATTCTCTGGCGCACCTGGGAGCGTGCACGTCGGTCAAAATGGTGGGAGAGAAATTTGTATGGCCGAGCCTGCGCAAACAAGTTAGAGAGTGGGCAGCAGCCTGCATGGCTTGTCAACGAGCCAAAGTACACAGACACACAAGAGCTCCCTTGGAGCCGTTTCACATCCCGGCTAAGAGGTTTGATCATGTTCACGTGGACCTCGTAGGCCCCCTCCCGCCGTCACAGGGGTGCACACACCTTCTGACAATGGTAGACCGCACCACGCGCTGGCCGGAAGTGGTCCCACTGTCGTCAACCACAGCCGAGGAGGTGGCGCGCGAGTTTTTAACGGCATGGGTAACGCGCTTTGGAGTCCCGTCGGACATTACATCCGACAGAGGTCCTCAATTTGTTTCCGAACTTTGGTCAGCAATGGCCTGCAGCCTGGGGGTAACGATCCACCGCACAACCGCGTACAATCCGCAGGCTAATGGGTTATGCGAACGTTTTCATAGGTCATTGAAAGCAGCCCTCAGAGCGTCGCTTACGGATGCAAATTGGGTGGACAGGCTACAGTGGGTTTTATTGGGGTTGCGTTCTGCACCTAAAGAGGATTTGGAAGCCTCCCCGGCTGAGCTAGTTTTTACACAGCCACTTCGGCTGCCTGGGGAATTTCTCCCAGATAATCCTGCACCGGATTGCTCCCCGGCTCAGCGGTTGCAGAGTGGCACGGAATCGGGCACGCTGCCTGGCCCCGTTCACCACAGTTTTCCGCACGTTTTTGTGCTTAAGGCTTTAAAAAATGCGGAGTTTGTTTTTGTCAGACATGATGCACATCGCCCTCCGTTGCGACCACCTTATGATGGACCATTTAGAGTGCTGGAAACAGGGGATAAGCATTTTTTGCTAGATTTGGGGGGCAGGAAAGAAAAGATTGGCATAAACAGGCTCAAACCCGCCTTTGTGCTGGCAGACGAGAATGTGCTGTTGGCCAGGGCTCCTCGGCGTGGCAGACCCCCTAAGGAACATTCCCCAGAACACCCACAGGGATTGACTAACAGTTCTCATCCCCAGACAGCAGCTCCCCAGCAGGATGGCGCCGCGGAAGTGGCAAAGCCCGCTTACAGCAGATACGGGAGGAGACTGAAGCCCAAGCAGCATGTGGGCTGATGTGTAATGATGTTATCATGACATGCAGACTGTTATTCCATTGTTCCGTCTTAGACGTTTTTTTTGGGGGGGGGGGTCATGTGGGACACATATGCACAGATGTATATTACTTTATGCTTCATATGTATACCACTTTAGACTTCACATCTTAGATTGAACAAAGGACTGAGTCTCTTTGGAGATGACAGGAGGATGTGAAAGTTTAGGCTTTGGTATGCAGAGAGACGGCCTTGGGGGATTTTCCTGGCTGCCAGAGATTATGGGTGGAGGTGTTAAGATCCGGAAGAAGATGCATTGTTACTTGGGATTAAATACAATGTGACTGTGAGCTTTGATGTCCTGGGGTATAAAAAGGACGAATGTCTGGAATTCTTTCTCTTTCTGTTTTTGCTGATGTTGGAGAATGTGAATAAACCTGACTCGTGAGATAAACTCTGCCTCGTCACTTTCACATTTCCACAGTGTTTACTATTCAGCTCACACACACACACACCGGTGTCCACTCAATTCAGCCCACACACTCACTCACACGCACACATTCACTCACACTTGTGCTTACTCCGCTCAACACACACCCATACATTCCTACACCCACGCACACACAAACTCACACCGGCGATCACTCTGTTCATTATGTTTTGTGTTATTTAAGCTCTGTCTTCCCACTTGTGTTTTCCAGATTATTATATTGTCCTCTGCTTTGTCTCTATACTGTCTGGATTGTTCACTTGGATTGACTTGGACTGCTCCAGCCCTGTGAGTACTACTTGTTCCCCCCGCTCTCCAGTCTCGTCTGGAGGCTCCTTGGGTAATCTCTTTGCTCCCCCTGCTTACCAGTTACATCTGGAAGGGCACTGGGCCCTCTCGCTTGCTTCTCCGTGCTATCAGTCATGTCTGTAGCGCTCTGGGTTCTTTTCTCCATGCTGTACTCACCTGCGAGCTGTAGAGTGTCCTGAGGGTTATCCCTGTGCGTCTTGTGCTATTCGTCTGTTTGTTTGTTTGTGTGGACTGTAACTCACGTTTTGTTTAATGAATACACACAACATCATCCTGCATTTGGGTTTTAGTCTCTCCTGCCTCAGTAAGGCAGGAAATCATGACACTACACTGTTGTATGAGATTGCTCTCACTGAATTACATAAAAGTCATGTGGTTTAATTTTCATCATTTAACTTTTCAATTTAAGTGAATATTTATAAAGTCATTCTTTCAAAATTGTTTGAAAAAATTACCTTCCCCCAATTAATGATCTTATTCATTCACCACATGAGTGCAGCATAATGCTAATAGTTCTGACATCTCCTGCTGATCAAAAGTCATTACGGAATGAATGGAAATCTTCCAGCTTCAAACAAGTTTTTGACCTAACTTATTTTCTTGGTGTAAGTTTCTCTTTTTGTTCTATACCTATTAGGATCAGTGATGTGTTGTGACCCTGAAAAGTCAACATGTTGTAAAATGAAATACCATTCACTGGAAACATCTGCTCAGCAACTAATTGAAGACTCACTGATCAGAGCATGAGACACTAATTGTTTGAGGAATGCAATGTTGTCTGTGGGGCTTCCTGGAATTTTGCTGCACTGAAAACATGAAGACAATTTAAATATAAAAAAATCAAAGTAATTACTGGATGTTGAAATGTGTCTCATTGTTTAACAATAAAAAAAAATACAGTTTGTATTAGTTTAGACTGTAAAAATGAAGTGACAAATTGCATAAGCCAACTTAAAGTCCCATTTGTAGAAGAGCTTGGAATAACGAGGCAATGTGACTTATAAACCAAAGTTTATTATCAGCTTCGCTCCTCTAACAAGTCTCATCTCAGTGCAGAAGCAGAAGTAGAATAAGAGAGCGAACACATTCAGCTCTACATACTTATACCTACACATAACAAAAGACATGCATATCAAAGCTGACATCCCGCATTATCTTAATCCCCCTCCTTTGTCTTCGCACTCCTCCACCTGACCCTGGGTGGTCAGGGCGATCGATCTGGTCTCCACCGCAGCGCCTCGGATGCTCTTTGATCTTCGCTGGCGGTTGAGACCTCTTGTCCTGTTCTGAGGTGTGAAGTCGTTGTACATATGTAATCACCAAACATTCTCACATGCTTATACATATGTAGGTTATGGGATATATGATTAATATAAACCACAGCCCCCCCCAAACGACTAAGAAAAGGACAATAATAAAAAAATTCACAGTTTAAGATAATTACTATGACATACTAACTGCTAAACCTCTTGACAAGGAAGAAACTTTCCAGCAGCTATGCTCCTGTAGAGAATTCAGTGGTAATCATAACAGCGTAGTAATATCACAAGTCAGTCTTAAACTGTTACAGCACAATTAGTGAACAACTTTTGAGTAGTTTGAATCAGTCCCTGTGCCGTCTGGGTTTTAATCTTCTCCCGAATCTGCTGTGGGTCCGCTTGGGCGTCCTGGTGGGACCTTCCTGTAAGGAATCTGCAGCTTGGGGAGGAGAGTGATTATTTGTTCCCTGCAGGGGGGCTGAGTCCTTTCTCTTGGGGGGTCTACCCCGCCGAGGTGCTCTCGCCAACCGTGCAGGTTCGTCTCTCAACAAGAAGGCAGGTTTAAGTCTGTCAATGCTGACTGTTTCTTTTCTGTCCCCTAAATCAAGCACAAAATGCTTATCACCAGGTTCCAGCACTCTGAATGGTCCATCGTATGGTGGACGGAGGGTTGGTTTTAAAGCTTCATGCCTAACAAAAACGAATTTGGCATTTTTTAAAGCTTGGGGGACAAAAACCCGTGGAAAAGAGTGATGTGCCGGTCCGGGGAGAGTGTCTGGTCCGTTACTGCCTAAAGGCCTCAGGGTTGGAAGATGCCCCGGCTCTGGGTTCTCCGGTAAAAACTCACCTGGGAGTCTGAGAGGTTGTGCAAAAACTAACTCTGCTGGGGAGGCGTCTAGATCCTCTTTAGGCGCAGCACGCAACCCCAATAAAACCCAGGGAAGTTTATTTACCCAATTTGTATCCGTTAACGAGGCCCTGAGGGCGGCCTTTAAAGATCTGTGAAAACGCTCGCATAACCCATTAGCCTGAGGGTGATAAGCGGTGGTGCGGTGAATTGTCGCCCCTAAGCTGCTGGCCATGGCTGACCAAAGCTCCGAGACAAATTGAGGCCCCCTATCGGACGTGATGTCCGATGGGACGCCGAAACCTGCCACCCAGTTTGTCAAAAAAACGCGAGCGACTTCCTCCGCTGTGGTTGACGCCAGAGGGACCGCTTCAGGCCAGCGCGTAGTACGGTCTATCATTGTTAACAGGTGTGTGAAACCTTGAGAGGAAGGTAGTGGTCCCACGAGGTCGACATGAACGTGGTCGAACCTTCTAGCTGGGATTCGAAAAGGCTCTAGAGGGGCTTTTGTGTGTTTGTGTATTTTGGCTCGCTGACAAGACATGCAAGTTTTTGCCCATTCTTTTATATTTTTTTGCGCAGGCCGGGCCACACAAACTTTTCGGCGACCATTTTAACCGAGGCGCGCACACCCGGGTGCGCGAGGGAGTGAATTGAGTTGAAAATACGGCGGTGCCATGCAGCTGGGACTACCGGACGAGGTCAGCCGGTTGAGATGTCGCATATTAGGGGGGGGGTACACCGTCGTGTAAACCCCTTTCCTCCAGCCTTAACCCTGTTGGTCCAGACAGGAGTGCGCGCATGTCTGCGTCACTACTTTGCTCCTCCGCCATGGCTGCGTAATCTATCCCTACGTGGATTGAGGCTGCGTATGTGTCCGCGTTGGCGAAGAGTTCTGCAGCTGAGGTAGTATAATCTGTCTCCTCGCGCTCTGGCGATGTCACAGCGCGAGAGAGGCAGTCTGCTACCACGTTAAGTTTGCCTGCCACATGTCGAATGTCTGTGGTGAACTCTGAAATTGCAGCTAGCTGTCTTTGTTTCCTGCCTGACCATGGTTCTGAAATTTTAGCCATCGCAAAGGTGAGCGGTTTGTGGTCTACAAAAGCCGTGAAACGCCGCCCCTCTAACCAGAACTGGAAGTGGCGGATGGATAAATGAAGCGCTAGCAGCTCCCTGTCAAAAGTGCTGTATTTACGCTCAGTTTTGTTTAACGATTTGCTGAAAAATGCCAAAGGTTGCCAGGTTCCGCCAACGTGTTGTTCTACAACCGCCCCTATGGCCAGGTCTGAAGCGTCTGTGGTTAGCGCAATGCGGGCCGAGGGATCAGGGTGAACCAACAATGTGGTGTTAGCTAGGGCACTTTTTACTTCTGCGAAGGCGCGTTCGCGCTCCGGGGTCCATTCGACCGCGTTGGAAGGCTTTTGTTTTCTGAGCGCGTCATATAGGGGCTGCATGAGTTGAGCTGCACGGGAGGAAACGGTTGTAAAAATTAACCATTCCCAAAAATTCTTGCAGCGATTTGACCGTTTGTGGCCGTGGAAAACTTTTTACTGCGCGAACTTTGTCTGGCAGTGGGACTGCCCCCTTCGGTGAAACTCTGTGTCCCAAAAAATCAATTTGTGACACGTCGAATTTGCATTTGGCTGGATTGATTATTAACCCGTGCTCTTCTAGTCTCTGAAAAACCATAGTGAGATGCTGTTTGTGTTCTTCCTCCGACGAGCTGGCTACCAGCATATCGTCGAGGTAGACGAACACGAAAGGGAGATCGCGTAATACCGCGTCCATCATCCGCTGAAAGGTTCGAGCAGCGCCTTTGAGGCCAAAAGGCATCCGCAAAAATTCGAAAAGACTGAAGGGGGTTATTACAGCTGTTTTAGGAATGTCTTCCGCTCGAACGGGGACTTGGTGATAGCCACGGACCAGGTCTATTTTAGAAAAAATGCACGCACCCGCCAGATGTAGTGAAAAATCTTGGATGTGAGGAATTGGGTAGCGGTCATGCGCTGTTGCATTGTTTAATCTGCGGTAATCGCCGCCCGGTCTCCAAGAACCGTCGGATTTCGGGACCATGTGTAGTGGCGATGCCCAGGGGCTTTTTGAGCGTCTGATAATGCCTAGTTTTTCAAGGGTGGTAAACTCGTCCCGAGCTATGGCGAGCTTGGTCGCGTCTAAGCGCCGAGCTTTGGCGAATACGGGTGGGCCCGTTGTAAGAATAAAGTGTTCAACCCCGTGCTTAGCCACTGTAGCTGAGAATTTGAGAATTGTGAGTGCTGGAAATTGGGTGAGGAGTTGATCAAACTTACCTCCTGCTGTAGTGACGCTGGCCTGCACGGGTGGTGGAGAAACTCGAGCTGAGCAGGGAATAGAAGCAAATGACAATGCATTAACCAAGCGTCTATTTGCTAGATCGACTAATAGCCCATGTGCACACAAAAAATCTGCGCCCAACAAGTTAAAACTCACCGCCGCTACAATAAATGTCCATCTGTAGTTGCGGCCATGAATGCAGAGGGGCAGGTTCCTTTCACCATAAATGTCGATGATGGAGCCGTTGGCTGCCATCGCTCCATTGCCCCGGGGGCCCATGGCCCGGTCTGCGTGGGAGGGCATGATAAAACTCAGTTGAGCTCCAGTGTCAATTAGGAACTGTTTGCCGGTGTGTCCGTCAGTTACATAGAGAAGCTTGTTTTTTTCGCCAAGAACCGCAGCCGTTAACGGTTCTCGGCTTTGGCGTTTCCCGAACTCTTGAACTTGCAGGGGGGAACGCATTTGTAAGCCTTCTCGGTGAAACGGTGGTGGTAATAACAGACGTCGCTCCGTCTGTTGTGTCTTGGCCGTGTCGCCGCCATGGTGGGCGGGCTCTGCTCAGTGGTTTGTGGCTCCCCATTGCTCTGGACATCAGCGCTGAGATCTGCGGATGCTGCTGTGGCCGTCTGTTCACTGCAGGCGTTGACGAGTCGCTGCGCTTCGCGAGCCAGCGCGCGGAAGTCTTGCTGGGTGCTGCATCGCATGTTGACAAGCGTCCCTCTCATGTGTGGCGGCAGAGTACTGAGGAAGATTCCATTCTTCTTGCCTTGAGAGAGAGCAGTCACATTTTTCTTCCCTCCTCTCGTCTGCCTTCCTGACCTATTCCCAGCTTTGCAATGTTGCGATTTTGTCTGTGTTTAGTCGCTCTTCTCCTGCTGAATCTTAATCTAAACGGAAATTATGGATTTGGAAGCGGCTTAAATGTGCTATTGTCACTATTTTTCAACAAGAATCGGGCCAAGGTGGAGCCCAAGAATTGGAACCTGCGAGGAGACTCATGGACATTGGAATTCATGCGTCTGTGGAAACATTATTGGTTATGATCTCAGGACTTCTATTTTTGGCTGTGAAGTTCCCTGATGCATCAGAAATTGAAGGAAGGTGAGAGAGCTGATCAAAGCGGACCCGGCAAGCTCCTTCATCAAATTCGACCAGTTGGGGAGGGCACGAGTAGCGGCAAAGGTGAACTGAATGACAGTGATTCAGTGGAGGAATACATGTGGAGCCCTGTGCTCTCCATGGAAAAAAGCTTAAGCCTGCACATGGAAATTATGAAAGCACAGAATTGCACGGGTGAGGAAAAATTCTATTCTCTGAGTGCACTGTGCTGATTTGATTTGACCTTGTCTTTGGTGCCCCGTGTTTACATTCCTCCTGACGAAGATAAACGGAAGGAGCGGCTCTGCCTGCTAACCCAAACAAGACACAGTTGTTATTGTTTCAACAGATGAACGCTCAAGGACAGTGCACCATGTGACAATTTACCACCTGCAAGCAGAGCGAGAGACGCTAGACTGTTTAGATCACATGACTTTAACATCTATCCACTGCCAGGAGGTGCCCTCTGCTGTTCACTAGCAATTGACACACCTACACTTGCATTCAACATTACACTACTGACACAATTACTGATATATATTCACAATACACTGACTCTCTCAACTACTGCTTTGTCATTGTGTGATCTATTGTCTGCTAATTGTGCATTTGAGAGTTTTTTTCTTGTAATCAAAATTTTGGTCATAAAATGAGCTCTATTCTGACCAACAATGCTTTTTTCTCTCTCCTATTGTGTTTTTCCCTATCCTTCCCCCCTCCCCCCTCTTCACCCCCCCCCCCCCCCCATTCGACTGGCGCCTTCGTGCTG
Organism: Pholidichthys leucotaenia; assembly: GCA_020510985.1. Taxonomy (NCBI): domain Eukaryota; kingdom Metazoa; phylum Chordata; class Actinopteri; order Cichliformes; family Pholidichthyidae; genus Pholidichthys; species Pholidichthys leucotaenia. Next base: position 32,614,834 of record CM035844.1, read on the forward strand.
CCCTGGCTATGGGATGCGCTTACTGAGCGCGCCCAATGTCAAGTCAAATTTCAATTCTCCTGTATGTATTACGTATGGTAGTATTGACAATAAACCTTATTCATTCATTCATTCAAGATATATTGGAAGAGGAAGTTGTCATTGTCCTCTTCCTTGAGCTGCAGCATGTCCTCCATGAGGGCCTTGGGTCTGCATCCTCTGTGGCCGTAGATCGCCAGGATCCTCTCTGCTCTCTCCTCGGCAGAGGGGACGAAATTCTCCACGATGGTCGCCTTCAGTTCTCTATATTTGTCCTGGGCCGGCGGCCGCTGGATTATGCTCCGCGCACATCTCGAAGTGGCAGCGTCGAGTTTGGCGACGATGTGATAAAATTTTGTGCCGTCAGCCGTTATGCCCGCCAGTGCAAACTGAGCCTCAGCTTGCTGAAACCATGAGCTCGGGTCTTCCTGCCAGAAGTCCGGCAGCTTGACGGTGACGGCGCTTGTGTGGGCCGTCCCTGATGGGTCAATCGTGGGAGAATGCCTCTGGTCCATCCTCGCGTCGGGGTCACCAGTGTAGAAGAGCTTGGAATAACGAGGCGATGTGACTTATAAACCAAAGTTTATCAGCTTCGCTCCTCTAACAAGTCTCATCTCAGTGCAGAAGCAGAAGTAGAATAAGAGAGCGAACACATTCAGCTCTACATACTTATACCTACACATAACAAAAGACATGCATATCAAAGCTGACATCCCGCATTATCTTAATCCCCCTCCTTTGTCTTCGTACTCCTCCACCTGACCCTGGGTGGTCAGGGCGATTGATCTGGTCTCCACCGCAGCGCCTCGGATGCTCTTTGATCTTCGCTGGCGGTTGAGACCTCTTGTCCTGTTCTGAGGTGTGAAGTCGTTGTACATATGTAATCACCAAACATTCTCACATGCTTATACATATGTAGGTTATGGGATATATGATTAATATAAACCACACCATTCACTGAAAACTGTTTTTGTAGGTTTTGACCTTCTGAAATGTATCTATTTGTCAGGTGATTATTGAAAAAACATGAAACACTTCTCTTAAAAGAAACACACAGCCTGTCTATCTTTATTGTGCCTGTTTAACTCTTCTGGGGTTTTTCTTCTATGTCAAGAAAAAATAAGCCCAGCCTTGATACATGCTGCCGATCACTTGGCCAGCATAGCTGTCTGTCCGCAAACGTTGATGAGCAGAGAGGCCAGGCAAGGCGTTAGCTTCAGAGCTAACATTGCTACAAGGAAGACGGTTTATGAGACATGGTTTATATTGTTATTTTCATTACATTTCAGTCTCCCTGTTTCCACCTAGTTCTCTAACCCACAGTCGATAATACAATGGTGTGAAAAGTGTTTGCCCCATTCCTGATTTCTCCTTTTTTTGTATATTTGTCTTCTTCTTCTTCTTCTTTTGGATTTGATTGGCAGTTGGCAACCAGCTCACAGGTGCATTACCGCCAATGACTTGATTATCATCACTCAGTATCTTTGTATAAGGAGTTCTGAACAACTCCCTATGTGCAAAAAAAATCATCCGTCCTTCGACTGCATATGAGGTGTGGCCACTTAAATGTTTCAGATCATCAAACAAATTTAAATATTAGACAAAGATAACACAAATAAACACAAAATGCAGTTTTTAATTGAAGGTGTTTATTATTAAGGGTAAAAAAAATCCAAACCTACATGGTCCTGTGTGAAAAAGTGACCCCCCCCCCCATGTTAAAGCATAAATTAACTGTGGTTTATCACATCTTTGGAAAACTGAGTTCAATTTCTCTAGCCACACCCAAGCCTGATTACTGCCACACCTGTTCTCAATCAAGAAATCACTTAAATAGGACCTGACTGACAAAGTAAAGTAGATAAAAAGATCCTCAAAAACTAGACATCATGCTGTGATCCAAAGAAATTCAGGAACAAATGAGTAAAAGTAATTGAGATCTATTAGTCTGGAAAAGGTTATGAAGTCATTTCTAAAGCTTTGGGACTCCAGCGAACCACAGTGAGAGCCATTATCCACAAATGGCAAAAACATGGAACAGAGGTGAACCTTCCCAGGAGTGGCCGGCCGACCAAAATTACCCCAAGAGCGCAGCGACGACTCATCCAAGAGGTCACAAAAAACCCCACAACAACATCCAAAGAACTGCAGGCCTCACTTGCCTCAGTTAATTAAGGTCAGTGTTCACTACTCCACCATAAGAAAGAGACTGGGCAAAAATGGCCTGCATGGCAGAGTTCCAAGACAAACAACCACTGCTGAGCAAAAGAACATAAAGGCTCGTCTTAGTTTTGTCAGAAAATATCTTGATGATCCCCAAGATTTTGGGGAAAATACTCTGTGGACTGATGAGACAAAAGTTGAACTTTTTGGAAGGTGTGTGTCCCATTACATCTGGCATAAACGTAACACAGCATTTCAGAAAAGGAACATCATACCAACAGTAAAATATGGTGATGGTAGTGTGATGGTCTGGGGCTGTTTTGCTGCTTCAGGACCTGGAAGACTTGCTGTGGTAAATGGAACCATGAATTCTGCTGTCTACCAAAAAATCCTGAAGGAGAATGTCCGGCCATCTGTTCGTGACCTCAAGCTGAAGCACACTTGGGTTCTGCAGCAGGACAATGATCCAAAACACACCAGCAAGCCCACCTCTGAACGGCTTAAGAAAAACAAAATGAAGACTTTGGAGTGGCCTAGTCAAAGTCCTGATCTGAATCTGATTGAGATGCTGTGGCATGACTTTAAAAAGGCGGTTCATGCTTGAAAACCTCCTATGTGGCTGAATTACAACAATTCTGCAAAGATGAGTGGGCCAAAAGTGGGTTTGGTTTTTTTCCTCTTAATAATAAACACCTTCATTTAAAAACTGCATTTTGTGTTTACTTGTGTTATCTTTGCCTAATATTTAAATTTTTTGACGATCTGAAACATTTAAGTGTGACAAACATAGAAAAAAATGAGAAATCAGGAAGGGGGGAAACGCTTTTTCACACCACTGTATATCTCACATTATTCTGGCTTATTTTGTTCAACTTTTTGCCGTGATGCAACATCAGTCAGTTAACATTAGCTTGGCTGGGCGGGCAGTGGCGATCAATAACTGCTTTTGGAGCTTACTTTGGCAGGGAGGAGACAGATAAGTTTCCTGACTTTAGCTTAACTGTTGATCTAGCCGGTTTTGATTACTATTTTATTTAAATTCTATTTACCCAACTGGAATTCTTGTTCATCTACAACACTTGACTATATATGTCCTTTTTAGATGTTTGTCTAGCTCATTTTGTTGTAGCATTATCTGTAACTGGGACCAACAGCAGCTAGCTGAAGCTAGCAGTTTAGCCACTCATTCACAAATGTTTCTGTGTTTGTTGTGCTCCAAGGACATCATATCCCCAACAGCATACATGCATCTAGCCAACGTTGGCTCAATGTATTCAAATTACATTGGGAATACGTCTTATGCAAAGTGTTTGCACAGTGGCAAGATGTCTAAGCGGGAACCAGTGTTCTGCCATACCATAGGTCATCAGAATACCATAGCCTGGGTTACTACGCATGTGCGGCATACGCACACATGCGTAGTAACAGGAACTACGCTTCCGCTCATCATTTCAGCATAGATACAGCTGATGGAATCAGCTGACGTAAACAGCTGACGAAGATACAGCTGATGGAAACACCTGACCGAAACAGCTGACGGAATGTAAGTGATGCGCACGCGTATAACAGCAAAATGGCAGAACACCAGCATTAGGTCAGAGTGGACTGTTTGCCGATGTCCTGTCAACACATTGGGAAACACGCTGGGTGCACACCGGCATCAGATCAAAAATGATTATCAGCCAACATCTAGACAACATCTTAAAGACAGCGTCTAGCTCGTCAGCAGGTTTTATTTAGGTTGGACATTTAAAACTGCTTTTAACGGTGTAAAAACTACATGTTGCCCTGAATACCAGTTTGTGATCTCCGGAGGAGGGTGCTGCGACAGCTGTCGTGCCAAGTTCTGCTCTCTTGCCGAGAATCGCATCCCATCGTCGCAGACACGTGGAAATGGGCGGGACTAGCGCGCGACCGTGTGCGACAACGCGCGTCTAAGGGAGTGACGCTGTAATACCACCAACTCTAAAATAAAACCCGACAGCCAGGCTGGTAAATGGGCTTTAAATTATGTTTTTTTGCCAGACATTTTAGTGTTAGAAATCACAGTGATCCAAGTCTACATAATAACAGAATAAAATAACTATTGTGATTTTTTTTTTCAGATTCTTTGAGACTCTTGGATTCTTTAGTACACCCACATGTTTCAGGTTTGAGGGTCAGTTTATTATGAATGTGTCAAGCTGGTGCAAACTTGTTTTTGAGCATAATTTATTTTACATATTATTATTACATATGCATTATTTTTTGATCATTTATTTTCAGTTAATGTTGTAATGATGTTCTAGTTACAACTTTGATGACGGAAATTGTTTTTTCATGTATTGTTCATTGCTGAGTTAGCTTTCCAATAAAATGTGTTAATTCCAGCTGCTGTCTGAGTGTGTATTTATTCAACTAGATGAACTTCTTTGTAAGGGGGATTCGTCTTGGTGTGTGTGTGTGTGTGTGTGTGTGTGTGTGTGTGTGTGTGTGTGTGTGTGTGTGTGTGTGTGTGTGTGTGTTGGATGAGACTTTAAATTTATTATCATATTTTTCTCATTATCAGCCACTTAGGTTTGTAAAAATTCTGGCATATTATTATTACCTGTCAGTTTAATTTTCATGTAAGATGCCCAATAGCTTCACTTTTAATCATGAACCTACAAGATGCAGTATGCACGCATGCATTTATTTACGTACTAATTGAAGTGATGACATTTTTGACATTTTGCAGATGTAGCAGAACGGAGACTGTGTGCAGCTGTACACAGACGGGAGAACTTTTATAAAGACTTACCACAAACATGAGACAACTGATATTTAATAAGCACTATAAAGTAAAAAGGTTGGAATTATAATCAAAACTTACAATAGCTCAACCACAGTGTGATCTGTCAAAATAAAAGTCAGCCTTCAGATCACTGCTAAAAAAAAAACTGAGACAGTATTCAGTATAGTACTTTTAGACATGAACTTTTAGAGGAAGTAAAGTCAAACATGCCAAGGAAAGAACATCCCCCCCCCCACACACACACACATACACACACAAAAACCTGAATTTGCCCTGGTGTAAAATTCTGTTGCAATCAGAATGAAATTAAGATGATTGAAGCTAATAAATGTAGTAAATTTCTTCAATCATACTCTGTGTATTTCCTGGCAACTACTCCTGCTGGAAAATGCCTCCATCCTAAAACTCACCTTCTGTTGGTCCAAACATCAAACATTTTTTGCAGGAGAGTTGGGGCAGGACTGTAGAGACGACCGACCTTTGGGGCAGATGCATTTTCCTGCATTTTTTTCCCCAGAAATTGCATATATTTTCATCTCCACAGTGTAAAGACTGAAATGCATTTAATTTCTCCATTTATTAGCATCATTCCTCTAACTGTAAGAAATATTTTATGCTCGGACAAGATTTGCATTGTAGCTAACTTATTTCTGTGTTGGACTGATAGTGCTACATGTGTTATCTTCACAGTGTGCTGCTAAAATGTAACAAACTGTTAAAACCCTTTCACTTCTGGTTTTCCATAATTTTTTTGGTGTCAGTATTCCAAAGTGCAGGTGTAGCTTTTGTCATATCCCGAGCGCTACTTTGTCTGCGCTTGGGTTATACATCATCCCTGTCAGGCTTTGACAGCAGGTGTTGTCATTCTGGCTTCCCGGGCTCTGATTGGTCAAACGCTCGGGAATTCCCCTCTGTCAGAGTCTGAGCAGCTGCGCTGCATTTGCAATCGTGAGCAGCCGGCTTTAAACGCCGGCGCCAGCGACTGCATCTTGCGGTTGCCTCGTCAACATTCTCGTCAACACTCCCGTCTACATTCTCCCTATGTTCATCCATGATGTAAGTGTGTTTATAGTCGCCGTTATCTTGTGTATTCCCTGCCTTCTTCCTTAACAGTGAGCGAGCGTTCCTTGTCTCAGCCGTCATTAATCTCTGTAGCGCTACGATTAATCTTGCTGCTTAGCCCACACGGCTAGCTACCTTGTCCTTGCCTTGACCAATAAATAAACTAAGTGCAACTTAACTGGTTTGTGGCATCTTATGCTGGCTCGTGAGGGCCAGCCGTGACAGTAGACAACCGCCAGAAGGAGACGCCATTCTCGGTGAAGTTGCACACAGGAGAACTCTGCTCTTTCCTGTCTGGGTACGGTGAACTGGAATTATGCCGTCGTGGAGGGGTCGCACTCGGGGCTCCTGCCACCAGCTGACCGAGGTGCTGGAGGAAGTTGATGAAATCCTCATCGCTGCCTCCGACCTCGACTTTAATTCTGAGATCCACTGTTAGCTGGACTGCACTGAGAGGGTGCTTAGCCAACTGCCCCCCGCTACACCGACCACCCAGATGTCGACGCGAGGAGGCTAGACATCGCCGCCCAGCGTGTGATTTTCTGGTTGGATGAGGAAGAAGACGACCTGAGGTGGGGAAGACGGTACCCCCGCTGCCCGCTTTGGGATCCCGATCCCTTCCTCGATCCAGTCCAGGAGTTCGCACCACCTGTGCCCCGTCGAAGACATCGGCGTCGCAGCCAGAGACATTCTCAGCAAGAGTCCCGTCCGGATCCTGCTCCGGGTCGCTGGACTGACCCCTTCAACCCGACAGCTGTCTCTTCAGCGTCTCACCAGGAGGGAACCCCCGCAGCCTCTCTCCCCGGGCCGTCTTTCCCCACTGCCCCGTCAGCGCGTCGTGCCTGGCCCGACTCGGCTGTCGCCCCCTCCTCTCCGACGCCTTCTCCAGCTGCTGGGTGTATGAGGAGTTCTGCTCCAGCGAGCCCCGCGGCGATTCCATCTCGAGTGACTCCCCCTCTTCCTTCCAGGGAGCCCTCTGCCACCATCTGACGGGGAGAGGAAGGAGCATCATTCCCTGCAGCAGGCCCCATCTTCCCTCTGGGAGACAGGCGAGTACAAGCTCACTCTTTTCCCCCTAATAGTGATTTGTCTTGTCTGACTCCTGGGGGTGAGGTTCGGGGTTCGCAGCCCCCCGAGCCTCCACCACCTGCTGAGGTAATTACTAAACCCGCTGCCTCTGTGTCTCCCCCCGTTGAGCGCTCTTCGATGTCTGTCGAGCGTCATCAGATGAGGAGGGGGCCTGCGGTCCTGGAGCAGAAGATCCCAGCCCCGCAGCCACATCAAGGACAGAGGAAGGGATCGGTCTGCTGTTTGGAGCCTGCGCTGACGATGGAGCGTCCCCGGGTCTCCATGGATGAGCAGTCCGACCCAGCGGGCCAGGAGCCCCCCCGCCACCACGCCGTATGAGTTGCCAGCATGGATGATGGCGTTGGAGGGTCCTCAGGCTGCGGAAGCCTCTTTGCCAGAGGCAGATGACGACACGGTTGAATGGGAGCCAGAAGACGACCTCCGCCCGTCTGAGCCCGGATCGTCGAAGTCCTGGACGGCGTCCGAACATGAGATCAGGCAAGTGCTCAGTGTTGTCTTTGTCTTTTCTATTATTGAGCATTTTTGCCTGTCTCTTGGGGGAGGCGAGCTGGGTGCAGCCGTCCACTGCATCCGAACTTGCCTTGCCGGGTTCTGGCGCTACCGGTGTCCCTGATCCTGGTTCTTCTTTTTCTTCTTCTTCTGAGCCTTCGCCCAAGGTCACCGGTGCCGAACAGACATCAATCACTGTGCCGGGGGTTCCAGGTTCGGAGTTGGAGGTCGGTACTGGTGTGGCCCAGACCCAAACAGGGTCCGACGCGGGTGCAGCTTCCGCTCAGTCGGAGTTTGTCACCGAAGTGGTTCTGACCCAATCGGGGTCCAACGCAGGTGCAGCTTCCGCTCAGTTGGAGTTTGTCACCGCAGTGGTTCATACCCAATCGGGGTCCGACGTGGGTGCAGCGTCGACCCAATCAGAGGTCGTCTCCAAGGTGGTTCAGACCCAATTGGGGTCCGACGCGGGTGCAGCGTCGGCGGAATCAGAGTTCGTCTCCGAAGTGGTTCAGACCCAATTGGGGTCCGACGCGGGTGCAGCGTCGGCGGAATCAGAGTTCGTCTCGGAGGTGGTTCAGACCCAATCGGGGTCCGACACGAGTGCAGCGTCGGCGGAATCAGTGTTCGTCACCGAGGTGGTTCAGACCCAATCAGGGTCCGACGCGGGAGCAGCGTCGACTGAACCAGAGTTCGTCACCAGGGTGGTTCTGACCCATTCGGGGTCCGACGCGGCTGTAGCATCGGCTCAGTCAAAGTTCGTCCCCAGAGGGGTTCTGGCCCAATCCGGGCCCACCGTGGGTGCAGCGTCGGTCCAGTCAAGATTCCCTACCGGATTGGTTCCGGCCCTGCCAGTTTCTGTTTGGGTGGGATCCGGAGATGGTGCTGCAGACCCACCACCAAACAATCTCCAATTAATCCCCTACCCTCATCATGTTTCTCCCTCCCCAGGGCTGAATGTTAGGCTGAGAGTGTAGTGCTTCGCGTAGCCAGGGAGACAGATGGCTCCGTGCCAATCTTGCAGGCAGAGCCGGTTATATAGGCCGTGAGTGATGAGCCACAGGTGTGCGCGCAGCTGTGGCAGATGATGGCAGAGAGCGGGTCATCACAGACCTCCTATTATTATTGTAATGCCTAAAAGACAGCAGTCATGCACTTCTTATTCCATTTAGCCATATTTATTTTTGCAGAAATAAAATACAAAAAGTAAAAAATAGTCAATGTACATAATTAATTGATCAAAAAAGGTTAATTTATAATAAATATATAATTTATTACAAATATAATATGCCTTTCTAAATGTTTAATGACTTTATTCTGATGACAAAATAGGAAAATTTATAGCCTTTTTATAAACTGACTTTCCTTTTATTGAAATGCTACATCATTTGACAGGATTAATTTGCAGTTGCCAGAAATGGTACCCACTGCTATCTTCACAGTGGAAAGACTGAAATGGATGAAATTTACTACAGCTAACAGTTTTCTTGCCCCGACTGCTCTGCAAAAAATATTTTATGTTTGGACCAAGAGAAGGTGACCTTTGGGATGGAGGCGTTTTCCGGCAGGATTAATTTGCAGTTGCCAGAAATGGCACCCACTGCTATCTTCACAATGGAAAGACTGCAATGCATGAAATTTGCTACAGTTAACAGTATTCTTGCCCTGACTCTCCTGCAAAAAATGTTTTATGTTTGGACCAAGAGAAGGTTACCTTTGGGATGGAGGCATTTTCCAGCAGGATTAATTTGCAGATGCCAGAAATGGCACCCACTGCTATCTTTACAATGGAAAGACTGAAATGCATGAAATTTGCTACAGTTAACAGTATTCTTGCCCTGACTCTCCTGCAAAAAATATTTTATGGTTGGACCAGCAGAAGGTGACCTTTGGGATGGAGGCATTTCCCGGCAGGAGTAGTTGCCAGGAAATGCACAGAGTATGATTGAAGAAGTTTACTACATTTATTTCCCTCATGGATTGTCACCTTATTGTGGTAGGGGGTTTTCATGCCCTAGTGATCCCAGGAGCAATGTTGTCCGTTGCAATTTGCCTCTGGTAGGGTCACCCAAGACAAACTGGTCCTGAGTGAGGGATCAGACTAAGAACGATCCAACAGACTCTCATGATAAATATTAGAACAAGGATTCAGTGTACCCAGCCCGGTATGGGGTTTCCGGGGCCCCACCCTGGCGTTGGAGGTACTGATTCTCAACCCAGCTGCTTCACACTCAGCGGCAAACCGTCCCAGTAAGAACTGTAGGTCATTGCTGGATGAAGCCAGCAGGACAACATCATCTGCAAACAACAGAGATGAGATCCTGTGGTCACCAAGCATGACACCCTCCATTCCCTGGCTGCGCCTAGAAATCCTGTCCATAAAAATTATAAACAGGATCGGTGACAAAGGGCAGCCCTGGTGGAGTCCAACTCTCACTGGGAATGACTCCGACCGAGTGTTGGCAATACGAACCAAACTCTCACAACGGTCGTACAGAGACCGAATAGCTCGTAACAACAAGCCCGATACCCCATGGTCCCCAAGCACCCCCCACAAAAAACCATGAGGGACGCAGTCAAATGCCTTCTCCAAGTCCACAAAACACATGCAAACTGGTTGGACAAACTCCCATGAACCCTCGAGGATTCTCAAGAGGGTAAAGAGCTTGTTGGCCAGGACGAAAACCACATTGCTCCTCCTGAATCCGAGGTTCGACCAACGACCAGACTCTCCTCTCCAGTACCTTGGCATAGACCTTCCCAGGGAGGCTGAGGAGTGTGATCCCTCTAAAGTTGGAGCACACCCTCCGGTCCCCTTTTTTGAAGAGAGGAACCACCACCCCGGTTTGCCATGCCAAAGGCACTGCCCCCAACCTTCACGCAATGTTGCATAGGCATGTCAACCATGACAGCCCTACAACATCCAGGGCCTTGAGGTACTCAGGGCGAATCTCGTCTACCCCCGGGGCCCGGCCACCAAAGAGATTTTTAACCACCTTGGCGACCTCAGCCCCTGTAATAGGCGAGTCATCCCCCTCGTCCACAAGCCCTACTTCCTCTATGGAAGGCACATCAGTGTGATTGAGGAGATCCTCAAAGTATTCCTTCCACCGCCCAACGATATCCCCAGTCGAAATCAACAGCGCCCCATTTGCACCATACACAGTGTGGACACAGAGCTGCTTCCCCCTTCTGAGCCGCCGGACAGTTTGCCAGAATCTCTTCAAGGCTGACCGAAAGTCTTGTTCCCTGGCCTCACCAAACTCCTCCCATACCCGAGTTTGTGCTTCTGCAACCACCCGGGTTGCTTCACCTGCCGGTATGCCTCAATTTCTTCAGGAATCCCACAAACCAACCAAGCATGATAGGACTTCTTCTTCAGCTCAGTGGCCCCCCTCACCACTGGTGTCCGCCACTTGGTTCGGGGGTTGCCCCAACAATATGCCTCGACGACCTTGCGGCCACAGCTCGGGGCCACTGCATCAACAATGGACATGGATAACAAGGCCCATTCAGACTCCATGTCTCCAGACTCCCTCGGAATGTGGTTGAAGTTTTTCCAGAGGTGGGAGATGAAGACCTCCCGGACAGGGGCCTCAGCCAGACGTTCCTAGCACACCCTTACTATACGCTTGGGTCTACCAGGTCTGAATGGCTTCCTCCCCTGCCATCGGATCCAACTCACCACCAGGTGGTGATCAGTTGACAGCTCTGCACCTCTCTTTACCCGAGTGTCCAAGACATACAGTCACAGGTCTGATGGCACGATAACAAAATCAATCATCGACCTGCGACCTAGGGTGTCCTGGTGCCAAGTGCACATATAGACACCCTTATGCTTGAACATGGTGTTTGTTATGGACAAACTGTGGTTAGCACAGAAGTCCAATAACTGAAAACCACTCGGGTTCATCCACCGTGGAAAATGCCAATATAGAGGCAGCAAGGTGGGGGATACAAGAATACCCACCCCTGCTCGTGGCCTCTCGCTCGGGGCAACTCCAGAGTAGGCCAAGATCCAGCCCCTCTCCGGGAGACTTGTTCTGGAACCGGAGCTGTGTGTTGAGGTGAGGCCAACTATATCTAGCCGGTATCTCTCAACCTCATGCACCAGCTTAGGCTCCTTCCCCACCAATTAGGTAACATTCCAAGTCCCAAAAGCCAGTTTAGGAAGCCTGGGATCAGACTGCCAAGGTCTCCGCTTTTAACCGCCACCTGATCCACATAGCACCAGACCCCCATAATCCCTACTGCAGATGGTGAGCCCACTGGAGGGCGGACCCTTGTAACTCCTTTGGACTGAGCCCGGCCGGGTCCCATGGGTGGAAACCTGGCCACCAGACACTAGCCATCGAGCCCCTCCCCCAGGCCTGGCTCCAGGGTGGGGCCCCGGTAACCCCATACTGGGCGGGGTACACTGAATCCTTGTTCTAATATTTATCGTGAGAGTCTGTTGGATCGTTCTTATGAATGCAGGAAATGCAGGAAAATGGAAAATGCAGGAAAATGCATCTGCCCCAGAGGTGGGTCATCTCCACAGTCCTGCCCTGACTCTTCTGCAAAAAATGTTTTATATTTGGACCAACAGAAGGTGAGTTTTAGGATGGAGGCATTTTCCAGCAGGAGTAGTTGCCAGGAAATACACAGAGTTTGATTGAAGAAATTTACTACATTTATTAGCTTCAATCATCATAATTTCATTCTGATTGCAACAGAATTTTACACCAGGGCAAATTCAGGTTTTTTTTTTGTGTGTGTGTGTGTGTGTGTGTGTGTGTGTGTGTGTGTGTGTGTGTGTGTGTGTGTGTGTGTGTGTGTGTGTGTGTGTGTGGAGGGGGTTCTTTCCTTGGCATGTTTGACTTTACTTCCTCTAAAAATTCATGTCTAAAAGTACTATACTGAATACTGTCTCAGATTTTTTTTTAGCAGTGATCTGAAAGCTGACTTTTATTTTGACAGATCACACTGTGGCTGAGCTATTGTAAGTTTTGATTAGAATTCCAACCTTTTTACTTTATAGTGCTTATTAAATATCAGTTGTCTCATGTTTGTGTTAAGTCTTTATAAAAGTTCTCCTGTCTGTGTACAGCTGCACACAGTCTCCGTTCTGCTACATCTGCAAAATGTCAAAAATGTCATCACTTCAATTAGTACATAAATAAATGCATGCATGCATACTGCATCTTGTAGGTTCATGATTAAAAATGAAGCTATTGGGTATCTTACATAAAAATTAAACTGACAGGTAGTAATAATATGCCAGAATTTTTACAAACCTAAGCGGCTGATAATGAGAAAAATATGATAATAAATTTAAAGTCTCATCCAATACACACACACACACACACACACACACACACACACACACACACACACACACACACACACACACACCAAGACGAATCCCCCTTACAAAGAAGTTCATCTAGTTGAATAAATACAAACTCAGACAGCAGCTGGAATTAACACATTTTATTGGAAAGCTAACTCAGCAATGAACAATATATGAAAAAACAATTTCCGTCATCAAAATTGTAACTAGAACATCATTACAACATTAACTGAAAATAAATGATCAAAAAATAATGCATATGTAATAATAATCTGTAAATAAATTATGCTCAAAAACAAGTTTGCACCAGCTTAACACATTCATAATAAACTGACCCTCAAACCTGAAACATGTGGATGTACTAAAGAATCCAAGAGTCTCAAAAAATCTTAAAAAAAAAATCACGATAGTCATTTTATTCTGTTATTATGTAGACTTGGATCACTGTGATTTCTAACCTCCTTTGAAACACTAAAATGTCTGGCAAATAAACACGATTTAAAGCCCATTTACCAGCCTGGCTGTCGGGTTATATTTTAGAGTTGGTGGTATTACAGCGTCACTCCCTTAGACGCGCGTTGTCGCACACGGTCGCGCGCTAATCCCGCCCATTTCTGCGTGTCTGCGACCATGGGATGCAATTCTCGGCAAGAGAGCAGAACTCGGCACGACAGCTGTCGCAGCGCCCTCCTCCGGAGATCACAAACTGGTATTCGGGACAACATGTAATTTTTACACCTTTAAAAGCAGTTTTAAATGTCCAACCTAAATAAAACCTGCTGACGAGCTAGACGCTGTCTTTAAGATGTTGTCTAGACGTTGACTGATAATCATTTTTGATCTGATGCCAGTGTGCACCCAGCGTGTTTCCCGATGTGTTGACAGGATGTCGGCAAACAGTCCACTCTGACCTAATGCTGGTGTTCTGCCATTTTGCTGTTATATGCGTGCGCATCGCTTACATTCCGTCAGCTGTTTCCATCAGCTGTTTCCATCAGCTGTATCTTCGTCAGCTGTTTACGTCAGCTGATTCCATCAACTGTATTTATGCTGAAATGATGAGCGGAAGCGTAGTTCCTGTTACTGCCCATGTGTGCGCATGCCACGCATGCATAGTAACCCAGGCTATGGTATTCTGATGACCTATGGTATGGCAGAACACTGGGTCTCGCTTAGACATCTTGTCACTGTGCAAACACTTTGCGTAAGACGTATTCCCAATGTAATTTGAATACAGTGGGCCAATGTTGGCTAGATGCATGTATGCTGTTGGGGATATGATGTCCTCGGAGCACAACAAACACAGAAACATTTGTGAATGAGTGGCTAAACTGCTAGCTTCAGCTAGCTGCTGTTGGTCCCAGTTACAGATAATGCTACAACAAAATGAGCTAGACAAACATCTAAAAAGGACATATGTAGTCAAGTGTTGTAGATGAACAAGAATTCCAGTTGGGTAAATAGAATTTAAATAAAATAGTAATCAAAACCGGCTAGATCAACAGTTGGTGTTGAACAGCTCAGCGTTCAACACCATCATACCAGGCATTCTTCATCAGAAACTCCTCCAGCTCAAGGTGCCCCCCTCCACCTGCCAGTGGATCTCCAGCTTTCTGACTGACAGGTGGCAACAGGTGAAGCTAGGGAGATTTACATCCAGCTCCCGAAAAATTAGTACTGGCGCCCCCCAAGGATGTGTCCTTTCCCCACTGCTCCTCTCCCTCTACTCCAACGACTGCACCTCAGAGGACCCTTCGGTGAAGCTCCTGAAGTTTGCGGACGACACCACAGTCATCAGTTTGATCCGGGATGATGATGAGTCTGCATACAGGCGGGAGGTGGAGCAGCTGATCCTCTGGTGCAGCCAGAACCATCTTGAACTTAACCCAGCCAAAACGGTGGAGATGACTGTGGATTTCAGGCGACATCCCCCTTCATTCCCCCCACTCACCATCCTCAACAGCACAGTGCCCACTGTGGACTCCTTCAAGTTTCTGGGTACCACAGTCTCCCGGAACCTGAAGTGGTCCTCCCATATAGACACTGTCCGGAAAAAGGCCCAGCAGAGGTTATTTTTTCTGCATCAGCTCAAGAAGTTTGATTTGCCTCAGGAGCTGCTGGTTGTCTTCTACACCGCCATCATCCAATCTGTCCTCTGCTTTTCCATCACTGTCTGGTTTGGATCTGCCACTAAACAGGACAAGACCAGACTGCAGCAGATCATTAAGTCTGCGGTGAGGATCATTGGTACCGACCTACCCTCCATTGAGAACTTATATCGGTCCATAACCAGGAAACGGGTGGGAAACATCTGTGCTGACCCATCACACTCCGGCCACAAACTGTTTGAACTTCTATCTTCTGGTCACCGTTACAGATCACTGAAGGTCAAAACCACCTGTCACAGGAACAGTTTCTTTCCTCAAGCCATCACTCTGATAAACTCCTAACATTCACCTAGTCCTACCTGTTGCTGTACTCATGACTTTTCATCCATTATTACATTGCACATAACTCTCACACTGCTTTTTACTTCATTCACATTATATCACTGAATCTGAGTTCACATTGAAATACTGTGTGACTGTATATTTTTTCATATATTTCTGCAAAGTGTGGTTAGTCTGAGTAAATAACTGCATATATTCCTGTATACCGTATATTTGCATCCTTTTATAGAAACGTGGACAGACTGTAATTTACTGTACATACTCTGTTGTCATTGAATCCTTATTTAAATCCTCCACCTGAACAACGAGAGCAAGTTTTTAGCCAAAGTCAAATTCCTTGTATGTGTTGTGCATACTTGGCCAATAAAGCTGATTCTGATTCTGATTCTGATTCTGATTAAGCTAAAGTCAGGAAACCTGTCTGTCTCCTCCCTGCCAAAGTAAGCTCCAAAAGCAGTTATTGATCGCCACTGCCCGCCTAGCCAAGCTAATGCTAACTGACTGATGTCTCATCACGGCAAAAAGTTGAACAAAATAAGCCAGAATAATGTGAGATATACAGTGGTGTACATCTCACGATCAGCAACAACCTCTCCCTTGATACAGAGATCAACAAGAGGATTGGAAAATCAGCCTTCACACTCGCTCGCCTCACTACACGAGTGTGGGAGAATCCCAAACTCTCTGTCAAGATGAAGATGGCAGTGTACAACGCCTGCGTCATCAGCACACTGCTCTATGGGAGTGAGACGTGGACAACATACGCCCGGCAGGAAAAGAGACAGAACTCCTTCCACTTGCGCTGCATTCGCCACATCCTGGACATATCCTGGCAGGACAAAGTGCCCAACACAGAAGTTCTGTCCCGCGCCGGCCTTCCCTCCATGTTCACTCTACTCAGGCAGCGCAGGCTCTGCTGGCTAGGCCACGTTCACCTTATGGAGGATGGCAGAATCCCAAAGATGTCCTCTATGGAGAACTGGCAACTGGCAGGAGGGACGTTGGCCGCCCACAGCTGCGCTTTAGAGACGTCTGCAAGAGAGACATGAAGGCCCTGGAGATCAACACAGAGCACTGGGAGGACCTTGCAACGGACCGCTCCAAATGGAGAGGCATCCTGACCAGACAGCTCAAGGCGGGTGAAGAGAGACTGACTGCTGCAGCAGATGAAAAAAGGACCCGCAGGAAGAACCGCCACAGACCCAGCAGCACGGAGACCACCCACAAGTGCGACCTGTGTGACAGGGACTGCCATTCGCGCATCGGCCTGTTCAGCCACAGGTGGTGCTGTTCCAGCAGAGTAGACGTTTAGGATTCTCTTCCATGGTCATCATAGACTGACGGAGGCCGACAGT
This sequence comes from Pholidichthys leucotaenia, assembly GCA_020510985.1. Classification (NCBI taxonomy): domain Eukaryota; kingdom Metazoa; phylum Chordata; class Actinopteri; order Cichliformes; family Pholidichthyidae; genus Pholidichthys; species Pholidichthys leucotaenia. Next base: position 32,631,562 of record CM035844.1, read on the forward strand.
GGTGTGAAAAAGTGTTTCCCCCTTCCTGATTTCTCATTTTTTTCTATGTTTGTCACACTTAAATGTTTCAGATTGTCAAAAAAATTTAAATATTAGGCAAAAATAACACAAGTAAACACAAAATGCAGTTTTTAAATGAAGGTGTTTATTATTAAGGGGAAAAAAACCAAACCCACTTTTGACCCACTCATCTTTGCAGAATTGTTGTAATTCAGCCACATAGGAGGTTTTCAAGCATGAACTGCCTTTTTAAGGTCATGCCACAGCATCTCAATCAGATTCAGGTCAGGACTTTGACTAGGTCACTCCAAAGTCTTCATTTTGTTTTTCTTAAGCCATTCAGAGGTGGACTTGCTGGTGTGTTTCAGATCATTGTCCTGCTGCAGAACCCAAGTGTGCTTCAGCTTGAGGTCACGAACAGATGGCCAGACATTCTCCTTCAGGATTTTTTGGTAGACAGCAGAATTCATGGTTCCACTTACCACAGCAAGTCTTCCAGGTCCTGAAGCAGCAAAACAGCCCCAGACCATCACAATACCATCACCATATTTTACTGTTGGTATGATGTTCCTTTTCTGAAATGCTGTGTTACGTTTAAGCCAGATGTAATGGGACACACACCTTCCAAAAAGTTCAACTTTTGTCTCATCAGTCCACAGAGTATTTTCCCAAAAATCTTGGGGATCATCAAGATATTTTCTGGCAAAACTGAGATGAGCCTTTATGTTCTTTTTGCTCAACAGTGGTTTTTGTCTTGGAACTCTGCCATGCAGGTCATTTTTGCTCAGTCTCTTTCTTATGGTGGAGTCATGAACACTGACCTTAACTGAGGTAAGTGAGGCCTGCAGTTCTTTGGATGTTGTTGTGGGGTCTTTTGTGACCTCTTGGATGTGTCATCACTGCGCTCTTGGGGTAATTTTGGTCGGCCGGCCACTCCTGGGAAAGTTCACCTCTGTTCCATGTTTTTGCCATTTGTGGATAATGGCTCTCACTGTAGTTCGCTGGAGTCCCAAAGCTTTAGAAATGACTTCATAACCTTTTCCAGACTAATAGATCTCAATTACTTTTACTCATTTGTTCCTGAATTTCTTTGGATCACAGCATGATGTCTAGTTTTTGAGGATCTTTTTATCTACTTTACTTTGTCAGTCAGGTCCTATTTAAGTGATTTCTTGATTGAGAACAGGTGTGGCAGTAATCAGGCCTGGGTGTGGCTAGAGAAACTGAACTCACTTTTCCAAAGATGTGATGAACCACAGTTAATTTATGCTTTAACATGGGGGGGAATCACTTTTTCACACAGGACCATGTAGGTTTGGATTTTTTTTTTTACCCTTAATAATAAACACCTTAATTTAAAAACTGTGTTTTGTGTTTATTTGTGTTATCTTTGTCTAATATTTAAATTTGTTTGATGATCTGAAACATTTAAGTGGCCGCACCTCGGAAGCAGTCGAAGAACGGATGATTTTTTTGCACTTAGGGAGTTGTTCAGAACTCCTTATACAAAGATATTGAGTGATGATAATCAAGTCATTGGCGGTAATGCACCTGTGAGCTGGTTGCCAATCGCCAATCAAATCCAAAAGAAGAAGAAGAAGAAGACATATACACAAAAAAAGGAGAAATCAGGAAGGGGGCAAACACTTTTCACACCACTGTATTAGATTAGATTAGATTCAACTTTATTGTCATTACACATGTATGAATACAAGGTAACGAAACACAGTTTAGCATCCAATCAGAAGTGCAAAGGACAGCAGTGCAGTATATACGGTAATTAACAGTATGTGCAATTTAAGCAAATATATGCAAATATATGCAGCAGTGCAGAAAGTTAAGAGTACTGTTATGTGCAAATAATGTGCAATAAGTTAGATGGGCAGTTATGTACAGGTGAGGATGGTAAGAGATGATGGTAAGAGAGACAGCGGGGAACTAAGTTCAATAACGTGACAGCTGTTGGAAAGAAACTGTTCCTAAACCTGCTGGTTCTAGTCCGAAGGCTTCTGAAACGTCTTCTGGAGGAGAGAAGCTGGAACAGTCCATGAGCAGGATGGTTGGAGTCCCTAAGAATGCTGCGTGCCCGGCGCAGACATCTTTTCCTGTAGACGTCCTCTATAGCTGGAAGTGGAGTCCCTGTGATGCGTTGAGCGGTTTTCACCACCCGCTGCAGCGCCTTACAGTCAGCGACAGAGCAGCTCCCATACCAGACTGTGATACAGTTGGTCAGGGTGCTCTCTATCACGCAGCGGTAGAAGTTGCCCAGGATGTCAGTTGACAGATGGTTCTTCTTCAGTGTCCTCAAGAGAAGAGGCGCTGATGGGCCTTCTTGATCAGGCTGGTGGTGTTAACTGACCAGGACAGGTCCTCCGAGATGTGGGTCCCCAGGAATTTGAAGCTGGGGACACGTTCAACAGCTATGCCATTGATATGGATGGGGTCATGTGTCTCTCCCCTCTCCTTCCTGTAGTCCACTATGAGCTCCTTGGTTTTGCTGGTGTTAAGGAGCAGGTTATTGTCAGCGCACCAAGTAGCCAAGTGCTCAACCTCTGCCCTGTAATCTGACTCGTCATTGTCCTTGATGAGTCCAATCACCGTGGTGTCATCTGCGAACTTTATGATGGAATTGGATCCATACATAGGCCTGCAGTCATGGGTGAAGAGGGAGTAGAGGAATGGGCTGAGCACACAGCCCTGTGGTACACCAGTGTTGAGTGTGATGACAGAAGAACGGTTGGGACCTGACCTAACATGCTGGGGTCTGTTGGTCAGAAAATCCATGATCCAGTTGCAGGTGGAGGTACTGATTCCCAGGTCCCCAAGTTTAGTGAGCAACTTGGAGGGGATAACTGTGTTGAATGCTGAGCTGAAGTCAACAAACAGCATTCTTGCGTAGGTGTTCTTGTCATCCAGGTGTGAGAGTACATAGTGCAGCGCTGTAGAAACCGCATCCTCTGTACTCCCGTTGCTCCGGTAGGCAAACTGGTGAGGGTCCAGTGTAGGGGGCAGGCATTTTTTGAGCTGTGCCAAGACCAGTCGCTCAAAGCACTTCATGACTATGGGCGTCAGTGCCACAGGGCGATAGTCATTTAGGCACGATGGTGTTGAATGTTTCGGCACTGGTACTATTGAAGTGGTCTTGAAGCACGTACTACGTGCCACGTACCACGTGGTACTTGAAGCAAGTACCACGGCCTGGGCCAGGGACAGATTGAAGATGTCTGTGAAGACCCCTGCCAGCTGCTCAGCGCATGCCCTCAGCACACGCCCAGGAATGCTGTCAGGGCCAGCAGCCTTACGTACGTTGAAATGACTCAGTGCGTTACGGACGTCGGTGTGAGTGAGTGTGAGGTGGTGGAGGTCGTCAGAGGGTGGGAAACTGATGTTCTTAGACTGTTATCGACTACTCTTAGACTATCGACTATCGACTATTATCAACTGTATGTTAGAGAACTAGGTGGAAACAGGGAGACTGAAATGTAATGACAATAACAATATAAACCATGTCTCATAAACCAACTTCCTTGTAGCAATGTTAGCTCTGAAGCTAACGCCTTGCCTGGCCTCTCCGCTCATCAACGTTTGCGGACAGACAGCTATGCTGGCCAAGTGAGCAGCAGCATGTATCAAGGCTGGGTTTTATTTTTTCTTGACATAGAGGAAAAACCCCAGAAGAGTTAAAAAGGCACAATAAAGATATACAGGCTGTGTGTTTCTTTTAAGAGAAGTGTTTCGTGTTTTTTCAATAATCACCTGACAAATAGATACATTTCAGAAAGTCAAAACCTACAAAAACAGTTTTCAGTGAATAGGACTTTAAGTTGGCTTATGCAATTTGTCACTTCATTTTTACAGTCTAAACTAATACAAACTGTATTTTTTTTTTATTGTTAAACAATGAGACACATTTCAACATCCAGTAATTACTTTGATTTTTTTATATTTAAATTGTCTTCATGTTTTCAGTGCAGCAAAATTCCAGGAAGCCCCACAGACAACATTGCGTTCCTCAAACAATTAGTGTCTCATGCTCTGATCAGTGAGTCTTCAATTAGTTGCTGAGCAGATGTTTCCAGTGAATGGTATTTCATTTTACAACATGTTGACTTTTCAGGGTCACAACACATCACTGATCCCAATAGGTATAGGACAAAAAGAGAAACTTACACCAAGAAAATAAGTTAGGTCAAAAACTTGTTTGAAGCTGGAAGATTTCCATTCATTCCGTAATGACTTTTGATCAGCAGGAGATGTCAGAACTATTAGCATTATGCTGCACTCATGTGGTGAATGAATAAGATCATTAATTGGGGGAAGGTAATTTTTTCAAACAATTTTGAAAGAATGACTTTATAAATATTCACTTAAATTGAAAAGTTAAATGATGAAAATTAAACCACACGACTTTTATGTAATTCAGTGAGAGCAATCTCATACAACAGTGTAGTGTCATGATTTCCTGCCTTACTGAGGCAGGAGAGACTAAAACCCAAATGCAGGATGATGTTGTGTGTATTCATTAAACAAAACGTGAGTTACAGTCCACACAAACAAGCAAACAGACAAATAGCACAAGACGCACAGGGATAACCCTCAGGACGCTCTACAGCTCGCAGGTGAGTACAACATGGAGAAAAGAACCCAGAGCGCTACAGATGTGACTGATAGCGGGGGGAAGCAAATGAGAGGACCCAATGCCCTTCCAGATGTAACTGGTAAGCGGGGGGAGCAAAGAGATTACCCAAGGAGCCTCCAGATGAGACTGGAGAGCGAGGGGAACAAGTAGTACTCACAGGGCTGGAGAAGTCCGAGTCAATCCAAGTGAACAATCCAGACAGTACAGAGACAAAGCAGAGGACAATATAATAATCCGGCAAACACAAGTGGGAAGACAGAGCTTAAATAACACGAAACATAATGAACAGAGTGATTGCCAGTGTGAGTTTGTGTGTATGTGTGTGTAGGAATGTATGTGTGTGTGTTGAGCGGAGTAAGCACAGGTGTGAGTGAATGTGTGCTTGTGAGTGAGTGTGTGGGCTGAACTGAGTGGACACCGGTGTGTGTGTGTGTGTGTGTGTGTGTGTGTGTGTGTGTGTGTGTGTGTGTGTGTGAGCTGAATAGTAAACACAAGCAATAATGGTATACAGCTGTCAAACACTGACAGGAGGAGGAGGCGTGGCTGTCAGCTAACAGGGGTCCAGGCAAAGCCCAGAAGGCTTCCTGATAGCTGCCTTTCACAAAATGGGAGAAGAGAGACCAAACATAAACTCTGACAACAGGCAAAACAATATAACAGGTGAAAATGCAGCCATAATGCCATGAAGCTGGGTTTGGACCTTTTCCTAACCCAGTTCATGACATCACACACCCAAAGAAACATCAAAAGAACAAAAAAAGAAAAGAAACCTGCTCCCCCTCCCCCAGGAGGAACTACCACAACTACCCAGGGCATGTGGTGGGGGGAAAAGGCCAGGAGGGAACAAAAAATAACTCTGCTTAAGACCCACCACAAACAGAACACAAAATCACCCCTCCCCTCCCCAAGTTCAGGAGCAAGAGGCTTGGGAGGCTAGCCAAAGTCTCAGGCCCCACGGTCCAAATGATGAGGCCAATCAGGTGGCCTACCAGCATCCCAGGCCAGCCGAACAGTCAGGAGGACTGAGTCATGTGGCCTGCCAGGGAAATTTGGCCATCCAGCCCAATGGCACAGTACATCGGGTGGCCGGCCTGGGTTCTTCAACCACCAGCTCGGGAGAGGGGGACCAGGCAGCAGCTTCTCCACAGGGAGGCCCACAACTGGAGAGGGGAGCTGAGGAGAGGGAGCCCCAGCATTAGACACCGACGGGGAGGAAACCACTATGTCCACAGCAGTAAGGAACTGGGGGGTAGCTGGACCTACCATGGTCCCGGCTCAGGACATGGCAGGACCCACGATGGTCCCAGTCTGGAACATGGCTGCACCCCCGGTTGTCCTGGCATGGGACATGGCTGCAACCGCGGTGGTCCCAGCTTGGGACAGGCAGCACCCACGGAGGGCCCCGACTAGGCCAGCATTGCACCCACGGAGGACCCAGACTGGGCCAGCATTGCACCCACGGAGGACCGGATTGGGCCAACATTGCACCCACAGTGGACCCCGGCTAGGGCATAGTCGCAACCTCGGAGGACCCAGCCTGGGTCACAGCTACACCTACGGAGGTCCTGGGCTGGAATGGAACATCCACGACCTCTTCCGTGAAGGCTGGACCCCCGGCTGCCTCAGGCAGAGAACCTGGACCCCCGGAGACTTCTGGAGTGACAGGTTCATCTCCGGTGACCCTGGAAATGAGCTTAGAAACAAGGGAGAAGAGGGGTCAGGGTCACCAGCCCAGCATGGTGAGCTCAGATGCAGCGGGTGGCTACATCTGGCTCTCCTCACCAAGAGTCAGGCAAGATTGCTCTAAAACTGAAAACAGGAAGACAAAATAGAGCACTTGCCTGAGCTCAAGCTCCACCGCTGTCCAGGACTCCGATGATCCGGATGGGAATGGAGGTTCGGGCTCAGTTTCTGACTCTGCCGCAGCAGCCTCCACAGCAGACTTGATGGTGGATGCAGTCCAGTTAACCCTGGCTGCTGTGGTCCTCGTCGGTGAGTGCTCCGACGTGGGCGCTGGGGGTTGGCTCTGTGTACACTCATCTCTTCCACCATCCAATGGCTCAGTTCAGAGACCGACGGGCACTCAGGAGCAGGTGAAGGAGACACAGAGGGAATAGGTGAATTTTTCACAGTCGCAGCAGTGGGAGAGCAGTCAGGTGACTGCCTAGCCTGAGACTCCTGGGAGACAGACAAGGTTCATCATTATGAGAGGAAGTTGAATGAAAAAACACTTGTCTGACCTCCTGTGCCTGGATGTTGGCTGCTGCAGGTGGCGAGCTATCATCCTCCTCCGCATCAACGGCTGTTCTGGGCCTCTCAGTGGACAGTGGAGGAACCGGCTCAAATGGCACGGGAGTGGGTATGTCAGGGGCTACCCTGGATGACCTCTCTGCAGCAGGAGGGGACGTCTTGGTGATGAGAGTTGCGGCTGAAGCAGAGAGGGCACAGACTGGCGGGACAGCTGGCACGGAGAGAGGTTTCGCCGCAGGAGAAGTCGGGCATGACGTCCGGGTAACGGCTGCCGATGAGGAGAAGGGCTTCCTCTGGCATTCCGACGCAGGATGACTCACCCCATGTGGTTGGCTCCTCCAAGACCTCTGGCTCCTCCTGCATCCTGCGACTTCCTCCCGGGACCGGCGGAGAATTAGGAGAAACAGAAGGAAAAAGTAGAGGAGAGGTGACAGCAGCTGGTAGAGCAGACCCAGAGGACTGTAAAATCTGGAGCTCCTCCTCAAGAATCAGGCAAACCACTTCACAAGAAAATAAAACGGAGCGAAAAAGGACTTGCCTGAATTCCTGGCAGGTGATGATATCAGCTGCTGTCTCGGTGTCATGCTCTGTGTCCCCAGGAGTAGGACGGGACGTCTGATGGGGAGAAGAGGACACCGGCTTGGGAAGTGAATGGCGGGCTCTCAGCCTCCGGGAGCGCTTCTTAGGCTGCCGAGGTTGCGCTGTGGAGGACCCTCTCACCACTTCCTCGAAATGCTGCCGGGACTCACATATTTGGGTGAGGAGCGATGTCAGCCCCGGGTATCTCCACAGGCTGGGACACGTCCGGATCACCCTGACAGCATTGTCCAATAACCAAAAAACGATTTCCGGAGAATGGGTGGCACAAGCCCTGGACGCGAATTCCACTGCCCGCTCAGCTGCTGCGCACTCCTCCGTGCTCAGTCCATAAACGGTGAAGTCCATGGTGAGCTGCTCCGAAACCCAGGTTGGTGGGAAACACAAAAGATGAAGAAACACACACACACACACCTCCGCTGGGTTTCTATTTGTGGCCGGATTATTCTATCATGATTTCCTGCCTTACTGAGGCAGGAGAGACTGAAACCCAAATGTAGGATGATGTTGTGTGTATTTATTAAACAAAACGTGAGTTACAATGCAAACAAAGCTGAAATGCAAACAAAGACAAAGCTGAGGACAATACAATAATCCGTCAAACACACGTGGGAAGACAGAGCTTAAATAACACAAAACATAATGAACAGAGTGATTGCCAGTGTGAATTTGTGTGTACGTGTGTGTAAGAATGTATGCGTGTGTGTTGAGTGGAGTAAACACAGGTGTGAGTGAATGTGTGCGTGTGAGTGAGTGTGTGGGCTGAATTGAGTGGACACAGCTGTGTGTGAATGTGTGCATGCGTGTGTGCATGTGAGTGAGTGTATGTGTGTGTGTGTGTGTGTGTGTGTGTGTGTGTGTGTGTGTGTGTGTGTGTGTGTGCGAGCTGAGTAGTAAACACAGGCAATAATGCTATACAGCTGTCAAACACTGACAGGAGGAGGAGGCTTGGCTGTCAGCTAACAGGGGTCCGGGCAAACCCCGGAAGGCTTCCTGATAGCTGCCTTTCACAAAATGGGAGAAGAGAGACCAAAAAAAACTGCCCGACAACAGGCACAAACAATATGACAGGTGAAAATGCAGCCATAACGCCATGAAGCTGGGTTTGGAAAAGGTCCAAACCCAGTTCATGACAGTGTAGCGTAAGAATAATGGGTATATGCGGAGTGGAATGTGACCTGCGGCTGATGTCACCATGCCAGTATATATTGGGTGGTCTGCCATCTCACTGCATGTAGAATGCGGGTTCAGCGTAGAGTATAGGTGTGCATGTACAGAGAGATGACTGAGTGTACACGTGCTTTATACTTTAACAGTTTGTAATAAAGTTCAGTTCGAGCACAGCATCCTCGTCCGTCTTCATTCCAGGTTTGTGGACATACTGTAACAAACAGGTTTATGTTTAAACAGTAAAAATGAAAAGGCAGTTAGAGATGATTTATGCAACATTCAGCTTGTCTTTTAAAATTGCATTAAAAGAGCTAGTGGTAGTTTTTTTTCAGTAATTAGATTGTTTAGAAACAATGGCTATGATGTTATATAAAATGCCAGTGTATTACATTACAGAGACCTACTTTTCTGCAGAGGAGAAACATGTTTGTTTTCATATCTCACAGCCCTTACAGCTCCCTCCCCCTCCTCTCAGGAAATGAACACCCACACACCAAGTCAAACAACTCTTACAAGAGACATGAGTTATAAAATAAACACCAGACAAAATGAAGGCTATGATTTCTAAGAAGAAAAAAACAACCAAAGTTTTTAAAAAAACATGCCTTAGAGTGAAACATTGAGAGGAGACTGTCAGTTGTACAGATATTTTCTGACCTGCGGAGGTGGACCACAACTTTGCTCATCATAGCAGGGGCTCCCAGGGACAAGGATGACCTTAGGTAGGTACAAACATTCATGAGTCATTGCAACCATTTCCACAGTTCATGATTAAAACTTACAGAAGTACAGTACTCTGAAGCAAGTGCAACATCCCCCATATCTGTTTTCTTTGCAGATCCCAGTATCTTACTGAAGCAGAGCAGTTTTCAACTTTTCCATATAATTAGGGGACGAGGGTTTGGGGGTTTGGGGACGAGGGGGATGACTCGCCTATCACAGGGGCTGAGGTCGCCAAGGTGGTTAAAAATCTCCTTGGTGGCCGGGCTCCGGGGGTGGACGAGATTCGCCCTGAGTACCTCAAGGCCCTGGATGTTGTTGGGCTGTCATGGTTGACACGCCTCTGCAACATTGCGTGGAAGTCGGGGGCAGTGCCTTTGGCATGGCAAACCGGGGTGGTGGTTCCTCTCTTCAAAAAAGGGGACCGGAGGGTGTGCTCCAACTTTAGAGGGATCACACTCCTCAGCCTCCCTGGGAAGGTCTATGCCAAGGTACTGGAGAGGAGAGTCCGGCCGTTGGTCGAACCTCAGATTCAGGAGGAGCAATGTGGTTTTCGTCCTGGCCGTGGCACATCGGACCAGCTCTTTACCCTCTTGAGAATTCTTGAGGGTTCGTGGGAGTTTGCCCAACCAGTTTGCATGTGTTTTGTGGACTTGGAGAAGGCATTTGACCGCGTCCCTTGTGGATTTTTGTGGGGGGTGCTTCGGGAGTATGGGGTATCGGGCTTGTTGTTACGAGCTATTCGGTCTCTGTACGGCCGTTGTGAGAGTTTGGTTTGTATTGCCAACACTCGGTCGGAGTCATTCCCAGTGAGAGTTGGACTCCACCAGGGCTGCCCTTTGTCACCGATCCTGTTCATAATTTTTATGGACAGGATTTCTAGGCGCAGCCAGGGAATGGAGGATGTCATGCTTGGTGACCACAGGATCTCATCTCTGTTGTTTGCAGATCATGTTGTCCTGTTGGCTTCATCCAGCAATGACCTACAGCTCTTGCTGGGACGGTTTGCCGCTGAGTGTGAAGCGGCTGGGATGAGAATCAGCACCTCCAAGTCGGAGTCCATGGTCCTCAGCCGGAAAAAGGTGGATTGTCCTCTCCGGGTTGGGGACAGGCTCCTGCCCCAAGTGGAGGAGTTTAAGTATCTTGGGGTCTTGTTCACGAGTGAGGGGAAAATGGAGCGAGAGATCGACAGACGGATTGGAGCAGCATCTGCAGTGATGCGGACGTTGTACCGGTCTGTTGTGGTGAAGAGGGAGCTTAGTTCTAAGGCAAAGCTGTCGATTTACCAGTCAATCTACGTTCCTACTCTCACCTATGGTCACGAGCTTTGGGTAATGACCGAAAGAACGAGATTGCGGATACAAGCGGCTGAAATGAGCTTTCTCCGTAGGATTGCTGGACTCACCCTCAGAGATAGGGTGAGGAGCTCAGTCATCCGGGAGAGGCTCAGAGTAGAACCGCTGCTCCTCCACATTGAAAGGAGTCAGTTGAGGTGGTATGGGCATCTGATTAGGATGCCTCCTGGACGCCTCCCACTTGAGGTGTTTCAGGGACGTCCCACTGGGAGGAGACCCCGGGGCAGACCCAGGACTCGGTGGAGAGACTATGTCTCCCAGCTGGTCTGGGAATGCCTTGGTATCCCCTCTGAAGAGCTGGAGCAGGTGGCTGGGGAGAGGGAAGTCTGGGTTTCTCTGCTTGAACTGCTGCCTCTGCGACCCGGACCTCCGGAAAAGCGGTAGAAGATGGATGGATGGATGGATAGGAGGACCAAATTATGAAAAGCCTATCATCCATGACGATACAACAAAACTAGTTTTACACCTGGAATTCAATAGGAGACTTTCATTAGTCAATACAGTAGCTTCTGCCAAACAAAGTGAAATAAGCATATCAAGTTATGGGGCAAAATTATTTACTGAGGTAAAGTATAACATCAAAAGTCAGGGGCTATGAGTCCTGCAAAAATCATCCGATCGGAGCCAAATTGCAATATGTACATCATCAGTGTACATCAAACCCTGGTACCAAATTTCCATCCATCCATCCATTCATCCATCCATCCATCCCCTACCACTTATCTGAGGGTCCGGGTCATGGGGGCACCGGTCTGAGCTACTCTGTTTGGACTGCTGCCCAATTCACATAGCACCATGATCCTCATGATCCCCCTTGCGGGTGGTGAAAACACTGGAGGGTGGACCCATGTGGCTCCTTTGGGTACACTGGGTACTTGATGCAACATTTTTTCATAGGGATCGACTGGGCCCCTCTTAGTCTGGCCCTTTACTCAGGAACAATTTGTCTTGGGATCACTTGGGCACACAAATCCCTCTGCCACAATAACGTGGCGATCCAAGGAGGAGAGGTTCAAAACATTTGCAAGAAAACTGCAGGATTTCACAAGACCGTGACTGTCTATGAACTGAGATGAAATACAACATTGGCTGTATTACAAGTATCCAGTCCATAATCAGTTGTCACTGGCGCAGTGCACGTTTATGGGTATTTCCAAGTTCATTTCCTTATTACAGCAATGCAAAAACTAATTTTCCACCGGATGCAAGGTACAAGAGGCTGGTCTAATTATTTAAGGGTGTGTTTTGGATAATCCAATTCAAAGCGCTCCTGCTCATCCCTTTAATGCACAGAGGTGCTTTATCTAAAGTGAACTCTGATCATGACCATTTGTTTAAGATGGGTTTTGCACTGACCAAAGGGTATGGGTGTGAGCGAAAATGCATGCTATACGAACGCTACTTGGTAATAAGGAAGACATCAATCACACTTGATGCCCAGTTAGTTATTTTAGAGAGAACAAATGGGGAAGAGACAATGCTGGGCTGAAAAATCAGCTGAATGGTTTAATGTAGTGTACACAGATGCAGCACATAAACATGAATGGGTTTGAAACTTCAAGAAAAGAGAATCATACCTGTGCAAATTTTCATCAATTTTCATAAAATGGAAGAATCATTAATAGTGGCGCAAAAGTCACTCCTGGTCCCGTGGGGAGCTGCAGGGCTCCCTATCCTGTTGCTTTCACCAACCGAGGGTCTCCCCTGTCTTGTGTGGGGGTCTGTGGAGATTTGTGGCTCTCAGTCCCAGGATCCCCTGCCACAAAGCGAGACCACTCTTGGTGGCCCCTCCCGTGGGCTGATGGGTGGCAGTCAGGACGCTCACTGGGGGCCAGCATTCCGGGGCACCCGCCGCTCGAGAACCCTGACTATAAGTGCAGTGTGGGAGGCCTCAGTCTGGCTGGAAACCCAGGGGCTCATGGCCAGAGGAAGATGTGGACACGTCTCCTGTCTCTCTGGGAAGTTACACTGAAAAGTAAAATGCAGCACACTCCCTATTCATTCATTCATTCCCCTAAAAATAAACCCATTAATGCCTAAGAACTCCATGATGAAGACAAAAATGTGGATGGAATAAAGATCTTCAGACTGACATGCCTCGCCCGTGTCATGTGTGCCCCTCCGGGGCGAAGAAGAGGACCCCAATCGCATAGCGAGAGAAAAACATAATTTATTGATGAAATAACAAAAGGCACACACGAGGCTGGAGGAAATAACTAAAGCTGCAAGGCAGGATAAATGGGGGAAATAACCTTAACCGTGAACAGCAAAACAATAGTGCATGTGAGTGTAAAAATGAAAAAAGGCAGTCTACTAACCAGACGTCTTCATGGTCGTCTAACAGTAGATCACTGCACTGATTGTACTGTGAACACTGAATAAATAAAGGCAGGAGGTGATTAACATGATCAGGTGCAGCTGTGAATAATTAACACTACACACAGAACTAATCACGGGGAAAATAAGGCGCTGACACAATGAGGAAACCCAAGATGACAGAAATAACCATAATGATGACAACTCAGGATGATAATAAATACAAAAACAACTTAAAGGGTGAGACTGGTCCTTCGACCAAACTCAGACCCTGACATCCCGTGAGCCGCATACACACCAGAACATATACACAACCTGTTCATTCCTTCATTACCCTAAAAAAATAAATAAATCATACATTAATGCCTAATCTAAAGACTCCAACTGTAAGGGCACAATTAAAATAAGAATATGGATGGAATATAAAAAACTATTTAGTGTATCATCAAATTATAATCAAACTATAATCAAAACAACAAGAAATTATATTATGACTCTTACAGCTCTCTCCATTAAAATAACAGAAAATCCCAGCACATGTGTTTCCTCATGAGCTCCAGAGCTGCACAATTTCAAAAACCACTGCTGAAATAGACAGCCTAAGTCACGCCCTCTCCACTTACACATACGGGACCTTAAATCGGAAAAAATCTCAATTGAATTGAATGGCAAGAGTGAAATTATCTTTTGATCCTGATCAAATTTTGCCAAGAGTTACACATATGATGTTTGTCAATTTAAAAGGTAATTTTCCATGTAATTAAAGTTGTTGGCTGTCATGTACAGTGGGGTAAAAAAGTATTTAGTCAGCCACCAATTGTGCAAGTTCTCCCACTTAAAAGATGAGAGAGGTCTCCAATTTTCATCATAGGTATACCTCCACTATGAGAGACAAAATAAGAAAAAAAAATTCAGAAAATCACATTGAAGGATTTTTAATGAATTAATTGGTAAATTCCTCGGTAAAATAAGTATTTGGTCAATAACAAAAGTTCATCTCAATACTTTGTTATATACCCTTTGTTGGCAATGACAGAGGTCAAATGTTTTCTGTAAGTTTTCACAAGGTTTTCACACACTGTTGCTGGTATTTTGGCCCATTCCTCCATGCAGATCTCCTCTAGAGCAGTGATGTTTTGGGGCTGTCGCTGGGCAACACAGACTTTCAACTTCCTCCAAAGATTTTCTATGGGATTGAGATCTGGAGACTGGCTAGGCCACTCCAGGACCTTGAAATGCTTCTTACGAAGCCACTCCTTCATTGCCCGGGCAGTGTGTTTGGGATCATTGTCATGCTGAAAGACCCAGCCACGTTTCATCTTCAATGTCCTTGCTGGTGGAAGGAGGTTTTCACTCAAAATTTCCCGATACATGGCCCCATTCATTCTTTCCTTTACATGGATCAGTCGTCCTGGTCCCTTTGCAGAAAAACAGCCCCAAAGTATGATGTTTCCATCCCCATGCATCACAGTAGGTATGGTGTTCTTTCTCCTCCAAACATGACAAGTTGAGTTTTTACCAAAAAGTTCTATTTTGGTTTCATCTGACCATATGACATACTCCCAATCCTCTTCTGGATCATCCAAATGCTCTCTAGCAAACTTCAGACGGGCCTGGACATGTACTGGCTTAAGCAGGGGGACACGTCTTGCACTGCAGGATTTGAGTCCCTGGCGGCGTAATGTGTTTCTGATGTAGCCTTTGTTACTTTGGTCCCAGCTCTCTGCAGGTCATTCACTAGGTCCTCCCGTGTGGTTCTGGGATTTTTGCTCACCGTTCTCATGATAATTTTGACCCCATGGGGTGAGATCTTGCGTGGAGCCCCAGATCGAGGGAGATTATCAGTGGTCTTGTATGTCTTCATTTTCTAATAATTGCTCCCACAGTTGATTTCTTCACACCAAGCTGCTTACCTATTGCAGATTCAGTGTTCCCAGCCTGGTGCAGGTCTACAGTTTTGTTTCTGATGTCCTTTGAGAGGTCTTTGTTCTTGGCCATAGTGGAGTTTGGAGTCTGACTGTTTGAGGTTGTGGACAGGTGTCTTTTATACTGATAACGAGTTCAAACAGGTGCCATTAATACAGGTAACGAGTGGAGGACAGAGGAGCCTCTCAAAGAAGAAGTTACAGGTCTGTGAGAGCCAGAAATCTTGCTTGTTTGTAGGTGACCAAATACTTATTTTACCGAGGAATTTACCAATTAATTCATTAAAAATCCTTCAATGTGATTTTCTGGATTTTTTTTTTTCTCATTTTGTCTCTCATAGTTGAAGTATACCTATGTTGAAAATTGGAGACCTCTCTCATCTTTTAAGTGGGAGAACTTGCACAGTTGGTGGCTGACTAAATACTTTTTTGCCCCACTGTAATAACAGAGTAATATTTAGTTTTTGTGAAAACGTTGAGCGGACTACATCTCCCATCATCCCATGTCGCCAAACATGATCTTGGCAGTATCGCTCTCAGAACTGACCTCCTGTTTCCTGACCGATGAAAGAAGGGTCAAAAGAGGAGAAAAACAACACAAATGTATTGTATTTTGAGAGCTGCAGCTGATCCAGAGGTTAGAGTTAGTTACTTCCCCCTGGGCACACTTTGAACATGTGACGTAAGGTATGTGTCTGTGTTTGTAGTCTTTTCATTTAAATATTTTCACAACTTTATACATTAACAGTTAGACAACAACCTACACCATTATTTATGTGGAAAATTATTTTTTAAATTGATAAAGATCATATGTGTAGCTTGTGGCAAAATTCAATCAGGATCAAGAGATAATTTCACTCTTGCCATTCATTTCAATGATTTTTTTTTTTTTTTTCCGATTTAAGGTCCCATGTGCGGAAGTAGCGGGGGTACTTCTGATGACAGACCTTCTTTTTCCTGATCAAAACCACATTGTCCTCACATGCACCATAATACTGATGCATGTGAGATTGCACACCGCCACACCTCTTTGAAATGACTCTCTGCCTCCCAGCACAAAGCCGCTGTCATGCTGAGAATTGCTTGCTTGCAGAGAATTGCATCCCATACTGTCAAAATCAATACAACTTTGCAGAGAATTGCTTGAGTGCCGAGAATTGCATCCCATCGTTGCAAGCAGGTGTTTAGTGTAAGTCAAAGTCAATACAACTATTGTGGAGAGAGCCAAGAACCAGGCAGAGAGTTCCAGATTATATCAAGCTTTATTAAACTCTCTCTCACATTTTCCTAGAAACACAAGCAACAAAAGAGTAACAGATCTCAGGCACCTCTGTTCTTATATCCCCTCACTAGATCAGCCTTCTGTCTGCTGCATTAACATCAAAGCCTTTGTAATTCCCATTCTCTTTGACACTGTTTACATTAACACCCCAACCCCCTGCATGCACACACAAACCCCCTATTACAATTCTCTTCTGTCTGAGTGTTAATATACTGAGGTGTATTCCCACCCCCCACCCCCCCAGACTCAGCCTGAGCCCGGAAGCTCATGTCCTTTGGGTTTCAGCCTACGTCCGAAGCAGCTGTAACTTGGGGTCTGCGGCTTCGAGGTTGGGGGTGCGTTCGTCTGTGGGGAGGCATTGGGAGGGGGGAAAACATCATTAGCAGGCCAATGTGACTGATCTGACTAGTCATTTACCTGGGGAGTTCTCAGTGGGGGTCGTCCCTGCCGAGGAGTTCGGGCCAACACCACTTGCTCGTCTGATAACACCAAAGCGGGCTTAAGCCTGTCTATACAGACTGTTTCTCTGCGTCCCCCCAAGTCTAACACAAAATGTTTCTCCCCAGGTTCCAGCACTCTGAACGGGCCATCGTAGGGCGGGCACAAAGGGGTTCAGTGGGCATCATAACTGACAAATACGAACGCCGCGTCCTTCAAAGCCTTTGGCACAAAAGCGCGCAGAAAACAGTGGTGGTCTGGACCGGGTACTGTCCCTGCCACTGCGCTATGTGGTGAAAGCGGGTATGGATCGGTGTTCGGCGCGGGGCTGTCCGGCAAAAATTCCCCTGGGAGCCGCAGCGGCTGGGGAAAAAACAGCTCTGCTGGGGAGGCTGCCAATTCCTCCTTCGGTGCTGAACGCAACCCTGATAGAACCCACAGCAACCGTTCCACCCAATTTGCATCCGTGAGTGAAGCCCTGAGCGCTGCTTTAAACGATCTATGGAAACGCTCGCATAACCCATTGGCCTGGGGGTTGTACGCAGTCATGTGATGAATTGTGACACCCAGGCTCCGGGCCATGGTGGAACAGAGGTCGGAAACAAATTGTGGGCCCCGATTGGACGCGATATCCGAAGGGGCACTGAAACGTGCCACCATGTCGTCAAAAAAGCGCATGCAACGTCTGTGGACGCGGCGGAAGCTCGCGGGACTGCTTCGGGCCAGTGCGTGGTGCGGTCCACCACTGTCAGGAGGTGCGTGAACCCCTGCGATGGTGGGACGGGGCCCACGAGGTCCACGTGAATGTGGTCAAACCGCTTAGCCGGCATATGGAATGGCTCCAAGGGGGCCTTTGTGTGCCTGTGCACTTCGGCTCAATGGCACGCTACGCGGGCTGCCGCCCACTGTTTCACCTGTTTCCGCAGGTTCGGCCAGATGAACTTCGCTCCCACCATCTTGACTGACATGCGCACTCCTTGGTGCGCCAGGGAGTGAACCGACTCAAAAACGTAGCGGCGCCAAGCGCATGGGACCACCGGGTGCAGGCAGCCCGTGGAGACATCACAGATTAGCGGGGGACCCCCATCCTGCAGTTCTCTGCTCTCCAGCCTTAACCCTGTTGGTCCAGACTGGAGCGCGCAAGCGTCCGCGTCACCGATCTGCTCAGCGGCCATGGCCGTGTAATCTATCCCCACATAGACTGGGGCCACTAATGCGTGTGAGAGGCAGTCCGCCACCACGTTGATTTTACTGGCCACATGCTGAATGTCGGTTGTAAACTCCGAGATCGCGGCCAGCTGTCTCTGCTGCTGGCCCGACCATGGTTCCAAAACCTTGGCCATCGCGTACATTAGTGGCTTGTGGTCCATGAACACAGTGAATGTGCACCCTTCCAGCCAGAACTGGATGTGGCATATGGCCAGGTGGAGAGCTAGTAACTCTCCGTCGAACGCACTGTATTTACGCTCACTGTCACGCAAAGACCTGCTAAAAAAGGTGAGCAGCTGCCAAGAACCGGAGATGTACTGCTCCACGACAGCCCCTATGGCCACGTCTGAGGCGTCGGTAGTGAGTGCTATCCGAGCCGCCGGGTCCGGGTGCGCCAACAGAGCGGCGTTCACCAAAGCTGTTTTAACCTCGGAAAACACGTGCTCCCGCTCAGGAGTCCAGTCGACCCCGTCCGCCGGTCTCCGTTTCTTAAGCGCGGCGTACAAAGGCTGCATGAGCTGGGCTGCGCGGGGGAGGAAACGGTTATAAAAGTTAACCATCCCCAAAAACTCCTGCAGCGCTCTGACCGTCTGCAGCCAGGGAAAATCTGCGACCACACGCATTTTGTCCGGTAAGGGTATCGCGCCCTCCAGTGAGATGCGGTGGCCCAAAAAAATCGATTCCCGTCACCTTGAACTGGCACTTTGCCGGGTTGATTATTAATCCGTGCTCCTCCAACTGCTGGAAAACCGTCCCGAGGTGGACTACATGTTGGTCCTCGGACGCGCTGGCCACCAGGATGTCGTCCAGGTAGACGAACACAAACAGCAGATTGTGCAACACCGCATCCATCATGCGTTGGAATGTCTGCCCCGCACCTTTTAACACAAAAGGCATGCGTAAAAACTTAAAAAGACCAAACGGGATTATTACTGCCGTTTTAGGTATGTCCTCAGTGCACACCGGGACCTAGTGGTAACCGCAGACCAGGTCTATCTTGGAAAAAATGCGTGCCCCGGTGAAGTGAACGGAAAAATCCTGAATATGGGGGATTGGGTAGTGGTTGTGCGCTGTGGCATTGTTCAATCTGCGGAAATCTCCGCACGATCGCCACGATCCCTCGGCTTTAGGAACCATATGTAGCGGGGATGCCCATGGGCCGTTTGACCATTTGATGATGCCCAGCTTTTCCAAGTTGGCAAACTCCTCACGTGCTATGGCTAGTTTAGCTGCGTCCAAGCGCAGAGGTCGTGCAAAAACGGGCGGCCCGGTGGTGGTAATGAAGTGCTCCACCCCGGTGCTCCACCCCGGTGCTCCACCCCGGTGCTCCACCCCGTGTTTAGTGACTGTCACTGAAAACGTTGGGACCATGAGTGCTGGAAACTGGGTGAGCAGTGTGTGGAACTTACCCCCTGGAGCTGTGATGTTGGCTAGCGCTGTTGGCCCGGTTCCTCGAGCTGTACAGGGGAGAGAATCAAAAGACATTGCGTTAATCAGGCGTCTGTTAGCCACATCAACTAGTAGTCCGTGTGCACACAAAAAATCAGCGCCTAAGATTGGGAAGCTGCATGCCGCTATGACGAATGTCCATTGGTACGTACGGCCGTGCAAGAATACAATCAGTGTCCTCTCACCAAAAGTCTTAATGTCTGAGCCGTTTGCGGCCGTCAGCTTGGGGCTGCTAGTTCCTGCCAGCCGGTTGGCGTAGGACAGCAGGATGAGGCTCTTTTGGGAGCCGGAGTCCACGAGGAACCGTCTCCCCGAGCATGAGTCTGTCATAGAGCAGCTTGCTTGCTTCACCAGCGGTCGCAGTTGCTACCGACTGCCGGTCCTGGTGTTTCCCGAACGCTTGAATTGGCACGGTGGCATGCATCGGCGTGCGTCCTCTCCAAAACAGCGGTGGTAGAAACAAAGCGTGTCTCTCTGGCGCTTCCTGGCCCCTGCTGCAGCCACCATCACTGGCTCCTCGCCTCCGCTGGCCATCTCGCTGGGTTCCGATGCCGCTGCTTTCACTGTGAGGGCTCTAGTAGTGAGCATAATCCGATCTGCCTCCTGGGCTAGTGCCCGGTAGTCATGCATGGCCAGCAGCGGGGAATTGGCAAGGACTGTTCTGGCCGTTGTTGGGAGGATCCGGAGGAAAAGGTGGGCAAAGAGAAAATGCCCATCATCTGTGCCCATCAGCGCCAACATCTCCATCAATTCGACTGCCGACCTGTCTCCTAACTCCGAATGCATCAGGAGCCTCTCCGCCCTCTCGCAGTCCGAGAGCGTGTAGCGCTGGGTCAGCACGGTTTTTAGAGCACTGTATTTGTTGCGGGCTGGGGGTTGTTGGAGCAGGCTCGCCACCTGCTGAGTCGTGTGAGCGTCCAGCACTGCGACCATGTAGTAATATCTGGTGTCCTCTGCCGTTATTCCCCGGAGCACGAACTGGGCCTCGGTGTGGAGGAACCAAGACTTCGGGTCGTGTAGCCAAAAGTCAGGGAGTTTGACCGAAACGGCATACGCATTGCTGGTACTTCCCGTCTGGGTCATCTCTGGGGTGTTCGCCTAGCGTTCCATTGTGCGTCAAGGGTCACCAGTGTGGAGAGAGCCAAGAACCAGGCAGAGAGTTCCAGATTATATCAAGCTTTATTAAATTCTCTCACATTTTCCTAGAAACACAAGCAACAAAAGAGTAACAGATCTCAGGCACCTCTGTTCTTATATCCCCTCACTAGGTCAGCCTTCTGTCTGCTGCATTAACATCAAAGCCTTTGTAATTCCCATTTTCTTTGACACTGTTTACATTAACACCCCAACCCCCTGCATGCACACACAAACCCCCTATTACGATTCTCTTCTGTCTGAGTGTTAATATACTGAGGTGGATTCCCACATTACAGACGTGGACAAAATTGTTGGTACCCCTCTGTTAATGAAAGAAAAACCCACAATGGTCACAGAAATAACTTGAATCTGACAAAAGTGGTCCATCCATCCATCCATCCATCTTCTATTGCTTTTCCGGAGGTCCGGGTCGCGGAGGCAGCAGTTCAAGCAGAAAAACCCAGACTTCCCTCTCCCCAGCCACCTGCTCCAGCTCTTCAGAGAGGATACCAAGGCGTTCCCAGACCAGCTGGGAGACATAGCCTCTCCACCAAGTCCGGGATCTGCCCCGGGGTCTCCTCCCAGTGGAACGTGCCTGAAACACCTCAAGTGGGAGGCGTCTGACTGGCGCCTAGCGGCTGCCCCGGCCTTGGATGCGCTCTGCAGAGCGTGCCCAAATGCCAAGTCACGTTTCGTTACCTTGTATTCATACATGTGTAATGACAATAAAGTTGAATCTCATCTCATCTCATACCACCTCAACTGACTCCTTTCAATGTGGAGGAGCAGCAGTTCTACTCTGAGCATCTCCCGGTAGACTGAGCTCCTCACCCTATCTCTGAGGGTGAGTCCAGCAATCCTACGGAGAAAGCTCATTTTGACATAACGTTCGGCTCAGGAGACGCACACACACAGGCTCAGAGTAGTTCAAACTGTTTATTAACAACAGGGATGTTTGGGTGCGTGTCTGCGGAATGTTAATGTGTTGGTGGTGGCGTCTGCTTTGGACCCAGAGGCAGGAGACCGTTCAGCCGGCAACCCTATGGGAGAAATCAGACACAGGGTGATGAGCACACACCAACACAGGAGGAGAATAGGCGAGGGAGAGAAGCTTACTTGTTAGGACAGATGACTGGCGCTTCAAGGATAGAAGCCCGGGAGACAGCCACCTGCAGGGCTCGGTGCAGCAGCGAGGAGAGACGAGGGACGGGATTGTCCGCCGCCGAGGAATCCACCTGTGCACAGGGGAGCAGACTGGAGAGATGAGGTAAGTGATTTTCTTACCGGTGACGAGGATGCTGAAGAGAATGTGGTAGAAGCCCATGGAAGGGAAATGAAGTCTACGGCTTCAGACCGAAGCTCAGGGCGAGGCGGCTTATATCCCTCGCCGCTGATGACTGACAGGTGTGTGAGCAGGTGGCGCCGTTGATGAGCGGCGCGGCGTGACACATTTCAGCCGCTTGTATCCGCGATCTTGTTCTTTCGGTCATTACCCAAGGTTCGTGACCATAGGTGAGAGTAGGAACGTAGACTGACTGGTAAATCGACAGCTTTGCCTTAGAACTAAGCTCCCTCTTCACCACAAAAGACCAGTACAACGTCCGCATCACTGCAGATGCTGCTCCAATCCGTCTGTCAATCTATCGCTCCATTTTCCCCTCACTCGTGAACAAGACCCCAAGATACTTAAACTCCTCCACTTGGGGCAGGAGCCTGTCCCCAACCCAGAGAGGACAATCCACCTTTTTCCGGCTGAGGACCATGGACTCCGACTTGGAGGTGCTGATTCTCATCCCAGCCACTTCACACTCAGTGGCAAACTGTCCCAGCAAGAGTTGTAGGTCATTGCTGGATAAAGCCAACAGGACAACATCATCTGCAAACAACAGAGATGAGATCCTGTGGTCACCAAGCATGACACCCTCCATTCCCTGGCTGCGCCTAGAAATCCTGTCCATAAAAATTATGAACAGGATCGGTGACAAAGGGCAGCCCTGGCGGAGTCCAACTCTCACTGGGAATGACTCCGACCAAGTGTTGGCAATACGAACCAAACTCTCACAACGGTCGTACAGAGACCGAATAGCTCATAACAACAAGCCCGATAACCCATAATCCCGAAGCACCCCCCCACAAAAAACCACGAGGGACACAGCCAAATGCTTCTCCAAGTCCACAAAACACATGTAAACTGGTTGGGCAAACTCCCACAAACCCTCAAGAATTCTCGAGAGGGTAAAGAGCTGGTCCGATGTGCCACGGCCAGGACGAAAACCACATTGCTCCTCCTGAATCCGAGGATCAACCAACGGCCAGACTCTCCTCTCCAGTACCTTGGCATAGACCTTCCCAGGGAGGCTGAGGAGTGTGATCCCTCTAAAGTTGGAGCACACCCTCCGGTCTCCTTTTTTGAAGAAAGGAACCACCACCCCGGTTTGCCATGCCAAAGGCACTGCCCCCGACCTCCACGCAATGTTGCAGAGGCGTGTCAACCATGACAGCCCAACAACATCCAGGGCCTTGAGATACTCAGGGTGAATCTCGTCCACCCCCGGGGCCCGGCCACCAAGGAGATTTTTAACCACCTTGGCGACCTCAGCCCCTGTGATAGGCGAGTCATCCCCCTCGTCCCCAAACCCTGCTTCCTCTGTGGAAGGCGTATCAGTGGGATTGAGGAGATCCTCAAAGTATTCCTTCCACCGCCCGACGATATCCCCAGTCGAAGTCAACAGTGTCCCATCCGCACCATACACAGTGTGGACAGGGAGCTGCTTTCCCCTCCTGAGTCGCTGGACAGTTTGCAAGAATCTCTTCGAGGCCGACCGAAAGTCTTGTTCCATGGCCTCACCAAACTCCTCCCATACCCGGGTTTTTACTTCAGTAACCACCCGAGCTGCACTCCGTTTGGCCTGCCGGTACACCTCAGCTGCTTCGGGAGTCCCACAAGCCAACCAAGCTTGACAGGACTCCTTCTTCAGCTTAATGGCCCCCCCTCACCACTGGTGTCCACCACTTGGTTCCAGGGTTGCCACCACGAGATGCACCAACCACCTTGCGGCCGCAGCTCTGGGCCGCTGCTTCAACAATAGAGGTGGAGAACATGGCCCATTCAGACTCCATGTCTCCAGACTCCCTCGGAATGTGGTTGAAGTTCTTCCGGAGGTAGGAGATGAAGACCTCTCGGACAGGGGCCTCAGCCAGACGTTCCCAGCACACCCTCACTATACGTTTGGGTCTACCAGGTCTGAATGGCTTCCTCCCCTGCCATCGAATCCAACTCACCACCAGGTGGTGATCAGTTGACAGCTCTGCACCTCTCTTTACCCGGGTGTCCAAGACATATGGTCGCAGGTCTGATGACACGATAACAAAATCGATCACCGACCTGCGACCTAGGGTGTCCTGGTGCCAGGTGCACATATGGACATCCTTATGCTTGAACATGGTGTTCGTTATGGACAAACTGTGGTTAGCACAGAAGTCCAATAACTGAACACCACTTGGGTTCAGATCGGGCAGGCCGTACTTTCCAATCACCCCCCTCCGGGTTTTGCTGTTGTTGCTCACGTGCGCATTGAAGTCCCCCAGTAGGACAATGGAGTCTCCAAGAGGAGCACCCTCCAGCACCCCAGTCAGAGACTCCATAAAGGGTGGGTACTCTGAAACATCATTTGGTGCATAGGCACAAATGATGATCAGGACCCGTTTCCCAACCCGAAGGTGCAGGGAAGCAACCCTTTCGTCCACTGGGGAAAACTCCAATATAGAGGCAGCAAGGTAGGGGGATACAAGAATACCCACCCCTGCTCGTCGCCTCTCGCCTGAGGAAACTCCAGAAAAGGCCAAGCTCCAGCCCCTCTCCAGGAGATTGGTTCCGGAACCGGAGCTGTGTGTTGAGGTGAGGCCGACTATATCTAGCCGGTATCTCTTAACCTCGTACACCAGCTCAGGCTCCTTCCCCACCAGAGAGGGGACATTCCATGTACCAAAAGCCAGTTTAGAAAGCTTGGGATCAGTCCACCAAGGTCTCCGCCTTTGACTGCCACCAAATCCACATAGCACCGGACCCCCATGATCCCTCCTGCAGGTGGTGAGCCCACTGGAGGGCGGACCCATGTAACTCCTTCGGGCTGAGCCCAGCCGGGTCCCATGGGTGGAAACCCAGCCACCAGACGCTAGCCTTCAAGCCCCTTCCCCAGGCCTGGCTCCAGGGTGGGGCCCCGGTAACCCCATACCGGGCGGGGTACGCTGAATCCTTGATCTAGAATTTATCATGAGAGTCTGTTGGATCGTTCTTAGTCTGGTCCTTCACCCAGGACCAGTTTGTCTTGGGTGACCCTATCAGAGGCAAATTGCCCCGGACAACATAGCTCCTGGGATCACTGGGGCACGCAACCCCCCCCCCCCCCCACCATGATAAGGTGACGATCCATGAGGGGGGACAAAAGTGGTAATAAATAAAAATTCTATGAAAATTAACCAATGAAAATCAGAAAATGCTTTTGAATTGTGGTTCAACAGAATTATTTTAAAAAACAAACTCGTGAAACAGGCCTGGACAAAAATGATGGTACCCTTAACTTAATATTTTGTTGCACATCCTTTTGAGGCAATCACTACAATCAAACAATTTCTGTAACTGTCAATGAGACTTCTGCACCTCTCAGCAGGTATTTTGGCCCACTCCTCATGAGCAAACTGCTCCAGTTGTCTCCGGTTTGAAGGGTGCCTTCTCCAGACGGCATGTTTCAGCTCCTTCCACAGATGTTCAATAGGATTTAGATCAGGGCTCATAGAAGGCCACTTTAGAATAGTCCAATGTTTCGCTCTTAGCCATTCTTGGGTGTTTTTAGCTGTGTTTTGGGTCATTATCCTGTTGCAGGACCCATGACCTGCAACTGAGACCAAGTTGTCTGACACTGGGCAGCACATTTCTCTCTAGAATACCTTGACAGTCT
Organism: Pholidichthys leucotaenia; assembly: GCA_020510985.1. NCBI lineage: Eukaryota > Metazoa > Chordata > Actinopteri > Cichliformes > Pholidichthyidae > Pholidichthys > Pholidichthys leucotaenia. The sequence goes on from CM035844.1 coordinate 32,657,007, forward strand.
TGAGAATTCATTGTACCCTGCACAGATTCAAGATACCCTGTGCCAGATGCAGCAAAGCAGCCCCAGAACATAACAGAACCTCCTCCATGTTTCACAGTAGGGACAATGTTCTTTTCTAGGTATGCTCCATTTTTGCATCTGTGAACATAGAGCTGATGTTCCTTGCCAAAAAGTTCCAGTTTTGTCTCGTCTGTCCATAGGACATTCTCCCGGAAGCTTTGTGGCTTGTCAACATGCAGTTTGGAAAATTCCAGTCTGGCTTTTTTATGATTTGTTTTCAACAGTGGTGTCCTCCTTGGTCGTCTCCCATGAAGTCCACTTTGGCTCAAACAACAAAGGATGGTGCGATCTAACACTGATGTACCTTGACCTTGGAGTTCACCATGAATGTGTTTAGAGGTTGTTCTGGGCTCTTTTGTTACCATTCGTATTATCCGTCTCCTCCTGCGGCCACATCCAGGGAGGTTGGCTACAGTCCAGTGGATCTTAAATTTCTGAATAATATGTGCAACTGTAGTCACAGGAACATCAGGCTGCTTGGAGATGGTCTTATAGCCTTTACTTTTAACATGCTTGTGTAACGGATGCCAACTAGTACTGTTCGGCGTAGAACGTTAGTAAAACCTCCCTCCCGAAAAAAAAAAGCCTCATACAGTATCGGTAGCGCTGAGCTATTGGTCGGACCTTTAGCTCAGCACGATCGTGCTGTGCGTGTCTCTGACCAGTTAACTGTGAGGTCGCGGGTTCGCGTCCTGTGTAGGGCGAACTGCGCTGATGACCTCAGTTAAAAGTGGTGCTGTGAGCCCCAGATGGTAGCGCTGAGCTACCGGTCGGACCTTTAGCTCAGCGCGATCGTGCTGTGTCTCCCATGCTCGAACTGTGTTAGTTGACTGAGAGGTCGCGGGTTCGTGTCCCGTGTGGGGCGAACTGCGCAGGATGATCTCTGTCACAATGGTGCCGTGAACCCGGGATGGGAGTGAGGTTTAAGGGGGAGAGTGTAACGGATGCCAACTAGTACTGTTCGGCGTAGAACGTTAGTAAAACCTCCCTCCCGAAAAAAAAAAAGCCTCATACAGTATCGGTAGCGCTGAGCTATTGGTCGGACCTTTAGCTCAGCACGATCGTGCTGTGCGTGTCTCTGACCAGTTAACTGTGAGGTCGCGGGTTCGCGTCCTGTGTAGGGCGAACTGCGCTGATGACCTCAGTTAAAAGTGGTGCTGTGAGCCCCAGATGGTAGCGCTGAGCTACCGGTCGGACCTTTAGCTCAGCGCGATCGTGCTGTGTCTCCCATGCTCGAACTGTGTTAGTTGACTGAGAGGTCGCGGGTTCGTGTCCCGTGTGGGGCGAACTGCGCAGGATGATCTCTGTCACACTTGTCTATAATTTTCTTTCTAATCTCCTGAGACAAGTCTCTCCTTTGCTTCCTCTGGTCCATGTTTAGTGTGATACACACCATGTCACCAAACAGCACAGTGACTACTTGTCACCCTTTAAATAGGTCCACTGACTGATTGTTTGTAGATACCTGTGATGTTAATTAGAGGACACATCTTGGTTGAACATGTCCCTATGGTCACATAATTTTCAATCTTTTCTAGGGGTACCATCATTTTTGTCCAGGCCTGTTTTATGAGTTTGTTTTTTAAAATAATTTTGTTGAACCACAATTCAAAAGCATTGTCTGATTTTCATTGGTTAATTTTCATAGAATTTTTATTTATTACCACTTTTGTCAGATTCAAGTTATTTCTGTGACCATTGTGGGTTTTTCTTTCATTAACAGAGGGGTACCAACAATTTTGTCCACGTCTGTATATACTTTGAAAATACTTTGAAAAAGTGATTATCCTTTTTACTGACAATGCATAAATGCAAAATCTTGACTTTGAAGATTGTAAAACGTGGAGTTGGCTCACTATGATTTCTAACCCTCTTTGAAACACTAAAACATCTGGTGAATAAACATAATTTAAATGTCATGAACTGGTCAGTCGGGGTGGAATGAAGACCCAAATGCTGAACTGTGAGTTGTAAAATGTTTACTCAAAAACACAAAGTCCTAGAAGAACACAAAAACTTACAAGGCTGGAGACGATGAGGTAGAATAGCCTGACAGGCTAAGGCATGCGGAAACACCAGGAATAAACTGAGAGAAGTGTGGGACACATGCAGGATTACAGAAAGCCTAGATGTGGGACTCACATCTGATACAAAGTGAAGGACGCTGCTCCGAACTGCGAAACGGCATCCCTTAAATAGGACATACAGAAATAAACAAATGATAACAGGTGTAACAGGAGCGAGAATAATTAGTCCAAAATAATGACACCTGGGACGAACCGCGAACTGAACTTGAACAGGAAGTAAACAAAGAGTCTTGTCAAAGTAAAAGCACAAGAGGAATAATGCTAAAGATAACTACTATAAATATACAATGATTTCAAATGGGACACAAACCAAATGACATACAAGAAGGAAATAATAACAAACCACCAAGGCGAGGACAAGAAGAAATACAAAAGCCAACAGATGCTAATAATACAATAATAATAAATACTGATGTTACCAAGGAGAACTGAAAGCAAAGGGCGAGAGTAGACTCATGTCAAAACACAGGGAGATGTAATTTAAAATACAAGATGATTCATAAATATATAAACTACTGTAAATAAACAAGACTATAATAACCAAACTAAGATTATGATAACGGGACAACTCAAACAGAAACAAAGGCCAAACTCAGAACAGCATATAAACAAAACCATACACAAATACAATAATAAAACTGAAGTGGGAAAAGTACAGAAAACAACTAGAAATAAACTGAAAGCATGAGCATGGTACTCCCACTGTGCTCTGCACCATGACATTAAAGACAATTTACAAGAGGTAATAACAATTTTTACTTCTAAAAATGTATAATGGGTACTTCTAAAAATGCACAACTGGCTACAAGCCTGGCTGCTGTGTTATATTTTATACCTTTGGCAGATGGGATGCAACTGAATGAATGAATGAATGAATGAATTTATTTCGGATAGTACAGTACAGGTTAAAAGAAACTGTATAATATAACAACAAGGTCAAATTAGACAAAGACTCCTTCTACTATACAATTCCACATGAGTTATCCGAAATGGGTGATGGCTGAAGCCGCAGCTTATATTGCCCACCCATATTCCATCCAAGAATTCAAAAGAGAAAAAAGAGAAAACAAGACAAGAGCGATTACAATTTAAAACAAAGCTAAGACAAAATGTGACTGAGAGAAAAAAAAAGAAAGCTAAGCTAAGTTAAGCGGTTACTATTCAAAACAAATCTAAGACAAAATGTCACAGAGAAAAAAAAAAAAAAAACTAAGCTACAACACAACACAGGCTGGATATGTCAATCCTTATGTGAGTTTACATGTCGTCTTGTAAATATGTTTGGAGTATTTCTTCCTTTAGTTTTTGTTTAAATTGTCCAAGCGTTGTACATGATTTTAGTTCAGGTCCAAAATCGTTCCATAATCTGACTCCTTGCACTGAAATACAGTGTTGCTTGGTGGTTGTTCTCACTGTAGGCTTTTGAAATATACATGTTCCTCTGAAGTGATATCGTTTCTCCCTTGTTTGGAACAACTTTTGGATATTTGCGGGCAGTGATAAATTCTTCACTTTGAACATTATTATTGCGGTTTTAAAGTCAACCAGATCTTTCAACTTGAGAGTTTTTTGTTTAAGAAAAAGTGGGTTTGTTGGTTCCCTGTAAGCTGCTTTGTTTATTATTCTAATAGCTCTCTTTTGAAGCATAAAGAGTGGATATATGTTTGTTTTATATGTATTTCCCCATACTTCATTACAATATGTCATGTATGGGAGTATTAATGAATGATACAAGGTGTATAGTGTGGGTTGATTCAGCAAATATTTCACTCTGTGTAATATTGCAATTGATTTGGATACTTTACCTTTAATATAATTAATATGTGACTTCCAACACAGTTTGTTATCAATTATTACTCCAAGGAATTTAGTTTCAGATACCCTTTCAATCTCTACACCATTTACACTGAGTTTGGGTACTGGGTTGTTGTGATGGTTGTTAAAGACTATAAATTTTGTCTTACTTAAATTGAGCGTTAATTTGTTTGAATCAAACCACAGTTTAAGCTTTCCTAATTCCTTTCCAAGTGTATCCAGAAGTTGTTCCAAATTGTTTCCACTGCATAGCAGATTAGTGTCATCGGCAAACAATATTAAGTCCATTTTTTCTGAAACTTTACATATATCATTTATATACATATTGAATAATAATGGTCCCAGAACTGAACCCTGTGGGACTCCACAGGTGACCTTCAGCAACTCTGAGTTTTTGTTGCTAACACATACATACTGATATCTATTCTTTAAGTAACTACTTAACCAGGACAGTGCTACTCCTCTAATACCACAATTTTGTAGTTTCTTTAATAATAAATTATGATCTACTGTATCAAATGCTTTTTTAAGATCTAGGAATACTCCAACTGAATACTCTTTATTTTCAGTGGCTGTTGATATTTTTTCTGTAAATTCCATTAGGGCATATGCAGTTGTCCTCTTGTGTCTGAACCCATATTGCTGCTCACATAATAAATCATTCTTCAGTATGAAGTTGTCAATTCTCTCATAGAATATTTTTTCAAGTATCTTGGAAAATTGCGGTAATAGTGAAATTGGTCTATAGTTTGAGAGTTCCCCTCTGTCGCCCGTCTTGTATATCGGAATTACTTTAGCTATTTTCATTGCATTGGGAAATACTGTATACCTGATTGGAGAGACAGGTTACAGATATACGTCAGTGGTTTTACTATGCATTCGATAACAGTTTTGACTAGTAGCATGTCAATACCATCACAGTCAGTAGATGTTTTACTTTTGAACGATTTAACAATTTCAATGACCTCTCTTTCGTCTGTGTTCTTTATGAAGATGGAGTCTTTTACAGCAGTGTTATTGCATATTGTATCGCCTGTAGGCACTGTAGTGGGTATTTCTCGGGCCAGTTTAGGTCCAATGTTAACAAAAAAATTATTAAATTCATCTGCAGGTGAAGCTATATTCACACTCTGAGTCGTTTTATTATTTTTTGGAATATTAGTTGGGTAGCTTGTATTTCTGCTTTTATTTCCAAGGATACTGTTGAGTATTGTCCATGTATTTTTAATATTGTCTTTGTTTTTCGCCAGTTCTTTACTGTAATAGTCTCTTTTACTACATCTTATTATATATGTTAACTTATTTTTGTATGTTTTATACCGCTGCTCTGCTTCTTTTGTTCTTTTCTTTAGGAAAGCTTTATATAATAAATTTTTCTTTTTACACGCCTTTTGTAGTCCTTTGGTTAACCATGGCTTATCAGCAAATTTGTGTTTAAGCCTTTTTTTTACTAATGGGCAGTTTTTTTCATAAAGAGTGGTTACAATGTTTATAAATGTGTCACAGGCTTCATTTACATCTGATACATAGACTTCTGTCCAGTCTTGCTTCAGCAAGTCCTCTTTAAGAGAACTGATTGCATTTGGTGATTTGTGTCTGAACGATTTTGACATTTTTTCTGCATTGGGCCCCGTGTGGCCATGGATAAGTGCAAAGGTTGGCAAGTGGTCACTTATATCATTTATCAATAATCCACTTTCTATTTTCTTATCGAAAATATTGACAAACAGGTTGTCAATAAGTGTAGCAGAGTGAACTGTGATTCTACTGGGATGTGTTATTGTGGGATATAGACTCATGCTGTACATAGAGTTCATGAACTCTGTAACTACATTTTGTTGATGTGGATTCAGTAAATCAATATTGAAATCTCCACAAATTGCTACCATTTTCTTACTAGTAATATTATTGTACAGCTCGACTAATTTATCTCTGAATGTCTCAATGCAAGTTCCTGGCATTCTATATATGCAGCTTATGATAGGATTTTTTGTTTTGTCTAGGTCAATCTCAACAGTAACACATTCCAAAATCCCTGGTAGTGCTGAGGACATTTCATTTACAAGCTTACACCTGTACAGGTCATCAATATACAGTGCAACACCACCACCCTTTTTTTGAGATCTGTTAATATAAAACATCTGATATCCCTCTATTGCCATCAGAGGACATGGCAATAGAGCACATCCTGCTCATCAGTGAGCAGGATGTGCTCAAACAGTTCTCCAGACTGAACCCGCGCAAGGCCCCCGGCCCAGACGGCGTGTCTCCCTCCACCCTGAGACTCTGTGCGAAACAGCTGGCTCCTGTATTCACAGACATTTTTAACACCTCCCTTAAGTTATGCCACGTGCCGTCCTGCCTCAAATCCTCCACCATCATCCCTGTCCCCAAGAAGCCACGGATCACTGGACTTAATGACTACAGACCTGTAGCGCTCACCTCTGTAGTCATGAAGTCCTTTGAGCGCCTGGTCCTGTCCCACCTCAAGTCCATCACCACCCCTCTCCTGGACCCGCTGCAGTTTGCCTACCGAGCCAACAGGTCTGTAGACGATGCAGTCAACCTGGCCCTCCACTCCATCCTGCAGCACCTGGACTCCCCGGGAACCTACGCCAGGATCCTGTTTGTGGACTTCAGCTCCGCATTCAACACCATCCGCCCCGCTCTGCTCCGGGACAAGCTGTCCCTGCTCAACGTGCCTGACTCCCTCTGCAGGTGGATCATCGACTTCCTGACGGACCGGAGGCAGCATGTGCGGCTGGGAAAGACTGTCTCAGACTATACTAGCATCAGCACCGGATCACCCCAGGGCTGTGTACTTTCCCCCCTACTCTTCTCCCTTTACACCAACTCCTGCACCTCCAGCCACCAGTCTGTCAAGTTGATCAAGTTTGCGGACGACACCACCCTCATCGGGCTCATCTCCAATGGCGACGAGTCCGCCTACAGGAGAGAGGTGGCCCAGCTGGCGTCCTGGTGCAGCAATAACAACCTGCAGCTGAACGCTCTGAAGACAGTGGAGATGATTGTAGACTTCAGGAAAGTCACTACTCCTCTGCCCCCCCTCACCCTCTCAGGCTCTCCCATCACCACTGCTGATTCCTTCCGCTTCCTAGGCACTACCATCACCAGGGACCTCAAATGGGAGCTGACCATCAGCTCACTCATCAAAAAAGCCCAGCAGAGGATGTTCTTCCTGCGGCAGCTGAGGAAGCTCAAGCTACCCACCAAGATGTTAGTGCAGTTCTACACAGCCATCATCGAGTCCATCCTCACCACCTCCATAACCGTGTGGTACGCAGGAGCCACTGCCAGGGACAGACTAAGGCTGCAGCGCGTCGTGCGCACTGCTGAGAAGGTGATCGGCTGCAAGCTCCCATCTCTCCAGGATCTGTACATCTCCAGGACCCGGAGGCGTGCTGGCCGGATCATAGCCGATCCCTCACACCCTGGTCATGTACTGTTTGCCCCCCTCCCCTCTGGTAGAAGACTTCGGTCCATCCAGACTAAAACCTCCCGTCACATGAACAGCTTCTTCCCCTCTGCCATTAGACTGCTGAACACTAAGTGACTCTCGTGCACCATGTACAGCAGCTCAACCAGACTCATGTCAATCATCACTGTTTTCTTCCTGCATTACCGACTGCACTATATAGTTCTCCACAGTATCTGCTGCTGGCTAATATATATTTTAACTGTTGACCAGTATCACTTAATCTTATCCTACACTTTATTACATGTATAGTTTATTTCTCTTATCTTATCATGTTTAATGTTGCAGCATTGTACCGAGACAAATTCCTAGTTTGTGTACTACATGAACAATGGCAATAAACCTGATTCTGATTCTGATTCTGATTCTGATTCTGATTCTGATTCTGATCAGGGGAGCCAGTTCTTCATTAAGCCAGGTTTCAGAGACTGCAATAGCTGTGAATTTTCTGTCTAGCTGTTTTAAATAGTCCTGAATCTGTGGAAAGTTTTTGTTAAGACTTCTGCTATTGAAGTGTATTATTGACAGTTTACCATCTAATTGCACTTGACTTTTGAATTGCTTTTCAGTGTAATATTCACAGTGGTTATGAATATTATTGAAAAAGTGGTTATCAGGATCAATATTCTCCATCTCTTGTGGTTTATGTTCAGCATAATGGCATATTTTCAGAGTTTGAATTTCCTCACTCTGTGTCAAATGACTTCCTCCAACTGGGGATAATTGGTGTCTACTCGAGTCGATCATAAGTTTTTGTTTATTTTGCTTATTTTTTTTTTATAGTACTTTGGCATGGTGTATCAAAAGAACTATTCTTATCGTGTGTATGAATATGGATTTTTTTAAAGTACTTTGGCATGGTGTATCAAAAGAACTATTCTTATCGTGTGTATGAATATGGATTATCATTGACTCATAATTTTCTTAATCAGTGTTCATCTGTATTTATCTAAGTCAGTAGCATCTCTGATCATTATACTCCTTGCTTGCTCAGGTGATCCATTTAGTTTAATCCAAATTCTACAATTTCTTGTCCAGGTTGCCTGTATCTTATTTTGTTTTTTTAGCATCCGTGCCTGCCGTGCTAATTCAGCGTTTTTTTTTTTGTCAGGTGTTCATTTAGGTAAACTTGAGTTTCCTTCAGCTTTTTGGCCTGCCTCAGTATGTCATTCTTTACCCTTCTGTTCACAAAGCGCATCACAATTGATTTCTTTGTTTTGTTATCTTTCTTCGGTAGAGCATAACAGGCTGAGATTGCATTGGCTTCTACCTTAATGCCTCTATTATTAAGGAACTGAAGCACTTGATTTTCTAAGGACACTGATTCACTTATGGGAGCATCTTCACCACTCAGTCCTGTTGTGGCATGGGCGTATGATTGATATCTGATGTCTAGTCCACTTATAACTAGGTCATCAATACGAGAACCTTGCTCAAGATCCTCGACGCGTTGCTCCAAAAGACGCCCGTGTTGCTCCAGGTCCATAATTTTTTTGTCTTTTTCTTTTATTATTAACTGTAGGGCTTGTACCTTTTCTATTAGGTCTATTATTTTGGCCTGCTGGCTAGTCAATTTGGCCAATTCTTCTGACATAAAGTTCAGAGATTTTTTTATTTCTTCCATTTCCTCTTTTTTTGGAGGCATTTTACTGACCTGTGGATAGAAATAAACAGTGAATCCGGCTAGGCCTCAACTAGCCCGGCCGCTGCTGGTCTGGTCCCTCCGCTCACCGCCGCTGCAACCGAGCTCCTGCACAGCTCCTCCGCCAAGTAGCGCCGCACAGCTCCGCTGATCACCGCCGGCGATCACCGCTGCCTGCCGCCGTCTGCCTGGGTGGTCATTCTTGGCAAGCACGTAAAAAACAGATAATGCAATGACAAATGACAAAAACACTGGTGTACGTCGAGAAGCGCAACACAAAAATCCATTGTTGACCATCAAAATAGGGCCCCATCAGTCAGGGGCTATAACTCCTGCAAAAATCATCCGAGTCAAATTGCAATATGCACATCATAAGATAAGATAAGCCTTTATTAGTCCCACAATGGGGAAATTCCAGAAATAAGCCAGAAATTGATCGCCACTGCCAGCCTAGCCAAGCTAATGCTAACTGATTGATGTCACATCACAGCAAAAAGTATAACAAAATAAGCCAGAATGATGTGAGATATATTATCAACTGTGGATTAGAGAACTAGGAGGAAACAGGGAGACTGAAATCTAATGAAAATAACTATATAAACCATGCCTCATAAACCAACTTCCTTGTACCAATGTTAGCTCTGAAGCTAACGCCTTGCCTGGCCTCTCCGCTAGTAGATTAGTAGTAGATTAGTTTATTTGACAGGGACAGTGCAATAAACATAGACAATTAATCAAAGACAATCAATCTGATGTGTTGCACATAGAGTGTATAGCTGTTAGCTAATTTGCAACTCTTGTCCCTGGATGGGCTTTAGAAAAAAGAATCAAGTAAAGATGGGAAAAAAAAAAATATATATACACAATAACCACATACATCAATGCAGAAAATGCTCATCAACGTTTGCAGACAGACAGCTATGCTGACACAATAACAAGATACAGGCCGTGTGTTTCTTTTAAGAGAAGTGTTTCATGTTTTTTCAATAATTACCTGACCAATAGATGCATTTCAGAAGGTTAAAATCTACAAAAACACAGTTTTCAGTGAATGGGACCTTTAACTTGGATTATGCAATTTGTCACTTCATTTTTACAATCTAAACTAATAAAAACTGTATTTTTTTATTTTCAAACAATGAGACACATTTCAACATCCAATAATTAGTTTGATTTTTATATTTAAATTGTCCTCATGTTTTCAGTGCAGCAAAATTCCAGGAACCCCCACAGACAACATTGCGTTCCTCAAACAATCTGTGTCTTGCATGCATCACAGGGTGATTCCAAGAAATGCTGGAGAGTACTAAATAAGGTTCTAAATAGGGACCAAAAAGCCCCCACACTTCCGAACAATAACGCAGTCAGTAATCACACCAGTAATGCCAATCCTCGCTGACAAATTTAATAATTATTTTGTTTCCACTGAAAATTTAAAAAGGAGAAAAATAAATTTAAATAAATTTAAAAATTTATCTAATAAAATTAACAAACCTCAGGCTGCCTCTGTCATGGAGCGGTGTTCGTGGACCACTAATGAGACGCTATAGGCAGCTGTAGAGTTTGCACATTTATTAAAGGAAGACATACACTACAAAATAATGAGCTTTGTGGGGCAAAACACAAATAAAGGCTTCACTAGACACTGACGATAAACTGAGAACTAGGAAGACTGATGGGAGACAAGGATACAACACTTACATTCCAAAAGTGAGAGCAGAACCTAACGCCTAAAGGCACTGGCTTCGGTCGTAGGGAACCCAGTCTGGATAAGGTGAGGTGGCAGCCCCGAGTGACAGGAGCTGCTCCCTTAAATAGGGCAAGATATTTAATCAGCTGATAAGGGTGTCATCCGCTGAATCAAAACCAACTGTTACTGCTTGGCTCTGACAGCCAGAAGCCCCGCAGAGACGCTGTCAGAATAAGAGCTCTGAGAGCCCACCAGGACTAAATACAGAATGGGAGGAAAATACTGCATGACCCAAGCGCGGATGAGATAACAGACTTACCAGTTACCTTGATAAGTTCAACATTATTATTCCATCTCAGTATGGCTTCAGAAAGAAACACACTACCTATATGGCAATATTTGACCTAATTGAAAAACTCAATGATGCAACTGAAAGAAGCAACTATGGTATTGGCATTTTTTTAGACCTGTCTAAAGCATTTGATACCATTAACCATGACATCCTAATTAATAAATTACAACATTTTTTTTTTTTTTTTTTTTTTTTTTTTTTTGTTACTTATTTGTACCCGTAGGTAGATTTGGTTTGCAGTCTGGTGACAAGCCACCGGCTGCTGGTCGCTGCGTGCGCGAGCGCCCTAAACCTACATGTTTTTGGTATGCGGGAGGAAACCGGAGAAATTCCGGAGTAAACCCACGCAACACGGGGAGAACATGCAAACTCCACACAGCTCACTGTTGGTCGGGGGCTGGAATCGAACCCACGATCTCATGATCCCCGCCATCCCCCGGCCAAGGGTAAAACTGTGCTGCCACAGTGCTAAACCACTGCGCCACCGTGCAGCCACAGTACAGTGGCTGCATATACCCACATTACAGTATCAGAGGCCTAGCATTAGATTGGTTTATTAGTTATCTGTCTGGAAGACTTTAGTATGTTTATACAAATAACCACAAGTCATCATATAAATCCATCGATCATGGGGTTCCCCAGGGTTCCATTTTAGGACCAGTTCTATTCATTCTGTATATAAGTGACATTGCTAACTCCTCGTCTCTGCTACATAAAAGTACTGTTTGCTGATGACACCAATTTATTTTTTGCTCACCAGAATCCAGATGAACTTGAACAGATAACAAATAGTGAACTTATGAAAATAGACAACTGGTTTCAGTGTAACAAACTTTCTCTTAATATCAGTAAAACTAGTTATATTGTATTCCGTTCCAATAAAAAGCCAGGCACCAAGGAACTTTGCCCTAAAATTAATGGACAGAATATTATAAGAGTTAGCTCTATAAAATTCTTGGGGGTCCTCACTGACGAATTTCTCAATTTCAAATGTCACATCGATGAGCTAACCAAGAAACTGGCCAAATACGTTGATTTGATTTGATTTAAAGTGAGACATTTCCTACCACTTTCAGCACTTCTCACTCTATATAAAACTTTATTTGAGCCTCACTTACATTACTGCAATATCATATGGTGTAACACATTTCCAACTCACCTAAAAAAAGCTAGAAATTCTCCAAAAGAAAGTCATACGTGCCTTATCATGGTCTGAATATAATTCTCCTACTAGTCATCTTTTCCATCATTATAATCTTCTACGACTTGCTGAGCACAATTACTTCCAGAATGTCTGTATAATGTATCAGGTTGTTCACAAACTCAACTATAAATTATGTGAACTCATTCCAACCTTCCTTCCTATACCCACCTATACCATTAGAAATAATAAAAAAAAATTACTGGGAAAAAAACGAAGACTAAAATCCACCAGGTCTAGTATTGTGTGCAGAGGACTGCAGATTTGGAATCAGCCTCATGAGAATCTAAAAATGTCACCTTCCATCTCCATCTTCAAGAAAAAACTAAAAATGCAACTCCTATCATTATATAATTAATCTGCTATTTGTTACACAAAACTTACTTAGTGATGAGTTGTTACTCCACTGTAATTTTGTTTTATATGTTGATATCACTCCGATAGTATTTAAAAACTTGACTATGTAGCTTGAACTCACCTACTAATTCAATGTAAACAAATGCTGGGATTATGTGCTATATGTCTGTTATATGTTTGTTTGTTCCTGTACACAAAGACATCAGACTGATTTCCGTCATCATTTTATTGTAGAAATGGGCTCCCTACTAAAACCTTTAAATAGCTTATTTGGGATGACCAGTTCACACTCCAAATCAATGTGGGAAAAAAAAAGCCTATTGTATACTGCTACTCATGCTGTTGATAATTCATATTGAAATTCATTCATGCTGTTGATAATGTGTGATGTGTGTGTGTGTGAATAAACTGTTAAACTGTCTCAAGTTCTGATCAGCAAGTCTTCAATTACGGTGGTGTGAAAAAGTGTTTGCCCCCTTACTGATTTCTCATTTTTTTGTATGTTTGTCACACTTAAATGTTTCAGATCATCAAACAAATTTAAATATTAGACAAAGGTAACACAAGTAAACACAAAATGCAGTTTTTAAATGAAGGTGTTTATTATTAAGGGTGCGGCGGATGGATAAAAATAAGCAGCGATGCTGTGGTTTTAAGCAGGTTTTATTATATCATACTGCCGTCACGAGCTCTGCTCCCGGCGCTGTGCATGCGCGCCGGGAGCGAGCCCACGGCTCTCAGAGAAGGAGGACACAATGTCTGTGTCCTGCAGCAGCAGTTGCAGAATCAGAATGAGAGAGGTTTGTGTTACAGAGTTGCAGCATATATACCCAACTACAACAATACATCAAAGAGCATTCCCCAGCAGTTGGTATGATCAAAGAGATAACAGAACAGGCATGAGACATTTGCATTTGAGAGACATATTGATCTCAGTCCCTAGGTCACAGTAAGGACAGGACACATGAACACAATGCATGAAAGGCAACATTAACATCACAGAAGTGAGCCAGAAGAAGTGGGTCTGTCTGTAGACATTAATACACATTTCACTGTTCTGTTAATTGCTCTAGCCGAGCGCTGTGTCTGTCCAGTCTGTTTGTGGGGGTTTACACCAAACCGCCACAAGGGGAAAAAAAATCCAAACCTACATGGCCCTGTGTGAAAAAGTGATTGCCCCCTAAACCTAATAACTGGTTGGGCCACCCTTAGCAGCAACAACTGCAATCAAGTGTTTGCAATAACTGGCAATGAGTCTTTTACAGTACTGTGGAGGAATTTTGGCACACTCATCTTTGCAGAATTGTTGTAATTCAGCCATATTGGAGGGTTTTGAGCATGAATTGCCTTTTTAAGGTCATGCCACAGCATTTCAATCAGATTCAGTTCAGGACTTTGACTAGGCCACTCCAAAGTCTTCATTTGGCTTTTCTTAAGTCATTCAGAGGTGGACTTGCTGATGTGTTTTGGATCATTGTCCTGCTGCAGAACCCAAGTACACTTCAGCTTGAGGTCACAAGCAGATGGCCGGACATTCTCCTTCAGGAATTTTTGGTAGACAGCAGAATTCACACTTCCATTTACCACAGCAAGTCCTCCAGGTCCTGAAGCAGCAAAACAGACCCAGACCATCACACTACCACCACCATATTTTACTGTTGGTATGATGTTCCTTTTCTGAAATGCTGTGTTACTTTTACGCCAGATGTAATGGGACACACACCTTCCAAAAAGTTCAACTTTTGTCTCATCAGTCCACAGAGTATTTTCCCAAAAATCTTGGGGATCATCAAGATGCTTTCTGGAAAAGCTGAGACTGTGGAGATGTGTGGAAGGACGAGGCTGAGTTTATTCCTCAGGTTCAGTTTTATTCACAATCACACTCTCCAACATCCAAAAACAGAAAAGAGAAAGGAATCCCCCACATCTGTCCCTTTAATACCCCGGGACATCAAAGCACACAGTCACATTGTCTCTTAATCCCAAATCACAAAGCATCCCCCCTCCAGGTCTTCTCCTCTCCACATAAAGTTCTGGTGGTCAGGAAATCCCTCAAAGCCATCTCTTTGCCTACAAAAGGCCAGACTTCACATCCTCCTGTTACCCCTAGGAGGTTCAGACCTTTTGTTCCTCTGAGACGTGAAGCAAACAATAAGCATACAGTAATATACCTGTGAAGCATATGAAAACCCCATATGTGCACCACAAGACAAGCCTTTATGTTCTTTTTGGTCAGCAGTGGTTTTTGTCTTGGAACTCTGCCATGCAGGCCATTTTTGCCCAGTGTCTTTCTTATGCTGGAGTCATGAACATTGACCTTAACTGAGGCAAATGAGGCAGGAAGTTCTTTGGATGTTGTTGTTGGGTCTTTTGTGACCTCTTGGATGAGTCGTTGCTGCTCTTTTGGGGTAATTTTGGACGGACGGCCACTACTGGGAAGGTTCACCTCTGTTCCATATTTTTGCCATTTGTGGATAATGGCTGTCACTATGGGTCACTGGAGTCCCAGAGCTTTAGAAATGACTAGAAAATTGAACTCAGCTTTCAAAGATGTGATAAACCACAGTTAATTTATGTTTTAACAGGGGGAAATCACTTTTTCACACAGGGCCATGTAGGTTTGGATTTTCTTTACCCTTAATAATAAACACCTTCAATTAAAAACTGCATTTTGTGCTTACTTGTGTTATCTTTGTCTAATATTTAAATTTGTTTGATGATCTGAAACATTTAAGTGTGACAAACATACAAAAAAAGAGAAATCAGAAATGAAGCAAACACTTTTTCACACCACTGTAGTTGCTGAGCAGATGTTTCCAGTGAATGGTATTTCATTTTACAACATGTTGACTTTCCAGGGTCCCAACACATCACTGATCCCACTAGGTATAGGGCAAAAAGAGAAACTTACACAGAGAATAAGTTAGGTCAAAAACTTGTTTGAAGTTGGAAGATTTCCATTCATTCCATAATGACTTTTAATCAGCAGGAGCAGTCAGAACTATTAGCATTATGCCACACTCTTGTGAATGAATAAGATCATTAAAAAAACATTTGGAACAAAACTGTAGGACGAGTTGATTTCACAAGAAAGGCACCTTTTGTGGGACAGATGGATGGATGGAAAGACTGACGGACGGACATGACCATAACAAAATCCCCCTTTGGTCTTCGACCAGCAGGGGATAAAAATGTGAATTTAGACAAATGGGAAAGTCTAGCAACCACTGGTAATTAAAGAGACAGTTTGCTTCCTCATGCGCATCCATGGACAAACCAGTTGAGCAACTACTTACAACCATATGCCTCCAGCAACTGGTCAAAAGCTTCTCAAAATCCTGCCCTCCCAAGATCATTAAATTAATTTTATTTTATTTTTTAGATGCTCTGAAAGACTTCTGGGGGAATATAATGACACATTATTGTTATTATTATATAAAAAGGATATTTCATGCTTCATACTTGAGGAGGCTGCCTTTAAATGTCATACCATTAAAAATTAATTGTAATATTTTATTATTTTCATTATTTAGCTGTTTATAATTGAACAGTTTTATTTTCCTTTAGAAAACAAAGTGAATTTGAAATTATTGTAGTTAATTTCTTGTACAATATCACTTCTGAATTACATGATCAGGAAGATCAACAATTGGCTGGAAACATCAACTTTTGTTTGTTATGAACACAATCATGACACTGTAATTAATCAGCAGAACTCCACATTTTATTGACTGTATAAAAGTATATCCAAGCACAGTCTCAGACAAATCCTTTGGATCCTATCTTTTTTCAGAAATAACACACAAGTCTGAAATGTAACATAATGTGTCAAAAATGTTGGGCTGTGAAGAGTTCACAGCGAATAGATTTTTATCTCACATAGTGGGCTGGGGCCAATCAAACCACAGCCAAGTACTGCAGGATTTAGAAGAAAAGGTAAGGATATATTTTATAAAAATAATAAATTAATATTTAGATGTGATTTCAGAATGTTAGTGAAAGCAGCCTTCTCAGCATATGTTAAATTTGGTCTTTATTTAATTCATAATAATTTGTGAAAGGATCTGATGATTGTAGCTAAAAATAATTTTACAGAGCAACCGTTTAATGTATTCATATTTAGGAGAGAAGAAGGCACACGGTGGCGCAGTGGTTTAGCACTGTGGCAGCACAGTTTTACCCTCGGCCGGGGGATCGCGGGGATCATGAGATCGTGGGTTCGATCCCAGCCCCCGACCAACAGTGAGCTGTGTGGAGTTTGCATGTTCTCCCCGTGTTGCGCGGGTTTACTCCGGGATTTCTCCGGTTTCCTCCCGCATACCAAAAACATGTAGGTTTAGGGCGCTCGCGCACGCAGCGACCAGCAGCCGGTGGCTTGTCACCAGACTGCAAACCAAGTCTACCTACGGGTACAAACAAGTAACAAAAAAAAAAAAAAAAAAAAGGAATAATTTCAAGAAAAAAATGAGATGAGAAAATGAAAATGATATGAGAAAAAAGTAACCTCTAGCAACATTTTGTGCTTTATATTATGAGTTAATACAGATAATGTGCAGGGGCTTTATCTAATGTAAAGGATATGTTCAGTGTATATGTGTGTATGTGTGTGCCGGAGATGGCTGGCAAACCAGATGTGGTCCACCAATGGCCGTCATTCCTTGCAGCATGTGGGCCGAGTGTATGTGCATTGTGTGGGCCAGAACCGGGCCAGTCCAATTTTGCTATGTGGGAAGTGTATGTGTGGGAAAAAATATTAACTGTTTATGTGTATTGTGGGCATGCACGCTCACTCCACTCCTGCCCCCCAGTGCTCAATTCCCTCTAAATCTCACTCCAAGCTTTTCTGAAAAGTTGGCAACTCTGATCAATTTGATAGATGTCTGCTGCAAAGGTGCTGGTGTTCCTGCAGAGTCTGTCACGGACAAAACCTCTGGAGCCTGAGGGTGAAGTGTCCAACTTCCGCCGGTGCCTGACCACCCTCGATCTGGTGGCTCTTGGAGTGGGCAGCACGCTTGGGGCTGGTGTGTATGTGCTGTCAGGAGAAGTGGCCAGAACTGTGGCCGGGCCAAGTATCATAATCTCCTTCCTGATAGCAGCTGTAGCCTCCATCTTTGCTGGTCTGTGTTATGCTGAGTTTGGAGCCCGCGTTCCCAAAACAGGTTCTGCATATCTCTACAGCTATGTGACTGTGGGAGAGATCTGGGCCTTTATCACCGGCTGGAACCTTCTGCTGTCTTACATCATAGGTAATGATGATAATGTCACATGAAACGCATAGCATTATCCTGAAAAAGTCTTATGAACATGAACAACAGTTTGAGTAATATTAAAATGATTTGCCTGTCTCACACCACTGACCTCACTTGCTTGCATCTCTTTGAATTTGTTTTTATCTTGATCTGATTTAAGGGACATCAAGTGTAGCCAGAGCTTGGAGTGGGACCTTTGATGACCTCATCGAAAATGTCATTGCCAGATATTTAAGCAAACAAGCTGTGATGGATTTACCAGGAATGGCTCCTTACCCAGACTTCTTTGCTGCTGGTCTCATAATGGTCTTAGCAGGCAAGCGTCCTAATTTGAAAAGCTGTTTGCTTTTATTAATTGCACTGTTATTTACTTCAGAAAAATTAAGGAGCACGGGGGATTTATTTAACTACTAAGACAATCCACCTTATTCCTGAGGGCACTGCTGTAGAAATGATTATGGGCGCAACTTCCAGTTTTGACTGAAGTAGTGTTACATCAGTCAGCAAGAGTGGAGTAGTGGGGCATTTAAAATAGAGTTTTATTATCGTTGCTGTAAAATGGAGGACAACTTATCGCCCAGTCCTTCCTCCTCTTCCTTGTCCAAACGACCTAGACCCGCAGATTCTCCAAAATTAACACCCGAGAAATCATGGGACGGCTCAGAGGTTAGTGACTGTCATGTGGCTGAGCTCTGCTCAGACACTTTTTGTATTTTTTTAAGTATTTCATGCCTGTTGTTTGTTTTCTGCATTTTGAGTTGTCCCTTCAGAGCCTCCTTCCTCGTTTCCCAGCCACTCACTTTTCACCCACAGTCTGCTTCCAGTTCCAGCTGTGGGTGATTGCCTAATTAGGTCACTCTGCCAGTCTCAGCTCTCACACCTGCAGCTCATCTCTGTTTGGTATTTAAGTTCAGTTAGTTTCACTCTGCCTTGCGACTAGTTTGTATTGCCTTCCCCTCCATCGGAGCACGGTCTGCTCTGGTGTGATAATCTCTGTAAGTACCCAACACCTGCCAGTTAATGGAGTGTTTGGATTTTCTCTATTTTTCCAGGCGCTGTCCTATGTGCATGTTTGGAATGTTTTGGGAGTTTTTCTATGTTGTTGCCCGGCACCTGCCAATTTTCATGCTTAGGAGCGTTTTGGGTTTTTTCATCCACTCACCAGTCTGTTTGGAAGTGTGATGTGCTTCTCCTAATGTTGCCTGCCACGTTAGGCTGGTTTGGGCACTGTGTATTTTCCTGTTGTTTAATAAACTGCACTGACACAGCCTGCAAGTGGGATTGTCTCTTTTGCCCCGAAGGGGCATTCATGACAGAAACTAGCCGCCAGTGAAGACCCAGCGGTTGTGTCAGTGTATTTTTTCACTTTTGGTGTGTTTTTTCACCCACCATGTCTGCCCTAAGTGAGGTGGAGTGACGGGCGGTGTGCCATCTGGAGGACATTCGGTTGCAGATGCTGGATTCCCATTCCCCCGAGATGGTCCAGGGAGGTTGGGATCGAGCAGCCTGGGTCATGCAGGCGTTTCCTCGTCTATGGAGCTACTCGGAGGATACTGAAATTATCCTCTCCATATACTCCCTGCCGTGTGACGAGCCGAGGGAGGAGGTTTCGCCGCTTGAGCCGTCTTCAGTGAAGAGGAAACGCTCCCATCGCAGAAAGCCCTCAGCATCTTCCGCGGCAGCTCCACCCCCTCCTCCAGAGCCCTTGCCCGCTCCGTCCGCGGAGGAGCAGGAAGAGCGTAGACAGGTGTTGCTGGTGGAAACAGAGCTCCTTCTCAAGGTTAAGCCGTGGCTCCTCCCGGACTGGATCCACGAAACAGAGGAGTTTCTCCCAAGGGAGCCAGAAGTGGAGCTGGTTGAGCGTTCTCTGACCTCGATGCCTTTTCTCCAAGATGAGCCGACGTCTCCTTCCCCAACTCATCGCCGTCGTACCTGGAAATCTCTGCAGTGAGACTCCACCCCTACTCACCCAGCGACCCCTTCCTCACGAGGAGGAAAAGGTTCTGCAGCAGAACTCCTTCTAGCTCCAGGGGAGACGGAGCACAACCTCAGGACAGCAGCTGACATCACCACCCCCCAGGAATTCAGGCAAGTCCTTATTCACTCACTTGGTCTTTCCCCTGAAATAACTTGCCTGATGCGGAGGCTCAGATGTTGCAGTTAACTGAGTCTCCATCATCAGCTGTTGTTACCGCTTCTCCACCTGTGTCTCCTGTCTCCCCCAATTCTCCGCTGGTCCTGGGAGGAGGTCTCCAGACGATGGAGGAGCCAGAGGTCATTGAGGGGTCCACTCCGCGGAAACGGTGTCATCCTAGATGGGTCCGCTTGACTGCTCCCTTCATCTGCAACCTTCCCTCCACAGTGGGAGGAGCCCAGGCCCTCCATGGACACAGAGAGGGCTGTATGTGCTCCGGATGCAGCAGGCAATGCCGCACACCAGGAGAATTGGCAAGTACAGTCTCATTCTATTCTAATTGTTGATGAATTGTCTTGCCTGCCTCCTAGTAAAGAGACTCAGATTATGCAGTCCCCTGAATGCTCTTTGCCTGCTGCAGAAAATAAGTTTTCACCTACCCTCTCCATATCTCCTCCTCTCACTTCTGAGTGTCCACTGACCCTGGAACTCAACCGCCAGATGATGGAGGAGCCCGCAGTGCTGGAAGACACCATCCCAGCCCCGCAGATCCCCTACAGGCAGAAGGAAGGCACTGGACCCATGCCCACCACGCTGAGTCCAGCCCCTACAGTGATCCGGACCCCAGCTGGCACGCTGGATGAGCCTCCTGTGTGGACCACTACGCCTGGGGCCGAAGGAACTGTCACGACCATCATGCCTGCTGTGGGGGCTGCTGCAGCAGGGTTGACTCCTGAGCTGGACCTCCTGAGGGCCGAGCCCGTAGGACCATTGTCGCCTGGATCGTCGGAGTCCTGGACGGCGGTGAAGCTCTAGCTCAGGCAAGTGCTCTCTTTTGTTTTTCTCTTTTCAGTGTTAGCGCAATCTTGCCTGGCTCTTGGTGAGGAGGGCCGGGTGCAGCCACCCTCTGAGCTCATCCCATCGGGCTCCGCCGCTGCCGGCGACCCTGACCACTCCTTTTTCTGTGCCGTCTCTGAGCTCTCTCCCCGGGTCATTGGAGAGGATCCAACACCACCTGAGGCCTCCATTGATCCAGGTTCACCTCTGGAGGTCAATCCAGGTCTAGCTTCCACAGTGGAGGTCATGGGTGTTCTGGCCCGGCCCGGGACCTCCATGGGTGCAGCTCTGACCCCGGTTGGATCCACCATGCAGCCATGGCCCAGCCAGGGTCCGCCAAGGGTGCAGCCATGGCCCAGCCTGGACCCACCACAGGTGTAGCTGGGGCCCTTCCTGGGTCCACCACGGGTGCAACAGTGTCCCAAGCCGGGACCACTGCGGGTGCAGCTGTGTCCCAACCCGGCACCACTGCGGGTGCAGCTGTGTCCCAACCCGAGACCACTGAGGGTGCTACCAGCCAGCCTGAGGGCACCGAGGCCTTCACTTCACTGCTGGACGCTGTCATGGTTCTCCTCCCTCCGCAACCAATCGCCGTGGGGGTTCCCCTCCTTTGAGCCCTCCATGGGAGAGCCGCCTCCTCGCTCACCCCTCAAGTCCTGGTGGCTTCACTATGCTGGCCGTCCACCCGAATGACTGAGCCTGTGGGTCGGGTGGCCCATTTTCTCCGGCAAGCCGCCTGACTCAACTCTTGCTCTTGTCTCTGGGTGATGCTGAGAAACTGATTCATGCCTTTGTCAGTTCGCGATTGGATTAGTGTAATTCGCTATTATCTGGTTGTCCTAAAGTATCTTTAAAAAATCTTCAGTTGATTCAAAATGCTGCTGCTAGAGTTTTAACTGGTTCTAGAAAAAGAGATCATATTTCCCCGGTTCTGTCCTCCCTCCATTGGCTTCCCATTGAATTCAGAATCAAGTTTAAAATCCTTCTTCTTACTTTCAAAGCTCTTAACAATCTGGCCCCCCAATATATAAAAGATCTGATATTACCTTACCATCCTAATAGAGCATTATGCTCCCAAAATGCTGGCTTACTTGTGGTGCCCAGAATCTCCAAAAGTACGGTGGGAGGCAGAGCCTTCTGCTACCAAGCCCCTTCTCTCTGGAACCAGTTACCACTCTGGGTCCGGGAGTCAGACTCGGTCTTCTGTTTTTAAGAACAAGGTAAAATCCTTCCTTTTTAATATAGCTTTTGTTTAAGGAGGGTTTTTGTGTCTTTTAACCCCACTCTTGTTCTATTGTTATCTGATCCATACTGCTGGTTGACCTCCAGTATTGTACTTGGCATCTTACTGCTATGTTCTTTATGTCTGCCCTTTCCATCCTCCCTATCCCCTCATCCCCAGCCAGTCGCAGCAGAAGACTGCCCCTCCCTGAGCCTGGTTCTGCTAGAGGTTTCTTTCTTCCAAATGGGAGTTTTTCCTCTCCACTGTCGCTTAGTGCTTGCTCATAGGGGATCGTCTGATTGCTGGGTCTTTCTGTGACTGTGTGGTTTTTTTTCTGCACTGTGGCACCACGACACGGCTTTTGTTGTGATGTGGTGCATTATAAATAAAGCTGAATTGAATTGAATTGAACTCATCGGGCCGTCTGCTGGACCTGGGACTTAGGCTGGCAACCCGAACCCTGGACTTCTGGGACTGTGGGGACTTAGGGGTTGTCAGGGCACAGGTGTGAGTTGGGGCTGGTTTGTTTTTCCCTCTTAGCCATCCCCCACCCCCTCCCTCCCGGGGTGTTTTTTTTACTGTACTCCTTCTGTGGGGGGAAGTGGGGGGGGGGTCTTTTTTGGGGTGTTACTTTGGGATGTCTGGGTTCCACCCCTTGGGGAGGGGGGGGGGGGCTCGGTCATGTGGCTGAGCTCTGCTCAGACACTTTTTGTATTTTTTAAGAATTTCATGCCTATTGTTTTTTTTTTCTGCAGTTTGAGTTTTCTGCATTTGGGCACTGTGTACTTTCCTGTTCTTTAATAAACTGCAGTGATACAGCCTGTGAGTGGGTTTGTCTCTTCATGACAAGTGACATCCTTTTCTCTATTGAAAATAAACTTACCAGCATGGATGGTAGATGAGCATTGGTCGAACTGCTCTGTAAAGATTTCCAGAGCATACAGGTGAGTTTGGAATACAGCCAGGCACAGCTCATTTCTCTCTTAGAAGAAAACAATAGCTTGAAAAAGTCAGTAAACACGCTAACCCTAAAACTTGCTGTTGTTGTAAGAGAAAACCAGAAAATGAAGGAAACAGTTCTCAACTTGCATGAGAGATAACCTCGTTTTTTCTGGAATTGCCGAAAAAAAATAATGAAAATCCAGACCAGCTGGTCCGTGAATTCATGTCCATGCAGCTGAAACTGCCATCCAATGTTACAAAATCAATTACCTTTCACCGAGTCCACCGCATTGGACAGAAAAATCCTCAAAATAAACGTTCCAGACCTATTGTTGCTAGATTTGAATATTTCAAGCACAAAATTCTGGTACAGAGGCAGGGCAGGCAGCTTAAAAACACCAATTATGGTCTAAATGATCAATTTCCACAGGAAATCATGGAAAGGAGATGGAAGCTTTTTCCCATTAGGAAACAAAAAATCCAAGAAGGTACACAAGCTATTGTCTCTGTGGATAGATTGTTTATAGATGGCAAGCTGTTTATGGATGAAACCATAACCCCCTGGCTATTCTAGAACCTCTTTTGTTTCCTTAGCTACATGTGAAAAAAGACTGTGATTATGCGCAGAACTCTTATTCAATCTTGGTTTAATTTGTTAACATTTGTCTAATGTTTTTTCTTTTTTTGATGAGGTTGTTGTTTGTTTGTCTGTTGTAGCTAATTTTGTTGAAGTTGTTAGGTTGTTGTATGTTATCTGTATCTTTTCACCATTTGCTAACCTTTATGTCTGTTCTCTCTCATACATTTGGTTTATAAATAATAACCTTAAGTGCATGCAACCCACTCACTCTTGCAAATGCAAGCAAATGGAACAGAGACATCATGCATGCACACCCAAGCACACATACATAGGTATATATTTTACGCACAACACACATGCCTACATACCTGGGTATATGCAGCCACACAGCATACACAGGGCATTCATGTACACACACACATACATACACTATGGACACATAAACACATAGGCACACTTAGTTAGCCTTTAGCACAAAACCAGTTAGTGAAAACATGTCCACATTAAAGCTTGTCACGTGGAACATATGCGGAATTGGTACCAGGGAGAAGAGGCTAAAAGTTTTTAATCGACTGAAGGATCTACAGGCAGACTTTGTCTTATTACAGGAAACACATGTTTCTAAGTCATCTGTGGATGCACTCACCTCTCTGGAATTTCCCCACATGTACTCAGTCTGCTTTAATTCCAAACAAAGAGGGGTAGCTATATTGGTAAACAGAAGAATACGCTTTGCTGTGAATAACACCATAGCAAATCTAGAAGGTAGATTTATAATATTAAAAATATCAGTTCAAAATTTGGATCTATGTTTGCAAGTGTTTATGGCCCAAATGTTGATGACCCATCCTTTTTTCACACTTTCTTCACTTCTCTTTCTGAGCACTTGGACACTACACTCATAATAGGAGGAGACGTCAACCTGGTATTAAACTCTGCAATCGACAGGCTCAGTACATTGGGGAATTATCGAAAATGGCAGGCAACTGACACTCTCAAAAAATACATGAATGATTTGTTCTTTGCGATGAATGGCGTTCTCTTCACCCATCTCTTAGGAAATACACTTTTTTTCATCAGTTCATAGTTCATATTCCCATTTAGACTTCTTCTTAGCCAGTAACTCTATTGTGAGGAATATCACAGACACTGAAATTTGTTCAAATCAAGCTATCAGTGATCACCATCCAGTATTGCTTACACTAGTAAATAGAAAAGCTAAAAGGAGAATTAGGAGCAGGGAATTTAATACATCACTATTAAAAGACAAAGACTTTATTAATTACTTTAATAAAGAGTGGGAACCATATCTGGAATATAATGATGCACCAGGAAAATCGCTGTGTGTTCTTTGGGAAGTGGCAAAAGTGGTCATGTGAGGTAAAATAATCTCTTACTGTTCATATAAGAATAAAAAAGAAAAAGCACTGGTACTGGAGTTAGAACAGAAAATTAAATCACTGGAGATGACCTGTGCCGTTTCCCCACAGGAACAGGCACTTAACAATCTGGGAAAATTAAAGCTGGAACTAAAAGAAATTACAAACAAAAGGACACTGTTTTTAATACAAAGACTGTGTCTTGAGAAGTTTGAACACAGTAATAAATTGGGGCGATATCCTTTGAACCAGCTTAGATTGAATAAAGAAAAAAACAACTATCCACTCTATTAACTATACTATCTACTAACTATTATCTATCTATTAACTATCCTCATGTGCCACATAATGGCGCACAAGGGAGGGAATGAAAAATCCAATTGCTGGAGTAGAACGTGCCATTAATTAACATAAACTACATCAAAGTAACAAGTCCAGTGGACCACACAAATACAGAGAGTTGTAATGATGAGATAAGGCCACCAGACATATGGGGATGCCACCGGGATGATCCACAGCCTGGAGAGGGAACACCTTGTGCTGCCGTAAGAGAGCGCACAAAGAGAAAGGCAAATATTCACTTACGGCTGGAACGACCGGGGCTGTCCATGCAGTCTGGTGGATGAGGAAGTAAGGCAGGGTCAGCCATTAACATCAAGGGCTTTACTGACTTCAAATGTCCGGCTGAATAACATGAAGGTGATGGGCACACATACATGAAGGAACACGCTAACATATATGAGGTTGAATGCTCCGACAATCTCTTCTCACAACGCAGCGTATTTGTAATCATGATGCCAATGAGGGAAGAGATTGCCGGTGTGAGGAAGCGTGGGCTGAACATAATTAAACCCAGGTGTGCATGAGTGAGTGTATGAGCGTGTGAATTGGAATGAATGGAGTGTGTGTGTATGTGTGTGTAAACACCCATAATATGAAACAGCTGATGTCACTGACAAGAGGAGGAGGCGTGCCCAAGCTGTCAGGGAGCAAAGGACCCAAATAGCTCCCTGATGCGCCTGATGGAAAATAGAGCAAAAATAACCATAAGTCAGAACTGGGTTTGGGAACGACCAAACCCAGGTTCATGACAGATATGACTGGAAATATTACCCGTGAGCCTGAAGAAATAAATAACTCCTTCAGAAAGATTTATGAAAACCTCTACTCATCTCAGATTAATCCATCTGACTCAGAGATAAATAAATTTCTGGACAATATTAACTTACCACGATTAAATAATGAACGGATTGCACCTCTTCTGGTATCCAAACTCCAGGAGGCACTTAAGCACATCCCAAACAACAAAGCTCTGCCACCAGATGGTTTTCCATTAGAATTTTATAAAGAATTCTGGCCTGTGATGGCACCTACTTTATTTAAAATGGTGAACCAAATTAAAGAAGATAATGTAATCCCTCCAAATATGAACTTGGCTAGTATTATCCTGCTCCTTAAACCCAAAAAAGAACCTTTGCTTCCATTCAGCTACCATCCCATCTCACTTATGATCTCAAAGTAATTTGCAAAGCTCTCGCCAAAAGACTGGAAAGGATAATTCCATTTATTATACACCCAGATCAAACAGGTTTCATCAAGGGTAGGCACTCGGCTAATAATACACGCAGGCTGTTTAATTAAATAGACTACTGTAAGATTAATAAATTAGAAACCACAATTTTATCTCTGGATGCAGAGAAAGCCTTTGAATGTGTTAACTGGAAATGTCTTTTTACGGTGTTAAACAAGTTTGGGTTTGGTTCATCTTTTGTAAACTGGATTAAAACACTATATAGCTGTCCATCTGCATCTGTCTGAACAAATGATCAAACTTCTCGAAGCTTTAATCTCCAGAGAGGCACTAGGCAAGGTTGTCCACTCTCTGCCTGACTTTTTACCCTCTTTATCGAATCATTAGCAGCTCCTCACGGCTGTCATTTAAAAAGGGCCAATGCACGCCAATCAATCACATCCTTTTTCATGTAAATTAGAAACATTCTGTTGTAAATGTGAGGATTTTTCTCATAAATTTGCAGGATTTTCCTGCAGAGTTACAGCCATTTTACTCGGAAATGTGCAGCTTCTTACTTGAAAATTTGCAACTTTTTGTTATTCATAATTTTGCAGCTTTTTCCTCATGAATTTAGAACTTTTCTTACTCTTGAACTTGCAGTTTAAAAAAAACCACTTAAATTTGCAGCCTTTTACTCAAGTCTTATATTTGCAGCATTTTAGGTCATAAACAGTTAGTAATTTACACCTTTTTTTTGTCTTTTTGCTAAAGTTGCATCTTTTTTAACCATAAAATTTCACTTTTTTGGTCAGAAATTGGCAGCTTTGAACTGAGACTTACACCCCCACCCCCCCTTTTGTGTCAGGCATTGCCTTGCTTGCTACCAGATAACCATGAAAACCGGTAGTACCTATCTCATGGGTCGGGCCGTCGGAGACTCAACCAGCATCCCCGCCCTTACAAGGGCATGGAGGGTGAAACTGGGCATCCTGGCAGAACTAAAAACAATATCTGCCACCGGTCTGTGGTGGACCACTCCCAGTTACACGGGGTGAGACTGGACAACCTGGCAGATAAACACATCTGTTGCAAGGTCTGTGGTGGACTGTGCCAGTCGGTGCATCGTGACACGCACTACACAAAGAGCAGAGATAAACAAGCCTATTATCTGGTCAGTCACTGCAACAGATACTGGAGTCAGTTTGTCTTGGCTTGTCCTTGCCACTGATAATACCTTTATCTGCCAAGAATGTGCTGCTAGTCCAGCAAAAGCTAGCAGTACTCAAATACTTTGCAAGCAGTTTCATGAAATGGTCAGTCAGAAAGCTACTCATACTGGCTCGGACGTTGCCCAGGCTAACAAGGTCTGCACTGATCTGTTCACACTCTGACAGGCAGCGAAAAGTAAGCTAGGAGCAGGAAGACAAAAGAAGAGGAAAACAGCAGCCTTATGTGTAGCAGAATGGAATGTACGCACTCTGTTGGACAGAACAATATCACATTGCCCAGAAAGACAGATCGCGCTTGTGGCCCTGGAAATGAACAGGTACAATGTAGACATAGCTGCACTTAGTGAAACAAGATTGCCTGGATATGACAGCTTGGAAGACTATGGGTACATCTTCTTTTGGAGTGGGAAATCAACTCAAGAAAGGAGAGAAGCAGGAGTGGGCTTTGCAGTTAGAAAGGAGATAGCAGCAATTCTTGATGAGGAACTGGTGCCAATCAATGACAAGATAATGACTTTGAGACTCCCACTACAGTGGAAGATGTATGCCACACTCATCAGTGTATATGCCCCAACAATGACCAACACAGCGGAGGCAAAGGAAGAGTTCTACAGTGATTTACGTGAGACTATCAGGTGTGTACCGACTGATGACAGGCTGATACTCACTGGAGATTTTAATGCCAGAGTTGGTTCGGACACTGAGAAATGGAAAGGCGTGCTAGGCAGTCATGGAGTAGGCAAGTGCAATGGTAATGGAGAACTTCTACTTGCACTATGTTCAGAGTACAACCTTGTGATAACCATCACTCTATTTAAGCACAATGACACACACAAGAAGACATGGATGCACCCAAGATCCAAGCACTGGCACTTGATAGACTACATCATAGTAAGGCAGAGAGACATAAGGGATGTATTGGACACCAGAGCAATGAGAGGTGCGGACTGTGGTACTGATCATGTTATGCTGAGATCTAGATTAATGATTTGCAGATGAAAACAGCACTGCAGGACGGGTGCGAAGCCACCACGGAAGCTAAACACTAGTGCACTGAAAGGCCAAAAGAAGCAGGAAGAACTTACACAGGAAATGGATGAAAACTTGAAAGACTGGGACAGCAACAACTCAGAGAATGACATGGAAGAGAAATGGGCAACACTGAAGGATACGATGTATGAGACTGCGAGTAATGTATTAGGCCACCCTGAGAGGAAACATCAAGATCGGTTTGATGAGCACGATGAACATCTGAAGAAACTACTTGAAGCAAGGGATACAGCTAGGCAGGAAAACCTACAGTGCAACACAAGGTCAAAGAAGAAGAAGTACTCAAAGGCTCAGAGTGAGCTACAGAAGTACACCAGAGAGATGAAATCCAACTGGTGGGATGAAAAAGCAGAGGAACTTCAAACTGCAGCAGACAGGAAGGACATGAAAACATTCTTCACAGGTTTGAGAGAAATCTACGGCCCTAAACCAAGAGGATTGATCCAACTAAAGGCTATGGATGGTGAAACGGTTTTGCAGGAGAAAGACAAGATCCTGGACAGATATGCAGACCACTTTGACCAACTACTAAACAACCCTGCAGATCTCACTGAAGGGGCTAAAGAAGCTCTAGTGCAGGGACCAGCTATATCAAGTCTGGATGAACCACCAAGTCTTGATGAACTAATGGCAGCTATCAGGACAACACAGGATGGTAAAGCTCCAGGAAGGGATGGAATTCCAGCAGAAGTGTGGAAATTTGGTGGTGTTCAGCTGACCAACTGCCTGCACAAGCTCATCCTAGAGATATGGGATGCCCAGAAAGTACCTCAAGACTGGAAGGATGCAAGTATTGTGCTTTGTTCAAGAAAGGCGACAGGAAAGATTGTGGAAATTACTGAGGTATATCACTCCTAGCCACTGTTGGTAAGATTCTCTCACGTGTACTACTTAACAGACTCAATGAACACATCTCGCAGAATGTAGTACCAGAAACCCAATGCTGCTTTAGAAGTTGAAGAAGCACAATGGACATGATTTTCTGCTTGAAACAGGTTCAAGAAAAGTGTATCAAACAGAACATGCCGCTTTATGTAGTCTTCATAGACTTCAGTAAAGCCTTTGATACTGTTTTGCGACAAGGACTTTGGCAGGTACTCAAGAAATATGGCTGTAAAGAGAAGTTTGTCAGCCTGATCGAGGCACTCCATACAGGTATGCAAGCAAACGTGGCAAAGAGTGATTCAGTATCTAAAGACTTTTCAGTAAGCAACGAGGTGAAACAGGGGTGTGTGCTGGCGCCTACACTCTTCTCGCTATATCTGGCTTGAGGTGGCCTTCAAAGACACTTTAGAAGGAGTATACATTCAAACAAGGAAACAAGCAGACTTGTTCAATGTGACACAGTTTAAAGCCAAGAGTAAGACATCAATAAAGGTAGTAAGAGAAATGCTCTTTGCCGACAACAGTGCTCTAGTTGCACACAGTGCGGAAGATATGCAATCTTTAGTGGAGAAATTTGCAAGAGCAGCTAGCCAATTCAGCCTCAAAATCAAAATCAAGAAGACAGAGTGCCTTTATCAACCGCCAAAGTTCCAGTTATCAACATCACTCCCAGAAGAGATCAGCATTGGTCCAGAGCCACTAGTCAAGTGCAAGAATTTCAAGTATCTTGGGAGTACTGTTTCAGAGAATGCTAGGCTAGAGGATGAACTATCTCTCAGAATGGGAGGAGCAAGCGCTGTGTTTGGTAACACAGACAAGATAACCAACATAGAAGTGTTGAAATGAGCTGGTCTACCATCAATGGAGGACATGCTAATACAGACAAACCTGAAAACTCACAAAGATCTCTTCTTCAGACAGTGGCGCTCATTGATAAATTTTTGTCATTATCAGACTACTCTATTAACAGGGGTAAATCAATGGTCTTATCTATAAATTGTAATTTTTCAAATATATCCACTGTTCCAATACAATCAGGTAATATTAAATATTTAGAAATAGATATTTCCCCTAGGCTCTCAGAGTTATTGCAACTAAATTACATTCCCCTTTTAAAAACAATACAAGATGACCTTACGCGTTGGAGGGCATTAACTAAATCACTAATGGGAAGAGTCGCAACCGTTAAAATGATGGTCCTTCCTAAAATCAACTATTTATTCTCAGTGATTCCTACCCAACCATCTATTGCCTGGTTTAAGTCTCTAGACTCAAATATAAGTAAATTTTTATGGATGGATAAACCATCATGGATCAGTTTAAAAACTCTTCAAAAAGCAAGAGTGCGGAGGTTTAGATTGACCAATTTTTAAAAATTACTTCTTAGCCAATAGACTGCAGTTAGTTTCTAAATGGACAAACTCAACCCCTCTAGGAAACCCATGGTTAGATGCTGAACAGGCTCTCTGTGGGTTGCTAAAAATCTCTGACTTACTTTTCATGAGTCCCTGTATCAAATGCCATAACTGTTTTAAAAGCATTAACATCAGCTCCTCTCTGACAGCCTGGAGGAAAATTTTAAAAATAGCAGGGTCTTCACTTGTCCCTTGCAAACTCACGCCCATTTGGAATAATCCTGATATCCTGCAACAAAAGAGGATGTTAAACTTTCCACTATGTTATGAGAAGGGAATAAAAAACTTAAAACACCTTATTCGAGGTGGAAATTTTATCCAATTTCAGGAACTAGTGTCACAGTATGACATCAATGATAAACAGTTTCTTAAATACCAACAGCTTAAATCCATAATAAAAGCAAGATTCAGTCTTAATCAGACAGATTTAGAGATACCAGTTAAGGTGACAGAGTTTCTAAATCTTCGTTACCCTAAATTGATATTGAAAATACACAGACTATTATCAAAACTGGATGAGTCAGTATCTTTTCCAAAATCAAAATGGGAGACAGACTTATCAATCAATAAGGATGAATGCTTCTGTACACAAATATGTTTAAACACTTTTAAGATGACTAAAAACTCTAATTTACAACTCATACAGTACAAAGTTCTACATAGAACTCATTACACAGGACAAAGGATGTTCAAAATGGGCCTGAGTCACACAAATATCTGCTCCTACCGCACCAGTTATATGCATGCTATGTGGTCCTGTGCACTAGTCCAAAAGTTCTGGCAGAAGATGTGAAGACTTATTGGCATGGCTTGGGTATTGTATCCCATCCTCACCCACACTGCATACTAGGTGATTTAAGTGAAATAAATATAGAGGCAAGGATGTCAGACATGGTTCTCACTGCCTTATGCATCACGAAGAAAACTATTCTCATGAATTGGAAATCAAGAAATAATTTATACACAACTCACTATAATAACCTACTATTGTGGGGGACACAATACACAGGTCTGGCGTTCTCTCACACCCAGAAGCAGGAGGAAACACGAGGACAATGGACCGCGTGAGGAAGCTCACCGGGAGGTTCAGACTGGGCAAAGTTTAGACATCTCCCAGGGAGGGGAAAATTAGCATGGAGTCAGCTAAACAAAGATGTGCCTTTCGCCACCTGCAGCAGCAAGTGGGCTCGTGAATACGCAGGTGGCGAATATATTGTAAATTAGGTAACAAGTGTTATGATAATTGCATCATACAATTCCTTTGTACATACATGATACATAATAAAGTGGTGCCTGTTTATGTTATGTTAATGATGTGCATTGTCTGACAATCGGAATGCTAATGTGCCACACATTCTCTTTGTCCATGCAACAGGTATAAAAGAGCTATGTACAGGGACCTTATCAGCACAATAGCTCAACCGAGTTATGAAGCGTGTTTGCTGTACGTTGGAGAAAAATAAAGCTTTGTGTCATTACAGCTCGTTGCCCTTGCCCATTTCTTTTTCTCCACACTATCAGATTATATATTAGCCTGGAGAGAATGTCTGCCTCCTCAAATAACCAGCTAGCTGAATTCAATTCTCTCTGGTCCCCGCTTATTAATTCAATAACCTGAGGGGTGGCAGGCGGTGGTTTGCTCTCCTTGTCACCTCTGGCGGCTAGCTGCACCCTGACCATGAGCGGTTTCTGTGACCCACTGGGGCCGGTGTCCAGGGAGCCTGTTCCGGGGTGGCTGTGTGTCTGGCCTGGGTGGGGGGGGTGGTGGGGGGGAGTAAGCTGCGGGGTGGGCCAGAGGGGTGGTCTGTGGCCCCGGGCCAGCTGGCCTTGCCTCCCGGGTAGGACTGGGTCTGGCCCTGGGCCCCTGGTGCTGGGGGGGGGGGGGGGGGGTTCCCCTTCTGGGTCGGGGTCAGGTGTGCACCAGTGGTTTGGACCGGCCCCGGCGCATCTTTGCGTGGCGGGGTCGTGCCCTCCCTGGGGCCCTGGCAGCGCTCTGGGACTGGTGCCTGCATCCTGGAGGGTCGCCCTCCCCGTCCTCCGGGGCCTGCGGGTGTGGGTGTGCGTGTGTGTGTGTGTGTACATGTGTGAGTGTGTGTGCACATGCAGCTGCGCGTGAGTGTGGGTCTGAGTGGGTTCTTGGGTGTGTGCACGTGCGGATGTGGGTGTGTATGTGTGTGTGTGTGTTGTGTGTGGGCATGTGGGGCTGTGTGTGGGTGTAGGTGGGCATGTGTGATGGTGAGAGTGTGTGTGTGCACATGAGGGTGTGTGTGTGTGTGTGTGTAAGGGTGCGGATACCTGTGGGTGGACATGTAGGGGTGGAAGATGAGTGTGTGGGTCGGGGAACCTCGTTGGGTGGCGGGGTGGGGCGGGCCATCTAGTGACCTGGGGGTTGGCGATTTGGGGCCTGCTTTTCCCGGCCGCCCTGCTGTTGTGTCACGGGGCGGGGCACTTTGTCGCATTGCCTTTGGTATCTTTGGTGCCAGGTATGTGTGGGTGCTCGGGGGTGGTTGGGGGGGGGGGGCGTTGGTGCGGGTTAGCAGCCGTGTTTCTGTCAGTTTGCTCCGGGGTGGCTGTGGCCGCGGGGCAGCCTGCTGCTGTCGGTGTGTGTCTGGGGTGGGTGGTTGGTAGGCTTGCGATGGGTGCTCAGGGATGTTGCTTGGCATGAGGGGCACCGTATGGGTCTGGTCCATTGTTCGCTATTGTGATTATTGTTGTGTATGTTCGTGTGTGCAAGATGAGTAGAAGTGGGTGTGGTTGCTCCATCATGCTTGTGGTGGTGGGAGAACCGGGGCATGACGCTGGTGAGTCCTGGGCTGCTCGACCTGGCGGCCCTCACCCTGGATTAGGATTTGGGGGCAGCGGTTGGCCTCCTGAACCAGTTTGTGAGCTGGCTTCTGAGGGGGGACGGGCTCCCTTTTGGACTGCCTCCCTCCCAGTCTTAACCCCCCCCCCCCCCCGCCCTAATTCTGGGTGGAACATACATCTTCTTGGATACACTTAAGGTTTTGGGGTGGCAGTGTGCCGCACTGTGTCGGTGAAGGGGATACCACTGTCTGCTGTGCAGTGGGGCTGCCCTCATCTCAATTTTAATTGCATTTTAAACACTGAGGACTTGGGGGGATGGGAGCTCTGCTGCCTATCGCAGTGGCTAGTGGTGCTCCAACCACCATCCCCCCAATTTTAACTGCACTATGGGAGTTCACAAACCTGCACACAATCACATCATGCAATTGACACACATGATTGTGTGTCATGATCATGATATGTGCAAGGTGGAGGGGGGTGAGGGTCTTCCCCCACCCCTGTTGCCCTCCTTCTGCCGGGGGCCTGGGGGCCCGGCGGGGGGCCTGGGACCCATCATGTTGTCAAAATCCCTGGGTGCTGCCGAATGAATAGATGCAAGTAAGGGAGTGAGTGAACAAGAGGGTAAGAGAGAGTGAGGGAGTGATAAGCGGAGATGGTGGGTCAGTTTTGTGTGGCGCTTTGCATGTCGGATGGCATTTTGGAGCACCTGCGGTGGACCGCTGATCAGTCGCTCAAGTGGGCGCTGGGGGTGGTGGTCTGCTTCTGTGGCCGCGGCCACCCTGGGGTGGGTTAGCAGGGTGTTGGCTGCTGGCCTGCGCCGGCAGTCTTCTCGGCTGCTGCCTGGCACTGGTGCATGTTCATGCTCGCTGCATCTGCATCTGCATCACGGTCGCCCTAAGTAGTAAGGGTGAATAAAAGTGGGTGAGTGTGTGGGGGAGAGCACTAATGGATGTGAGTTGATCAGAGCGTGAGTGAGAGTGCGTGTATGGGTGAACATGAGTGAGTGTGGGTGACCCTGACGGCAAGTGGTAGCGAGACTGAGTGAGTACAGGAGTGAGAGAGAGTGAGTGGGTCTGGGAGTG
Source organism: Pholidichthys leucotaenia (assembly GCA_020510985.1). Lineage (NCBI taxonomy): Eukaryota > Metazoa > Chordata > Actinopteri > Cichliformes > Pholidichthyidae > Pholidichthys > Pholidichthys leucotaenia. Next base: position 32,692,029 of record CM035844.1, read on the forward strand.
CGAGTGTGGGATTGAGTCGGAGAGAGGGTGAGCGACAGTGAGTGAGTGCATGTGGGTGCATATGAGATCATGAGGGTGTGAATGTGTAGGAATGAGTGTGTCTACTAGTTGGGAGGTGCTGGATTGAGGGGGTAGTGCCTCTTGGCTACATAGGCTCCCCTAGACGGATGGGGGTCGTTCTTTGGGCGTGGTGGTACATGGGGTGTGCGGCAGTGGTGCTGGGGGTGGGGACGCTGGCCTCCTCGCACCTGGGGCCCGGGGGCTGGCGTTGGCCCCACTGAGGGGGTGGGGGGCTGGCGGGCCCAGGGAAATGGCCTGCCACGCCAGTGGCCTACCTCCCTTGGCCATCCCTCCTGGGGCAGATGCCTGGCTTTCCTGGGGCTTGTTGGCCTCAGACATTTGCGCCCTGTGGAGGTGGGTGGCATTGCCTTGTCTGCTCAGGGTTTCCAGGGAAGGGGGGAGTTGCTGCAACCGGCTGCCCTCTTCGTATGTTTCCTGACAAACCACTCATACGCACACACTTACTTTGCATGCGCTCTCATATACACGCACACGGATGCACACACACAAATGTTTTCACTTGTATGAATGTCACAGATTTGACCTTTATATATGTCACCAGATGCAAGGCTGCATGTGGTAAAATAATAAAGAAAATAATAGTAACAGTTTGCTTCCTAAGGCTTAATGATTTAAGAAAGATATCAAGTACGTGGTTTTCTTTTTTTGCATTCATTGCTCTGCATTGGAATGATATGAACTTGATATTAGGTGGTGCGGTGGCACAGTGGTTAGCACTGTGCCAGCACAGCAACTCACCCTTGGCCATGGGATCCCTGGTTCGATTCCAGCCCCTGACCAACAGTGATCTGTGTGGAGTTTGCATGTTTCTCCCCGTATCTGCATGGGTTTACTCCTGGATTTCTCCGGTTTCCTCCCACATGCCAAAAAAAAAAACCATGCAGGTTAGGTTAATTGGAGACTCTAAAGTGGCCCTAGGTGTGAATGTGTGTGTGAATGGTTAAGGGATAGCGCCGTACCGTGGCTGCTTCATCCATCCAGGTGGATGCCCTCAATTTCCCCTCTGGGGATCAATACAGTACACAAAATTAAAAAAAAAAAAAATATTAGCAGCTTCAGCATGCATTAATTTTTAAATTATCACAAAATATAAAGTAGATCAATAAAATTTTGAACAACTGTCACAAAAGGTCTGCACGTGTTAAGTTAAATAACAAGCATTCATGGCATGACAACAGCATGAGCATTTTAATTTGGGGGTAAAATGAACAGCTGCGGCTGTCTGTATTTACCCTGACATTAAAACACCCAGGCACAGTGTTGTGGTTCTTTGTGGCTCTGACTAGACTCTACGTCTGCTCTGAGGTAAATTTGATTATGTTCAACATCTACATGAACAAAATGTAGCTGACTTTATTGTGGTGGAAACATTGATATATCTCAGAGCTTTTATTTGTTTACAGCGTTAGCATTTCAGCAGCAGAGCTAACTAACGGAGCTACTTGTTATGTATCAAAAGAGTGAGACATGAGCCATTCTATGCCGAGCAACGAACTGAACTTTATTGACACAAGTTGTACTTATACACACTGGCTGTAGCCCGCCTGACGTCACCATGTTGTGTGCCTGGCACTGGCTATGGCAAGCTTCACAGGCCAAATCTCCACACAGCATCCCCACTTTCCTTCACAAACTGTAGAACCACATCAAACAAGCCGAATAACCTCTCCCAAAAATTTAGCAAATAAACACCCCAAAAACACATGCATAAAATAAGAACTTTACATTTTCAGTAAAACAATTAACTAACTGAGCATCTGGGTGGACTGCCAGCATGCCCCTGTGTTGAGGTGGATTATTCTGCCACCTAAAGATCAACACGTTCTAGCAAACCCAGTCCAACCACAAAGTCCTTCAGGTATCTTGGCCTCTGACGGGTTCTCACCAAGTGCCTCACAGAAGGAGGTCCTGCTCCAGGCTCCGTCGGCCGTACCTGGGCGCCCCCCAGCGTCCCATCAGTCAAGCCCTAACCAGTGTCCGTCTCGTCCGCTGCAGCTCCCCGATCCTGGGCCGGCAACAATTTCCTGAGGTGGCTGGAATGCCACCGTGACCCATCCGAGAGCCGGAACGTGTCTGGGCCCAGCCACTTCACAATTTGCAGTGGTCCCATCCAGAATGGCTGCAGCTTATGCGTGCAGTTGATTCTGACCCAGTCAAACACACCGAGTTCATGAGTCCTCGCCCTATGCTTCTTGTCGAAGCACTGTTTCATTCTTCGCTGTTGTTCAAGGACCCGGCCCCATGATGGTTCTGTGCGGCGGGGGCGGGGGGTCACAGGGGGTCGCAGCCGAGCCAGGGGCAGATGTAACTTGCATCCCAGCATAAGCTTCGCTAGAGAACACCCCGTCGTCGCATGGGCCGTCGCCCTGTAATGGAGGAGTGTGTTCTGGAGGACGTCAGAGAATCTGAAGCCATCCGCCAGGTGTGCTTGTAGTCCATTCTTTAACATCTTGTTGAAATGCTCCAAACCCCCATTAGTTTGAGGATGATAGAACATGGTTCTAATGTGCTCCACACCTCTTTCCCCCCAAGACTCCTCAAACCCCCCCGGAAATGAACTGTGGACCATTGTCCATAGTAATGGCACTTGGAACACCCCACCTAGCGGAAAGTGACGAGAGGAAACTGGTGACCACGTCTGTTGTGACCAAACTGGTGGGCAACACCTCCGGCCATTTTGAAAACAGATCATAAGCCACGAACAGGAAACGGCTGTTCGTGGGGGCTGTGTGTAACTCGCCGCAGATGTCCAGTTGGATGTGCTTCCAGGGGCCCTCCGGGTATTGTAGCGGTCGCAGGGATGGGGGAGGCGGTACCTCAGTTTTCCCACTCTCCAAACACGGTACACAGTTCTTTACCATAATCTCAGTGTCCTTGTCAATACCTGGCCACCAAACTGAATCCCTACAGCGTTGTTTCACCCTAACCACCCCCAGATGGCCCTCGTGGAGCATAAGCCAGAACACAGCGACACCAGAACCAATGTGCAATGTCCTCCCGCCACGCGCATGTCATTCCAGCAACTCAGTTTGTCCTTGACCCTATAAAATGGTGCCAGGTCACCTTGCACCTTCGTGGGCCAACCCCCCGATGAACGAGTGCAGTTGAGACAAAGTTGGGTCCCATTCCGACTCCGCCTGGAGTTCCTGGAGAAACACCATGTTCCAGAGGGGTTCATGCAGTGCATTGATCAGGTCTGCCTCCAGGGAATCACAGTCATCAGGTTGTGCGGTGTTAACTGTGGCAAGGGACAGGAGGTCTGCCATCACGTTTTCCCTGCCTGGGGTGAACTGAGTAGTGAAGTTGTAGGCTCACAGTCTTTCCGTCCACCTGTGGATCTGCAGGGGTCTGTGTCCCGAGCCAGTCATCTCCAGCAGGGTCGTCAGTGCCCTATGGTCCGTGCGTTGGGTGAAATGGTGTCCATAGAGGTATATGTGCCACTGTTCACACGCCCAAACACACTCGAGCGCTTCTCTCTCACCCACTGCGTACCTCTGTTCCACCAATGTGAGGGACCTCAATGCAAATGCCACCGGGTGCTCCGTACCATTCTGAAGTTGAGACATGACCGCCCCCACTGCCAAGCCAGGCACATCACAAGTCACAAAAGTGGGGCATTGCTGGTCAAAATGGGCCAACACCGGTGGGGAGGTGAGTTGAGATTTCAGTTTAGCAATCGCTGCTGAGCAGGCCGGAGTCCACTGCCACAGAGCATTCTGCTTCAGGAGGACTCGAAGAGGTTCAATAGTCTCTGAATAATGGGGAATGAAACGTCCGTAGAAATTTGCCATGCCCAGAAATGAAGAAATTTGTGCGGGCATCATGGGGTCCGGAAGTCACAGGACCGCCTCCACGTTTGAGTGCAGGGGCCTCAGGCCTTCAGCAGATAGCCAAAATCCAACAAACTCAATGGACTCAGATGTAAAGATGCACTTTTCCCCGTTCAGCGTAACCCCGTGTTCCAGCAGTACCTCCATCACTCATTCCAAACGTTCGTCATGTGCCACCCATGACGCGTCGTGCACCACAATGTCGTCCAGATACACCACCACACACTTGAGGCCGGCGAGGATCGTGGACATAATTTGTTGGAAGTAACTCAGCGCCGAACTCAGGCCAAAAGGCATGCAGGTATATCTGAAAACGCCCATGTGGATCACGAACGCCATCAGGTTGTGGCTAGCCGGGTGGAGGGGCACTTGTAGGAAACCCTGACAGAGGTCCAGTTTCAAAAACACCCTGGAGCCGCTGAACATTGCGATGAGTTCTTCCATCATGGGTAGTGGATATTTATCTGGAATGATCACTTCGTTAACCGTTTTGAGGTTGATGCACGGTCATGCTCAATGGGGACTTCGCATCGCTCGAATCCACCATAAGCAGCACGTTGATTCCGTCGAGCTGCACAACATACCATTTTAGCAGCCAATGCCTGGCACCTGCTACACATACAGAGGCTACACCCACGGGTCTCGCATCCACTGTCTCTTTGGTGGTGGTGCAAACCCTAGCCAGGTGTTTAGCTTGACCGCAGTTGTAGCATTTTTTCCCCTTAGTGGGGCAGGCAGATGAGCCCATCCGGTGAGGAGAAGAGCCACAGCCACCACACAGTCCCTGGGCTCCCTCTCCTGCCCGTGCCGTGGTCCGCCTCTGTGTGGAAGTCCACCCCAAGTAGTTAGCTGGGTTGTTATCAGCCTGACGTGGAGAGGGAATTTGGTCGGCGGTTGTGTGGACTCACCCACTTCCTGGCAGCGGACGAAGAATTTGCATCTCCGCGCCATGAGGTTACACTTTTCAGTTAAGCACCTGTCCATTAGGCTGAAGCACTTGCCTAAGGAGTCCGTACTGCCCAGTGCGCGAAGCACTCACTGTCCTTCTTTGGCCAGGCAATGAATCAGGATGCTCTTCCGTCTTTCTTCGTCAGCATTGCTCAGGCCAGCCGTGATGATATAGGCATCAAAAGCCTCCAACCAGGGGTGCCACGGTGTGGCTGGCACACTCGGCGACTCCAGGAATGGCGGTAGTGGTCTTGCATACGCCCCCATGGTTTAATCCTCAGTCACCAAATGTTATGTACCAAAAGAGCGAGATGTGACCCATTCTATGTCAAGCAACCAACTGAACTTTATTGACACAAGTTGTACTTATACACACTGGTTGTAGCCTGCCTGACGTCACCATGTCGTGCGCCCGGCGCCGGCTACGGCAAGCCTCACAGGTCAAATCACCACACAATACCACTGTCTGTGATGCCACTTTTTAAGGTCATCTTCTCATTTCTCCATAGTCGTGAGAAGTGGTATGATTATATTACTCTTATTGAGGTGCAAAAGACCGTGTTCCAGCATTTGTGATGCCGAAGTCATTGTTTTTTAACAAGGAAAAGTGTCCCGATTCAGTGACAACCCCACTTTCTAAACTAGTACCGGAAGTTGCACCCATAATTCACGCAAGGCATCATGGGGATGAAAAAAAAAATGGGGGCTAGGAATAAGGTGGATAGGTTTTCAATGTATTAATAATCATGCTCACTTTCTATTTCTGTTTTCTTTAAAGGAATCCTTGCGTTTGGAGTTAAAGAATCAGCCACTGTAAATAAAGTATTTACCGCCATTAACATCTTAGTACTGCTGTTTGTTATCCTCATTGGCTTCATAAAAGGGGATATCACCAACTGGTACATCAAGGAAGATACCTTTCTAATTGGATATGAGTATGGCCTCCCTTTTTCTTTTTGTTGAAGATACTGTACATGCTGTCTCATTAAAATACTCATAATGACAACAGCATATGGTGTCTTTACAGAAACTGCACGTCCCTTAATGAAACCGGCAGAAATGGCAGTGGGGGATTTTTCCCCTTTGGTTTTACAGGCACTTTAGCAGGAGCAGCCACTTGCTTTTATGCATTTGTTGGATTTGATTGCATTGCCACAACAGGTACAATTTACAAGATGATTTCTTTCTGTGCCCCTCTTAAAGCAAAGCCAGCAATAAGGATGAGTCACAGAGGGGGAGTAAAAGCACCTGTATCTCTGTTAATACAAACTAGTGCATTACCCGTAGAATATACTGTAAATACTCCTGTCTGAAGGTATTCCAATTAGGCTTTACAGACCCAAATGTAGGCTCTGTTTGAAAGTGGAATACAAAGAGTTGTACTCCACGTATATGTAGGCAATGACACGTTAGACTTTGACAAATATGAAAGGAACTGAATGCCACTCAGATTTATCTGATTTTGTGAATATTAATTACAGAATACCTAATTATTGAAAACAAATGGGACATCCAATATTAGCGACTATTTTGGTTCCCTTGTTTATTTGTTTGTCAGATCATTTGTTTGTGTGATCTTCTATAACTTCTATTCATAGTAGTGTTTCTTGTACTTTGGGGAATGGGAGTTGTTCAGTCACCATTATAATTATTTTAGTTTATATCACTGTTCAGTGATGGAGTTAAGTACAATATTGAATTTCTTCTCTGTATCGTCAATAAACTCACGCAGTACTATAACAGGACATACAGCAGAAGGACCCGTTTGACTGCAACTGTTGCACCAATGGTGTCAATTTGTCAGTAAATATTTAACTAAAAATGATTTATTTTGTTAATGGGCATTTTGTGTCCTGTTTGGTCGTCAAGTCATTCCGGCCATTCTGCTCCACAATCATGACGGTATTATTATTAAGTTTTTAATTTTTAGATACTCGTGCGGGAGGAGCACCATCAGCAGTGTTGCCAACTTGGCGATTTTGTCATTACATCTGACGACTTTTCAGCCCCCTTCAATTACTTTTTTTTTGTCAAAAGCGACTAGCGATAAATCTAACAACTTTTCCTGATGTTATCAAAGACTTTTCTGGTGTTTTGGACACTGACATGAAAGTGCACGATTGCTCTGCAGTTATCCTCAACAAGTAGTGGGTGCACTGTTGCCAGCTCCTCAGTAAGAAAGTAGCTATTGGCTGTCCTAAAAGTCGACAAAAGTCGAAAAATGATGTCATCACCTAATTTGCATAACTGGTCATTTGCATGTAATTGTAATGGACTGTAGTAGAGAAGAATCATGTCACAGGAGAGACAAAAAGTGAGTAAAAAAACACCCTAAATGACATGATTTGGTACTTAGACCCAGGAGCAGACAACAGACTCGGTTAGAATAACAATAATCTTTATTGAAAGTGTGTGTGTGTGTGTGTGTGTGTGTGTGTGTGTGTGTGTGTGTGTGTGTGTGTGTGTGAGTGGATGCAGAGCGGGAGTGTAGTGTCCGAAATAATGAGGAGGTGAGGTGACATTTATAATGTTTATTGCTAAGAACGATAACACACAATGGGAGACCCTACCCCTACCGTGAGTGCGGGAGTATGGCAAGGAAGCCGGGGGTCTCCTACCTCAGGCTTTTATAGTACAAGTGGCACCACCTCCCAAAGGCGGGGCATCACCCCTCCCAGCCTAGGGCACCACCATACTAATATATTATATAATATTCCTATCCTACACCACCCCCCCTTGAAAAAACTGCAACCACACTAATTACCCAACCAATAAATGTATACCCGAATCACACTCTAATACAGGAGAACAGGCCTATCCATTCACACCACACTGGCTCAGTGGAACCCTCCGCTATTTAAATGCAAGAGTCTCTGAAAGAAAAATGAGCCACTCACCAAATTAAAACAATCCCTTCAAAGCAAAACACATAAGAAAATAGACACAGAAAATGGCTGTACCTGTCCCATAAACTCACAGAATACATACTATATACATGTAAACAGGGAACTCCCCAAAATAAAGACAAAGGAAAAACACTTTCACACTATGGGCAATAATTACGCCATTCATACCTAGGTGATACTACACCACACTCACAATAGTCAAACACACACACAAACACAACAGTGGTCCTGTGCTTATCTTATATGACTCACCCTATTACAGTGGAATTATGTCCCTAAAGATACCACCAATAGCCATAAAGGCCCAACTAGTGACAGGGGAATCAACACAGCAACTCCTGCTGGAGATAAAAGTAAAATACAACACTACAAAATGTGAATCACTGTACACCCATACCCTGACCAAATGGTAACACGTCACCCCACAGGTCACCCCACAGTAAACACATCCTAACAGTTGCAATTTCTCTCTTTTTTTTTTAAACAGAACAATTAACAACAACTCAGAACCGAGTAATAAATTTCACAATAGACACACTGTTAGCCCCATGCATTCAACCCGGGTCTTTCAAAGCCCCCCCCCCCCCCACCCCTGGAGTGTCCATCATGCGGCCCACTTCCAGAGCGTCTCCGTTTTGTTGAGATTGGAGACGGACTGCATCGATGCCCCACTGTGCTCCGACGTTGCAGCTCATTGGGATGCCTGTTTGACCCATCAGTCAGCTTCAAGTAGCCATCGCCACCGGACTGGACCACCCACAGATCATCCTGTTCTGCTGTCCCGATTCTGGAACTGCACACCCAACCAAGCCAAGGCTCACCCCTAGGGCGCACGTTATCACCCTCACCCAGGGGAGAACTCACTGACTTCTTCTGTCTTCTGCGCCGCGATTTGACTCAGTTTATGACTCAGTTCATGTCCCTCGCCTTGGTTAACGGCACGATTGGGGTCTGTGCCATCTGGTGTTGCCCCGGACACCAGATAATGGTACGTTGGAGCGGCATAAGTCACTGCCAGCTCAACAGTGGCATCCAATCGGCCACCGGAACCCTGTAACTCACGCTCTCTGGACCTTTCCGCCTCCACAGAGATCAAACCATGCCGTGCGGGTCTGTCCTCCCCTGGACCACAAACACTGGCATGGGATCCCCATCTAAACGGCGCGCTATGGTGTCGGCGGTGTCCCTCTTCACCCGGAATGGGCCACCCAAGTCCCACACTTCGTCATCACATCCCACATAAAAGGGCCGGTCCCACAAACCACCACCTGCCCACTCCTCCACTTCACCGTAGGAAATGGTGAAACCAACCCCGTAGAAAATGTCACACCCCATTAGGTTATTGCCTTCCCGCGACACCAGGAACTCATTAGCGTAGATAGAGGCTCCTCCGTACTTCACCGACAGCCAAACTGAGCCCACGACATCCAGCGGGTGGCTACCATAACCATAACAGGTGATGTTGGTGCTGCCAATTCTGTAGTGGGGAAAACACCGTCTTACTGTCGCCAAGTTCAGGATGGAGACTGCTGACCCCGTGTCCACCAACAGTGGCACCGTTGTCCCGTCCAGCATAATGTCACAAACACTATGTCTGTCAGTGTCAGGCGAGACTGTGTGAACCACCGTAGGGGTCTTCTTCTTCGGTGTTACCTTTGCTGGGTCCCGTTCCTCCTTGGCGAAGTTGCAGCAGACTCTGGTGAAGTGATGGAGCAGGCCGCACCGTCCACAATGCTTGCCCCTCGCCGTGCACTCCCTGGCTCAATAACAGTGCTTAGCGGATCCGCAGCCATAGCATTGTGGTGTCCCTGGGGTGGACCGTATTTTGATGATGGCCACGTACTCATCGTTGCTGCCCTCGTCCGAATCCAAAGCCAGAGCCGTCCAATGTGCTCCGCTCTTCAGAAGGGCTTCCTTGTGGCCAATGTGTTTTGTCAGCTGCTCCGCTGCCTCGTGCTGCCGTGCTAGCTCAATGGCTGCTAACAAGGTCAGCTCACCAGCGTGAGTCAGCAGGCGAACCTTTGCCAAGGAGTAGGCCACGTGCTCAGCCAATTGGTCACGGACCATCTCCTCTTCCAAGGGCCCAAACCTGCATTCACCCGCCAACTGCCGGAGGTCTGCCATGAGTTGCTGGACCAATTCACCAGGCCGTTGGTGCCGTTGCCAGAACTGGATGCACTGCATGATGATATTGTCAGGCGCTCAAAAGTAGCCAGCCATGAGCCTCACCACATCATCTAACATGTCACCTCCTCCTAGAGTGCTGAGGATCTTCTGGCCCTCCATGCCCAGGTTATGGACAAGGAGAGCCCTCGCACATGTCTTGGTTAGGTCACTGAGGTCCATCGCGAGTAAATAATTTTGGAAGGTCGCAAACCACCTGGTCCAAGGGAACAGCGGCTCTCCCAGAGCTTCTAAAAAAGGTCGAAGGGTGGCTGCAGCTCTCTCCATCTCCAATTATCCTTGTCGCCAAATGTAGTGTCCGAAATAATGAGGAGGCGAGGTGACGTTTATAATGTTTATTGCTAAGAACTATAACACACAATGGGAGACCCTACCATGAGTACGGGAGTGTGGCAAGCTTTTATAGTACAGGTGACGCCACCTCCCAAAGGCGGGGCATCATCCCTCCCAGCCTAGGGCACCGCCATACTAATATATTATATAATATTCCTATCTTACAGAGCTGCATGGAGGAATCTGATCAGACCTAAATGAAACAGTCATTGTCGCCCCCGACAGACTGCTATGGTGATGATGATGAATGATGATTCCTATCCTACAGGGAGGAGTCTGGCAACCCTGCAGAGAGGAGAGAGAAGGAGATGTAAGTTATTTTGTAGCACACAGATGAATTTGGTGAAATAAATAATAATCTTACGGAGCTGGGAATGGTAGGAGTGAAACAACTTGCAGCCACGTTCTCTCCAGGTTGCCGTAGTCCCGTGAAGCTGAGGAAGTGCCAGTGAAGATATATACATTGCTCAGTGCAGAGTATTCCTCAACTGAGGAGGGAAGGGAAAAGTTCAGCCTAGTGCTGAGGCACTTACAAGATGCTGGCGAGGAAGACGAGCCTCCAGCTCATGGAATAAGATAAGATAAGATAAGATAAGCCTTTATTAGTCCCACAACGGGGAAATTCCAGGATTGCAACAGCACAGGGATAGCAACACTCAGAGCAACAATCAGAAGGCAAGAAAAAACAAGCAAGCAAGAGCAGCTAATATACATATGTACATATTACTATAAAATATATATATACACACACACACACACACAGACACACAGTGCAGAGCATTGTAGCTGGATGGAATAAATATATGAATATATGAACACACAGTGCAGAGCATTGTAGCTAGATGGAATAAATATGTAAATATATAAACACCCACAGTATGGAGCATTGCAGCTAGGTGGAATAAATATGCAAGTATATAAACACACACAGTGCGGAGCAATGTAGCTAGATGGAATAATATGTAGATATATAAAAACACAGTGCGGAGCATTGTAGCTAGATGGAATAAATATATAGATATATAAATATAAACACACCCAGTGCAGAGCATTGTAGCTAGATGGAATAAATATGTAAATATATAAACACACACAGTGCAGAGCATTGTTGCTAGGTGGGATGAAACAGCATAACCGTCTATTTAGTTATCCTACATGGTATGATTATGTGCCCATACATATTCTCACCCTCCATAGCGACCGGTATGTTCCTAGTTGTATGCCGGAGAGGACCATTGTGTAAGTCTATTGCATCTTTTGCATTCAAAAAAAAAACAAAAAAAAAAAACTATTAGTTTGTCACGTCTTTTTGCTATCTCTGCGAGCAGCCCTGCTTAGGTTGTACAGTCTGACAGCCGTTGGTAGGAAGGACCTACGAAACCTCTCGGTTGTGCACCTGGGATGATGTAGTCTGCTGCTAAATGAGCTCCTCAGTGCATCCAGTATGTCCTGCATAGGGTGGAACTCGGACTCCAGCAGAGATGACAGTTTAGCCACCGTCCTTCTCTCTCCTATCTCCTCCATCGGATCAAGGCGTTGCCCCAGGACAGAGCTAGCTTTCTTAATCAGTTTGTTCAGTCTCTTCCTATCGGCTGCAGTAATGCCACTGCCCCAGCAGACCACTCCAAAAGTGATGGCTGATGCCACCACCGTATCATAGAATGACTTCAGCAGCGCCCCTTGTACACCAAAAGACCTGAGTCTCCTCAGCAGGAACAGCCTGCGCTGTCCCTTCTTGTAGAGTGCGTCAGTATTGTGTGACCAGTCTAGTTTATTGTTCAGATGAATACCCAGGTACTTGTAGGATGTCACCATCTCGATGTCTGTTCCCTGTATATTTACTGGTGCTGTGAGGGGCTGCCCATGCCTGCGGCAGTCCACCACCAGCTCCTTAGTTTTCCTCGCGTTGATCTGGAGGCAGTTCCGATGGCACCAGTCCACAAAGTCCTGGATAAGCCCTCTGTACTCAGCTTCATCTCCGCTGGAGATGAGACCAACGATCGCAGAGTCATCAGAGAACTTCTGTAGATGGCAATGTGTTGTGTTGTGTGAGAAGTCCGCAGTATAAAGAGTGAACAAGAAGGGAGCCAGCACCGTTCCCTGGGGGGCCCCCGTGCTACTGATGATCGTGTCGGAAACACAGTCCCGGGTTCTCACAAACTGAGGCCGGTTCGTGAGGTAGTCCAGGATCCATGATGACAGGTGCTGGTCCACCCCTGCGCGCAGCAGCTTGTCCTTCAGGATCATCGGTTGGATGGTGTTGAAAGCACTGGAGAAGTCAAAGAACATGATCCTCACCATATTCCCGGGCTTCTCCAGGTGGGACAGAGAATGGTGAAGGAGGAAGATCACCGCATCCTCCACCCCAATGCCATGCTGGTAGGCGAACTGGAGTGGATCCATCGCTGGTTCCACCAGGGGGCGGAGATGAGCAAGGAGCAGTCTCTCCAGGGTCTTCATCAAGTGGGACGTCAAGGCCACCGGTCTGAAGCTGTTCAGGTCTTTGGGGTGGGAAGTTTTTGGTACAGGTACCACACAAGATGTTTTCCACAGCTGTGGTACCCTCCCCAGTTTCAGGCTCATGTTGAAGATATACGTCACAATCCCACACAGCTGGTCTGCACAGGACTTGAGGAGCTTTGCGCTGATGCCGTCCGGTCCCGACGCCTTCCTCGCCTTGATCTTCCTCAGCTCCGTCCTCACCTGGGTCTTGGTCAGGGTCAGGATGGGGGGCTGTGTGTTGGGAGTGGGGGGGGGTGTCGGTGGAGTGGGGAGTGGGTAGCAGGACTTGATTTCTTAGAGGCAGCAGTGGTTGTTGTGCAGACAGGGGGGAGGGCGGTTGGTCAAATCTATTGAAAAACAGATTCAGGTTGTTCGCCCACTCCCTGCCCCCCGTGGCCTGGGGGGGAGGTATTCTGGAGCCCCGAGATGGTTTTGAGGTTTCTCCAGACCCCGCTGATGTCGCTCTGTTGCAGCTTGTCCTCCATCTTCTTCCTGAAGCTGTCCTTGCCTTCTCTGATCTTTCTCCTCAGCTCCCTCTGTACGGACTTCAGCATCTCCCTGTTCCCCGACCTGAAGATCCTCTTCTTCTCTCTCAGAAGTGTTTTTATCTCAGGGTTGATCCAGGGTTTGTTGTTTGAGTGACGCCGTATGGTCTTGGTGGGAACGGATTTGTCCACACAGAAGCTGAGGTAGCCCGTGAAGGTGTGAATGAGGCCATCGATGTCCTCACCATGTGGATCGCAGAGCTGCTTCCAGGCAGTGGCTTCAAAACAGTCCTTTAGAGTGTCCATTGTCTCCTCAGACCATAACTCCACAGTGTGCATGGCCGGAGGTTGTCTGTGCACTAGGGGTTTGTACACCGGTCGGAGATGAACCAAGTTGTGATCCGATCTCCCAAGTGGGGGGAGTTGTGATGAGGTGTACGCCTCCTTAGTGTTTGCGTAGAACAAATCCAGTGTTTTATTGTCTCTAGTGTGGCATGTGACATACTGGGTGAAAGTGGGCAGAATGGGAGACAGTGAAACGTGGTTGAAATCGCCTGAGATGAGGAGAAGAGCATCTGGGTGTTCTGTCTGCAGCCTGCTGGTTACTGAATGGATGACGTCACGCGCTGTCCCAGCGTTCGCCGTCGGATTTGCATAAACAACAATGCAGATCACGTGTGAGTGTTCTCTCGGGAGATATGTAGGCCTCATGCTAACAGCTAGCAACTCAATGTCTTTGCTGCAGTGTCGTTGTTTAACAGTGATATGTCCCGGTCTGCACCAGTTGTTGTTAACATACATGATCACTCCACCGCCCCTAGTTTTGCCACTCTCTGGTGTTCGGTCAGCTCGTATCGTGTGAAAACCCTCCAGCTCAATGTTAGCATCTGCTGCTAGTTCAGTTAGCCACGTCTCAGTAAACAAAAGGAGAGAGCACTCCCGGTAAGTGCTATCATAACGGGAGATAGCCGCTAGCTCATCTAACTTTCCCAGTATCGACCGTACATTTCCCATGACAACAGATGGAAGGGAGGGTCTGTACCTTATATTTTTTGTCCTCCGCCTTACTCCAGCCCGGCAGCCGCGGCGTTTTCGCCTCAGTTCTCTCGGTATGTCGAGTTTTTCCAGTGGGACCGGGTGGCGGTTAAATGCTAGCAGCTCTTCCCTGTTATATCGTATCCTGCTATAAACAGTGGCTCCGTCCACCGGCTCAGGAGACATTTGGGATGATCTGTGTGTCCGTGATATAAGTGGGGTGAAAAAAAAAAAGTGATCAAAAGAATGAGTCCTGGTCTGCCGCCCGGAGTACGGTTGGTCAGCCAGAAGGATGGTCCACCTGTGCACAGGTAATAAGGACAAGCAGAGGATGATGCAGGTAGATGAAAACAGGTTTGAAGGCTGCTTACGGTTTGTAGAAATGGAGACGAAGCTCCCAGCTGATGAGGTGAAGATAAGACAGGCATAGAGAAGCTCTTTAGTGGAGTTGGAGCGTTGACGTCTCTATAAAGGCTGCCTGATTAAGGAGCACAGGTGCGAGTGAAACCACAGCTGTAAAACATAATTCGTGAGAGAGGGAAAAACAACACACAGCTCGGATCACCACACTAAATATGTTTAGAACTACAAATTAACTTTCTTCTGTTGATTCTTGGTTTGTTTGTTTTAATTTTGCCATTTAAATAGGCCATCACTTCTTAAAATAACATCATGACTTTAATGCTTTGTCTAGACCCACATTACATAAATCAGTTTCGTCCTGCATTGTCAAATATACAATAGTTTTGGCATTTCTATGGGCACCCCACCAAAAAAAAATTGTTTTGATTTACGTGAACACCCACACATCACTAGAAACTGAAGCTTGCTCTTACCTGAGCAGCTCATACCTCCTGGGTTAGCTGGCTGGCTGGCTCCTCCTCACTGTCTGTCACTGCCAGTCAGTCACATCAAGAGCACTCAGCTCATGTTTCTTTACTGTACGAGCACCACAACAAACATAAAAAGTGAACATGAGTTTGATCTCGGAGGAAAAAAAAGAAGAGTCCACCAGCACTGACACAGACGCTGGTAAGAAAACAAAGCAACCCTGCCAGGGCGATCACCGTAGCTTTATCTCCCTGCCTTGGCGTTATACCGTTCCGTGTACATTTAAGGGATGGCTTCAACCTGTTGCTGGGAAGAAGGCTAAAGCACTTTGCCACTGCTGCAGCATTCAATTGGTATCAGACATTGCAGTTCTGAAAAAAAAACCTATTAATTTATTGTACAGTAACTGCAACACTGCTGCTGCAGGAGGCTAATGTGAGACTGACCAAGACTGCCTGTGATTGCTTTGGGAAGGGGACAGGAGAGTCTCACGGTACCACCCACTGCTTGATGAGGATGATAACTGCAGAGCAATCGCGCACTTTCACGTCAGTGTCCAAAACACCAGAAAAGTATTTGATAACACCAGCAAAAGTTGTTAGATTTGTCGCTAGTCGCTTTTGACAAAAAAAAGTCGTGGGGGGGCGGGGGGGCTGAAAAGTCGTCAGATTTAACAACAAAATAGCCAATCTGGCAACACTGAGTGGTATGAGGTATGAGCTGATCGGGTAAGAGCAATCTTCAGTTTCTGATGATGTGTGGGTGTTCATGTAAATCAAAACATTTTTTTTTGGGGGGGGGTGCACATGGAAATGCCAAAACTATCGTATATTTGGCCTTTTTAATAAGTTTTATCGTATATTGTATAGCCCCTAAAACTATCGTATATCTAGCAACACAACACTGTGCAGCAGTTAGCTTAGCTGCAGTCAGAGAGGAGATCCACACCACTTGGGTCCACAAAAAACAATGACCCTGCATTAGGGCCAGACTAGTTACCATCATTTTCTTACATTGCCACTACAGTTTTTTCTGACTCTTTTTGTTAATATCGGTTGTTAATGTTGTCCAGTTAAAATTGTCATACAAAAAAAGGTTTAAAATGTTATCCACCTTATTCCTAGGCTCCATGATGCCTTGCGTGAATTATGGTAGCAACTTCCGGTACTAGTTTAGAACGTATGGCTGTCACTGAAACAGGACACTTTTCCGTTTTAAAAAACAATGACTTCAGCATTAGAAATGCGGGAACACGGCCTTTTGCGCCTCAAAAACAGTAATAATCATACCACCTCCTACGACTAGCTAGGGATAGGAAGATGACTTAAAAAGTGGCCTGGTAGACTGTAGCTCTGTTTGTTAGCGCAGCTATTAAGATGCTAACGCTGTAAAAAAAAATAAAAGCTCTGAGATATATCAATGTCTCTGTCACGCCGCGGCATTCATCAGTGGCGCCACCTGCTCACGCACCTGATCATCATCAGCGGCGAGGGATAAAGGCCGTCTCGCCCGGAGCTTCGGCCTGAAGCCGTCAGACTTCGTTCCTCACCATTGTGAGTCATCTACAATCTTCAGCACAATTGTTTGGGTAAGAAGCCTTACCTTCTCTCTCCAGTCTGCTCCCCTGTGCACAGGTGGATTTCCCGGTGGCGGACGTCTTCCCTCCAACGCCTATTCCTCGCTGCTGCACCAAGCTCTCCAGGTGGCTGTCTCCCGGGTTTCGCCCCTTGCTGTGCCAGCTATCCTGTCATCCAAGTAAGTCCTTCTCTTGCCATAATCCCTCCTGTGTTGGTGTATGCCCGTCACCCTCTCCCTGTGCTTTCTCCATAGGGTTGCCCGGCTGTACGGTCACCTGCCTCTGTGCCTGAAGCAGACGCCGCCACCAACACATTTACATCCCGCAGACACGCACTCATTCACGCCTGTTGTTAATAAACTATTTGAACTACTCTGAGCCTGTGTGTGTGCGTCTCCTGAGCCGTGCGTTATGTCAGTACGGCTTCAGCAGAGCAGCTCGGCAGACGGCGGGCTCGCACACCGGCTTACCACTCTCGAGGCTAGAGTGGATCAGATTGCTTATCAACAACAGGTGATCCTAAATCAATTGGTAATAATTACTAACCGATTGGACCGCCTGGACCCCCAGCAGCCGTCCCCCCCGGCTCCTCAGGGTGGCGCAGCTCCTGCTGTTCCTGCGGCCGTCCAGCCAGCTCCGGTGGCACCGGCCCGGCTCACACCAATTCCGACCCCCGCTCGCTTTAGCGGAAAGCTCGGCGGAGCGCGGGGGTTTGTGATGCAGTGTGAGTCCGTGTTCGACCGTGTGCCCGGAGACTTCCCCTCAGATCACAGCCGAATCGGCTACATAGGGAATCTCCTGGAGGGGCGCGCTTTAACTTGGGCCTACGCTATAATGGCGAGACCCAGTTATGCCACCCTCACCTATGCCGAGTTCGTGAGGCGCTTCCTGGAGGTTTTCAATCATTCTCACTCCGAGACGGTCCAGGTCGATCGGCTTCTCGCTCTCCAGCAGGGAAGCCGGTCGGCCGCGGACTATGCTATCGAATACCGGGTAGCGGCGGAGGAACTGGGCTGGGAGGAACGCTCCCTCTGCGGCCTGTTCCTCCGCAGCCTCAATAGTGATCTGAGGGATGAACTGGCTGGACGGGATATCCCCGGAACGCTAGCGGAGCTAACTTAACTGGCCATCAGCTTGGACAACAGGCTGCGCGAGCGCTCCTCAGGACGGAAGCCGTCTGCTTCTCGCCCTCGGGGAGCCTCGCTGCGCCTGCCCCAAGCTCGCCCCCTGGCGACGCCGCCACCATCGCGCCCCGAGGAGTCGGAGCCGATGGTGACGGGCTGGGCAAAGCTCTCCCCAGCGGAGAGACAGCGCCGCCGTGAGTTGGGTCTCTGCATGTATTGCGGAGACAGTCAACACACGGTAGAGCTTTGCCCACAGAAGCCAAACGGCGGGGTCCGCGAGTCACTGTAGGGGGCCTCGCGGACGTCAATCGGCAAAGTCCCCTCACCCAATTGAAGCTGCCCATCCGTTTCTGCCACAATCCCATTGGGCACCTCACCCACGCACTGGTGGATTTGGGCGCAGAAGGCAGCTTCATTTCACACGGCCTGGCAACCCGATTGGGCATCCGCTGTCAGGCACTAAAACACCCCATCTCCCTGGTCCATCTCTCCCGTGCCTCCCTTGGGAGAGTTTCTCATCAGACCATTCCCGTCCCAGTCATCATCTCAGGGAACCACCGGGAGGAGATGGTTTTTTACGTCCTGCCCAACTCTGTGTCGCCCGTCATCCTGGGGTATCCCTGGCTACGCCTCCACAACCCTGTCCTGGACTGGAGGTCAGCTGGGGTATCGGCATGGAGTACATTTTGCATGGGCACCTGCCTTCAGTCCGCTGCCTGCTCCCCGTCCGCTGCTCCCCCTGTGACGGACACAGCACCTCCGGACCTGTCTCTGGTGCCTCCGGAATTTCACGACCTGGGTATGGTATTTAGCAAGACGAAAGCTATGTCTCTTCCCCCGCATCGGCCCTATGACTGTGCTATCAACCTCCGCCAGGGGGCTCCCCTACCTTCTGGTCGGCTCTACAGCCTGTCTGCGCCGGAGAAGGAGACGATGAATACCTACCTGAAAGAATCACTGAGCGCTGGGATTATTCGCCCATCGTCGTCACCCGTGGGGGCAGGGTTTTTCTTCGTTGGGAAAAAGGACGGATCCCTCCGCCCCTGCATAGACTACCGAGCACTCAATGACATCACTGAGAGGGACCGTTACACCCTGCCCCTCATGGACACTGCCTTCCACTCCCTCCAGGGGGCGACCTGGTTTACCAAGCTGGATCTACGCAGCGCTTACCACCTCGTCCGGATCCGGGAGGGAGATGAATGGAAAACAGCCTTCCGTACCCCGAACGGCCACTTTGAATACCTGGTCATGCCGTTCGGGTTGACCAACGCTCCTGCCGTCTTTCAGCGCCTCATCAATGACGTCCTCCGGGATTTCATCGGCCTCTTCGTGTTCGTCTACCTGGATGATATTCTTATCTTCTCCAGGTCCAGGGACGAGCACCAGGTCCATGTGAGGTGGGTCCTCCAAAGACTGCTGGAGAATCGGCTCTACGTGAAGGCTGAAAAGTGCGAATTCTACGCTAGGACCACATCCTTCCTGGGATTCATCATCTCTCAAGACCAGGTGCTCCCAGACCCAGAGAAGGTGAAGGCGGTGGTGGAGTGGCCTATTCCCGCATCCCGGAAGAAGGTGCAACAGTTTGTTGGCTTCGCCAATTTTTACCGCCGCTTTGTCCCAAATTTCAGCTCGATCGTCGGACCACTGACCCGCCTCATGTCCCCGAAGGTCCCGTTCCGGTGGACCGAAGAGGTCGCTGCTGCCTTTAAGGCACTGAAGGCGGAGTTCTCCTCCTCCCGGGTCCTTCGCCAGGTCGACCCCGCGCTGCAGTGCATTGTGGAGGTGGACGCCTCGGACACGGGAGTGGGAGCAGTACTATCCCAGCGGTCGCCTGACGATGGCGCCAAACGACCCTGCGCCTTCTTCTCCCGGCGCCTGTCCCCGGCGGAGAGGAACTACGATGTGGGGGACAGAGAGCTCCTGGCCATTAAACTCGCCTTACAGGAGTGGCGCCACTGGCTAGAGGGGGCGGACCTGCCATTCGTGGTCCTGACGGACCACAAGAACCTAGAATATTTACGATCTGCCAAGCGCCTGAATGCCCGCCAGGCGCGCTGGTCTTTGTTCTTTGCCAGGTTCCGCTTTTCTATCACCTTCAGGCCAGGCTCCAAAAACGGCCTGCCTGACGCCCTCTCTAGGCAGTTCACCCCCGTGGAGGCTGAGGAGACACCCCACACTATCCTGCCCAGGTCGTGCATTGTGGGAGCCATCTCCTGGGACGTCGAGAACAAGATCCGGAAGGCGCAGGAGGTGGAACCTGATCCTGGCGGCGGACCGGAGGGAAAACTGTTCGTTCCATCTGCGGTCCGAGGAGAGGTCATCCACTGGCTCCACACCTCCTGGCTCACCTGTCATCCCAGCACCTCCCGGATGATCAGCCTCCTCCAACGGTCCTTTTGGTGGCCAGGCCTGCGGAGGGACGCAGCCCGCTACGCCCGGGCTTGCCCAATCTGTGCCACCAGCAAGTCGGGAAATGCCCCTCCAGCGGGTCTGCTCCAGCCCCTGCCCGTTCCTGGCAGGCCCTGGTCGCACATCGCGTTGGATTTCGTCACCGGACTCCCCGTTTCCAACTCTTTTGACACCATCCTGACCATCGTGGACCATTTCTCCAAGGCTGCACACTTTGTTCCCCTGCAAGGTCTCCCTACCGCCCTGGAGACGGCGGATCTCCTCGTCCAACACGTGGTCAGGCTGCACGGGATTCCGGTGGACGTGGTCTCGGACCGGGGCCCCCAATTTTCATCCGAGGTTTGGAGATCTTTCTGTAACGCCATCGGAGCCAAGGTGAGCCTCTCCTCCGGCCATCACCCCCAATCTAACGGGCAGTGTGAGAGGACCAACCAGGAGCTGGAGGCTGCGCTCCGCTGTGTGACCAGGTCCAAACCTACGTCCTGGAGCAACCATCTCGCCTGGGTTGAGTACGCCCACAACACCGCCCGCTCTTCTGCAACAGGGATGTCCCCCTTCAAGGCGTCCCTGGGTTACGACCCCCCGCTGCTTCCAGCGCAGGAGAGCGAGGTAACTGTCCCCTCAGTTAGGGCGCATCTCAGGCAGTTCCGCTCCATCTGGGCCGCCGCGCGTCATGCGCTTTTACGCACAGCGGAGCGCAACAGGACCGTGGCGGACCGGCACAGATGACCTGCCCCGGCGTACAGAGTTGGGCAACGAGTTTATGTGTCTACCCAGGACGTTACATTGAAGGGCGAGAGGAGGAAGCTGGCACAGCGGTTCATGGGTCCGTATCCCATCACCCGGATCATCAACCCGGTGGCTGTGCACGTGGCTATTCCCCCCTCCCTCCGCATCCATCCCACCTTCCACGTGTCAAAGGTGAAGCTGGCAGTCACCGACCCCCTTTGCCCTCCTCCTGCAGCGCAACCCGCGCCCCGGATGATTGGTGGCCATCCGGCCTGGTCCGTCTCCTCCATCCTGGACTCCCGGCGCCGGGGTCGTGGGTTGCAATACTTGGTGGACTGGGAGGGCTATGGGCCCGAGCATCGACAGTGGGTGCCCCCGTCATTCGTGTTGGACCCATCGCTTATCGCGAACTTCCACCGAGCGCACCCGGATAAGCCATCGCCAGGAGGCGCTGCTAGAGGGGGGAGTACTGTCACGCCGCGCCATTCATCAGCGGCGCCACCTGCTCACGCACCTGATCATCATCAGCGGCGAGGGATAAAGGCCGTCTCGCCCGGAGCTTCGGCCTGAAGCCGTCAGACTTCGTTCCTCACCGTTGTGAGTCATCTACAATCTTCAGCACAATTGTTTGGGTAAGAAGCCTTACCTTCTCTCTCCAGTCTGCTCCCCTGTGCACAGGTGGATTTCCCGGAGGCGGACGTCTTCCCTCCAACGCCTATTCCTCACTGCTGCACCAAGCTCTCCAGGTGGCTGTCTCCCGGGTTTCGCCCCTTGCTGTGCCAGCTATCCTGTCATCCAAGTAAGTCCTTCTCTTGCCATAATCCCTCCTGTGTTGGTGTATGCCCGTCACCCTCTCCCTGTGCTTTCTCCATAGGGTTGCCCGGCTGTACGGTCACCTGCCTCTGTGCCTGAAGCAGACGCCGCCACCAACACATTTACATCCCGCAGACACGCACTCATTCACGCCTGTTGTTAATAAACTATTTGAACTACTCTGAGCCTGTGTGTGTGCGTCTCCTGAGCCGTGCGTTATGTCAGTCTCCACCGCAATAAAGTTGGCTGCATTTTGTTAAAATATGTTGGACATAACCAAATTTACCTCAGAGCAGATGTAGAGTCTAGTCAGAGCAACAAAGAACCACAACACCGTGCTTGGGTGTTTTAAATTTGGGGTCAAACGTCAGATCTGTGACATTCATACAAGTGAAAACATACCTGGTGCTGCTGTGTCTGTACCACCGATCACACAAACAATCCTTTAGTTTTCAGTGCATGATCTACTCATTGCTGTTGAAGCCCCAGATTTAGCTGTGCTGATCTGTGAGGAGCCTCACACCATGAACACCAGCAAGAACCAGAACTAGGCAAAAACATTAAAAAAAATACAAAAACTACAAGTGCTGAAATTAGCTGCCACTTGAGTGCAAAACACGTATGTGGACTATACATTAAAATGAATTTGGAAAAACTTTTAAAAACACTATTTTAAATGCCCCTGCTACTCCACTCTTACTGACTGATTTAACACTACGTCAGCCGAAATCAGAAGCTCCGCCCATAATCATTCCTACACCAGCGCCCTCAGGAATAAGGTGGATAGTTATGGCAAAAAATGTTCATGTTTTATTGTGACTTGTTGTAGGCTCCTAAGTGGAGCATAAGGTTAGCAACTAAACCCAACTTAAAAAAATAAATAAATAAATAAGAATAAAAATATAATTAAAAAATAATTTAAAAAAAAAACTAAGTAACTCTGCCAGAGTGTCTCTTTTGAGTCACTTTGCCGATCCCAAGCCTGGATAAAGGAGGAAGGTTGGACATAGAGCTAGCAATTTCACCCACATAACAGTCTTTTGATTAAATTTGAAATTCTAACATTTAACAATGCAGGACAAAATTGATTTATGTAATGTGGGTTTAGACAAAGCATTAAAGTCATGAAGTTATTTTAAGAAGTGATGGCCTATTTAAATGGCAAAATTAAAACAAACAAACCAAGAATCAACAGAAGAAAGTTAATCTGTAGTTCTAAACATATTTAGGATGTTTTTTACTCAGTTTTTGTCTCTCTTGTAACATTATTCGTCTCTACTACAGTGTCCATTACAATTACATACAAATGACCAATTATGCAAATTAGGTGATGACATCATTTATCGACTTTTGTCGACTTTTAGGACAGCCAATAGCTACTTTCCTTACTGAGGAGTCGGCAACAGTGGCCATTGGGGACTCGCGGTCCTGCAAAGGACAGTGGTACCACATGGGTGAAGCAGCAGTCGGGATTCCCGTCTACCACTGACCGGGCAGGCTGGCCTGGGCTTCCCGTGAAGGATCGCAGTCTGCCGGTGTTCTATATTTCTGTGCAACTTATCGAGACGTGCTACCCTGCGTTTTTGTGCATGCGCCTACATCTTCGCGCAGGTGCGGACTCGTGTACATAAGCTCTGTTTCCACACTCATCATTTCATGCTACTGTAAACGTCAAACTTTGGAAAGTTCCTGTACAGAAGATAAAATTATGTTGTTAAGTTGTCTTTTGTCTCTACAGCTATCAGAGTTGTGAACATAAGCTCCGTCATGTCATGCTACCGTAAACTAGTGATGGCCAGATGAGGCTTTCTGGAGGACTTGAGGCCTTTCATCAAAATGGCTCATATAGATGAAGCCTCATGTGAAACTTCATTTTCTCTACTAGGCCATCTAGTGGACAAAACGTATACAACATGCAGATGTACATCTCACAATCTTATTGTTATTGGTTTGTGTATTTTTTCATTTCAATAAATGCGCTGTCTTTTAAGAAATATCAGTGATCATAAGGGAAAAAATAAATAATAAAACTGAGGTGACTACAGGGAATGTGCTTGTACTACTTATCCATTTATATTAAGAAATACTTTTCAACAGTCTAATACGGTCTTTCCCAGTACATTCATCTCTGTCCTTATTGTCATGCAGGGCACAATAGTGCCTCAGCATAATGATGTGTTATTGTTGTATCCAAGCTTTTTGAAACACAACAGACACTTCACCTTGCAAATAAAAATAAAATTACATGAATGACCCAGCTGGGATTCGAATCCTAGTCTCCCACTTGTACAGCACATGCTTCACCACTAAGCCATCACGTCAGTTAGAATAAATATCCACTATTTGCGGAAAATACATCAATAGGAGAAATGCACTCAAAATGTTCCCAAACGGGAGAAGTCCGTGTTTTTGGTGCTGGCTCCATGTGAAAATTGGCTGTGACAAATCCCTTACACAATCAAACATGACAACACAAAATGTGAGGGATGGGAATTTCCATTGTGTATCACTGCTTACTTTTCATGTTGCTTGCAAAATCATGAATGGCTTCCTGACCCAGTCACATAGTACGACGTCAATGTTATGCATGGAAACAGGCTGGTATTAACAAGATGGCGGCCAGGTTGGTCATGGGACAGACCGGGATGGGCACTACCGGTTTCCGGCGGTGACGCCACCCTAGGTATAAAAGAGTGGACGGAAGAGGCTCTGCTTTTTTTGTCGTGAAGCCACCTGGCCAGCAGGAGAGTGCTGTAAGCCTCTGTCTATAGTTAAGTGTTATATTTAATAAACCCTGTTAACTGAGTTGAGACTCACTTTTCATTTCTACAATTATGGACATAACAGTCAACACATATGTCAGCAACACACGCCTCAAAACGCGTTTCGCTAAATATTTCCTGGATAAGCTCGGAACACCCTTGAAGCTCCGGAGCCTGCTGTCCCATCACTACCGTAAACATTTATGTGTGTTTTTGAAACAAATGAGCCTAAGCTCATGAATGGTCTCTAGCCTAATGCTGGAGATAAGCTCATCAGCAGTCAATGACCTGAAGCTGTGTGTGTATTTAGTCAAACTTTTGGGAACAAAGGAGCCTCAAGGTCGTGAACAGTCTGTAGCCTAATGCTGCAGAAAATACTTTTTGTGTCTTCTAACCTGCACACATGTGCTGTAGATATATATATGAAGAATACAGTGTCTTCGAATTCTTCTGACTTGTAAACATTTTTGAAACAAATCAACAGAAAAGTAATTTATGATAAGTGGGTATTGGAAATTAAACAATAAGTAAATTATATTGTTTGTAGTTAATGAAAATAATGTTTCAAATACAGAAATGGGAATTTTTAAAGTTTATGATAAATTTGGCAATCAGACGTAGCAATGAAATTAAGGAAAATAAAATAACTGAACTGAATATTATGGATTAATTAAACACATCAAACATTTATATGATCTGCAGAATATACACAAATCGTACTGATAAGCAACGGTAGCAGTTTTTGACAAAGTAGTATAAATCGATAGACACTGCTGTCGATCAGTGCTACCGATAGCATTTTTCGATAGGGCAGCACAAATCGACAGAACACCGGTTGGGCCGCTGCTTCTCCCAGCATGTCCTATGTTGGATACAGTGATATTCTTTGTCAGACACCGCAACCCTGCTGGCGCTCCTCATGTTCTCCACATACTGTACGCCGAATTATCCTTTAAATCTACGCAATCACGGCAACTTTATGGTATAATTTTTTAAGCATTAAATCTTCAGTATTATCTTTTTCTAGTCAAATTTGTCACTTTTCACTTCCTTGTTTTGTTTAGTGAACACTGTGGTGACTGACTGGTTGTGATGCCACATTTATCCAAGCAGCACAACTTTATCCAATCCCTGCCCACATTTCCTGAAGCCAGGGCATGAGACAGAGTGGTGACAGAGCGGTGGATAAACTTTTACTGATAAAAATTACATGTTCTGACTGAACAACTCCATACTCTGGGATGCACACCCTCGTAACCTAAGCAAAGCACTTATAAAATCTGAGGTCAGTCTGACAAACAGTTTGAGGGATATGTGAGGAACACACACACACACACACACACACACAGAGACAGAGATTCCTTGCATTTATAGATAGATGTACTTTTTCCCCATAGGTGAGGAGGTTCAGAACCCTCAGAAGTCGATCCCTCTCGGGATTGTGGCGTCCCTCCTCATCTGTTTCTTGGCTTATTTTGGTGTGTCTGCTGCTCTGACTCTTATGATGCCATACTATTTACTAAGTGTTCAGAGCCCACTGCCCATAGCTTTCACATATGTTGGTTGGGACCCCGCAAAGTATGTGGTGGCTGTCGGATCCCTCTGCGCACTCTCAACAAGGTATGAAATACAACACTGGACCATTCACAAACGCAGTACAGTTCTGCAAATCATGTCAGATTAAGTTTAATTTGGTTTGATATAATATAATTTAATTTTGTTGTCTTATTATTTATGTATAACACACCTTAAATGAGGTAGTAAAATAAGTGGAACAGCAATCGCAAACAACATAAAGTGGTTATTTCCCCCCTCACAGCTTACTTGGATCAATGTTCCCAATGCCACGTGTTCTCTTTGCCATGGCCAGGGATGGACTGCTCTTCAGGCCTCTCAGCAATATGAGTGAGCGACAGAGTCCTGTTGTAGCTACACTGGTGTCAGGGGCTGTCGCAGGTAAATTATTGTTGAGAAATCATTCGTGTGATTGGAGCAGTTATGAGAATGAAAGAATGAATGAACAAGGTCAGAAAAAGGTGTCCATCAGGCACTGTATTAAGGGTCCAATACTGTGCATTTTCCATGGAATAATTTAAAGCAGGGGTATCCAGTTATGCCATGGAGGGCCAAGACCCTCCAACCAGTGTCTTCAACAGCAGATTCCACTGAATTTCTTCCCACTGATTGCTGATAAGTGAAAACACCTGCTGAAGAGACTGGGTAGAAGAGAAAACCTGCAGGGCCTTGGCCCTCCATGGCACATGATTTGACACCCCTGATTTAAAGTCTTGGCATACTCAAGGACATATTTATGTAGAGTTAAAAATCAAAAATAATTTCTTTGTTGTTTTACAGCTTATCGAAAAAGCTGCCTGTAAAGTCAGCCCACTTTTAAAGGGGTCATTGATTGCACTTTTTTCTACATTTCAACAGCTCACACATCTTAATGAAATGTTTGTGATATATTTTGTTTAAACTTTCTTTAATTTATTTAATTATTGTTAATTTTTTTTCCCAGTCTTTCTGAGAACGGCCTGTTTAAGTCTGTATCACGTTAAATCTTCAGACCGGATTCAACTCCATCCTGCCTCTTACATCACTATTGCTAACATTAGCTGGATAGCCTTTATCTTGGATGTATTCTGAGCCAAATATGGGTTGGGTCAGCCCCAGGATCTTTTGTGGCACAGGTGAAGAATTTCTGTAAAACTCCTTACATTTGTTGGTGACCAAGAAATGTCTTTTTAACAGTTTAGCGGGGGTTCTCCACTTGCGCCCTTGGAGATCCCAGGGCCAACTGGGTCAGGGCCAACTCGATCTGTTACACCTTAGCCAACCAACATTTGTCTTAAAGAATGAATTAAGTAATGCATCACTGGTTGACACTGGTGTGTTGTTTCAGTGGTTGATAGGATATGACTGGTCCCTGGAGTACAATTTGCACAGAAACATTGGTGAATGAGTGGCTAAACTGCTAGCTTCAAGGCAGCTAGCTGACATTAGCAGTCAGATCAGTGTTGCCAGAGGTACGATAATTATTGTTATTGTTTTTGTACGATAATTTTGCCCTCTGTACGATGTGCGATCAATACTTAAAAAAATCCCCTAATGTACGATAATTTGACCCCTTCATATGGCTACGGTAATACATTAGCAAACACAATCAGAATACGGATCCTATGCATACATACCATGTTTGTTTTTACGCATCATCTCATGTGTGTAGGCTGTGTAGAAAAGAAGACGAAAGACTTGTGTTGCAGTAGGAGAGAGGCAGCCTCGTATGGAGGTTAGTGATGGGATCCACACTTCAATGAAACGTGCCAAGTCAAGCTAAAAAGATCCGTTAGAAATAGTTGTACACCGAATCACTCAGTGCTGTACTGGAGCTCCATCTGTCTGCTACTCACCGAACTGAGAGTCGGCTGAACTGAGCAGGCAGGGCTCATTTGCTGCTCAGGCAGGGAATTCAGCTGCTGATTCTGGCTTCCAGTACAGCTCCAGTGAGTGATTCAACTAGTATCATTTGTGTACATTGTTATATGGGGATTTATTGTGAAGTGTGATGTGATGACGCCGCCTTCCTGTTGCGTCATCACACCGCCCTATATTACAGGGCAGCCATCATGAGGACTTCCTCTTGGGCCGGATGACTCCGCTGGGTGCAGTCTGTACGGTGTTTCTAAATTCCCTATTAAACAAGTGTTTAGTGATACTTCTCTGTCAGCCTCATTCTTCACCAGGTTTGTGGACATAACATTTGGCGACTGAGGATTAGCGTATGAAGGCGTGCGTCACACCACTCCATCCCTTCCTTGAGCTCCAGGGTGAGCCACTAGTGCCATGGCCTCATTGGTTCAAGGCCTTTCAAACGTACATCACAGCGCTGGCCCTCGGGAAACTCAATAAGGTGAGGGCACGTGCACTCCTTGTCCACAACCTGGGTATTGAAGGCCAATGGGTCCTACGGATGCTCGGCGCGTCAGACTCATTGAAGGACGTTGTGGAGCTGCTAGCTAACCATTTCACCACCGCAAACAGCGTGACTGTTTGGAGAATTCGCTTTTGCCAGAGACATCAACGTGTCGGTGAGTCTATCCACCAGTATGTCACTGATTTGAGGCAGCTTTGGGCCGCTAGAAGATGAGATGGTGAGTGACCAATTGGCTGAGCACACATGCAACGCTGGACTGTGTGTTAGGCTATTGATGGCACCTAATGACTTGACGCTAGCTAGGGCTGTCGAGCTAGCTCTCCAGTTGGAGGCCGCAGACAAGCTAGCTTTGGAGTTAAACTGGCGCCAGTCACAGAAGCTGCCAGAGCCGTCTGCCTCAGCTAATATTGCGGACCCTTATAGTGAGGATAGCTTGGATGAAGATAATTATGAAACCAATGCTGCCAGCCGAAGGTCTGTCCAGGGGAACCCCGTTTGCAGGGGTTGTGGGTCTGCGACACACCACCATAAAGCGAGAGAGTGCCCGGCTAGAGGGAAACGATGCAGTAGATGTGGACACTTGAATCACTATGCCAGGGTGTGCCATTTGTCTGAACCAGAGAGCCCACAGAAGAAATCACCCCGCCCGCCCCGACAACTATCCATTCAGTGAGTCCCAGTGCCAATGGATATACGTATTGTTTGGTGGAGTTCGACAGCATGGAGGTGCCACTGTTACTCGACATGGCGGCGGTGTGGTAAATGCTGAATTGGGCCACGGTGAAGAAGTTTTTCCTCCACCACAGGATTAGGAGTAACCCAGCGCCGTTGTATGGCTACTGTGGTAGCAGGCTGTGCACTGTCGGGACTGTGGAGCTGACTGTTTGTTACAAGCCTGAAGCGATGATTGACTTCATATTCCAAGTAGCGGCGCACAGCGATAACATCATGGAGTGTGACTTATTCTATGGACTGGGTTTCGCCATCAAGGACAGTGCTGGGAACAAATGGTCTGCTTGTGGCCGCTGGGCTTGCGGGCTCCAGTGGTTGAAGAGGACGTGGTTTGGGATGAGGAGCTAATGGACACCCTCACTTTCAAGCTGGCCAGTTCTCGCTCAGTGTCGGTACGGGAAAGTTTCAGTGCCTACACTTCGCAAGAGGTAGTTGGAGGTGCTGAGCATGATGGCGGGACACCCATGTCGACGAGCGACACCATGCTAGCACTGGACGCCTCCAGTACTCGGCCGCAGTTGGGTGGGGGGTCTGCTGCTACGACGGTGGCCACTGCTACATTCTTAGAAGAGGGCTGGGTACGACCAATGAGCATTGAGTTACCGCATGCTCAGCAGCAGCACGTCAGGCCGAGTAAGGTCCCACTTCAGGTTATGGACTTGGTTCAGGTTTAGGGTGATGAACGACCACGGTGAAGTTGGGCCAGACGACAGCCGATGAAACATCGAGCACACATAGTGGCAATGTTGGGAGCGGTGTGCTTCCGGTTGTCTGACGGCTCGATGAGGCACACTAACCAGCTGTGGCGAGTCGAGGAGGATGCTTCAGTTGGCGAGGCTGGACGAGAGTTGGTGAAGGTGGTTTGGGATCCGGGGTCCAACGTTCAGAAGATCAGCTTTTGCCCAGGGGGCCTGTCGCTTCCAGGGGCACACCTGCTGCGGGGCTGGCCAGTGTGCCCCCCCCCCCCGTCCCACCATTCTCCCAAGTGACTGTGGTGTGACGCTTTGATGTGTTTATAGTTCTGTTGATGTTTTGTGTTTAGTTTAGGAGCACAGCAGTTTTTTTTAGTTGAAATAAAGACTTTTAGTTATATCAGTGGCATTGTGCCGTGCGGGCCGTGCGGTAGTCCACCCACCGGTCCTTTTTTAGGTTTTTTTTGTGTGAGTGTGGTAGGCCTTAGTTTTCCTTAGTTTGAGTGTGATTGGGGTTCTAAATTAGGGTGAGTTCGATTTGAGTGAGTGGTTTTGGACCTTGTAAAGTGGGGGAGGATGTTATATGGGGCTTTATTGTGAAATGTGGTGTGACGATACCGCATTCCTGTTGCGTCATCACACCACCCTATATTACGGAGCAGCCGCCATGAGGACTTCCTCTTAGGCTGGATGGCTCCACTGGGTGCAGTGATATGTCTCTGCCAGCCTCATTCTTCACCTGGTTTGTGGACATAACATACGTTACAGCACTAATGCAGGCATGGCAGACTCAACAAGTAAGCAACATCACGAGCAGGTTGAGAAATGAATGGGGAGGGCAGACTCCAGTTTTACTGGGTGGGTCAAACCTGTTGTTGGCATTAGTACTAAAGCTTTCTGCCGCTGCAGCAACGTGCAAATGTCTGCAAAAATGTCACTGAATTGTAGTTCTCAGTAAAACTGAAAAAGGTTTTTGCTTCAGTTATCAGAGGGATTTTAGCAGTAGTTTAGGGGGATTGATTGTTTATTCCTATTGTATAAACAGAGTACTTCTCAAAATATTTATGAGGCAGGATCTTGATAAACGATGATTCAACAGAGGCCATATATAAGATAGTTAAGTACAACTGATATTTTCGGCTGTTCAGTACAAACTCATCCTGTACTTCACACAGGTAGAGGTGCTTTTTTTAATGGATCTGTTAGATTATTTAAATACTGTAAAATGCACGATCTGTGATAATATGTTACTGAAGCAGATGGTCCTGAGCCATGTCAGAATGAAAACTGGGTGTGTACGATAATTTTTCTCAAAATACGATAATTTTAAGCGTTGGTACGACAGTGGTGTAGTGAGTGTGGCATGTGTGTTTGTTGCCATACCCGCCCCTGGCGTGACGTCAGGCAGGCATGGCCCACTGTGTATATAGTTCTGTTCTCCATACTAAAGTGTGGTTGGTTCCCTGCATGAAGAGAGACTCCGACTCCTTTCCCCATACATAATATTTGGCGACGAGAAGAAAATTATGAGAGCGTATGGGCTACCTCAACCCCTGATACCATTTCTGGAGTACATGGGAGAGCCGGTGATCCTGTGGCCAAAGTGGCGGACCATGTTTGAGGATCACATTGGGGTGCTGGGCCAAAGTAGACTCGACAGGAGATGACGACGAGTGCTTGTGACCCACCATCTTGGCGCAGAGGGCCAAAGAATTCTCAGTATGTTGGGTGAGACGGAACGCTATGAGGATGCTGTCGAGCGGTTGGCCGAATTCTTTGCCAGGCAGACAAGGACCACAAAGCTGTGGGTGGTGGGAGTGTTGGTGCCAAATGAGGCTAGGCTAGTTAGCTTGGAGAAGCTAACGGCACATTCACTGTCTATGGACAAGCTAGCCACAAAGCTAGCTGCGTGCCAAAAGCGGGCTCCAGGCTACCAGCTAGGCATTGAGGTGGGACCGGGGCCACGAGTGGGGGACTCCCCGGTCACTGAAGATGGCGGGCCAGCCAAGAAGCGCAGAAAGGTACAAGACCGTAGCGCTGGTGAATTTGACGGCGCGGTGTGTGACGACAGCAGAGAGGGAGAACGGCATCAGGGGTCATCCCCGCAGCTGGCGGCAGGGCAGCGGGAGAGCAGGACCATGAAGGCTGAGAGCCCCAGGAGGCAAAAGTGGCAGTCGGGCACAAAGACAACACAGAGGAACGCCTTGGACGAGGGTGCTGGGAAGCAGCAATGAAGCGCCTGGGTCGGAGAGTGACGCCGACAAGAGCGAAGCTGAGAGTGCCGGGGGAGAGCAGCTGCAGCCGGGCATGGAGATGATGCAGTGGAGCCCTTGGGATGAGGGTGCTGAGAGCAGTGATGAAGTGCCTGTGTCGGCGAACGACGCCGATGAAAGTGGTGCTGTGAGCCCCGGGAGTCAGCAACAGCAGCCGTGCGCCATGGAGGTCGGGCAGTGTCTCTGTGTCGGAGCTCAGGCCACCCTGGATGTGGGTGCTGGGCGTTACAATGAGGCACCCGGGTCAGCGAGTGGTGCCGATTAGCAGGCTTTGGTTTTCCCTGGAGTGCACCCACTGGGGGCTGGAGTGGTTGGAGCCACGACAGTGGTGTTAAAAGCGGTTGGGAGCGGACCAACGAGCACGGAGGGATGGCGTGCCGGTCAGCAGCACTGCAGGTCCCGAGAAAAGAAGCAGGCGATGGTGAAGAGGGACACTCTCACTGGAGAGACTGTTGTTGATCCCGGAGGCAGACGCTAGCCAGCGGCGCACTTGTTGTGGGGCTGCCCTGGGCCTCCGAGCCTGTCTTATCTTCGGCGGCCAAGGGCGTGGATGCTTTGGGGTTGCCCTGGACCCCCAGGCCGGTTTTACCCCTGGCTACTGACGGACATTGGTGTCACATGAATCTGTTTTATCCTTTTCTTTAATGTCATGGTTTGGTCAGATAAAACTGAAACAGAGGAAATCCTTGGATCAGGTAGTCAGATGGTCCAGTCGTTTGCTTGGCGAGTCACAGCTGAGCCTGACATCCCTGTACACCAGACAAGTACAGAGGATGGCCGACTCGATTTTAAATGATGACTCCCACCCTTTGCACTGCAACTTTCAGCTTCTTCCCTCCAGAAGGAGGTTTGCTGTCCCAAAAAGTAGAACCCAGCGCTACAAAAACAGCTTTGTCCCTGCTGCTGTCAAAGAGTTGAACAAGCTATAAAAATTATATTGTACATATTTTATATTTACCTATTTTGTAAGATGTGTGCCTGTGTTTGTGTCTATGTTGAATGTAATTAGTGGCTTGTAAATATGGATGTCACCAACTGCAAAACAAATCTACCTACGGGTACAAATAAAGTAACCTGAACCTGAACCTGAACATAAACATTACAGTGTAAATATGTACATATTCTGTTGGTGTGCATGTGAGTATGGATGATATGGGATTATTTTATATATTTTGAGAGACATGGTCTGGTTGTTTTAGTTGTTTCGTGTGAATGTGATAGGGTATTTTACTACAGTTCATGATTCCTTGTTTCCTTAGTGCATGATTCGGGTCCTAAATTGGGGAGGGTCTCGATTGTGTGTGTGGTTTTGCATTTTTGTAAGGGGGAGGGGAATTGTGGTGTAGTGAGTGTGGTATGTGTGTGTGTTGCCATACCCACCCCCGGTGTGACGTCAGGCGGGCATGGCCCACTGTGTATATAGTTCTGTTCTCCATAATAAAGTGTGGTTGGTTCAATTCACGAAGAGAGACCTCGACTCCTTTCCTCATACATAACAACTTCAACATTTCCCATCTGGCAACACTGAGTGAGATGGCATCAGCTAGCCACTCAAAAAAAAGGAGAGGGGGCGCGGTCGGACCGACGAATGTTAGACAATGCCCACATGAATGTGTGTCAAAGAGGCTGCCTAACAACCGCAGGCCAGAGCTGCTGCTACAGGCATGGAAAAGAAAAAGAACACAGACATAAAAACAACAAGAACTCAAAAGATAACACGATACATAATAAACCCGATACCTGAGCCACAGAGAACGGTCAGAATCGAGCCTACAGAAAAACACCGGCTCGGTTCGTGACAATAATAATATAAACCATGCTTGGTAAACTAATTTGGTAGCTCACTGTTGTCCACATGACTGACAGCTAGGCTGGCCAATAACAGAACAGCAGGCAGGTATCAAGGATACGCTGGGCTGAGTTTTACTATGTAAATGAAAGCACCACAGGTGCTGATGCCTTGGTACTTGTGGCATGGTAACATTACGTAAGTATTGTGTCAGGTTGGGGCGCATGCGCAC
This sequence comes from Pholidichthys leucotaenia, assembly GCA_020510985.1. Classification (NCBI taxonomy): domain Eukaryota; kingdom Metazoa; phylum Chordata; class Actinopteri; order Cichliformes; family Pholidichthyidae; genus Pholidichthys; species Pholidichthys leucotaenia. Next base: position 32,726,232 of record CM035844.1, read on the forward strand.
GCAGCGACCGGCAGCTGGTGAAAATAGTCCGTCGTCTGTGTGTCTGTTTTTATGCACTTTAATGTGTTTTAACCAAATTCTCTGTGTCGTTTTTATCCTGGAATGTTTGTGGACTGTATAACGAAGAGCTCCCTGGTTCCATCAATATGGATTTCCTCCCCATCTTTGCACTGCTGCTTCTTTCCCACCGGCTCTGTGTCTCTGAGGTAAGCATGATCGTGATCATGCCGGGGAGAATACAATATTCCAGGGGCATGTTACTGCATTTAAACGCGGATAATGCAGCATCTGTGATTGAGTCTATGCCGCAACTGCCGGACTTTATTTTAAGAGATGTTCATGGACACAGCGATGAAAAGAGAGACAAGAGAAGAAAACGCGGAAAGCGTGGAGGCGTGAAATTAGGCCTGAGGAGACGTCAGTTTAATAGCTTTCCTCTTCCTTCCATGATTTTTGGGAACGTACAATCTCTGAGGAATAAAGTAGATGAAATTCAAGGGAATGTACGCTACCAGAAGGACTTCAAGAACTGCTGTGTCATGGCTTACATGGAGACGTGGCTTAAGGCGCATGACCGAGACGTGGACCTGTGGATTGATGGCTTTGGAGCCCCACTTCGCTCAGATTGGCAGGAAGAGGTAACGGGGAAACGTCAGGGGAGCGGCGTATGTTTATATATTAATAAACAGTACTGCACATCTGTCACGGTCAGAGAGTGTATCTGTACACCCGATGTGGAGCTTCTGTCCGTATCGCTACGCCCCTTTTATCTGCATTGTGAGTTCCCCCAACTTTTCATCACAACTGTGTACATTCACCCAAGTGCAGACACTGACTCCGCCTCCAGCACCGTCTTTGATGTGGTACAGCAGCTGCAGTCAATTTCTCCAGAGGCACCAAACTTTATTCTTGGGGATTTTAACCATGTTTCTTTAAAGAAGACACTTAAAAACTTTTATCAGTATGTCTCCTGCCCAACCAGGCAAAAAAAGACATTGGACCTGTGCTATGGATCCATTGAGAGGGCCTATAAATCACTTCCCCTTCCTCCTTTAGGATCCTCAGATCACAACTGTGTACATTTGCTGCCCACATATAAAACTGCTCTCAGAAGAGGCAAGGTGGAGACCAGAGACATAGATGTGTGGACAGAGGATTCAGTGCACTGCCTCAAGGAATGCTTTAACTGTACGGACTGGGCGGTTTTCACACTGTCCTGCGGGGATGATTTGGACTCTTTGGTGGACGTCACATGTTCATACATGGCTTTCTGTAAAAATATGATCGTTTCACGTAAACGTGTCAAAATATATCCCAACAACAAGCCATGGGTTACAAAATCAGTTAAATCCTGCTTACAGAGGAAAGCACTTGCCTTTAAACAGGGGTCTGTTTCTGAGCTACAGGTTGCCACAAAAGAGCTGAAGTCTGAAATTTTAAGAGCAAAACAGAATTATAAATCAGAATTGGAAAGTAAGATGGCAACAAAGAAACTTGGTTCAGCCTGGGCCAGTATGAAAACTATTGCAGGCCTTCAGAGCACAGAGTGCAGTAATCGTGTGTTTTTAGATGGTTTTAATTCAGACACAGAGCTGGCTAATGCTCTTAATTGTTTTTATGGTCGTTTTGACTCCTTTGATTTTAGCACAGAAACCCAAGATTTGAAACAGAAACTCAAAGACAATCAGCACTTTAATATTGAGGTGCAGGATATTAAAAGGGAGTTCTGCGCTGTAAAAGTGAACAAAAGTCAGGGCCCTGATAATATATGTGGGCGCTTGGTAAAGCCCTGTGCACATGAACTGAGTCCTGTATTTCATTATATTTTCAATAAGTCCTTACAGACACAACAGGTGCCCAAGATCTGGAAAGATGCCGTGGTTGTTCCTGTTCCAAAATCCAGCTGTCCTAAAACGATAAACGACTTTAGACCAGTTGCTCTGACTTCAATTTTAATGAAAATTTTTGAAAAACTGGTCAGATGTGAGGTCCTAAAGCAGACTGAACATGCATTGGATCCTTTGCAGTTTGCATATAGGCCTCACAAAGGAGTGGAGGACGCCACTGTCACTCTGTTTAACATGCTTTTTAAACATAAGGATTTTAATGGGACACATTAAAATCACTCTCACTCTGCAACTGCTGCTGCTGGACACAGATTTTGTGTCCCCTCTTCACTGAGAGCCTGAGGAATTCGGCTTCAGCCTGCTCACGCTATGGGCTGGAGCTGAGTTCCCGTGACGGCGGTATGATTAATAAAACCTGCTTAAAACCTCAGCATCGCTGCCTTATTTTATCATCCGCCGCACTGGTGGATGATAAAATAATAATTCTCTATAAAGTATAAAGATACTATAAAGTATCCTCTCTCGCACTGCTGCTATCTGTGCTGTGGCTCTTTGTCTCTGAGGTAAATGCGTTTGGCTCCATGGCGAGCAGAATAGCGGGCAGAATACAATATTCCAGGGACGTGTTGCTACGCTTTAACACAGCTGATGCAGCGTCTGTGATTGTGCCCAAACTGCAACTGACGGACTTTATTTTGAGAGACGGGCACAGCGGTGAAAAGAGAGGCGGTAGAAGGAAGCGTGGAAGGCGTGGAGGTGTGAAATTGCGCCTTAGGAGACGTCAGTTTGGTAACATTCCTCTTCCTTCGATCATTTTGGGGAATGCACAGTCTATGAGAAACAAGGTGGAGGAAATTCAAGGCAATGTACGTTACCAGAAGGATTTTAAGAACTGCTGCGTCATGGCTTTCACTGAATCTTGGCTTACTGCGCATGATCGAGATGCAGACCTGTGGATTGACGGCTTTGGAGCCCCGCTGCGCTCGGATCGGCAGGAAGAGGTAACGGGGAAGCGTCAGGGGGGCGGCGTATGTTTATACATTAATAAGCAGTACTGCACATCTGTCACGGTCAGAGAGCGCATCTGTACACCCGATGTGGAGCTGCTGTCTGTGTCACTACGCCCCTTTTATTTGCCTCGTGAGTTTCCCCAACTTTTTATCACAGTTGTGTACATTCATCCGAGGGCAGACGCTGACTCCGCCTCCAGCACCATCTCTGATGTGGTGCAGCGGCTGCAGTCAATTTCTCCAGAGGCGCCAAATTTCATTCTTGGGGATTTTAACCATGTTTCTTTAAAGAAGACACTTAAAAACTTTCATCAGTATGTCTCCTGCCCAACCAGGCGAAAAAAGACATTGGACCTGTGCTATGGATCCATAGAGAGGGCCTATAAATCACTCCCCCTTCCTCCTTTAGGATCCTCAGATCACAACTGTGTACATTTGCTGCCCACATATAAAACTGCTCTCAGAAGAGGCAAGGTGGAGACGAGAGACATTGATGTGTGGACAGAGGATTCAGAGCACAGCCTCCAGGAATGCTTTGACTGTACAGACTGGAAGATGTTCATAATGGCCTGCGGGGATGATTTGGACTCTCTGGCTGAGCTCACATGCTCATACATGGCTTACTGTCAAAATAAGATTGTTCCACGTAAACGTGTCAAAATATATCCCAAGAACAAACCATGGGTTACTAAATCAGTTAAATCCTGCTTACAGAGGAAAGCACTTGCCTTTAAACAGGGGTCTGTTTCTGAGCTACAGGTTGCCACTAAGGAGCTGAAGGCCGAAATTTTAAGAGCAAAACAGAATTATAAATCAGAGTTGGAAAGCAAGATGGCAGCAAATAAACTTGGTTCGGCCTGGGCGAGTATGAAAACTATTGCAGGCCTTCAGAGCACAGAGCGCAGTAATCGTGTGTTTTTAGATGGTTTTAATTCAGACACAGAGCTGGCTAATGCTCTTAATTGTTTTTATGGTCGTTTTGACTCCTTTGATTTTAGCACAGAAATCCAAGATTTGAAACAGAAACTCAAAGACAACCAGCACTTTAATATTGAGATGCAGGATGTTAAAAGGAAGTTCTGCGCTGTAAAAGTGAACAAAAGTCAGGGCCCTGATAATATATGTGGGCGCCTGGTAAAGTCCTGTGCACATGAACTGAGTCCTATATTTCATTACATTTTCAATAAGTCCTTACAGACACAACATGTGCCTAAGATCTGGAAAGATGCCGTGGTTGTTCCTGTTCCAAAATCCAGCTGTCCTAAAACGGTAAATGACTTTAGACCAGTTGCTTTGACTTCAATTTTAATGAAAATTTTTGAAAAACTGGTCAGATGTGAGGTCCTAAGGCAGACTGAACATGCATTGGATCCTCTGCAGTTTGCCTATAGGCCTCACAGAGGAGTGGAGGATGCCACTGTCACTCTGTTTAACATGCTTTTCAAACATCTGGATTTTAATGGGACACACGCCAGGCTTTTATTTGTGGACTTTTCTTCTGCCTTTAATACAATCCAACCTCATATTTTAGTTGAAAGGCTCCTGCAACAATTTGATTTGAGCAATAATCTAGTGGGTTGGATTCTGGATTTCTTAACCAACAGGACGCAGAGAGTAAGGGTCAATGGCACATTGTCTGACCTAAAGTGCTCTTCTACTGGCTCTCCTCAGGGGTGTGTGTTGTCACCACTACTCTTCATCCTGTATACAAACATGTGTCGGAGCAGACATGACAACAGACACATTATAAAGTATGCTGATGACTCAGTCATTGTCAGTCTCCTCCAGGATGGTAAGAGTGGCCACGGCCCAGTAGTTGATGACTTTGTTCACTGGTGTGAGGATTCCTACCTGCAGCTGAATACAACAAAAACGAAAGATATGATTATTGACTTTAGGAGGAAAACTCCCAGGCACAAAGTCACCATACTAAAAGGCCAGACCACCAAATGTGTACAATCGTACAAATATCTTGGGACAATTATTGATAGTAAATTAAACTTTGAAGTGAACTGTGAAAGGGTGTGCAAAAAGGGTCAGCAAAATTTGCATTGTTTAAGGAAACTTGCACGCTTCCAAATTGACCGAACCATAATGACTATGTTTTATCGGGCTTTTATTGAATCTGTTTTATCCTTTTCTTTAATGTCATGGTTTGGTCAGATAAAACTGAAACAGAGGAAATCCTTGGATCAGGTAGTTAGATGGTCCAGTCGTTTGCTTGGTGAGTCACAGCTGAGCCTGACATCCCTGTACACCAGACAAGTACAGAGGATGGCCGACTCGATTTTAAATGATGACTCCCACCCTTTGCACTGCAACTTTCAGCTTCTTCCCTCCAGACGGAGGTTTGCTGTCCCAAAAAGTAGAACCCAGCGCTACAAAAACAGCTTTGTCCCTGCTGCTGTCAAAGAGTTGAACAAGCTATAAAAATTATATTGTACATATTTTATATTTACCTATTTTGTAAGATGTGTGCCTGTGTTTGTGTCTATGTTGAATGTAATTAGTGGCTTGTAAATATGGATGTCACCAGACTGCAAAACAAATCTACCTACGGGTACAAATAAAGTAACCTGAACCTGAACCTGAACCTGAACATGCCAGGCTTTTATTTGTGGACTTTTCCTCCGCCTTTAATACAATCCAACCTCATATTTTAGTTGAAAGGCTCCTGCAACAATTTGATTTGAGCAATAATCTGGTGGGTTGGATTCTGGATTTCTTAACCAACAGGACGCAGAGAGTAAGGGTCAATGGTATATTGTCTGACCTAAAGTGCTCTTCTACAGGCTGTCCTCAGGGGTGTGTGCTGTCACCACTACTCTTCATCCTGTATACAAACATGTGTCGGAGCAGACATGACAACAGACACATTATAAAGTATGCTGATGATTCAGTTATTGTCAGTCTCCTCCAGGATGGTGAGAGTGGCCACGGCCCAGTAGTTGATGATTTTGTTCACTGGTGTGAGGATTCCTACCTGAAGCTGAATACGACAAAAACTAAAGATATGATTATTGACTTTAGGAGGAAAACTCCCAGGCACAAAGTCACCATACTAAAAGGTCAAACCATTGAATGTGTACAGTCCTACAAATATCTTGGGACGATTATTGATAGTAATTTAAACTTTGAAGAGAACTGTGAAAGGGTGTGCAAAAAGGGTCAGCAACATTTGCATTGTTTAAGGAAACTTGCACTCTTCCAAATTGACCGAACCATAATGACTATGTTTTATCGGGTTTTTATTGAATCCGTTTTATCCTTTTCTTTAGTGTCATGGTTTGGTCAGATAAAACTGAAACAGAGGACATCCTTGGATCAGGTAGTTAGATGGTCCAGACATTTGCTTGGTGAGTCACAGCTGAGCCTGACATCCTTGTTCACCAGACAGGTACAGAGGATGGCTACCTCCATTTTAAATGACGACTCCCACCCTTTGCACTGCAACTTTCAGCTTCTTCCCTCAAGACAGAGGTTTGCTGTCCCAAAAAGTAAAACCCAGCGCTACAAAAACAGCATTGTTCTTGCTGCTGTCAGAGAGTTGAACAAGTTGTAACAATATATTGCACATAATTTAGGTACCTATTTATTAACTCCATTTTATATTTACTTATTTTTGTAGGATTTTATTTGGGTTCTAAATCTTTTATTGGGTTTTAGACCTTTGAGTTTTTAACCTCTTTGACTAGTCTATAACTTTTTAATATGACCCTTCTCTCTTATCTCTGGTTTTCTCACATCTCTTTGTCTTTATATCCTGATTGATGGAGCCTTGAGTATTTTTATCATGTTTATAGTCAGCTTCATGTGTGCCTGTGTTTGTGTTTATGTTGAATGTAATTGTGGCTTGTAAATATGGGTGTCACCAGACTGCAAAACAAATCTACTTATGGGTACAAATAAAGTAACCTGAACCTGAACCTGAAGGCCATCCATGAATGGTTTTGAAATGCTTAGTATGTGTTTACACATACACGGGGGGTGTACAGGGGTGGGGGGTGGGGGGCTGAAAAGTTCATATTGGTCAAATTTGACCAAATGTGGTTTACTTTTCAACCGCAGGGATCCAAGCACTGCAACACCGATGGAAGAAGTATGGACCGAGAGGAACACTATGTTGAAAAATAAACTACATTTGGTCAAATTTGACCACTATAAACTTTTCAGCATATGAACCTTTCAGCACCCCCCCCCCCCCCCGGTAAGATGCTGATGTCACTGTTACAACACACGCAAGGTCTATATCATCCCTGGGCTGTATTTTTGTCAATCAGCTTGTAAAAGAAAAAATACAGAAGCACAAGAATAAAAATAGGAGCACAAAGAAAAATGCTGGAATAACGGATTTTATGAATTTAATGCATGTATATTTACACCACGGCATGCAATACCAGGTAAAAATATAAAAATTTGAAAAACTATCACCATCATCATTAAAATTAAATCAAAATGGGTTGAAATGTTTCACTCTGTATAATGAATATTGAAAAAGCTTCTTGAATTATCTTGCAAAAAAAAAAAAATCCTTTATTGAAATGCAGTTTTTTCTATAAAGAGTAAACATGCAATATTGTTCTTTAGCTTCCAGCCCACTGTCTTCACAGCTGCTCTGACGACTGACTGTCACGAGCTGAGCTCTGGTAGTTCTGCCAGACTCAGTCTTGTGGCTTTTTCTTTGTATTTATACATATTTGTTGTGTTTTGTGCCTTTGAGTTTTTGTACTGCTTTCTGTTTTTCTGTTTAGGCTTCAGTTTTGTTTCATTTCAATTTGTGATTATTTATTAGTCTGCATTTGATTATGTTTATTCTTTATATTTATACTGTGGTGTCCTTCTCTGGGCTGACAGCTGTCAGGCTACATTTCCGGTTTTGTGCTCTGTGTGGGCGTCGCCCTGTCAGCTGTCAAGCCCAGCCACTCCCTCCTCATCTCTTTCAGCTGATCCCAATCACCATTCATTGTTCCCTTTTGCCCACTCATGTGAACCCACACCTGTCATCATTTTTGTTAACCATTCGGTCCCTATTTAAGAACTACATTTCAGAACTACATTTCCTTTGCCGCTGTCTTAATGGTTATCCTGATTTCATTTCCACCAGAACCCTGCCTCGCTCTGGAGCACAACCCCTGTAAGTTTTTCTCCTTCATTTTTCAAACTTTGTTTGTTGCTTTTTGCAATAAATTGCCCAAACTCACAGTTGGCACGTGGGCCTCATATCTCTGCCCTGATGGGCATTCATGACACTGACCCTCGGACTCACCACTGTGGACCTCAGACACAAATTGAGGAGAAAGGAAAAAAAAATAATGAAAATGTGATTATTATTACAGATGTGATAGAATATTTTTAAAGTCAGCATCATCAAAGAAATTATATTAAAGATGTCATGTTCCTCCTCAACAAATTGCTTGGTTTTGTCTAAAAATAACCTCAAGTGGTTTTATATTTCGCACCATCACACACCTTCACCGGAAGAACTTCAACCATATTCTGAGGGAGTCTGGAGACATGGAGTCTGAATGGGCCATGTTCTCCACCTCTGTTGTTGAAGCGGCGGCTCAGAGCTGCGGCCACAAGGTGGCCGGTGCATCTCGTGGTGGCAACCCCCGAACCAAGTGGTGGACACCAGTGGTGAGGGGGGCCATTAAGCTGAAGAAGGAGTCCTATCAAGCTTGGTTGGCTTGTGGGACTCCCAAAGCAGCTGAGGTGTACTGGCAGGCCAAGCGAAGTGCAGCTCGGGTGGTTGCTGAAGCAAAAACCCGGGTATGGGAGGAGTTCGGTGAGGCCATGGAACAAGACTTTCAGTCGGCCTCGAAGAGATTCTGGCAAACTGTCTGGAGGGGAAAGCAGCTCCCTGTCCACACTGTGTATGGTGCGGATAGGGCGCTGTTGACTTCGACTGGGGATATCGTCGGGCGGTGGAAGGAATACTTCGAGGATCTCCTCAGTCCCACTGATACGCCTTCCACAGAGTAAGCAGGGTTTGTGGACGAGGGGGACGACTCGCCTATCACAAGGGCTGAGGTCGCCAAGGTGGTTAAAAATCTCCTTGGTGGCCAAGCCCCAGGGGTGGATGAGATTCACTCTGAGTACCTCAAGGCCCTGGATTTTGTTGGGCTGTCATGGTTGACACGCCTCTGCAACATTGCATGGAGGTCGGGGGCAGTGCCTTTGGCATGGCAAACCGGGGTGGTGGTTCCTCTCTTCAAAAAAGGGGACCAGAAGGTGTGCTCCAACTTTAGAGGGATCACCCTCCTCAGCCTCCCTGGGAAGGTCTATGCCAAGGTACTGGAGAGGAGAGTCCGGCTGTTGGTCGAACCTCGAATTCAGTAGGAGTGGTTTTCGTCCTGGCCGTGGCACATCAGACCAGCTCTTTACCCTCTCGAGAATTCTTGAGGGTTCGTGGGGGTTTGCCCAACCAGTTTACATGTGTTTTGTGGACTTGGAGAAGGCATTTGACCGCGTCCCTCGTGGTTTTTTGTGGGGGGTGCTTCGGGAGTATGGGGTATCGGGCTTGTTGTTACGAGCTATTCGGTCTCTGTACGACCGTTGTGAGAGTTTGGCTCGTATTGCCAACACTCGTTCAGACTCATTCCCAGTGAGAGTTAGACTCCGCCAGGGCTGCCCTTTGTCACAGATCCTGTTCATAGTTTTTATGGACAGGATTTCTAGGCTCAGCCAGGGAATGGAGGGTGTCATGCTTGGTGACCACAGGATCTCATCTCTGTTGTTTGCAGATGATGTTGTCCTATTGGCTTCATCCAGCAATGACCTACAGTTTTTGCTGGGATGGTTTGCAGCTGAGTGTGAAGCGGCTGGGATGAGAATCAGCACCTCCAAGTCTGAGTCCATGGTCCTCAGCCGGAAAAAGGTGGATTGTCCTCTCCGGGTTGGGGACAAGCTCCTGCCCCAAGTGGAGGAGTTTAAGTATCTTGGGGTCTTATTCACGAGTGAGGGGAAAATGGAGCGATAGATTGACAGATGGATCGGAGCAGCATCTGCAGTGATGCGGATGTTGTACTGGTCTGTTGTGGTGAAGAGGGAGCTTAGTTCTAAGGCAAAGCTGTCGATTTACCAGTCAATCTACATTCCTACTCTCACCTATGGTCACGAGCTTTGGGTAATGACCGAAAGAATGAGATTGCAGATACAAGCGGCTGAAATGAGCTTTCTCCGTAGGATTGCTGGACTCACCCTCAGGGATAGGGTGAGGAGCTCAGTCATCCGGGAGAGGCTCAGAGTAGAACCGCTGCTCCTCCACATCAAAAGGAGCCAGTTGAGGTGGTGTGGCCATCTGATCAGGATGCCTCCTGGATGCCTCCCACTTGAGGTGTTTCAGGCACGTCCCACTGGGAGGAGACCCAGGACTCACTGGAGAGACTATTTCTCCCAGTTGGTCTGGGAATGCCTTGGTATCCTCTCTGAAGAGTTTGAGCAGGTGGCTGGGGAGAGGGAAGTCTGGGCTTCTCTGCTTGAACTACTGCCTCTTTGACCTGGACCTCCGGAAAAGCAGAAGAAGATGGTTGGAAGGATGGATGGATGGATGAAATTAATGAGGGAGATACACCCCAGATTTAAAATATTTGAGTAAAATAAAATAATTAATAATAATAATAAATTAGAATTTTCAAGAAAGTGTCCCGAATCTTTATAAGGAAGAGAAAGAGAAGAAATTTTCAAATTTGAAAATGTGTGAGGAAAAGCAAATTACATAGGAAGTCCCACATTCTGGAGTAACACTTTACCCCCCTTGCCTCGAATGTTCATGACACTAGGTATAAATGTTCCATAGTGGTCGAAGAGGCTGTTGGCGTGGATTGGCAGCCACGTTTCCGTCAGTCTGCCCCAGGGCAGCTGTGGCTACAGTACTAGCTTACCACTACCAGTGTCTGTCTGGAGTGAATGAATAATGGACTCACTGTAAGTGCTTTGCGATGTCACCTGATATGTAAAGCACCACATAAATCTAATCCATTATTTATATTATTATTATGAAAGTCAAATATTTAAAAGAGAAAAGAGAGAAAAAATAACTTACATTTTTAAAAGAGAAGTTTCAAGTTTACATGAAAAATATCAAACTGATCACAAATTATTGTAAGAAATTTTAAGCAAAAGTCACAAATGTATGGTGAAAAATCCAGAAATTTATGAGACAAAACATTCGATGTTTACACGAAGAAAGTCCCCAAATTTACTAGTAAAAGAAAAAGTTTGAAATTAGTGAGTAAAAGGTTGCTAGTTTGCATGAAAAATGTAACAAATTTATCACAGAATGCTGCAATTTTTTTTTTAAAGGGGAAAATAAATTTTAAGTCTCAAATTTAGGGAAGAAACAGCTACAGTGATGTGAAAAAGTGTTTGCCCCTTCCTGATTTCTCTTTTTTAGTGTGTGTTTGTCACACTTAAATGTTTCAGATCATCAAACAAATTTAAATATCAGACAAAGATAGCACAAGTAAACACAAAATGCAGTTTTTAAATGAATGTGTTTATTATTAAGGGGAAAAAAATCCAAACCTACATGGCCCTGTGTGAAAAAGTGATTGCCCCCTAAACCTAATAACTGGTTGGGCCACCCTTAGCAGCAATAACTGCAATCAAGTGTTTGTGATAACTGGCAATGAGTCTTTTACAGCGCTGTGGAAGAATTTTGGCCCACTCATCTTTGTAGAATTGTTGTAATTCAGCCACATTTTTTTTTTCTTCCGGCTGTCAGAGAGAGCAGACGCATTTCTTCTCCTCTCCTCTCTCCTCCCCTCCCTTCACTGATCCCAGCTTGCTGTGTCCTGTCTGTGTCTCGCTCTTCTTCTCGCTGCATCTCGATCCAAACGGAAAATTATGGAATTGGTGAGCTGGGCTTTAAATGCAATTGACACCACTTTTTCAAACAGAAATTCGGGCCCGGGGGAGCCCAAGTGTCCTGCAGGCACTTCGGCTGCGGGTTATGTGAGAGACTCATGGGACAATTGGAAACTCATGTGTCTGTGTAATCTTTTGATTGAAGATGTAGAAGACATCTACCTGATTGGCTTCATGATCACAGGATTTCTGCTGTTTGGCTTTGGAGTTTTCCTGGTGTATCGGAAACTAAAGAAGTTGGAAAGAGCTAGTCAAAATGCGGACCCAGCGAAGCTCCTTCAACAATTCAACCAGTTGGGGAGGGCACTGATAGCGGTTAATGGTGAACTGAATCGGAAGGTGGGAAACATCTCGGAGTCATTGGGTGCTCTCCAGGGAATGATTTTAAAGCCTGGGAATGTAAATGTAAATTGTGATGCACAGAATCGCATGAGAGGTGAAAATTCTATGCTCTAAGTGAACTGTGCTTATCAGGCCTTGATTTGGCGTCCTTGGGAGAATTCATTCCTCCAGGAGAAAAGATAAGGCAGAAGGGAGTTTTGGCTTTTTCTCTAACCCAAACATTCTGATGTGCAGCAATCTGAACTCTCTATGGACAGCGTCATCATGTGACTAGCATGGAATTTTATCATCTGACATGCACTGTAGAGAGATGAACTCTTGCGGTCATGTTATCTATGTTTAGGATACCATGGACATAACATCTAGTCGTTGCTTAGGGGAGGAATTTTGTTGTTCACCAGTAACTGACACTTCACATTGCATTCACACTGCATCCATGAATATCACATGACTGATACACACACACTGGTCTCTCTCAACTTGCTCTGTTAATGTGTGGAACTGTAACTTGTCTGCTAAGTGTGCAATTAGAGGGTTTTTTTTGTGATCATAATCTTACTCACTTGAGCTCTATTTTGATAACTATGCTTTTTTCTCTCTGCCCAATGTGTCACCCCCTCCCCCTCCCCCTCTTTACCCCCACTGTACGAGGCGCCTGTGGCTGCCGCGTCATTAGGGAGCGCTTAACATGAGCGCACCTTAATGTCAAGTAAAATTCCTTGTATGTGTAAACGCATGCTTGGCAATAAAGTTTATTCTGATTCTGATTCTGATTCTTCTGGAGGGTTTTCAAGCATGACATTTTTTTGATTTTTTTCTGAATTGCTGTGTTACTTTTACACCAGATGTAATGGGACACACACCTTCCAAAAAGTTCAACTTTTGTCTCGTCAGTCCACAGAGTATTTTCCCCAAAGTCTTGGCGATCATCAAGATGCTTTCTGGCAAAACTGAGATGAGTCTTTATGTTCTTTTTGTTCAGCAGTGGTTTTCGTCTTGGAACTCAGCCATTCATGCTGTTTTTGCCCAGTCTCGGTCTTATGGTGGACTCATGAACACTGACCTTAACTGAGGCAAGTGAGGCCTGGAGTTCTTTGGATGTTGTTGTGGGGTCTTTTGTGACCTCTTAGGGTAATTTTGGTCAGCCGGCCACTCCTGGGAAGGTTCACCACTGTTCCATGTTTTCGCCATTTGTGGATAATGGCTCTCACTGTGGTTCACTGGAGTCCCAAAGCTTTAGAAATGGCTTTATAACCTTTTCCAGACTGATAGATTTCAATTACTTATTCTCATTTGTTCCTGAATTTCTTTGGATTGCAGCATAATGTCTCGCTTTTGAGGATCTTTCGGTCTACTTCACTTTGTCAGACAGGTCCTATTAAAGGAATTTCTTGATTGAGAACAAGTGTGGAAGTAATCAAGCCTGGGTGTGGCTAGAGAAATTGAACTCAGCTTATCAAAGATGTGATAAACCAAAGTTAATTTGTGTTTTTGTAGTGATCCGCACTGTGTACTTCTGTTTACTAATCATTATTCTCAGCTGCGCTGGCTCTCACACCTGCACCCTCCAATTAGGCAGCCTTTATCAGGAGTGGATCCCTGCACTCCTGCACGGAGATGTCAACGCTCCTTGGGTGAAGTTCTCCTCATTTCGACTCACCCTGCTTTTCTGCTGGGAGTTATGCCTCCCTTCCTCGCATCAACTCTGCACCAGCTCATCTGGGAGCATCGCCTCCCCCAACTCAACCGTAAGATTATTCCTACTGGAATCTACACCTTCTACTACTGCTTCTCTCCTCCTCTCTCCCCTGTGCACAGGTGGATCTCCATCTTGGCGGCGGACTCACCTCGGTTCCAGGCGGTGGACCGGATTCTCTCTCGCGCTGGAGGCCGCTTCAACCCATTCGCTCAGTAAGTGCCTCCACTCATCGGACTCCCTCTCCCTCTCATCCCTCAGCCGTGGCTGCACCTGCTCCTTCACCCTCATCACAGACACTACACCTCCTGAGCGGGACTCTGGTCACCTGGAGTGGACTGAGTTACTCTTCGGTGCTTCAATTACCCCTGAGCTCCTTAAGATTGTTTTGGCTCATTACCCTCAGCTGTTGAACTGCTATTAATTCCCTCTCTCCTCTCTTCCCACAGGGTTGCCAGTTCCCTCCCTCTCTGCTCCGACCTTCATTCATTCACATCCATGCACTCATGCACTTATACACTTTATTAATATAGATCATTGTGATTTATAATTGAGTCTGTGTCTGCATTTGGGTTTTCGTGCAACATGTCAGTACGTCTCCATGTTGAAAACCCAGCAGACAGTGATTGTGCACAAAGCCTTAACAACATGGAGGCTGGATTAGATCAGCTCACTTATCAGCAGCAGGTGATCCTTAATCAATTGACACAGATTAATTCCCGGCTCGGCCAGCTTACCCTGGCACGGTCCTCTCACTCCGTGCCCAGGGGGTCGGCTGGGCCATCGCATCCCACCCCTCCTCCCGTGCAGCCCACGTGACTCACACCAGTGCCCACGCCTACTCGTTTCAACAGTAAGCTGGGAGAGGCTTGTGGGTTTGGGCTTCAGTGTAATCTGGTGTTTCAGCGGGTACCGGGGGATTTTCTCACTAATCACAGCCAGATCAGTTATCTTGTTAATTTATTGGCGGGATGGACACTTGTCTGGGCTTCGGCCTTGATGGCCCACCCCGATTATGCCACCTACACCTATGATCGATTTATTTCTGAATTCTCTGAGGTTTTTGATCATTCTGACCGGGATAGTGTTTTGACATCTCCTTAACCTACGGCAGGGAGCCAGGTCTGCTGCTGACTACTCGGTTGACTTAGGGGTTGTCGCTGCAGAGGTGGGGTGGGAGGATGCCTCTCTTTGTAGCATTTTTACACGTAGCCTCAGCCCGAGTCTCAGAGATGAACTGGCCTGTTTAGAAAAACCTTCCTCTTTACATGATTTAATTTCCCTAGCTATTAGCATTGATAACCACCTAAGGGAGCATGCGAGCAAGCGCCGTGGTGCTAATCGCTGGGACTCACAGTCTCGCCCTCCCTCTCAGTCTCCACTCCTTGCCCTCCCTTTCCTGGAATCCTCAGAGCCCGAGGAGCCTATGCTGGTGGGTCGCTCCAAGTTGCCTCTTGCGGAACGACAACGCCACCGGGCCCTCGGGCTATGTAGTTATTGTGCCAGTGCTGAGCATGAGATTACCTCTTGTCCGAATCTGCCAAAAGGGGGAGTCCGTTCGTCGCAGTCGGGGGACTAACGGACACAATAACAACTAAATCCCTTACTCAACTGATCTTACCCATTCACTTTCAACATAACCACATTGGAATCACTACTAAGGTTCTCATTGATTCGGGCACAGAGCAGAGCTTTATTTCTGAGAGCCTGGCAACCCGGCTTAAACTCCCCTGTCACAAACTCAAGATGCCTTTGAAGCTGACTGCACTTTCTAATGTGCCCTTCAAGACTGTCTCCAAGCAGACTGCCCCCATCTTGATCTTGGTCTCAGGTAATCATCGGGAGCACATCAGTTTTTCTGTGTTGCCAGTCTCTGCCTCCCCTGTTATTTTGGGCTACCCCTGGCTCAGGCTGCATAACCCTGTTATTGATTGGCAGACAGGCAGCATCATTTCATGGAGTACCTTTTGTCTTAATACATGTCTACAATCAGCAACCAGGTCTCCCTCTGTGCCCATTTCTGCTCCATCCACACACATGCCCGATCTCTCCCTGGTTCCCCTGGAGTGCTATGACCTCACTCCAGTGTTCAGCAAGACCAAAGCTCTCTCCCTGCCCCACCACCGCCCCTATGACTGCTCCATTAACCTCCTGCCGGGTGCTCCTTTGCCCTCTAGCCATCTTTATAATCTTTCTGCCCCGGAGCGTGAAGCAATGGACAAGTACATTAAGGAATCCTTAAGCTTGGGCATTATTAGGCCTTCATCGTCAGTGGTGGGGGCGGGATTTTTTTTTGGCAAAAAGGACGGCTCCCTCCGACCCTGCATTGATTTTAGGGAGCTTAACAACATCACTGTGAAGGACAAGTACACTCTGCCCCTTATTAATTATGCTTTTGATTCTCTCCAGGGGTCTACTGTCTTCACGAAGCTCGACCTACGGAATGCCTACCACCTGGTCCGGATTAAGGAAGGGGACGAGTGGAAGACGGCCTTCTGGACTCCGGGTGGCAATTTTGAGTATCTTGTCATGCCATTTGGACTCACCAGTGTGCTGGCTGTGTTCCAGCGGCTTATTAAAGACGTGCTGAGGGACTTCCTGGGTTTGTTTGTCTTTGTTTACTTAGATGACATCCTCATTTTTTCTCGTTCTCTCGAGGAGCATCGAGTACACGTTCGAAGGGTCCTTCAGCGGCTGCTGGAGAATCAGCTATATGTCAAGGCAGAATAGTGTGAGTTCCATACGGCATCTACCACCTTCCTGGGATTATAGGCCTATAGACATGTATTAGTCAGTTATCCTGTTCAGGTTAATGTATTTATTTTTCATGTTGACATTTCCAAAGGAAAAGAAAAAGAAGAAGAGAGAAGTTCCCATTTTGAACATGTTGTGTTGCAGTTTGTTATATTTTTATGTTCTAGTTCATTGCTAATTTTTTGCATGGACTTTTCTAAAAGAAAAGGTAAAGTAAATTAATCTATTTTTGCCTACCATATAAAGATCTCAGTTTTCTGACTGGAATTAACGAGTATTTAAATTGCAAAAGTTTTTTGGGTCTGGTTCTGTGTGACAAATTCCCATTTGCAGTTCATGGATGACATTTTGGTGTTTATTTTGGTATTTGTCTTAGTATCTTGTTAAGCTTTTGAGGTCATTTTTTCATTTCAGTGCCGGTCCCTCCAGGCCTGAGTTGCCCCTCCGCCCTCCCGAGGCTGGTTTTGGTAGTTCTCCTGGTTGGGAGAGGGAGTGTTCCCTCTTTGCTAGATGTTACGATTGGGATGCCTGGAATCCGTCCCTTAAAGCGGGGGCACTGTGGTGATCCTAAGCGCGGATCTGCTCCACGCTCAAGTCTCTTATTATTTTCTCTTTTTGTCCCTTTTTTCTGGGTTTGCTTTGAGGGTGTGTTTTGGTGCTTTTATTTTGACAGCGCCGCAGCAGCACTTCCATCTGTCAGCCGGCCTGTGGCCTGTCACAGCTGTTCACCCTTTATTCATTACACAGGGTTACAAAAATAATTTTTTTGTAAGTTGTCTGTGTTTTTTCAGCTGATTTAAGACAATTTTGCACTGCTGAATCCAAAAATGACATCTGTTTCTCTCGATCAGGTGCTAAGTAAAACCTGTACTTAGTACTGTGCATGTACTTACCTTTATATAAAGGTAAGTACATGTAAATTGAATGTTACGTCATCATTGTTCAAAAAATTTCAAGACATAAAAAAAGAATTTTGCATCATATAAAGTGAAAATGCCCATACTAACTAACTAACTAACTAACCTGCACTTATATAGCGCTTTTCTAGTCACAAAGACCACTCAAAGCGCTTTCATTAATACTAACCCTCTATTCTAAGGGTCTATAGGAAACAGATATCTAGGGACAATTTAGAACAGCCAATTAACCTAACATGCATGTTTTTGGCATGTGGGAGGAAACCGGAGAAATCCCGGAGTAAACCCATGCAACACGGGGAGAACATGCAAACTCCACACAGATCACTGTTGGTCGGGGGCTGGGATCGAACCCACGATCCCACAATCCCCAATCCCCCGGCCAAGGGTAAACTGTGCTGCCGCAGTGCTAACCACTGCGCCACCGTGCAGTTGTTTTATACGTGTAAACAAAAACGTATAAAACAACATGTGGCCATAATTCAAAAAGTTGACCTGATTGAGCAAAACCAATGTGATTTTTGGATTCAGCACATCAAAATTGTCCTAAATCAGCTAAAAAAACTTCGACAATAAATTTGGTGTTGACCAGTGTTATCTGTCTCACCTGTGTGTTGTTAGTTTTATGCTCTATTTAAGATCGCTGCTGGGAATTAGTCCTCGCTGCAATCTCACACCCTGTAGGCTGGAGTCCCCACGTCTGACTCCAGTATCTTTCCAGCGTTAGGTCTCGCCCTCGCTGCTTCATGTGTAAGTGTCTTTTGATTCTTTGTATTAGTTTAGTTATTTTGACCTTTCGAGGTCATGTGTTATAGTTTACGTGTTTTGCCCCTCGAGACGCATTATTTTGTACTTCGTAAATAAAATAACAAAACTCACTGCTGGCTTTTGGCGTCTCATCTTTGTCCTAAAAGGGGCAATCATTACACATGCAGTCTCCGTTGAGTGGTTTGGCCTGAAACTAAACTTGCCACCTTGGCTGATGAGTTGTAGAGATGGGGATAGTTGCAAACTTCTTCATTTAAACGCCCCTCAAAACTAGCATCCGTGTTGCTTAGTCTGTCAAAGTTCTTTGTCTTCTACCTGTTTTTGTTGGGTTGCTCAATACTTCCCCCTCTGGGATGGCAGGAGTTTCCTGGTGCATGCCCAGCTCACTGTGACCACTTTGTTCTTGTACGCGCGGTCACTTTTTTGAGCTTGCACGCGCTCAGTCAGTGCTCACCCTCTTTGTAGGGTTTGTGCACAAATGCGTCCACTGCACTTGCTCGCATACCAGCACATTTTTGCCACGCCACTATGAATTGGGCTTAACAGAATAAAAGTAAGCTCACCTTAAGCACAGGAATTTTTTTTTTGGGGGGGGGGGGGGCAGGAAAAGATAAACATTCCAAGTCTGAACTCTGCACGTTCGTTCGCTAAGTGAACAAACTTAGCGAACGAACTTTCGAAATAAGAACTCCTACCCGGTCTTGCAACCCTTCAAAATAAGGCTGAGTGGCTCGGCAAATAAACAACTGATGGAATGTAGACACATAAAATAAACATTAAAGCCCTCACGGTACATCACATGCCAGAAGCGTACACATACACATGCCATGAGGCAGCTGGGCCTTCTGATGAACATTGTTGATTTCTCTCATGTTTATGAAATCACTGACCCTGAGACTAAGGTTAATGCTTTCACTGCCACTATTGACACTATGCTGAATAGCGCTGTCCCACTGAAGAGAGTCGCTGTCACTGATAATGACAAGCCCCGGATGACTGTGCAGATAAAAAAAAAAAAAAACCTAATGAAGGAAAGACAACATTTTTATTGTTCTGGTGACAAAGATTCCTACAGAGAACTGAAAATAACTGTTTTTCACAAAATTAAGTTGGCTAAAAAACAGTACTACAAGAAGGAAGTGGAGGACTTGCGGCAATCAAACTCAAAGAATTAGTTTACATCTGTAAAAGCTCTGATGGTAATGGAGGAAGCTGGGCAGGCAGCTGTCTCACAGGACTCCAACACATTGCAGCTTGAGTGTGACATGCTGGCTAAGCATTTTGCTTCAGTATGGGACCAGGTGGATCACTCACTGCCATCTGTGGAGGAAATCAGTCATTTGTTGACAACGGCCATCATTCCACCTCTGAGCATCGGACAGGCCAAAAGCAGACTCCGTAAAGTTAATGCGTCTAAGGCAGCTGGACCGGACCACATTCCTGCCTGGGTTTTAAAGACTTTTCATGAAGAATTAGCACCTGTTCTGTGTGACATTTTTAATTCATGCATCGAACAAAATATTTTTCCGAGTGTATGGAAAAAGGCACTGGTTAAAGCTATTCCAAAGAAAGACAAACCCACGTTCCCAATAATATTGTCATCAAATCTCATTGGTCAGCTGTGTTGGAAAAGTATTCGAAAGGATTCTAAAGGATGTTCTCCTCGAAGACACAGCTTCAAATATTGTTTCAACCCAGCATGGTTTGTCCAGAAGATCAATTGTTACTGTTCTGATCCACATTCTTCAATGCTGGCATGAAGCACTCAACAGCAGTCCCAAGATGGATATTCATGCTGTGTTTGTTGACTTTTCTCGTGCCTTTGACACAGTTAACCACTATCAGCTGCTTAACTTCCTTGCCAACATGCATGTCAGATGCTCCCTCTGGCTTATTGTGAGGAGTTATTTGAGTGCCAGAGAGCAAAGGGTGCAGTGGGGATCTTGTACATCCTCTTCTTGTCCAGTCTCAGCTGGTGTCCCCCAGGGTGGGATATTATCACCATTACTTTTTGTGATCTATATTAACAGCCTGGACTCAAGTCTTCCTTCCTCTGTTTTTCCTGTGAAATATGCTGATGAGCTAACACTCACTGAGATGGGGTCTTTACCTGGCCTGACTCAGAAGGCCTTGGACTCGGTGTCTGCATGGGGACAGGACTTCTCACTAATGATAAATGGAGCTAAGACCATGGATATGGTTATTAGTGCAAGAAGACAGAGTTACATCCCCTCTCCTCCACTGACGATGGTCTCTGGTCATAGCATCAGTAGAGTCTCCACATTCAAGCTGCTTGGAGTTCAGATCTCATCTGATTTGTCATGGGATACTCATGTCAACTACAGTTATGTGAAAAAATTAGGATACCCTGTATAAGCCTGTATGTTGTTTTTTTACATATTTGGACTTATGAATATTTAATATCAGTGTTTAAAATACTGGGAGATTCATGTAATACAACTAAACAATTAAAAATGAATTAAAGACTTTTTTCAAATTTTCTGTAAAATATAATTCTAAACAAATAGTAAAGAATAAATTAGGATAACCCCCATCTTTTTAGGACACCCTCACATTCATTCCCACTTAAAATGGCTAAAATGAATGTTAAACAATGCAAACAAAAACAAAAACAAGGTTAGACATAGATATGTGAACATTTAACAAAGAACTGAATATTTAATGAGGTATCCTAATTTTTTCACATGACTATATATGCTCTCTAAAACAAGACCCAGGATTCACTATCTTTGTGTGTCATGAATGGGGTTGATGTTTCAACCCCGCTTCATGATCTGTGGCTGTAGTTCCTGTTTGATTGGTAATTGTTCCCAGCTGGCAGGTTGTTGGAGCTTCTGAGCTGGGCTCCCTGTCAGTCTACAGCCATGCCTCTCCCTCTCCCGGCATCCACCTGTTGCCTATTATTATTATTTATTCTCTTCTCTGTTCCCTGCTCACTTGCACTTCGGCACGCGCACACACACACACACACACACACACACACATTCATCCTGAGACACATACACACACGCTTACATGCACACACACACATCTATTCATTCTCATTCATGCAGTAGCTGCCGCCACACCTGCATCCACTTGTCACTCATTGGTACTCAGGGTATTTATGGGTGACGGTGTGAGCATTCGGTGTGGTGGCGTTAGTCTAAGCTGGATGTCCAGGCTCCTCAGTTGGTTTCTCCTCCCTTTGGACTATGTAAGGTGTTGTTGTTTCCAGAGCTAGTTTGCTCCAACACTGCATGTAAGTCTTCTCCTCATTATTAATTGCACTTCCTCTCTGCTCCAGTCCCGTCTGGAACGCGTGGGACTTGCCTACTGAGTTGTAGTTGGTCATCTTCATTATTACTCATTTCGGACTGTATTCATGGACACTTTTGTATGTA
This sequence comes from Pholidichthys leucotaenia, assembly GCA_020510985.1. Classification (NCBI taxonomy): domain Eukaryota; kingdom Metazoa; phylum Chordata; class Actinopteri; order Cichliformes; family Pholidichthyidae; genus Pholidichthys; species Pholidichthys leucotaenia. The sequence continues at coordinate 32,747,838 of CM035844.1, forward strand.
TGTCTTTCTGTTAATAAAACACGTTCACTTCACCAGCGATTGGGCTTAACTCTTTTCACCTGTGTGCTGCGGCGCACGTACATGACATTGTGTGGCTAAAAGAGCTGGCCTCCCACCTGATGTCTTAAAACAGATTTATCTGACCTTCATTCATCCAGTTCTGGAATATGCCAGTCCAGTTTGGGAAGGTCTGGCAAAAGGTCTCTCTGAAGAGTTAGAGAGGGTACAGAAGCGGTGCTGTAGAATAACTGGCATCCCACATTCCTCTCTTCCCACCTTAAGTGAGCGGCGAGATGAGGCTACTCTAAGTACCTTCACCAACATTCTGAGGGACAGCTCTTCACCTCTGCACAGCTTTCTGTCTGCTGCCCCTCCAGATGTTCACTCTCTTCAGTGGCCCAGAGAATTGTTGTACTCAGGAGTAAAACCAAAAGACATGAACTCTCTTTTATTCCCCGTGCTTTTAAACTGTATTATAAGTAACTTTGTTTTTAGGATTGATGAGTTTTACATTTAACTTACTTTTAATTTAGTGATAACAGTCATGGTTTTTATTGTATGTTTGTCTCAATTCAGGATCAGTGGTTTCAACAAGGTGTTGCTATGCTGTGTTTTTCTGCTATGACAAACATAATAAAATGAAAAAAAAAATTATACTTCCATCAAATACTGTATTAGACTGCAAAGTATTAACTACATATGTGTGGTAAACAAACATTTCTGCCCATGTGGATAAAACTGATCACTTGATAATGTGAGTTCTGTTAAACAAAGGAAAAAAAGACACTGCTCAGTTACATATTGTTGTGAAGAATTTTCTCTTTTATTATTTATTATTATATATTATTTATTACTAGTGCATACCTGTCCATGCCCGTAGAAACCAAGTATAAGCAAGTATTTCTGCATGCCCGTAGAAAGCAAGGTGTAAGCAAGCACGTCACCACTCGTTCAGTAATGCCTGCCTTTGATCTTTGATGATGCCATAGCGAGTCCTATGATCTTTGATGATGTCATAGCGAGTCCTGTGATTGTGATGCCTGCCTTTGATCTTTGAAGATGTCATAGCGAGTCCTATGATCTTTACCTCCGCCAAGGAGGTTATGTTTTCATCGGTGTTGGTTTGTCTGTCTGTCTGTCTGTTTGTTTGTTAGCAAGATAACTCAAAAAGTTATGGACAGATTTTCATGAAATTTTCAGACGTTGTCAGAAATGGGGTATCCTACAGATGATTAGATTTTGATGGTGATCCGGATCACCGTCCAGAAGAAAACCGCCATTACGGAAAATGCGATTTTCGTGAATAACTACTGAACCACTAATCCTATCATTGTGAATCCAATTGCTAGTCATATGTTTTCATGGTCAAGGAATCTGAAAACGTACACACAAACACTGTATGGGGGGAACTGTGGCGAGAAAACCGCCATTACGGAAAATGCGATTTTTGTGAATAACTACTGAACCACTAATCCTATCATTGTGAATCCAATTGCTAGTCATATGTTTTCATGGTCAAGGAATCTGAAAACGTACACACAAACACTGTATGGGGGGAACTGTGGCGAGAAAACCGCCATTACGGAAAATGCGATTTTTGTGAATAACTACTGAACCACTAACCCTATCATTGGGAATCCAATTGCTAGTCATATGTTTTCATGGTCAAGGAATCTGAAAACATACACACAAACACTGTATGGGGGGAACTGTGGCGCTTGGCGGAGGTCTGCGCTCTCCGAGTGCTTTTCTAGTTGATGATGTCATCATATAGACACCATAAGCTGATGGCATAGCGAGTCCTATGATGCCTGCATTTGATCTTTGATGACATCATAGCAAGTCCTATGATCTTTGATGATGTCATAGCAAATCCTATGATCGTGAGTGTTGCCTGCGTTTGATCTTTGATGTCCTATGAGCGTGAGTGAGCGTGAGTGATGCCTGCCTTTGCTCTTAGATGATGTCATAGCGAGTCCCATGATCTTTGATGATGTCATAGCGAGTCCTATGATCGTGAGTGATGCCTGCATTTGATCTTTGATGTCCTATGATTGTGAGTGATGCCTGCCTTTGATCACACACAGACACACACACAGATTTTCTTGAATCACTCTATACTAAGGTGTCTGTATGACGTCATATAGACATCATAGAGACATTTTAGAGATCATAGGCACATCATAGATGATCCTATGATCTTTTAGTGAGTCCTATGGTCATGACACACAGACAGTTTAGTACATGGCGGTAATGCACCTGTAGTTTTAGAGTAGTGATGTTGGTGGCAGTTGCCCCAGCCACGATACATACCTGCCAACTACTCCGGTTTTGCCATAATGGTTACGGTTTTCAAGACCCCATTCCGGGTTACGGCTTTATTAATCAAAATTACGGTTTTTCACAAAAAATTCAGTCAAAAATTTTAAATCGTAAAAAAAAACACAAAAGAAATTCCAAACACGAGATCGCTAGGAATCGTATCTAAATTTAGAACAAAGGCAATTGGCACTGCTTCCTGTAGGTGTATTGCACATGTGCTAAAGGTCTGAGCCATTGTTTCCATTTGGAATCACGAAGGAATTAGGTCAGCATTGTATACGTTTTCATCATGGAATCTGCCGGAGAAAAATCACAAATGAGCGTGAAACCCAAACAAAAATTATAGTCTTTTCGTGAGGAATACTCCAAAGCATTTCCAGGAATTATTATTCGCTCAAGAAAGGGTGTTGTCTTTCTGTTCATGTTTCAATTGTTTTAAAATTCAATGTACTTTTCAAACAAGAATTATATATTAAATGTTTGGTTGATTGTGAAATGTTTCCCCTTTGTGTTTTTTTTTTTAATTTTTACACCTTTCACATTTGCTGAGGGAAAAGGTCAAGAGAAATGTCATTTATCAACATTTGTTAAATGCATGATTATGTACTAAGAGAATATTACCATAGAGTTTGTCCTTGATCTTTTCCATCAGCATATCTGCATTGACAATTTAAGGAAAATAGAAACATGATTGTTGAAGAAATATGAGGTTGTTAGCCACATTTTAACTTGATTTAATGCTAATATTTGTTTGGCGTCGGGGGGCTTCGCCCCCCTGAACCCCCCACCAGGACTTTGTCCTGGACCTACCGGGGCCTGCGGCCCCTGGACCCTGGCTAGCAACTAGGCTTTTCAGGTTTTAAAAGTTGGCAGGTATGAAGATATATAGAGTGATGATATAGAGCTGTAGAGAAAGATATAAAGTGAAGTATGTGGACACAACAATGATGATAGAAGGACTACAGCTCCTGACCAGATAGAGTCATGATATAGAGTGAAGTACGTGGCGGTAATGCACTTGTAGGCTGGTTGCCAACCACCAGTCAAATCAAAGAGAAGAAGAAGAAGAAGAAGAAGCGGTAGAGAAAGATATATACTGTAGAGTGATGATACAGAGTGAAGTACGTGGCGATAATGCACCTGTAAGCTGGCTTCCAACCGCAAATCAAATCTAAAAGAAGAAGAAGACACACAGACAGACAGAGATTTCTTGAATTATATAGAGTGATTATATTATTATATTTACCTCCGCCAAGGAGGTTACGTTTTTACCGGCGTTTGTCTGTTTGTCCGTTTGTCTGTCTGTTACCAACATAACTCAAAAAGTTATGAACGGATTTTGACTAAATTTTCAGGAAAGGTGTGTAATGGCACGGGGAACAGATGATTAGATTTTGGTGATGATCTGAGAGTGCATACCTCCACCAAGGGCTTTGTATTCATGCAGCAGGATTACACAAAAACTACTGGATGGATTTGGATGAAATTTTCACCACAGGTGGTTCTTGGCCTAGAGAGGAACCCATTACATTTTGGTGATGATCTGGGAATGCATACCTCAGCCAAGGCTCTTCTCACAGTGTGTCAGCCACAATACTCCAAAACTAATGGACAGACTTTGATGCAATTTTCACCACAAGTGGCTCTAGGCCTACACACAAACCCATTACATTTTGGAGGTGATCCATGAGAGACTGAAGGAGCTTTGGCGGAGGTATGCACTCTCTGAGTGCTTTTCTAGTTTATATATTATTATTATTTTATTTAATTTTATTGTTCAGCTTTTTCACATGAAATGAATATATATAAATTTCTAATAAAAATGTAATTAAAACCAAATTTTAAAGGACATTCAGTACACAAAATATACATTGTGATATGTATTATGTATCATGATATAGAGAAATTATATCGCAATACATTTTTTAAGCTATATCACCCAGCCCTAATTGAAACCGCTACATAATTTAAGGGCAAAACTTACTTGTACAATGTTTTTTCTCCTGCTCTTCTCTTCTGATACCCTTGCAGTACCTGGGGGTATCACTGCAGACATGCTGAAGGCAGACCCTACAACAAGTGCAGAATCACTCAAGGAGCTTTTCAACAATGTTTGGGAGAGGGGAGAGTCCCTGGAGCATGGAAGCCAGGCATTATTATCAAACTACCAAAGAAAGGTGATCTATCCATTTGCAGCAACTGGAGAGGAAACCTATTATCTGTCCTAGGAAAGCTCTTTTGTAGAGTCCTTCTTCAAAGAATGAAATTGGCAATTGAGAGAATTCTGAGAGAAGAACAGGCTGGATTTTGAAGCGGCAGAGGATGCATAGACCAGATATTCGTACTGTGCACAATAGTCGAACAGTCACTTGAATGGAAGTCCTTGCTCTACATCATCTACATTGACTTTGAGAAGGCATTCAACAGCATCTACCATCCATCACTGTGGAAGATTCGAGCAGCAAATGGATTTCCATTAAAAGTCATCAACATCCTGAAAGACATGTATGCCAACAACCAGTGCTGTGTGAGACATGATGGGCAGCAAAGTGAGTGGTTCTGTGTAAAGACTGGGGTCGGACAAGGTTGTGTGATTTCACCAGTCCTCTTCCTTGTTGTCATCAAATGGGTGATGAGGAGAGCCACTGAAGACCAACCAAGAGGGCTTGTTTGGGAACTTACAGCTCAACTTTGAAGACAATGACTTAGCAGACAGCAATGCCCTTCTTTCTCATACCCAGAAAGACATTTAGGACAAGACGGACAAAGTGGACCAGATAGCAAGAAATGTAGGGCTCAAGCTACACCGTGACAAGACCAAGATCATGAAAGCAAGAAACAAGAGCACCAAGAAGACCAATATACAAGGGACGGAGCTTGAAGAAGTCGAACACTTCAAGTACCTTGGTAGGTATATCTCTGCTGACAGCAATATTGAGAAAGAAATTACTACAAGAATAGGTCTTGCAGCACAAGCCTTCAACAGACTGCATCATATCTGGAAATATTCCTATCTGACAGCAAAGACCAAGTTGAAGATCTACAAATCCAATATAAGATCAGTCCTTCTCTATGCCTCAGAGACTTGGAGAACAAATAAGAAGATTGAAAGTCAACTGAGAGGTTTTGAGGGAAGATGTCTCCACCGGATCCTCAGGATTCATTGGGAACAATGGGTCAACAACAAAGAAGTGAGTAAATGGACAGGCATCAACAACATCATCCTGGAGGTGAAACAGCGCAGATGGAGATGGCTTGGCCATGTCCTTAGGATGAACAACACCAGATGTTGAAATGTTGCTCTGAAATGGGCCCCATCTGGGAAAAGGAAGAGGGGCAGGCCACTGGGCACTTGGAGAAGAACTGTGGAAAATGAAATGAAGGAGGCGGGTAAGACCTGGAACGAGATCAGCTGGCTTGGCCAAGACAGAGATACCTGGAGGAAGTTTGACAAATCTCTGAAGTCAAGGCCTCTGAAGTCAAGGCCTCTGATGTCGGCTTTGACTTCAGAGGCAGCTGTGCTCTGACTGGCACGCTGCAGTTTGAGCAATCTGGGAATTGTAGTTTTTATGGATGAGCTGAAAACTACAGGAAGAACATACATTGTCCTTTAGCTTCAAAAGTAAACAGCAAAACATGTCTGTAAAGAAACAATGTAATGAATAAGTGATATAGTTCCTGAATACATGTTTAGTTTTCAGAAACAATAACTCTTTGAAAAGTTCAGCACAAGTTCAACTGTTGACAGGAAGTGGTCCGTGGGGCTGTAAAAAAGGCGTACTGCCACCTCTACTGGGCCAGCATAGGTATTACAATAACATTTTCTCAGCTCCATTGACGGTAAATGTGAGCAGCTATTTTTCTGTTTATTTCATAAACATTGTTATCTCAAAATTCTGGCAAATTAAAAGTAAAAAAAATATGGCAATATAATGATACAAGCCTCTAGTTCCACTTGATTTTGACCAGGCAAGCTGAAAAGCTGGTAACAGACATACAGATACACACACAGACACATCTACAGATTACCATATGCCTGCGTTTCTTTGCACTGAGGCATAATGACATCCCGTGGCAAATCCAGAACAGTCAATTTTGATTTTTGGAGTGAAAAACAATATAAAGACTATGTTTTTTTTAAGAGAAGTGAGCATTCTCATGACCAACAAATGCCTTTCAGAAGGTTAAAACCTACAAAAACACAATTTTTTAGTCAATGACCCCTTTAAGGAGCCCCTAATCTGACTGAGTATATAGTATACTTGTGACCCATTCCTGTATTTTATAATGTTAAAAACCACAAAACACTTTATTTGCACCCCCCCCCCCCGATCGCCTTACTCTGCATAAATCATGTTTTAAATGACAAACTACCACAACAACCATATGTTTAAGTTATGTAAATAATGTTTTTACAGCTGTCATGGCCCTAATATTTGACCTGAAAGCACTGGTGGACATGATGTCAATTGGTACCCTCTTCGCCTACACACTTGTTGCCATATGCATTCTTATTTTAAGGTAGGAATTAATGCAAGTTGGCATACATATACACAATAATAATAATATAACGCAGTGTCAAAACATGTCGGTTAAAAGTGAATTTAATGAGTGATGCCATTGCCATTTTTCAGAAAATCAGATAATGGAGAAATGTTTGTCACTTACATTAGAGTAATGAGTTATATTATGATACAACACTATAATATTCTGAAAACAACAATCAGGCCAAATGATTATGATTACCAGAAGATTGGTGTAGACCACTGGGGGACCTCCCTTGATTCAGTTCAGTTCTATTCAACTTTATTTGTATAGTGCCTAATCAAAACAAATGTGCAAGGTGCTAGATACATAAGGCACGAATCATAAGTAATTCAGAGAACTCTCCAACGATCAAATGATTTCCTATGAGCAAGCACTAGGCGACAGTGGGAGGGAAAAATTCCCTCTGGCAGGGACAGGCAGTCATCTGCCACCACTGGTTGGGGAGGTGAGGGGAGACAGAAGAAAAGAAAGAAAGAAAAGACATACTATTCATACAGATAACACCAATATACAGGTAGAACAATGTCTGTATAGATACAGTGGTGTGAAAAAGTGTTTGCCCCCTTCCTGATTTCTCATTTTTTGTTGTATGTTTGTCACACTTTAATGTTTCTGATCATCAAACAAATTTATATATTAGACAAAGATAACACAAGTAAACACAAAATGCAGTTTTTAAATGAAGGTGTTTATTCTTAAGGGTAAAAAAATCCAAACCTACATGGCCCTGTGTGAAAAAGTGATTGCTCCTCCCCTCCCCCATTAAAACATAAATTAACTGTGGTTTATCACATCTTTGGAAAGCTGTGTACAATTTCTCTAGCCACACCCAGGCCTGATTAATGCAACACCTGTTCTCAATCAAGAAATCACTTAAAAACGACCTGCCTGAAAAAGTGAAGTAGACCAAAAGATCCTCAAAAGCTAGACATCATGCTGCGATCCAAAGAAATTCAGGAACAAATGAGAAACAAAGTAATTGAGATCTATCAGTCTGGAAAAGGTTATAAAGCCATTTCTAAAGCTTTGGGACTCCAGCAAACCACAGTGAGAGCCATTATCCACAAATGGCGAAAACATGGAACACTGGTGAACCTTCCCAGGGATGGCCAGCTGACCAAAATTACCCCAAGAGCACAGAGGTGACTCATCCAAGAGGTCACAAAAGACCCCACAACAACATCCAAAGAACTGCAGGCCTCACTTGCCTCAGTTAAGGTCAGTGTTCATGACTCCACCATAAGAAAGAGACTGGGCCAAAATGGCCTGCATGGCAGAGTTCTAAGACAAAAACTACTGCTGAGCAAAAAGAACATAAAGGCTCGTCTCAGTTTTGCCAGAAAACATCTTGATGATCCCCAAGACTTTTGGGAAAATACTCTGTGGACTGACGAGACAAGATTTGCACTTTTTGAAAGGTGTGTGTCCCATTACATCTGGTGTAAAAGTAATGCAGCATTTCAGAAAAGGAACATCATACCAGCAGTAAAATATGGTGGTGGTAGTGTGATGGTCTGGGCCTGTTTTGCTGCTGCAGGACCTGGAAGACTTGCTGTGGTAAATGGAACCATGAATTCTGCTGTCTACCAAAAAATCCTGAAGGAGAATGTCCGGCCATCTGTTCGTGACCTCAAGCTGAAGCACACTTGGGTTCTGAAGCAGGACAATGATTCAAAAGACACCAGCAAGTCCACTTCTGAATGGCTTAAGAAAAACAAAATGAAGACTTTGGAGTGGCCTAGTCAAAGTCCTAACCTGAATCCAATTGAGATGCTGTGGCATGACCTTAAAAAGGTGATTCATGCTCGAAAACCCTCCAATGTGGTTGAATTACACAATTCTGCAAAGATGAGTGGGCCAAAATTCCTCCACAGCGCTGTAAAAGACTCACTGCCAGTTATCGCAAACGCTTGGTTGCAGTTGTTGCTACTAAGGGTGGCCCAACCAGTTATTAGGTTTAGGTGGCAATCACTTTTTCACACAGGGCCATGTAGGTTTGGAATTTTTTTAACCCTTAATAATCAACACCTTCATTTAATCACTGCATTTTGTGTTTACTTGTGTCATCTTTGTTTAATATTTAAATTTGTTTGATGATTTGAAACATTTAAGTGTGACAAACATACAAAAAAATGAGAAATCAGGAAGGGGGCTGTTATGAATGGCTCCTCGGGGCAGAGATACAGACCCATGTGCTGAACTGTGAGTTGTGAGATTTATTGAAAATAAAAACATTTTTATGTTTATAAAAACATAAAAACAAGTCTAAAATGGTGCTCAAACACAAAATTCCAACAAGAGAAAGGAACTTACAAATTACGCACCAGAGCGAGAACAGGGCTCCAGTGGAGACGAGGAGAAACTCAGGTGAGAATTACTCAGGCTTACTCAAGACAGCGACAACATGAAGTGAAAATACTGTCCTGAAATAGGGTCAGAACAAATAACACAAGTAATGCCAGATGTAGGGTCATATGAGCGGGCAGAAGGAAACCATGATTAATAATTTGAATCAGCTGGAATTAATGAGAGGAGAGCGATCGGCTGACAGCTGACAGGGCTATGCCTACACTGAGCACCACCCAGGAAATGCCCTGACAGCTGTCAACCACAACAATAAGGAATTAGAATAATAAAATATAAACAAGTACAAGCTGAGAAATAGGCACCAATTGATACAGAAACAGAACATAGTAAAACTGAGACATAAACAGCAAAATAAAAAACATTGCAGGGATAACAAAAACCAAAAGGCACAAAAATACAACAAATGCTGTATATAAATACAGAGAAAAAGCCACGAGACTGAGCATGGTGGAAACCTCCAGTGCTCAGCTCGTGACGGGGGCAAACACTTTTTCACATCACTGTATAATGTGCAATGTTGCATCAAAGCTAGGCTAACCTAGGATTACAGCATTTTTGTAGGCTTTTTTCAAGCTTTTCAAGCTAGCTAGCAAATCTCATAGGTAGCATTATAAGCAAATGCAGCGTAACACTAGCACATCGTTCACAAAAACAATGGTTAGGCTTCATATAAGCCACTTTTGAATCAATATGTGCCGATGTCTCCCTCCTCTTGAACAAGGAAGAAAAGCAAATCTCTCCTCCAATTCCGGTCGCACTCAAAGCCAGTGTCATGTTTCAAGGAACAACAGGAGACAGAGGGCAGAGGAGGCAGTTGGGGATTCCTGCAGCCTCTGGTTGTGCCAGATAGAGACTGAGTGACTGAAGGAGTTTGTGCAAAACTGCAGAAAAAACTGGGTGTCGAACCCTCTCACCAGGAAAACTGGGTGTTAAAACATTCACATCCACCACAGGTGTGATGCCCATGAGGAAATCATTGGTGACTTTCACTAGAGCAGTTTCAGTACTATGATGAACTCTAAAACCTGACTGGAACCTTTCAAATAAATGATTTCTTTGTAAATAGTCACATAGTTGATTTGCAACAACTCTAAGATCTTTGAGAAAAAAGGGAGATTAGAGATTGGCCTATAGTTAAGGATTTAAGCCTGTGTGTTGATGAGGTAACATTTAGGATAAACCATCTTCTTTTCTTACAAAGATCCAAATAAACTGAGAAAAATCAAACAATTAGTCCAAAAGTGTTGTATTTTCTGAATATAGAAATAAATGACTAATGAACCCAGTGCCCAATCAACCCATTTTAAAAGATTTCTTCATGTTTACAGGTACCAAATTGACCATAATGAGGATTTCTGCTTAAACAAAGCAGAACCATTTACTGTTGCTGGCCTATTGTGTCCTCCTACTGAAGCTACCTCCAGGACATCGAAAAATGTTTCACTCTTGACTGTTTCCATCAGTATGTGATCATCTTAAGACAAACAGTAAATATAATCATTTTAAAAAGTGTTTTTTCTTATCATTAATTAGTGCTCATACTATTGATTTTCTGCAGTCTTCTCAGCAATCATCCTCAGCCTCTTTGTGTCTGAGGCTGCAGACTCACTGCAGACTCTACAGTGGTGGAGTTTACTCTGTGTCTCTGTGGCTGTGCTAGTGGTTACCCTCACTGTCCTCATCATCTGGAGACAACCACAGAGTATCAGCAAAGCCGCTTTCATGGTATGCAACATGTAGCTTGTTTCTTTACATAATTTTATCATTTTTTCATTTGTATTTAACAGCAATAAAACACAATCAGCAATAAAACGTACGGAATACCCAAAGCTGAGGTCTTCAACAGTTTAATTTTAGATTTAAAAATACTGGCGACTGCCAGTGGTACCCCTCAGCCTGTTGGCACTAAGAGAACTGACTGGCTGAATTTTTGTGCGAAGTCAACAGAAATATTGTCATAGATGCAACTGTGGTATCAATATGAAAAGCCTATGTCATTCCATCACAAGTTATCACATTTAGAATTTTTTTTAGAGCAGACCTCTGCCACCAAACTTCTAACTTATCCCAGATTTTTCAAAGGTAGAACTATGGTATTAATCTGAAACACTGACATCATTTCCTTTGTCAATTATCATGTTTACAAGGTTTTTGGAAAAATTGACCTGTGACCTTGAGTTCAAGGTCACCTAAATTCAAACTGTCCAAGATTTGTCATAGATACAACTAGAAAATTGCCAGCAGAAATTTTAATAGTGTGCAGTTGGGATTGCCTGTTGGTCCTAGCTTTAACCTGTGAGAACCTAATGAAAAATCAAAAACCTTGACCTTTTGACTCCAAATCTATAGTTGGAGATCAGGATCCCAAGGTGAATCTGTGTACCAAGTTTGGTGACCATAACATTCTTTGTTCTTGAGAAATATATGGCATTTTAACCTTGACCTTTGACCTTGCAACCCCAAAAGCATAGTCACAGTTTAGGGTCACAGGGTGAACCTGTGTACAAAGTTTCGTGACCCTGTGGAAATGCATATTGTGGAGGAATCTGCAGACAGCGTCTCAGTCAGGAGGCAGTGATTAAACATAAGAGAATAATAGGCAAGGACGTCATGGGGAGTTGGCAGGAAGAGGGAGCTGGGGGTTGAAGGAAAATGTATTGTGGAGTTGGATATCATGCAGTGTGATGTGAAATGTCATGCAGATGTGAGATGATCTGTGGAGGTTATAAGGAGAAACCTGGTTTGGCTGATTCATTGCTTTTCTGTGTTTGGATGATGTGAGAGTGTTAATAAAGCTTCGTCTGCTCGTAAACCTGCCTCATCATTTCCCACACTCTCCACAACCCTAGTTTTACTTGCTCTATAGTAATAATAGTGCATAGGGAATGCTAACCTTGACTTTGGATCTTTTGACTCAAAACCATAGTCAGAGGTGAGGGTCTCTCCTGTCCAAGAGTTTTCTTAGATACAACTATGGTATCGAAAAGCCTACATCATTTCTTTCTCTTATTATAATGTTCACAAAGTGATATACTGTTTTGACGCCACTGCCCATCTGCCCGGAGGAGGGGGGCGGTGGCGACAATACCTCTTTCAGCCTTTTAGAGACTGAAAGGTAAAAAAGTAAACAAAATTTTACATACAGTTGAAAACAGAAGTTTACATACACTGTTTAAAAAGGCACATAATCTTTTTTCCTCTCACTGTCTGACATTAAATCAGACTAAGCTCTTCCTGTTTTAGGTCAGTTAGGATTACCAAAATTTTTCTATATGATGAATACTTTTTTAATAATAATGCCCACAAATTTCTTATGGGTTTGAGATCAGGGCTTTGTGATGACCACTTCAAAACATTGATTTTGTTTTTCTCAAGCCGCTTTGTAACCAATTTGGTGGTATGCTTATGTCACGTTATTGAACTTAGTTCCCCGCTGACTCTCTTACCATCATCTCTTACCATCCTCACCTGTACATAACTGCCCATCTAACTTATTGTACATTATTTGCACATAACAGTACTCTTAACTTTCTGCACTGCTGCATATATTTGCATATATTTGCTTAAATTGCACATACTGTCAATTACTGTGTATACTGCACTGCTGTCCTATGCACTTCTGATTGGATGCTAAATTGTGTTTCGTTACCTTGTATTCATACATGTATAATGACAATAAAGTTGAATCTAATCTAATCTAATCTAAATGCTTAGGCTCTTTGTCTGTTTAGAAGACCCATTTTACCCAAGCTTTAACTTCCTGGCTGATGTTTTGCGATGTTGGTTTAATATTCACAATGCCATCTATTTTGTGAAGTGCACCAGTCCCCTCTGCAGCAAAACACCCCCACAACATGATGCTGACACCCCCATACTTCACAGTTGGGATGGTGTTCTCAGCCTTGTAAGCTTCCCCCTTTTTCCTCCAAATGTAACGATGGTCATTATGGCCAAACAATTCAATTTTAATTTCATCAGACCACAGAACATATCTCCAGAAATTAAGGTCTTTGTCCCTGTGTGCATTTGCAAATTTCAATCTGGCTTTTTCATGTTACTTTTGGAGTAATGGCTTCTTCCTGGCTGAGTGATGTTTCAGCCCATGTCAGTACAGAACTTGTTTTACCGTGGATAATGACACTTTTTTACCAGCTTCAGCCAGCATCTTCACAAGGTCTTTTGCTTTTGTTCTGTGGTTGATATGCACATTTTGTCCCAAAACACATTCATCTTTGGGACACAGAACCCGTCTCCTTCCTGAGCGGCATGATGACTTGACATTCCCATGATGTTTATACTTGTGGATAATTGTTTGAACAGATGAACATGGCACCTTCGGGCATCTGGACATTGTACTCAAGAATGAAGCAGACTTGTGGAGGTCTGCAATTCTCTTCCTGATATCTTGGCTGATTTCTTTTGATTTTCCCATTATGTCACACAATGAAGCAGTGTGTCTGAGGTGTGCCTTAAAATGTGTCCACAGGTGTGCCTCCAATTAAATCAAATCTTGTCAGTTTACCTATCAGAAGCTTCCAAAGCCATGACATCATCATCTGGGCTTTTGACTTGTAAGAAAGTAATAAAAAAAAATTCTACAAAAGTATTCATCAAATAGAAATAATTTGATAATCCTAACGGACCTAAAACAGGAAAAGTTTAGTCTAATGTCACAGTGAGGGGGAAAAAAGGTTATGCATCTTTTCATAGTGTTTGTAAACTTCTGATTTCAACTGTGTTTCTTCTCTCTTCACATGAAGAGAGAAGAAACAAAACTATTCACAACAGACAAGCAAGGAGCAAACCTTTTTTCCCTGATTCTTTTACTTGATTCATGTGTGATAATGCTTCTACTCTTTTTTTTTATATCTGCAGGTTCCTTTTGTGCCTTTTCTTCCTATTTTCAGCACCTTGATCAACATCTATCTGATGGTTCAACTTGACTCAGACACCTGGATTCGCTATGCAGTGTGGATGGCAGTAGGTATGTGAACTATTAAACTTATTAAAACTTATGTGGAGAAGCACCACATCCAAAGATGTCATAACATGTTTTTGATCCTTTTCAAACAGGTTTACTCATCTACTTTTGTTATGGTGTTCGGAATAGTGTGCAGAAACAAAGACTTCAAAATGAGCACAATCAAGTTAGCATTCAGATCACCAACACTACAGAGCAAAACTCTGATCTTGCACAAGATTGTATTGGATAAATAAAGTGACATGACTGGTTTTCTGACTGAAAATGTCAGCCAAATTTAATTTCCTTTTAGTCAATAGGTCACATATTTATAGAAAGGTATTCATTTATTCTGAAACTGACTATTTTCAACAAGAAGAGGCATCAATTCTCTGATTTGAGTCTGCTGTTTTGCTTGAGATGTTATTAATGGGATCTTAGAGCAGCAGCAAGGAAACAACTAAGAAATGTATGGAATTTGTGACTAAATATTTTGTGATCAACACAGGGAGATTGATCAGTGTTGTGTCAGTACTTCATATTTATCCAATTTAATTTTTCATGATTTTTTATTGTGAATTGTAGTATTGTATTGTGTAATGTGTGAATACTACTGTTGTATTATTTAACCTGAGAATGGTAAACTAAATCCTGCTTTATAAAACATTGTTTAATGTTTTTGCTACCATGCAAAATGTATCACATTCTAAACTGTAAAATAAAATCTGCATTTTTTTTTTTGCTCTGAAAATGCTTTTTCTTTCTTTCTTTCTCTCTTTCTGTAGCTTTTAAATATTTTTTCACAGTGTGTGAGCACATAAACAAACAATACAGAACAGAGATCTTATTTCACTTTGGAGAAAAATTGTATTTCTTTTCTGAGTCAAACTTACATACTGTTGTAGCATTAAACACTTGGCTTTGAACATTTGGTAAAACTGATCAAACCTGCTCTGAACATAGTTTACATGTGAAAATTACCGAAAAACAAATTTTTATAACCCCTACCAAATGAAGGCTATTCTTGGTGTTGGGAGTTGCATTAAAAAGTGATGGGTTTCTGTAATCTGATCCATTACTGTAATCTGTAATCAGGTGGCAGGCGAAGGCAGAGACCTTTGCGGTCTGATTTCCAGCTTTCAAAATTGGCTTTTGGGATGTGGAATGTCATCTCTCTGGTGGGGAATGAGCTGGAGCTGGTGCATGAGGTTGAGAGATACCGGCTAGATATAGTTGGGCTCACCTCAATGCACAGCTCCGGTTCTGGAACCAGTTTCCTGGAGAGGGGCTGGAGCTTGGCCTACTCTGGAGTTGCCCTGGGTGAGAGGCGACAGGCAGGGGTGGGTATTCTTATGCCCCCCTACCTTGCTGCTTCGACATTGGAGTTCTCCTCGGCGGACGAAAGGGTGGTTTTCCTGTGCCTTCGGGTTGGGAAACGGGTCCTGACCACCATTTGTGCCTATGCACCAAATGATGGTTAAGCGTACCTAGCCTTTTAACTGGGGTGATGGAGAGTGCTCCTCTTGGAGACTCCATTGTCCTACTGGGGGACTTCAATGCGCACTTGGGCAATGACAGTGAAACCTGGAGGGGCTTGACTGGGAGGAACGGCCTGCCCAATCTGAACTCGAGTGGTGTTCAGTTATTGGACTTCTGTGCCAACCACAGTTTGTCCGTAACGATCACTATGTTCAAGCAAAAGGGTGTCCATATGTGCACTTGGCACCAGGACACCCTTGGTCGCAGGTCAGTGATCGATTTTGTTATTGTGTCATCAGATCTGCGGCCATATGTCTTGGACACTCGGTTGAAGAGAGGTGCAGAGTTGTCAGCTGATCACCACCTGGTGGCGAGTTGGATCCGATGGCAGATGATGCCTCTCAGACCCAATAGACCTAAACGTATAGTGAGAGTGTGCTGGAAACGTCTAGCTGAGGCCTTTGTCCGGAAGGTCTTCAACTCCCACCTCGGGAAGAACTTCAACCACATTCCGAGGGAATCTGGAGACATAGAGTCTGAATGGGCCATGTTCTCCACCTCCATTGTTGAAGCAGCTTCCCACAGCTGTGGCCGTAAGGTCATTGGTGCATCTCATGGTGGACACTAGTGGTGAGGAAGGCCATCAAGTTGAAGAAGGAGTCCTATCAAGCTTGATTGGCTTGTGTGACTCCTGAAGCAGATGAGGTGCACTGGCAGGCCAAGTGGAGTGCAGCTCGGGTGGTTGCTGAAGCAAAAACTCAGGTATGGGAGGAGTTTGGTGAGGCCATGGAACAAGACCTTCGGTCGGCCTCAAAGAAATTCTGGCAAATTGTCCGGCGACTCAGGAGGGGGGGGCAGCTCCCTATCCACACTGTGTATGGTAGGGACGGGGCACTGCTGACTTCAACTGGGGACATCATCAGGTGGTGGAAGGAATACTTTGAGGATCTCCTCAATCCCACTGACACGCCTTCCACAGAGGAAGCAAGGCTTGGGAAAGAGGGGGACAACTCACCCATCGCAGGGATTGAGGTTGCCAAAGTGGTTAAAAAACTATTTGGTGGCCGGGCCCCGGGGGTAGACGAGATTCGCCCTGAGTACCTCAAGGCCCTGGATGTTGTAGGGCTGTCATGGTTGACATGTCTGCAATGTTGCGTGGAAGTCGTGGACAGTGCCTTTGGCATGGCAAACTGGGGTGGTGGTTCTTTTAAAAAGGGGGACCGGAGGATGTGTTCCAACTTTAGGTGGATCACACTTCTCAGCCTCCTTGGGAAGGTCTATGCCAGGGTACTGGAGAGGCGAGTCCAACCGCTGGTCAAACCTCGGATTCAGGAGGAGCAATGTTGTTTTTGTCCTGGCTGTGGCACATTGGACCAGCTCTTTGCCCTCTCGAGAATCCTCAAGGGTTCGTGGGAGTTTGCCCAACCAGTCCACTTGTTTTTTGTGGACTTGGAGAAAGCATTCAACCACATCCCTCATGGTTTCTTATGGCAGTGCTGTGGCAGTATGGGGTATCGGGCTTATTGTTACAAGCTATCCGGTCCCTATACAACTGTTGCAAGAGTTTGGTTTGTATTGCCAACACCCAGTCAAACTTGTTTCCAGTGAGAGTTGGACTTCTCCAGGGCTGCCCTTTGTCATCGATCCTGTTCATAATTTTTATGGACAGGATATCTAGGCGCAGCTAAGGTTCAGAGGGTGTCATGCTTGGTGACCACAGGATCTCATCGCTGCAGTTTGCAGATGATGTTGTCCTGTTGGCTTCATCGAGCACTGACCTATAGGCCTTGCTGGGATGGTTTGCTACTGAGTGTGAAATGGCTGGGATGAGAATCAGCACCTCCAAGTCCGAGTCCATGGTCCTCAGCCAGAAAAAGGTAGATTTTCCTCTCCGGGTTGGGGACAAGCTCCTGCCCCGAGTGGAGGAGTTTAAGTATCTCAGGGTCTCATTCACAAGTGAGGGGAGAATGGAACGAGAGCTTGACAGGTGGATTGGAGCAGCCTCTATAGTGAAGCGGATGTTGTACCAGTCTGTTATGGTGAAAAGGGAGCTGAGCTCTAAAGCAAAGCTATCGATTTACCGGTCAATCTACATTTCTACCCTTACCTATGGTCATGAGCTTTGGATAATGGGTGACTGTGGCACAGGTGTGGTGTGGCGACTGCTGATCGGAGGGTCAGGGGTTCGATTCCTGCTCTATCTACAGTCTGCATGTCGAAGTGTCCTTGAGCAAGACACTGAACCACCAGTTGCTCCTGGTGGATCAGGCCAGCACCTGTGCATGGCAGCTCCGCCACCATCAGTGTGAGAAAGTGTGTGAATGGGTGGATAGCAGGATCTGTAAAGTGCTTTGGTCATCTAGAGATGAGAAAAAGTGCTATGTAAGTGAACACCATTTACCATTTACCATTAATGACCGAAAGAATGAGATCGCGGATATAAGCAGCTAAAATGAGCTTTCTCCATAGGATTGCTGGACTCACCCTCAGAGACAGGGTGAGGAGCTGAGTCATCCGGGAGAGGCTCACAGTAGAACTACTGCTCCTCCAACTAGCTCCATCGAAAGGAGCCAGTTGAGGTGATTTGGGCATCTGATCAGGATGCCTCCTGGACACCTCCCACTTGAGGTCTTTCAGGCTCGTCCCACTGGGAGGAGACCCCAGGGCAGACCCAGGACATGCTGGGGAGACTACATCTCCCACCTGGCCTGAGAACATCTTGGTATCCTCTTTGAAGAGCTGGAGTAGGTGGCCGGGGAGAGGGAAGTCTGAGCTTCTTTGCTTGGGCTGCTGCCTCTGGGACCCAACCTCCGGAAAAGCGGTAGAAAATGGATGGATGGATATATATAATATATATCAGAGGTTCTGTTCACTGAAAATTGTCCTTTGACAGAATTTTTCCAGCAGTGACTAAAAATTCTGAAAGCTATCATTTGACAGATTACACAGAGGGTGATCTAATAAAAATGAATTAAAATGATAGATAACAGATTGTGACAAGCCTGTCTGAGAAAATGACAAAAAAACAAAACAGTGTAGAGCAGCCTCTGATATAGATTATTGAGGCTTTTTCAGGTCTTCCACTCAGTTGCAGTTCTGACACTCAGTCGGCAGATGGCACTCTTTTTTTAAATGCTTCATAACACTGTGTCATTCATGAAGCAGTTATCTCAAGGTTGTTCTTTGCTTCATGAGGCTTCAGTTTCACCATCACTAGTTTTATGGATGAGCCCCCAATATGTTACACCCTGGCTCGAAGGGAGCAACATAAAAACCTCAAAACCCATAGAACACTAAAAAAAGGCTTAATAAACAACATCAGTGGACAGCAATACTACTGTCATGTGTGATATAGTGTTTTGGTACATTATTGTGGAGTTCAGTGTAGTGACGTGCTCTTCTTGTCACGTCACTGCACCGCCCTATATAAAGCAGAGGGCATCCATATTGCGGCCTCTTTGTCCGGTGCCCTCTACCAGGTGCCTACCATGTTACCGCTGTTCTACATCTTCAATAAAGCTGTGTTCGTCTAGTCATCTTGCCTCATCCTTCACCCAAGGTATTTTACCATACATAACATCATGGCTGCCATGTTTTAGTGAGAGATGGCAAGATAGAGCTTGGCTGGGCTTTTATCAACTGAAAGAGGTCACATGATGTTAATAGGTGTCCTCACAGTGCCTGCAAAACTCCAAAGAAAAATTGGTACATAACACCCAACCAAGATAACTTAAGTATATGTACCTCTGAAAGTAACAAATTTATTTCCCAAGTAACTAATTACTTTTCTTATGCAGTAATTGTAAAGTAATTTAGTTACTTTTGAGTAACAAGTAACTGTAATGAGTTGCTTGTAGGGAACCCACGCTGGGATAATCATCTCAGACTGGAAGCAGAGGGGAGGGGAATATTCCCTCTGCCGGTAGAGCGTGGGGGGATTAAATGGAGGATAGTACGTATTGTAATGTGTAAATGTATTGTGATGCAAGATTTCAGGCAACAGGGGGAAGGAATGGAGTGATATAAAAGGAGAGACCCTGGTGTATTAGGAGAAAGTCTTTTTCTGTGTATGAATGCAGTGAGAGAGAGAAATAAAGTCGTCTGTCGTGCAGATCTGGTTCTTTTATTTGCACTCTCCACACTGGTGACCCTTGACAAATTATGGAACACTTTATCACCACCACTGGGCCACCCGTTTTCGCATGACCTCAGCGCCTGGACGCAGCTAAACTGACCATAGCGCGCGAGGAGTTTGCCAACTTGGAAAGATTGGGCATCATCAAGCGCTCAAACAACCCATGGGCATCCCCACTACATATGGTCCCTAAGGCCGAGGGATCGTGGCGACCGTGCGGAGATTTCCGCAGGTTGAATAACACCACAGCGCATGACCGCTACCCGATTCCCCATATTCAGGATTTTTCCGTTCACCTCGCTGGGGCACGCATTTTTTCTAAAATAGACCTGGTCCGCGGTTACCACCAGGTCCCGGTGCGCGCAGAGGACATACCCAAAACAGCGGTAATAACTCCGTTTGGCTTGTTGGAGTTTTTACGCATGCCCTTCGGATTAAAAGGCACAGCACAGACATTCCAACGCATGATGGATGCAGTGTTGCGCGATCTGCCGTTTGTGTTTGTCTACCTGGATGATATCCTGGTGGTCAGCGCGTCCGAGGACGAACACGTAACCCACCTCAGGACGGTTTTCCGGAGGTTGGAAGAGCACGGGTTAATAATCAACACGGCGAAATGCCAGTTCGGCGTGACGAGGATTGACTTTTTGGGGCACCGCACCTCACTGGAGGGAGCGATACCCTTGCCAGACAAGGTGCGTGCCGTGGCGAATTTTCCCCGGCCTCAGACGGTCAGGGCGCTGCAAGAGTTTTTGGGTCTGGTAAACTTTTATAACCGGTTCCTCCCCCGTGCAGCTCAGCTCATGAAGTCATTGTACGCCTCGTTCAAGAAACGGAAGCCGGCGGACAGAGTCGAATGGACTCCGGAGTGGGAGCAGGCATTCTCTGAGGTTAAAACAGCCCTGGCAAACGCCGCACTGTTGGCGCTCCTGGACCTGGCGGCCCGGATAGCGCTCACTACTGATGCCTCGGACGTGGCCATAGGGGCCGTCGTGGAGCAACGCGTCGCCGGTTCTTGGCAGCCGCTCGCTTTTTTCAGCAGGGCTTTGCGCGACAGTGAGCGTAAATACAGCGCGTTCGACAGAGAGTTGCTGGCTCTCCACCTGTCCATACGCCACTTCTAGTTCTGGCTGGAAGGGCGCAGCTTCACTGCGTTCGTAGACCACAAGCCGCTAATGTACACGATGGCCAAGGTTTTGGAACCATGGTCGGGCCGGCAGCAGAAACAGCTGGCCGCGATCTCGGAGTTTATGACTGATATTCAGCATGTGGCCAGTAAACTGAATGTGGTGGCGGACTGCCTCTCGCGTGCAGTAGTGGCCCCGGTCTGCGTAGGGATAGATTATACAGCCATGGCCGCAGAGCAGATTGGCGATGTGGACGTGTGCGCGCTCCAGTCTGGACCAAAATGATTAAAGCTGGAGAGCAGAGTACTGCAAGACGGCAGCCCCCCCCCCCCCAATCTGTGACGTCTCCACGGGACGCCCTCTCCCAGTGGTCCCAGTTGCTTGGCGCCGCCGAATGTTTGAGTCAGTTCATGCTCTGGTGCACCCAGGAGTGCGCGCGTCAGTCAAAATGGTGGGAGCGAAGTTCGTATGGCCAGGCCTGCGCAAACAAGTGAAAGAGTGTGCTGCAGCCTGCGTAGCATGCCAACGAGCCAAAGTGCACAGACACATGAAGGCCCCTTTGGAGCCATTTCGTATACCGGCTAAGAGATTCGACCATGTTCACGTGGACCTCGTGGGCCCCCTCCCGCCATCGCAGGGGTTCACGCACCTTCTGACAGTGGTGGACCGCACCACACCCTGGCCAGAAGCAGTCCCGCTAGCGGCAACCACGTCCGCGGACGTGGCGCGCGCCTTTTTGACAACATGGGTGGCACGTTTTGGCATCCCGTCGGACATCACGTCCGATAGGGGCCCGCAGTTTGTTTCCGACCTCTGGTCCGCGATGGCCCGTAGCCTGGGTGTAGCAATTCATCGCACAACCACGTACAACCCACAGGCCAATGGGTTATGCGAGCGTTTCCATAGGTCACTGAAAGCAGCGCTCAGGGCTTCGCTTACGGATGCAAATTGGGTAGACCAGTTGCCGTGGGTTCTGTTAGGGTTGAGTTCTGCACCAAAAGAGAATTTGGAGGCTTCCCCGGCGAAGCTTGTTTTTTCTCATCCACTGCAGCTCCCCGGGGAATTTTTACCAGATAATCCCACGCCGGACAACTGTCTGTCTCAGCGTTCGCAGCATAGCGCAGATACGGGCACGCTACCGGGCCCGGCCCACCACTGTTTTCCACGCGCTTTTGTGCCAAAAACTTTGAAGAACGCGGCGTTCGTGTTTGTCAGGCACGATGCCCACCACCCCCCATTGCGCTCACCCTGCAATGGCCCGTTCAGAGTGCTGGAACCAGGGGACAAACATTTTTTGTTAGATTTGGGGGGTCGTCGGGAGAAAGTATGTATAGACAGACTTAAGCCCGCCTTTGTGGTGGCGGACGAGCAAGTGATGTTGGCTCGGGCCCCTCGGCGTGGAAGACCCCCACTGAGAACTCCCCAGGTAGAAGATTCAGCAGAGCAGCCACACGGGCAAGTAGAATTCCACCCCCCCCTCGCCATTGCCCACCCGCAGACAGACACACCCCGAAGAGCCCCCCACCGGCACAGCAGCACCGCGGAGTCGAAGGTCCCTCGTTACAGCAGATATGGGAGGAGACTGAAGCCAAATGGACGTGAGGGTTGAAACTCAGTCTGAGACTCGGGGGGGGGGGGGGCGGTGTAGGGAACCCACGCTGGGATAATCATCTCAGACTGGAAGCAGAGGGGAGGGGAATATTCCCTCTGCTGGTAGAGCATGGGGGGATTAAATAAGATAAGATAAGATAAGATAAGATAAGCCTTTATTAGTCCCACAATGGGGAAATTTCAGGATTGCAACAGCACAGGGATAGCAACACTCAGAGCAATAATTAAGAAGATACGGAAGATATAAATAAGAGCAGTGGATATACATACATACACATCAATATATAAATATATATACAAAGTGCAGAGCATTGTAGCGAGATGGAATAAACAGCATAACCGTCTACTTAGTTATCCTACATAGTATGAATATGTACCCATACATATTGTCCCCCTCCGTAGCGACCGATACTGTCCTAGTTGTATATACTGGAGGGGACCATTGTGTAAGTCTATTGCATCTTTTGCATTCAGTACTATTAGGTCATCACGTTTTTTTGCTATCTCTGTGAGCAGCCCTGCTTAGGTTATACAGTCTGACTGCCGTAGGTAGGAAGGATCTGCGAAACCTCTCGGTTGCACACCTAGGATGATGTAGTCTGCTGCTAAATGAACTCCTCAGTGCATTCAGTATGTCCTGCATAGGGTGGGACTCGGACTCCAGCAGAGATGACAGTTTAGCCACCATCCTTCTCTCTCCTATCTCCTCCACTGGGTCAGGGCGCTGCCCCAGGACAGAGCTAGCTTTCTTGATCAGTTTGTTCAGTGTCTTCCTATCGGCTGCTGTAATGCCACTGCCCCAGCAGACCACTCCAAAAGTGATGGCTGATGCCACTACCGTGTCGTAGAATGTCTTCAGCAGTGCCCCTTGTACACCAAAAGACCTGAGTCTCCTCAGTAGGAACAGCCTGCGCTGTCCCTTCTTGTAGAGTGCGTCGGTATTGTGTGACCAGTCTAGTTTATTGTTCAATTCAATTCAATTCAATTCAACTTTATTTATATAGCGCCATTTCACAACAACAGTCATCTCATAGCACTATCAACTGTAGGGGGAACCCCCACAGTTGCAGAAAGACCCCAGCAATCAGGCGATCCCCTGTGAGCAAGCACTTGGCGACGGTGGAGAGGAAAAACTCCCTTTTAACAGGAAGAAACCTCCAGCAGAACCAGGCTCAGGGAGGGGCAGTCATCTGCTGCGACTGGCTGGGGGGTGAGGGGATAGAGAAGAAGAAAAGAACAGACGTAGAGAGCAAACAGCACGATGGGGACTCAATCTATGGGAGAGAACAAACAAATGTTAATGACCAGCAAAAAAAATATTTCATTGAGAGTGAGAAAAGGAGTGAGGCCCAGTGCATTACTGGAGGTCCCCTGGCTGACTAAACCTATTAGCAGCATAACTAAGGGAGGGTTCAGAAACACATGATCCCTCCCTAATTGTAGGCTATATCAAAAAGGTAGGTTTTAGCCCTATTCTTAAAAACAGAGATCGAGTCTGACTCCCGAATCCAGATTGGCAGCTGATTCCACAGGAGAGGAGCTTGATAACTGAAGGCTCTGCCTCCCA
Organism: Pholidichthys leucotaenia; assembly: GCA_020510985.1. Classification (NCBI taxonomy): domain Eukaryota; kingdom Metazoa; phylum Chordata; class Actinopteri; order Cichliformes; family Pholidichthyidae; genus Pholidichthys; species Pholidichthys leucotaenia. Next base: position 32,771,954 of record CM035844.1, read on the forward strand.
TTGTACTTTTGGAGATTCTAGGTATTACAAATAATCCTGCATTTTGGGAGCGTAGTGCTCTGTTAGGATAATACGGTAGTATCAGATCTTTTAAATAAAAAGGAGCCTGATTGTTTAGAGCTTTGTAAGTAAGAAGAAGGATTTTAAACTTAATTCTAAACTCTATGGGAAGCCAATGAAGGGAGGCCAGAACCGGAGAGATATGATCTCTCTTTCTAGTTCCTGTTAAAACTCTTGCTGCAGCATTTTGGATCAGCTGAAGACTTTTTAAAGATGTTTTAGGACAGCCTGATAATAAAGAATTACAATAATCTAATCTTGAGCTAACAAAAGCGTGGATCAGTTTCTCAGCATCACTCTGAGACAGGATGCTCCTAATCTTGGCAATATTACGCAAATGATAGAAGGCAGTCTTAGAAACAAATTTAATATGTGAATTGAAGGACAAATCCTGATCAAAAATAACTCCAAGGTTCCTCACAGAGCTATTAAGAGAAAGAGTAACCGCATCCAAACTGAAAGTTTGATTTGGAAAGGAATTTCTAAGGTTTTTTGGACCAACAAGAATGACTTCAGTCTTATCTGAATTTAATAGCAGGAAATTACAAGTTATCCAAGCTTTGATTTCCTTAAGACAGGCTTCTAACTTGGCTAATTGATTACTATCATCTGACTTCATTGACAGGTATAATTGTTTGTCATCAGCATAACAATGAAAATGTATACAGTGTTTTCTAATAATGTTGCCTAACGGAAGCATATATAAACTAAAAAGAGTAGGGCCTAGCACAGATCCCTGTGGAACTCCATGACTGAGCTTTGAGTTAAAAGAAAACTCATTATTTACATGAACAAACTGGAACCTATCAGATAAATAAGATCTAAACCACTGCAACGAAGTTCCATTAAGTCCAACATAGTGTTCTAATCTATCAAGTAGAATATTATGATCGATAGTATCAAAAGCTGCACTAAGGTCTAAAAGGACAAGTACAGAAACTAGTCCATTATCAGATGCAATGAGGAGGTCGTTAGTGACCTTCACTAAGGCTGTTTCAGTACTATGATGGATTCTAAACCCAGACTGAAACTCTTCAAGTAAACCATTTCCCTGTAGGTGGTCAAATAATTGCGTAGCAACAACTCTTTCTAAGATTTTTGAAATGAAAGGGAGATTAGAGATTGGTCTATAGTTAGCTAAAGCTCCTGGATCTAGCGTTGGCTTTTTGAGTAAGGGTTTAATTACAGCCGTTTTAAAAGCCTGCGGTACATGGCCTAAAGTTAATGAAGAATTGATTATATGAAGAATAAGGCTACCAATAAGTGGGAAGACTTCTTTAAATAACCTGGTAGGAATAGGGTCTAAAAGACAAGTTGAAGGTTTGGATGAGGAAACTATTTTGTCTGACTCACAAAGGTCGATTGGAGTAAACTCATCAAGACAGACATCAATAGAAGGAGTTGTAGTAGTTACAGTATTTAAGTTAACTGTGGGAAGAATCTGATTGATTTTATCTCTGATGGATGAAATTTTATTATTGAAAAAGTTCATAAAGTCCTGACTAGTAAGCTCTAAGGGAATGCTAGGATTGACAGAGTCCTGACTTTTTGTCAACCTGGCTACAGTACTGAAAAGAAACCTGGGATTATTCTTGTTCTCTTCTATTAATGCAGAGTAATAACTCGTTCTAGCTTTTCTAAGAGATTTTTTATAAATTAAAAGATGATTTCTCCAAGCTAAATAGATTTCATCTAAATTAGTGGAGCGCCATTTTCTTTCTAATTGACGAGTCTTCTGTTTTAAGCTACGAGTTTCTGTGTTGAACCAAGGAGTTAGAAATCTCTGATTAGACTTTTTCTTTTTTAAGGGGGCCACCAAGTCTAGAGTCTGATGCAGAGAAGCTGAAACACTATCCACCATGTTATCAATTACAGAAGGAGCAAGCTGTCTATAGCTTATTTCCGTTGTGTTGACACATGGCATAGAGGAAACAATCTGCATAAATTTGGTAACAGCATCATCTGAGAGGCATCTACTGTAATAATATTTTTCTTAAGGAGCCAAATAGTCAGAAATAGTAAAATCAAAGGTTAACAGACAATGGTCTGACAGTACAGGGTTATGAGGAGACACTACAAGATTTTCTATTTCTATGCCATATGTCAGAACAAGGTCCAATGTATGGTGGAGGTAATGAGTAGAATTTCCTACTTTCTGAGAAAACCCAATCGAGTCTAATATTGAATTAAATGCCACATTAAGGCAGTCACTATCTACATCCACATGTATATTAAAGTCCCTTACTATAATTATTCTATCAGATTTCAGCACTAAATCAGCTAAGAAATCAGCAAATTCGGATAAAAATTCTGAGTAGGTTGGTGGGGGACGATAAACAATGGCAAATAAAATTGGGTTTAACCTAAAATTGCTAAAGTGCCCAATACTGAGGACCAGGCCCTCAAAGGAATTATAACATGTTTTTTGCTTTACATTAACTAGTAATTTGGAATGGTAAATTGTTGCTACTCCTCCTCCACGACCAGAACTTCTGGGATTTTGACAGTTTAAACAACCAGAGGGAGTTGATTCATTTAAACCAACATAATCCTCTTGCCCTAACCAAGTCTCTGTAAGGGAAATTAAATCAATCTGATGATCAATTAACAGATCATGGACTAACAGAGACTTGGGAGTTAGAGACCTAATATTTAATAAACCACATTTAATTTTTAAATTATGAGGAGGAACAGAGGCCAATTCATTCAATTTAGAGGCTTTATGTTTAATTTGAGTTTTACCAAAATTTTGCTTTATCACTTTGGGATGCTTATGCATTATATTTTTACTTACTTTGGAGGAAGCAGACAACGATTCTCTGATGGGGAAGTCAGGGGCTAAGCTGAGGGGTGGCGGATGAAGAGGAGCTGCAGAGAGGCATGTAAGACTGCGACTCTGCTTCCTGGTCCCAACTCTGAGTAGTCAGGGTTTTGGAAATTTGGATAAAAAAGGTGCCAGATTGTTAGATAAATGAGGAGCACCATCCAAAGTGGGATGAATGCTGTCTCGTCTCATAAGACCAGGTTTTCCCCAAAAAGAGCTCCAATTGTCAATGTAGCCCACATCATTTTTAGGACACCACACAGACAGCCAGCGGTTCAAGGATGACGAGCGGCTAAACATGTTATCACTGGTCAGATTGGGGAGGGGCCCAGAGAATACTACAGTGGCAGACATCGTTTTTGCAAAGTCACTCACCGATTCTATATTAAGTTTCGTGACTTCCGACTGCCGGAGACGGATGTCATTAATGCCGGCGTGAATAACAATTGTGGAATATTTACAGTTACTTTTAGCCAGCATTTTCAGATTTGACTCGATGTCGCCTGCTCTGGCCCCAGGAATGCATTTGACTATGGCCGCTGGAGTCTCTAGGCTCACGTTTCTGACTACAGAGTCGCCAATGATCAGAGTTTTTTCCTCAGCGGGTGTGTCGCTGAGCGGGGAAAAACGATTAGAAACGTGAACAGGTTGGTGGTGTACCGGGGCTTTGCAACTAGGCTTCCTTCTCACCGTCACCCACCCAGTCTCCTCGCTGCTGAGGAGAGTCGGGGAACCGCTGACAGGGGGGCCTAAGCTAGCTAGCTCCGCTGCAGCTAAGGGGCGTCCGTCGAGATTAACTGGCGCAGACGGTGTTTCAATGCAGCGGAGCCGGGATTCCAAATCAGACAACCTCGCCTCGAGCGCCTCAAAAAGACAACATTTATTACATTTACCGTTATCACTAAAAGAGGCAGAGGTGTAACTAAACATCTGACAGAGAGAGCACACCAGAGGAGGAGAGGAAAGAGAGCTAGTAGCCATAGCTAGTGGCTAGCTAGTGGCTGGAGAGCAAACCACACAGGCAGACAGCAAAACAGGAAGTGACGATACGTTACCACAAGGAAGTGACGATCCCAGATGTTCAGATGAACACCCAGGTACTTGTAGGATGTCACCATCTCGATGTCTGTTCCCTGTATGTTTACTGGTGCTGTGAGGGGTTGTCCTTGCCTGTGGCAGTCCACCACCAGCTCCTTAGTTTTCCTCGTGTTGATCTGGAGGCAGTTCCTAAGGCACCAGTCCACGAAGTCCTGGATAAGTCCTCTGTACTCAGCTTCATCTCCGTTGGAGATGAGGCCGACGATTGCAGAGTCGTCAGAGAACTTCTGTAGATGGCAGTGTGTTGTGTTGTGTGAGAAGTCCGCAGTATAAAGGGTAAACAGGAAGGGAGCCAGCACCGTTCCCTGGGGGGCCCCCGTGCTACCGATGATCGTGTCGGACACACAGTCCCGGGTTCTCACAAACTGTGGCCGGTTAGTGAGGTAGTCCAGGATCCATGATGACAGGTGCTGGTCCACCCCTGCGCACAGCAGCTTGTCCTTCAGGATCATCGGTTGGATGGTGTTGAAAGCACTGGAGAAGTCAAAGAACATGATCCTCACCGCATTCCCGGGCTTCTCCAGGTGGGACAGAGAACGGTGAAGGAGGAAGATCACTGCATCCTCCACCCCAATGTCATGCTGGTAGGCGAACTGGAGTGGATCCATCGCTGGCGGAGGTGAGCAAGGAGCAGTCTTTCCAGGGTCTTCATCATGTGGGACGTCAGGGCCACTGGTCTGTAGCTTTTCAGGTCTTTGGGGCGGGAGGTCTTTGGTACAGGTACCACACAAGATGTTTTCCACAACTGTGGTACCCTACCCAGCTTCAGGCTCAGGTTGAAGATGAGCTCCACAATCCCACACAGCTGATCTGCACAGGACTTGAGGAGCTTTGCGCTGATGCCGTCTGGTCCCGACGCCTTCCTCGCCTTGACCTTTCTCAGCTCCATCCTCACCTGGGTCCTAGTGAGGGTCATGTTGGGGGGCTGTGTGTTGGGAGTGGGGGAATGTTGGTGGAGTGGGGTGTGGACAGCAGGACTCAATGTCTTTAGAGGCAGCAGTGGTTGTTGTGCAGTCGGGGGGGGGGGGTTGGTCAAACCTATTAAAAAACAGGTTCAGATTGTTCGCCCACTCCCTGCCCCCCATGGCCTGGGAGGAGGTATTCTGGAGCCCAGAGATGGTTTTAAGGTTTCTCCAGACCCCACCGATGTCACTCTGTTGCAGCTTGTCCTCCATCTTCTTCCTGAAGCTGTCCTTGCCTTCTCTAATCTTCCTCCTCAGCTCCCTCTGTACGGACTTCAGCATCTCCCTGTTCCCCGACCTGAAGATCCCCTTCTTCTCTCTCAGAAGTGTTTTTATCTCAGGGTTGACCCAGGGTTTGTTGTTCGAGCAACACCGTATGGTCTTGGTGGGTACGGTGTTGTCCACACAGAAGCTGATGTAGTCCGTGATGGTGTGAGTGAGGCCATCGATGTCCTCACCATGTGGATCGCAGAGCTGCTCCCAGGCAGTGGTTTCAAAGCAGTCCTTTAGAGCGTCCATTGCCTCCTCAGACCATAACTTCACTGTACGCATGACCGGAAGTTGTCTGTGCACTAGGGGTTTGTACACCGGCAGGAGATGAACCAAGTTGTGATCCGATCTCCCGAGTGGGGGGAGTTGTGATGAGGTGTATGCCTCCTTAGTGTTTGCATAGAATAAATCCAGTGTTTTATTCTCTAGTGTGGCATGTGACATACTGGGTAAATGTGGGTAGAATGGGAGACAGTGAAATATGGTTGAAATTGCCTGAGATGAGGAGAAGAGCATTTGGGTGTTCTGTCTGCAGCCTGCCAGTTACTGAGTGGATGATGTCACGCACTGTCCCAGCGTTCGCCGTCGGATTTGCACAAATAACAATGCAGATCGCGTGTGAGTATTCCCTCGGGAGATATGTAGGCCGCATGCTAACAGCTAGCAACTCAATGTCTTTGCTACAGTGCTGTTCCTTAACCCTGATATGTCCCGGTCTGCACCAGTTGTTATTAACGTACATCATCACCCCACCGCCCCGTGCCTTCCCACTGTCTGGTGTTTGGTCTGCCCGTATTGCGTGGAAACCCTCCAGTTCAATGTTAGCATCTGCTGCTAGTCCTGTCAGCCACGTCTCTGAGAATAGGAACAGGCTACACTCCCGGTATATGCTATCGTAGCGGGAGATAGCCACTAGTTCATCTGTCTTCCCGAGTATCGATCGTACATTCCCCATAATGACAGATGGGAGGGCGGGTCTGTACCTTATAGTCCTTGCCCGCCGTCTTACTCCAGCTCGACACCCACGTCGTTTTCATCTTAATTCTCCCGGTATGTCGAGTTTTCGCGTTAGCATCATGGGCCGGTTTAGTGCTAGCATCTGGTCCCTGTTATACTGCCTTCTGCCAGAAACAGTGGCTCCGTCCGCTGAATCAGGAGACATTTGATGGAGGATAGTACGTATTGTAATGTGTAAATGTATTATGATGCAAGATTTCAGGCAACAGGGGGAAGGAATGGAGTGATATAAAAGGAGAGACCCTGGTGTATTCGGAGAAAGTCTTTTTCTGTGTATGAATGCAGTGAGAGAGAGAGAAATAAAGTCGTCTGTCATGCAGATCTGGTTCTTTTATTTGCACTCTCCACATGCTAACTTTTAGTAACTTGCCCAACACTGCTTATTATACCTTCCAAAAGCTCTCCAATTCAACCCTCACTGATGAATAGTTATTCAATGATAAATGCAACATGAGAAAAAAAGTAGTCGTGCTCCAAAAATGTTTGTTTTTATGGAAATATTTTTCCTTTGATTTCATGACTTTTGGTTTGAACATCATCATCCTTGCAGATCCTTGCAGATCATTAATATCATTTGGTGGTCTTCCACCCCCTCTTTAGTAAATTAGTTGTTAAAAAGCTATTCTATTTTATGATATTGTCTGTGTTCTTTTGTAAAGAACTGTTTGACAAATATTCAAAAATCCAGTGGCTCAAAGCTTAATTGCCATCTATTTTGTTATGACATTAAAAAAGTCTTATGAAGTCCTTGGACCCATCATAAAAAAACAAAGTAAAAATGAAAATATTGTGGGGGACCCACTCAGTAGTTTTCCCTCAGACTGAAGAGCATGGCAGATCAAAGGTGCTGTGGGACAAGGGGAATTGTCATGGTTAATACAGCCATGTTAATACAGCACCTCAGGTAGCAGAGGAGTGTTGTGTTATAAAAGAGAGTGCCTGCAACCTGAGTTTTTAAGGCTTTTGATTCTGGTGGATGTGAGAGGGAGAAGAATAAAGTTTCCTCTGCTCTGAACGCTCGGCCTGGTTATTCCTCTCTCCACAATATATCCTTTATAAAAGCTCTGTCTTTGCATTTTGTTTTCCCCAAACAGAGTTATAGACCAGTTTGTTGTGTGGTGTGTGTGTGTGTGTGTGTGTGTGGCCCATGAGGCTTGCCGTACCTGCCCTGGGTGTGACATCAGGCGGGCACGGCAATGTATATAGTTCCGTGTTCCTCCCAATAAAGTTCAGTTCATTGCTTGGCATAAGACTGTCTCCAGTCTCCCGTTATTCAGACATAACATTTTGGTGACAAGAGAAAACTATGGGGGTGTACAGGCTACCTCCATCCTTATTACCGTTTCTGGAGTACCCGGGAGAGCCAGCGATCCTGTGGCCGAAATGGGTGGCCATGTTCGAGGGTTACATCGTGGCGCTGAGCCTAAGTAGACTCGACGGAGTATGAAGACGAGCACTTCTGGCTCCATCTTCCTTCCATCTTGGTGTGGAAGGTCAGAGAATTCTCTGCACGTTGGGAGAGACAGAGTGTTATGCGGATGCTGTTGGGCAGCTGGCTGAATATTCCGCCGAACATACGAGGCCCATGCAGCTGTGGGTAGAAGTGCTGTTGGCGCCAAAAGAAGCTAAGCTAGCTAGTTCGGAGAAGCTAATGGCTCAGTCAGTGGCAATGGGGAAATTAGCCACGAGGCTAGGTGTGCGCCAAAATCAATCTACAAGCTACCAGCTGGACTTCAAGGCAGAACTGGGGCCACGAGTGGGGGAGCCCCTGGTTACCGAAGACGGCGAGCCAGCCGAAGAGCTCAGCATGGTGTGTGGCCATAGGGCTGGTGTTGTTGACGGCACGGTGAGCAGCGACAGCAGAGAGGGAGACCAGCGAACGGAGTCTTCCCCGCAGCTAGAGTCCGGGCAGCGGGAGAGCGGGAGCAAGCAAGCTGGAAGTCCCGGAAAGCAGCGGTGACAGCCGGGCGCAGAGGCAGTGCAGCAGAGCACCTTAGACGAGGGTGCCAGGAGCAGTGGCGAGGCGCCTGGGTCAAGGAGCGGAGCCGACAAGCGAGTTTTGGTTTTCCCTGGAGTTTGGCTACAAGGGGCTGGAGTGTTTGGAGTTACAATGGCAACAGCTACAGCAATGGTGAAGACGGTCGGCAGCGGACCGACAGGCATGGAGGGACTGCGTGCCGGACAGCAGCACTGTGGGCCCAGACGAGAGAAGCAGTCGAGGGTGAGGAAAAGGGACATTCTCGTCAGGAGGTCGGTTTCGATCCCGGGGGCAGGCGGCAGCCAGGGGTGCGCATGCCCTGGGGCTGCCCTGGCCCTCCGAGCCAGTTTTACCTTTGGCTGCCCGTGGACATTGGAGTAATGTAATTTTTTTTCAATGTAAATATGTATATATGGTGTTTAATAATAAGGGTTATTATAATAGGTTCATATGTGCATGTATTCATTCATTCATCTTCTTCTGCTTTATCCTTTTCTTGTCGCGGGGGGGCTGGAGCCTATCCCAGCATCTTTGGGTGAGAGGCAGGGTACACCCTGGACAGATCACCAGTCCATCACAGGGCCAACACAGAGAGACAGACAACCATTCACTCTCACAGTCATACCTAAGGACAATTTAGAATGCCCAGTTTTGATGTCAGTTAACCTAACTTGCATGTTTTTGGCATGTGGGAGGAAACCGGAGAAATCCCGGAGTAAACCCACGCAGACACGGGGAGAACATGCAAACTCCACACAGATCACTGTTGGTCGGGGGCTGGGATCGAACCCAGGATCCCCCGGCCAAAGGTGAGTTGCTGTGCTGCCGCAGTGCTAACCACTGCGCCACCACGCTGCCCTGTGTGCATGTATTCCAAATATATTGTTGGATGAGTGTGCTGTAGTCTGCTGCAGGCAGACAGCGGCAGGCGGCGGCGATCGACGGCGGCGATCGACGGCGGTGATCTGCGGAGCTGTGCAGCGTTACTTGGCGGAGGAGCTGTGCAGGAGCTCGGTTGCGGCGGGTCCAGCAGCGGCCGGGCTAGTTGAGGCCTAGCCGGATTCTCTGTTTATTTCTATCCACAGGTCAGTAAAATGTCACCAAAAAAAGAGGAAATGGAAGAAATTAAAAAATCTCTGAACTTTATGTCAGAAGAATTGGCCAAATTGACTAGCCAGCAGGCCAAAATAATAGGCCTAATAGAAGAGGTACAAGCCCTACATTTAATAATTCAAGAAAAAGACAAAAAAATTATGGACCTGGAGCAACACGGGCGTCTTTTGGAGCAACGCGTCGAGGATCTTGAACAAGGTTCTCGTATTGATGACCTAGTTATAAGTGGACTAGACATCAGATATCAGTCATACGCCCATGCCACAACAGGACTGAATGGTGAAGATGCTCCCATGAGTGAATCAGTGTCCTTAGAAAATCAAGTGCTTCAGTTCCTTAATAATAAAGACATTAAGGTAGAAGCCAATGCAATTTCAGCCTGTTATGCTCTACCGAAGAAAGATAACAAAACAAAGAAATCAATTGTGATGCGCTTTGTGAACAGAAGGGTAAAGAATGACATACTGAGGCAGGCCAAAAAGCTAAAGGAAACTCAAGTTTACCTAAATGAACACCTGACAAAAAAAAAAAACGCCGAATTAGCACGGCAGGCACGGATGCTGAAAAAACAAAATAAGATACAGGCAACCTGGACAAGAAATTGTAGAATTTGGATTAAACTAAATGGAACACCAGAGCAAGCAAGGAGTATAATGATCAGAGATGCTACTGACTTAAATAAATACAGATGAACACCGATTAAAAAAATTATGAGTCAATGATAATCCATATTCATACACACGATAAGAATAGTTCTTTTGATACACCATGCCTAAGTACTTTAAAAAAAATAAGCAAAATAAACAAAAACTTATGATCGACTCGAGTAGACATCAATTATCCCCAGCTGGAAGAAGTCATCTGACACAGAGTGAGGAAACTCAAACTCTGAAAATATGCCACTATGCTGAACATAAACCACAAGAGATGGAGAATGATATTGATCCTGATAACCACTTTTTCAATAATATTCATAACCACTGTGAATATTACACTGAAAAGCAATTCAAAAGTCAAGTGCAATTAGATGGTAAACTGTCAATAATACACTTCAATAGCAGAAGTCTTAACAAAAACTTTCCACAGATTCAGGACTATTTAAAACAGCTAGACAGAAAATTTACAGCCATCGCAGTCTCTGAAACCTGGCTTAATGAAGAACAGGCTCCCCTGATGGCAATAGAGGGATACCAGATGTTTTATATTAACAGAACTCAAAAAAAGGGTGGTGGTGTTGCACTGTATATTGATGACCTGTATAGGCGTAAGCTTGTAAATGAAATGTCCTCTGCACTACCAGGGATTTTGGAATGTGTTACTGTTGAGATTGACCTAGACAAAACAAAAAATCTAATCATAAGTGTTACGGGTCCCGGGAAGGTGACCACAATAACAAAAAGAAATAGTTTTAAAGCGTGAAAAGACGTGATCCTTCGCGTCTGCTCTTGGGTCTGTAAAATACAAAAAGAGTCTTTGAAAGACAGAACACAGGACCACTCGTGTCTTTCTCCAGATAGTACTCTTATTTCATTTTCATTTTCATTTACAGGCAGCATCACATTTTGTGCTTTATATGTCATCTTCTTTTACATACTGTAAATAATGTTCTTTTTTCCCTCAGTCACACAGTGCATAAACTACACTACATCTGACATCTCAAATTTACATACTTCACAAATCACAATTTACTTATACAGGACCTTCAATTACTAGACTGACTCCCATTAATTAGGACAAAACATAGGACTTAACTATGACCTTAGGCTAGTTTAGACATTGCACTTAGATTAGCTGACCTGGACTTAACAAATTATTTTACAAACTTGACAATAGGCAAATATACACGGGACACACTCTGACTATTAATTAGCATCAGGAGACTTTTACATTCACACGGAGCAAAATATACTTGTATTGAGTAAAACATTTTATGTGAGCTAACCGTCTTTCCCAAAGCTAAATTTGACTGGCGCGAAACCGCTACCGCGATGCGGCTCGCCTTTGATCTCCGGCGCCAACTGCAGCCTGAACTTGTATAAAACTTATCAAAACGCCACACCAACATCACAGTATTACTCGTCGCGACACACAGAAATAACACGGAGCTTAAGGCTCTTATTTATGGCATTTTTAACCAAATACTGACCTGTAAAATACAAAAAGAGTCTTTGAAAGACAGAACACAGGACCACTCGTGTCTTTCTCCAGATAGTACTAAAGGGGGGGCCGGAAGTGCACCCTATTTGTTTACCTGGGGTGGAACGACCGCAGTGCCTAAGGTTCCGCTGCTTACTCTTAAATATTTATACAGGGCTACATATCAAATGTTAATATTATTGATCGTCCACAATCTCAAAATATATTTAGATACTCTTAAAATAAAAATAAAATGACAGTCTCTCTGTATTATTTCCAAATGTGGTGCCCTATTTGGGTGTACCACACGCTCCCCAACAACAAAAGTGGCTCCTGACACTTAACAGTAACAAATCAAAATCTCAACACTATTAAAGTCTCTATTCAAAAGTCTCTGGAACGTCTTTCTTTTCATCTTCAGGTATTATCCAAGATCTGATTAGTTTAATAGCAAGGAATAGCATACTGACATGGCAAGTAGTTAGAGGTGAAAGAAGGAAGATAAAAAGGTTGAGGATAGAAAGGAGGGTAGCACATAAAAGGATATGGTGTTGACTGCTGGACACTGACAGTGTTCACCGACGGACGAGTCTGGAAGGCTGGCTGGCCCAGGGACGGATAGGTGAACACCATGTTGGGTCGTCTCTGTCTGGTGGACTGCCTCAGACGTGGTGGTGACTCAGGACGACGGTCTGGCTCTGGACTGGGCACCAGCTCAGGATGAGCTGCAGGTCCGGGACTAGGAGCAGGAACATCTTGGTGGATATGAAGCACTTCCCCGTCGTCGTCTGGTTGAAGTTGGTCCACGTTTTGTTCGCTTTCCCTTTGTATTTCTTGTCCTTCTTCCGTAATATTGTCTCTTTCTTGTTCAGGTTGAATAGGAACTTGTACTTGTCTTTGCTGTGTTGTTCCCCGTCTTCTTTGTGACTCACATTGGACTTGGTCAACTGGACGTTGACTTTCTTGCAGGTGTCTAGGAACACAAAACCAATAGAGGGGTTCGTCTTCTTCCGAATCACTCGCCTCAGGACTGTTTGACTTTTCCAGTGTGTTTTGTCTTATATCGGTAGGTCTGTTGTTTCTCTTTTGTGACTTGGCAACTGGACTTTGAACGATGTCGACTGGTAAGTCGTTGACTTGGAGAAGCAAGTTTCTGTGCAGGGTACGGATGGGACGACTTCCTGTCTCTGGACTTACTTTGTAGACGGGGTTGTCTCCAACCTGCTCCCTCACGATGTAGACTGTTTGTTCCCAGTAGGGCCTTAGCTTGCCAGGTCCACCTCTTTCACCCAGGTTCCGCACAAGCACTCTGTCTCCTACTTGCAGGACTACACCTCTACATCGTTTGTCATAGTTTGTCTTTCCTTTAGAGCTTGACTGTTGACTGTTTGCACTTGCGATCCTGTACGCCTCTGTCATTTTCCCTTTCCATTTCTGAGCGTATCCATGGGCTGTCTCTGTGTCTTCTTCTGTCATGAGGCCAAAGAGAAGGTCTACTGGGAGGCGAGGATGTCTGCCGTACAACAGGAAGTATGGAGAAAAACCAGTGGCCTCATGCTTAGTGCAGTTGTAAGCATGGATGGTGTGAGGTAAGTGTTCCTTCCAGTTTAGTTTCTCTTTCTCTCTCAATGTACGTAGCATCTGCAACAAGGTCCGATTCAGCCTTTCGACCGGGTTACCTTGGGGGTGGTAGGGAGAAGTCCTTGAGTGGCCAACACCTGCTAGCTCTCTGAGGGACTTGAATAACTCGTTCTCAAATTCCCGACCCTGATCGTGATGAAGCTTGGAGGGGTAGCCGAATCTTGGAATGAAATCATTGAAGAGGCGGTCTGCTGCTGTCTTTGCGGCCTTGTTCTTGGTGGGGTAGGCTTGTGCAAACCTGGTGAAATGGTCGACTACCACCAAGATGTATTCAAACCCGCCTTTACAGGACTCTAGGTGCAGGAAATCGATGCATACTAACTCGAGTGGGAAGTTGGATGTTATACTGCCCATGGGTGCTCTCTCATGCGTTGCTGGCTTTTTCTGTTTTATGCATGGGCACTTCCTGGTGACATACTCCTCGATCTCTCGCTTCATGAAAGGCCAGTAGAATCGCTCACGGGCTAAGCTCAAGACTTTCTCCACACCGACATGGCCCATGTTGTTATGGAGATGGGTGAGAGCTACTTGTCTGTAGACAGCGGGCAGAACTAGCTGCTTGCGTTCTGCGGTTTTCCTATAGAGAAGGCCATTTTCAATGCGCATCCGACTCCACTCTCTCAACAGTCTCTTTGTGCTTATGTCAAGCTTGGCTTTGTCGTCTTCAGTTGGTGTCATATCTTTTTCTTTCATCTCCATGACTTTCCCGATGGCTGGATCTGCTCTTTGTTCTTGGACTAGTTTATCGTGGCCGATGAAATGCAGTGGCTCCTTGAGGGGTGAACTTGGTGAAGCAAGGCTGAGGGCTGCAATCCATGCTACATCACCTTGCTTGGCTCTTCTGCTCCCTTCCCATACTGCACCAACGGCTTCCTCTGACAGTTCTCCTGTACACTCTTGCATGAAGGCTTCAATGTTGAGTGGACAACGGGATAATACATCAGCGTCAATGTTTGTTTTTCCGGGGCGATATTTTATGTCAAAGTGGAAATCTGCGAGCTGTCCCACCCAACGATGCCCTACGGCGTTGAGCTTTGCAGTGCTGAGGACATACGTCAAGGGGTTATTGTCCGTAAAAACTGTGAAACTTGGGGCATAATAGAGATAGTCTCTGAACTTGTCGCAAACTGCCCACTTGAGGGCGAGAAACTCTAGTTTTCCACTGTGCAAGTGGTAGTTTTGCTCGGCAGGTGTTAGTGTGCGTGACCCGTACCCAATCACTCTCATCTTATTGTCTTGGTTTTGATACAGGACCGCGCCAAGGCCTTTCTGGGACGCGTCCGTGTGGAGTACGAAGGGCTGGGTGAAGTCAGGATACGCTAACACAGGTGGCTGGGTCAACATGTCAATCAAGCGCTCAAGGGCCTCTTGGTGTTCCTTGTCCCATTTCACTGGAGCTCGGGAAGACTGCTGTGGGTACTTTGCTCTGCCCTTGGATGGCTTGGACGGCAGTGTGTCAGACTTTACCTGGAGCAAGTCGTACAGGGGTTTGGCAATGCGCGAGAAGTCCTGCACATACGTCCGATAATAGCTCAGGAACCCCAAAAGTTGTCTGACTTCTCCAACTATTTGTGGCCTTCTGTGTTTGAGTGCCTGCACAGCTTCGATGTCCTTGGGGTCCACCCTCACTCCATCTTCTGACACCAGGCGACCGACATACCGAACCTCTCTGCGGAACAACTCACACTTCTCAGGCTTCAGCTTCGCCCCGTGGCGTTGCAAAGCTTGGAGAACTTTCCTCAGCACTTGGACATGTTCATTAAATGACTTGGAAAAACAGAGCACATCATCAAGGTAGGGTATGCAGCACTCATCACGGAGCGTGTCCAGCATTTCTTCCATGCTCCGCTGAAAGGCTGCGGGTGCGTTGGACAGCCCGAAGGGTATTCTCACCCATTCGTAGAGACCCCACGGGGTGGTGAATGCAGTCAGGTACCTTGAGCCCTCTGCGATGAAACCTTGATGGTAAGCTTTACCCTGGTCCAGGATCGAGAACCAGCTGTAACCACCGAGGGAGTCGGTGAGGTCCTGGATCCGGGGAAGCGGGTGTCTGTCGGGCACTGTTTTGTTGTTTAGGAGGCGGTAATCAATACACAGACGTAAAGATCCGTCCTTCTTCCTGACACAGATAACTGGGGCTGCGTAGGGTGACTGAGACTTTACGATCCATCCCTTCACTATCAGTTCCTGAATGTACTCTTTTACTTCCCTATACAGGGGCTTGGGGATGGAGGCGTAAGCTCTCTGAACTGGCGTGTCATCTTTGAGTCTGATTTCCATTTGCAAAGAAGGGATACAGCCAATATCAGTGCTATCGCGAGAGAATGCCTCGCACTCTTCCATCAGAACCTTTTCGACTGACTTTTGCTGATCTGGGCTTAGATGACTGAGATCGACCGGTGGCAACCAAGGCTCGGCAGGAGAGTCACCTTGGGCGGTCTTACTTAGTACCTCTGCTGTAGTTGCTGATGTCAGTATGGGCTGGGTTTCTGGTGGCTCTAGTGTATCAGTTTCAATGACTTTGGCGACATGTTCGATGGTGCCTAGGGCTGTTCTTTTCGGCAGGATTACTTCATGTTTGGAATGGTTGGAGATGGGGACCTTTACAAAAGGTCTTTGGGAATTGTTAATCTCCAAAAGTCCTTCCCCCACACTCAAATTTCTCAAAGCAATGTTCTCTTCAGCAGGTTCGTAAAGTACAAGAGGGTCAGAGATGTCAAAGTTCTGGGGCACCCTGCAACATATTTGTACTGCTTTGCCAGCTGGGATAATCATGTTGTCTTTACCGACTCTGAGTGTAACAGGATCACAGTCAGTTCTTTGCGGCACTTGAATGAAGTTTACCATGGCCACTACCTGGTCTTCGTCCATTCCAAGAGCTCTGCGCAGTAGACTATATAGTACTGTACTGGCTTCCTCATCTGTCCCTTGGCCTTGTATAATCGCTCCCAGCACATTAGCTCCAACTAGTGGTTGGTTCAGTGACAGCTTACTGACTAGGAATGGCGCTTGTGCAGTGAGATTGGGATCTTCGTGACCCGCTAAAGTGACTGTAAGCTCGACCCATCCGTCATATGGGACTGCTTGGCCATTAACTGCATAAACCTCAAGCTCGTCGTTCAGCAGATCTTGGAGTGGTCTTACCACAGTGTTGGGTATGTGCTTTTTGACCCATTGCCTGTCAACTATACTCACTTGTGAGCCAGAGTCAAACAGCACTGTCGCAGGGTAACCACCGATTAGACATTTCAGCAGACTTTTCTTACCGACAAGGGGAGCTTGGTATTTGGTGGCACTCTGACAGGAGGGAATCTGACCTTTCCTTCTGTTGCATTTGACCTGCTTTCTCGGCTGCTTGCTCTGGTGCCTGGGGCACGGAGTTGAAGCTTCGGTAGAGGAAGAGTTTACTGGCTGGGACTTTGGCTCTGTACCGATCTCTGGCTGTCCCTTGACAGAGACCGATTCCCGTTTCCCTGATTCTTGGGTCGCTTCAGACATCCGACTGCTCTGTGTCCCGACTCACTGCATACAAAGCAATGACTGCACTCCTGTAAGCTTTGTTCAGTACATTTCGGACAGAGATAGGTTTTCTTTTGGTTAGCTGGAGGCTGAGAATGCTGAGGGGAGGAGTTTACAGCTTTCTGTTCCATGAAAGTTGCCACCATCTTGGTTAGAGTCTCTACTTGTGCAGCGAGTTGTGTGATTGTCTGTGAGGCTTGTTGGTCTTTGGCTGTCGTGTCCCTTGTTGCAATCACAGCGCTATGTGCTGACTTCTGACGAGGGGTTTGCCCTAACCTTCGCTGGTGCTCATTCTCATCACTGATAATCTTTGTGACCTCACTAAGAATCTCTTCATCTGTTACATTGTTGTTTGATGTAAGAGGTCTTAGTCGTTGCCGCAAGTCTGCATACTTCACTCCCAGACCTTGATAGACTGTGTGCAGAAACACTTCCTGGATTGTCCTTGGGTCATACGAGATGTCTGCAGTGGCTTGTTTTGACTGAAAGATGAGTTTCTGTTTGAGCCCAATCATGCGATATAGGAATTGCTGAGGGGACTCCTGCTCAGTTTGTCGGGCGCACATTAACTCCTGGAACATCTCTGTTGTTGCCTTTTCTCCAAGGTGGGATCGGAGAAAGCCCTGAAGTTCAGAAAGAACCAGTTCATCTTTGAGCATGAGCATGTCCCTGAACGTGCCAGGCTTTACAATTCTCAGTACCCCCCTCATGACCTCTGCTTCAGAAAATCCTTCTTTTAACCCTTCATTGATCTGTCTCATGAGACTGTTATAATTGATTTCAGAGCTGTTGTCTCCAATTTGTCCTCCAAAAGCCTTGAATTCTCTCCGAGGCAGGTAGGAAAGGTCTTTGAGAGTGACATGCCTTTCTGGACTTCCTTGTTCCCTTGGCTGCGGTTGTGAGTGGCTCTGACGACTGGGTGCTACAGGTGGTTGGAGTGTCACAACTTCACACAGTCTTAGTCTTTCTCCCAGTGTCTCATATGCTTTCCTCAGTTCCTCTACAGACTCTGCGTTTGCGTTCACACTAACTTGGGTGCCTGGTGGAACAGCAGATGGTGATGGTGGATCTGGCAACATCTTGGATGGATGAGGACTTGACTTGGTTGGTATTGCAGCCTGATCAGCTGAATGCGTGGTGGAGCCACTCGTTTGTATCACTTTAGTGAGCAGGTCATCCAACATCAGCAACTGACTCATTCCCTCATCTTCAAGCTTCAGCAGAGTTGGGGACCGTAGATATGCATTGACATAGTCCATACAGCTCTCATTATCGTCTTCACTGAACTGTGTGTCTTTGTCTCCAGCTGCTAGGCTCTTTGTTAGCTCGAAAAGATCCTTACTTGAGAGGGCAAACAAGCGTCCTCTGATGCTCCATATCAGTTCTTTTCGTGCTGTCGACATGGTACTTTAGCTATCTGTAGTTCGAGTGTTGTATTATTTGTACAGTGACTAGGCTGCGTTTTACCTTCTTGACAGCAGTGCAGTTCCACTTTTGGTTGAAGATCCTTTCTTTCTCTTTGATCTTCCTCCTTGGACACCCACTGACTGACGTGTCTGATGTAGCAGCTTGGCAACCGTTGTCTCGTAGTTCTGGTATCACTGGATCTTCCCTCGATGACTGTAGAGGAGAGATCCCGGACGAGCCCCCACATAAGCTGCATATATAGAACGCCGGGAACTTGCATTGAGACATTCCGAGATAAATTAGTCGAGCTGTACAATAATATTACTAGTAAGAAAATGGTAGCAATTTGTGGAGATTTCAATATTGATTTACTGAATCCACATCAACAAAATGTAGTTACAGAGTTCATGAACTCTATGTACAGCATGAGTCTATATCCCACAATAACACATCCCAGTAGAATCACTGTTCACTCTGCTACACTTATTGACAACCTGTTTGTCAATGTTATCGATAAGAAAATAGAAAGTGGATTATTGATAAATGATATAAGTGACCACTTGCCAACCTTTGCACTTATCCATGGCCACACGGGGCCCAACGCAGAAAAAATTTCAAAATCGTTCAGACACAAATCACCAAATGCAATCAATTCTCTTAAAGAGGACTTGCTGAAGCAAGACTGGACAGAAGTCTATGTATCAGATGTAAATGAAGCCTATGACACATTTATAAACATTGTAACCACTCTTTATGAAAAAAACTGCCCATTAGTAAAAAAAAGGCTTAAACACAGATTTGCTGATAAGCCATGGTTAACCAAAGGACTACAAAAGGCGTGTAAAAAGAAAAATTTATTATATAAAGCTTTCCTAAAGAAAAGGACAAAAGAAGCAGAGCAGCGGTATAAAACATACAAAAATAAGTTAACATATATAATAAGATGTAGTAAAAGAGACTATTACAGTAAAGAACTGGAGAAAAACAAAGACAATATTAAAAATACATGGACAATACTCAACAGTATCCTTGGAAATAAAAGCAGAAATACAAGCTACCCAACTAATATTCCAAAAAATAATAAAACGACTCAGAGTGTGAATATAGCTTCACCTGCAGACGAATTTAATAATTTTTTTGTTAACATTGGACCTAAACTGGCCCGAGAAATACCCACTACGGTGCCTACAGGTGATACAATATGCAATAACACTGCTGTAAAAGACTCCATCTTCATAAAGAACACAGACGAAAGAGAGGTCATTGAAATTGTTAAATCGTTCAAAAGTAAAACATCTACGGACTGTGATGGTATTGGCATGCTATTAGTCAAAACTGTTATCGAATGCATAGTAAAACCACTGACGTATATCTGTAACCTGTCTCTCCAATCAGGTATATTTCCCAATGCCATGAAAATAGCTAAAGTAATTCCGATATACAAGACGGGCGACAGAGGGGAACTCTCAAACTATAGACCAATTTCACTATTACCGCAATTTTCCAAGATACTTGAAAAAATATTCTATGAGAGAACTGACAACTTCATACTGAAGAATGATTTATTGTGTGAGCAGCAATATGGGTTCAGGCACAAGAGGACAACTGCATATGCCCTAATGGAATTTACAGGAAAAATATCAACAGCCATTGAAAATAAAGAGTATTCAGTTGGAGTATTCCTAGATCTTAAAAAAGCATTTGATACAGTAGATCACAATTTATTATTAAAGAAACTACAAAATTGTGGTATTAGAGGGGTAGCACTGTCCTGGTTAAGTAGTTACTTAAAGAATAGATATCAGTATGTATGTGTTAGCAACAAAAACTCAGAGTTACTGAAGGTCACCTGTGGAGTCCCACAGGGTTCAGTTTTGGGACCATTATTATTCAATATGTATATAAACAATATATGTAAAGTTTCAGAAAAAATGGACTTAATATTGTTTGCCGATGACACTAATCTGCTATGCAGTGGAAACAATGTGGAACAACTTCTGGATACACTCGGAAAGGAATTAGGAAAGCTTAAACTGTGGTTTGATTCAAACAAATTAACGCTCAATTTAAGTAAGACAAAATTTATAGTCTTTAACAACCATCACAACAACCCAGTACCCAAACTCAGTGTAAATGGTGTAGAGATTGAAAGGGTATCTGAAACTAAATTCCTTGGAGTAATAATTGATAACAAACTGTGTTGGAAGTCACATATTAATTATATTAAAGGTAAAGTATCCAAATCAATTGCAATATTACACAGAGTGAAATATTTGCTGAATCAACCCACACTATACACCTTGTATCATTCATTAATACTCCCATTCATGACCTTTTCCTTCCTGCTCTTCAGAGAGAACAGACGCCTTTCTTTGCTGCTCCCTCTTTTACCCTCCTTCCCTCCCTAACTGAGACTCCCAGCTTGCTGTCTTGTCTGCGTCGCTGTTCTTCTGGCTGAATCTTGATCCAAATGAAAAAATGGATTTGGTGAGCGGCTTTAATAAAATTAACAACATTTTATATAAATTCGGGCCAGGGGGAGCCCCTATGGAGAGACCCATGGATTGGAACGCATGTGTCTGCATAATTCGACTGAGGATGTGGAAACATCTACCTGGTTTGGCTAGGATCACAGGATTTTCTGCTGATTGGCTCTGGAGTTTTTCCTGGTGTATCGAAAAATTAACTGGATGAGCTAATTAAAAGCGGTCCCGGCATAGCTGCTTCTCAACAATTCGACTAGACGGGGGAGTGCACTAACTATCGGCAATGATTAACATGGAAATTTCCACCTGGCATGCATTGTAGAGAGAATGGACTCTACCGGACATGTTTATCCATGTTCTAGAAGGGAAACATCTGGAGTCGTTTTTGGTGCCTCCAAGGAATGGATTTAAAGCCTATGTATGGAAATTATGGACACAGGATTGCATGAGATGGAAAATTTATGCTCTGTGATCTGTGTCTACCAGACCTTGAATTCGATGCCCTGTTGTCTATTTTTCCTCCTGGATTAAGACAAAACAGAAGATTGTGCTTCTCTTTCATAAACAAACTGGGACTGCATCTGAACTCTCATTGACATGTGACTGGCTCAGGAAATTTCCATCTGCCATGCCTCAAGGACATGCTTCCGAGTTTCAGACACTAAGACATAACATCTCGGCTGGGAGAGATTTTGCTGCCTCCAGTAACTGATAAACACCCACCTGCATTCAACATACACAAACACACTGATTCATAATACTGAATTACACCCATCCATTCACTGATTCTCTCTGACTTTTGGTCTTTTGGTTTTTTGGTCCACTAAATGTTTGCTAAATATGCATTGAGGGTTTTTTTGCCTGCAATCAAAATTTCGCTTACCCATTAAGCGTCAATTTGATAAAACATGTTTTTTGCTCTCGCCTATTGTGTCATATCATTTCTTTTCTTTTTTTCCTTTCTTCTTTATGACTGGCGCCTAGCGGCTGCCCCGGCCTTGGATGCACTCTGCAGAGCGTGCCCAAATGCCAAGTCACGTTTCGTTACCTTGTATTCATACATGTGTAATGACAATAAAGTTGAATCTCATCTCATCTCATCATCTCATATTGTAATGAAGTATGGGGAAATACATATAAAACAAACATATATCCACTCTTTATGCTTCAAAAGAGAGCTATTAGAATAATAAACAAAGCTGCTTACAGGGAACCAACAAACCCACTTTTTCTTAAACAAAAAACTCTCAAGTTGAAAGATCTGGTTGACTTTAAAACCGCAATGATAATGTTCAAAGTGAAGAATTTATCACTGCCCGCAAATATCCAAAAGTTGTTCCAAACAAGGGAGAAACGATATCACTTCAGAGGAACATGTATATTTCAAAAGCCTACAGTGAGAACAACCACCAAGCAACACTGTATTTCAGTGCAAGGAGTCAGATTATGGAACGATTTTGGACCTGAATTAAAATCATGTACAACGCTTGGACAATTTAAACAAAAACTAAAGGAAGAAATACTCCAAACATATTTACAAGACGACATGTAAACTCACATAAGGATTGACATATCCAGCCTGTGTTGTGTTGTAGCTTAGTTTTTTTTTTCTTTTTTTTCTTTTTTTTTTCTCTGTGACATTTTGTCTTAGATTTGTTTTTGAATAGTAACCGCTTAACTTAGCCTAGCTTAGTTTTCTTTTTTCTCTCAGTCACATTTTGTCTTAGCTTTGTTTTAAATTGTAATCGCTCTTGTCTTGTTTTCTCTTTTTTCTCTTTTGAATTCTTGGATGGAATATGGGTGGGCAATATAAGCTGCGGCTTCAGCCATCACCCATTTCGGATAACTCACGTGGAATTGTATAATAAGAGGAGTCTTTGTCTAATTTGACCTTGTTGTTATATTATACAGTTTCTTTTAACCTGTACTGTACTATCCGAAATAAATTCATTCATTCATTCATTCATTCTGTACATGTGAATGTACATTGTTGGGGATTGATTTTTCATGTGTATTGTTTAGTGTTGAGACACGGTCCTATTTGAGCTGTTTTGTGTGAATGTGTTAGGCTATTCTAGTTCACTGTTTCCCTATTTCCCTTAGTGCATGATTTGGGTCCTAAATTGGGGTGAGTCTGAATTGTGTGCATTGTGGTGACCCACCACACTCTACACGGACATTTGCTCACACTCAGCAGGTCTGGAGGAAGCAGAGGACAATTTACATACAGAGGACAATTCACATAAGGACAGAGAGTCCCTGGGGGCAACCAGAACAATGGACTGTTGTTTATACATCCCCGGATGAGGGAGAAGACATCCGGGCGCCAGTTGGTCACGCTAATGATATGTATTGACTGATATGTATATCACTATGCTAATGTGCCATGCATTCTCTCTCTGTCTGTATAACATGTATAAAAGAGCTTGCTATACATGCCTCAGCAGCACAGTAGCGCACAGAGCTACAAAGTGCATCTCATTATGTTGGAGGAAAATAAAACTTTGCAACCTTCCAGCTCATTGCATCTCGCCTGATCTTTTACCTCCACAGTATGTGTTTTGAACTTTTGTAAGGGGGAGGGGAATGTTGTGGTGTGTGTGTGTGTGTGTGTGTGTGTGTGTGTGTGTGTGTGTGTGTGTGTGTGTGTGTGTGTGTGTGTGTGTGTGTGTGGCCCGCAAGGCTTGCCGGACCCGCCCTGGGTGTGACGTCAGGCAGGCACGGTCAATGTATATAGTTCTGTGCTCCTCCCAATAAAGTTCAGTTCATTGCTTGGCATAAGACTGTCTCCAGACTTGTTATTCAGACATTCAGACATGGGCAGTGCGGTGGCGCAGTGGTTAGTGCTGTGGCAGCACAGCAACTCACCCTTGGCCATGGGATCTCTGGTTCGATCCCAGCCCCTGACCAACAGTGATCTGTGTGGAGTTTGCATGTTCTCCCCGTATCTGTGTGGGTTTACTCCGGGATTTCTCCGGTTTCCTCCCACAGGCCAAAAAAAGCATGCAGGTTATGTTAATTGGAGACTCTAAAGTGGCCCTAGGTGTGAATGTGTGTGTGAATGGTTAAGGGATAGCGCCATACCGTGGCTGCTTCATCCATCCAGGTGGATGCCCTCAATTTCGCCTCTGGGGATCAATAAAGTATACAAAATCAAATAACACAGTTTTGCTTTGTTCATCTCTTGTACTTGTAATAGTGCATTGTTCCTTTAATTTTATGCTGTTTTTTTTTCTTTTTTTTTCGTGAAAATAAACTCCAGCCCCCCCGTGACCCGAAAGGATTAAGCGGTAGAAGATGGATGGATGAATGGAAATTCATTACAAAAAACATGACAAAATGGCAAGTTTGTTTACAACACGTGACATGGCAGGAACTCTTGATATTGTCTTTGTTTAAGGAGACACTATTTATATGGTGCACAGTATTAAGACCGCGCTACCCAATCAGCTCCGCCAGCTGTTCGCTTCAGCCAATAGGTGACTCGCTCTGCAGGGAAGCGCATCGTTTAAAAAACAGAAAACGGAGAATCAAATTAGCAGAAGCAGCAGTCAGACAGGTTTGAAACGAGCGAATCCAGGTAGAGTTAATAACCTGTTAGGAACAGTTCAGTTCGTTTTAGTTTAGTTGAATTAATCTTTGTAAGACATTTTGAGATCGACTGAGAACATTTAGCGAACACCGCATTCTGCATATTTGAGGTAAGTTGAGTTTTATGTAAATGTCGCTCTTTCGTCCTTAACTATTAGCAACATTTAGCATCCCATTTAACGCGGTAAGACTGTTGTTAAATGTGAATAAATCATTATAAATACTATTACCACCAGTTAGGAAAAGAAGAGCCTCAGCTTGGCTTTCAGAAGTGGAAAGTAATGGGTTACATGCACTCAAATAACCTCATGGCGATTTAATTTTAATTTTTTAATTTAACCTTTATTTAACCAGGCAAGACAGATTAAGAACACATTCTTATTTACAACTGTGGCCTGCTACTAATCAGTAGTATTACTGAAGGATACCCTTTAGTATGCTTACTAAGGGGGAAAAAAAAGTAATTTTACTCAAGTAGCTACATTTAATCATACACTTTAATTTCACTGATGCCTCTGAACTGTGAAATATAAACAACAGCTGCATACCACACTGCAAATGTTCTGTTACTTATCCTTTATATATATTTTTTAAATTAAAGTAGCACTAAAATTTAACTTTGGTCAGTAGGTTATTGCTATTCATGATATGCTACACAATAGCTGAACACTTCATTATTCTAAACAAGGTCAAGGCTTCTCAATACTCAAGTAACCTTTTATGAAGGTTTTATAAAATATATTTAGTTACTCTCTTACGCAAGTAAATTTAATATAAGGTAACAACTGTTCTTTAGTACAGTGTCTAGATACTCCACACATGTAGGTATGTCATCTTTGACGTGGGAAGAGTAAAATTCATTTTGATTGTGGGGATTTTTAATCTGAACCTTACTCAGAAAATGAAGCTACAATTTTTTCAGTATATCTTTTTTTTTTTTCTTTTTTTCCCCTTGTCCCATCAGGCAGCTAGGTAAGCAGAACAGAGATCTGTTACCCTTACTGTGCCAAAACAGATTTACTTTGCCAAAAGGAGCTTTATACAATACCAATCTATGTACTGTATATTGTTGCAAACTCCTCCTATAATAACTTTTAATACTTTATTTAAGTTATTTTACCCATGAAGAACCCGGCAGGATGGGGAATGGGGAAAGGAAGTGTGTGGTGGGGGAAAGAAAAGAGAGGAACAGACAAAAAAGACAAACAAACAAACAGAAGACAAACTGCTTTTTTCACCGAAGAGGTCTCAACACGAGAGCTACATGGGCTCCCTTGGACGAGGGTGGGGGACTTCTTTGGGTGTGGGGTCCCCGGGATGTGCGGCGGTGGTGCTGGGGGGTGTTTAGGGGGCTTGCGCTGTGGGGGCGGGCTGGTCTCCGGCCTAGGGGGTGGGGGCGCTGGCCGTCCGGCGCTTGGGGCCCGGTAGCTGGCGTTGGCCCCACTGGTGGGGTGGGGGGTTGGTGGACCCGGGGCTGTGGACTGGCCGCCTGGTGGCCTTGTCTCCCTCAGCCGTCCCGCTGGGGACAGATGCCTGGCGTTCCTGTGGCTTGTCGGCCCCGGGCATTTGTGCCCTATGGGGGGGTTGGTGGCACTGCCTTGCCTGCTCGGGGTTTCTGGGGTGGCGGGGAATTGCTGCGACCGGCCCCCCCTCTTCAGATGTTTCCTGACAAACCACTCACATGCACACACTTATTTTGCGTTTGCTCTCATATACATGCACACGGATGCACACGCACAAATGTCTCCCCTTTTTTCAGTGTATCTGCTGATATGCATGTAAGCGTACTTTGTCCTTTTATGTCATATTGTTTTTCTTATGGAAATTGATTCTTTTTGCATCATGTTGTATTTTAATGTGTTAATTATCCCTCTGGGTTTTCCATCGTGACTGTATATGTTTTAGCATCACTTTTTTTAGTTTCTGCTTGTATATTTTAAAGGTGTAAATTAAAATGAAGAAAATGCGTGAATGTTGTTTGAAAGTTTAAGCTGAACTCGCCGGGATTGGTCAGGCCATGAGAATAAAGTTGAGTGTCTGTCTGTAGATGTGGAAGATGTAACCCTATACCAGAGTGGTGGCCGAGTTGGATAGAGCATCTGCCCCACAACTGGGAGGTTGGGAATTCAAGTCCCGGCCACGACCGGGTCATACCAAAGGCCAGATAAAAATGGTACTTCCCACCTTCTAGCCTGGTGCTCAGAATGGGGGAAGAAGTTGTTTGTGGCGGCGCCTTGCATGGCAGTGACCCCTCTGATTCTACATGTGATTAACATTGTAGACAGGAAAAACCTAATTTCATTCTACTGTACACGATTGGTTGTATGGACTGAATGACAATAGAGATGGCTTCTTCTATACATTACATACACATATTCAGAGATTTTTATTTGTCAATATTTCGATACGTACAGGACATACAGGAGAATGGAAATGCTGTTTCTCTTAGTGGTGTATGCAATATATAAGAAAAGAAGGAGTAAGGATGCAAAACAATAACAGCAGCCTATGTATAGTAATGCTACCTCCAGTGCAAATGAAGATAAAAGATAAAACCCAGCCTTTGTGCAAGCTCTTCAAAGAGAAGCTAATTGGGGATGTGGTCATCCTTCATCCTGATGATGTCGCCTGACCAACAGAGTCTTGTCTTCAGCAGTGTGGCCTCAATAGAAACGGTGTTTGCTCTCTCTTGGACTTCCATGTTGGTGACCCTGTCCTGCCACTTGATGCCCAGGATGGAGTGCAGGGCATGCTGGTGGAACTTCTCCAACTGCTTGAAGTGGCGCTGGTAGATGGTGCAGGCTTCACAGCCGTACAGCCAGCGGTACACAGTATATACTGTATACGTATACACACACACACACACACGGGGGGGGGGGGGTCGTAGTGGTCAAATTTGACCAAATGTGGTTTATTTTTCAACATAGTCTCCCCTTCGGTCTACACACTTCTTCCATCGGTGTTGCAGCACTTGGATCCCTGCCTTTCAAGATACCCAGTGCGCTTCACAATGAGTCAGTTATTCATTCACTCCACAGACAGACAATGGTAGGGGTAAGCTATTGCTGTAGCCACAGCTGCCCTGGAGCAGACTCACAGAAACGTGGTTGCCAATCTGTGCCAAGGGCCTCTCTGACCACTACCGAACATTTATACACATTCATACCCAGTGTCATGGACACTGGAGGCAAGGTGGGTAAAGTGTCTTGCCCAGGGACACAATGGCAGGATGGCTGGGGAGAGCTGGTTTTGAACTGCCAGCCCTCTGGTTATTGGATGACCCACTTTACCCCCTGAGCCACTGCTGCCCACATTTCCCTCCTCCGTTCCAGTTTTGCTGAGCACCAAGCTGGACGTCAGGAAGTTTCATTTTTTATGGTCTTTGGCATGATGCAGCCGGGACTTGAACCCTGACGTCCTGGTTGTGGGGTGGATGTGCTACCTCTAGGCCACCACCGGAGTGGTGGCCTAGAGGTAGAACATACGTGTAGCGCAAACTTTATAAACAAACATGTATATGTGTCTAGGTACAGAAGAGTTGACAATCCGAAAAAACCTTTTCAGATCAGCTCAAGCTCACTTTGTCTGTAGTGCAGGTGCAGAGTGTGGTTGATCTCTGACTGGAGGGTAGGTGGTTCACTTTCTGCTCTTGCCCTCATGCCCATGCTATTTTACTTGACATGAGATGGAACTTAAAATTAAGAGGTTTGCCTTAGGCTCTAGGATAGTAAATGGATAAAATTGAAAACAAACAAATGCCTCAGATTTCTGTACCTGTAGCCTTTGCCTTTTAAGATCCATCCATCCATCTTCTACCGCTTTTCCGGAGGTCCGGGTTGCGGAGGCAGCAGTTCAAGCAGAGAAGCCCAGACTTCCCTCTCCCCAGCCACCTGCTCCAGCTCTTCAGAGAGGATACCAAGGCATTCCCAGACCAGCTGGGAGACATAGTCTCTCCACCGAGTCCTGGGTCTGCCCCGGGGTCTCCT
This sequence comes from Pholidichthys leucotaenia, assembly GCA_020510985.1. Classification (NCBI taxonomy): domain Eukaryota; kingdom Metazoa; phylum Chordata; class Actinopteri; order Cichliformes; family Pholidichthyidae; genus Pholidichthys; species Pholidichthys leucotaenia. Next base: position 32,800,042 of record CM035844.1, read on the forward strand.
CCCAGTGGGACGTGCCTGAAACACCTCAAGTGGGAGGCGTCCAGGAGGCATCCTAATCAGATGCCCATACCACCTCAACTGACTCCTTTCAATGTGGAGGAGCAGCGGTTCTACTCTGAGCCTCTCCCGGATGACTGAGCTCCTCACCCTATCTCTGAGGGTGAGTCCAGCAATCCTACGGAGAAAGCTCATTTCAGCCGCTTGTATCCGCGATCTCGTTCTTTCGGGCATTACCCAAAGCTCGTGACCATAGGTGAGAGTAGGAACGTAGATTGACTGGTAAATCGACAGCTTTGCCTTAGAACTAAGCTCCCTCTTCACCACAACAGACCGGTACAACGTCCGCATCACTGCAGATGCTGCTCCAATCCGTCTGTCGACCTCTCGCTCCATTTTCCCCTCACTCGTGAACAAGACCCCAAGATACTTAAACTCCTCCACTTGGGGCAGGAGCATGTCCCCAACCCGGAGAGGACAATCCACCTTTTTCCGGCTGAGGACCATGGACTCGGACTTGGAGGTGCTGATTCTCATCCCAGCCGCTTCACACTCAGCGGCAAACCGTCCCAGCAAGAGCTGTAGGTCATTGCCAGATGAAGCCAACAGGACAACATCATCTGCAAACAACAGAGATGAGATCCTGTGGTCACCAAGCATGACACCCTCCATCCCTGGCTGCGCCTAGAAATCCTGTCCATAAAAATTATGAACAGGATCGGTGACAAAGGGCAGCCCTGACGGAGTCCAACTCTCACTGGGAATGACTCCGACCGAGTGTTGGCAATACGAACTAAACTCTCACAACGGTCGTACAGAGACCGAATAGCTCGTAACAACAAGCCTGATACCCCATACTCCCGAAGCACCCCCCACAAAAATTCATGAGGGACGCAATGGCAGGATGGCTGGGGAGAGCTGGTTTTGAACTGCCAGCCCTCTGGTTATTGGATGACCCACTTTACCCCCTGAGCCACTGCTGCCCACATTTCCCTCCTCCGTTCCAGTTTTGCTGAGCACCAAGCTGGACGTCAGGAAGTTTCATTTTTTATGGTCTTTGGCATGATGCAGCCGGGACTTGAACCCTGACGTCCTGGTTGTGGGGTGGATGCGCTACCTCTAGGCCACCACTCCGGTGGTGGCCTAGAGGTAGCGCATCTTAAAAGGTCAAAGGCCTTTTAAGATACGGCATTAATAGAATGTACTGGTTAATCAGATTCAAACTGTATCTGCAGCAAGTATTCTATGGATACGGTTCCATACCTGTAGCCACTGCCAGTAAAGCTTCCTGTTTGACTAGTCAAGCAGCTTTGAAGTGGAAACAAGTTGGCATGTTTCTGAACAAACTCGTATCCCACCAATTCATTAATAAAAGCAGGTGTTGCAAAAATTAAATATCAGTCAGTTAATTATTTTTTTTAAATGTCAGTGTAGTTGTTGAGGTGGGTGTTCCCTGTCACTTCACATTAGTGTCTTTTTGTACATCTGCTATTTCCTCATCCAAATGACAAGTTTTCTTGACATGTATTTCTTCATTTACTCCTCACTTTGAAATGCTTAGCACATATGTTTCTTCACACTTTGAATTTTGCAGTCTGTTTTTTTTGCAACAGATAGACAGTCATGGCACTGTCTTTGTCTTCTCCTTGTGGATTCCCCTCTGATGATGATGAGGAAATGGCTGTGTTTGAGTCTACGGCTGCAGAGCACGGAGGCCTAGCCAGACCACGTCTACCAGAGATCTCTGTTATTTCCCCTGGTCTGGACACTCAGCCATCTGTTATGCAACCAGTGAGTCAACAGGTGGATATGTGTTTTTTGTGTTGTGATGTGGAGTTTCCATGAGGACATTCATCAAAGATCATCAATGTGTGTTCTTTTGCTTATAAATTAGGGGTGGGAATCACGATACTTGGGTCATGATGCAATACCGTCACGATACTACGATTCCTTAAGTATTGCAATACTGTTACAAGGCGACTGGTATGGATGCAAGATGCATCAAAAATATTACCAGACATGTAATGATACAAGTTATTTACCGGTTCATTTGGAGTAGACAAACCTGAAGAAGTCATCATGGATCATCAGATTTAAAAAAATATATATATATATTAAATTTGCATTATTACCATCTGTTGCTGTGTTGCCAGTAATCACCTACATTTTCTAAATTGATTGAACATGATTTGGAAAGACACACACCTCTATAGATGGCCACGTAGCTGACAATGCACATCAGAGCAAAAACCAAGCTATGAGGTCAAGGGAGCTGCCTACAGAGCTCAGAGACAGGGTTGTTGCAATGCACACATCTAGGGAAAGCTACAAAAAATTATCTGCTGCACTGAAGAGTCCCAAGAGCACAGAGGCCTCCAGGACGCTCTGGTTTCCCGGCCAAACTGAGCAAGTGAGTAGGAAGGGCCTTAGTGAGAGAGGTGACCAAGAACCTAATGGCCACTCTTGAGTTCCAGAGATCCAGAAGAACAACCATCACTGCAGCCCTCCACAGATCTGGGCTTTATGACAGTGGCTATGTTGAAGCCTCTTCTCAGTGCAAAACACATGAAAGCCCACTTGGAGTTTGCAAAAAAAAAAAAGCACCTGAGGGGGAAAAATGAATTTAAAAGATTGTTGCATCAGGCTGCAACATAACAAGATAGGAAGAATACTGAGGGGGTGAATACTTGCAAACCACTGTATATTCATTTTAAGGTTCAAATGTGTTTTGCAGTTCTGTGCAGATTTTGTTCCTCCAAAAACAGCTAAAAATGACTTTTTTTAGTGCAGATTTGCAGCACAGTGTGAACTGTGTTCATTGAGGCTTGATGTAAAGCCTGCTGTGTTTTATAAAAACATAAACTGTTTTAATTTGTGTATTTTAGAAAGTTCCAGTAAAACCTGGAAGTTATGATCAAGGCACCACAGAGCGGGTGAAAGTTTTTCTGCGCATCCGTCCACTTACTGACACTGAGAGAGAGAAAGGAGAAGAGCAGGTAAACTCGAGACTTCAGCATTAGAGCCATCCTCATTTTCTGTGGGTATTTCTTCTTCTTCGCCACTGCATATGCTGTACAAGTTTACAGTCTTCTTTTTCTGTTTAGGGCTGTGTGGCTGTCCAAGATGAAGAGACTCTGCTGCTCAAAGCTCCAAAAGAGTCTCAGAACATGAGGGCAGCAGAACGGGGCATCACTCAGAGCATTCACAAGTTCAGTTTCTCAAAGGTAGGAGGGCTTTTTTTAAACTGAAACCATGTTCACTGTGGTGCTGGTTGTGCAGCAATCAAACAAAATGCCATGGTTAACAATAAAGGTAAATGTACATGTTATATTGCATTCAATGTGAGTAATTCTTGCTGGAAACACTCTATATTTTCATTTAAAATAGAAGTCTCACTGATAATACATATTTTATAGATTTTTGGCCCAGAGACAACTCAACAACAGTTTTATGAGAGCACGATGAAGTCGATGGTGAAAGATGTGCTTCAAGGAGAGAACAGACTCGTCTACACTTACGGCGTCACCAACTCTGGAAAAACTTACACCATTCAGGGTAAGAGTACAGGTTTTATCAAGAAGTTTGTTTATACATCTCTAAAGTTGGTTTGCTATATTTTCCAATCTGGCATTTCAGGTCAGTAAGTTACTTAAAACATGACTTTTAACCGTCACACTTTACCTGCAGGCAGTGGTCGTGAGGCAGGCCTGTTGCCCAGAGCCCTAGTGTCTCTGTTCAGGAAGCTGCAGGGTCATCTGTATGGGGCCATGGACCTGAAGCCTGTCATGTATCAGGATGTGAGGCAACTTGAGCCCAGTGAGGTCAGGGCAGAGGAAATCCGCAGAAACTCGCTGCTCAAAGAGGTAAATGAAGAACAATTTTTTTTTTTAAAGTCTTACTGAAAGAAAATCCAGCTTCTTTGCCGTCCAAAGTGCAGCAAAATGAATCTACTGGGATTATTAATGTTTATGATTTTTGCCTTTGTGAAAAGTACTATTGTTTTTTTTGTTTTTTTTTTCATTATAACTTAAGGGGCCATTTATTTTCTCAGTTAAATGTCAAGTCAATTAAATATTCAGAGACCCATTATCTAATCTGATCAGTAGTCTGTGACCAGTATGTGTTAAATTGAAACGTGATTGGTGCAGCAGATATAAAACAACTTGAGTTTTTTTTCCCAAATTGCTGACTGTAGAAATATTTTATAACTTTTTTATAGCAGATTTAATTGATATTTTATATCAGCAAATCAAATGAGAATTTAAAACAGTAAGAATGTGTAAAGATTTCTTTTCTGCCACTGTTCTCTGTCCTGACTTTTGTGAGTTTTAGTTCTCATCTGTAACTCGAAGTTCATATTCTTGCGGACAGAGACGTGTGTGAGCAGCACAGGTGAGGTTCTTCTAGGCCTCTTTCTGGTTCATACAGCTAGAGGCTGTATGTAGTGTGGCTGTACCCAGTGTCCATTGTAGGAACTATGGGTGAAACTTGGGAAAGTGGAACTTTGATATGGGTTGTTTCTGTACTGGCCCCCTCACTCATTTCTCCATTGTGGGGTGGGACCCAGAGATTTAGTTCGTGATGTGATTGTTTGAAAGTTGACTGCAATGCAACGCGTCAAAGAAAACAAGCAGCACTGTTTAAAATCAATCAATCTGGTGACGCCAGTGACTTCTGGGAACAGGCAGGATGACTGCCATGAAAAGAGTGGTGACAGCTGGAGAGACAGCTGACAACTGGAAAGACGGTAACCGGGGCAGGGGTGGGTTAGCTCCCTGAACTGCAGCTCCCAGGAGGGAAGCACCCATAGCTACAGAAAGCTCAATGAAGATATACCCCCAGGGGTGCCCGAGCAGGGGGGAGGATGAGCACCCCACCAGGACAGATGCACAGGCATTGACCCAGAATTATGGAAATATGAGTGCAGTGTGTAAATGTGGCAAAGTCTGCAAAATCCTGCATGGCCTGAAGATCCACCAGGCCAAAATGAAGTGGTTTATTAGCTGGCAAGTGGTGCAATGCACAGGTCTTACACCTGGTGAGACGCAGGAGGAGCCCGGCCCGGAATCACCCCACAGTGCCCAGTCTCTCCACGCTCCACAAAGCCTCCCTCAAATCTGGCATTCAGAACACCGACAAGTTAAGTGACCTACCACCAACAAGAAGCAGGAGTGGTGTCAGTTTGATGAAGATGTGGACTCGATTCTCGAACCCTCATCCAGAGGGGACGCTGACCGGAGACTACAGTCGGTGTGCACCATAATTATCAGTATCGCAGTTGAGAGATTTGGAACTAAGGAGCATCACTTAACAGCCAAACCAGGTGGACCAAACCAACGTGAGGGAAAGATAAGTCTGCTCCGGCAAGAACTTTGTGTGTTGAGATGCCAGTTTAAAAGGCAAGTGAAGAGGAAAAGGTCAGTTTGGCAGAGCTCTGTAACATCACAAGGAAAAAGATCACCAACCTCCGTCAAGTTGAGAGACACAGAAGGAGAGAGTCAGAAAGCATGTGTTGGTTATTGCAAATCCATATGGGTTCACTAGGAAAATCCTTGGACAAAAGTACAGTGGGCGACTTTCCTGCACCCAGGAAGAGGTTGACAGTTACCTCAGGGCCCGCTACACCGACGCTGAAAGAGAGCATGTTCTTGGTCCATGCAGCAACTTGAAAGCCCCGCCAGAACCAACCATAGCATTTAACCTTAAGGAGGAAAGAGATTGAGGAGGTTGTCAAGGCAGCTCGAACCAGCTCTGTACCAGACTCCAGTGGAGTACCCTATGTGGTCTACAAGAGGTGCCCGAGACTTCTACAGAGACTATGGAAAATATTCAAGGTCATATGGAGAAGGGGAAAAGTAGCACAGCAATGGAGATTTGCAGAGGGTGTTTGGATTCCCAAAGAGGAGAACTCAACCACCATCGAGCAGTTCAGGAACATCCCACTCCTCAGCATTGAGGGAAAGATTTTCTTCAGTATTGTTGCTTGTTGCATGACAGAGTTCCTTCTTGGGAATGAGTACATTGATACAGCTGCACAGAAAGGTGGAATCCCAAAAGTGGCAGGTTGCATTGAACACACAGGAATTGTTACACAACTGATCCGTGAAGCTCGGGAAGACAATGGCAATCCGGCAGTACTGTGGCTTGACCTTGCAAACGCTTATGGGTCAATTCCCCATAAGCTGGTGGAAATCTCACTTGTCTGGCACCACATTCCAGTCAAGATCAGAGACCTAATCATGAATTACTACAACTGCTTCAGCCTGAGAGTCACCTCTGGAACAGTAACATCTTCATTCCATTGGCTAGAGAAGGGAATCATCACCGGCTGCACTGTCTCAGTGATTTTATTTGCCCTGGCCATGAACATGCTTGTAAAGTCAGCAGAGGTGGAGTGCAGAGGTCCACTCACCAAATCAGGTGTACGACAGCCCCCCATTAGGGCCTTCCAGCAGAGGAGTCCAGATCCCATCAATTACCGAGAAGCCAGTCAAGAGCCTGGGAAAGGTTTTCAACAGTACGCTGAGGGACACAGCCGCTCTTCAAGAGACCAGCAATTAATTAGAAACTTGGCTTAGAGAGATAGACAAGTCGGGGTTGCCAGGTAAATTCAAGGCTTGGATTTATCAGTATGGCATCCTACCACGACTCCTCTGGCCACTGCTTGTCTATGACGTTCCACTGAACACTGTTGAAGGCTTTGAGAAGAAGAAGATTAGCCACTTCTTGCATAGGTGGTTGGGCCTGTCTCAAAGCCTCAGCAGCATTGCCTTATATGGGAAAAACAACAAGCTACAACTCCCCTTTAGTAGTGTGTCAGAGGAGTTCATAGTTTCCCAGACTAGAGAAGTGATGCTGTACAGCGACTCTAGTGACATCAAAGTTTCATCAGCTGGCATTCGGGTGAAGACGGGCAGGAAATTCAAAGCCCATGAAGTTGTTGAACAGGCCGAGGCACGGCTGCGGTTTAAAGAGTTGATGGGGACAGTTGCAGCAGGGCAGGCAGGCCTTGGGAGTAGCCCAAGATCTCAGTATAGCAAGGCCCGGGGAAAGGAAAGACGCCAGTTGGTCCAGGATGAAATTAGAGTGGGAGTGGAAGAAACACGAACCAGCAGGAAAGTTGGATTGCACCAGCGGGGGGCATGGACCAGGGTCCATTACAATTTCATGCAAATGACCAATTATGCAAATTAGGTGATGACATCATTCATTGACTTTTACAACAGCCAGTGGTTGAACATTTATACATCTTTAGAGGTAAAATCATTACTACATCTGATCAATGACCTTTAAAACTGTTAATCTCCGGTGTGGACGGACAAACGCTCCCACCCACCCATCCCTCACCGTCCTACTGTAAATGAAAGATGTGTGTGTGCGAAGACCAACATGCAGCAGACAGACAGGTAGGCATGGAGAGAGAATATTTTCTGTATTTTATTTTATTTTTTTTTTCAGAAAAACAGACTCCAATAGCCAATACAGAGCAACAGAATGAATTATTTATTTAGTTTTCAAATGAAGGTGCTGTCAATAATTTCCAAATCTCTACTCTTTAACATGCATTCAATGCAATTTAGCTGTTGTAATGGATATTGTGTTAATGTTTGTATTTGCTGTTGCACAAGAGTTTTTTCTGTATAGCAGAAGTTTCTGCTTAATTTTCAAATCACTATAAGAGGAAATTTTTGACAATCCTTTGCTTTTCTTGTATTGTTATATAGAATATCACTGCAGTAAACTGGAAAAAAGCATCTGCTTTAAAATTTGGAATTCTTCCTACAACTTTTAGTGCAAAAAACATTGCAACTTTTTAAAAAAGCTACCGCAAATTCAGGCTTTTTGGCCCGCAACAATCATAAAAACATCCCGCAAAATCCTGGAGGGACTGATTAGAGTACAATGTATCAGGCCAACTTGCTGCAGCTGTTAATTGACTGCATGAGGCACAAATATACAGCATAAGCTGCTTGGCATGTGAGCAGCAGCAGTGGGGGTTCTATCCCCTGCGGGCCGGTGATGAGGATCCACATCCCTTCTAAGGAGAGCGTGATCTTTCTGTCTGTAACCCTCCACTATCTTCTATGAAGGAAAAACTTGTGCCCCCCCCCCAATGCTTATGCTGTGTGTCAACACAACATGACAATGATATTAACATTGAAGATGCACAGGCTTCATTTTTGGAAAGCGCTGTCTGTGATTGCAGTAAACATCAAACTAACAGCTGGAGGTGAATCAGAATATTGTCCAGGTTATCTTGGTCTGAAAAGACCAAACACAGTTGTGCCCTCATATTAAAAAAAAATGTTACTTTTGTCTCATTCATGTAATGAAACACTTTAAGAGAGAAAGGAAAAACTGAACAAATTCCTCTGTCACATTACAGGATGAGAACATGACTCCTCGTCGTGGAGGGACCACTACAGTCTGGGACAGTGGGATTGGAGGACTCTCTGCCACATGTAACCTTGCCACCCCACTTGAAAGTAATACTAACACTTTTATTTCTTTGTCAAACACCTCTTGAGCATGCTACATATTACAGAGGAGATTTTTTTTGCTGTTTTATGAGTAGTTGGTGGGTTTAAGTTTAATGTTTATTTGAAAGGGACATTACATACTAATGAACATTAATACAAATCTAAGTACTGTATGCCAGATTTAGCAATACTCCTAATTTGCATCTATAGTCCCCCGGCAGGTCACAAAAACACACAGTCATACACAAGGAGAACATCTGCAATAAAAGTGTACAAAGTGGATACGCAAAAGTGCAAGAGTTAAGGTGCTACAAAACAATACATTCAAATGTCACACAAGTGGAGTGCTGTGTATGCGTACACACATACACACACACACATGCACTCAAGCACCTCACAACAACAACAAACAACAGCAACAAACAAGAGGCAGGGCATACATATGTGCGTGACACATGGGCACATACAGTGGTGCGAAGAACTGTTTGCCCCCTTCTAGTCTTCTCATTTTTTTATATGTTTGTCACACTTTGTGGTGGACACAGCACACATGGCACTCCACCCAGGACAAAGGGGTTGGTGGGGGAGAAGATAGTTAGGGATGCTATTGAATTGGAAGTTCGAGTGTCGTCCAGCTCACTGTCTCGTCTGCTTTCATCTTCCACATTGATGACCCTAAGACGTGCAATGGAGAATAATCCGAGCACCACCCCGGAGACAACCCAAAGGGAGAACACCAGCGCGGCATGCGCTGTCACAGTCAAGCTACCAGACTTCTGGCTTCACAATCTGACCGCTTGGTTTCTACATGTGGAAGCCCAATTCGCAGTCCGCGGCATCACAATGGACGACACCAAATATTATCATGTGGCCACTGCACTGGATGTGCGCGCCACGCAACAAGTGACGAGCCTGCTCCAGGAACCGCTGGCCCAGGGAAAATACGACCCACTCAAGCAGATGCGGATTCAGCGGTATACCCTGTCGGACAGTGAGAGAGCAGACTCCTAATGCGCTCAGAGTTAGGTGATAGAGCAGCTGTGGAGCTGATGGAGAGCATGTTAGCATTGATGGGGAAAAAAACGACAAATCCTTCGTGTTCACCCACCTCTTCCTCAGGAACCTACCTGCTACAGCGAGGGCGATCCTGGCCAACTTGCCGCTACTGGTAACCAAGAACTACCGTGCTCTGGCGCAGGAAGCAGACCACATCATCCTTGTGACCAGAACTCTCAGGGTGCACGCAACGACACCGGCATCCGGGAAGGGCTCCAGCAAGGTCGAGGAGCCGTTGGCGGTGGCTGGGATGGACACCAAGAAACGCAGGAACAGGACACTCTGTTTCTGTCACCGCTGCTTCAGCTCGAATGCCCAACGCTGTCTGCCGCCATGACAATTCATGAAGCCAGGGAAACGGCACGGCCAGCAGTCAGTAGCAGCTGCGACTGCTGGTGACAAGAACAAGCTGCTTTTCTTCAGACACACTTTCGGGGAGACATTTCTTAGTGGACTCCGGCTCCCAGAAGAGCCTCATTCTGCCAGTCAGCGCAGACAGATCGGCAGGAGGCAGCGATCCTGAGCTCACGGCCGCCAACAGATCCAACATCAGGACATTTGGCGAACGGACGTTGATGGTGTGCTTACACAAACGCAATTACCAATGGGACTTTGTGGTAGCGGCATGTTCTGTCCCCATTTTAGGCACATATTTTTTATGTGCTTATGGGTTGTTAGTCAATGTTGCCAACAGACGTTAAGTGGATGCTGTCTCTTTTTCCTCCTTGCCCTGCACAGCTCAGGGAGTTGGGCCAACAATACAGGCTAACGTTATAGCTCCAGGGGGTAAGTACCAGCATTGACTTTCACAGTTCCCAGCACTCATGGTTCCAACGTTTTCTGCTACAGTAACCAAACACGGGTTCAAACATTTCATAACCACAAAAGGCCCGCCGGTGTTCGTGCGACCTTGGCGCCTGGACGCGGTTAAACTAGCCAGCGTGCGAGGCAGGAATAAAAGTGTATAAAAGAGTTCGCTCAGGCACTCATCTTTGTCTTAATATTTAAAATTGTTTGATGATCTGAAACATTTAAGTGTGACAAACATACAGAAAAATGAGAAATCAGGAAGGGGCAAACACCTTTTCACACCATTGTATACTGTATATGCGCATGCCGCAGAGCATCCACTAGTTATGCGTACACTTTTGGTTGTTTAAAAACCACTTTTTACAATGAGTGTTAAAAGTGTTTAGTGTGGTATGTTCTCTGATTGCAGGTGGTATATTATTCCAGATCTTGGTGCCCCTCACTGATGGCACAGATTGAGCAAATGTGGCGCATATATGGGGGACCTCACAGACTCCTCTAGTGATTGCTCTGGTAGTTGTACTGGTGGCAGTCCTCAGCTTAACATATTCTTCGGGGGGGGGGTGCATAGCCATTTAATATTTTAAAGATTGAACAGGCAAATTTGAGTTTTATCATTTTCAGAAGACAGAAAATTGTATTTCTTGTAAATGTGACAACAGTGATATGTGGGATCTTTCTTATCAAAGATTTTTATGGCTTTTTTGTATAAAGATCCAGTGGGTTTGATTATGGTTACACCAGTGAGAGACCAGCTGGTAAAACAGTAATCAATGTGTGAGAAGATCATTGGATGCAGAAACATTTTGGCTGCATTAACTGTCAGGTATGGAGATATTTAGGAGAGATGGTGGTGGAATTTTTTCACCAAATTGTTTAACACAATCTTGGAGAGTGAGAGGATGCCTGAGGAGTGGAGAAGAAGTGTTTTGGTACAAATTTTCAAGAACAAATGTGATGCTCAAAGCTGTAGTAACTACAGAGGCATAAAGTTGATCAGCCACACTATGAAGATTTGGAAAAAGTTGTTGAAGCCAGGTTAAGAGGAGAGGTGACAATCAGTGAGCAGCAGTACGGTTTCATGCCAAGGAGTACTACAGATGCAATGTTTGCTCTAAGAGTGCTGATGGAGAAGTATAGAGAAGGTCAAAAGGAGTTGCACTGTGTCTTTGTGGATCTAGAGAAAGCATATGATTGGGTGCCAAGAGAGGAAGCGTGGTACTGTATGAGAAAGTCAGGAGTGGCAGAGAAGTATGTGAGGGTGGTGCAGGACATACATGTATGAGGACAGCACGACTGTAGTGAGGTGTGCTGTAGGAGTGACAGATGGGTTCAAGGTGGGGGTGGGGTTACGTCAGGGATCGGCTCTGAGCCCCTTTTTGTTGCCATGGTGATGGACAGGCTGACAGATGAGGTCAGACAGAAGTCTCCATGGACCATGATGTTTGCATACGACATTGTGATCTGTAGTAAGAGTAGGGAGCAGGTGGAAGAGAACCTGGAGAGGTGGCGGTATGCTCTGGAGAGAAGAGGAATGAAAGTCAGTAGAAGCAAGACAGAATACATGAGTGAATGACAGGGAGGCAGGTGTAACAGTGAAGATGGAAGGAGCAGAGGTAGTGAAAGTAGGTATGTTTAAATACCTGGGGTCAACCATCCAAAGCACTGTAAAATACCCAAGGGAGGTGAAGAAGAGTGCAGGCAGGGTGGAGTGGGTGGAGATGAGTGTCAGGTTTGATTTGTGACAGAAGGGTAACAGCATGAGTGAAAGGGAAGATTTACAAGACAGTAGTGAGACCTGCTATGATGTATGGTTTGGAGACTGTGGGGCTGACAAAAAGACAGGATAGGGAGCTGGAGGTGGCAGAGTTGACGACGATTTTCATTGGGAGTGACTAGGATGGATTAGAAATGAGTATATCAGAGGGACAGCTCAGGTTGAGGTTTGGAGACAAAGTCAGAGAGGCAAGGCTGAGATGGTTTGGACATGTACAGAGGAGGGATAGTGGATATATTGGACAAAGGATGTTGAAGATGGAACTGCCAGGCAGGAGGAAAAGAGGAAGACCACATTGACCACAGAGAAGATTCATAGATGTAGTGAAGGAGGACATGGAGAGGGTTGGTGTTACAGAGGAAGATGCAAGGGATAGAGTGAGATGGAGGCAGATGATCCGCTGTGGCGACCCCCGAAGGGAGCAGCCGAGAGAAGAACTGTCAGCGATGGTCTAATTTATTTAAAATTTCTCAGATTGAATTTGATTGTTTAAAATTTTTTTGATGTGTTTTTTAAGTTAATGAGGACTCTAAAATCATGCTGAGGTACTTAAATTCCTCAACTAATTGCAGCTCCTCCCCTTTTAAGAAAATGTTAGCATTTGTAATGTTTGATGGTTGTTTGGTAAATATCATGCATAGTTTTTTTAGTGTTTAGTAGGAAACATTAAGCCAGTTAAAAACTGGTTGTGTGGGGTTAATAGGAGTAAAGTTGTGCTCAGGTAGATAAATAAATGGGATATTTCTAGCATAGAGGTTAATGTGAATATGGCATTACTCCATGGTGTATACTGCTTTCACAAACAAACTGTTTTTGTTTGTGTGCTTCTAGTTATGTTGACGCTTTTCATGCCTCCTCAGACTCTGACAGTGTTTGTCTGGAGCCGGACAGCCTTTCAGACAGCAGAGGGGACGACCTGGAGGAAGGAGTGGAGTTTTCCATCTGGGTGTCCTTCTACGAGATCTACAATGAATTCCTTTATGACCTCCTGGATGCTTCGCCCTCATTACAGCCCAGAAAACGAGCCACACTGCGGCTTTGTGATGACAAGCAGGGCCACCCCTACGTGAAAGGTAATGCTCAGTTATCAGTTGCATTTTTAGTACAGGACAGGTCATACTGACTTCTATTTGAACCTCCGGAAGCTCAGTCTTTGTAGGCAGCCTCTCTCAAAAATGTATAATAAACTACAGTGTGTTAGAACTGTAACTTCTACTTCCATCCTTTGTGTATCCGAGCTAAAATCTTTTTCTGCCTTGCACTGGTCAGATGCAGAGGAAACTTCGCTGAAGCTTTGTTGCATTATTCCCATGGATCACAGACTGGACCATTTAACAATTTGTTGTTTCTTAAGATGTTTTAAAGTGGTATTTACTCTTTCTTGTATCAGACCTCACCTGGATCCAGATCCGCAGTGCTGAGGAAGCTTGGAAGATTCTGAGGACTGGACGTCGCAACCAAAGCTTCGCCAACACCCACCTCAATTCAAACTCCAGCCGCAGGTACATAGGAGCTCATTTAGCATTTGCCTGTCTCAAAACAGTTTGATTAACTTTACCATATTCTGTTGCTGGACACATCTCTGATCATGACTGTATTCCATTCTCAGCCACAGCATCTTCTCTATTCGCGTCATCCACGTGCACTCTGGCAAAGCCATGCACATCAGCGAGTAAGTTAAGGTACAGGTACATAATGTTCACATTTAGTAACTTCTCAGCTTATAATTTGCCTTGTCCATCCCCTTGGTAGACTTACTGTGTGTGACCTAGCTGGGTCTGAACGCTGTAAACAGCAGTGTAATGGTGAGCGAATGAAGGAGGCCAACAGCATCAACACCTCCCTCTTAACTCTGGGACGCTGTATTGCTGCACTGAGGAACAACCAGAGAAACAAGTATGAAAATTTACCTTTTACTTTTGATATTTTTTCTTACAGTCATATATAAATACTATGCTTATCCATTCTCTAATATACTTTTTTGTTTCAAACCAACTTTTGTTTAACTGCAAATTTCCCACTGTTCCACATCTTTTAATGGGTGTCGGCAAACTGTGTGACATTCTGGTCAAAATCAAGTTGTTTTCGCTTGTCGACATGTCTGCAATGTGTTTTTTATGATTTACAGGACATATCAAGAGTTAAATCACTCTTACGTGTCATGTCTCTGTTGTTCTGCTGTTAAAGTTCAGTTAAGCTCCTCCCCTTGGAAAAAGGCAAGTTGAGGCAGACCGCTTTTGTGATGTCACTATAACAGGTGAACCAGTCAGGACTAAGGGCTGGCTATGGGTGGGACTGCTTAGATTATTCATCCATCCATTCATTCATCAAGAGAAAGATTTTCACAAGCAATTGTAGGACAATGAAGATTTTTTTTTCTTTGTCTAAAGTGGCATCGTATGTGCTTTTTTCCCCCACAACGTAAGATTTATAACAATAATAACACAACATCCATCCATCCATCTTCTACCGCTTTTCCGGAGGTCCGGGTCGCGGAGGCAGCAGTTCAAGCAGAGAAGCCCAGACTTCCCTCTCCCCAGCCACCTGCTCCAGCTCTTCAGAGGGGATACCAAGGCGTTCCCAGACCAGCTGGGAGACATAGTCTCTCCACCGAGTCCTGGGTCTGCCCCGTGGTCTCCTCCCAGTGGGACGTGCCTGAAACACCTCAAGTGGGAGGCGTCCAGGAGGCATCCTAATCAGATGCCCATACCACCTCAACTGACTCCTTTCAATGTGGAGGAGCAGCGGTTCTACTCTGAGCCTCTCCCGGATGACTGAGCTCCTCACCCTGTCTCTGAGGGTGAGTCCAGCAATCCTATGGAGAAAACTCATTTCAGCCGCTTGTATCCACGATCTCGTTCTTTGGGTCATTACCCAAAGCTCGTGACCATAGGTGAGAGTAGGAACGTAGATTGACTGGTAAATAACACAACATAACAAAAATATTTTTTTTGTAAGTAGTCTGTGTTTTTTCAACTGATTTAAGACAATTTTGCACCGCTGAATCCAAAAATGACATCCGTTTCTCTCGATCAGGTCAGGTTTTTATGCTGTTATAAGCACTTGTACAGCAGTTGTACAGTTGTACTGTAAATTGAATAGCAGACATTGATAAAGGTAAGTACATGTAAATTGAATGTTACATCATCATTGTTCAAAATTCAGAGAATTTCAAGAAATAAAAAAGAATTTTGCATCATGTAAAGCGAAAATACCCGTACATGTTAACAAAAATGTAAGAAAACGTGTGGCCATCGTTCAAAAAGTTGACCTGATTGAGCAAAACTTGGATTCAGCACATCAAAATTGTCCTAAATCAGCTAAAAAAAACTTAGACAATAAATTTGGTGTGGACCAGTGTAATGGATTAGATTCATATGGTGCTTTACACGTCAAGTGACATCTCAAAGTGCTTACAGTGAGTCCATTATTCATTCACTCCAGACAATGAGAGTAGTAAGCTACTACTGTAGCCACAGCTGCCCTAGGGCAGGCTGATGGAAATGTGGCTGCCAATCCGCACCAACAGCCTCTCTGACCACTACCGAATATTTATACACGTTCATGCCCAGAGTCATGGACACTGGAGTCTAGGTAGGTAAAGTGTCTTGCCCAGGGACACGACGACGGGATGGCTGGGGAGAGTGGGATTCAAACCACCAACCCTCTGGTTATTGGACAACCCGCTCTACCTCCTGAGCCACTGCCGCCCACATTTCCCTCCTCCATTCCATTTTTGCTGAGCACCAAGCTGAATGGCAAGAAGTTTCATTTTTATACAGTCTTCGGCATGACCCGGCCAGGACTTGAACCCCGACCTCCGTTGTGGGGCAGATGCTCTACCTCTAGGCCATCACTCCGGTTTATGTCCTCTGCAGTGCATCTCTCAAAGGCCCGTATTGTGAAAATGATGTTTTGTGAGTTTTAACATTATAACATATCTCCATGGCTCAAACGTTTTCCATTAAAATGCTAACTTTTCGAAGAAATGTATGCTGGACATTGGAAATGGACAGAGTGAGTTACAGTTTGCACTTCCTTTACCTAATTTATTTAGGGGCTCATTAATGCTGGTGAGCAGACTGAAAACTGACAAAAGCCTTTGGGAACAACCTTTTTGAGCAACTATAAGACAATGGGGAATTTTTTTAGGTCTTAAAAACTCCATATACTGTACAGTGATCCCTCGCTACTTCGCGCCTCACCTTTCGCGCCCTCAGTGCATCGCGGATTTTTCAAAAATATTCATCAAAAATTCAAAATTGAGAAAAAATGGGCGGGCGCTAGCAGAAGGCAGGGAGACTACATTAGAACATCAGGTATCAACACGGAGAGCCCGCACAACTCAAAATCCACCTCTCTGTTCGCTGTCCTCGTGTTGGCTCGGCTCGGGAATCTCACAAGCTGATTGGCCGAGACGTTTCACCCCGCAAGCTGATTGGCCGAGATGTTTCACCCAGCTTCTCTCCCTGCCGAGCGCCCATACCCAGCGAAGGAAGACCGCATTCATTGTTCTTTATCGCTCGTGTTGCTTAGTCTCGCCGCGTGGAACTTTTTGCTGTTCTCTTGTGCCTTTTTGTGCGAAATAGTCTTCCCGTCGAGCCACTATGCCGCCTCCTGCAGCTTCTCCAGCTCTATCGGAAGCTGCTCTCGACGATGCTGCGCCTCTAGCACCTGACGATGAGGCGTCACCTGAGGAGCAGTAAAGCTCTCATTAACCTGTGCAGTAAATCATCTTCATCTTGAGTTACGCATCTTGTTATAAGAATAAAAGAGTTCTAAAAACATATTTATGTACACTTTATTTACATCTACGTATGTATGTACACTTACACACACACACGCACATGTATCATATGAGAGAGAGAGTGAGAGAATGAACGTACGTATTATTTATGGGTGACGTCATTAGGGGTGACGCTACTTCGCGGTTTTTCACTTTTCGCGGTCGGTTCTGGAACCCATTAACCGCGATAAGTGAGGGATCACTGTATATGTTTTTAAATCAAAACTTGAGATTAATGCCCAGAAAATGCGCAAAATTGGCTTATACAAGCTAAGGCCTTAATTTTCCTTAAAGATGCAGCCAGGTGGATATAAATCCCCTATAAAACAAATCTACATTAGCTAAAATGGCATCTTACGCCCCCCCCCCCCCCAAAAAAAAAAAAATCGTCCAAATCTGTGACCAGACCCAACCTACATCCCACAAGGCTAATAGTGGCTAGCGCTATGTTAAACATCAAATCCTGTGATAAAAAGACTTAGCAGTTGAAGGACATGCCCAGTTGTCTGCACGGTGGCCCAGGATAGTGACTGAAACTGCATCAGTTCTTAAAAGCAGTTTAATGGTAAACCCATCTTAATTTGGGTCAAGTTTTCAAAGCAACTGTCCAAAAATGCTAACTGGCCTGGAGGCTAACTTCAGTTTGGCCAGAGTCCTGATCGGCTCAACACTACTCACGTGCCAGTTATGTCACCAAAAATGCTTTGCTGAAACTTGCCTCTTTTTAGGGGGCGGGGCTTAAGTGAAACTTTAGAGCAAAAAACCAGACACATGAGACATTTGAGTGATTTTGCTCTTGACATGTCTTGTAACTCATAAAAAAAAACATGTTACAGACATGTTAACATGAAAAAAAAAAAACTTGATTTTTGGCAGTGTCACTTTAAAAATTACAATTAATTCTCAGCTCTGTCTTTCTGTGGACTTAAAAATTCCCCACAGATAAATAAATGAGGTTTCTTTGTTTTCTTGAACTGTATGCTGGAATATCTTTTTCAAGGTTGTGATTTTGCAGTTACTGTTTTTAGCATAATGGAAAATTAAACGAGTGGGGGAACAATAATCATTTGGTTAAGTGTGAAGGAGGGCTAGTTTCAACATTAATAGCCATGGGGCAGTGTCACTTCAATGTAAATTGGTACAGAAACCAAAAGCCCAATTAATGCTTCTGCACCAAAGCAATGAACATAACGCAGAAGCGACATCATACCCCCCCCCCTCCTCAATCGCCTGATGTGCACCTCTCCAGAAATGTACTTACACATCACAGCAAGGAGCTGCAGGAAGAGCTGCGCTTGGTCCACTTTGTCTCCGCCTTCATATTTTCTGGTTCTAGTCATACTGAGGTACCACTTCCAATGCAAGGCCAACAGCTGTCCAAATTTAAAAGAATATTGAGGAAGTTGGAGATTTAGAACAGTTGCATGACAGTCCTAACTCAGTTAATAACAGATTCTTAAATGAGAACAGTGGCAGTGGTCATACATACCGTTTCTTGTCTTTTCTCTGTTGCAGTGATTGTATGAAATGTAGCTTTTCTAACACTGATTAGCTCAAATGCCATCAGTGTGTTCTTGTCTGTCGCTATTTAATAAACAAAAACACACAGTGAACACAAAATTCTAGTACAGTGATCCCTCGCTACTTCGCGCTTCACCTTTCGCGCCCTCAGTGCATCGCGGATTTTTCAAAAATATTCATCAAAAATTCAAAATTGAGAAAAAATGGGCGGGCGCTAGCAGAAGGCAGGGAGACTACATTAGAACATCAGGTATCAACACGGAGAGCCCACACAACTCAAAATCCACCTCTCTGTTTGCTGTTCTCGTGTTGGCTCGGCTCGGGAATCTCGCAAGCTGATTGGCCGAGACGCTTCTCTCCAGCTTCTCTCCCTGCCGAGCGCCCATACCCAGCGAAGGAAGACCGCATTCATTGTTCTTTATCGCTCGTGTTGCTTAGTCTCGCCGCGTGGAACTTTTCGCTGTTCTCTTGTGCCTTTTTGTGTGAAATAGTCTTCCCGTCGAGCCACTACGCCGCCTCCTGCAGCTTCTCCAGGTCTCTCGGAAGCTGCCCTCGACGATGCTGCGCCTCTAGCACCTGACGATGAGGCGTCACCTGAGGAGCAGTAAAGCTCTCATTAACCTGTGCAGTAAATCATCTTCATCTTGAGTTACGTATCTTGTTATAAGAATAAGAGTTCTAAAACATATTTATGTACACTTTATTTACATCTACATATGTATGTACACTTACACACACATATCATATGAGAGAGAGAGTGAGAGAATGAACGTACGTATTATTTATGGGTGACGTCATTAGGGGTGACGCTACTTCGCAGTTTTTCACTTTTCGCGGTCGGTTCTGGAACCCATTAACCACCATAAGTGAGGGATCACTGTACTCTACACACGGGCAAAAACATATTTAAACCAGCGCACAAGAAGAACCTGCGGACAACAGCGTAAGCCACGCACAAAGGATATGCCCAGGGTTCTATGGAGAACCGTAAATCCAATTTAAAGCCCAATTTATACCACCCCATCACGCTGATTGCGTGCAAGGCTGTGATTGGTCCGCTTTGTTTTCTCTTACATATTTCCTGGTTCTCGTGTCTGCTCCACTTTGCTCGTTCTCAGCGGCGTCGCTTCCAAAGAGAGTCTGTTAAACAGTCCAAATTCAAAATTGAGAAAGTAGCGTTTACAGAACATTTGACTCTTGCTAACCCCAATAATTACATAGATTGTCAAATGATGGCAGAGGCGATGGTCGTGCACACAATGTTTTATTAGCTCCAACTCCACCACAGTGTTCTTGTCTATCATTATTTCATAAACAGAAACATGACAAACACGAATCACTCTACACATCAGCAGAAACTTGTTTTGGTAACAACACATTCAAATCAGCACACAAGTAAAAATTGCTAATAACCATGTCAGCCATGTGCATTGTGGTGATGCAGAGGCATGAATTGGGCTTAAGTTGATTTAGGTTTTAGTATATATTTGAACCTTTGTCACCTTTTTTATGCTTTTTTTGCACAAGAGCTTAAATTTGCTCAAATGGCCTTAAAAAATATTCAGTTTAACCTGTAGATACCCTGTTTCGCAACCATTTTTTTCTTCTAATATGTTAAGAAAGCCATTCTTGCTATACATCTACAGGACACGACCCCCTCAGGTGGTGCCTTTTAGAGACAGCAAGTTGACCCGTGTCCTGCAAGGTTTCTTCTGTGGGAGAGGAACATCCAGCATGGTGGTCAACATCAATCCGTGTGCCTCCATCTATGATGAGACCCTCCAAGCACTCAAATTTTCTGCTATTGCCACACAAGTAAGAGTCAGACTTGGGCAACTGTCTTGCTTGGTTGTGAGTCTCGAGTGAAGATCAAAGGGGGAAAAAAAATGAGAAACTGCGTTTATCATTTTCAGCTTATCCACGGCCCATCCACAAAGACCAGAGTGGCTTACATCCTGTCATTACTTCATCATGAGCAGACAGCAAACGGAAATGAAAGCAGTGTGATGGAGGAGGAGGAGGAGGAAGAAAGTGATGTTGAAGATGATATCACAATGTTGAATATTGAGGCAAGATTTTTACATCTAATGAAGATTTAATTTATTCATATCTTAACTACCTTGTGACCATTATCCAACAGCCCTCTGTTTTATATCAAGGCTCTGATGCAGGCCATTGATGTCCTGAAGCGAGAGGTGCGACGCCAGCACGACGAGAAGGAGGCTCTTGAAGCAAATGTGAGAGAGGAGGTCATCTCTGAGGTGATGGAGGTCGTGACTAGGATGCAGGATGGTTTCAGGTGCATGCTTGGTTTATTTTCTGCTCGACTTAGATGTAAAACCAGTGGTATCCTTGAAGTTGATTTACCATTGCTAACTTGAGGAACAACTGATAATGCAGAGATTTATAAAAAAGTGGGTAAAGCAGGACTTTGTGATGAGTACAGTTTAGATTCTGAAGTCTTCTCTCCCCTGTAGTGAGACCTTGGAGGCTGAGCGGGCGCTACTTGAAGAGAGATGCGAGACCAAGATAAATATCCTGCAAAAACATCTGAAGCAATTCTACAGTCAGGAGCTACAGGTCAGAGTTGATTATCACTTTTAGGCACTGTTGGTCCTGGTGGGGTGAGAGATCAGCACAATCTACAGTCACACAGAAATTGACAATGTTAGTGCAGTTTTATACGAAGTGCTTTGTCTGTATGTGTACTGACATCTTTTCTTTTAGGAGCGGGATGAGCAGATCGAAGCTTTGGTTGCTGCCCTCGAAGAACAAAGGAAGGAAGGAAAAGCCGCCCCAGTGGCAGCACCACAGCGAGAGTCTGAGGGCGTTCGGCGTTCTCAGCGCCTCGCTGCCCAGACTGAACTTGCCCAGCTGCGTGCAGAACTTGGCAAATGCCAATCCGAGCTGCTCAGTAAAACTCAAGGTACAGTCCGACTGCAGTGATCTTGAATTAATGTCCAGATTTTGTCAGTTGTAGTTGAGAGTTTCTGTTTGTTCTCTATGCAGAGCTGACAAAGCTGAAGATGCAGCTGGAGACTCCAGGTTCAGCAGGTGCCTTCACTGGAGCTGCGGACCGCAAACTAGAGGAGGGTCAAAGAGTCAGTACCCACCCTACCATAACACTGAGGTTTAGGCTGTATGGGATCCTATTTGCCCTTAGAGAGACTAAAGCCACCACGCACAATAATCTGGATTTTGGGCCATCCTAGGGTACAGATGGGCAATATTGCTGAGAAATGATATCAAAATATTTCTGTGAATTTTCACAATAACTGTATATTGGATGCCACTAAATATTTCTTCTTAATTTATAAAGGACAGTTTCATAGGCCAGTGTTATTTGCCTTCAACATATTCAGTAAAAGCAAAACAAATGTTTCTCCCATTTATAAACGGCAGCTCAGACTTGAGTTTCACATTTAAAAAAAAAATAATTCTGTACAGATATTACAAGAAAACGATATAAACTGCCACATCTTAAGTGCATGTGGGAATTTATACATATGCTGAATCAGTTTTCCTGCATGTAAAATTCTCTTCACTTTTTGGCTCTGATTGGAGTGGACGAAACTGAGTTCCCCCCCCCCCCCCCCCCCCGCCAATTCAAATGGCTGAAGCAACCGATTGTGCTCTAGCTTGTCCATTTTCTTCTGTGCTTGTGGAGGAGAAGGGAAAACGTGCCAGCAAAACCTTCCCACTTTGGAGACTGGTTTCAAACCTCCACACCTTTCACACCGCCGAACCCCTGGTGTTGTATGCACTGACAACCAGGCTGCAAAAGTTGGTTATCAGTTTGGGCTAAAAAATGTTTGTGTGCATGGGGCCTCAAATCACATCAGGAACACACCGTTTGTGGAATTTTGGGGCAATACCGATGTTGAAAACCAGGTGGCAGATTGTTTTTGTTTCATCTATTCCATCTTTGCAACCAGGCAGACAAAGAAATAGGCATTACACAAAAAAACAAAACAAAACCCTGAAATACTTAATTAGTTCAGTTCTGGAGGTTTTCTGAACACGCAGCTGTAAAAATCAATGCTACACAACTGGGACCCACCAGAAAAATATCAGCCACTGCCTATATCCTATTTTCTAATGGCTGATATCTGTCCAAGTGAATATTTACTGATATATCAGAGGATACAGCTGTACATCCCTAATAAATATCCAGTATGTTGAAAACTGAATGATGATCAGATATGGTTTCATATGGGGGATTGCTGAGGACAGACAGGCACGCACTCTGGATTGTCACACGAAAAAAAAAGTCAGAAATGCATTGACAAACATTGCGTAGCCTAAGCATTGTATTTTTCTCCCCCCCCTCAATAGAATCTTCGTCAGCTGCGGCTGGATTTGCAGCGGCTGGGGGTGGACCTGCAGTCTGGTGAGAGAGCCTGCTGTCGCAACACAGGAGGGGAGCGGTTACGTCACGCGTTAACAGCTGCAGATGAGACATTAGCCAAACAGGTATGAGCTCATATTTAGATTAATATAAACAAACTTGTCTTATTTTTAACTTGTAAACTGAGATTTTTTAAAAATATTTGTATTATGAGGGATCTATCATTAGTATTGTAAATTTAAAATGTATTTTCTCTCCCTCTATTTCCTTCTAACATTCCAATGCACAGCCAGATGTTAAACTAAGTCAATGTTTCTAACTTGCACCAGATGGTGATTTTGCTTGTGCATGTTGAGTAGATGCATGTTTACTTCATTTTCTGTCAGTCCTCCCTCCCAACTTACCTCCACTTCCCTGTCTTGCGGCCTTGTCTAACCCCCTGTCGACTGACTTCTTCTCAGGACCAGATCCTCATGGAGCTCCAGAACGGCCTGGTGCTGGTCAAAGCTGACTTACGACGCAAAGCACAGACTCTGGCCCAGACACAATCGGCAGCCCGCCAGCTGCCCCCCACAGGTTTTGCTGCACCCACCACATCAAGTTTCTGCAAGAAGAGGGGCTGCAGGGCAGCCACCGCCAACGATCCTGAAAACCGGCCTCCGCAAAAACGGCAGTTTTTCCAGTCACTGTTCCCGGGCCGCACCCCAACAAGCAAATACAACACTGGCGCTACTCAGGAGGCAAATCTAACCCCCTACTCCCGGATCTTGCGTTCTCGCCAGCCATCCCCACCTCCCAGCCCTCTCCTGACTCCTCGTAGCATTAGGGGGAAGTACTAAAAACTATGCAAAAATGTAATGTTCACATGTTTATATGCCATTTTTATATTCACTTCAGTTCTGTTTTCATGCCAGTAAAACAAGTTTTAACAGTTAAAACTATACATGCATGGCTGTAATCAGTTCCCTATGCAGTTGCTCCAAAATAAACAATGTCTTTAGCAATTTGTCACTACTTAACTGTAGCTTGCAGTTTTCATGCACTGTACAGAAAAGGGGAAAAATACACAGAAGCGGCCACTACAGAGCCGAAATTGTTTATTTAAACTATGTACAACATATTAGGGTATGATGTAGTTTGCAGGTTCTTTTTTATGTGTACTTCACTTTTGGGTTGTGTGGCCATTAGTTTTAGATGTTGGGCCATTCACTGAATGTTTCTTAAGCAACTGTATGTTTTATACTCCTGGTCTGTAAATAAATTTCACAAAAATATACATGTTTAATAAATGTTCTCAGAGAGATCTTATGTAACATTCAGGTATTAACATACAGAACCAACTCTTGTTTTCAAACACACAGCACAGAAATGCTGGATGAAAATTAACCAACCTTTACAAGCCACTGGAATTTATAATCACACCAACAATTTCAATTTGCAAAGTCTGTGCCCCAAACTGAATCTCATCAATGCCACCGGATACAAAACCCTAAATCTTGAAAGTGGTCGTCAGGGTGTAAAAGTAATGAGGTTCATTGGAGACGCCCTTCTCCCTGGGGTGGTATTGTTTGAGAGGGGAGCAAACAGGTCTGCTGTTGGCGTCTCAATCTGATCTCTGACCTGTGAGATCTGCCTCAGGAGAGCTTTTCCCTCTTCTCGTGCCTGCAGAGAGGAACGACCATCTCTGGTTAGCTCTACTAACAACTTCTGCTACTGAGCCGAGTCGCACAAGTCACACAGGAACACTTACATCATTGTAGTCGCAACAACGCTGTGCGCAGATTGAGGCCTCATCAAAAAACCTGTTTTTGAAGTAGTATTGACCGAGGTATCTCAGGGCTGTGCTCACTTCGGCATGCTCCAGTTGTTCCTGTGAGGGCAGAGTTTAATAAGAAATTGATTTATTACAATCCAATGTATTACACAGCCTAAAGTCAAATCAGGAAATATAGCTGTGGATAGGACTGTGCAATATGACAAATTTTATATCCTGATAGAAGTAATTACATACCCCGGTAAAATATATCATGATATGCATTTTCTGTAAATTCTACAGTTTATAGACGTAATCACATGAAAAGGACTTTACGTTTTAAATTACACTAGTGGATGCCCGTAGAAAGCAAGTATTCTTGTCTGAAAACAGGTAGCAAATTAGGTTTTACAGGCCCAAATGTAAAGCAGAATACAAAGAGGTGTAGCCTACAATGCATCTGGAAAGTATTCACAGCACTTCACTTTTTCCACATTTTATGTTACAGCCTTATTCCAAAATGGATTAAATTCATTTTTCCTCAAAATTCTACACACAATACCCCATAATGACAACATGAAAAGTTTGAGATTTTTGCAAATTTATTAAAAATAAAAAACTAAGAAATCACATGTACATAAGTATTCACAGCCTTTGCCATGAAGCTCAAAACTGAGCTCAGGTGCATCCTGTTTCCACTGATCATCCTTGAGATGTTTCTACAGCTTAATTGGAGTCCACCTGTGGTAAATTCAGTTGATTGGACATGATTTGGAAAGGCACACACCTGTCTATATAAGGTCCCACAGGTGACAGTGCATGTCAGAGCACAAACCAAGCATGAAGTCAAAGGAATTGTCTGTAGACCTCCGAGACAGGATTGTCTCAAGGCACATATCTGGGGAAGGGTACAGAAAACTTTCTGCTGCTTTGAAGGTCCCAATGAGCACAGTGGCCTCCATCATCTGTAAACAGAAGAAATTCTGAACCACCAGGACTCTTCCTAGAGCTGGCCGGCCAACTAAACTGAGTGATCAGGGGAGAAGGGCCTTAGTGAGGGAGGTGACCAAGAACCCAATGGTCACTCTGTCAGAGCTCCAGCATTGCTCTGTGAAGAGAAGAGAACCTTCCAGAAGGACAACAATCTCTGCAGCAATCCACCAATCAGGCCTGTACGGTAGAGTGACCAGATGGAAGGCACTCCTTAGTAAAAGGCACATGGCAACTCGCCTGGAAAGGCACCTGAAGGACTCTGACCATGAGAAACAAAATTCTCTGGTCTGATGAGACAAAGATTGAACTCTTTGGCGTGAACTCCAGGCGTCATGTTTGGAGGAAACCAGGCACCATTCAAAACCAAGTCAATGGTGGAGGCAGCATCATGCTGTGGGGATGTTTTCAGCGGCAGGAACTGGGAGACTAGTCAGGATAGAGGGAAAGATGAATGCAGCAATGTACAGAGACATCCTGGATGAAAACCTGCTCCAGAGTGCTCTTGACCTCAGACTGGGGCGATAGTTCATCTTTCAGCAGGACAACAACCCTAAGCACACAGCCAAGATATCAAAGATATCAAAGGAGTGGCTTCAGGAAAACTGTGAATGTCCTTGAGTGGTCCAGCCAGAGCCCAGACTTGAATCCAATTGAACATCTCTGGAGAGATCTGAAAATGGCTGTGCACCGACACTTCCCATCCAGCCTGATGGAGCTTGAGAGGTGCTGCAAAGAGGAATGGGCCAAACTGCCCAAAGATAGGTGAGCCAGGCTTTTTTTTTTTTCTTCCCCTTTTCCTCCATTCATCTTCTTCCGCTTAATCCTTTTTTTGGGGGGGGGGGGGGGGCTGGAGCCTATCCCAGCATCTTTGGGTGAGAGGCAGGGTACACCCTGGACAGATCGCCAGTCTATCGCAGGGCCAACACAAGACAGACAGACAACCATTCACTTTCACAGTCATACCTAAGGACAATTTAGAATCCCCAGTTTTGATGCCAATTAACCTAACTTGCATGTTTTTGTCATGTGGGAGGAAACCGGAGAGATCCCGGAGTAAACCCACACAGACAGACACAGGGAGAACATACAAACTCCACACAGATCACTGTTGGTCGAGGGCTGGGATCAAACTCAGGATCCCCCGGCCAAGGGTGAGTTGCTGTGCTGCCGTAGTGCTAACCACTCTGCCACCGCGCTGCCATGCCAGGCTTGTGGCATCATATTCAAAAAGACTTGAGGCTGTAATTGCTGCCAAAGGTACATCAACAAAATACTGAGCAAAGGCTGTGAATACTTTTGTACATGTGATTTCTTAGTTTTTTTTAGTTTCAAATTTGCAAAAATTAAAAAAAATTCACATTGTCATTATGGGGTATTGTGTGTAGAATTTTGAGGAAAAAATTAATTTAATCCCTTTTAGAATAAGGCTGCAACATAAAATGTGGAAAAAGCAAAGCGCTGTGAATACTTTCTGGATGCACTATATGTAGGCAATCACACGTTAGACTTTGACGAATATAAAGGGGACTGAAAACTAAGTTATTTGTGTGAATATTAATTGCAGAATTATTGAAACTCAGTGGGGCATCCAATATTAGCGACTGTTTAAGAACCTTGTTTATTTGTCAGACTTATTTGCGTGATCTTTTATGACTTGTATTCATTAGTGTTGCATCTTGCATTTTGGGGAATGGGAGTTGTTCAGTCATCATAATTGTTTTAGTTTGTATGTGTAGTTTATAGTCTGTTGTCAAACTCATGCAGTACTATAACAGGACATGTTCAATATTTGAGACCCACTGTAGTGCATCATTTTATAATTTAGCAATATTATAAATAAAAAACACCCAATATTATACTCAGAAGAATGACGTTTGGCTGCAACTGTTGCAGTGTTGCCCATTTGTCAGTAAATAAAAAAATTATTTATTTTGTTATTTGGGCAGTTTTTGTCACAGTCGTCATTTAGTCACAGCGTGTATATGTATCTGCATATGAAATGCAATTGATCTGGCCATTCTGCTCCACAATCATGGTGGTATTAGTATTAACTTTAAATATTTAGATAGCCATGCACCGGAAGGAGTGCCATGTTGAACCCGAGGTGCCACACAGGACAGTGGTGGCACACGGGTGAAGCAGCTGCCGCGATGCCATTGAGCAGGCTGGACTCGGCTCCCTGGGAAGGACTACGATGAGCCAGTCCGGCTGCTCTTCTAATCCCCCCTGCACCTCGTGTTCTCCACATATCCATGGCTGAAATGCAAAGCCTCCTATCTGAAAAATGCACTTTTTTGAGAAAGCTTAAAAAAAAAAAAACCTTTGTTTTCTTGCAGAATGCTATGCTATTTTTTTTCATCAGAATAATTTTCTGTCACAATAAAGGGTGGGACAGTCTTGCAGGCAGATATGAGCAGCCTTCCTTGTTCTCATCCAAAGTGAAATCCACAAATCAGAAAATCCTGCAGATAGGTTTTGCATTTCAGCCATCGATGTGCCAAATTATCCTTTAGAGCTACG
Source organism: Pholidichthys leucotaenia (assembly GCA_020510985.1). Lineage (NCBI taxonomy): Eukaryota > Metazoa > Chordata > Actinopteri > Cichliformes > Pholidichthyidae > Pholidichthys > Pholidichthys leucotaenia. Next base: position 32,828,083 of record CM035844.1, read on the forward strand.
CAATCACGGCAACATTACAGTATAATTTTTTTAAGCAATAAATTGTCAGTATTCTCTTTTTCTGGTCAAATTTGTCACTTTTTACTTGTTTGCTTACAGAGCACTCTGGTGACTGGTCGTGGTGCCGCATATTATTCAATCAGTATGGAGTCAATCCGAAACCCCGCCCACACTTCTAGAAGCCACGGCAAGAAGAAAGAGTGATGGCAAAACTTCTATTGATAAAAATTACATATTTTCATGGAGCAACTCCATACTTGGGGATGCACACCCTCGTAACCTCAGCAAAGCACTTATAAAATCTGAGGCCAGTCTGACGAACAGCTTGGAAGATATCTGAGGGACACACATACAAACAGACATCTTGCGTTTATAGATAGATATTGGAAAAAAAAAGTCAGTTGTACAAATTAATCTGTCATTAATTTTCCACACCTTTTCCCCCCTCATAATTTTGCAGTGTTATAAAATAGTTTTAATGTGCATTTGAGACTCGATTCTCATAAATCTGAGGTTTTTCCTCTAAGTCATATATGAATAATAAAAAGTAAACATTAATAAGTTAAATATTTTCTAACTTAGAGGAGAATAGCAATAACAAAAAAAAAATGTCAGTATGACAATAAGAAAATTACCCATCTCTGTCATCTACAGATATAAATTAGCTGTTAGTTTACGTTGATGCAATTATCTTTAAGCATCATGCCTGCAAAAGAAAAATCAATAACTAAAAAGTGAAACAAATCAGACAATTTAAGTGTAGATCTACAGCCTGAAGACTGCCATTCTGGCTTGATTTATCCTCTACTTCCTTGTAAAAATATTTCAGATTGGTCACGATCTGAAAATCAAAGGCACGTATAAAATACGTGTGATGAATTAAACTTTATTATCGCTATTTGACTAAAATTATTAGAAATCAAGTAAATTACATTAAAAGCCAATTTGCTCCTCTGACACATTTTAATTTGTGTGCATGTGCCACTCTCTCACTTTTGCAGCTTTAATGAAAATTCAGACAAAAAAGCTCAGCAGTAATTTAAATCCAAGAAACGAGGGTCTAACAAACTAATGTTCTCTATGAGCAACAGCCACCTGAATGAAGGCTGGCCACCCACACACCTGATCGGCTGCACGCACTGTGGGGGAGAGGTGGGGTGCCGATAAGCAGTGTGAGGAGCTCTGCTGAAGAAACAGCAGTATGTGTATTTTAAAGGGCTGATGACACGTATTTGACTTCATCTAATTTTTCAACACATAATACAATATGACGAAATAGGTTGGTCTGTGCAGTTCCAAGTCAAACAGGCTTTTTTTCACGCGAATATCCAACGTTTTCATGAGCGCCACGTTACCAATTGCGTCAGTAGCTGGAAAACCCCACGGCCATGTTGTAACATCATTGACAGAACACAGCACTTGGCTGCCCATTGTATACAGGATGGAAGCGGTAGAAAACATCAACGATGGTTCCAGCACATGTAGTCTGGAATTGGTTTGTATTGTCCAATCTTCAGACGATTATAGTTCCAAAGAATGGGATGAGAATGAAGAATCTGGGGGCATCAGACCATATAGGTTTGGGACGTGCCAAGCGGGCATCGTGCCTAGTGAGTCAGACTTTGAGAGTGACAGTGGAGAGGCACACATGCCTGCCGCAGCAGCAGTGACAAACACACAGCAGGGGAACACCGAGCGTTATGCTTTTGTTACAGATATTGCAACAAATTTGTTCATAAATATAATTTATTTAAACCTGATTTTTCAATAAAATCATAGCAGTGTATTCTCTGTGGCTCAGGCATCGGGTTTATTATGTATTATCTTTTGAGTTCTTGTTGTTTTTGTTTTGTACATGTGAATAATGTGCCATTTTGACCCACTTTCAGGTGGGCACTGTCCAAGATTCACCAGTCCGGCCACGCGCCCTCTGTTTGACAGTCAGCTGTTCATGTTTTGTGTGCAACATCTGCCGTGTTGTCAGCCAGCCAATATTGCCAACACTATCACTGCGTGTTAGCCACTCCTCGCAGCCGTGGGTCTGTTGCACCCCTTGAAGCGATGTCGGCCCTGGGGCGCAACCGTGGTTAACACGTCTCCTCTCCATGTTCGCTGGGCGATGTTGGCCCCGAACGCCAACTGCAAGTGTTTGTTTACTTTTGTAAGTCTTCACCTTTTTGGGAACTGTTGTCATCAGTCTTATGTTCAATACATGTACTGTGGTGAATCCTGTGCGTAAATCCTCGTTATTTACGTGTAAATCCTCCCTCTCCCTGCGCTCTTACACAGGGCACAGAGAGGGAGGATGAAATAACGAGGATTTACGTGCAGGGTTCACCACAGCAAATTAATACAGAAAGACAGTTCCCAAAAAGGTGAAGATGTACAAAAAACACAAACACACTTACTGATGGCGTTCGGGGGCCGGCATCGCCCAGAGAACGAATGAGAAGAGACATGTTGGCCACAGGTGCGACCCAGAACCGACATCGCTTCAAAGACTCACGAGAACCACGGTGAACATGGGGTGACTAACGTCTTGAGTGCTGAAAATACTAGCAGACTAACAGCACAGATGGCAATACTATGGACCAGCAGTGCGTGACTGGCAAACGGCGGCTAAGTACATGCACTGCTGGTGATGGTGTGATGAGAAGCACCTGGGCGAGGACCGGGAAAGATGAGCAGCGGGAGTTTGAATCAGCTGGTGATAATGAGAGAGGGGACGTGGCCGGACCGGCGAGCATCAGCATGCACTCTCAGAAAGTAGGTCAAAGCTGCGCGTAAATCCATTAATCCTTCCCCTCCTCGTGCGCTCTTCCTGTGTAGAAGCACATGAGGAGGCTTGTGACAGTTGTAGCTGAAGCGTGTGATGTGGTCTTTCACAGCCTGCTGTTTATCTAAGCCTACGACACAACGCGAAGGCATAGCCGTAAAATTAAAACAAGAAACCATAGAAACTGAGCTACAAAGCTGCTGTTATTCCAGTCAACAACACCGGCATCCGTTCTGTCGCTTACGTCATGGTGGTGCCGCCCTTCATTCGGTAGGCGGCACCACAGTCCAATCAGCGGCTGCGGTTTTTTGATGACAACTAGTTTATGCAGGCACTGTTGTAAATATTACACTGATCATCAACAATGACTTTTGGGTTTACACAACATGCTAAAAAATGTCAAAATCGTGTCATCAGACCTTTAAATCACCATATATACTTCCGGCGCCACACGAGTAGGCTGCCCTTTGCAACAGCAGATCAATTTCTGCCTATTTCTGTTACTATCTGGCTCTCTTGCCAATCTTTATGATCCAGCGTCACTTTATTCCATCCGAACACGTAGACTGCCCAAATGTCTCCTGATTCAGCGGACGGAGCCACTGTTTCTGGCAGGAGGCAGTATAACAGGGACCAGATGCTAGCACTCAACCGGCCCATGATGCTAATGCGAAAACTCGACATACCGGGAGAATTAAGACGAAAACGACGTGGGTGTCGAGCTGGAGTAAGACGGCGGGCAAGGAATATAAGGTACAGACTCGCCCTCCCATCTATCATTATGGGGAATGTACCATCGATACTCGGAAAGACAGATTAACTAGCGGCTATCTCCCGCTACGATAGTATATACCAGGAGTGTAGCCTGTTCCTATTCTCAGAGACGTGGCTAACGGGACTAGCAGCAGATGCTAACATTGAACTGGAGGGTTTCCACGCAATACGGGCAGACCGAACACCAGACAGTGGGAAGGCACGGGGCGGTGGGGTGATGATGTACGTCAATAACAACTGGTGCAGACCAGGACATATCACAGTGAAGGACCAGCACTGTAGCAAAGACATTGAGTTGCTAGCTGTTAGCATGCGGCCTACATATCTCCCGAGGGAATACTCACACATGATCTGCATTGTTATTTATGCAAATCCGACGGCGAACGCTGGGACAGTGCCTGACATCTTCCACTCAGTAACTGGCAGGCTGCAGACAGAACACCCAGATGCTCTTCTCATCTCAGGCGATTTCAACCATATTTCACTGTCTCCCATTCTACCCACATTTACCCAGTATGTCACATGCCACACTAGAGACAATAAAACACTGGATTTATTCTATGCAAACACTAAGGAGGCGTACACCTCATCACAACTCCCCCCACTCGGGAGATCGGATCACAACTTGGTTCATCTCCTGCCAGTGTACAAACCCCAAGTGCACAGACGACCTCCAGTCATGCGCACAGTGAAGTTATGGTCTGAGGAGGCAATGGACACTCTAAAGGACTGCTTTGAAACCACTGCCTGGGAGCAGCTCTGCGATCCACATGGTGAGGACATCGATGGCCTCACTCACACCATCACGGACTACATCAGCTTCTGTGTGGACAACACCGTTCCCACCAAGACCATACGGTGCTGCTCGAACAACAAACCCTGGATCAACCCTGGGATAAAAACACTTCTGAGAGAGAAGAAGAGGATCTTCAGGTCGGGGAACAGGGAGATGCTGAAGTCCGTACAGAGGGAGCTGAGGAGGAAGATCAGAGAAGGCAAGGACAGCTTCAGGAAGAAGATGGAGGACAAGATGCAACAGAGCGACATCGGTGGGGTCTGGAGAAACCTTAAAACCATCTCTGGGCTCCAGAATACCTCCTCCCAGGCCATGGGGGGCAGGGAGTGGGCAAACAATCTGAACCTGTTTTTTTTAATAGGTTTGACCAACCGCCCTCCCCCCCGACTACACAACTACCGCTGCTGCCTCTAAAGACATCGAGTCCTGCTGTCCACACCCCACTCCACCAACATCCCCCCACTCCCTACACACAGCCCCCCAACATGACCCTCACTAAGACCCAGGCGAGGACGGAGCTGAGAAAGATCAAGGCGAGGAAGGCGTCGGGACCGGACGGCATCAGCGCAAAGCTCCTCAAGTCCTGTGCAGATCAGCTGTGTGGGATTGTGGAGCTCATCTTCAACCTGAGCCTGAAGCTGGGGAGGGTACCACAGTTGTGGAAAACATCTTGTGTGGTACCTGTACCAAAGACCTCCCACCCCAAAGACCTGAAAAGCTACAGACCAGTGGCCCTGACGTCCCACATGATGAAGACCCTGGAGAGACTGCTCCGTGCTCACCTCCGCCCCCTGGTGGGACCAGCGATGGATCCACTCCAGTTCGCCTACCAGCATGGCATTGGGGTGGAGGATGCAGTGATCTTCCTCCTTCACCGTTCTCTGTCCCACCTGGAGAAGCCCGGGAATGCGGTGAGGATCATGTTCTTTGACTTCTCCAGTGCTTTCAACACCATCCAACCGATGATCCTGAAGGACAAGCTGCTGTGCGCAGGGGTGGACCAGCACCTGTCATCATGGATCCTGGACTACCTCACTGACTGGCCACAGTTTGTGAGAACCTGGGACTGTGTCCGACACGATCATCCGTAGCACCGGGGCCCCCCAGGGAACGGTTTTGGCTCCCTTCCTGTTTACCCTTTATACTGCGGACTTCTCACACAACACAACACATTGCCATCTACAGAAGTTCTCTGACGACTCTGCAATCGTCGGCCTCATCTCCAACGGAGATGAAGCTGAGTACAGAGGACTTATCCAGGACTTCGTGGACTGGTGCCATAGGAACTGCCTCCAGATCAACGCGAGGAAAACTAAGGAGCTGGTGGTGGACTGCCACAGGCAAGGACAACCCCTCACAGTACCAGTAAACATACAGGGAACAGACATCGAAATGGTGACATCCTACAAGTACCTGGGTGTTCATCTGAACAATAAACTAGACTGGTCACACAATACCGACGCACTCTACAAGAAGGGACAGCGCAGGCTGTTCCTACTGAGGAGACTCAGGTCTTTTGGTGTACAAGGGGCGCTGCTGAAGACATTCTACGACACGGTGGTGGCATCAGCCATCACTTTTGGAGTGGTCTGCTGGGGCAGTGGCATTACAGCGGCCGATAGGAAGAGACTGAACAAACTGATCAAGAAAGCTAGCTCTGTCCTGAGGCAGCGCCCTGACCCAGTGGAGGAGATAGGAGAGAGAAGGATGGTGGCTAAACTGTCATCTCTGCTGGAGTCCGAGTCCCACCCTATGCAGGACATACTGAACGCACTGAGGAGTTCATTTAGCAGCAGACTACATCATCCTAGGTGCGCAACCGAGAGGTTTTGCAGGTCCTTCCTACCTACGGCAGTCAGACTGTATAACCTAAGCAGGGCTGCTCGCAGAGATAGCAAAAAAACGTGACGACCTAATAGTACTGAATGCAAAAGACGCAATAGACTTACACAATGGTCCCCTCCAGTATACAACTAGGACGGTATCGGTCGCTACGGAGGGTGACAATATGTATGGGTACATATTCATACTATGTAGGATAACTAAGTAGATGGTTATGCTGTTTATTCCATCTCGCTACAATGCTCCGCACTTTGTATATATATTTATATACTGATGTGTATGTATGTATATCCACTGCTCTTATTTATATCTTCCGTATCTTCTTAATTATTGCTCTGAGTGTTGCTATCCCTATGCTGTTGCAATCCTGGAATTTCCCCATTGTGGGACTAATAAAGGCTCATCTTTATCTTATAAATGATGGTTTTATATGAAACGACAGACTGTTATCCAATATATACCGTCATATTGCACAGCCCTAGCTGTTGATATGCTACTAATAGTAATGCTTACCCCACATGAAAAAATGTCTTGAATGTAAAGCACGTAACACTGGGCAGCATCATTAGACTCGTTCAGCTGTTCGTGGAGCCTGTTAAAAGACAATGTTTCACTTTCAGCCTTGGATGAGAAAAAAAAAAAAAAAAAACAGCTCAAAGTATTCAGTGTCAAATCCAAATATTCAATCTGTTGTTCATTTGAGTCTGTGGTGGTGTACACTCACTTGGCCAGTTTGAGCACAGCCATTTTTTCCACATCTCCAACAGAATATGCCCTCCAATAACACTGCACAAAAACATTTAAAATCAAGCCAACAGAAAATGCAGTCAATTCATTGCCCAGAGTCTTGCACAGTGATGCATACCTTCTTGGCTTCCACCTGCTGTGACAGTTTTTCATAGCTTTCACCCAGTGCGACCAACATGCGTGAGTCATTGGGTCTGAAGAGAAATGGGATATTGTCAGTTTTCCTTGCTCATAACACCAGTCAAAAAAACAAAAAACTTCCTGAAGCCAAAATTCCCACCTGAGTTGGTGAGCCTTTCGATAATAGTACAAACAGTAAAAGGGCATCTTGAGGATCTCATATGTCTGGCCCAAACCATACCACGCACGGTAGTCCCGCTTGTTTACCTCAATGGCATGCCTGACAGAAGAACATGAGTGAAAACAAAGCAACAATTATATCCACTGTATATACAGTTGCAATCAAAATTATTCAACCCCCACTGTAAATTAGGTTTATTGGCAAAATGTATAAATTGGCAGCTGTTTGCAATAAAAGCAAACGGAACAATTTAAATAGCTCAACAACTAATATTACAAGTTTCTTCTCCAAATTCAACACAAAATGGCACTTTGAATGACTACTGCAGTCTCAAAATTAGTCAACCCCTTCATGACAAGCATCTTTAGTGCTTAAGTAGAGCACCCTTTTGCTGTTATGACCTGCTGCAAATGGTATGCATAGCCAGACATCAGATTTTGGCAGTGTTCCTGAGAAATCTTAGCTCATTCCTCATGGACAAAGGCCTCAGTTCACTAATATTCTTAGGTTTGTGTGCTGCAACCACCTTTTTCAAATCCCAGAGATTTTCAATGGGGTTCAAGTCAGGCGACTGTAGTGGCCACTCTAGTATCTTCCAGGACTTCTTCTGAAACCAAGCCTTGGCAGAATTTGAGGTATGCTTGTGATCACTGTCCTGCTGAAAGGTCCAATGACACCCAAACTTCAGCTTCCTCACCGACAGCATGACATTTTCTCCTAGGATGTCCTGATACCCGATTGAAAACATCTTGCCCTCCGCACACTGCAGGTTTCCAGTTCCAGATGAAGCAAAGCAGCCCCAGAGCATCACTGAGCCACCGCCATGCCTCACTGTAGACAGAGTATTCTTTTCAGCATATGCTTTGTAGTGACTACTGGCATTTAGACAATTGCAGGGTGACAAGAGGAGACCTGTTTTTGACGTGCTTCCAAAGAAACTCCAAGCATCGCATTTACTTTCGGGTGATGTTCCCATTTAATCAGCAATCCAATGTTGATGATGGTCTCTAACGTGCAGTAAACGAACAAAACTTGATTTAAGACAAGAGCAGATTCATCTTGAGACAAAAAGTAAAGCGAGCTGACGTGCAAACAAGCATGCATGCTGGCGAGCGAGCAGGAAAAACTATAATCACCCCAAGTCACTATGCCATTTAAAATCTACCTGGCACACTCATCACACCCACCTATGGTGATCAATAGAAAACACCTGCGACACCAGGAAAATGGCCCCTACATGATTCATTCTTCCTCTTCCAGACATACCGCTGATCCATAGGCTTGAAAAAAATCCTGTTTTGGTTCAGAACAGAATCCTAAAACCTCTAACTTATTTATACAATTTTGAGCAAATTGGAGCTGACTTTTCTTGTGCGGGTATGGAGCCCTTCAGCATTTAGTATGCACCTTACTGTGGAAACTGAAACCTCAGTGCCTGCTTGCACCAAGACTTGCTGCAGATCTTTTGCAGTCAGTCGAGGGTTTTTAACTACCTGCATTCTCAGGACTCTGGTGGCACCTGTTGATAGCTTCCTCTTTCTGCCACATCCAGGTAGTGTAGCCACTGTTCCTTTAACTTTAAACGTACAAACTATGCTTCCAACTGTATCTCTAGGAACATCCAGTGCCTTTGCCATCTTTTTGTATCCTTTTCCTTGTTTGTGCAAGCCAATGATCTCTTCTCTGAACTGTTTAGACAGTTCTCTTGACTTGGCCATATTTCTAACATGCAATCAAACATCGCCGTCAACAGTCCAGGTATTTAAGGTCTTCTATCTCAAGCACACCTGATGCAACTAATGAAACCCTTGATTGGTTGCATTAGGTGTGCAGGAGACGACACCCGATTTGCAAATGTGTGCTCTTATGACAAATTGTATTTGGGAGGTTGAATAATTTTGATACTGCAGTAGTCACTGAAAGTAGGATTTGGTGTTGAATTTGGATGAAATCTTTGTAATACGTTTTAACCATTTAAACTGTTCTTGTGTAATTTGTTTATTGCAAACCCTTGAAAATTTTTAGCCAATCTAAAATGCAGTGGGGTTGAATGATACTGATTGCAACTGTAGCTGACAAACTCTTCATCACCCACTGAGCTGACCTGTAGGCCTGAATGGCTGCTGAGGTGTTCTTCATTTCCATGTACTCATGGCCCATGAGGGTCCAGGCACCAAGGCAGCGGGGATTTAGTTTCAAGGCCCGCTGGAAGTACAGAGCTGCTTTCTCATGCTGAGATCGTAAGCTATAATAATTACCTGTGGAGGAGACACACGGAATATTTATTTTCATTCTTGAGTTTATATTAAAAAAAAAAAAAATCAAACATGATCTGATTATTCAGATGCTTACCAATAACGCAGCATGTTTCCACTCTGTATTTGTCAATCTCCACCAGGTTGTGGGCCAAGTAGCTCAACTCTGGCTTCATGCTCTGCAGAAATACACATGATCCTCAGAGACACAGAAACTAATGTTTAAGGAGAGGTTGTGTGTCAGTTCCTGTACTTAATTTTGAACTGACTGGTGCATTGACACACCCAAAATAATTTGAAGCCTGAAAAGTTGGTTCTCAGCTGGAACCCCAAAAAGGTTTTTTCCTCACTGCAAACCAACGTCATCAGTGGGCGTGACATCCAGCTTAAATGAACTCTGTCACTACAATGCCACCGTACCGGTGCTACACATTTTAACCACCTGTTGATGCCAAATAACACATTCAGTAATTAAATATGTTATTTCTCAACTCAGATGTTTTCAGAAACACTTTTTACTGTTTTTTTTTTTTTCCCACAATATTTTTTATTGAACCTTTTTTTTATACAAACATAGCACAAACAGTCAGACACTAACACAAAAGTAATTTAAAAATTTAAAAAGAACAATAACAAAAGTGTAATAAAAACAACAACAACCATTAACAAACACAAGTCAACAACAATGCTCCTCTGTTTAGTCTAGGTAATCTATTACATAAGAATACATAACATATATTCAACAGCTTGGAATTTGCAAGGTCCACACATATCATTCACCTTCTTCTTCAGACGTTATGTTTAAATTCTTTACATAACCAATGAAAGGTCTCCATATATTCTCAAACACAATTTCCTTTGATTTCAGTATATATGTTATTCTTTCTAGTGGAAGGTTTGTTAACATCTGTCTTAACCACTGAGTCACATCTGGTCTATGAATCTTTTTCCACAGTAGTTCAATTCAATTCAATTCAACTTTATTTATACAGCGCCATTTCACAACAACAGTCATCTCATAGCACTATCAACTGTAGGGAGGACCCCCACAGTTGCAGAAAGACCCCAGCAATCAGGCGATCCCCTGTGAGCAAGCACTTGGCGACGGTGGAGAGGAAAAACTCCCTTTTAACAGGAAGAAACCTCCAGCAGAACCAGGCTCAGGGAGGGGCAGTCATCTGCTGCGACTGGCTGGGGGGTGAGGGGATAGAGAAGAAGAAAAGAACAGACATGTAGAGAGCAAACAGCACGATGGGGACTCAATCTATGGGAGAGAACAAACAAATGTTAATGACCAGCAAAAAAAAAATATTTCATAGAGAGTGAGGAAAGGAGTGAGGCCCAGTGCATTACTGGAGGTCCCCCGGCTGACTAAACCTATTAGCAGCATAACTAAGGGAGGGTTCAGAAAACACATGATCCCTCCCTAATTGTAGGCTATATCAAAAAGGTAGGTTTTAGCCCTATTCTTAAAAACAGAGATCGAGTCTGACTCCCGAATCCAGATTGGCAGCTGATTCCACAGGAGAGGAGCTTGATAACTGAAGGCTCTGCCTCCCATTGTACTTTTGGAGATTCTAGGTATTACAAGTAAACCTGCATTTTGGGAGCGTAGTGCTCTGTTAGGATGATACGGTAGTATCAGATCTTTTAAATAAAAAGGAGCCTGATTGTTTAGAGCTTTGTAAGTAAGAAGAAGGATTTTAAACTTAATTCTAAACTCTATGGGAAGCCAATGAAGGGAGGCCAGAACCGGAGAGATATGATCTCTCTTTCTAGTACCTGTTAAAACTCTTGCTGCAGCATTTTGGATCAGCTGAAGACTTTTTAAAGATGTTTTAGGACAACCTGATAATAAAGAATTACAATAATCTAATCTCGAGCTAACAAAAGCGTGGATCAGCTTCTCAGCATCACTCTGAGACAAGATGCTCCTAATCTTGGCAATATTACGCAAATGATAGAAGGCAGTCTTAGAAACAAATTTAATATGTGAATTGAAGGACAAATCCTGATCAAAAATAACTCCAAGGTTCCTCACAGAGCTATTAAGAGAAAGAGTAACTGCATCCAAACTGAAAGTTTGATTTGGAAAGGAATTTCTAAGGTTTTTTGGACCAACAAGAATGACTTCAGTCTTATCTGAATTTAATAGCAGGAAATTACAAGTCATCCAAACTTTGATTTCCTTAAGACAGGCTTCTAACTTGGCTAATTGATTAGTATCATCTGGCTTCATTGACAGGTATAATTGTGTGTCATCTGCATAACAGTGAAAATGTATACAGTGCTTTCTAATAATGTTGCCTAACGGAAGCATATATAAACTAAAAAGAGTAGGGCCAAGCACAGATCCCTGTGGAACTCCATGACTAAGCTTTGAGCTGAGAGAAAACTCATCATTTACATGAACAAACTGGAACCTATCAGATAAATAAGATCTAAACCACTGCAACGAAGTTCCATTAAGTCCAACATAGTGTTCTAATCTATCAAGTAGAATATTATGATCAATAGTATCAAAAGCTGCACTAAGATCTAAAAGGACAAGTACAGAAACTAGTCCATTATCAGATGCAATGAGGAGGTCGTTAGTGACCTTCGCTAAGGCTGTTTCAGTGCTATGATGGATTCTAAACCCAGATTGAAACTCCTCAAATAAACCATTTCCCTGCAGGTGGTCAAATAATTGCATAGCAACAACTCTTTCTAAGATTTTTGAAATGAAAGGGAGATTAGAGATTGGTCTATAGTTAGCTAAAGCTCCTGGATCTAGCGTTGGCTTTTTGAGTAAGGGTTTAATTACAGCCGTTTTAAAAGCCTGCGGTACATGGCCTAAAGTTAATGAAGAATTGATTATATGAAGAATAAAGCTACCAATAAGTGGGAAGACTTCTTTAAATAACCTGGTAGGAATAGGGTCTAAAAGACAAGTTGAAGGTTTGGATGAGGAAACTATTTTGTCTAACTCACAAAGGTCGATTGGAGTAAACTCATCAAGACAGACATCAATAGAAGGAGTTGTAGTAGTTACAGTATTTAAGTTAACTGTGGGAAGAATCTGATTGATTTTATCTCTGATGGATGAAATTTTATTATTGAAAAAGTTCATAAAGTCCTGACTAGTAAGCTCTAAGGGGATGCTAGGATTGACAGAGTCCTGACTCTTTGTCAACCTGGCTACAGTACTGAAAAGAAACCTGGGATTATTCTTGTTCTCTTCTATTAATGCAGAGTAATAACTCGTTCTAGCTTTTCTAAGAGATTTTTTATAAATTAAAAGATGATTTCTCCAAGCTAAATAGATTTCATCTAAATTAGTAGAGCGCCATTTTCTTTCTAATTGACGAGTCTTCTGTTTTAAGCTACGAGTTTCTGTGTTGAACCAAGGAGTTAAAAATCTCTGATTAGACTTTTTCTTTTTTAAGGGGGCCACCAAGTCTAGAGCCTGATGCAGAGAAGCTGAAACACTATCCACCATGTTATCAATTACAGAAGGAGCAAGCTGTCTATAGCTTATTTCCGTTGTGTTGACACATGGCATAGAGGAAACAATCTGCATAAATTTGGAAACAGCATCATCTGAGAGGCATCTACTGTGATAATATTTTTCTTTAGGAGCCAAATAGTCAGAAATAGTAAAATCAAAGGTTAACAGACAATGGTCTGACAGTACAGGGTTATGAGGAGACACTACAAGATTTTCTATTTCTATGCCATATGTCAGAACAAGGTCCAATGTATGGTGGAGGTAATGAGTAGAATTTCCTACTTTCTGAGAAAACCCAATCGAGTCTAATATTGAATTAAAAGCCACATTAAGGCAGTCACTATCTACATCCACATGTATATTAAAGTCCCCTACTATAATTATTCTATCAGATTTCAGCACTAAATCAGCTAAGAAATCAGGAAATTCGGATAAAAATTCTGAATAGGTTGATGGGGGACGATAAACTATGGCAAATAAAATTGGGTTTAACCTGGAATTGCTAAAGTGCCCAATACTGAGGACCAGGCCCTCAAAGGAATTATAACATGTTTTTTGCTTTACATTAACTAGTAATTTGGAATGGTAAATTGATGCTACTCCTCCTCCACGACCAGAACTTCTGGGATTTTGACAGTTTAAATAACCAGAGGGAGTTGATTCATTTAAACCAACATAATCCTCTTGTCCTAACCAAGTCTCTGTAAGGGAAATTAAATCAATCTGATGATCAATTAACAGATCATGGACTAACAGAGACTTGGGAGTTAGAGACCTAATATTTAATAAACCACATTTAATTTTTAAATTATGAGGAGGAACAGAGGCCAAATCATTCAATTTAGAGGCTTTATGTTTAATTTGAGTTTTACCAATATTTTGCTTTATCACTTTGGGATGCTTATACATTATATTTTTATTTACTTTGGAGGGAGCAGACAACGATTCTCTGATGGGGAAGACAGGGGCTAAGCTGAGGGGTGGCGGATGAAGAGGAGCTGCAGAGAGGCGTGTAAGACTGCGACTCTGCTTCCTGGTCCCAACTCTGAGTAGTCAGGGTTTTGGAAATTTGGATAAAAAAGATGCCAGATTGTTAGATAAATGAGAAGCACCATCCAAAGTGGGATGAATGCTGTCTCGTCTCATAAGACCAGGTTTTCCCCAAAAAGAGCTCCAATTGTCAATGTAGCCCACGTCATTTTTAGGACACCACACAGACAGCACAGTAGTGCAATACATTTTTTGGCATTAAGCAAACTGAGGTCTATGAATGCTCTTTCACTCTTATTAAAGTTATGTTTTTCTGGCTACAGACCCAACAAAAACAGTTTAGGGTTCAATATGACTTGTTTTGAAATTATTTTTTCAATTGTTACCCTCACCTCTTCCCAAAATATTCTGATTTTTCTACATCCCCATAAACAGTGAAATAGGGTTCCTTTACTTTCCATACATTTTGTGCATGTATCTGGTATGTTTTTGTTATCTATTTAATTCCACTGGTGTAACATACATCCGCATTAACCATTTAAAATGTATCAGTTTAAGACGTACATTTATTGATTTGGTTTGAGCTTCTGCACAAGCCATTTCCCATTGTTCCTCTGAAATTTCAATTTGCAGGTCTTCTTTCCAGTAATTCAGTCTTTTCTGTGAGTTTTCACTTGAGAATAAAATTAATTAAATTAAATCACCCTTTATTGTCATTCAACTGTACAACCAATCATGTACAGTAGAACGAGATTGTGTTTTACCTATCTACTGTGTTAATCACACACACCCCAAGTGTAGAATCAGAGGGCCGCTGCCATGCAAGGCGCCGCCACAAATTTCCCTCCTCCATTCCATTATTGCTGAGCACCAAGCTGGACGGCAGGAAGTTCCACTTTTATATGGTCTTCGGCATGACCTGGCCGGGATTTGAACCCCTGCCTCCCGGGTGTGGGGCGGATGCTCTACCAACTGAGCCACCACTCCAGTAGTAGGGAATAGTGTCAATGAGTTATAAAACTCTGAAATAATACCCTTTCTCTTACTATCTTTCATCAAAATTTTTTCCAAAGATGAATAAGTAGGTTGGGTGAGCGCATTATTTTGATTTGATCGAATAAAATTTCTAAGCTGAAGATATTTAAAAAAGTGTGTTCTATTAAGATTGAATTTAATCCTCAGTTCTTCAAAAGACATCGTTATCTGAGCGTGACAAATATAAGTCTTGAATCTTTTGAATCCCTTTTATATTCCATATTTTAAATACAGTATCCGCTCTCCCTGGTGTAAAATATTGATTACCCCATATTGGGCTAAATTGTTACAGTGAGTGTGGTTCTTTTAAATATTTTTTGGTTTCACACCATATTTTGATCATATGCTTTACAATTGGATTTTGAACTTGTTTCTGTAGTTTTTTTTAGCTGAGTCTGAGTATATGAATATGGGAAGAGGTAAAGGTAAATTGTATGATTCCATTTCAATCCAGTGAGGAAGATCATTTGATGAAAAATAATATGTCATAGACCTCAGTTGTGCTGACCAGTAATACAACATAAAGTTTGGACATTTCAGACCTCCACGATCAAATGGTAAATATAGTAAGGACAAACGTAATCTAGCCTTCCTATTGTTCCATATAAATTCCACTAACTTTTTTTTAATTCTTGAAAATAGATCTGAATGTGGTGGTAAAGGAATGTTTTGAAATAAAGTATTTTTGGTAAGATATTACTTTTGAGTATATTAATCCTCCCGATCATCGACATTGGTAGTGGCATCCATCTCTGAAGTAACTCATTAATATCCGTCATTAAGGCTTCATAGTTGGCATTGGCGACTGATTCTAGCTTAGGCAAAATTTGAATTCCTAAATATTTAAACTGATTTACAACATTGAATTGATTTACCTCAGGAGCTGGGTGATTTCTCTGGGTCTCATTTAGCATTAATATTGAAAATTTTGTTTTGTTTATTTTATATCCTGATATTTCCCCAAAGTTCTTTATTAAATTTAACAAGGTTGGAATTGATTTTTTTTAAAATTCGACATAAACAAAATTATGTCATCGGCATACAGGGAGATTTTATGTTCTGTTGGTCCTACTTTAATTCCATACATTTGTGGATGCAAATGTACTGCCATCGCTAAAGGTTCAATTGCCATAGTAAACAGTAAAGGTGAAAATGGACAGCCTTGTCGACATCCTCTATTGATTTTTATTGATTTTGAGATATTGCTGTTTGTTAGGATTTCTGCTGTAGCATTATTGGATATTATCTGGACCCATTTTATGAAATTATTTCCAAGTCCAAACCTTTCTAAGATTTCAAAAAGATGGGGCCATTCGACCCCATCAAAGGCCTTTTCGGCGTCCAATGATAGGACAGCTGTATCCGGTGCTTCTTTATTGGAATAAATAATATTAAATAGTCTTCTTACATTATGGAAGCCTCGTCTTCCCATTATAAAGCCATTCTGATCTCGGTTAATAATATTTGGTAATATTTCTTGTAGTCGTTTTGCTAAAATTTTACAGATTATTTTAAGATCAGCATTTAATAGGCTTATTGGTCTCATGTTTTCACATTTATTAGGGGGTTTACCTGGTTTTGGTAACAGTATAATTAAGGCATTATTCATGTATGGTGGCGCAGTGGTTAGCACTGCGGCAGCACAGTTTACCCTTGGCCAGGGGATTGTGGGGATCATGGGTTCGATCCCAGCCCCCAACCAACAGTGATCTGTGTGGAGTTTGCATGTTCTCCCCATGTTGCATGGGTTTACTCCAGGATTTCTCCAGTTTCCTCCCACATGCCAAAAACATGCATGTTAGGTTAATTGGCTGTTCTAAATTGTCCCTAGATATCTGTTTCCTATAGGCCCTTAGAATAGAGGGTTAGTATTAGTGAAAGCGCTTTGAGTGGTCTTTGTGACTAGAAAAGCGCTATATAAGTGCAGGTTAGTTAGTTAGTTAGTTAGTATGGTGGTAAATTACCATTTTGAAATGCTTCTAAAACCATTTCCAACAGTGGTTTTATTAATTTAGTCTTAAATTTTTTTTATAGAGGTCAACCGGAAGACCATCTGGTCCTGCTCTTTTTCCTGATTTCATATTATCAATGGCTAGCCCAACTTCTTCTTGACTAATTTTAGACTCCAGTATCTCCCTGTTTTCATTTGGAATACATGGTATAGATAAACTGGTTTGTTTTTAAGATATCAGAGAAACCTTGCTGCTGAGCCACCATACACTACTCACAAAAAGTTGAGGATATATGGCTTTCGGGTGAAATTTCAGGATGCACCTAAAATGCACTATAACCTTTACAGGTGAACTTAATTTGACCTTCTCTAACCTTTTCAATGTTTCAATGCTTTTTGCATAACTTTCTGTTCTCCAACAAGGTGCTTAACAGCAAAATTCACAACAGGTGTTTGATTCATGAATCGACCAACAAATTTTCTGGTTCAATTAGAATTGGTATTTAAACAGTCCTCTTCACCATGTTGTTCACATTTTGACATCATGAGACCAAGACGACCCCTCACAACTGATAAACAGTACCTCACCATTGCAAGGCTTCAAACAGGATGTTCTCAGAGGAACAGTGGCCACTGAGCTTCATGTCATCAGCAAGTTGCAACAGAGAGACTGGAAAAGTCACAGAAAGACATAGAAGTGGATGTCCTTTGACCACATCCCACGCTGATGACCGCTTCATTGTGAACAGTGCCCTGCAGAACTGGATGATGAATGCCACTCAACTCCAGGCACATTTAAGGGAGGTGAGAGGCACCCAAGTGTCACATCAGACCATTCGAAACAGTTTACATCAGCGTAGTCTGCGTGCTAGACAACCTGCAAGGGTACCTGACCACACCACACAAGCGTCATCATCTTGCACGGGCCAGGGAGCATTTACGCTGGACAAGGGACCAGTGGGCCTCAGTGCTGTTCTCTGATGAAAGTCGATTCATGTTGAACAGAAACGATGGCCGCCAACGATGTTGGAGACATCAAGGAGAACGCTATTCATCAGCTACTGCTGTCCCCAGACGAGCCTTTGGTTGTGGTGGTGTTACAGTCTGGGCAGGTGTGTCTAGTCAATACAGAACTGCCCTACACCTTGTGAATGGCACAGTGACAAGCCAATACTACATGAATAACATTAATCCAGTCACTGTGCCCCTGCCTGCGCAAAGGCGTAGTTTCATCTTCATGGACAACAATGCTCCAGTTTGTCGAGGTTGCATCATTAGGGAACGGCTGCTGGAGGCTGGGGTACCTCAAATGGAGTGGCCTGCACTTTCTCCAGACCTGAATCCCATAGAAAACCTATGGGATCAGCCAAGTCACCGTGTAGAGGCTCGTAACCCTGCACCCCACAACTTCAATGACCTGAGGGCCGCCCTTCAAGAAGAGTGGAATGCCATGCTTCAGCAGACACCAAGTTAACTTGTGAACAGCATGAGACATCATTGTCGAGCTGTAATTGATGCTCAAGGGCACATGACAAGTTATTGAGACACTGACATTTTTTGTTGTGGTATACCCACCACTGTTGTTGGCTTTTGTTTCAATAAATTGTTTGAGATGAGGAAATCACCATTGCATGCTTCTACTTAAATGCCCTACTTTCATGATATAATACCTCTGTAATGCGAACTTTTTACATTTTCCATAAATTTCACCCGAAAGCCAAATATCCTTAACTTTTTGTGAGTAGTGGATTTCCCAGTTTTGAACTCTGACCAGTCCACCCACAATTATAGTCCACTCTGGAGCAGCACCAGTTTTGAGAGCCATCAATCATTTGTCTTTTTTCCCCTAACAATCGCAGGATCCAGCCTTGTGTGCTACAAACATTTGGTTCACATAAGTTGGCATTAACATGGGCTGGTTCATCCGAGGTTCAAGACTCCATAATGGGAGGACAGCCAGAGTGGGATCTGGCATGGAGTTTCACAACCTGAAAGCACTTAAAGTGGACTGTAAGCCTTTTCACTCCACTCATGTTTGAGAGGAACTGCATGTTGATTTCTAAGCTCTCTAATCCAGTCCTCAGAAATTTAATGAGACTGCAATTCATTTAGTGACCTAAATATATGACTAAAACCAGAATTTCCTAAAGTTCTATACAGTACCAGTAATTTCTGAATTTGCAAGAAAAACCAAATAACAAAAAAGGTGAACTCCTAACCCTAGTGTTTTTATGAAAACCCACTTTGTGTGAAATTCTTCACTGGTCAACTTACTTTAACATACAGCAGATTAGAGAATGTGTCCATATTGTCGATGCGATACGGATCCTGCTCCCTCAACTCATTGAACAGAGCCAACGCTTGGTCAATATCTGAAATCAGAAGCAGACAGCCTGTTGTATAAACCCGTGCAAGTCATGTTCTCAGATGTAAGAAGGCCAGTGACAAACCCCTGATGTTGTGGTAGGCCACAGCAATCTGTGATATGATATAGGTGCTTTTGGAAAAGCCCGCCCCTATGAGGTTCTGGTATTTCTCCAACGCTTCTTTGATCATCTGCAGCTCTGTGTACATGAGGGCCATGAAAAAGTCTTTAATCCAGCAGTCAGGCAGAGACAGCGACTTTAGCTGGAGAGACAAAAAGATGAAGGAAATGGAATCACTTTACGGAGACCATGACTCCTTTTACAACTGCCAATAAAATACTTTTTTTTTGATCAGCCTCCAATCGGATAGGGCTTTACCACATGAAAATACAGCTCTAAATAAACTTCAGACCAATTGAAGATTTGGGATCCGTTCTGCCAAACCACTTCTGCAAGTGGTTTTGCAGCACCTCTCAAGCTTCATCATGTTGGATGGGAAATGTTGGTGCACAGCCATTTTCAGATCTCTCTAAAGATGTTCAATAGGATTCAAGCCTGGGCTCTGGCTGGGCCACTCAAGGACATTCACAGAGTTGTCCTGAAACTACTCCTTTGATATCGTAGCTGTGTGCATAGGGTCGTCCTGCTGAAAGATGAACTGTCGCCCCACTCTGAGGCCAAGAGCACTCCAGAGCAGGTTTTCATCCAGGATGTCTCTGTACATTGCTGCATTCATCTTTTCCTCAATCCTGACTAGTCTCCCAGTTCCTGCCACTGAAAACATCCCCACAGCATGATGCTGCCACCATCATTGGCATAGTTATGAATGCATAACACCACTCATTCTTCTGCCATTGTTGGTATAGGTGCCAGTTCTGCTAATTTTGACAATGGACTAAATGGATTTCACAGATGAAGTTGCTTTAGAACAGTGGTCCCCAAACATCAGGCAGAGGCCCAGTACCGGTCCACAAACCACTTGGTACCAGTTCACAAAAAATACAGAAAAAATAAATGATTAATGCTGTCCCTCTGTATTGATCTAGTCTGCCAGATACCTTTTTGAAAAATTACCAGATATTCTCACTCTTCTTAAGCTTGTCTGGGCCAATGTGTCGGCGCATTCTGTCCTCTTCCATTCTGCAGAGGGTGAACGCAGACCAAGCGAGCACAGCCCAAAATTTGTGACCACACGCACAGCATGCAAATGGCCAGCACTGAACTTCTTTCATTAACATTGCAATGAGCATTTTTTTTGTTCTTCCTTCTCATTTTATGTAATTCTAGGTGTTCAAATCAGTTTGCTGGAGCACTGATGTCACCTACTCTGTGGACTTGTGGACTGTAGATGCATATGCATCCTTTCTCTTTGATAAAGCCTATAGTTAAAACTGTTCTGTCTGCTCTAAATGTTGCCGCTGCCAGGCCTTCACCCACGTGTGGAGCCTAACCCGGCTTGATACTGGCAGGTCTGACTGTGAATGCTGAATTGTATTTATGTTTGTTTTGAATGTAGCTAGTGCCACGCCTCCTACTATTCTCCCTCTTCTTTTCAACCCAGCTGGTCGAGGCGGATGGCCGTCCTCTATGATCCATGGTTCGGCTTGAGGTTTCTGCCCGTTAAAGGCAAGTTTTTCCTCGCCTGTGTCGCTGCAGGGTGTGCTGGTAGGGGTCTCTGCCGGTTTCTATAAATTTGAGTGTGGCCTAAACCCACTTTCGTAAATTGCATTGAGAGAACCCTGTGTTGTGATTTGGCGCTATATAAATAAATTGAATTGAATATACGTGAAACGTGGCTGTGTGGCAGACAGCTTTTGCCTGAAAACAACTTTGAACAGTGTCATGTACACGACTGCAGTCCACAGCCTGTATCAGTCTTGTTTGTGCGGCTACCATGAATCCAACGTCCCACGGTAGTCAACCCTGCATGTGCAGGAAGACAACCCCTACCTGGGAATGTGTATCCGGTCTGTGAGGCAAAACAGATTGGGGACCACTGCTTTAGAACACAGGCAGATTAAATTTTTATTAGCTTGCAGATGAGAAGAGGACATGACAGTGTAGACTGCTGACTGAGTAATCGGACAGGACATGTGGACACAGGAGATGCACATTAATACAAAGTGTAAATGTAGGTGGCCATGGAGTGAGTGAGTGTTTTTGTTTAGTGCCATGTCAGCATCTATGGCTATTTCATGGCAAAATTAGAACTAATAAGAAAATTGAGTTAAAAATTATATAGCGACAGTATGATAAATGAAAGCATAAATAAATACAGCAAGATACATATGTAGATACAATAAAATAGAAAAATTAAATAAGATGCTTCAGATGCAGATGTGCTAAAAACCCTAAAATTTTCTTTGGTGGTGCCTTATTAAAACTAGAAAAGCACTCGTAGAGCGCATACCTCCGCCAAGGCTCTTTCCGTTTCTCATGGATCACCTCCAAAATGTAATGGGTTTGTATGTAGGCCTATAGCCACTTGTGGTGAAAATTGCATCAGTCTGTCCATCAGTTTTGGAGTATTGTTGCCAACACACTGAGAAGATAAGAGCCTTGGCTGAGGTACGCATTCTCAGATCATCACCAAAATGTAATGGGTTCCTCTGTAGGCCAAGAACCACCTCTGGTGAAAATTTCATCCAAATCCATGCAGTAGTTTTTGTGTAATCCTGCTGCACAAATACAAAGAAAGCCCCTGGTGGAGGTATGCACTTTCAGATCATCACCAAAATCTAATCATCTGTAGGATACCCCATTTCTGACAGTCTCTGAAAATTTCATGAAAATCCGTCCATAACTTTTTGAGTTATCTTGCTAACAAACAGACAGACAAACCAACGCCGATGAAAACATAACCTCCTTGGCGGAGGTAAATATCCTTCAGTGACTTGAGTATAAAAACGTTGTCTTGCTGTCAGAGCAGGACAGTCAAGTAAAACGTGCTTTATTGATTAAAAAAAACCTCCGCAAAACTGACAAGATGGTGGTGCTTCACTTTTTAATAAAAAGTTGTGCATAAGCCTAGAGTGGCCAATATGGCACCTAGTGTACACTACCTCATCATGTCGGTTTTGAAAGTGGTGCAAGTGTCTATGGCTTATGGCAGGTTTAATATCATGCAGTTTATTTGCAGTACATGTGTCCCATTCAGTCTGCCACGTATTTAAAATATAGGAGGTTATTAGAGGCCTGAGGTCTGAGGCTGGGATCTGGCATTGAGTGACTTCTTGGGTAAGAGATCTGTTGGCAGCATTGTCTGCCTGCTCATTACCTGACAGGCCAACATGGCTGGGGATCCAACAGAAGATGATATTAACATTATGTTTCTGTAAAAAACCTAGTTTCTCTAAAATCCAGACAATAATGGGGTGATCAGTCTTTAAAAAGCCAAGTGCATGAAGACAGGATCTGGAGTCAGTAAAAATTAAGGAGCTCTGTTGTTTGGTTCTCTCAATGTGTTCCAATGCTAGAAGCAAAGCACGAGCCTCTGCTGTAAAAACTGAACATTGTTTGGGAATCCGCAAACCCTACTGATTGTGCCCGGTGACAATTGCAGCAGAGACTGAGCCATCTACTTTGGAACCATCCGAGTATATGGAAATATGGTGAGGAAAAACATGCAAGTTAGGTTAATTGGCATCAAACTGGGGATTCTAAATTGTCCTTAGGTATGACAGAGTGAATGGTTGTCTGTCTCTGTGTGTTGGCCCTGCGATGGACTGGCGATCTGTCCAGGGTGTACCCTGCCTCTCGCCCAAAGATGCTGGGATAGGCTCCAGCCCCCCCCACAACCAGAAAAGGATTACGCGGAAGAAAATGAAAGAATAAATGAATGAAAACGACATTTTATGTCCAAGATCTGCTGCTGGTACACATTTGGGTGAGTGTCTTTTTGTTTTGGCTCAGATCCAGAATTATATTGGGCTTCCTTAAACTGCGTCTGTGTTACATTGCTTATATCA
This sequence comes from Pholidichthys leucotaenia, assembly GCA_020510985.1. NCBI lineage: Eukaryota > Metazoa > Chordata > Actinopteri > Cichliformes > Pholidichthyidae > Pholidichthys > Pholidichthys leucotaenia. The sequence goes on from CM035844.1 coordinate 32,851,374, forward strand.
GGGTTTAATTTTACCAGGTGAGGTTCTATATGGAGTCCAAAAGGAGTGATGCTCTTAGATCTGACCTTATACATCTGCAAAAATCGAGGGTGAAAAACTACAGAGTAGGCTGGATTTCTATGGTCAGCTTTGAGTTTAACCATATACTGGAGAGCCAATTTCAGGCGCCTGTTGTGAAGTGAAGGCTCGTTTGCTTCAACATACAAACTTAACAGGAGAGGTTCTGAAAGCCCCCAAGGCAAGCCTTAGCCCCTGGTGATGGACGATTTCTAGCGTCCTGATGTATGTTTTCCTTGCTGATCCATAAACTATGCTCCCATACTCTAGCCGAGATCTTACAAGTGTTCTATAGAGATGCAGCAGCACAATAGAGTCCGCACCCCACTTAGTTTTAGCCAAAACTTTAATAATATCAAGGGCTTTAAAACATCTAATTTGTAGAAATTTTATATGTGGAATAAAAGACAGCTTATCAAAAATAAGTCCAAGTAATTTAGTTTCTTTTACCACCTTGACAGCTTCTCCATCTATGAAAAGCTCAGGGTCGAGGTGAAGAGACCGCAGCAGGCAAAAGTGCATGCAGACAGTTTTTGGTTTTGAAAATTTAAAACCATTATTGATTGACCACCTATTAATCTTGTTTATGCATGGCTGTAGTTGCTTTTCGATTGTGCTCATGTCTTTCCCCCTGTAGCAAATACAGAGGTCATCTACGTAAAGACTACAGAAGGTATTTGGTCGAAGAGCACCAACTACACTATTAATCTTAATGCTAAAAAGAGTAACCGAGAGGATGCGTCCCTGAGGGACTCCTTGTTCTTGCACATGGGGCTCTGAAAGGGTTTCTCCTACTCGGACTCTGAAATGTCTATTGGACAAAAAGTTTGAAATGAAAAACGGCAAATGTCCCCTAAAACCCATGCCATGTAGGTCTCTTAAAATACCGTATTTCCATGTTGTGTCATATCCATCCATCCATCCATCTTCTACCGCTTTTCCGGAGGTCCGGGTCGCGGAGGCAGCAGTTCAAGCAGAGAAGCCCAGACTTCCCTCTCCCCAACTACCTGCTCCAGCTCTTCAGAGGGGATACCAAGGCGTTCCCAGACTAGCTGGGAGACATAGTCTCTCCACCGAGTCCTGGGTCTGCCCCGGGGTCTCCTCCCAGTGGGACGTGCCTGAAACACCTCAAGTGGGAGGCGTCCAGGAGGCATCCTAATCAGATGCCCATACCACCTCAACTGACTCCTTTCAATGTGGAGGAGCAGCGGTTCTACTCTGAGCCTCTCCCGGATGACTGAGCTCCTCACCCCATCTCTGAGGGTGAGTCCAGCAATCCTACGGAGAAAGCTCATTTCAGCCGCTTGTATCCGCGATCTCGTTCTTTCGGTCATTACCCAAAGCTCGTGACCATAGGTGAGAGTAGGAACATAGATTGACTGGTAAATCGACAGCTTTGCCTTAGAACTAAGCTCCCTCTTCACCACAACAGACCGGTACAACGTCCGCATCACTGCAGATGCTGCTCCAATCCGTCTGTCGATCTCTCGCTCCATTTTCCCCTCACTCGTGAACAAGACCCCAAGATACTTAAACTCCTCCACTTGGGGCAGGAGCCTGTCCCCAACCCGGAGAGGACAATCCACCTTTTTCCGGCTGAGGACCATGGACTCGGACTTGGAGGTGCTGATTCTCATCCCAGCCGCTTCACACTCAGCGGCAAACCGTCCCAGCAAGAGCTGTAGGTCATTGCTGGATGAAGCCAACAGGACAACATCATCTGCAAACAACAGAGATGAGATCCTGTGGTCACCAAGCATGACACCCTCCATTCCCTGGCTGCGCCTAGAAATCCTGTCCATAAAAATTATGAACAGGACCGGTGACAAAGGGCAGCCCTGGCGGAGTCCAACTCTCACTGGGAATGACTCCGACCGAGTGTTGGCAATGCGAACTAAACTCTCACAACGGTCGTACAGAGACCGAATAGCTCGTAACAACAAGCCCGATACCCCATACTCCCGAAGCACCCCCCACAAAAATCCACGAGGGACGCGGTCAAATGCCTTCTCCAAGTCCACAAAACACATGTAAACTGGTTGGGCAAACTCCCACGAACCCTCAAGAATTCTCGAGAGGGTAAAGAGCTGGTCCGATGTGCCACGGCCAGGACGAAAACCACATTGCTCCTCCTGAATCCGAGGTTCGACCAACGGCCGGACTCTCCTCTCCAGTACCTTGGCATAGACCTTCCCAGGGAGGCTGAGGAGTGTGATCCCTCTAAAGTTGGAGCACACCCTCCGGTCCCCTTTTTTGAAGAGAGGAACCACCACCCCGGTTTGCCATGCCAAAGGCACTGCCCCCGACCTCCACGCAATGTTGCAGAGGCGTGTCAACCATGACAACCCAACAACATCCAGGGCCTTGAGGTACTCGGGGCGAATCTCGTCCACCCCCGGGGCCCGGCCACCAAGGAGATTTTTAACCACCTTGGCGACCTCAGCCCCTGTGATAGGCGAGTCATCCCCCTCGTCCCCAAACCCTGCTTCCTCTGTGGAAGGCGTATCAGTGGGATACGCCTGTGTTGTGTCATATGCTTTTTCTAAATCAAAAAATACAGCAACTACATGTTCTTTTCTAATAAAACCATCACGTATATACGCCTCTAATCTGATAAGGTGGTCTAAAGTGCTTTTACCACGTCTGAAGCCACATTGGTAATCAGTTAAAAGGCCTTCAGACTCAAGCACCCACACAAAGCGATTGTTTACCATTCTTTCCATGGTTTTACAGACGAAACTTGTCAGAGCTATTGGACGGTAGTTGTTGGTATCAGTATGATCTTTCCCGGGTTTTGGAACGGGTATAACTACTGCTTCTTTCCAGCTTTCAGGAATACTGCCTGATTTCCAGATGTTGTTAAAAACCATCAAGAGAATGGATAGTGCACTGGGGGGTAAGTGTTTTAAAAAGTGATAATGAATTTTATCTGGCCCCACAGCAGTGTCATGGGAGTTCCTTATTGAGAACAAAAGTTCTTCCTTAGTGAAACCTTGGTTGTGAGGTTCTGAATTATCTGAAGAAAGTTTATTTCTTTTTGTTCTTCTTGTGCTTGTATGATTTGGAACTCGGGACGATAGTTTCCAATAGACGAACTCGTCTCAAACGATTTTGCTAGTTGATTAGCCATTTCATATTTTGTCGTCAGCAGATTACCCTGATGACTGATATGCTGTGTTTGAAGTCCATTCTCCTTATCTTTCATCTTCCTAATTAAATCCCAGATCTTTTTGGTAGATGTGTTGGATGTGAGGCTTGATACAAATTCCCTCCAGCTTTGTCTCTTTGCTTCATTGATGATCCTGCGTGCTTTAGCTCGACAGATTTTAAATCTGGTCAGGTTTTCTGTTGTTGGATGTTTACTGAACACCTTCTCTGCTTTTTTCCTTGCCTCAATGGCCTTTTACAGTCATCATTGAACCATGGGTTGGACCTACGATGTGGCTTTGCTGATGTTTTTGGGACAGTCTTATCTGCAACTGTAATTAAGGTTTGAGCAAAGCTCTGAACAGCGAGACAGTGTGGTTGCGGTTTTTGGCTGAATTTCTCTTTGCACAGAGAAACAAAGGAAGGCCAGTTTGCTTTTTTGAGTTGCCATCGTGGAGTTCTTGATTGCACATCCACTTCTGTAGACGTCAATATTAGTGGAAAGTGGTCACTTCCACAAAGATCATCCAAGACTCGCCAAGAGAATTCCAGCACTAACTCAGGATCACATATAGATGGGTCAATTGCAGTATAGGTTCCATGTCCTGGGTGGAGGTATGTGTGAGACCAATCATTCCAAAAACATACATCATTTTTAGCAATAAAATCCCCCAGTATCTTGCCTTTTGCATTTGAGAAAATTCCTCCCCATAGAGGATTATGTCCATTAAAATCACCCATATGGATGTATGGGGATGGCAACTGATTATGAAGGGCATCAAGATTTTCCGGTGTCACAATCATATCTGGTGGTATATAGACAGAGTATAAGGTTATTGCTTTATGCAAAGTTAGACGAACTGCCAATGCTTGCAAGTCTGAGACTAAAGCCAAGTGGCTGTGAATTAGGTCATTCCTTACTAAAATTGTTGAACCACCAGATGGATGATGCACATTTGGACCATATGTATTATACATAGCATAATGTTTCAGAGACATGGGGTTGGTTGATAGCAGAAGAGTTTCTTGAAGGCAAAAAGCAAGAGGATTAAAACTAGCAGCTAAATGCTCCACTTCAGAGAAACTGGCCTTAAAGCCACGACAGTTCCACTGGATAATGTGGCTACCCACCATCAGGTAGGTAAAACAAAAGCACGCTCCTTGTGCTTGCTTTTGGGGGAGGGGCTGTGACTACGGTAAGTCGTGACTTCAGACATTTCTGCATCTTCTGGATTCCCATTCTTTGGCAATTTATTTTCTTGGCTTGATTTTGCCTGAGTAGAGGAGCTGGATTTTTTCTTTTCTTTTGACAATTGGTTTTGTTCTGCGGACTTGCTTAGACTTTGACTTAAGGGTTGACTTATTGTAGTTAGGCTTTGAGTGCTCGTTTTACTTTTAACTGGGACTCCGGAATTTTTAATACTACTTAACCTCTTGCACTCCTTTGTACCGCGGGAGGGCAAGTCTCTGCGTCCTAGGGCGCACTCGTGCGTCCTTGTGGTGGTGATGTAGTTGGTGTTGGCGTCCAAGCGCCACTGAAAAAAAAAAAGCTGCAGACACAGCCGCGAACAGATTACTTCATCTGATTGACCTCTCATTCGACTAATAAGAGCCTTGAATTGGGTTTCTGAAACCTTGAAGAACCAATGAATGAAAACCTAGGAAGGCGGACCCGCCTACTGTGAATGCAGGAGCCAACTGAAGCACAGAAGTTCGGGCTGGGTGAAGAGAGATTTACTGTTGCAGCAAATGAAAAAAAAAGGACGCTGGACGAACCTGCTACAGATCCAGCAGCATGGAGAACACCCACAAGTGGGACCTGCACTCATTCCAGCAGAATAGACGTTTAGGATTCTCTTCCGTCATCATAGACCGACGGAGGCCGACGACAAAGGTCGTAAATCATTCACCAAAACCGCAATATTGGAATTATGTTTTGACCGGGATCCACGAGCGGACCAGCGTCGCGTTCGTCTGACAATGGGGAAGAGAAGTTCGCCAGGACTCTACTGCTGTGAAGAGGTAAGATGTTATAAGCTAAATTAATATTTTTCCCTGAAAATTGTAATCAAAAAATGACTTTTGACCGATTGGTAAATTACAACTGTACGGTGCACGAAGTATGAAGTGCGTGCGCCGCGATAAACGGTTCATTTGCCGTGTTCGGACCGTGAAGGCCCCCCCTCCCCCGCTGCAGAAGAGGAGCGGGGGGGAGGCGTTCACGGTCCGAACGTCCCCCGGTCTGCGGGGGGAAGCCGCGCTGACTGCGCAGCGATCCCCACATAGCCATATGAGTCTATTCCGTCATGTAGCGATGGCCGTCCTCTGTAGCGAGGGGGGGGGGACAACCCCCCCCCCACACACACAGTAGCGAGGGGGGGGAAGCCGCTGTGACAGCGTTGCTGTGGAAACATGCAACGAGTGTAACCCATCATGTAGCGAGGGCCGAACTCCGTCCTTTGTAGCGGGGGGGGGACAACCCCCCCACCCCCCCACACACACAGACACAGCCCTGAATGTGACCTTTCATTAGAGCCCAAGATGAAGCTTCTACATTGAATCATTCAAGTTACCGACGTTTTTCCAAACTGTGCCATTTGGCACAGTTCCAAAACGCCTGGGAACAGCCTGAGAACAAAGCTGTGTAAAATATTCATTTTTTGTGGTATTGTTACAAAATTTGGATCTCAGCTTGATAACACTTGGTTCTACATTTCTGTTGCATTTTCCAGCCGGATCGGACAGCTGTGTGTTATTTGCAAGCATTTGTATCAAAAAAAAAACACCGTGGCCAAATTTATTTTCTTCAAGTTCAATATGTTTAGATGACTGTAACTCAGTGGCCGGAGCACGTAGAGAGTATGTTTTTTTTTTTTGCCAAAAAATTCAAAGTGTTTTCTTTTAAATGAGACCAACCCCATGAAGATGCTGCAAAGGGTTGAAGAACAGCTTTCGATTTACTTTGGGCACGTTATTTTTTGGCGTTTTTAGGAAAATTGCCCGGAGTGCAAGGGGTTAATAATGAGGGCTTATCTTTAGTTAACCAGGTCAGATCTGTCTGACACTCAGCAGGCTGCATCTTAGGTTTCACAACAGAGGAGAAAGTCTGCTGGAATTTGTAATTTGGGAAACCTACCAGTTTACGTGCCTCAGGGTAGCTAATTTTCTTAGTACATTTGACAGTGTGAATTTCTTTTTCCTTGATCCAACAAGGACATTCCTTCGATGGTGCTGCATGATTGCCTAAACAGTTACTACATTTGGGAGGTGTTGTGCAGGCCAACTCATGCCTTTCCTCTCCACATATGCAGCAGACTGGTTTATTCCTACATCCAGCGGAGCCATGGCCAAACTTTTGGCAGTTGAAACATCTCAACGGGTTTGGAATAAAGGTAACAACAGTTACACTCAGGTATCCTATTTGGATTCTTTCTGGGAGTTGATGCCAGTTGAATGTCAGAATGTAAGTGCCAGTTTTTACTGTTCGGCCATCTTTTTTAATGGTCATCCTCTTCACATGTGTTACTCCTTGCTACTGCAGTTCTGAGGCTATTTCATCCTCTTCCATATCGTGGAGTTCTCGAGTACGAATTACTCCTTTGCAGCTGTTTAGAGAAGGGTGAGGAAAAGCCTTCAATCGAACACCAGCCAGCACATTACACTGCAACAAATTTTCAGAATGGGATTTCTTTAAGCATTCCACCAAAATCTGGCCAGACCTCAGTTTTTTAACATCCTTAAGTGACCCTGCAATATCTGAAATTCCTTTCTGTACAGCAAAAGGGGACAGCTTAGAAAGAGGCATATCTGATGAGAGTGACTCTAAAACAATAAGCCTTGGCCAATTATCACCATTTGAAAGAGCCATCCTGCTAATTCCTGAGTCATCCACATTGTCTTCCAACATTCGTTTTTAAGGGTTTGTTTAGTAGCCATATTTGATAAGAGTATGATTCATCATCCCTGCTCCCCACCCTCCTCGGAGCCCTACAAGGGGATGCACAGAGCCGCGGACTTCCTGCAGGTTATGCACCAGGGATACAGGGATGGTATACTCGAGCAATAAAGCACCAAAGTGCAAATTACTCAACTGATCCTCCACCATAGGCTTCTGGGATTAGGAGATGTTATACTGCCAAAAGACATCCCAGAGTAAACCTTGACAAGCCGACTGATTGGACCGGGCCCTTCCAACCTCCCGTCTAAGTGAAGTAGGAGCCAAAGCACTGTGTTGGACTTGTGAGAGCTGCAGCAAGACACATTCCTCAAGAACCAGGATCTCTTCCTCCACTGACACGGGTCACAACTCACGGCAAACAAGTTGCCCCATTTGTTACCTCATATGATCAGTAAGGGGGTGCTAGGAACCACTTTAACCCTGGGTCCCCTTAGGGGATTATAGCACACAAAGTTGTTAGTTTTACCGTAACCCTGGTGAGGGAGGCTAACAGGTACTAGTCCTTGCCCAAGGGACACCTGGGAGTATCAGCGAGGGTTAAGAGGCACTCCATCATCCTCCTAGTCCAACAGACCCCCTCGCCTGGATGCAGTTTAACATCATACCCAGGACGGTGTATGTGGCCATAAACAATTCAATCACAAAAAAAAGAATATTCAGTGATGTGAAATGGGCCACTGTTTTAAAACCAAATGAAGGGGGAAAAAGTTTTAATCACCAATAAATATTTTTTAGTGCTTGTGGTTATAGAGCACTTGAGCCACTAGAAGGTATAAACACAACTGTTGTTACCATCTCAATGTTGGTGACAAGGTTACTGAGCTCCAGCCATGCTCCCCAGTGAAGCGGAAGAGCGTGAATTGCCTCAACAAACACGTTCACTGCTTCCTTCACAAGGTCCAGTTTTCGTAGAACCACCCCATACCTGCGTTTTCACACACAAATGAGACACTGTATGACACACCCAGTTCCTCTGAATGCCGTCAGTGAAACATGTATGCTAGGAAAGACTGTTGTTACAGGTAGAGGGTGAAGCCGTCCAGCTCTCCTGCAGAGTGCTTCTTACTGAGCTCAACCCTCAGCTCTCGCAAAGCTTCGTTGCGCACTTGACCCTTTTCCAGGGGACCTAAAAATCACACCGAAAGTTCGAAGAAGTTCAGAGGTGAAGTGTAACAAAAAACTAAGTCCAAGTCTTTTTTTATTGGTCCAAATAAATGAGTCCTCACCCAGGCTGTCCACAGTCTCATCATCCTTTTTCTTCTCGCCTGACTGAAGATCAAAAGAAAAAAACAAAACACATTTCAAAATGACTCGTGCATACAGTGATCAACGTAAAATTAGTCATGAAATAAAAATGGAGGATCAAAGGATGTGTGGAAACCCGATATCTAAAGAATCTTACCAAATAACGAGAATACATGTAAAGGAAATAAGCCTTCTGACTGCAGCAGCCCTTCAGAAAGTAAGCAGCACGGTCATACTCTTTCAGGTCAAAGTAGGACTTGGCCAGTGTAAGAGCATCCAGGTCCTGTGCATCCTCCTGCATTTGGGTCAGAAATTGAACAAAAAATTTTATAAAAAGACATCTGAATATTTTATCTACTACTATGAATACAATTTTCATAATTATAAAAAAAAATTTACAAATCTGCTTTATTTTACAAAACATTTTGGCTAAAAACTATCAACAGCCAATTTACAGTTACATCTCAAAAGCAGTCAGCAGGGGGCAGTACATAAATGAGAAAATTATATAGGCAGAGGTCATAACTCCTGCATAAATCACCCGATTGGAGCCAAATTGCAATATGTACTGTACATCATCAGTGTATATGAAACCCTGGTACCAAATTTCAAAACAATCACAACAAAACAGTAGGAGGAGGTGATTTCACAAAAGTGGGACAGACGGATGGATGGACCAACCACCCCAAAACATAATCCTCCGCCCATCAATAAAAAAATGTGTGATTGCAAATATGTTCCCAATTACTGTGATGTGTGTGCCATTTTGATTACTTAAATAACGTTTTTCTTTTAAATGGCTGATTTGAGGGCTGAATCTACTTGCTTAGTCATCAAGGAAAAGGCAGTGTAAATGTTCTCAACTCATACAATAAAAATACGAATCTGTTAATTTCTTACAGTACTGCTTACAAAACACCATTTATAATAATTGTTTCATCAGAGTCTGGTTGCGACTGAGACGTTCTGAAGGGAAGAGGCTGTCAGTGGAGGAGCTGTCCCTGCTTCGTGTGGATTTCAGCACAGAAGAAGACCTCAAATTTTTCAGGGGTCTTAGTTTTCAAATTCAAGAAGGTGCTGCCTTAATTTGCTCCACACTCTAATATGCATTCAATGCAATTTAGTTGTTGTAATGAATAATTCTTTTATTTCTTTATTTAAGTTCTCAGCAAGAATGCAATGTTGGTCATTTTTTGACAATTTTCCTGAGCATCTAATTTGAAGTAAATCACCATCATTTAACAGGAAAATTTTGGCAATCCTGTGTTTTTCGTGTGATGTTACATAGAATAGCATCACTGTAAACTAGAAAAAAAGCAGCTACTTTGAAATCTGTACTTCTGCTGCACGGTGGCGCAGTGGTTAGCACTGCGGCAGCACAGTTTACCCTTGGCCGGGGAATTGTGGGGATCGTGGGTTCGATTTCAGCCCCCGACCAACAGTGATCTGTGTGGAGTTTGCATGGTCTCCCCGTGTTTGCGTGGGTTTACTCTGGGATTTCTCCGGTTTCCTCCCACATGCCAAAAACATGCAGGTTAGGTTAACTGGAGACTCTAAAGTGGCCCTAGGTGTGAGTGTGTGTGAATGGTTAAGGGATGGCGCCGTATCGTGGCTGCTTCATCCAGCCAGGTGGTGGATGACCCTCAATTTCCCCTCTGGGGATCAATAAAGTATACTAAATCTAAAAATAAAAATCTTATCACCTTTCAGTGCAAAAAAAACAAAAACAAAAAAAACTCTAAAAATGTTGTGTGGCGGATCAAATAAGGGAACCCAGGTGTGGAGGCGCAGAATAAGTGCAGGCAGGACACGGCGAACTGAAGTTTAAAAGGGTGTTTTATTCATCCACCGTCACGAGACTCGCTCCAGCGCTGTGGGTGCGCGCTGGAGCGAGCCCTGTGTCTCTAGTCAGCAAACAGGCAATGCAAGTGGTCAAAAAGAGAGTGTAAGAGGGGGAGCAAGCGATATGGTTGACTTATATACCCAGCTAGACAATGCATGCATGGCACATTAGCATCACAGTAACTGCAGGAAGGCATGGACATTTGCATTAGAGTCACGCATATCAATAGCAAGATTACTGGCGCCGGGATTAGACAAAGAGAGGCTGCCTATTGATAGCAGTCCATACATCTCACTGTTCTGCTAATTGCTCCAGCTGAGCGCTCTGCTTGTCCGTAGGCTGTGGGGGTCGCCCACAGTTGCAAATTTTAGCACAACTTTTTGGAAAAGCTCCCACAAATTCAGGCTTTTTGGGGCCGCAACAATCACAAAAATAGACGGCGAAATCCTGGAGGGACTGAAATACAGAGATTATGTCTACATGCTTCATGCAATGAATTTGTTCACCGACTCTGGGTTGTTAACTTGACATTACACACCCTTTACACTAAAGAAAGCACTTGTGAGCACTTTGTGAAATCATAAGAATAAAAAGTGCATTATTGTAACTGATTTTGGGTCAGTTCTTTATGTGATAATTCAGGTATTAACAAAGAGTATTCCTGCTACAATTTGCAGCATTAGGTCTCTAAGATTTTTTTTCCTGGCATGTAAAATAGCTATTAAAATGTTGTTATCCCCGATTGAATTGGGATTGGATTGATTCAGAACGTCAAGAATTGGAATGGATTCTGGAAATTAGTGATGATCCCCAGTCCTAATTGCGATGGCTGAAGAGCATCATCTACTGCTAACCAGCAGTTAACTTAAGTTAAATTATATGGGGATTTTCTATTTTATTACACCCCAGGGTCTGGTCATATCTTATCCAACTATAAACTAATTCTTAATTTGGGCTTTTAAATTCTTACATTCAGCCAGTTTTATGTTAGCGGGCTCAGGCTGTGTTCACTACTGACGCTAGCAGGCTGTAAGCCTTAAAATGGCACTGGCTGCACAAACAAAAGAACTCACAAATGCAAAAAGTGAGGGTGGGGTAAACGAGAGCTCATTATCATTTAAAGCAAAATCCATGAAAACTTTACAATTTGAAAATCTCCACAGTTTGGAGATAATGGAACTGCAATATTTAGACTGATGTTTGTTTGTTTTAACCAAAGCATATATCACACATTTTATTAATAATGAATCTAGGTAACTGTGTCTACGTGTGGGGAAAAAAATGCATAATAGGGCCACTTTAAGCACAATCCACTTAGGGCAGGGGCACAGATTTTTTTTAATGCAAATTCTGCAGTTAAAACAACAATACTGTATTTTTTCAGCATTCATTTCACAAATAGTCCATGTTCTCATACCATTCATCTTCAAAAGCTTAATCCTTTTTAGGTCGTGGGGGGGCTAGAGCCTGTCACTGGACCAGAGTACCCTGAGAAAATCCATACAGACACAGGGAGAACATGCGAACCTCATACAGAAGGGTCACCGCACAGCAAGAAGGCTACAGTGCCAACCACTGCGCCACCGAGCTGCCCCCAGTACTAGCAGTAGAAGACGCTAGATTTGACTCCTGGCTACCTCACCAGTAGCAACCATTCACCTCAAAATTCCCTAATGCTTATTCTTATTAAGCACCAGCATTATTTTTTTTTTTTTTTTTTAAAGCGTTAGGGCTTTTCTTGTATGTCGGGTTGAGTAACTGGTTTCTCTGTATGAAGGCTTTGTTATAAAGATTTATACAACTCATGATATTCAAATTCACTGAATTGTTGTGTTCTGTTGCGGGCAAATTTAAAAGGCAGTGGCTATAGGTACAGAACTGTACCCGTAGAATGCTTGCTACAGATACAGCTCAAATCCGATTGATCTTTTGGTGTCACCTCACTCTGCATGCCATACCTCAATCACAAAACCTTCAAATACATTCTATCAATGCCATATCTTATGTGGCGGCAGCAGCTACGGAAATCTGAAGCATTTATCTGGGTGCTATTCAATGGATGCCAAGAACATAAAACTGGAGAAACAAAACCGACTTAGGTTACCAAGAGGCTCGTTAAAGGGGTCATTGACTGAAAAATGGTGTTTGTAGGTTTTAATTGTCTGAAATGAGTCTACTGGTAGCCTAATTATCCCAAAATTTTCAAAAACAGTCAATTCTCTTAAAAACAAAACAAACACAAAAAAAAAACCCAAACAGCTTTTTAGGGCTGCACAATTAATAGAATTTTGATCGCAATCGTGATTTTGGCTGCCACGATTAAATTAACGTGATCGTTGGCGATATTAACATTCAAAATGTGAACTCTGTTGCATATCAATTCAAGTATTTTCTCAACCAACAGCCAGCTGACCACCGGGGGGGGCAAAAGCACGTTAGGGCAACATTAAGCTGCAGAACTGACAAGCGAGCGCACCCTGTAGCGGCAGCCTTAAGTTTTCGATAGCAGACTGGTGTGATGGTGAAACACAAACCAGATGTCGGGAGCAGAAGGTCACAGTACGGCAACACGTGGAGGCTAGGAGCTAGTGCCTTGAAAGGATCATCATCCGTTGTCTGGACGTGTTTTAGATTCAGGGCAAGTGATGCTGACTAAAAAGAAACTATATGCAAAGAGTGCCATAGAGCTGTGTCTGCGCCACAGGGCAACACAACTAACTTATTCAACCACCTGAAAAAACACCACAAACCCAAGTACGATAAATGCATGAAGGCTAAAGCGAATGTCACTTCACTAAATCACAGTCTGTGTCCGGCGCCAACCCAGGCAACCATAGTATCAACCTTGCACAGAGCTTCACCGTATCCATCCGCCTCTCAAAGACACGCTAAAGTAACTGATGCAATAGTGTTTTATCTGGCCAAAGACATGTGTCCAATAAATACTGTATGAGCAACAAAGGCCACACAAATGGTCAAAACACTGGACAAGAAATACAGTACGTGATCCCCACGTGATTCTCCAAAGTTGTATTACCTGCGCTGTATGAAAAATACAAACGAATATCACAACCGTCAAGTACTTTTCAACTACGACTGACCTATGGTCAAGCAGAACAACGGAGCCCTACCTGTCCCTGACAATTCACTACAATGATGATTTTAAAATGAAGAGTCGATGCTTGCGGACATCATTTTTCCCACAAGACCAAACAGAAGAAGCTATAGTCCACGGACTGAGGGAAGCGCAATCATCTTGGAGCCTGCAGGAGGAGTGACTAGTCTGCATAACAGACAGTGGATCTAACGTCGTCAAGGCAGCTTCTCTAAACAATTGACGAGGCTCCAGTGCTTTGGCCACAGGTTTCATCTAGCAATTGGTAAGTAGAATGATTTTTTTTTTTTTTAATGTAATCTGTGTTTTTCCTAAAGTTAATGAATAATCATGATTTCAATACTGATCAAAATAGTCGGGATCAACATTTTGGCCATAATCGTGCAGCCCTACAGCCTTTATCTCATTTTTCTCTCCCAGAAACGCCAGAAAGGTTTTTGACTTTTTTGTGGAAATCGTTGACGTCACATTTAGGAAAAAGCCAACCCACTACCGTCCTTGGGACCCACTCACTGCTCTATTATTGGCCCGCCTAGCTGTCTGTTATGTATATGGAAGTGGTGCTAAAGGTAGCCTATTAGCCCCTGAGCTATTAGCCCCCAAGCTAACACGTAACGGGAAGCTCGAACCGAACGTGGTTTATATTGTTATTTTCTTCAGATCTTAGTCACCCAAATAACCATCCCTGTTACCACCTTGTTCACCGGTCTGCGGTCCACAATGTGCCTCACGTTGCTCCGGCCCATCTCCCGATGGTTTCGCCTTGGTTCCGCGATGGGACGTCGGCATGACAGTGACTGGGAGCTGAGAGCCAGCAGCTCCAGGCAGCATCCCCGGCTCGTGGCACAGTGCAGGCATTTGCCGCGACCCGGGGACACTGTCTGGAGCTGCTGGCTTAGCTCCCACACCCATCCTCCAGGCATACTCTCACGGGTAGCGTGGGGAAGCTGCTTTGTGACAAGTCATCCCCCGGCTGGCTGTAGGAAAGGAGCAGAGTACCATGGAGTGAGGCATTGCCCTTTGCTGCAAACCGGGGCTGGTGGTCGAGCCACGGGATCTCAATCGGTGGCGCGCGCAGTGCTGGTGATTTAAAGTGGCGTCTCGGTGGGGTTGTTGGGGGGGGGGGGGGGGGGGTCGGCTGGGATGACGCAAGATGCACAAACGACTGTGAATCGGTGAACCAGCGCAGCTCATCCAAGCTGGAAGGAGCCGGCTAGAAGCTACTCACCTAATGGCTGACTAACGTAAGAGAGAGGGGGGAGTTGAACAGCTGAAGTCTGTTTCTTAAAGTGACAGGCTATAAATCAGAGCGTTTGAAGAAAGCCAATTAAAAAAAAAAAAAAAAAAACCTGCTTCAATAATTAAAAAAAATTAAAAAATGTGAACAAAATGTTACAAGCACTTCATTAAGACATGAGTGAGCTGCTAAAATGTGTAAAAAAAAAAAAAAAAAAAAGAGCAGTCAATGATCCCTTTAAAGAAATTATACAGCACAAAGTTCAACAAAATTTTCTGACTGTAAGGGCAGTTAATTCCTTGACTCAACTCCTTGAGCATCTTGTTACTTAGCCTTCAGTAAATACTTTTAAAAATAGATTAGATATGTTTTGGTATAAATATCAATATAGTCAGACTTCACTGCATGAACATTAAAGCTATGACAGGTTATATGAAGAACGACCCAATCTGTTAACAGGTTAACTATTACTGTTTTATAACAGAAACACATAAGTATAAGTAAGCATAAGTATTTAACAACTGAAGAAAGGATATTTCTCATATTAACCCATAATTTGCTTCAATTTTTTTTAATCAATATCTTTTTTTTAACATTACTCTTTCCAAAGTCCTAAAGGCTGATGTCTTAATTTTAACAATTAAGGATTCTAAATTTCATCTCATGTCAAGTAAAATGGCATTCACTTGTATAGCACTTCTTTCTCATCTCTGGATGACCAAAGTGCTTAACAGATTCAGCCATCTAATCATTCACACATACATTCATTCACACACCCATGGCAGCAAGAGCGGGAAGCGAACCACCGACCCTCCGATCAGAGGTAGAGCACACGCTCCCCTGCCCCACAGCTGCAAGCGAACATGAGTTGATCAGAAAAGATTTTGTCAGATTGGTAAACTCTTTTGTATCTATAGTCACTTTGTATAGGGATGCAGCTTCCGTACCAGACACTCCCGATTTAAAACCAAGACATAATAATAAGCAAAAAAAAAAGAAAGTCAAACAGACATACACTCTCCCATAATGCAGAGATATGGCAGGTGGGTTCAACATTTTATACTCAGTACTCACATCATCCAGGTCAAACGACAATGCATGTCAGGTATTTTGCTATAAAAGTAAGGGAAAAAAAGCAATAAATCAGTTGGGTACAAACCGCTGTAAAAGGTGGTGCTGGGGGCAAGTCATCCTTGGGAAGAGGGTCCAGAGCAAACGCAAGTTCAGAAGCCCTGAAATGCAAATGCAGAAATCGTTTGACTTTACGCTTGGAGGCAAAAACCCATCACCGACTTTCTTCCTAAAATAATCGATCCGTTGTGCCAGGGAGTAGCAATTGGAAGACACAAACTGAAGCCATAATATCACGAAAACAATACAGACACAGCTAATATAGTTTGAGCGAAACCAATTACATGCAAAATCATTTCACATAATTAAGACAGAATGAGCTAGCTAACGATGCTAACAGACAACTGAGCATCAGGCTGCGTGTCCACCAAACGCCTTTTTTTCAGCTCTGGGCGGCTATTTTCCATCCATTCTCTATGTAGTCTAGCGTTTACGGCGCTGAAACGCTCTCGGCGGTGGCCATTTTTTGTCGCGGCGCTCAGAGTTGAAAATAGTTCAACTTTTCAGAGACGGCAGTTGCGCTCCTCAATGTCAGACCTTAAGCAGCCAATCAGAACTGGCGAGTGGGCGGGACATAGGACACCAGTACTAGTCCCTACTCAGACTCCTGCTTTCCGAGTCACCATATTTTACATCCAGAGCTGCTAGAAAACGTTTCCTGTCCATTGTTATTTAGAGACTGCTATTAAAAAATCTGTAGAAAGTCTGACAATAGGAAAAGCGGGAGTGATGCGCGGAGAGTGACGAGCTGTTGCTGGGATACGGGGCGCAGAATTTCCCCCCCAGAGCGCAGCGTACAAACGCAGGGAAAAAAAAAAAAAAAAAAAGCTCCGGGCGGTCGGGCGACCAAAAAAAAACGCGTTTGGTGGACACGCAGCCTTAGCGCTTCACGTTAGTTACACACTAAAAGACAAAACAGCTAATGTCACCGTAAGACTCACCACTTCGCACTGTGTAAAAGTCCTCTTTCTTTGCAGAGCACTATCACAGATATTAGCTCCTTTTTGACCTGAACCAGATCGCCAAACTCACTACACAGAGCAGCCATTTTCATATTTTACCAAGCAGCTACGCTATTGGTGGAATTTATAAACCTTCCGCTTACCCTCCAAAATAAAATACATTCTACCGCAGCGGATAAAATTTTGCACTTTAAATTTCAGTAAGATTCTCACTATATAAGTGAACGCCATTTACCATTTTAGATATGTTCAAAGCATGTCCTACGTAGGAAAAAAGAATTGTTTCTATAATTTTTGACACATGTATTGAATTTTATCAGCTTTTTAAAAATCTTTCACTGTATTCTACTAACCTGTCCTCAACAAGTCGCAATGCAAAACTGTTAAAATACAAAGATTACATAAATATCAATATTAAATGAAAGAAAAGGACATTGTAAATTCTACTCTAAATCTACAGCATCCCACAGTTTAGAAGAGGAAGTAAACGATCGACTTCAGACACCAGCAGGGGGCGCATTAACTATACTGGATGTGTGCTAGTATGTCTGCAGGTGCAACTCAAGTCTGTTCAGAGTAGTTCACTGGGACTATTACTCTCCTGAACAGGTGAGCTCATTACTACTGTAGTGGCTGCCTGGTTAATGTCGGTCGATAAGTTTATTTTTGCACATTCTGCTAATTGGAGTGAAACGTTCACAGCTGCTGATGAATATAATTTCAGCTAATGCGGATAAAGCAAAGTGGCTACAGTAGTCAAACCCATGATGTAGTATGTCTGTATGTTTGAGGTGTGTCCTTGCACTCCTGCGTTATGAAGTTCTGATTGGGACCAAAATAAAAAGTGTGTCATTCCAGGTTCTCACACTTGATCTCCATGACTTCTTGACATGGACTCCTTGGCATATCGGAAGCGAAAAGAAAGTACCTGTCACAGAGAACTCTACAAAGGATGATGGATTCAAGGTATTATGTTATTAAAAAGGACTGCTATAAAAAAAATTATGTCTAAAATTCCAAGCCATCTGTCACAACCAAACCCACAAAGAGAGGTTAAAAAAACAAACTGAATCTCTGTTTGGCACTAACATAATCTGATTCTAGCATGAATAATTTAAAGCTTCTACATTTTTCCAGGAGTTAAATTTAGGTTTTGTCATCCTCAAAAGCATGTGTTTTTAAATACCGAAATTATTTCTGTTGTGGAGAAAGGAAGCAGGCGAGGCAACGAGCTGAATGACACAGAAACTTTATTCCATCTCCAACATACAGTACAGTAAAAGCGCTCCTGGGTCTCTGTGCATTCCTCTTTTATTTATATCTTTAATACCATGCATTGAGACCTGGAACTTCCGACCATAATACGTTGTTGTTTAGAACAAAGCCTGTGTGGCACATTAACATGACATAACGCCGGCACCCCTCTCACACCCTTCTTCCAGCGGCTCCGGCAGTTCCTCCTCTCCCCAGGGGGCACATAGTCCTTACTGTCTCGTCTGATAACCCCCCCCCCCCCCCCCCCGGTGACACCTCCTCTTTCGGTCCATTGTTCCCCCCTTCCCCAGCTGCCTTCTTTGGGTGGAGAAGTCCCAACCATGGCCCCCACACCCTTGCAAAATGCTGCACAGCAACATCCCATTGATCATGGGGGTCATTCCATTCTGGGTGCTGTCAGGATTTTGAGATCTGAGGTGTAGGTTATCGCCCCATTTTAGGTAAGTATACCATATGTAGAAGAGCTTGGAATAACGAGGCGATGTGATTTATAAACCAAAGTTTAATATCAGCTTCGCTCCTCTAACAAGTCTCATCTCAGTGCAGAAGCAGAATAAGAGGTCGAACACATTCAGACCTTCATACTTGTACCTACACACAACAAAAGACATTGCATATCAAAGCTGACATCCCGCATTAACTTAATCCCCCCTCCTTTGTCTTCCGTCTCCTCCACCTGACCTTGGGTGGTCAGGGAGATCGATCTCCTCCATTGTCCTCTGTCTCCTCCACCTGACCCTGGGTAGTCAGGGAGATCGATCTGGTCTCCACCGCTGCGACTCCGTATGCTCTTTGATCTTCACTGGCGGTCGAGACCTCTTGTCCTGTTCTGAGGCATGAGGTCATTGCACATATGTAATCACTAAACATTCTAATATGTCTATACATATGTAGGTATGGAATATATGATTAATATAAACCACAGCCCCCCCCAAACGACTAAGAAAAGTACAATCAAGGTAATTCTACAGTTTAAGATAATTTCTATGACATACTATGCTGTTAAACCTCTTGACAGGGAAAACAAGGAAGAATCTTTCCAGCAGTCATGCTCCTGTAGAGAATTCAGTGGTAACCATAACAGTATAGTAATATCACAAATCAGCCTTAAAACGGTCACAGCACAATCTGATAACATAGTTAACAACTCTTGGTTAATTTGCATCAGTCCCTGTGCCGTCTGGGTTTTAATCTTCTCCCGAATCTGCTGTGGGTCCGTTTTGGCGTCCTGGTGGGACCCTCCTGTAAGGAATCTGCAGCTTGGGGAGGAGAGTGGTTATTTGTTCCCTGCAGGAGGGTTGAGTCTTTTTTCTTGGGGGGTCTACCCCGCCGAGGTGCCCTCGCCACCCGTGCAGGTTCGTCTCTCAACAAGAAAGCAGGTTTAAGCCTGTCAGTGCTGACTGTTTCTTTTCTGTCCCCTAAATCAAGCACAAAATGCTTATCACCAGGTTCCAGCACTCTGAATGGTCCATCGTATGGTGGACGGAGGGTTGATTTTAAAGCTTCATGCCTAACAAAAACAAACTCGGCGTTTTTTAAAGCTTGGGGGACAAAAACCGTGGAAAAGAGTGATGTGCCGGTCCGGGGAGAGTGTCTGGTCCGTTACTGCCTAAAGGCCTCAGGGTTGGAAGATGCCCCGGCTCTGGGTTCTCCGGTAAAAACTCACCTGGGAGTCTGAGAGGTTGTGCAAAAACTAACTCTGCTGGGGAGGCGTCTAGATCCTCTTTAGGCGCAGCACGCAACCCCAATAAAACCCAGGGAAGTTTATTTACCCAATTTGTATCCGTTAACGAGGCCCTGAGGGCGGCCTTTAAAGATCTGTGAAAATGCTCGCATAACCCATTAGCCTGAGGGTGATAAGTGGTGGTGCGGTGAATTGTCGCCCCTAAGCTGCTGGCCATGGCTGACCAAAGCTCTGAGACAAATTGAGGCCCCCTATCGGACGTGATGTCCGATGGGACGCCGAAACGTGCCACCCAGTTTGTCAAAAAAACGCGAGCGACTTCCGCCGCTCTAGAGGGGCTTTTGTGTGTTTGTGTACTTTGGCGCGCTGACAAGACATGCGAGTTTTTGCCCATTCCTTTACATTTTTGCGCAGGCCCGGCCACACAAACTTTTCGGCGACCATTTTAACCGAGACATATGTACATATGTAGGTATGGAATATATGATTAATATAAACCACACCATATTTACTATAAGAGAATGCTATTCAGCGTCTTATTATTGTCATTTTTATTGTACAATGAGCCATAAAAATAACATGCTTTAGCTGACAAGCTGGTAAGCTAATAAGCTATAGGGGTAATAGCTATAGCTCCCACGGAGCTGATTTACTGTTGACAAGTTTTGGCATCATGCTGCTGTTTGAGTAAAATATTTCAGTGGTTGACAGAGAACTTTCATTTTAACATACAAAACAAGAGAACTGCATGTGGGACAGGTTACAGGAGAGTGTACTGTAGTGGAACCAACGTTCCTGCTGCAGCAATAGTGGAGCCTTTATCTGAATCAAGCAGGAGTTCTAATAATGAATGGCATAGCCTCATTTTATCAGGGCCTTACAATTGATTGTATTCATTTATCTGGAATTTATTGTCTTTGATTAAACATGAATTTTACCTGTACTGTAATTAATGTATTAGTGTAATTAATTATGTAATTGACATAATTACTGTAATTATATGGCAGTTGCAGCTGTATACAATACAGTATGATGCATACTGTTATGTTGGTGATAGGAGCCAAGGATGAGACCGAGTGTTGAACTGGACACAGGTTTATTAGTGACGCTCTCACTACACACACGCATCCGTCAGGCAGAGAGGAAGCCAAGAGACCGCCCTCTCCCTCACAGCCCTCTTATACCCCAGGTGGTGGTGGAACCGGAAAGGTGGAGCCACCACTGGTGTCACACAATAACAGGTCCCCCAAAACCCAACACCCCCCCCCTTCAAAAAGGTCCAAAACACATACATACAATTGAGACCCTCCCCAATTTGGAACCTGAATCACGCACTAAGAAAACTAAACAGAAATGCCTAAAAGGGGCCTATCACAGTCACTCAAAACAACTAAAACTAGGGGAGGACAGGTGGACTACCGTCCCACCCCCCACACAGCAAGACGGATTATTCTGCCTTCTATACTAAATAAACAGTCCAACTAAAAGAAAATAACTGCTGTGTTCCTAAAATAATAGAAAACACAAAATAATCCCCCATGAACAGAACTAAATAACATAACAGTTGTCCCCTTTCCATACACATGCATTACACATACTGTCCAACTGTCAGCTTGCCCCAGGAGAGGAACCACCCCCCGGATAATCGTCAGATGATTCCACTCCGGTGCGCCTCCTTTTCTTCAATCCCGGAGACAACCCATGTTCAGGTCCAAACACCTCCCTCTTCTCCCGGGCACACCTCAGCCATCAGATAGCTGGAGGTAGGCATTCCCCCTGACAGCCACCACCTGCATCTTTTCTCCAACGTTTGACCCAAACACTTCTCGACCGGGCCTCCTCCCTGGGTCAGACCACGTCTGTGACCCCCAGAGGGGCCCTACTTGGCTTCCAGTGTCTCTGTTTTGCACATCGTCTCACTGTGCCAGCTGGTCCTGCCCCGCTCACTTTTATTTCCACTGCCGGCGTCGCCATTGTGACCCCCTACTCTCCAGTCCCTTCCAGCCGAAATCCGGGAGTCGAAGGAGCTATCCACTCGGCGCCACCCGCTATCACGGGCTTCCCACCGTGCCGCCCAGTTCCCTCAGCTAGGGTTACTTGGGCACTGGCACCACAACCCTCCCGCGATGGCCCTGGGTGGCATTGGTCCTGCTCATTTTCCAGATTACTAGGCAAAGGCTCGTCCCACACAGCTCCGTTCATTATCCGCGGGACCGGCTGGTCCCACAAACCACAACCCAACCACTCTTCTCCAGTGCTGCTCATGATGGCGAAGCCCAGGCCATAAAATAAATCACATCCCATTATGTTCTCTCCATGTGCAGTCACGATGAACTTCAAGTTGGACACCTCCGCCGACTTGTACCTAGCCGTCAGTTCCACCGATCCCACGGTGGCCAATCTTCCTCCACCATAACCACACAGCGGCACTGAATCACCTCTAACAGGATACTGTGGGGAAAAAACTCCCCACGGTTGCCCAGTTTAACCTGGATCTCACTGCTCCCGTGTCAGTCAAGAATGACACTGTTATCCCGTCCAGCTCCACCATACAGTAGGAACAGCGATTGGTACTTGGGGATACAATGTGAATAACCGTGGGAGTGGGAGGGTCCTCCTTACGTCTCGGATCCCCTCGCTCGAACTTGTGACATGCCCTGGCGAAATGATGCAAGAGTCCGCACTTGCTGCAGCGTTTCCTTCTTGCCGGACACTTCTGGCCTTGTAACAGTGCTTCATGGACCCACAACCCAAACGCCTGGGCGATCCTGGGGCGGATCTCATCCTGACAGTATTAGCGTAGCCTTCATCTTCCACATCATTGTCACTGTCTGGGTCCACTGCCTGTGCCGTCGACTGTGGTTCAAACTGGCGATGTGACACTCTCTCGCCGAGCTCCCATGATAGCTTGTCTGCCGCCTCTAACTGCTGAGCTAACTCGATGGCCTTGGATAACGTCAGCTCGCCCGAGTATGCAAGGAGCTTCAACCTCATAGCCAGGCAGATTGTATGTTCCGCCAACTGGTCGCAGACCACCTCTTCCTCCAACGCTCCAAACTGACAGTCTTTGGCCAGCTGGTGTAGGTTTGCCAGAAAAAGCGGCGAACCACCTTGCCCAAGGGATGGGCGGCTCACCGGGAAGCTCCAAAAATGACCGAATTGACTTAACACCCGTGTCCATACCTGTTATCCTCGTCGCCAAATGTTATGTCGGTGATGGGAGTCAAGGACGAGACAGTGTTGAACTGAACACAGGTTTATTAGTGACGCTCTCACTACACACACGCATCCGTCAGGCAGAGGGGAGGCCAAGAGACTGCCCCTCTCCCTCACAGCCTTCTTATACCACAGGTGTTGGCGGAACCGGAAAGGTGGAACCACCACCCGTGTCACACAATAACAGGTCCCCCAAAACCCAACAGAACACATACACCAAAACTTTGCTTTTATAATGAATTTCTTGAGAGGTTTAGGGTTCACTCTCCCTGCACTGATATTTAATTACATAAGAACGTTAAGCTATGTTTAAAAAAAAAAGATCATTAATATTCTCAAAGATGAGGACAACTTGAAAAGTTCAAAGTTGTTTTTTTCCCCACAAGATTTCCCAAAAGATTGTGCTTGTACAGACATCAACTATTGTCATAACAGTCCTTTTTGACTTATTTTCCAAATGAACAATGTATTTTTTATGATTTTGTGTACTCTGTAGTTTGGGAGTGTTACTGTAAATATCATGTTAATCTTGTGTACATTATATCATAATAGTACAAAAAGTAATGATTGACTGTGTGTGGATAAGCTATAGCATTGTAAACTAACAGCTATTTTCGCTGTAGAAATAGAGAAGGTCTAGAGGACTTCCTGCGGTCAAGACATGTGGCAGAAGAGGATATAAACAGGCTGAAAGGGGATAAGGTAATTTTTCAAGCATTCTTGAATATCCATCCATCCATCTATCTTCGTCCGCTTAATCTTTTTCGGGTCGCGTGGGGGCTGGAGCCTATCCCAGTATCTTTGGGCGAGAGGCAGGGTACACCCTGGACAGATCACCAGTCCATCGTAGGGCCAACAAAGAGAGACAGACAACCATTCACTCTCACAGTCATACCTAAGGACAATTTAGAATCCCCAGTTTTTGATGCCAATTAACCTAACCTGCATGTTTTTGGCCTGTGGGAGGAAACCGGAGAAATCCCAGAGTAAACCCATGCAGACACGGGAAGAACATGCAAACTCCACACAGATCACTGTTGGCTGTGGGCTGAGATCGAACCCAGGATGCCCCGGCCAAGGGTGAGTTGCTGTGCTGCCGCAGTGCTAACCACTCCGCCACCGCGCTGCCCCAGCATTCTTGAATATCCCCTCCCAAATTTGTAACTCATCCAGCCTACATAGAATAAGAATATGTTTGCAAAATACTAGCTTTACCCATATTCACTCTGTTAAAAGCAGTTCAAGTAATCTGGCGTTTTAATTTCTATTTGCAGATTGACAGAGGTGTCTTTTGTATGACAGACGAGGTAAGGGCAAATTATATCTCTTCATATGGAGACCGCTTGGCTGTTCTGTCCTTTTGTAGACAGAAGGAAGAAAATACTGGCCAAAATATTTTAGACAGACTACGCCAAAAGATTACCACAAAACAAATGAAAAGGTCTGGAGCTCTTGGAGAAGCACGTCCTTCCTCCACTGTGCAAAATGCCAGTTTAATGGCTAGACATGAGAGCAACAATGCTACAAAGAGCACTAGTAGAACTGAGGTGGGGTGGCTGCATTTTCAAAATCATGACCTTCATCAGGTTAGGTCCAAGAATGGAGGAGGAACAAGGCATTTGTCACTGGACAAAAACACAACAGTTGAACAGATCATGGAAACAGCAAAGGGTTTGTTTTTTTCCTCAGGGCAGGCCACCAAAGGAGTCTGCCACTGATTTGACTTTTGGCATGTGTGATTTCAAGAAACAGACTATATCGATGGAATCTACAATTGTTGACCTGTATGAGCAGTCCAAATTTAAAATGTTGAGGGTTCACCTTTGCACGAAGGTTCAGGTTCAGGTGTATTCTGTGTGCATTCTGTCTGGGATTCTTCAGAGGAGCGAGCGATGATGGATGCGCAGGTTATGCGTGTGGAGCTAATTGCTTTGACTTACAGCTGCTTTTTGAATTTAAAGATTTGCTGATTTTTCTCAATTTTTGAAAAATATTTTTTTTCTATCAGCTTGAGATTCACAGATTCAGAAGGAGATTTTAACCTTATTTCACATCCTTTAATAACTCCACTTTAATAATAATAATCTAGGCTACTTCTATTTCAAAATAATTTCAATATTGTTTGTCAGAAAATATTCATACCCCTTACTTTTTGTACAATGTATAAAATTTGATTTAAAATGGACAGAACTGTTTTTTGTTGTTTTTTTTTTCCCAAGTGAAATGTGTTTCAGCAGTGGGGCAGTCACATCCTTTAGTCTTCTGGGTTTCTTTGGACTGATAGAACTGGAAGTATCTGGGAACTGCCATCCTTAGCTGACCCCACCCCCCCGACATGTTTCAGCCATTGTATAGTCCTAGACCTGTTTAGAAGCCCTAATCCTGTGTTTTGTTTTGTTTTTCTTGACTGCTTTGAGTCATGAAGCAGAAGTTACTCTGGTTTCAGGTCCATGCACTCTCGTGAGATAGAAACAAGCAAAGGAAATCAACATGATCAATATTTCGAGCAACAAGAAATGCTCTAAAATAACACCAAAGACTGGAAAATACCAATTTAATTGATTTAGAGTTGATTTTACTGAACTGGTGGGCAGAAAGTTCTGATTATCAGCCATTTTAGATGCAACTGTGTAACTGTATTAAAAAAAACCAAATGCACACATATTTATTTTGTCCAAACAATATCAGACTGTCTGATCAACACAACCATTCTACCAATGCGACTGCAGCTCTGACAAGCCCAGGACAAAGCCCAGCACCACAAGCTGAAGAACACTTGAGTCCACTGCAACACTTGGTCACTGATGACGCAACATCCCAGAACCCAGTTCAGGATGCTGAAGTTGAGGTCCAGAGTCCAGTCTACTACAAGCATCCAGATGATCAAAAAATCTTTGGTCCAGCTCTCCATTCTACACCAGATACATCAGGGAATGGAAATACAATGCATTACTTTATCACACATGATGACATTGAATACCACGATGTTGTGCTTGAAGTCCCATTGATGCCAACCAATGACAGTGAAGATTTGGTTGAAGCTGAAGACTCAGGAGTGGTGCATATTGGAAAACAATCTGTAGACGGTGATGATGGCTTTGCATCAACCCTTCCATGGACAGAAAATCATTTGGAGGAAAATGGTGTTGATGCCTTACAGGTAAGTGTTTAAATTATTTGTTATAGCTTGAAGTCAAGTTTTGTCTTTTAGAAATGCACTGAAGTAGTTGAAGGAGGCATCATCTATGCTTTCTCTTTCTATCTCCCTAAATCTAATGCTGCAATTCCACTAACTTGCCAGTTAAAGAATTGTGTTCCTTTTCTTTTTTTCTTGTTTTTGGACCATGACAGTTGTGTTAAAGGACTGAGCCTCACATATTTACGTAATAAATTTATACTTAACATCATGTAATGGTCATAATGCAGATGCTCTTGAATGCATGTATATTGCCATCACAATCTTGGAAAAAATATCATATTATATTCTGGATTTTGAATGTCCTGCAATGTCAACATCAACCCAGCCACTGTTTTAAGTAAAATCCTTCCAAACAGTGATGGTCTGGCAGTTAGACATCAGTTTTAACTGTCAGTCCTTCTACTTTTTAAGGGAGAATTCATTAGAGCTCTCCATAAACCTGCAAAATTTCTAGATAACTTTTCCCACCTGTTAGCCTGACAGATACATTCTAACCTGTACACTGTCATAACAGTATAACCCCCTGTACATCAACATGTGAACTAGAACACACTGGCTCTTCTGTATGAGGAAAAATGCTCCCACCAAAAACTGTAATGTCTTCAGGTTATGCATTATTTTGTATGCTCATCACATTTTGCATGTCTGGTATTTTTTAATGTTTAGGCTCCCAAGATTAATATTAAAGTGGTCAGTGTGCCTGCGGCAGCTGGAATCCTTTTTCTGCCATGCTCTTCTCTTGAGAGACCACAAAACTCTAAAGAGACCAGGTATGCACACATTCACCGAGTTATGATTGTGGAGGGTCACCTGGAAGTCTTCTCTGACAAAAATGTAATCAACATGGAATTAAAGATGGAGCTCAGAAATGAGATGGCCGTTGATGACAGTGGTGTTTCTAGAGAAGTTTACACAGCTTTCTGGGAACGTTTCCTGGAAAACTACGAAGGGGAGAGGAAAGAGTACCAAGACCCAAACCTGATTTTTCAGAGGCCCAATGGTAAGCACTTGGAAGGATTTGGGCAAAGGGACTCATGGACCATAGTATGATTCCTGTAAGACTGTCGAAGCCGTTTGTTTTGGCCTGCATCCACGACATTGATTCAGTTGATACTGCATTGCTTATGTCATCTTTCTCTAACTACTTATCTCATGGCGAGCGGATTACTGTTGACAAGGCAGTTCAGGGCACACTGGATGAGACAGAAAAGGAGGATTTGCTTGACTTATTCTCAGGAATGGGCTCCCATTCCCTCCCTTCTGCGCAAACCTTAAAGGTAGCCATCGAAACAACGGAACACAAAGCTATACTACAAGAACCCAAATACAAAATTGACTGTTTGTCTTGCAGCCTGAGAAATGTACAGCTAAGTCTGCATCATAAAGCTGATGTGCTGTATTTGTATGAGTCCAAAAAACCAACAAACAAGAAGGTAGCTGAAATGCTCCAAGCAGAGTCAGTTGTTCTGTCACAGAAAGAGCAAACAACATTCAGTTACTTGCAGAGATACATCAAGAATGTAGACCAACCCAAGTTGGAAAGTTGTTGTTTTTTTAATCATTTTTTGCACTGGATCCTCTGTGCTATGCACAAACCAGATTAAAGTCACCTTCAGTGCTGAATCTGGCTTTGGAAGAAGGTCTGTTGCTCACACATGTGGTGCTACCATTGATGTTCCCTATACTTACAGCTCCTACACAGACTTCAGAACGGAGTTTGGTAATGTTCTATCTGGGAACTTCCTCTTAATGGATATAATATAAGATCTATGAAAGATATTCATGAAAGAATACAAAATGCATTTACTTAAACATTCCCACCATCTACTATTTTCTAACATTCTCTTTGCGCTATTACTACAGCTCTGGAAAAAAACAAGAGACCACTACGAAATCTTTCCTAAATTATCATCTCTACATGTATGGCAGCCATTCAGTTTGAGTGTCTGTTGAATTCCAGCACAAGTCTACTTAAGGAGGTTCTGATGAGGTGATCATCTACGTAAGTATGGTAAGATACCTGAAAGTGGTGAATAAAAATTGGTTATATAAAAAAGTTACAAATACAGATTGGAGTTCTTCCTAAGTAAAAACAAGTATGGTAGTGTTTAAGAATGAACATGAAACTGTTTTTGTTTTTCCATTGATTGATTAAAAACTACATCTAAAAGAAACATCTTTTTTGTTATTTTGTCCAGTTGACATTTTCTGGAAATAAATGCTGTAAATGATGATAGTTTGACTTGGAATATGGATGAGTTATTTTCAGTAGGTTACAGAACAAAACCAAATTGTTCATTTTATTCAAACGCATGCGTATAAATAACCAGACAGATAAAGTGATAATTTTGCAGTGATCTCTTTGGGCTCTTAATGTACAACAAGTAAAGTTAGGGTCAACCAACTTGCTACACAGATTCACCTTAACACCCTGACCTCTGACTACGGGATTGGATTTAAAAGGTCAATGTTAATATTCCCTTTACACTATTGATCATCATCGACAGTCCATCGCTTTCGATGCTGACTGAATGGTGTAATCACAGTGTGCATGCGCGCTCATGTGCAGCTAGACCAGTTTTGGAGCGGCAAGGCCTCCCGCACCGTCTGCACTGAAAGACCGACTGGCTCAGGGTGATGTGTCTTCTATCATGTGCAGCCTGGTAGTCTCGCATGCACTTGTTTTCTATCACAGTGATGTTCTTCTTGACTATGCTGTGCAAGGCTTGTCTTCACTCTGCTTGTTCTTCCCAAGCTTTGGGATCAATATCGCTGTTTTTCATGCAACGCATCAGCACGTCTTTGTATCACAGCTTGTGGCCACGTTTTTTTATGCCTACCAGAGGACAGCTCTCCATAGAAGGACAGCAAGCTAGGGTCATCAAACCTGGTACACAGGTTCACCCTGAGACCCTGACCTCTTGGTGATGTTGATCTCAGCACCCTTCAACTTTCCCATTGCTTCTGCACAGGTTCTAATATTACTGACAAACCAGTCAAGATAGAGTTCATTGAAACATCAGGTACCTCTAGGGTACCATAATTACACAGATATCCACACTGATTTTTATAACATACTCACAATCTCTGTCTGGGTGACGGATGTTGTCTAGTTTAGCTACTGTGAATTGTGAGAGAACTTGAGGCCCTTTTCCACTAGTCTCACTTGGCCCTACACCGCACCACTCAGCCCACTTTAGGCGCTTTTCTACTAGCCCCAGCACCGGTTAAGCAGGTACTTTTTTCGTACCTGATCCAGGGCAGGGTCTAACCGGGCCGAGTAGGGCTGAGTATGGCTGTGATATGACTTTAAGAGACCGGTCGCCGCTGATTGGTCAGGTTGTAACGTCATGAAAGCGACTTTTTCTGCTGAATTTACTCCAAGACCGCCATTTGTAATTGTTCAGCAGTGAACACAGTGCGCCCCTTTAATACGGTATATTATATTAATATACTGTATAATATACTTATATAATAATATACTCCTAATATTATATATTAGGAGGTGCGCAATTTTCTTTCTATATTAGGCAACGATCGCATCCAACGCGAGTTGGACGGATCTACTTGAAATGCAGGTGTCCGAGCAGATGGCTTCTCAAGGGCATATCCGTACTGCCAAACAGTGTTGGGAGAAGCTGAAAAAGCTGAAAAGCGATTACCGAGCAGTGAAGGACCACAATGCTCCAAGTTCAGCGGATGGAAGGAGTGGAAGTGGTTCGCTGAGAGACATTGGGCTCCACATGGTCACGGTCACGGCCCTTGGAAACCGTGGATGGTGAGTGTTTATTTGATATTGCGCATCTGTTCGCCACTTGATCCGTTCTATGCCAAGCTCACTGTTTTTAAGAAATAGGAAGGTTGTTAGATTGTGGGTAATGGTTGTTACTGAGGCTCGCGTATTGTTTTGCAGCCAACTGCAGATTCACGCTTGCTTTGTGTTAAGTATTAGCGCGAACAAAACGCTGAATTACGCTTATTGTATTCTGGTTAAAAACTTGAGAGTGTTGTGTACATGTTGCACTTTGGTGTTAAGTTTTAAATTGCGTGCATTTTCTTTCTAGAATCGCATTTCATATCACAGGGGTCCACCTCAGTGGAGATGACTGACACAGCGGACTCTCCTGGCGCTGCGTCTGCGTGTGCGTCTGGCTGAGCGCCAGCTGGATCAGCTCCACATCACCAGCTCCATCTGGATCACGTTCAAGTGCCGATAAGGCACAATAACCACGATTTTTTTTTTTTGGTTGAAACAGGTCCAGCAGCGGAAACCAGGGTCGAAAATCCATCCATCCATCCATCTTCTACCGCTTAATCCTTTACAGGTTGCGGTGGGGCTGGAGCCTAACAAGTTATGTACCAAATTGATTAATGCAATTTCCTGTAGCTGCATATTAATTAATTGAAAATGTCTTTTTAAATGTACAAAAAGGTTATTCTTTGGTCTTCACTTATCGGTGTTCCACAACCATTTTTAGGTGTGGTGATTGAAGTGCTGTTGTAACTCCTGTTTTATAAAAACAACTAAAGCTCATGAACTGCCGTTGAAATCAACATGCTTCATTGAAATGCTTTGCGTCAGCTGACTGTATTAACCCATTCAGATTTCTGCGGCCACACTACAAGCAACTAGTTTAAACATTATCCATCCATATTCTTAATCTTAATCCTTTTTAGTTTTGCAGGGGGGCTGCAGCCGAAGACAGCACCCTGCGTGTTGCAAAATCTGCTCTACTGAGGGGCAGCAACATGACAGTTCAGCTTATATACAGCAATGAAGCATAATATAATAGTGACATTCCACCACAGACTTTCACCTGTGTAATTCCATAATATATGTAGTGATCCAGCTTTAACGACCATGCCTTTCTGTCTTTCCATCTAGGCAAGACGAAAACAGACAACTCCCATCGCTGACCTTACATCAGCGATGGTCAACATGCATGACGAAGAGATGCGGCTCTTGGAACGGCAACATGACCAGCGGCAAGAATCAGGAGTACATGCAGCATTTGCGACAGGTGGCTGCAGATGTGCGGGCAGATGCGCATGAAGCCTTGGAGCAGGACGCTGTGTTACGAAGGGAAGAGCTCGCAGAGATGTCATCGCCCAGTCTGTTTTTTTGTTTGTAAATTTTGCTTCTGGAATAAAATTGTATTGTTTGCATCAAAAGTCTGGTTTATCTGTTATGACACCGTATGAGAAAAGCCAATAATTACATACACATTCCATTCTCTGTTCACTCCACATGCTGCTGTTCATCAGGTCAGGTGTATAGCCTTTTAATGGTAATTTAATTTTTAACAACACAACGAAACGTAATGTCTTGGTAGGTTTTTTTTTTATTTTAAACAAATTTGCAGTGCTGAATCCATTTCTCTTGAACGGGTACATTTTTTAGGTTATAAGCAGTTGTACAGGTGTGCTTGAACTTGTAGACACTGCTAAAGGTAAGTACATGTAAGTTGAATGTTGCATCACCAGTCAAAATTTAATAAATTAAGAAGGAATCTAGCAAAAATTTGGCACTAATAACAGTAGACAGATTGGACAAGGATACACAACTGTGTTTTTGTTGCACACAACTGTTGTTACCAACAAGTGCAAAATTTATATTTCCTTTTCCCAAAAATTAAAAATCAATTTGTAAGTAAAAGTGGGAGACCTTTACATGGGAAAATATGACATGTATCAGCACATGATTTATAGTTCAATTTGCATTTCCACCTAAGCAAAAGTGGCTTGTCGAGCTGGATTTTTGTGAAGATGGCCTGTGCGGTGTTTCTGCATGTAATTACATACCTGTCAAGTGATACGGTTTCGCCGTATTTTAATACGGGGAAAATGCAATTTTAGCAAATACGGGCGTATTGCCATTTCTGTACGCTAAAGAGAAAAATATACGGGAAAAAAATTTGAGAGTGTGGGGAGGAACACGTGTGTGACCCCCACAGCGTACGGGGCTGTCAGAGCGCTCAGCGTGAGCAATTATCACAACAGAAGTGTGGACTCATCATTAGGCTGATGGCTTCGCACCTTCTTAACAGATAAGCGTTATGAACAAGAGGACAGGTAGATGGACCATGCACAACATTTTATTTACAAAAAACATTTTTGAAATATGTATGCACATAAATGTGGACAAAATAGACAAGTATTGCATGTTATATTGTAACGTGCAGCTCAACATGGCGACGTCTCACCGGCAGGTTTGAACTCACGCCTCCCGCTCCGGAGTCCTGCACTCTACCTGTGTCGCCAATAGGGTCAACCCACTTGTCAAGCCAAGTAGGGTGCTTATATTGAGTTCACTACAATATCACCACCCTGCTCCTCTGCTCTCTGTGCCGCTGCCACCACTGGTTCATCTACTGCATCATCCAATGTAGTGTCAAACGTCTCTCCATGACTCTCACACAGATTGTGCAGAGCACAACAAGTCAGCATCATAGATTTAACCAGTTTCATGTCACAGTCATTCCTCCTTCCTTCCCTCCTCGTCATCAGCCATGTTTGTTGTGGAGGATTCAGTCGCGTGTGTTTCACGTCACGAGGGTGTGGCGCCGCCTGCTGTTCAACAAATCCCACCCACAGCAGGTGTGCCAGCAGGTGCGCCAGCAGTAGTTGAAAAGCAACTGAGGCTGAACCGAACCGAAGTGAGTAGAGCCGGGTTTTCAAACCGGGGCTGAGTGGGGCTAGTGGAAAAGCGCCTTTGGTGTGACAGTTGTCACAAATTTTCTGAGACAGCCATTTTAATTCAGTTTTGTGAAGATGCGTTTTACAGAAACCACAGTGTTTATTACTTCAGGAATTTGTACGATAGGAGTAGCCCAGTTTGGAAAAACGTGTCCACTAAGCATACAGTATTTATTTCTGCTCTGACCATCTGTTTTCTGTTTATTTTCTATGTAATCCAGCATTTAATGTGCTCAGTGCCCTCGGTGCAAAAACACACACAGCGGTGAGTGTTTTTTGTCACTGCACCCACAGCTCTGAAAATTGAAAAAAGTTGACGTTTTGGAGCCCCGACAGTGCTCAAGCAGCGCACGTCTGTAATCAGCTGATCAAAATCAGACTAAAAGGATGCCATAACATTTAACAGCAAAAGCTTGAATTATGTATTTTTTTGTTACCAGTTTGATTAAATCTTTCCACAGGTCATGTCATTTTGCCCTTAGTGTTTTTGTCATATTAAATGACATGATTTCTAGAATTTTTGAGAGGTCAGTGCATTAATATAAGCAAATGTGTGAAACTGCAGTGCCTTTCAAGTTTGCTTTACACACAATAGTATTGATGCACTATTACATTTTGAGCCAATACTGATGTTAAGAAATATAAAACAGCCAATACTGATTGTTTTATTTTTAGTAGTATTCTTTTTTCATCCATTCCATCTTAATTAACAGGGAGTCAAATAAATATGCATTAAAAACTGCACTGAAATACTTCTTAAAAGTCCATTCCCAGATGTTTTTCTGTATTTGCAGCTGTAGTCTACTGTTATGTTTCAATACAAAATAAATGCCACACAACTGGTATACACCTGAAAAATGCTGATCGTTGCCAGTATCTTATTTGCTGATAGCCAGTATCAGTCTGTAGGGTGAATATTGGCATTTACCCGTGTTAGGCCAATCTAGCTGTACTTCCACTACAAATTAGTGATATCCCAGCATTTTTGTGTGTGTCTCTTTTTCTTAGAAAGGTTTAGCTTTTTCAGCAAGGTCATCAGTTATGTTCTTACACACCAGCCAGTTGCTAAATAACTGTAATTGCATAGCCGGTACTTTGCTGTTTCCAGCCAATTCATGTTCTTACTTATAGTGACACTGGAAATTTGAAGAAAAAAAAATCTATTTTTTATTTGGTTTAGAGGAAGAGGTGGCTAGAAATTGGTTCAATTTACTCAGCTACATTTACTCAAGCTTTTTTCTTTTCTTTAAACAAAAACACTTGGTCACAGTCTTTAAGTTACTTTTGTTATTGATTTGAATTGACTTCCGTTTTTTTTTTTTGTAACTTAGATTTTTATTCATTTTTCATCATATATAATGCATTCAGATCACATTCTACATTTAAAAAACAAAGGGGTTAGGGTAGGGAAAAATAAAAAAAAATAAACAAAATAAAAATAAAAAATAAAAAAAAATAAAAAATAAAAGGGGGGGGGGACAAATGTTGGAGCATCAAGTTTTTAGTTTCCATCTCTTAATTCTTCTGGTTTTTTCAGTGTCTTTGGTTATTCTTTCAATTTCTGCCTCGTTGTTGCACTTTGTAGTGTGTCCATTTCCGCCATTTTTTCTCCCATATTCCTTCTTGCATTCTTCGTCGATATGTTAGTTTTTCCATCATACGTATGTCCTCAACAATGTCAGTCCATTGTTCTTGGTCAGGAAGAACTTCTGATCGCCATTTTTTTGTGATAGTTTTTTTACATGCAATCAACAAGATTTTAACTAGATATCTGTCCTCAGCCTGTATAACACTGTCTTTTTTAAGATCACATAAGTACATCAGGTTACAGTTCATTGGTATATTATATCCTAATATCCTCTGTATTGTCACATGCATAGATTTCCAAAATGATGATATTTTGTAGCATTTCCAAAACATATGTGAGTGGTCTGCATTTTGAGCCCCACATCCCCTCCAGCATAAAGATTGGGTATTTGTATATTTTCCTTGAATCTGTGGTGTAATGAAAAAGCGAATCAGGTTTTTCCATCCAAATTCCCTCCATGCCCTTGAATTTGTTGATGTGTGTTGTGTTTTCCATATTTCCTGCCAGCTTTCTTCTGTTATGTTTAAATTGAGCTCTTTCTCCCATTTCTCCTTTATATAGTTACTTGTATGATTGTTTGTCATAAGTTTCTGATATAGTTTTGAAATAATTCTTATTTTATTTCCTGTATATGAGCTTAAAATAAGTTGTATAATCTCGTTCACATCTGTTTGGAGGTTATGCCTAATCTTCTTCATATAGTAATCTCTCATCTGCAGATATCTGAAAAATTCCGATCTTTCTAATTTAAATTTTCTCCTGATATTTACAAAGCTCCCGAGATCTTTTTTTCCGATATTGCCCCATGCTGTGATTCCCTTGTTCACCAGATTTTTGTATCCCCTATCTTGTTTTGCCGGTTCAAACTGACTGTCAAATGCTACCCATTTCAATAGTTTTATGTCTTCCCTTATATTATATTTTTGTACTATTTTATACCACAGTTCTAAAGTAAATTTAGTGATTGGGTCTATTTGTTTGATTTGCTTATATGCATCTTTATCCCCTATTATGCTTTGTACTGGGAGTCCCTCAATTTCCTTTTCCATTTCTTTCCATTTTGCCTCATATCCCTCGTCGCACCAACATATGATATATCTTATTTGTGCTGAGTAGTAATATTCCTTTAGACTCGGTAGGCCCATGCCTCCTTTCTCTTTTGGTAATTGGAGGGTTTTATATTTCACTCTTGGTTTTTTACCTCCCCAAACAAATCTCGATATCATCCTGTCCCACTTTGAGAATTGGGCATCTGGAATCTCTGTTGGTATAGCCTGGAAGAGGTAAAGTAATCTAGGTTGTATGCTGATTTTGACTGTCTCAATTTTTGAATTCAGATCCATATTTAAGATTGACCATCTATCAATATCTTTTTTTATTTCTTGTTCCAACCTATCATAGTTTGCTTTATATATTTTGCTTAGGTCTTTAGGTATGTTCACTCCAAGGTATTTTATTTCTTTTTGCTTCCAGTTTAGTTTGATCTTATCAGTTATCTGGTTTAGAGGGTTATAGTGGAATGTCAGTACTTGTGTTTTTGTTATGTTTATCTTGTATCCTGATAATTTTCCAAAATTTTCTATCAAGTTCATCATTTCCATTATTGATTTATCTGGTTGTTCAAGGTAAACTATAATATCGTCTGCAAATAGCCCAATCTTGTGTTCCGCCCCCTTTATTGTTACACCTTTTAATTTCTTATTTTGTCCTATGGCTTGAGCCAATGGTTCTATGAACAGAGCAAACAAGGTGGGTGATAAGCAGCATCCCTGCCTAGTTGATCTTTGTATATTTACTTTGTCTGTTAAGCTACCGTTTATCTTGATTCTTGCCACAGGTTCTTGATATAGCGTCCTTATGCATTGTACTGATTTTTCGTTAAATCCAAAGCGCTCCAGTACACTATATAGGAATTTCCAGTTAACCCTGTCAAATGCTTTTTCTGCGTCTAAACTCATTATTACTGCGCTTTTCTTTTCTTTATGTATTTGGTTAATTATATGTATTGTTCTCCTGATATTGTCATGTGTTTGGCGTCCCTCTATGAATCCAGTTTGATCATCTTCTATCAATTCCGTCAAGAATGTCTTTATTCGTTTACATATAATTGTTGTGTATATTTTATAATCTACATTTAATAAAGAGATTGGTCTATAGTTTCCGCATTGTTCTTTATCTTTCCCTGGTTTTAAAATAACTGAAATGATTGCTTCGTTCCATGTTGGAGGTATTTTGTTGTTGTTCAGCGTCCAATTAAATGACTTTAGGAGTTGTGGCATGAGTTCTTCTATAAACAGTTTATAAAACTCAGATGGGTATCCATCACTACCTGGTGATTTACCATTTTTAAGTGACTTAATCACATCTCTGATCTCTTGTGTTGTTATTTCTGCTGTTAGTTTTTCATTTTGTTGATTTCCTATTGATGGCAAGTCCAATGTGTCTAGAAATTTTTTGATATCTTTAGTATTTGTTTCTTCAGGTTGCGAGTATAGTTCTTGGTAGAAATTATGGAAAATTTCTTCGATGTTTTCTGGGTTAACTGTGGTTTTATTTGTGGTGGGGTCTTTAATCTTGTATACATTATTCATTGTTTGTTGTTTTCTTAACCGTTTTGCCAGCAGTTTGGTGGCTTTTGGCCCCGTTTCATAATATTTTTGCTTTAGATATCTATTTTTCCTTTCAATTTCATCCATTTGTGTTTCTTTTATCTTTGTTTTTTCTTCTTTAATTTCTTGATATATTTTTGGATCATTTGTGCTTTGATGTTTACGTTCTAATTCCCTTAGTCTCTCACATCTTTGTTCATACGCTTCCAGCTTAGTCTTATTTGCTTTTCCTGTTTCAACAATTAATTTACCCCTTAACACGGCTTTTAGTGCGTCCCATAGTATTGTTGGGTCCACTTCTTCATTGTCATTCTCTTGGATATATTCGTTTATGTTTATTTTTATTCTTTCTTTCATTTTCTCATCATTTAACAGTCCTATGTTAAGTTTCCATGTTGTTTGTCGTTTTCTATTGTTTAAATATATTTCCATGTATAT
Organism: Pholidichthys leucotaenia; assembly: GCA_020510985.1. Classification (NCBI taxonomy): domain Eukaryota; kingdom Metazoa; phylum Chordata; class Actinopteri; order Cichliformes; family Pholidichthyidae; genus Pholidichthys; species Pholidichthys leucotaenia. Next base: position 32,888,774 of record CM035844.1, read on the forward strand.
AGGATTATGATCTGATATTTCTGCCCCTCCAATCCAACAATTTCTCACCCTGTGTCTGTCACCTTCATTCATAAGGAAGTAATCTATTCTAGAGTGTACTTTATGGGCTGCTGAATAATGTGTATAGTCTTTTTCGAGTGGGTGTAGGTCCCTCCATATGTCTACCATACCCATTTCTGCCAGTGAGGTTCTTATGAACTTTGTTACATGTTTTTTTGTCTTCTTAACACTTGTTGTGTCAACTTCATGATCCATGACAGCATTTAAGTCTCCTCCACAAATTAGGACTCCTTCACTGTGTGTTGCTATGAGATCAAACAGATGTTGAAAAAAACCCTTGTCACTTTCTGGTGGGGCATAGATGTTCACTAATGTGATCTGCATACCATCTATTCTTCCCTTTATTATTACATATCTGCCTTCTTTATCCTGGATTTCCTGTTCACTTTCAAATTGTATTTTGTTTGAGATTAGTATCATAACCCCCCTTTTTGCTCCTCCCTTAAATGAACTGTAGTAGGAGTTCTTATAGCCAAATCTCTTTAGTTTCACATGTTCTGCCTTGCTCAAATGTGTCTCTTGCATAAATATAATTTCAGCTTTTTCCTTCTTGAATTTTCTTATTATTCTTTCCCTTTTAACAGGTGAGTTCAGACCATTCACGTTTAGTGTCATTATCTTAAGATTTTTACCCATATTCATGTTTTTCCATTTTTTTAACTTGTGCTCCTAGCCCCTTTAACAACAAAAATAACACATATTTATATAAAAACACATTAAAAAAAACTCGACCTCCGTACTTTGGGCCTTTCTTCTGCCCACTGGTCCCTGTTGGTGGGTGGGGGGTTTGTCTTCACAGAGTGAAGGGCCCTCCCTAGACTTCTAATTACTATCAAAGTAATAGTCATAAGTCTAGAAATGTCCAACAAATATCACTTAAACCTCTCCTAGCCGTCTGTTTCTCTTTTACCTTGTCTTCTTGGCCTTCATTTCTTCTGTGCCTTTCTTAATCTTTGTTATGATCTAGGCTTTCAGTTGAAAGCCTTGTAGCTTGTCCTGGGCCCGCTGCTCTACGTCTCTCCCCCTTCTTCCGCCGTTCACTCGTCTCCACTCCGTCTGTCGTGGTGCGTTCAGGGCCGCCGCTGCTCCAGCCGTCTCCTTCGGCACGCTCACCTCAAGGCCCCGCTCCATCATATCCCGCGCTGCCTCTTCGGCCGTGTTGTAGGTTCTTGTGCCTTCCTCCCAATGAATCCTCATTTTCGTTAGCGGCGTTTGGAATCTAATTTTTTTCTCTTTCAGCGTTTTTTAATATTGGCATATTTCTTCCGCTGCTGCACGATTTCTGTCGGGTAGTCATGGTCAAAAAATACCTGTTTGTCGCCGATTCGTATCTTTTTTTTCCATGCTTGCGTCAGGATTCTTTCCTTTATGTCATATTTCACAAAGTTTACCACAACTGACCTGGGTGGAGAGTTTGTTTTCGGGTTCTGTGCCGGTGTTCTGTGCGCCCGTTGAATCTGCAGATCCGTTTCTCCGGGTATTTCCAGTTCTTTTTTTAAGAACTGATCCATGAATTTTGTCATCGAGTTGCCTTCAATGCCCTCCGGAATTCCAAAGATGCGCATATTGCTTCGTCGGGATCTGCTCTCCAAGTCGTTTATTTTCTCCTGCATCCTCTGCGTTTGCGTCGTCAGGGTCTGTAGTTGTTCGTTTGCCTCGCTTTTCCAATCTTCTAGTTCCGAAATTCGGGTCTGCGCTTCTGTCATACACGCCCGCTGGGAGCGCAGCTCCTCCATGTTTTCCGTTAATTTACGCTCCATTTCTCTTCGGAGGTCCATGATCCATCCATCCATCCATCTTCTACCGCTTTTCCGGAGGTCCGGGTCGCGGAGGCAGCAGTTCAAGCAGAGAAGCCCAGACTTCCCTCTCCCCAGCCACCTGCTCCAGCTCTTCAGAGGGGATACCAAGGCGTTCCCAGACTAGCTGGGAGACATAGTCTCTCCACCGAGTCCTGGGTCTGCCCCGGGGTCTCCTCCCAGTGGGACGTGCCTGAAACACCTCAAGTGGGAGGCGTCCAGGAGGCATCCTAATCAGATGCCCATACCACCTCAACTGACTCCTTTCAATGTGGAGGAGCAGCGGTTCTACTCTGAGCCTCTCCCGGATGACTGAGCTCCTCACCCTATCTCTGAGGGTGAGTCCAGCAATCCTACGGAGAAAGCTCATTTCAGCCGCTTGTATCCGCGATCTCGTTCTTTCGGTCATTACCCAAAGCTCGTGACCATAGGTGAGAGTAGGAACGTAGATTGACTGGTAAATCGACAGCTTTGCCTTAGAACTAAGCTCCCTCTTCACCACAACAGACCGGTACAACGTCCACATCACTGCAGATGCTGCTCCAATCCGTCTGTCGATCTCTCGCTCCATTTTCCCCTCACTCGTGAACAAGACCCCAAGATACTTAAACTCCTCCACTTGGGGCAGGAGCCTGTCCCCAACCCGGAGAGGACAATCCACCTTTTTCCGGCTGAGGACCATGGACTCGGACTTGGAGGTGCTGATTCTCATCCCAGCCGCTTCACACTCAGCGGCAAACCGTCCCAGCAAGAGCTGTAGGTCATTGCTGGATGAAGCCAACAGGACAACATCATCTGCAAACAACAGAGATGAGATCCTGTGGTCACCAAGCATGACACCCTCCATTCCCTGGCTGCGCCTAGAAATCCTGTCCATAAAAATTATGAACAGGACCGGTGACAAAGGGCAGCCCTGGCGGAGTCCAACTCTCACTGGGAATGACTCCGACCGAGTGTTGGCAATGCGAACTAAACTCTCACAACGGTCGTACAGAGACCGAATAGCTCGTAACAACAAGCCCGATACCCCATACTCCCGAAGCACCCCCCACAAAAATCCACGAGGGACGCGGTCAAATGCCTTCTCCAAGTCCACAAAACACATGTAAACTGGTTGGGCAAACTCCCACGAACCCTCAAGAATTCTCGAGAGGGTAAAGAGCTGGTCCGATGTGCCACGGCCAGGACGAAAACCACATTGCTCCTCCTGAATCCGAGGTTCCACCAACGGCCGGACTCTCCTCTCCAGTACCTTGGCATAGACCTTCCCAGGGAGGCTGAGGAGTGTGATCCCTCTAAAGTTGGAGCACACCCTCCGGTCCCCTTTTTTGAAGAGAGGAACCACCACCCCGGTTTGCCATGCCAAAGGCACTGCCCCCGACCTCCACGCAATGTTGCAGAGGCGTGTCAACCATGACAACCCAACAACATCCAGGGCCTTGAGGTACTCGGGGCGAATCTCGTCCACCCCCGGGGCCCGGCCACCAAGGAGATTTTTAACCACCTTGGCGACCTCAGCCCCTGTGATAGGCGAGTCATCCCCCTCGTCCCCAAACCCTGCTTCCTCTGTGGAAGGCGTATCAGTGGGATTGAGGAGATCCTCAAAGTATTCCTTCCACCGCCCGACGATATCCCCAGTTGAAGTCAACAGTGTCCCATCCGCACCATACACAGTGTGGACGGGGAGCTGCTTTCCCCTCCTGAGCCGCCGAACAGTTTGCCAGAATCTCTTTGAAGCCGACCGAAAGTCTTGTTCCATGGCCTCACCGAACTCCTCCCATACCCGGGTTTTTGCTTCAGCAACCACCCGAGCTGCACTCCGCTTGGCCTGCCGGTACACCTCAGCTGCTTCGGGAGTCCCACAAGCCAACCAAGCTTGATAGGACTCCTTCTTCAGCTTAATGGCCCCCCTCACCACTGGTGTCCACCACTTGGTTCGGGGGTTGCCACCACGAGATGCACCGACCACCTTGCGGCCGCAGCTCTGGGCTGCCGCTTCAACAACAGAGGTGGAGAACATGGCCCATTCAGACTCCATGTCTCCAGACTCCCTCGGAATGTGGTTGAAGTTCTTCCGGAGGTGGGAGTTGAAGACCTCCCGGACAGGGGCCTCAGCCAGACGCTCCCAGCACACCCTCACTATACGTTTGGGTCTACCAGGTCTGAATGGCTTCCTCCCCTGCCATCGGATCCAACTCACCACCAGGTGGTGATCAGTTGACAGCTCTGCACCTCTCTTTACTCGGGTGTCCAAGACATACGGTCGCAGGTCTGATGATACGATAACAAAATCGATCATCGACCTGCGGCCTAGGGTGTCCTGGTGCCAGGTGCACATATGGACACCCTTATGCTTGAACATGGTGTTCGTTATAGACAGACTGTGGTTAGCACAGAAGTCCAATAACTGAACACCACTCGGGTTCAGATCGGGCAGGCCGTTCCTCCCAATCACCCCCCTCCAGGTTTCACTGTCGTTGCCCACATGCGCATTGAAGTCCCCCAGTAGGACAATGGAGTCTCCAGGAGGAGCACCCTCCAGCACCCCAGTCACAGACTCCAAAAAGGGTGGGTACTCTGAAACATCATTTGGTGCATAGGCACAAATGATGGTCAGGACCCGTTTCCCAACCCGAAGGCGCAGGGAAGCAACCCTTTCGTCCACCGGGGAAAACTCCAATATAGAGGCAGCAAGGTGGGGCGATACAAGAATACCTACCCCTGCTCGTCGCCTCTCGCCCGGGGCAACTCCAGAAAAGGCCAAGCTCCAGCCCCTCTCCAGGAGACTGGTTCCGGAACCGGAGCTGTGTGTTGAGGTGAGGCCGACTATATCTAGCCGGTATCGCTCAATCTCGTACACCAGCTCAGGCTCCTTCCCCACCAGAGAGGTGACATTCCACGTACCAAAAGCCAGTTTAGAAAGCTTGGGATCAGTCCGCCAAGGTCTCCGCCTTTGACTGCCACCTAATCCACATAGCACCGGACTTCCATGATCCCTCCTGCAGGTGGTGAACCTACTGGAGGGCGGACCCATGTAACTCCTTCGGGCTGAGCCCGGCCGGGTCCCATGGGTGGAAACCCGGCCACCAGACGCTAGCCTTCGAGCCCCTCCCCCAGGCCTGGCTCCAGGGTGGGGCCCCGGTAACCCCATACCGGGCGGGGTACACTGAATCCTTGATATACAATTTATCATGAGAGTCTGTTGGATCGTTCTTCGTCTGGCCCTTCACCCAGGACCAGTTTGTCTTGGGAGACCCTATCAGAGGCAAATTGCCCCGGACAACATAGCTCCTGGGATCACTGGGGCACGCAAACCCCCCCACCACGATAAGGTGACGATCCATGAGGGGGGAGGTCCATGATTTCCTCCTTAATTTCTTTTTTCAGTTCCTCCTTAAGAGCCGCTAAATCCTGTTGTAGCTGTCGCTTGAATTCTCTCAACTCTTCACCCAAACTGGCGATGCCAGCGTTCATGTTGTCGAGTCTGGCGTCCTCCATTTTCACTGCTGTGGACATCTCGTTTTTTTGGGCTTTGCGTACAGCGGTTTTTCCTGCGTTGTTGGAGAGGAATTCTTCAATTTTACCCTGTTTTTGTCCTTGTGCCCGGTTCCTTCGTGTTTTCATCCCTTAGTTTATTGATTCGTTTATGTCGAGTTGGCCATTTACCGATGATTTTTAATCCGGCTAGGGAGAGCTCTTTGTTTAAGTGTTATGTCTCTCCGCCATCTTCCCGGAAGAATTGACTTCCGTTTTTAAATGTAGTTCAGTTGTGTTAAAATATCAACAGAGCTGCGTTATAGAAGCAATGCTGTATAGTGTCTGCATGCAGTACAGGAAAATGTTTAAACACTAAGTTTTTTTTTTTTCTCACAACGCAGAAGTAGAATTCACAAATTTGTCTTTGCCCAGCAGTTGCATAGTTACATGTTACACGGTTAGGTGTGAATACGCTGCATTGAGAGCAACTGTTTATGAAGTTGTTCAAACGTTAATAAATTTACTGGTGCATCTGACTGCATCTGTACTCATTTTTTAGGAATTTATTTTACTGAAACCATTGTTCTTCTTTTGTCTCAGTAAATAGATATTACTATCAGTTTCTATATGATATGAATTGGATTATATTAGTAGGAATATGTTTACAGATTGCTGTATTTTCTTCAAACAAACATAATGGTTTAAGTATTCAAAAGGTAAAGTCATCTTTTTAGTAGACACTTTATTACTCTGAGATGGGTAGTAATGAGTTACTACATGCTATCAAGTCACTATCAAGATTATACTTTAGAGTGAAATTTTATTGCAGGATACATTTTAATATTTTTAATACTGACCTTTAAAAAGTATGTACATTTTATTCAGTAATAAGTAAACTCTCAGGGTTTAGATAATATTTAACACACCGGATAAAATACCTTTATTCAAAGTTTTAAAAAATTTCTACAACGTTGAAAAAGTTCAAGAATTTCTTAATTTTAAATTCAATATATTTCTTGGGGAAATGGTATTTAATGTGTAGCTATACTATAATAAAATTAATGTTGCACTTATTTTTCAGACTGACAATTTGGTGTCCTAGTTTTAAGACCAAATTATATATGGACATAGTCCCTGTGTCTGACAATTTAAAGCAATGCAGAGGGTTTTAACATCTAAAATTTCAGTGTTCCACCTGTGGAATGTTTCACATTGGCTGGAAACTGGCTGGAATGCTAAGGAGTTTTAAATATGCATTTATCTAATGACCAGCAGACAGCAGCAAGTGTTGTTTTATCTCAAACAGGCCTTAAAACAGCAACAAGCTCCGACAAAGCTAGTGCTAAGTAACTGCTAGCTATGCTAACAACTAACACTAGTGGAAATACTCTTATCTGAACACCCACGGCTGGATTTCAATCACGGGTCTGCATCTGCACTTGTTTGTGACTCAGCAAGAATTAAACCGACTGATTGCAAGATATGTCGTTACAGAATGAAGACGTGATATCAGTCACTTTCCATCAAACAGCTGGACTGTGATCCACTGATGTTGAACGCATTTACCTGCTACCTGGATAAAGATTATTCAAAACTGGATTCTGATTGTAGGGAACTCGAAATGAAGAGACTGAATGATTTTCAGTATTGGTTTATTCCATCTCAAGTCCTACAGCTCCTCTCTCAGTCAGGGAATGAAGAGGGCGAGCTGAGATAAATCACATACCTTTATACTGTTACAACAGACACAAGTCACATTCACATCAAACACAGAATTCCATTCATAACTAATCCTCCTATTGTCCTCTCGGCTTCTCTGTCCGACCCTAGGAGTCAGACAGTCTCTTCGGGTTCACTCTCGGATCTTCTCACTTCTCCTCTAGTCTGCAGGGGGTCCAGACTCAATGTCCATTTGGGGCGTGATGTCAATACACACTGTGAGCTCAAAGTTCCCTCATGTCTGGGTCTCTGCCAAGGAATATGTGAGCTACATAATGTTACACCACATCACTCCCCCCGAAACGCCCAAGAACGGACATACACCAACCTTAAGTCAATAATGGACAGTCATACACACTATGTCAAGAAAGGACACACACACACCACCCTCATGTCCATAATGGGCAGTCATAGACATTACACCCTTACATCACCCCCCCTCTTGCAGGATCTACAGCACAATTTACACGGGTTGATCAAAATACACATCACTCTGCCCGTTGCTTAGGCTTCAATCTCCTCCCGAATCTGCTGAACGCAGGCTTCGCAGCCTGTGTTGTGCCTTCCTGCGGTGCGCCTGTGGAATGAGGGGGAGAAGGGTTATTTACCCCCTGCTAGGGGACTAGGGGCTGTCCCTTGGGAGGCCTGCTGCGTCGAGGCGCCCCCGCCGGCCGTACAGGTTCGTCACGTAACACAAAAGCAGGCTTTAATCTGTCAACTCTGATTGTCTCTTTCCTGCCCCCCAAGTCCAGTATAAAATATTTCTCCCCGGTTTCCAGCACTGGGAACGGACCATCGTAAGGTGGGCGGAGACTGTGACGCTGGGCGTCGTGCCTGACAAAAACAAACTCTGCGTTTTGCAAAGCCTTGGGAACAAAAACCCGCGGGAAAGTGTGATGAGCGGGGCCCGGGAGCATTTCTGCCCCCGTGCCGCGTAGAGGTCCCCACACCGGGGGGCGCTCGGGTGCTGCATGGGCTGGCAGGAACTCTCCTGGCAGCCTGGGAGGTTGAGTAAACACTAATTCAGCAGGTGAGGCATCTAAATCCTCCTTGGGTGCCGACCGCAACCCCAATAAAACCCATGGTAGTTTGTTTACCCAATTTGTATTCGTGAGCGATGCTCTGAGGGCTGCCTTCAACGACCTGTGAAAGCGCTCGTATAAACCGTTGGCCTGTGGGTGATAAGCGGTGGTGCGATGAGCTGTTGCCCCTAAGCCGCTGGCCATGGCTGACCATAGCTCTGAAACGAACTGCGGACCCCTATCGGACGTAATGTCCGACGGGACTCCGAACCGCGCTACTCAGGCTGTTAAAAAAACGCGAGTTACCTCTGCTGCTGTGGTAGACTGCAATGGGACCACTTCCGGCCAACGCGTGGTCCGGTCCACCATTGTCAGGAGATGTGTGAACCCCTGCGAGGGCGGCAGGGGTCCCACTAGATCTACGTGCACATGATCAAACCTCTTAGCCGGGATGTGGAAAGGCTCTAAAGGGGCTTTTGTGTGTCTGTGAACTTTGGCCCACTGGCAGGACATGCAGGCTCTCGCCCACTCCTTCACGTGCTTGCGCAGGCTCGGCCAAACAAACTTCTCTACTACCATTTTCACCGAAGTGCGTACTCCCAGGTGTGCCAGGGAGTGCACCGCGTCAAAAACACGACGGCGCCACGTGGCCGGCACCACTGGGCGAGGTCGCCCGGTGGATACATCGCAAATAAGTGGGGGTGAACCGGTTTGTAAACTTACGTTCTCCAGCCTTAACCCTGTAGGTCCAGACAGGAGCGCGCGCACGTCTGTGTCCTCGCCCTGCTCTGCTGCCATGGCCGCGTAATCTATCCCTACGTGCACCGGAGCCGCGTGCGCGTCCACGCTGTTACCGCGCTCCGCGTCTGCGGCGCTGCAGCCCCCATCCGCGCAGACAGGTGCTGTTACCGCTCGCGAGAGGCAGTCCGCCACCACTTTAAATTTACCGGCTACGTGCTGTATATCGGTGGTGAATTCTGAAATTGCGGCCAGCTGCCTCTGCTGTCGGCCTGACCATGGTTCAGAGACTTTGGACATTGCAAAGGTTAACGGTTTGTGGTCGACAAACGCGGTGAAACGCCGCCCTTCCAACCAGAACTGGAAATGGCGAATGGCCAGGTGGAGCGCTAGCAGTTCCCTGTCAAACGCGCTATATTTTCGCTCAGCATCGCGTAGGGTTCTGCTAAAAAAAGCGAGTGGTTGCCAAGCTCCGGTGACTTGCTGTTCTACCACGGCTCCTATGGCCACATCTGACGCGTCTGTGGTTAGCGCTATTCGGGCTGCCGGGTCTGGGTGAGCCAGCAGTGCTGCGTTCGCTAGTGCTTTCTTAACCTCAGTGAATGCGCGCTCCCGCTCCGGGGACCACTCAATCGCATTGGAGGGCTTCTGTTTTTTTAGCGCGACATACAACGGTTGCATGAGCTGCGCCGCGTGAGGTATGAAATGGTTGTAAAAATTTACCATACCTAAGAATTCTTGCAACGCTTTGACCGTATGTGGCTGGGGAAACTCAGCCACTGCGCGTACTTTGGAGGGCAGCGGAACTGCACCCTCTGGGGAGACGCGGTGCCCTAAAAAATCGATCTGTGCTGCGCCAAAATGGCACTTGGCTGGGTTGATTATCAACCCGTGCGCTCCCAACCTCTGAAAAACGGTTCTGAGGTGACTTTCGTGTTCCTCCTCAGAGGCGCTGGCGACCAAAATATCATCTAAGTAGACAAAAACAAAAGAGAGGTTAGCGCAAAACGGCATCCATCATGCGTTGGAAGGTTTGCGCAGCGCCTTTAAGGCCAAAAGGCATGCGTAAAAATTCAAAAAGCCCGAAAGGGGTTATTACCGCTGTCTTGGGAATGTCCTCTGATTGGACCGGGACCTGATGATAACCGTGGACCAGGTCTATTTTAGAAAAAATTTGTGCCTTGGCCAAATGCACCGAAAAATCTTGGATATGCGGAATTGGGTAGCGGTCCTGCGCTGTGGCATTGTTTAACCTGCGATAATCACCGCACGGTCTCCACGAGCCGTCCGCCTTCGGGACCATGTGGAGGGGGGAAGCTCAAGCGGACTTCGAGCGGCGAATTATGCCCAACCTTTCCAGGTTGGCGAACTCCTCATGCGCAATGGAGAGCTTAGCTGCATCCAAGCGCCGAGCCTTCGCAAAAACCGGTGGGCCACTTGTGGTTATAAAGTGCTCCACCCCGTGCTTCGCCACCTTAGCTGAAAACGTGGGAACTGTGAGTGCTGGGAACTGGTTTAGGAGAGTGTGGAACTTACCTCCTGCTGCGGCGGCGTTGGCCTGTACTGACGGCGGGGACACTCGCGCTGCACAGGGAATAGAACAAAAAGAGAGTGCATTAACCAAGCGTCTATTAGCCAGATCTACCAACAAGCCATGTGAGCATAAAAAATCAGCGCCCAACATGTTGAAACTCATCGCCGCTACTATGAAGGTCCATTCATAGCTGCGGCCATGCAAGGACAGGCGCAGAGTTCTTTCGCCAAACGTCTTGATCGACGAGCCGTTTGGGGCTGTTGCTCCATCTCCGCGGGGACCGGCCGCCCGGTCCGCGTAGGTTGCGGTGATGAAACTTCTCTGTGCTCCGGTGTCAACGAGGAATTGCTGTCCGGAGCTCGCGTCCGTCAGGTAGAGCAGCTTGTTCCATTCGCTGAGGGTCGAAGCTGCTAACGACCTCCGGCTCTTGCGTTTCCCTGCTTCCTGAAGTTGCATGGCGGGACGCATCTGTGAGCCTTGTGCGCGAATCGTCGATGGTAGAAGCACATCTCGTCCTCTCCTCTGCTCCGGGACCGCGCTGCCGCTGTTGTCGCTGGGGTCGGCTCTGCTGCCACCGGTTCTCCATCACCCTGGGCCGCTGCGCCGAGGTTTGCTGCTACCGCTGCTGTCTCCTGCTCGCCGCATGCATCCAGGAGCCGCTCCGCTTCCAAAGCCAGCGCGCGGAAGTCCTGCCGGTCCACACACCTCATGCTGGACAGGGAGCCTCTCATGTGCGCTGGAAGGGTCCTCAAAAAGATGTGCTTAAATAAAAACGCATCATTGTCTGCCCCGATCATCTGCGGCATGTCCTCCATGAGGACGGTCGGCCTGCGTCCTCCTCTGTCGCGCAGGTCCAGGAGTGTTCTGGCCCTCACCTCGGCCGATGGCACAAAGCTCCGAATGAGGGCGACTTTCAGGGCGTCGTATTTGCCAGCAGCGGGTGGCTGCTGCACCAGGCTCCACACGCACCGGGCTGTGCGGCTGTCGAGTCTTGCGATGACATTGTGGAATTTAATGTCATCCTCTGATACCCCGTTAAGCACGAACCGTGATTCCACGTGTTGGAACCATGAGTGCGGGTCCTCTTGCCAGAACTCGGGGAGTCTAATGGAGTTTACGCCGGTGCGGGCAGTCTCCGGTGAGTCAGGTTCGGAGTCGGAGAGAGAACCGCCAAGTCTTTCCATATTTCTCACGTGTGGGTCACCAATGTAGGGAACTCGAAATGAAGAGAATGAATGATTTTCAGTATTGGTTTATTCCATCTCAAGTCCTACAGCTCCTCTCTCAGTCAGGGAATGAAGAGAGCGAGCTGAGATAAACCACATACCTTTATACTGTTACAACAGACATAAGTCACATTCACATCAAACACAGAATTCCATTCATAACTAATCCTCCAATTGTCCTCTGGGCTTCTCTGTCTGACCCTAGGAGTCAGACAGTCTCTTCGGGTTCACTCTCAGATCTTCTCACTTCTCCTCTAGTCCGCAGGGGGTCCAGACTCAATATCCATTTGGGGCGTGATGTCAATACACACTGTGAGCTCAAAGTTCCCTCATGTCTGGGTCTCTGCCAAGGAATATGTGAGCTACATAATGTTACGCCACACTGATCTCCAAAAGGCATTTGAGAGACTGGATTGTTATGTCTGCAAATACCTTTGTAATGACGAGGCCAGGTGCACAGCTGAACTCAGTTTTATTAAGGGGTTGACAACACAATACAGCCAATAGGCTGGGGCATTGGCAAAGAGGCCTAATCAAGCTGCCCGCTGGTATTTACGGAGCGGTGCAGTGGCGGAAAACAGTGGCCGCCACTACACCGCACTTCACAATAAAATACCACATCACATGGATCATTTATCTGTCACAGCAGATGTTTGGACCGTGGAAAATTAATGTTTTCTTTGGATAACTGCACATCGGATGAATCCATATCATAAAGGTAAGATAAACATGGACAGCTTTCATGTCCCACACTGACACATGTGCAGCAACACCAGCATTAAAAAAAACTGTCTATGAAGTTCTGTCTGAAGCAGCCTGTTTTCAGCCTGCCATTAATGTAATGTAATCCAAAAATTTAATTATCTTGCTATGTGTGCAAGATGATTTAAGTATGCATTTAAAAGTAACGTGAAAGTTACTTTTCCAAGTAACTAATTATTTTAATCATGCAGTAATTGGTAAAGTAACTCAATTGCTTTTGAAAAGAAGTAACTAGTAACTGTAATCAGTTACTATTTTTTGTGGAGGGCCCACTCCACAAGACTGCTAAACAGCTTTGTTCACCAGGCCATCAGGAGCCCGAACTCTTGCCCCCCCCACCCCTGGACTGTAAAACACACCCACACAATAACCACCTCAACTGTTTGCACAAAAAGACTTGGCACACCAACAGTAATTACATCCGCTACCTTATGTCTCTACACCTTAATGCAACCATTTGCACAAATGCTGTACCTGCTGCTGTCTGTCTGTTATTGAAATATTGATCATGTGCAGTCCAATCTGTCACTGTCTGCACCTACGCTACAGCATTCAACTTGTAATTACGTGTATTACACCTCCACTTTTTCTGTATATAGGATTGCTGGGTTTCACATAGATGAAGGTGTGTGTGTGGGCGCGTGCGTACCTATGCAAGCCTGTGCGTGTATGTGTATGGGGAAGGTTAATTGTGTTTTATTTCAATGTGTGAAGCACTTTGTTACAATTTTTGCATGAAAAGTGCTATATAAATAAAACTTTGATTGAATGATCCCCATCAGTAACAGCTGTTTTTGCAGACCTAACAATGGGAACTTGTTCTGTGTGCTAATCATCACTTTATTTGCATTCTTGCACAAACATTTGCAATATGTTTGGTTTTTTTTTTAATTGTGTTACACATGATTGCTTTGAATCAACACTACTCCCTGAATAGAGATCTGAAAATTTCAGCACCTGTCGCATACTTGATAAAGACAGTTCAGCACAGCCAGGCTTTTCCACTCTTTATTTATGCTCTGGCTGAAGGCCCTGCCAGTGCAATGCTCAGATCTCTGTTAGCCCAGCGCTTACTTTTATTTCACACTAAAAACTTCAAAATGTAGGATATCCTCGCCATCATCCAGGGTTTAAGACGGGTTATACCTGCGTTTCTGAGGGTCATGAAGGGTCAAGGTTGAGCTCACTCATGTGAACTTAGGTTAGAGGATTGCCGTGGGACGTTCCTTATCCCGTTAAATCACCATGGTTTAAATACAATAAAACCAGAATAGTGTGTGCTCTGATCTTTAAATGTGAGCTTGCAAGCTCGTAGCCATAACTCCAATTTTTCTTCAGGTTAGTGCAGAAAAAAAAAAAAAAGTCATATTACTGTTTGGTTACAGTCCATTTGCACAGTAATAGCATGGCATCCAGTTTTTACAGTCAGTGCCAATAATCCTTGACTTGTTCCTGCTTTGTTTTTGTAATACTGAATGCTGTGACGTGCACAGACATTTTGGATGGCCAGTTGCTCAACCAAAAAAAGGGCACTCCTAAATACTGAAAAATAAATACCATTTCAAAATAGATCAATCTGTGCAAAAAAAAAAAAAATAAATGAAAAAGTCCATTTCCCCTTGTTGGCAAAATGACCCCAAAGCATACCATCTTGTTAACCTGCCACCCTCCATCCTCATAAGAGTGCAAGGCTGGTTTATACAGGGCAGTTTATGTATATCAGGATAGTAGCAGATGTACAAGAGAACTCTTAGAAATTTCAGGAAAAAAGTTGTAAATTTTAGAAAAAAGTTGCAAATTTATGAGTATATTGTAATTTTGTGTGGGGGAAGTGTAACAAGGTGATCACAAAACATGCCATATTTATAATAAAATAAAGTGCTAAATTAACAACAAAAGTAATACATTTGCCAGGGAAAAGTTACAAATTTATATAAAAAAAAGTTATAGCTTTCTCAGAAAATGCTAGTTTGCAAAGAAAAACCTAACTGCGGAAAAAGTTGGACATTTATGAGAGAAAAAAAAGTTAGAGGTCATTGATTGCACTTTTTCCACATTTTAACAGCTCACACATGCCTCAATGAAAGGTTGGTGACATATTTTGTTCAAATTTTATTGCATTTCTTATTTATTGCAGCAATTTTGTAAAAAAAAAAAAAATTCCACTCTTTCTGAAAACAGCCTGTTTGAGTGTGTACACATTTTAAATCTTTAGAACCTACGCACACACACACACACACACACACACACACACACACACCCTTCCCCCCCACATCAGTGTTGCAAACACTGACTGGCTAGCTCCTAGCCTTTAGCTCGGACCAGCGGGGCTGGCTCGGATGCATCTTGAGCCGGTTACAAGTCGGCTACCGAAGTCAGCCCAGGGATCTTTTAAGAGGAACGTAAACATTTTTCTTAAAGAATGAATGAAATAACGCATTACTGGTTGACAGGGGAGTGTGGTATTAGTGGTTGATAGGATCCGATCCCATGAAGTACACTAAGCACAGAAACTTATGGAACTGAGTGGCTAAACTGATAGCTTCTTCTGGAAGCAACCTTTAATCCCAGTTTGAGAAAATAAAAATAACTAAGCAAAAATAATGTCAAAGAATGAAATACAATGTGGTCAACTGTTAGATGAACAAGCATTCCAGTGGTGGTGAATGGAATTAACTGGACTGGGTTTACCATTTCTTGACATAGAGGGAAAACACCAGAAGAGTCAAAATGGCTTCTTGGACAGAAAACAAGATACAGGATGTGTGTGTGTGTTTAAGAAAAGTGATTGTTCTCATATTTTTGTCGATAATCACATGGTCAACTAGAAAAGCGCTCAGCGCTCTTAGCTCCGCCGAGGCTCCTTCTGTCTCTCATGGATCACCTCCAAAATGTAATGGGTTTGTTTTGGAGGATTTTTGCTAACACAGTGTGAGAAGTTAAGAGCCTTGGTGGAGGTATGCATTCTCAGATCATCACCAAAATGTTATGGGTTCCTCTCTAGCCCAAGGACCACCGCTGGTGAAAATTTCCTCCAAATCCATGCATTAGTTTTTGTGTAATCCTGCTAACCTGCAGACAGACCAACAGACAGACAGACAGACAAAACACTTCAATAACATAACCTCCATGGCGGAGGCAATAAGACACATTTAAGTCAGTTAAAACCTACAAACACACCATTTTTCAGTCAATAATCCCTTAAAAAAAACGTATTCAAATGTTCTAGAAAACTGGTAAATTTTTGTGTTGTAAATTTGTGACTTTATTGTTGTAAATTTATGACTTTTTTCTTGAAAATATATTTTTTCCTGGCATTTGGAAGTTTTTTTCCCTCACAAAAATGTAATTTTTTTTTCTCATGAATATGAGACTTGCTTGTTGTAAATTTGTAACTTTTTAAGTTGTAAATTAACATTTTTTTTAATCATTTTTGCACCTTTATTCTTGCAAAATTGTACTGAAATTACGTTTTATACCGTATGGTAAATTTATGAACCACCATCCCACCAGGCTGATCACACACAGAATTAATTGTACCTCAAAATGTCTTTATTGGACATTAAAAAACATTGGCTCTGCAACTGGTGTGTCAGTGGGGGGAAATTAAAATCTTAGAATATCTTAGAATATCCTTATTGTCATTGTTCATTGCACAGTGAGATTAAAGTGAAACCCTTTGACAGTGTAAAAAATAGCAAAAAGATAATCTATAATACCTTGAAGACAAAAATAAGCAAACAAAGAAACACTCTTCAGAAGGGCGTTTAAGAGAGCAGAGGGCAACGGGGCAGATGGTGGAGCTTCGCCTGAGTTGTACTGTATGTGCATGTGTCTGACTGAATGCATACCTATTAAAATCTCTTCTTGTTCTTTGGACTTTCCATGACTCTAAAGAAGTCAAAGAGAATAATCTGACTGTGTTCTACCAAAAAACAAACGGCAGTCTTTCAAAGACAAACTCTGAACTTTGTAGACTTTAAGAGGATATTAACCCAAAGTCTCGTAAATCTTTGAGCTGCTAAACTCTGCCACTATTCTTGACAGTTTATTGCACAGAATAGTTACTTATTACACCAATATCTAAGTCAGCAGCGAGTCTTGAAAGCCAAATCATTATTGCTTTTTCTTGTACTAATAATGAATTTTCCTTGATTGCCTGCCGAGCTCCTGTCACTGGTCTGTGCTCTTGGTCCTGCTTCACTGGTGCGGGGCTGACACTGCTCATCATGTCCTTGTCTGTCCAAATCAGCAGCATCACTGGCTTTGGGATTTCCACCACACTGCACAGTGAGTTACAGCACAACTTCTTTATGTCTTACATGTAAGACCCCCCCCCCCCCCACACACACCTTCAGTAAAATAGAAGCATCACTTTTCGTGTATCATAGAAATACTCACAAAAAGGGCAAATTCAATTTAAAATTTGTTTTAACCATGACTGTTCTTTTTGCAGTGATCCGATATTCTTGATTTCACGGTTTCTTGTTCTGCCTCATCTTTTTGTGATCTTGTAAGTCATCCTAGTGTTTCCTTTTCACGTTCCTTCTGGTGTTCTTTCTATCCTGTGTTGAGTGTTCTTCCCGTTTCCCTGATGTATGTCTTGTCACATGATCTGCAAAAGGAACAATCACATCACGGACTGGGGCAACACAAGAATCATTAGATCGTAGGGTAGTAAACACAAATGCTGGATCAAGGAAGACATAGAAGTCAGAAAACATGCAAAAGACACTATGAACCGGGATGAGGAAGCATTCATGCTCTCCCACACCTGGCATTCCATCCTCCAGAGACCACCTGGTGACGGGAGGCGTGGCCGGCGTGGTGGATCTGTCAGGTCCATCAGGCTGGCCACACCTAAGGAAAACATCTGATAAACGACACGTCACAGCGATCAGCTGATGCCTCTGAAGATGATTAAAAACAAACATCTTCTACCTTTTTGTCTGACAAAAAAAAAGAAACTGTAAATTAACCCACAATGCATTTTGAAAAGTAGTGTCAGATTGATGGTTACTACATTTTAACAAAAAATTGGAAACAGCACTTGACACAGTAGCTCCTTTTAAAACAAAAAATCTTTCCACTAATCAAACCCCACCCTGGAGAACTGAAGAAATTAAACAACTTAAACAGAAATGTCGAGCTGCTGAAAGAAAATGGAGTAAAAACAAATTAGAAATGAACCTCCAAATTTAAAAAAAAAAATCAACTTACCACCTACAATAAAGCAATAAAAGAAGCAAGATAGGCACATTTTTCCAGACTCATCAACAGTATTCACAATAACCCCAAAACTTTTTTTTTCAATAACTGATCATTTAATAAACCTGGTTTTTAACATGTCTAGCAGGATGTCTACAATTCAATTCAATTTTATTTATATAGCGCCAAATCACAACACAGGCCATCTCAGGGCACTTTAGAGAAAAGTGGGTTTAGACCACACTCTTAGTTTATAGAACCCAGCAGAGACCCCTAAGAGCAAGCACTGCGGCGACACAGACGAGGAAAAACTTCCCTTTAACGGGCAGAAACCTCGGGCGGAACCATAGCTCATAGAGGACGGCTATCCGCCTCGACCGGCTGGGTTGAAACAAAGAGGTAAAAAGTAGGAGGCCTGGCAGTAGCTACAGTGGGGCAAAAAAGTATTTAGTCAGCCACCAATTGTGCAAGTTCTCCCACTTAAAAGATGAGAGAGGTCACCTACAAACAAGCAAGATTTCTGGCTCTCACAGACCTGTAACTTCTTCTTTAAGAGGCGCCTCTGTCCTCCACTCGTTACCTGTATTAATGGCACCTGTTTGAACTCGTTATCAGTATAAAAGACACCTGTCCACAACCTCAAACAGTCAGACTCCAAACTCCACTATGACCAAGACCAAAGAGCTGTCAAAGGACACCAGAAACAAAATTGTAGACCTGCACCAGGCTGGGAAGACTGAATCTGCAATAGGTAAGCAGCTTGGTGTGAAGAAATCAACTGTGGGCGCAATTATTAGAAAATGGAAGACATACAAGACCACTGATAATCTCCCTTGATCTGGGGCTCCACGCAAGATCTCACCCCATGGGGTCAAAATGATCACGAGAACGGTGAGCAAAAATCCCAGAACCACACAGGGGGACCTAGTGAATGACCTGCAGAGAGCTGGGACCAAAGTAACAAAGGCTACCATCAGTAACACACTACGCCGCCAGGGACTCAACTCCTGCAATGCCAGATGTGTCCCCCTGCTTAAGCCAGTACATGTCCAGGCCCATCTGAAGTTTGCCAGAGAGCATTTGGAAGATCCAGAAGAGGATTGGGAGAATGTCATATGGTCAGATGAAACCAAAATAGAACTTTTTGGTAAAAACTCAACTTGTGTTTGGAGGAGAAAGAATGCTGAGTTGCATCCAAAGAACACCATACCTACTGTGAAGCATGGGGGTGAAAACATCATGCTTTGGGGCTGTTTTTCTGCAAAGGGACCAGGACGACTGATCCGTGTAAAGGAAAGAATGAATGGGGCCATGTATCGTGAGATTTTGAGTGAAAACCTCCTTCCATCAGCAAGGGCATTGAAGATGAAACGTGGCTGGGTCTTTCAGCATGACAATGATCCCAAACACATCGTCTGGGCAATGAAGGAGTGGCTTCGTAAGAAGCATTTCAAGGTCCTGGAGTGGCCTAGCCAGTCTCCAGATCTCAACCCCATAGAAAATCTTTGGAGGGAGCTGAAAGTCTGTGTTGCCCAGCGACAGCCCCAAAACATCACTGCTCTAGAGGAGATCTGCATGGAGGAATGGACCAAAATACCAGCAACAGTGTGTGAAAACCTTGTGAAGACTTACAGAAAACGTTTGACCTCTGTCATTGCCAACAAAGGGTATATAACAAAGTATTGAGATGAACTTTTGTTATTGACCAAATACTTATTTTCCACCATAATTTGCAAATAAATTCTTTAAAAATCCTTCAATGTGATTTTCTGGATTTTTTTTTTTCATTTTGTCTCTCATAGTTGAGGTATACCTATGATGAAAATTGGAGACCTCTCTCATCTTTTAAGTGGGAGAACTTGCACAGCTGGTGGCTGACTAAATACTTTTTTGCCCCACCGTACATTCAAAACAAATATAAATACAATAGTCAAAGCCAGACACTTCAGTATCAAGCCTGGTTAGGCTGCACATGCGAGTGAAGGCCTGACAGCGGCAACATTTTTAGCTATAGCCCTTATCAAAGAGAAAAGATTTCAACTTACTCTTGAATAAAGAGAGAGTGTGGGAAGATGGTTCCACAGGAGGGGAGCTTGATAGCTGAAAGCTCTACCTCCCAGTCTACTGACTCCAGATGTGAGGAATTTGCAGCTCACTTCAGCAGTAAAATAGAAACTATAAGGTCAGCTGTTAGTCTATTACAACCTGCTGCTTTTAATACAGCTGAACCTTTGTTTTCACGTGGGGAAACACTGGACAGTTTTGACCTGGATGATGCTAAGGTGCTGGAGAAAGTCTGGGATGAGTTGAGGGGTCAGGCGGATGGATGTCTTGGACCAGAGTCGGGGCGGAACGGGAGTTCTTAGGGAGGGCTCGCTTGTCTTTTTATTGTTGTGTTTTTGTTTTATTTGGAATTGTTTTAAGCTGTAAAGCACTTTGAGTTGCACTTTATTGCATGAAAGGTGCTATATAAATAAATAACGTTTACATTAGCCAGTATAACCCATGACGCAAGGCATAGCCACTGGAGCAGCGGCAGGAGAACCTGCATCACAACATAAACTGCCTCAAAGTACTTTTATTTATATGGTAAAATCAATTTGATATGTACTGACTACAAAATACATGCAGGTATTCACTTTTTTACGACAATCTGTCATGTTTTACTGTCTTACTGTAATGACATAAATAATGGTGCTGGGAAAATAAGTTGAGTAGTGCGTTATTATTTTATTGAGTTCACTATATAGGCCCCCCACATTCACCGTATAGTTAGGAGGGAGTAGGGCTGCAATTAATGACTATTTTGGTAGTCGACTCATCTAACGACTATTTTTTCGATTAGTCGACTAAACGCAATTATTTCTGTCATATCCATCATCTCTGCCACCTGTTGTCATGGCTCCTGTTTGGGCCTCCAGTGCACGTTTAACATCTGCACACCTGAGAATATCACCTTGTTCTCAGTCTCTGCCTTTAAGATAATGTTTTATAAAAGGTCCTCATAACTAAATAAAATAATGGCCCATCAAACATGAGTTTGAAACTTGAACTTGACAGCTTAATCAAAAGTGTTTGTAGCAACACAATTGCCAGACATTACAAAACCATGATTTATTTAACTCGTAATGCACAAACAAGGGAAGTGGCAGTTTCTCATGACTTAGAGCCTGAAACATTTTAGAATTTTTCCTGGAAAAGGGTACACAGGCGATTAGTTGACTGTCAAATTAGTTGTCGATTAATTTTCTAATGATCAACTCACTGATCAGTTGACTAGCACTAGTAGGAGGGGAGGAGGGAGGAGGGGTGGAGGAAGCAATCGTTATACCATAATATTGGAATACTTTGTGGTGGCCATACGACAGGGGTGTCCAATCATGTGCCATGGAGGGCCAAGACCCTGCAGGTTTTTCCAGTCTCTTCAGCAGGTGTTTTCACTTATCAGCAATCAGTGGGAAGAAATTCAGTGAAATCTGCTGTTGGAGACGCTGGTTGGAGGTGAAGCCTGCAAAGTCTTGGCCCTTCATGGCACATGATTGGACACCCCTGTCATACTGTATCGATTCAGAGATACCAGTATCATGATACTTTATTAAAAATTATTCATAAATGTTGCGAATAACAAACTTACTGATTTAGGTACCAGAATAACAAAAACTTGCTGACCTTTCAATCCACTAGATGGTGCTAAATTGTCACTGTCTGGTTAGGTCAGCACAGCAACGGAGTGAGTCCTGAAATCTAGCCAGGAGTTGAGCAAGACAAGGATAAGGATGGGAAATCGTAACATACGATATTGCAATACTTAGCATATTGCAAGATCCATCCATATTCTACCGCTTAATCCTTTTTGGGTCGCAGGGGGGCTGGAGGCTATCCTAGCATCTTTGGGCTGGAGGCAGGGTCCACCCTGGACAGATCGCCAGTCCATCGCAGGGCCAACACAGAGAGACAGACAACCATTCACTCTCACGGTCATACCTAAGGACAATTTAGAATCCCCCAGCTGATGCCAGTTAGCCTAACCTGCATGTCTTTGGCCTGTGGGAGGAAACCGGAGTACCCAAAGTAAACCCACGCAGACACGGGGAGAACATGCAAACTCCATTGATATCCATTCATATTGCAAGGTTGTGATAACATTGCATTGCTGCCTAAATATCGTGATAATATCGTATCGTGTGGCCTCTGGTGATTCCCACCCCTAGTAGGGAGGTAGAGAGCGGACATTTAGAACACAGTCGAAGATGGGGCTTATTTGTTCATGACATCATAAAACCCAAGAAGTGCAATCTGCGTATTTGTTGGGAGTTTAACTAAATAAAAGTAAATTAACTAAATAAAAGCATTTTGCTTTTCTTTGTAAAGTAAGTGTTGTAATATTTTAACAGTATATATGTGACCCATGTCTGTATTTGATAAAGGTAAAATCCACAAAACCACTATCTTGCACAATATAGGACCTTTATTCAAATAATTCACATTATCACAAATGCCTCTGTTGCACAGGCAATAGTCAGGGCTGGGGTCGTTTTAAAAGTCATTTTAAATGTATAATTTTGCACGTATTTAAAAAAAATGCATTATGCAAGTCACACATAAGCTGAGGTTAACAGTTTCTATGAGTCCTCTACACAGTGAGAAGAGGTTTGGCAGTGAAGCAGATGGATGAACTGCTAAGTACCTTATTTTGTCAAGTGGTGGCACTGTCTAACTACATTCACCAATTACAAGATTTTGCATCTGTGTTAAGCGGATTTAAGTTTATTTTTAATGATTGCAGAGATCCTGTTATGAGAGGAAAATGAGTTTGGGTTTATAGCGTGTTCCCATGGTAGTGCCGGTGTGTAATTATCTGCCAGTATCATCATAACTCCTCTACAAACCAGACATTTAAGTTGACCATTTGCATCCCTCTTTCCCTGAGCGGTATCTCTGGCGTAGTGTGTTTAAAGTGTCTTTCTTTTTTAGTTTGAATCTAACTCGAAGAACTGAAGTGGGGTTTGGTATGAGGAATAAACTGTCTCTGGTCTCTCAGGACCCCTTAAGGCTATAAGAGGATGACACAGACGAGTTTTAACTGCTCAGTGAAGTGAGATCAACTCTTCCGCTGAAGTGCCGCGTTATAGTGAGGCTCTGCTCGTTGGGTCTGATACAAGGCCCCCATTTAAAAAAAAAAATCGTCGCTGATGGTCGTCATGGCTGATGATACTGTACTCAGTTACTCACTCTCAAGACAGCAGCATATAATTTCCCTTCATTTGGATGCAGTCATATCGCCGCAGTAGTCTCTGCTGGACATCCTCTGTCAGAGATGTCTTGCTGTTTTCTCCACAGAGCAAAAGCCACTTAAGGAGACTGACAAGGTAATCAAGTAGCAGTGTGGTTTACAAGGCCGAACACATGGCTCACTGAGCAGGTTTGGGGGGGGGTGCAGAGATGGGCCATGCAGTCACTCCCTTTAAATCAGCTCCTCCCCACGCAGCTATGCACACATCCTCTCCTCACCTCTGTACTGCTTCACTCAAACACACTGCACACCTGCAGGCGCGGGGCAGCGAAGTGCAAGATGGAGTCGCTGAGACAGCCATGGAACTGAGAGGGGAAATATGCAAACAGTGCGGTTGGTGGGTTTGTGCACGTGTCCTCGGTGGGTGCACCAGTCCACTGAGGGACCGGATTTTTAATGTGACGTGTACGCATGCAGCGTTCTACAAACATGAGGTGCTTTGGTAATGTGCATGTGAAGCAGTTGGTGTGTGTTCATCTAGCCAGTCAAAGGTTCAAATAAGCCTTGTGTGGTATGGGTTTTGATGTGTGCTAGATTTATGCCCTGTGGTAATGGCGATAAATAAGAACTTCAAAAATAATATCCAAAAAAAGTCTGGGGCAAATGAAAACAGAAATCAAAGACACACTTTTGTGCATCTGTTGCGTTTGTGCAAATATGCATGAAAAGAGGCTTCACAGTCGTGGTCGGTCCCTGTGGTTTTTGGTCTTCAGGGCCCCATGCAGGACCTCCCGATTGGCTGCTGATGACGTAGTTTTGTTGGACTGAGAAGAGCCAACAGCCATGTCTCATCAGGGCAGCCACCACCTGAGCACTGGGCACTGCACCACGTTGCCTTCACAGAGACAGAGTCATGCACTGACTAGCTCTGGGTTTTTTGTACCATTATGAAACAAAAATGGATGCACTCCCACTTTGCTACTGAAACAATTTCAGGGTCTTAAGTCTTTTTTTTTTTTACCTTAAAGTGCACAATTAAGTTGTCACCCACATGGTAATCCAGCTCCCTTGTCTTATTCTTTCCTTATTTTGCATGGAGAAAGTGTTTTTATCGCAGTTAGTGTAGGTAAAATGATAGGGGCACCTCGCTCAAGTTGTTGTCGCCGAATGCTGCAGTAACTACATCCTTCATGTCAAGGTGCCACGTGATGCATCTCAGAAAAAAAAGTCTTGCCATGGCAAATGGCTGAGACAGATGTGTCACGTCTGTGCGCAGAAGGGGAGAGAGGGATCTGTTTTGGTTATGGGATTAATTTGCCCTTTGGGACAGGTGCTGAGAGGAGTGGGAACAGACACAATAACTCTTGTGTTACACGCAACCCCCCCCACTCAAGTCCCACTCCCACCCATATAACTTCACATGCACAATGGGAAAATGTCATTGACGATCTCATATGGGAAGCCTCTGTCAGTAATGAGCTTTTACACAACTCTTATTACATCCTGTAACGCAATACGCACTCTTGGTCCGTGAGCGACATGGATTCTGGCCAGTGACGCTAATGCAGCCAGTTGGTCAGAGCAAATTATACAAAGTCAGCCTGAGTCAGTCTTCATTTAAAACATTTTTTAAAACATATTCAGGTTTTAATAATTTAATTTCTTCTGGTCAGTCGCTGGAGTCGCATTGCACTGATGAATATATAACATAAGAAAATGTAATTATCAGCAGATGTAATGCAGGTCAGGAACGGCAGCTCAGACTATATATGCCCGAGGCTGATGGCTAGCAGCACTCAAGGCTATGCAAATAGATTATTTAATATTTTGTCATTCATGACTTTAAACATGAAGTCTCAAATCAATTTTCTTTCCCAGTGA
Source organism: Pholidichthys leucotaenia (assembly GCA_020510985.1). Classification (NCBI taxonomy): domain Eukaryota; kingdom Metazoa; phylum Chordata; class Actinopteri; order Cichliformes; family Pholidichthyidae; genus Pholidichthys; species Pholidichthys leucotaenia. Next base: position 32,913,430 of record CM035844.1, read on the forward strand.
AACCCACAAGTATTATTATTAATTTATATCATGACTATATCAGTTCCCTCTATCAAATGGTGTAAAGGCTCATGGGTATTTAATACAGGAATCACCAACTTGTAAACACATTTTCCAGCTGCACAACTGTAGCAAATTAACTAAATATAAAAACTGTTTTGAGTATTAAAAATGGAAGCATTCATCTGAACCAGAGACTGATGATTATCATATCTAAGCTCAATAGAATTGTAGTGTTCTCTACATTTATTTGAAGCTTAACACATTTTTGCATCTGCTCTTCCATACATTTTGACTTCTCTAGCCTTGTTAACAAGGAATACCACTAATTCCTTCAGTAATAGGCCGATATGCCTATTATTACAATGCTGCACTGTGCAATCAAACATGCAAATTTGTCAAAATATTTAGAATTGTACAACTATTGCCTAAAATTAAGAGCTTGAAAACACAGAGTTTACTAAGAAAACATATTACTGTGACGTCTAACTGGCTGTGTTCAACTCAGAATGCATTTCAGTCGTTTACAGTTGTCTTTTTCCACTTGAAAGGTTATAAGCAGAAAAGGTGTAAAAATGCAAGGGTTTTAAATGTCTAGCTAGTGGAGCTTATAATGACCACTTGCAAACAGTTTAAACACCTGTGCCATAGCTGGAATGGGCCCCTCCAGTCCACGCTATTTTTCATGTTGGCAGATGCCTTTAGTTTTAAAGGTGAGGTTATTTGCTCCATGGTTGAGCACTGCTGCTGCCACCACTCCACATGAAGCGGCGTATTACGCTTTTGTTCACCACACTGAAAGCCAGAGTTCATTCTTCTTTAGAGGAGAGTTCATTGCTGTTGTTGTGACCCATGTTTGCGTGCTGCTGGAACCCGCTGCCTTCTTTTGAAAAGTGCCTCACCTCCTGTCCTCAAACGGAGGTTCCCACAGTTTGGTGTTTGGCAATATCCACCACACCGATCTGCCTTTTTAGCTCCCTGATGACAAGCAACAGGTGATATGCCCCCATGGATGAAATGTCTAACGGTGTTGCTTAGCGGATGCTCCTGTAGGAGGGAGTGTCTGACTGTGACATGATCCTCTGACATGAACTCATATATGTGCAAATCAGTACTTTCTGCTGTTTCTTTATGATATGATTTGAATTATAACTAGAAAAGCACTCAAAGAGCGCACACCTCTGCCAAGGCTCCTCCCGTCTCTCATGGATCACCTCCAAAATGTAATGGGTTTGGGTGTAGGCCTAGAGCCACTTGTGGGGAAAACTGCATCAAAGTCTGTCCATTAGTTTTGGCGTATTGTTGCTAACACACTGTGAGAAGAAAAGAGCCTTGGCTGAGGTATGCACTCTCAGATCATCACCAAAATCTAATCGTCGGTTTCCCATGCTATTACACACCTTTCCTGAAAATTTCATGAAAATCCGTTAACTTTTTGAGTTATATTGGTACCAGACAAACCAACAAACAAACCAACCGACGCCACTGAAAACATTAGCTCCTCCCTTGACGGAGGCAATTATGACATGATTTTGATACAGGGCCCAGTTGCAGTTGCAGCAGCAGAAACACACCGAGGCAAGAATGCGTGGTTTTGTAGTTTTATTTAAAAGGATCTGACCGAGGAGGAGAGGGAGATGCAAGTATAGAGGAGTAAATGGAGGACAATATTCTGAGAATATAAATTCTTAGTGTGGATGAAGAGGCGGGGGTGCTGCCACCTCTTCAGCATTAGGAAGCAGGTATTTGCAGATATGCAGATTTACCATTGTCTCTTCACTTACAGGTTGGAGAGGACTGACGACAACAAAGGATGAGGACTTCAGCTGGGTGAGTGTACTGATGGCGGTAAGGGTTTCTGGACTTGACAGGACCCTGGGGTGGGGAAGTTTACTGATTTACTGGGGAAGATTACTGGTTAGTTTATTGTCATTTGAATTGGAATAATGACTCACTTGTTTTCCTTCCAGGGTGGACGCAGGGACAGATGATCAGGGCGACGGGAGGCTGCGTGCAGAGAGAGAGAGAGAGAGAGAGAAAGAAAGAACAGGATCCAGCGTAGGTACGATTCAAAGATTGTTGCAAGCTTACTTGAGATCCAGGGGGAAATGGTCCACAGAAGGTGAGATTGAGGCAGACGGGCAACATTTAGGGAGGGTATCATATTTTTGCCCCATCTATCTGTTCGTTCATTTGACATTTTACGTTGTCGCCACTATAGTGTCTACGCTTCAGATCGGATTTACTTCAAATTCATACGGAAGCTTTAACTTGTGGAGCGTGTAAAGAAAGAGGCGGATTTGGCTTCAGACGATTTATTACACAGCTCACACAAGAAGCACAGACAGAATGACATCTCAGCAAAGACTCTTCTCTTAAATACTATGGCATTCCTTCAGAAGCTTCTAACACACAAAGGTCACATTGCATTCACTTCCTTAATCCTTTACCATCCTTCTAGAAGTTTCTAATACACAAAAGGTCACACTGCATTCATCCGTCACACCTCCCTGTTATCTCACCAGGGAACCTCTGCTCTTTGTTCTTATCTAAGATGTTACACAATTATGCTTTCCCCATGTGCCGCCATAAACTCATCGATTCCTTGGACAAGTGTGAATTTAAGCTACATCTAACGAGGGGTTCCATTTTTGGGGGGAGGGGTCACTTTATTTTATGCTGTTGCCACTATAGCTTCTACATTCCTGATCGGATTGACATCCTGTTTATACAGAAGTTTTTGACTCACATATAGGCTTCAATTTGGGGGGAGGGGGACTTCTTTTTTTTCTCGCCCATTCTGTGTTGATCAGAGTTCTCGTTAGAGGCCACGGATATGCAGATCTATGTGAGTGTGGTTCTTTCATTCTTTCTCAGGTACATTTGCTGGTGACTGCTCTTACACTTGAGTTTAGACTGTCCTTCGACAGAAAATCATCATGTCATTTTTATCAGCAGCTATTATGATCTACAGTTACATTAAAAAAAGCAACCTGCAGTGGCCACGTGAACAATGGAGTGTTAGAGAACTGTAATGTGTTTAAAGTAGATTGATCTTTTTCTAACCCTGACCATAAACAAGTAGTTTTAGAGTCTAAAATTGTGCACTAATTGCCTAAAGTAATGAGAGCGTGCAACACAGAAGTAAAATTTAACCCATACACTCAATTAAGAAAAGAGAATATGAACTCAGATCTTCTGCAAGTTAGCCCATCTCCATAAGGGCCTTTGAAATGGCACGCAGTGATGTCAGCATATGCAACATGCTCCACCAAGTCTTACATGGAGGCTTGGAACAAGGAGCACCTTGTATGTGGTCTGATTGCGTGCAGGGCCTATTGTCCAGAAGAAATGCAGGAGACTCCATCAAGGACTGGTGAGAACAGAAAAAGAATCATTAAGTCCCCATTTTCCCACTATTTTATCCTTCCAGCTCACACTGCTTTTGGCATTTCTGATGTGGGTACATGGTGAAATACTTTGGGCTTTTTCCAAGGAGAGGAAGTCAGTCATTTACAAGCCAAAAGAACATCCATCCTCCAGTTGTTCACTCATTCTTTTTCTCCCTCTCTCACTCTGTTTTATGTTCTTAAATACACACTGCAGCCCTGAAACAAATTAATTAAAAACTCAGCAGGATAATTAAAAACTGATGTGAATGAGGACAAAAAGAATCATTAAGATGAGTAGACAATTGATTTTTTTTTTTTTTTAAAAGAGACACACTATGTATTTTTTACATTTTCGGACAGTCTTTGATTACATCTTTTTTTATTTTATTATTTTGAGTGACATCTTTCGTATGGAAGGTAAACTAACAGCAGTTACAATCAATTATAGCATTAACAAAGACACCCATTATTTTATCTTCAAATAGAAGACATTATTTTCTTTTGGATGTGCATGTATTATGTTGTATTATTTTTTACTGAAGATGGATCAGCAGCACAACGCTAATTAATTATTATACATTGTTACTGTGGCATGTACTGTTGAAAGACAGGCCTAGAACAAAATGTTTTTATATTATTTGTCTTTCAAATGAAATAGAATTAAATCAAACCTTTTGCACAACATTTACAGCGGTAGCCTAATGGGTAGGGATGCGAACTTGTGACTGGAGGGTTGCTAGTTCAGTCCCTGGACCAACAGAACCAGATCTGGGGTGCGTTTCTCAAAAAGATAGCTGCTGACTAAGGGAGCAACTTCTGTTGTATGAACTATGCAGCTGCGACTCAGGCGTTCCCCAAAAACCACGATCAGAGTACAACGTGGCACTTGCAAAGTCCAGCCATCGTTGAGCAACGCAGGTGTTTCCCAAAACCATAGTTCCCACGAATGTTCACAAACACTGACGTAAAGTGTCTGTGAACACCGGAGCGGTGGCTCAGCTGGTAGAGCACCCGCCCCACACCCGGGAGGCAGGGGTTCAAATCCCGGCCGGGTCATGCCGAAGACCATATAAAAGCGGAACTTTCTGCCATCCAGCTTGGTACTCAGCAATAATGGAATGGAGGAGGGAAATCTGTGGCGGCACCATGCATGGCAGTGGCCCTGATTCTACATATGGGGCGTGTGTGATTAACACTGTAGATGGGAGAAACACAATTTCGTTCTACTGTACATGATTGGTTGTATGGCTGAATGACAGTAAAGGGTGATTTAATTTAATAACCCCAAACCTATAGTCAGAGGTCAGGGGGTGATGGTGAACATGTGTACAAAGCTGTGTCGTTGCTACAGCAGCTCAGGAGCTGCAGTAGAGGCATAGTGACTGCAGAAAACAGTAAATGTTGATGGAGGACGCAGCTGGCAGTAATGATATAATAATTAGTGGTGAGCATTATGTGGATGATTCTACAATTTGAGGGCAATTTTAGCTTCAACAAATGAACAAAATTACCCTTTATTAAAAATGGCATTCACTTATATAGTGCTTCTTTCTCATCTCTGGATGACCAGACTGCTTTACAGATCTGCTAAATACCCATTCACACACTGATGGTGGCGTTGCTGCCATGCAATACGCTGGCCTGACCCACCAGGAGCAACTGGGGCTTCAGTGTCTTGCTCAAGGACACTTTGACATGCGGACTGCAGGGAGTGCTGGAATCGAACCACCAACCCTTCAGTCAGTACTCGGCCACACCACACCTGTGCGACAGCCTCTGCCGTTAATACATTTCTGTTATGTATTTAAAAAAAAAAAAAAAAAGGATTTGCCCAGCTCATCAAAGATACACTTTTTATAATGTATGGTTGTGGTTGTGTGATACATTTTTAGCAGTCCTGTTACCAAAAAATATTGTTTAAAATATTTTACTATTATTATATTAAAAATAGTCTCATCAATATTGAATACTCATTCATTTTCACATAAGACTTTACAGAGTAATTTAAACAACTTTTGAAACCTACCTACCCACCTTTTTTTAGTCATTTCAGTACTTACACTACCAGTCAAAAGTTTTAAAACACCCCAGTTTTTCTAGTTGCTATTGAAATTTATACAGTGTGTTCCTTTGTACCATTTCAAGCTACTGTATTCATCGGATTTGAACTACTTGAATTTCAATAAAACACTGGAAAAACTGGGATGTTCTAAAACTTTTGACTAGTAGTGTATATGAAAATCTGTGCTCAAATACACTCTGCATATAACTATTAGATACAGATTAAACCCCTGTGAGCTGATAAAATCATTTATGATCATTTTAATTAAAATGATAAAATAAAATGATGTCGCAATTCTTCTTCTTTCAGACCCTTTAGGGGTCGCCACAGCGGCTCATCTGCCTCCGTCTCACCCTATCCCTTGCATCTTCTTCTGTAACACCAACCCTCTCCATGTCCTCCTTCGCTACATCCATGAATCTTCTCTGCAGTCTTCCTCTTTTCCTCCTGCTTGGCAGCTCCATCTTCAATATCCTTTGTCCAATATATCCACTGTCCCTCCTCTGCACATGTCCAAACCATCTCAGCATTAGCTCTCTTACTTTGTTTCCAAACCACTCAACCTGAGCTGTCCCTCTGATATACTCATTTCTAATCTTGTCTCTCCTAGTCACTCCCAATGAAAATCTTAGCATCTTCAGCTCTGCTACCTCTAGCTCTACCTCCTATGTTTTTGTCAACGCCACCGTCCCCAAACCATACGTCATAGCAGGTCTCACTACTGTCTTGTAAATCTTCCCTTTCACTCTTGCTGTTACCCTTCTGTCACAAATCACCCCTGACACTCGTCTCCACCCACTCCAACCCACACTTTGCTCTCTTCTTCACCCCTCTTGTGCATTTTCCATTGCTTTGGATGGTTGACCCCAGGTATTTAAACTCATCTACTTTCACTACCACTACTCCTTCCATCATCACCGTTGCACCTGCCTCCCTCTTGTTCACACTCATGTATTCTGTCTTGCTTCTACTGACACTCATTCCTCTTCGCTCCAGAGCATACCTCCACCTCTCCAGGTTCTCTTCCACCTGCTCCCTACTCTCACTACAGATCACAATGCTGTCTGCAAACTTCATGGTCCACGGAGACTCCTGCCTGACCTCCTCTGTCAGCCTGTCCATCACCGTGGCAACAAGAAGGGGCTCAGAGCCGATCCCTGATGTAACCCCACCCCCACCTTGAACCCATCTGTCACTCCTACAGCACACCTGTAGGAGTGACACTGCCACTAGAGTTTTGTGATGGACCAGCCAGAATCCAGACCTGAATCTAATCGAACATCTGTGGGGTGATCTAAAGAGGGCTGTGCACAGGAGATGCCCTCGCAATCTGACAGATTTGGAGCATTTTTGCAAATAAGAGTGGGCAAATATTGCCACATCAAGATGTGTCATGGTGATAGACTCCTACCCAAAAAGAGTGAGTGCTGTAATAAAAGCCAAAGGTGCTACAACAAAGTATTTGTTTAAGGGTGTGCATATTTATGCAACCAGGTTATTGTAAATTTTTTACTTTTTATTTTTCCCCTTAAAAAGATTTTGGTTTGTTTTTCAATTAGGTTGTACAGGTTAAAGGTCACATTAATGGTGGAAAAAGTTTTGAAATGATTTATCTTGGTCTTATTTTTTTACATCACAAAAACCTGGCATTTGAACAGGGGTGTGTAGACTTTTTATATCCACTGTATTTTACTAAAGTAGATTATGTTTCATGCTTGTAGTCATTATTCTGCTCATAATTTACCCATTTTTGGTTCTGCATATCCGCTACCTGTAGTGAATTTATTGTTTCTTAAGATACACTACACACGATGATGACTGTCGGACATGAACAAAGTATTCCGACATTCTCCGAAACACTGTAGTTTGAACAGTATTAGTGAAAACCAGTGTAGTTCAAACTAAGATTGTCTGACGTTGTGCCAAACATTTTGAGAAACAGTCATAAGTTAGACGATCGTTAGTTGAATGGTCCATTGTGCTATACTGGTTTCAGGCTAACCTCCATTGTAGTTTGGGAAACGCACCCCTGGGTGGGACAGATGACAAAACTAGGTCTTCCCCATCCTCCTTAACCTCACTGTGGTGCCCTTGAGCAAAGCCCTTAACACCAACTGCTCCAGTGGAGTTGCTCAGTGGCCACAGGTCAGTCTGTGGTTGTACTGGGCTGCTTTCAGGTATAAATGTGTAACTGTGTGAATGTGAGCAAGGTGTCCTTGAAAAAGAGAGGTTGCCTCTCAGTGGACCTCCCCTGTATAAATTATGGTTTAATAAAAATACTAGTAGATTAGGACCAATAATTAAACATTTAAGTTATTGTGACCAAAGATCAAGTGAACACAACTGACTCTTTGAAACAATAAAACACACTGCAATGTACACACAAACCAGACTCATAACACTATAATAGAAACCCTATTTCTGTGGGGGAAAGAAAGATGCTGTGTTTGATAATTAAATAAGAGAATAAATCAATAAAAATGCAAATATTTGCTGATAATTTAAACTCTACATATGAAAGACTTTTTTTTTATTTAATATTAATCAGTGTTCATTGCTGCATGTTCTGGTATAGTGCACTTATAGTGTGTCGAGCCAGTGCCATTAATCATTAATCACTACCTGAACTAGATATGAAGGTTTAAAATATTAACACTTTCTCCCCTCAGGGAACACTTTGCTCATTTCAGCAAGACAATGAAAAAAACATATAATGGTTCAGTAGCAAAAGAGTCTGACTATCAAGCAACCATGCTGGCAGTATTCCAGACAGCAGTCAGGTCTGGACCAATTCGGCTGACATATTATCTCTGTATGTGCCAGAATTGGTTCAGATATAGAAGAAAAACCTTGATAATTACCTCCACCAAGCAGGTAATGTGATCAGGGCGGTTTGTCTGTTCTTTAGCAAGATTATGCAAAAACTACTGGATGGATTTTGATGAAATTTTCACCAGAGGTGGCCCAACCCAATAGATTTTGGAGGTGATCCATGAGTGCATACTTCCACCAAGGCCCTATCTCACAGCGCTAATGTAATGTGATTGTCCGTCCATCTGTCCATCAGCAGGATTGCACAAAAACTGCTGTCTATGGATGGATGGAGCCTTCGTGGAGGTGTACGCTCTCTGAGTGCCCTCTAGTTTTATAGTATAACCCAGGGGTGTCCAATAATGTGCCATGGAGGGCCAAGACCCTGCAGGCTTTACCTCCAACCAGTGTCTCCAACAGTAGATTCCACTGAATCTCTTCCTACTGATTGCTGCTAAGTGAAACCACCTGCTGAAGAGACTGGGTAGAAGAGAAAACCTGCAGGGTCTTGGCCCTCCATGGCACATGATTGGACACCCCTGGTATAACCACTAGTGGGTTATTCCACACTTTATGGCCTGCTACTGCATTTTTAGCATTGGCTCACCATGTTAACTGAGCCACTGGTTGACTGACTCAGACGAGGCTCGTTACCAGTATGTGGGTCAGGCTTGGGCTGTGAAATCAGATGCATACAGGGCCAAAGTCGGACTGGTAATAGTTGCTACTATCTTTTTTCCCCCTTCTGTTTTCTCAAGATCACAAAACAACATGCTATTACAGGGTAACAAGGTCTGTTTCCCCATGATAACAGTATAAGACAGTCTGTTTCAACATCGTTGTCTGCTCTAATAGCAGGAAACAAAACTATACATACATTGTAAAACTCGATGAGTTTGTTCAACTCAAAGTGTTTGAAGAAACTGATTGCCTTGAATCAGTTTAACTCAAACCATTCAAGCACATCAATTTTTTTCAGCTGAGTAAACAAAGTTTTATAAAAAGAGTTAAGTTAAATGTATCTTCTTCATCCTTACTTGATTATTTCTGTTAAGGTTTATCACCACATTCTAGTTATGACATCTTGCAAAACAACACAACACAACTGCCATAGCTGTTTTCTCAATAGGGCAGTGTATGCAAATGCTATGGGCCTCCAGTAACTGAGGGGCTCCACAAGCTGCAAATGCAGCCTCAGTGTCACAGCGTCAGTTGCCACTGTAGTGCAAGAGAGACTGTGCCAAGCACTGAAATTCTCTAAAACTTAAATATCCCAGCAACAAAAGCTTCAACATATGTACAACAGCAGCACACAGTAAACTGACAGTCTATGGAGATAATGATTATTTTCCAACATTTACCATCAGTCCATCAGCATCAGATTTAAATCTTTGTTTGATTATGGGTTATAATTTTTGAAATTACAAATCATAATATTCAAATTTACTGAGAAACACTAGTATCACTGTAGGTGATACTAGTGTCAACTTGAGATCGTTAATCTGACTTTCAGATTGACACATCTAGCCTGTTTTCTTCTTAAATTGTACCAGACTGATGCACTGCCATGAAGCATTGTCCTCTGTTTCACAAAAGCAGGAGCCCCTGTTATGTAATGTTGTAAGGAACCAACAGAGAGTGTTTTGCTGGGAACACAAACTTTATTACAAAAGAGCTTAATGGTGATACAGAGGTGTTGTCGGTTGGGAGGCTGAGAGCTGAAGGAAGGGCAGAAAGAGACTGTAAAATGGCCGTCCCTCGCATTTATATGTTCAGCATGATGATGTCACTAAGTGGCTGCGTCATCACGCTGACACTGACCAGACCTGTGGTTTTAGAACACCACACTCACCCCTCCCCTTGGAAAAGCAGAAAAACGCCCTCCCCAATTTGGTAATTGTAAAACCCCAGAACTAGCTAGAGCCAGCGGGTGGACTACCACGTGGCCCAGTGCGGCTGAGTGGTTTATCATGCTACTTCTGTTGGCAGCCACACCCCTAGCTAAACACAGTCCTTGTTTTATATTGAGGAAGGCAGCTCAGTTCAAGGGGCCTTGAGGCGAGCCCGTGGTGGATGCGCCCCTGGAGGCGCCGGCTGCAGTGGACCTGGGCAACATCTTGCTGGAGCCATGGCTCGCTCGTCAGCAGCATGCCAGTCAGGATCCCATACCAGCTGGTTCGGCTCCAATGCTGTGTCTCGATCCAAGGCACCTGCTCTTACCTTCCGCAGATGGCTGGCTAGCCATTTCAAACCATCAGCCATCTGGACGGCGGCTCGTCTCGTCTGTGTGGCAATCTTCATGGGTGTCAGTGGTGGTGACAATGTTGAGGCTGACTGCGGGTCCGGGCGTTTGGATCTGCGGACCCGAACCCAGTCCATCACTGCGAGTGGCGCTCTGTTCAGCTGTACTCGGCGTTGTGGTTGTGATGGTGTGGCTCTCACGTCTGCTGTGGGGGTTCCACCAGGTCGTGGTGATTCTGCTGCGTCCTGTTGGGTCACAGACTCTTCATCCTGCAGCTCAGCGGCGGCTCCAGGAGGCTGGTACCGGGTGTGGATTCGGAAGGTGTCCAGTGGTTCTGCTGTGTCCCATTGGGTTGCTGACTCTTCATCCTGCAGCTCAGCGGCAGCTCCTGGAGGCTGATGCTGGGTGAGGGTGCGAGATGAGTCCAGCTTCTGCCCCCTCTCTCCTGGTGCTGACTGTGATCGCGGTAATGTGTTGCTGTCGCCGGCGATGGGACCCGCGCCGGATTGTTGTTGTTCACCCTGGTCCACTTTGGCCACAAACTCCCTCTCCTGCAGCTCTGTGGCGGCTCCTGGAGGCTTATGCCGCGCGAGGATCGGACGCAAGTCCGGTTTATGCCGTCTATCCGTGTGTTGGTATCGCTGCCCCTTGGCCGGGCAGGAGCCGCTCTTTCTCAGTGCATTGGGGAACCACAGTTGCCGCATGGGAAGCACCTTGTAACGTCCCTCCAATCCGCAGTGTTTACCTCGGCCTCTTCTGCTGTATCACTGGGCCCTTCTGTGGTTACCGCATGTGCTAGCGGTGTGTGGCTTGGCTGCTTGGCTAACTGGTCCCGCACCATCTTGACCACCAACAAAGCGAATTTGCACGTGCTAGCTAGGTGGCGAAGGTCCGCAATGAATTGTTGTGTTGTTAGCATTAGCTCTTCTCTTAGCCACCTGTTGTTCATGCCTTCTGGTAGCTTGTCACGGATTAGCTCATCTTCTAAGGGCCCGAAGGTGCACGTGCTCGCTAAGACTCGGAGTTCCATGTCATAACGTTGAGTAGACTCACCCGCATGTTGTTTGCGGTGGAAGAAGACAATTCTTCGGGCTGTAATGCTGGTCGCGTCATTGTAATATTTCTCCGTCAGTAAGGGCTTTATCCTCGGTTTTGCATGGGTCATCCTCGTTGCCATTTGTTATGTCTGGGAATGTTGTAAGGAACTGACAGAGAGTGCCTTGCTGGGAACACGAACTTTATTACAAAAGAGCTGAATGGTGGTACAGAGGTGTTGTCAGTTTGGAGGCCAAGTGCCAAAGGAAGGGCAGAAAAAGACTGTAAAACAGCCGTCCCTTGCATTTATATGTTCAGCGTGATGACATCACCGAGCGGCCACGTCACCACGCCGACACGGAGCAGAGCTGTGGTTTTAGAACACCATAGCCCCCAAACGCATTCTTGCGTAGGGCCCCCGACAAGCAGGAAATGGCCCCGTTCCTTGATTGTTTGGTTTTCAAAACAATAAAATATAGTATTTAAAAAAAAAAACAAAAAAAAACAGCTGGTCACTTTAGAACTCAAGGTGATCTTATCAAATGTTATTTATGAACATAATTAAAAAAACCATAAAAATTTGCCTTAATTATGCCATTATTGAAGTGTTTGATTAATGTTATCTGTGTTGACTAAACAACGATTACAAGACTGAAACTCGTAATGTCAGTTTAAAGGAACATAAAACCCTGAACAAAAAACAAAATGTCAGCAATCATTTTTATAGCAATACTGAAGTTGGACAAAATGAGTAAATGCAACAAACTGGAATTGTCACCAATACAAAATGCAGAGTTACTACTACAAACGTGTATTTTTGAGTAAGGTTACATTTGTAGAAATGAGTGACTTTAATTTTTTTGAAGGATTCAGTTATAATTACTCACTTCTTTTAAGAAGTGCTGTCAGGTTAGAGTGTAACAATATCAATAAAAGTATTCCTACATGACTTGCCAAGTCCATCGGAACTATTAGGAATAGGAACACAGGTGGAGTGTTTAATGCCACCAGTGTTTCACATACACATTTAGAAATTTACCCAATGCTCTATGATGTGATCTTGAAGGGCTAAGTGTGTGCAATCATGAACCAGACACTCAGGCCATTTCCCCACGGTTATCCTCTGACCTTGTACATTATCCCCTGATAACACATTAAGTTATAGTGATCGTGGGGAAAATCACCATTGTTATCCTCATGATCTTGAGAAAACTGAATGGTGAATAACAGTGACCGTGACTGCTCTTTGTGTCTGTATCTCTCGCCCACTGGCAACATTTTGAGCATCATAAAACAAAAATGAAAGTAAGAGGCTCAGAATTACTGAGCAGAGGAAAAAAAAAAAGCATAATAAGCATATAAGAATTGATAAAGCTTATGCTTAAAACAGCAGTTGGTCTTCTCAATCACAAGAGTGTTAAAATAAGAGCTGATGCAACAATCAAAATGTGATTTTATTTATTTTTTTTTTTAAATCCATCTCTTAGTTTAATCAGTATTGTGATCTGGAGGTAATTTTCTTTTGCATATTTGCAAATCCTTGAATCCCACATTTGCGAAACATTTTATGCAGCATCTCAGCTTTTTAGGACAGTATTATTCCATTTCATGTTTCAGCTGATTGCATTGGTTTTCTAGTGTGTCAGGGCAACAGAAACACAAACAACCACAAATGATAATCACAATAATCTTTTTCACCCACCACAACAGCTTTCAGTATATGGTGCTATGATGAAATAATTACTTTTAAAGATTTGGGATGTTGAAAACGATAAAAAAAAAAAAAAATGACGGGTATAATCCAGAAAAGTAGATCTCTGACACGGTGAGTCCCCGTTCTTTGAAAGAGGCTTCGTTATAATCAATTAGTGAGAAACTATTCTGCATGCCAAAAGTGTAAAATTTAAAATGTAGTGTCCAATTTTTAATTTCAGTTTTGTCTGCAAGCTGAGGGGCTCTAAAGGACAACTTTTGAGTCAACTCTTGATTGAATAGACCTATAGATCAATTTTTCATCCTAAAAACCCTTTTTTCAAATGACTCCAGGCAATTACTTCAGAGTCTGGCAAAGGTCTCTTCTGTCTTTCCTATCGCCACCTCTCACCTCTTTTTCTTTCTCTTTGCTTGCATCACTCACATCTGGCTTTGTAGGGGAATAAGCAAAAGAGCGCACTAATAAAAGAGCAGCCATCCAGAGCCGACTGATTGAATTAATAAGCAACATAATCATGGCTGATCTGTAAAGTTATCTACAAGCCAAAGCATTAGGGATTATTTGGTGTCTGGTTGCCTGTCACATCTTTGCATCTGTTCTCTGCTGCTGTCAATCCCATCTTCACCTAATTGCCTGAGATAGAGGGCTGCAAATTGTCTTAAGAAGCTCCCTCTCAGCTTAATTTATCCCAAATAAAACGTTAGAGAGGCATAGCTTGTTTATGGCTCTTTTCTTTGAATGAATTACTCAAAATAAACAGCAATTTAGAGTCCCTTCGACCCTCGGAGAAGGATTTGATTTCACTATCACCACATGAAATGAATATTTTAAATTATAGTGAAGCACAGCTATTAAAAAACCTTGTTAGCTAGATTGAACATCAATTCAAAACAGAGATATGCTGAATGGCCTTCAGTTGTTAACTTTGTGAAATAAGTTCAAAAGTTTGTTGTGTGGCGTTTTGAAGTATTTAAGTCAAAGAAGGACACATTTCATTGTGGATTTGAGTTTAAAAGTCATGGCACCAAGTCTTTGTCATAATGGCATTGGAATGTATCACTAAATCCCTCTCATTGTGACTTTGCTGGTTCTCTGATTCATGGCCACGAGGCTGGCATTTGTGGTTTGGCATGAATGTCTTTAAAACTGCTGAATGTGTTTCCGTGGGATTTGATATGTTGCCTCTGAGATCAAGTCTAATTATTATTCTGGTGATACCATGATGTCCATCAAGTCTAAATCAGTCTTGTTGAAAGCTTTGACTTATGACTAATTCTTGCGATGATTAAATTTGCATCAGACTCATCTTTACTTGTGCTTATCCCTAAAAGCACAAAACAGCCAATGCTGAACATGAGCGTATATTTGGAGTATGTCAATGTCAGTGTAAGATTCAGAGCACAGATGTACTTAAATAGGTAAAAGGTCTGAAGATGACGATCAAATCAAAATGTTGCAGGGTTATTCAGTATAAATATAGTCATAAAACCAGAGGAAAAGACCATGTTCTTCCATCTATTTATCTGGGCACTTACAGTCATGTGAAAAAATTAGGACACCCCTTTAAATATTCAGTTCTTTATTAAGAAATGTTCACGTAGCTACGTCTAACCTTGTTTTTGTTTTTATTCACATTTTTTTGTAATTTATTTTAGCCATTGTAAGTGGGAATGAATGTGGGGATGTCCTAGAAAAGATGGGGGGGGTTCTAATTTATTCCTCACTATTTGTTTAGAATTACATTTTACAGAAGATTTGAAAAAAGCCTTTCATTCATTTTTAACTGTTTATTTGTATTACATGACTCTCCCAATATTTTTTAACATTGATATTAAATAGCCATATGTCCAAATATGTAAAACACACACACGCACACACACAGGTTTATGGTGGCCTAATTTTTTCACATGACTGTATTCTTGCTGTCAAAGATCAAAATGGACTTGGTCACCTCTGCTGTGGAAAGAGCAATACCCCTCACCCCAAAAATGCATAGAGCTGCATTCAAACCGTATTTAAGCATTAAAATGAACATAAAACATCTGAGTTATCAGTATAAAGTTTTACTGGCAATGTTTGTTCTCCTAAATATTCAGCTTTTCTCTCATCAATTTTTTTTTACAACGTGTGGCATATAAATGTGTTATTTCTCTTGTAAATTTGTGACTTTTTCCTCATAAATTTATAACTCTTCTCTTAGAAATTTGTAACTTTTTACATTAAATTTCATACACTTGTGATTTTTCCTTTATATTTGCTGTGTTTCTCCTTTTTTGCCAACTTGCCAAATTTGTGACTCTTTTCATTCATTCATTCATTCATTCATTCATCTTCTTCCGCTTAATCCTTTTTTCAGTTTCATGTAAAAACCATAGTAGGGCTGGGTGACATATCAAATAGAAACAACGTATCAATACATTTGACTGTAAAAGATGCATAAAATGCCTATATCGTCCATACTGAACATACTTTGTCACGTTAATGTAAGCCAACAGCATGTAATTCAGCTCAGTTTCACTCTCTCTCTCTCTCTCACTCACTCTCCTCCTCTCACAGCAGTGCTGCTGCTGCTACTCCCCTAACCCACCCAGGAAAAAAAAACAGGGTGTATACGCATTTTAAAAACTGGGGAGGGGAGAAACAGAATTCTTTCTTTGGAAAATTACTTTCGCACATTCATGCTTTCAAGTATTTAATGTTATAAATGCTTTATGACATTGATTGGTGCGGCAGCGGTCGGTCCAGTGTGGCCGCTACCCCAACACTCGAACTGCTGCTCAAGGGGAACATCTCATTTGCTCACATTGTTCCAGCCAAGAGACTGCCTAATGCTGGGAACAGAGAAAAACGGCCCAACCAACAGAATCAAAGCAGGTCCATCTCTAAAGCACATAAAACTGGGACAGCCAGATGGAGATAAACAATAGCAACTACTACAGCATGTTTGCAAGGCAGTGTGCAGGTATGTAGATCATTTTCAAAATAAGAGCTCTCATCTGGTCTTTCAAACCTCCAAAATAAGAGTGAGGAGCTTGCCATATGAAGAACTGATTGAACGCAGATGTATAAAAAACAAAAAACAGTGACAAATTATACTTCTGCCACTTGTTATTAGACCGCCAAGTATTTACTACAGGTGCATCTCAATAAATAAGAATGTCATCGAAAAGCTGATTTATTTTAGTAATTCAATTAAAAAAAATGAAACCCCTGTATCAGGGGTGTCCCTTCATGTGCCATGGAGGACCAAGACCCTGCAGGCTTTACCTCCAACCAGTGCCTTCAACAGCAGATTTCACTGAATTTCTTCCCACTGATTGCTGATAAGTGAAAACACCTGCTGAAGAGACTGGGGAGAAGAGAGAACCTGCGGGGTCTTGGTCCTCCATGGCACACGATTGGACACCCCTGTCCTATATTGTACAGATTCATGACACACAGAGTGATATAGTTCAAGTGTTTATTTCTTTTAATTTTGATGATTATGGCTTACACCTCAATAAAACCCCAAATTCAGTTTCTAAAAAAAATAGAATATTACATAAAATTAATTTTAAAAAACTGATTTTTAATAGAAGTGTTAGCCAACTGAAAAGTATATCCGTGTACACTTTCAATACTTGGTTGGGGCTCTTTTTGCATGAATTACTGCATCAATGCGAAGTGGCATGGGGGCAATCAGCCTGTGGTACTGCTGCGGGGTTATGGAAGCCCAGGTTGCTTTGATAGTGGCTTTCAGCTCATCTGCTTTGTTGGGCCTGGTGCCTCTCATCTTCCTCTTGACAAAACCCCATAGATTTTTTATGAGGGTTAGGTCAGGAGAGTTTGCTGGATAATCAAGCACAGTGATAGCATGGTCATTAAACCAGGTATTGGTCCTTTTAGCAGTGTGGGCAGGTGCCAAGTCCTGCTGGAAAATGAAATCAGCATCTCCATAAAGCTTGTGTTCAGAGGGAAGCATGACTTTGGACTTGATTAAACACAATGGACCAACACCAGCGGATGACTGCTTTTCAGAGGAAACAAAATTTTGGAGAGCCATGTTATCTGCTGGTATTGGTCTACTGTTTCATGATTGGACACCCCTACTTAAGTGTGACATTCAGTGTACTAATGTATTGTGATATATGGGGGGGGGGGGGGGGAGGGCTGGAAAGTTCATAGGCTGAAAAGTTCATAGTGATCAAATTTGACCAAATGTGGTTTATTTTTCAACATAGTCTCCCCTTCTGTCCACATACTTCTTTGTGTTGCAGTGCTATATATATGTATGTGTATATATATATATATATATATATATATATATATATATATACAGTGGGGCAAAAAAGTATTTAGTCATCCACCAATTGTGCAAGTTCTCCCACTTAAAAGATGAGAGAGGTCTCCAATTTTCATCATAGGTATACCTCAACTATGAGAGACAAAATGAGAAAAAAAATCCAGAAAATCACATTGTCTGATTTTTAAAGAATTTATTTGCAAATTATGGTGGAAAATAAGTATTTGGTCACCTACAAACAAGCAAGATTTCTGGCAATCACAGACCTGAAACAACTTCTTTAAGAGGCTCCTCTCTCCTCCACTCGTTACCTGTATTAATGGCACCTGTTTGAACTCATTATCAGTATAAAAGACACCTGTCCACAACCTCAAACAGTCAGACTCCAAACTCCACTATGGCCAAGACCAAAGAGCTGTCAAAGGACACCAGAAACAAAATTGTAGATCTGCACCAGGCTGGGAAGACTGAATCTGCAATATTTAAGCAGCTTGGTGTGAAGAAATCAACTGTGGGAGCAATTATTAGAAAATGGAAGACATACAAGACCACTGATAATCTCCCTCGATCTGGGGCTCCACGCAAGATCTCACCCTGTAGGGTCAAAATGATCACGAGAACATTGAGCAAAAATCCCAGAACCACACGGGGGGACCTAGTGAATGACCTGCAGAGAGCTGGGACCAAAGTAACAAAGGCTACCATCAGTAACACACTACGCCGCCAGGGACTCAAATCCTGCAGTGCCAGACGTGACCCCCTGCTTAAGCCAGTACACGTCCAGGCCCGTCTGAAGTTTGCTAGAGAGCATTTGGATGATCCAGAAGAGGATTGGGAGATTGTCATATGGTCAGATGAAACTAAAATAGAACTTTTTGGTAAAAACTCAACTTGTCGTGTTTGGAGGAGAAAGAACACCATACCTACTGTGAAGCATGGGGGTGGAAACCTCATGCTTTGGGGCTGTTTTTCTGCAAAGGGACCAGGACGACTGATCCGTGTAAAGGAAAGAATGAATGGGGCAATGTATCGTGAGATTTTGAGTGAAAACCTCTTTTCATCAGCAAGAGCATTGAAGTTGAAACGTGGCTGGGTCTTTCAGCATGACAATGATCCCAAACATACCGCCTGGGCAATGAAGGAGGGGTTTTGTAAGAAGCATTTCAAGGTCCTGGAGTGGCCTAGCCAGTCTCCAGATCTCAACCCCATAGAAAATCTTTGGAGGGAGTTGAAAGTCCGTGTTGCCCAGCGATAGCCCCAAAACATCACTGCTCTAGAGGAGATCAGCATGGAGGAATGGGCCAAAATACCAGCAACAGTGTGTGAAATCCTTGTGAAGATTTACAGAAAACGTTTGACCTCTGTCATTGCCAACAAAGGGTATATAACAAAGTATTGAGATGAACTTTTGTTATTGACCAAATACTTATTTTACCGAGGAATTTACCAATTAATTCATTAAAAATCCTTCATTGTGATTTTCTGGATTTTTTTTTCTCATTTTTGTCTCTCATAGTTGAGGTATACCTATGATGAAAATTGGAGACCTCTCTCATCTTTTAAGTGGGAGAACTTGCACAATTGGTGGCTGACTAAATACTTTTTTGCCCCACTGTATATATATATATATATATATATATATATATACACACACAGTATATAGTGACGTTTCAAGGGTTCACACCATAGTGAGAGAGGATTTGGAACATAACAGGCATTTATTTCTTCACTGACAAATTACGCAGAACAGAGGGGAGGTAATTCACACTCAAAGTGACACAGACACATAATCTCTCACATGCAGGAAAAACAGCACTATCACAGTCAGGCTTAGAACACAATTATAGCACTACAACAATAACACTCAGAACACAAGAATTATAACCATCTTTTAATACCCCGTGGTGCAAAGCATGCCGGGAGAATCCACAGCCCCGACATTACACTGTCCCCCCCTGAACTGGTTTCTGTCTCCAGAACAGTAAGTCCAACTCAAAAGTCCAATACGAACCAGTTCAGGCATTGGGGCACCTGCCATTGGCTTCGGCTGACACACACGGGCCCTTTAGTGTCCATCTGAGCTTCAGCCAGGGTCTACGGTCAGGATGGGGCCTCTTGCTCGGCCACCCGTGGGGCAGCTGGCTGGTACAGGGCGAGGCAGTGGCGGTGAAGCACCACCACCTGGTTCCTCTTCTGCAGCCTCACCCTGTACACTACATTCGACAGTCTCTGTAGGACCACGCACAGTCCTGACCAGTGGCTCGCCAACTTTGGTCACAGTCCCTTTTTCCGCTACCAGAGTGGTGGCCTAGTTGGTAGAGCATCCGCCCCACAACCAGGAGGTTGTGGGTTCAAATCCAGGCTGGGTCATACTAAATAACATATAAAAAATGGTACTTTCCACCTTCTAGTTTGGAGCTCAGCATAATAGAATGGGGAAAGGAAAGCAAACGCACAAAGCTACCAGAGGACTGACCCCCCCACTGTAGCTTTCGCTACTCACAGTAGCTATGTGGCCTAGGGTCAGTGAAACGGAGGTAGACGCCGCCCCATACACCACATGGTGTCCCACATGCTGTGGAATGGATTAACTTAACCCTTTTTCCATTCTGGGCAGAAAAGCCAGACCTGATCCCAGCGTACAAAGTCTCTCCTCTGGCAGCGGGAGTCGTACGCTCACTTCTGTCGACTCCCCACTGCTACCAGGGCCTCCCGAGCCAGTTCATGCACAGTGTGAAAATGTTCTCTCAAGCAAAACAAATGATCAAACCCTGGTTTGGGGGAAGGCCAAACACTAAGCCCACCGGGGTGCGCAGCTCGCGTCCAAACATCAGCGTTGCTGGGGTGCACCAGGTGGATTCTTGAACTGCTGTCGGGTATGCCCATAGGACTAGGGGCAGGTGCAGGTCCCAGTCTCGTTGGTTCAGTAAGACGGCAAGCTGGGTGGTCAGGGTCCGGTTAAAGCGTTCAACCAGGCCGTCGCTCTGTGGGTGGAGCGGAGTGGTCTGGGTCTTCTGGATGCCCAGCTGCCTGCAGACCTCCCCAAAGACCTCTGCCTTGAAGTTCCATCCCTGGTCACTGTGCAGCTCCTCTGGGGTGCTGAACTGACAAAACATCTTGTCCACCAGCTTTGATACACTCTGATGAAGGACCGCATATGCCTTTGGCCACATGAAGTAATCCATTGTGACCAGAACATAATGGCTCCCCCGATCCGTGGTTGAAAAAGGGCCCAGAATGTCCACCCCCACATGCTCCATGGGTGTCGCTACCTGGTACTGCTGCAAGGGGACATAGGAGCGCTGAGTTGGCCCTTTCTGAGTCGTGCAGGTGTCACAGTGGTGGACATGGAGCTCCACGTCCTGACGACACCCTGGCCAGTAGAACCGGGCCCAAAGATACTGCAGGGTCTACGTCACCCCAAAGTGGCCCACCCCCATTGACCCATGCACCAACTGGAGCATCTTGGGGTGGAGCCATCTGGGGACCAGCAGCTGCCAGACGTGACGCTGCCCAGCTGGAGACTGCCATCGCCGACAGACCACACCCTTACGACAGCAGAGGTTGGACCACTGGGAATGTAGAGTCTAGGTCTCTGAGTCAAGCGCAGACACAGCCTCCCAGGCGGGCCGCTAGTCCGGGTCGAGCTGGTGCCGGACCCGGAAGATGACAGGGTCTCCATCCTGCTTGATTCGAAGCTGCTGTGCGCCGAGGGCCTCTGTGACATCATCACTGGGGAGAGCTAGCTGATGATCTGAGGAAGAGCTGTGAGCTGCTGCGCTGTCCCTGGCTGCAGTAATCTGGAGAGTGCCGACAGTCCCCCACAGCACAGGGGCGCCGGGACAGCATGTCAGCATTGGCATGGAGGCGGCCTGCTCAATGTCCAATCTGAAAGTCATAATCCTGCAGTGCCTCCAGCCATCTCGCCAACTGGCCATCTGGCTCTTTCAAGTTCAGTAGCCAGGTCAGGGAAGCATGGTCCATCCTCAGCTGAAACCTTCCCCCATAAACGTATGGGCGGAAATGGTGGAGCCCTTGGATGACTGCCAGCAGCTCTTGGTGGGTGACGCAATTATTCCTTATGACTCTGCTGAGAGTGTGGCTGAAAAATGCAACCACCTACTCTCCGTGTTCTTCCTCCTGGGATAACACCGCCCGATGTCCTGGTTGCTAGCATCTGTGTCCATGATGAAGGGGTGGTTCGGGTCAGGATACCGCAGCACGGGTGATCCGATGAGCCGAGCGGAGCCAGGAAAAAGCAGCAGCATAGTCCTCGCTCCACTTGAACGTGCGGCCCTTCTGTGTCAGCTGATGCAGCGGACTGGTGTTTGTGGCGAAATCCTTCACAAAACTCCTTTAATAGGATGCCAGTCTGAGGAAGCGCTGTAGTTTGCCTGCGTCCCACAAGACCGTCCAGTTTCTCACCGCTGTCACCTTCTCTGGGGTGGTGGCGACTCCTGCAGCACTGACGAAGTGGCCCTGGAAGGTGGTTTCTCGCCAAAACAGGTGGCATTTCCAAGGGTGGAGCTGCAGCCTGGCCCGGCGGACGGCATCCAACACCTCCCGGAGGTTGGACAGGATGCCACCAAAATCAGCTGCATGAACCAGCAGGTTGTCGAGATAAATGATGTAGCGGCTCCGTGGAACATGAGCCAGCACTCGCTCCATCAGGCGTTCAAAGGTGTCCCTGCCCGATAGAGAAGGCTGTTTTCTAGCGGGCCTCTGGTGACAGTTCCACCTGCCAATAGCTGCTGCGGAGGTCGAGCAAGCTGAACTAGCTGGAGCCGGCGATGTAATCCAGCACATTGTCAATCCGGGACAGAGGGTAGGAGTCCTTATAGATGACATCATTCAGGTGCTGGTAGTCTACACAGAACCACCACGAACCGTCCTTCTTTTTGACCAGAACCACCAGTGCCACCCAGGGGCTGCTGGAGGGTTCAATGACATCCGCCTCCAGCATCTCCTGAATCTTTTGCTCTTCCACCGCCCGCCTTGAAAAAAGCAGATGGCAGGGGGCCTGGTCTCACCGGTGTTGATCTGGTGCTGCACCAAGGTGGTTCGGGTGCGCTCTTTATCTCTGGCGGTGAAGATGTCAACGTAGCAGTCCAACAGCTACCTCTCACTGCCTCCAGCTACTCCTCACTGCCCCCAGTGGACAGCAGCAAGGGGGCTGCCCTTGCTGCTGTCTCTGGCAGCGATGACGATCCCTCCGCTTGCCCCGGTGGTCCTGCAGTGGTTGGCTCTGGCAGCAATCCCGTCAGCTCGGCCTGTGCTGATGGCCCCTCGATCACACGGGTCCCCTGGTTCCTCATCTGGCCCTTGCCGCAGAGCGTGATGGTCTTGGCCCCCAGAAGGAGAAAAGAGCTGACTTTGTGCCCATGCTGCGAGCAGATCTAGTCCAATGACGCAGGGGTCTTGGATGTCAGCCAGCCAGAACGGGTGGTTCGTGTTCTGACCAGCCACTCCCACGACAAGGACTCATCGCCCTCCCAATCTGGCACGCTCACCAGTGCCTGATGGGTTCCCACCGCTGCGGTCTGAGTTCATCTGTACCAGGCAGCACCTTGGGCAGCACCTTGGTGCTGCCAAGGTGGCAGCACCTTGGGTCAGACCAGGAAGATGGTGGAACCTGTGTTGATCAGGGCCCGGATTGGAATGCTGTCCAGACTGCACTGCAGGTACGACCCTGGCGAGTGTCCCGAGTTGGCCCAGACAGGGTGAGAGTTTGTTGGGGAAAATGTTTAAAGCTGGTGAAGGAGCTGGTTGTCGCGGGGTAGGCGCAGGGCAGTGGCCTGCGGTGTGGCCTGGCTCCCCACAGCGGAAGCATCTCTCCTCCCGCCACCGTCGTACTCTTGCCGGCCGGGAAGCTGTGGTCTCGAACAGCTCCTCCTCATCCTGGCTCTCAGCCGTGGCCTGGAAAGCTCTCTGCCTTGGTGACGAAACGTTAGCTGTGTGCTCCACCTCTGCCATAGTCATCTCCCAGCTGCTTGCGGCGTGAATCTGGACATGTTCTTGGAGCCAGGCTTTGCGGAGCCCTCGGCTGAAACTCTAAAGGGTGAGCCCTCTTCACCGCCTCCGGCTTGAAGTCTGGGTAACTGCACTGTGTCAGCAACCCGACACTATCACAATCAGACTTATAACACAGTTATAACACTACAACAATAACGCTCAGAACACAAGAATTATAACCGTCTTTGAATACCCCGCGGTGCAAAGCATGCCGGGAGAATCCCCCGCCCCTTATCACAGCCCCAACATTACAGTTATATATATATACACACACACAGGGCTTGACATTAACACCCGCCCACCTGCTAATGGCAGGTAGATTTCAGCTGTGGCCAGTAAGACAGCCACTCCCACTAGCCACTGTGGCGAGTTGTAGTTTTCTCAAACAGCAAATTTAATAATAAACCTCTCAATGTGAGACTACGAAACTACAACTCCCAGTTTTTATGAACACTAAAAACACTTTTGGCCAATCAAAAAAAACATCTGACCATCACTTTTACCTGTTTTGACAGCAGGGCTGAAATAAATAACAAAGGCTGGGGACGTTTATGGACCTGCATTCAGCAGGATCTGAATCCACAATAGGTGGAGGAGGAGGAGGGGAAATGATCATAGACTGTATTTGGATGCATAAAGTGGCCCTCTGAAACTGCTGTATGCATCCAAATTGAAATTATTATTATTATTATTTGGAAACCCATGTGATTCCGCTTTGGTCTGTGCGTTCACTTCATCCTGTGCCAGTCCGGAGTCTGGACCTGAGAGAAAAAAATCAGGTGAATAATTTCACTCTTTTTGCTTTTCCCCTTATTTTTTCTCAGTGGAAGGTACAGGTCTAGTTTTTAAAAACCCTTTAAGATTACTGATTTCAGCAGCGGCATAAACAGTCTCATCCTGCAGCAGGACAAACATGTATGCAGCAGGGTGAAGCTAGTATGGAGTGCAGCTCATGCTTGTCTCCGCTGTTAGAGCGATGTCGTTAGTTGTTGTGGAGGCTTACTTAGAACGATTTTTAAAACTTTAATTTTATAGTTATCTCTCTCTAAATATATATTTTTAATGGGCTGGTCTAAGGTTGTCAAACATATGACCCGTGGGCCAAAACCTTTCAGTACAAATTTTTCTCTGTGAATTTACAGCTTTCTTTCTAGTAAATTTCTGCCTTTTTCTACTGATTGGAATTGTTCAGGTATATTTGAGACATTTTTGACACATCTAGACCACTGGAATGGTGGCCTAGATGGCCTAGGTAGATGCTAGGCCACCATTCCGGTGAGCATCTGCCCCACAACAGGGAGGTCAGGGTTCAAGTCCTGGCCAGGTCATGCCAAAGACCATATAAAAATGGAACTTCCTGCCATCCAGCATGGTGCTCAGCAAAACCGGAACGGAGGAGGGAAATGTGGGCGGCAGTGGCTCAGGAGGTAGAGCAGGTCGTCTAATAGCCAGAGGGTTGGTGGTTTGAATCCCACTCTCCCCAGCCATCCTGCTGTTGTGTCCCTGGGCAAGACATTTTACCCACTTTGCCTCCAGTGTCCATGGCACTGGGTATGAATGTGCATAACTGTTCAGTAGTGGTCAGAGAGACTGTTGGCATGGATTGACAGCCATGTTTCCGTCAGTCTGCCCCAGGGCAGCTGTGGCTACAGTAGTAGCTTACCACTATCAATGTCTGTCTGGAGTTAATAAATAATGGACTCACTGTAAGCGCTTTGAGATGTCACTTGACATGTAAAGCACCATATGAATCTAATCCATTATTATTATTATTATTATTATTATTATTTTATTTTTCTCCTAATGATGAGACTTTTCTCCTCATCAGTTTTCAGTTCTTTCTCTTCTATTTTTTTCTGGTGAAAACAGGTAGTGTCCATTTAGGTTTAATCCATCAACAACTTCTAATGACATAGTGCAGCCTGAAGGGGTGTCCCAGTTCATAGGGGTAATTTTCAGCCCTCAAGGACCATGGGGTAGTGGGAGACGAAGGGGTAGGGATACAAATGAGAATTGGGACAGACCCCAAATCTACTGTACTTCAGTCTCATAATGCAAATATTTTTCTCTACTGTTTTACAGTATTTACTGCTGTTCATGAATAATTAAATTGACAGTGTTTCTATTCCCTTTTTTAACAGATCTCAAAAAAAGGGTGGTGGTGTTGCACTGTATATTGATGACCTATATAGATGTAAGCTTGTAAATGGAATGTCCTTAGCACTACCAGGGATTCTGGAATGTGTTACTGTTGAGATTGACCTAGACAAAACAAAAAATCTAATCATAAGCTGCATATACAGAACGCCGGGAACTTGCATTGAGACATTCAGAGATAAATTAGTCGAGCTGTACAATAATATTACTAGTAAGAAAATGGTAGCAATTTGTGGAGATTTCAATATTGACCTACTTAATCCACATCAACAAAATGTAGTTACAGAGTTCATGAACTCTATGTACAGCATGAGTCTATATCCCACAATAACACATCCCAGTAGAATCACAGCTCACTCTGCTACACTTATTGACAACCTGTTTGTCAATGTTCTCGACAAGAAAATAGAAAGTGGATTATTGATAAATGATATAAGCGACCACTTGCCAATCTTTGCACTTATCCATGGCCACACGGGGCCCAACCCAGAAAAAATCTCAAAATCGTTCAGACACAAATCATCAAACGCAATCAGTTCTTTTAAAGAGGACTTGCTGAAGCAAGACTGGACAGAAGTCTATGTATCAGATGTAAATGAAGCCTATGACACATTTACAAACATTGTAACCACTCTTTATGAAAAAAACTGCCCATTAGTTAAAAAAAAGCTTAAACACAAATTTACTGACAAACCATGGCTAACCAAAGGACTACAAAAGGCGTGTAAAAAGAAAAATTTATTATATAAAGCTTTCATAAAGAAAAGGACAAAAGAAGCAGAGCAGCGGTATAAAACATACAAAAATAAGTTAACATATATAATAAGATGTAGTAAAAGAGACTATTACAGTAAAGAACTGGAAAAAAACAAAGACAATATTAAAAATACATGGACAATAATCAACAGTATCCTTGGAAATAAAAGCAGAAATACCAGCTACCCAACTAACACTCCAAAAAATAATAAATCGACTCCGAATGTGAATATAGCTTCACCTGCAGATGAATTTAATAATTTTTTTGTTAACATTGGACCTAAACTGGCCCGAGAAATACCCACTACGGTGCCAACAGGTGATTCAATATGCAATAACACTGCTGTAAAAGACACCATCTTCATAAAGAACACAGACGAAAGAGAGGTCATTGAAATTGTTAAATCGTTCAAAAGTAAAACATCTACTGACTGCGATGGTATTGATATGCTACTAGTCAAAACTGTTATCGAATGCATAGTGAAACCACTGACGTATATCTGTAACCTGTCTCTCCAATCAGGTATATTTCCCAATGCAATGAAAATAGCTAAAGTAATTCCAATTTACAAGACAGGCGACAGAGGGGAACTCTCCAACTACAGACCAATTTCACTATTACCGCAATTTTCCAAGATACTTGAAAAAATATTCTATGAGAGAATTGACAACTTCATACTGAAGAATGATTTATTGTGTGAGCAGCAATATGGGTTCAGACACAAAAGGACAACAGCATATGCCTTAATGGAATTTACAGAAAAAATATCAACAGCCATTGAAAATAAAGAGTATTCAGTTGGAGTATTCCTGGATCTTAAAAAAGCATTTGATACAGTAGATCACAATCTATTATTAAAGAAACTACAAAATTGTGGTATCAGAGGGGTAGCACTGTCCTGGTTAAGAAGTTACTTAAAGAATAGATATCAGTTTGTATGTGTTAACAACAAAAACTCACCTGTGGAGTCCCACAGGGTTCAGTTTTGGGACCATTATTATTCAATATGTATATAAATGATATATGTAAAGTTTCAGAAAAAATGGACTTAATATTGTTTGCTGATGACACTAACCTGCTATGCAGTGGAAACAACTTGGAACAACTTCTGGATACACTCGGAAAGGAATTAGGAAAGCTGAAACTGTGGTTTGATTCAAACAAATTAACGCTCAATTTAAGCAAGACAAAATTTATAGTCTTTAACAACCATCACAACTACCCAGTACCCAAACTCAGTGTAAATGGTGTAGAGATTGAAAGGGTATCCGAAACTAAATTCCTTGGAGTAATAATTGATAACAAACTGTGTTGGAAGCCACATATTAATTATATAAAAGGTAAAGTATCCAAATCAATTGCAATATTACACAGAGTGAAAAATTTGCTGAATCAACCCACACTATACACCTTGTATCATTCATTAATACTCCCATACATGACATATTGTAATGAAGTATGGGGAAATACATATAAAACAAACATATATCCACTCTTTATGCTTCAAAAGAGAGCTATTAGAATAATCAACAAAGCAGCTTACAGGGAACCAACAAACCCACTTTTTCTTAAACAAAAAACTCTCAAGTTGAAAGATCTGATCGACTTTAAAACCGCAATAATAATGTTCAAAGTGAAGAATCTATCACTGCCCGCAAATATCCAAAAGTTGTTCCAAACAAGGGAGAAACGATATCACTTCAGAGGAACATGTATATTTCAAAAGCCTACAGTGAGAACAACTACCAAGCAACACTGTATTTCAGTGCAAGGTGTCAGATTATGGAACGATTTTGGACCTGAATTAAAATCATGTACAAAGCTTGGACAATTTAAACAAAAACTAAAGGAAGAAATACTCCAAACATATTTACAAGACGACATGTAAACTCACATAAGGATTGACATTTCCAGCCTGTGTTGTGTTATAGCTTAGTTTTCTTTTATCTCTGTGACACTATGTCTTAGATTTGTTTTTGAATAGTAACCGCTTAACTTAGACTAGCTCAGTTTTCTTTTTCTCTCAGTCATATTTTGTCTTAGCCTTGTTTTAAATTGTAATCGCTCTTGTCTTGTTTTCTCTTTTTTCTCCTTTGAATTCTTGGATGGAATATGGGTGGGCAATATAAGCTGCGGCTTCAGCCATCACCCATTTCGGATAACTCACGTGGAATTGTATAGTAGAAGGAGTCTTTGTCTAATTTGACCTTGTTGTTATATTATACAGTTTCTTTTAACCTGTAATGTACTATCCGAAATAAATTCATTCATTCATTCAAATTCATTCATTCATTCATTCATTCATTCATGTATGTATAAGGGACATTTACATTTAAAAAGGTTGTAAATTTATTTAAAATAAATTTTACCATGCGATAGTCAAATTTGATCATATTGAACATAATTTTCCAACTACAAAATTGTGGTTTGTGGAAAAGCTGAATGGCTAGTAACTTTGGAAAATCACTTGCCACAGTGGCTGGTGAGCAAAAAAGTTAATGTCAAGCACTCTGTGTGTGTGTGTGTGTGTGTGTGTGTGTGTGTGTGTGTGAGGAAAAATAAGTATTGAACACGTCAACATTTTTCTCATTAAACATATTTCTGGTGAAGACATTGACCTGAGATTTTCACCAGATATCAGCAACGACCCAAGTTTAATGTTTATTTGAAAGGGACATTACATACTAATGAACATCAATGCAAATGTAAGTATGCCAGATTTAGCAATACTGCTAATTTGCATCTGTAGTCTGCCGGCAGGTCACAAAAACACACAAACGAACAATCATACATGAGAAGTAATCCAAGTAATCCATACATACAAAGAAATCAAGGCAAATGTGTTCACAGAACAAGTTACATTATATTTAGATTTTTTTTAGATTTAGTATACTTTATTGATCCCCAGAGGGGAAATTGAGGGTCATCCACCACCTGGATGGATGAAGCAGCCACGATATTTTTGATCAGGATTTGTCCTTCAATTCACATATTAAATTTGTTTCTAAGACTGCCTTCTATCATTTGCGTAATATTGCCAAGATTAGGAGCATCTTGTCTCAGAGTGATGCTGAGAAACTGATCCACGCTTTTGTTAGCTCAAGATTAGATTAATGTAATTCTTTATTATCAGGCTGTCCTAAAACATCTTTAAAAAGTCTTCAGCTGATCCAAAATGCTGCAGCAAGAGTTTTAACAGGTACTAGAAAGAGAGATCATATCTCTCCGGTTCTGGCCTCCCTTCATTGGCTTCCCATAGAGTTTAGAATTAAGTTTAAAATCCTTCTTCTTACTTACAAAGCTCTAAACAATCAGGCTCCTTTTTATTTAAAAGATCTGATACTACCGTATTATCCTAACAGAGCACTACGCTCCCAAAATGCAGGATTACTTGTAATACCTAGAATCTCCAAAAGTACAATGGGAGGCAGGGCCTTCAGTTATCAAGCTCCTCTCCTGTGGAATCAGCTGTCAATCTGGATTCGGGAGTCAGACTCGATCTCTGTTTTTAAGAATAGGGCTAAAACCTACCTTTTTGATATAGCCTACAATTAGGGAGGGATCTTGTTGAACCCTCCCTTAGTTATGCTGCTAATAGGTTTAGTCAGCCGGGGGACCTCCAGTAATGCACTGGGCCTCACTCCTTTCCTCACTCTCAATGAAATATTTTTTTTGCTGGTCATTAACATTTGTTTGTTTTCTCCCATAGATTGAGTCCCCATCGTGCTGTTTGCTCTCTACATGTCTGTTCTTTTCTTCTTCTCTATCCCCTCACCCCCCAGCCAGTCGCAGCAGATGACTGCCCCTCCCTGAGCCTGGTTCTGCTGGAGGTTTCTTCCTGATAAAAGGGAGTTTTTCCTCTCCACCGTCGCCAAGTGCTTGCTCACAGGGGATCGCCTGATTGCTGGGGTCTTTCTGCAACTGTGGGGGTTCCCCCTACAGTTGAAAGTGCTATGAGATGACTGTTGTTGTGAAATGGCGCTATATAAATAAAGCTGAATTGAATTGAATTGATACGGCGCTATCCCTTAATCATTCACACACACATTCACATCTAGGGCCACTTTAGAGTCTCCAATTAACCTAACCTGCATGTTTTTGGCATGTGGGAGGAAACTGGAGAAATCCCGGGGTAAACCCACGCATACACGGGGAGAACATGCAAACTCCACACAGATCACTGTTGGTTGGGGGCTGGGATCGAACCCATGATCCCACGATCCCCACGGTCCCCCGGCCAAGGGTAAACTGTGCTGCCGCAGTGCTAACCACTGCGCCACCATGCAACCCAATTTAATAACGCAGAATGTCACAGGGAATAAGTATCGAACACATGAAGAAAAAGAGGTGCAAAAAGGCACAGAAAGCCAAGAAACCAGCTGAAATCCATCAGAATTTAGGATGCCATTCCATCCCCCATCAGTACAAATTCATTTCAGCTGGTTAAATCCTGACTGATATCCTTTCAGAAGGTCTGTGACTATCAGATTGTCACACCACAAAGAACTCATGATGGGTAGAAGCAAAAACCTTTACAACCTTATTGTTGCAAAACATAGTGATGGCAGTGGTTACAGGCACATTTCTAAACTGCTGAATGTTCCAGTGAGCACTGTTGGAGCTGTCATTCGGAAGTGGAAAGAACATCATTTTACCATAAACTGGCCACGACCAGGAGCTCCTCGCAAGATTTCTGACAGCGAAGTCAAACAAATTATCAGAAGAGTTATCAAAGAGCCAAAGACCATTCGTGGAGAGCTCCAGAAACCCCTGGAGTTAGCAGGTACTGCTGTTTCAAAGAAAATAATAAGTAATGTGCTCAACCACCATAGGCTTTATGCCCCCTCACCTCGCAAGACTCCATTGCTGAAGAAAAAGCATGTTGAAGCTTGTTTAAAGTTTGCTGCACAACATTTGGGCAAGCCAGTAAAATACTGGGGGAATATAGTCTGGTCAGATGAGACCAAAATTGAAGTTTTTGGATGCCACAACACACAGCGTGTTAGGATGAGAAATGGCATTGCACATCCCATCATGGTGTGCGGGTGTTTTTCAGCACATGGTACAGGCAGACTTCATGTAATGGAAGGAAAGATGAATGGACAAATTTACAGAGACATAAGACTCTGTTGCCATCTGCCAAGATGCTAAAGATAAAATGAGGGTGTGCATTTCAGCAAGACGGTGATCCCAAACACACAAGGAAACTCTCAACTGGCTCCAGAGAAGGAAAATAAAGCAGCTAGAATGGTCCAGTTAGTCACCTGACCTGAATCCAATTGAAAATCTATGGAACGAACTGAGGATCAGAGTTCATAGTTGACACTCATGGACCCTTCCAAATTTGACAGTTTGTGTGGAAGAATGGGCTAAAATCCCTCCTGAGCAATGCCTGTGCCTAGTTTATCCATACTGGAGGTGTCTGGAAGCTGTTATTACAACAAAGGCTTTTCAACTAAATATTACATTAATTTCACCAAGTGTGTCTAATACTTATTCTCTGTGTCATTCCACTTTAAGTATAACTTGTTTTGTGAACACAGTTGCCTTGAATTCTTTGTATGTATGGACTACTTGGGTTTTTACTGATATCTGGTGAAACTATCAGGTCAATGGTTCCATCAGATATATATTTAATGAGAAAAATGGTGACGTGTTCAATACTTATTTTCCCCAGAGATAGAGAGAGAGATGCATAATTTGAGTCTTGTTAGACTTTTAGCTGCAGCACAACTCTGTTCATAAGGACCATGTTGTCACTGACAGCGATAAACACAAGCAAATGGCGTGGTGAGTGCATTTGAGTGGAGTTGGTGCTGATGATGCTCTTTGCCGCAACCATAACAAGTTGTTTGGATGTTGTGTGTCAAAGGTCTCATGTTCAATTTGAGCCTCTCATTCAATGCTGTGGGAATGTATGAAAGAAAGTGCAACATAATTTCTCTTCTAGTACATATAAGAGCTTTTACTTTCATCTGACAGATGACCCTGGTAAAGTTGTAGATATTTAAAACTTGTGGAAGCTGTTCAAATTAACGAAGTTCATTATTAGTGTTCATCATAATTTCAGTATTAAATGTGGAGTTTTGGTTATGCATTGGCTGTGTCTGTGTGTTTAATATCGGAAATGAAGAGTAGTCTCTCCTGTCACCCATCAATCTAAATTTCTTCACATGTATTTTGTGATTTTATATTGACAGCTTTGCTCCCTTAATTAGTGCTTAGGCCTTGTAGAAGGTGCTGCTAAATGACTTCAGAGAAAGACAGAGTACCATTCGGGGCTATCATGTCCCCGTCTTTGTGTTTCACCTCCACACAAACACCATCAAACTGCTGCACACCATTGCCCCCACCGACATGGCAAAATAAAATTTCTCCACTCTCATTAATGCTTACACTCCTGGCTGTACCTCCGGTTGTGACCATATTATTAATTTCCATGTAGAGGTATCTATGTTTATCTGCCCACAAAATTCCTGTAAATAATTGGTGTTTGTGGTGTAGAGCAGCAGTGAGAAAGAGTCACTGATACCCAGTCTATTAACTTGTTGACACTTTGGGGTCGGTCTGACTCTGGGCTAATGTGGAGTGTGACCGAGCAGAACCATCTTCATTATCCTGCCGTAATGTTTCATCGCTTCGGGCTTGTGCTCTGATAGCCACCCGCCCACTTGTGTGCCTCAACCTCTCCTCCACCATCGCTTCATGTCTCCATCTTGTGTAAATGCCTGGTTATGAACGGCTGTTTGCCAGCCGACATTTTCAAAAAACATTTTCCCACTGATTTCCAGTTAATTTCACCCTCCCATCCATTCATCTATCTCCTTCTTCCACTTCAATCTTTCTCTGTAGTGTCAGGGCTTTATTGCATCATCTTTCTTTGGAGTATGTGCACTCATATTTCTTCTTCTCATTTTGCTTTGCCTTGAGATGTTGCCATCTGTCTGGATCCACTGGCCTGACTGCTCATGTATTATTTGTACATTTTCACAATTTGGTCTGCACTATTTTTTCTTTTTTTTTGCTTGCCTCTGATTTTTTTTTTCCTCCCTTCCTCTTTATTGCCCATTGAAGTTTTTCAGCAGATCTTAGGATAACAGACTCTGGACCAGTGTGGTTTCAAAAGAGTTTTTTGGGGGGATAAAAGAGACAGTTTTGTATTACTGTAAAAGAAGCAGTGCTATAGGGGTGTAAAGCTCAAACTTGTGCCCCATGCTTAGTAGTAATGACGTTTGAGCGCTCAGAGGAGTCAAGGGAACACGGAGTCTTTTGAAACATGTCTCTATTTTACTCTACTTGCATTCTTTTTTTTTTTTTTATTTAAGTTTTTGTAAAGGGTATACAGGTCGTTACAGCAATGCATTGTTTACATTTTCATCACATGTTCCCTTATTTTCTGATATCTGACAACATTGGAAGATTAATTCTTACAACACCCCTTTTTTTTTTTTTTTTTTTTTTTAAAGTGAAAGAAAAAGTGAAATTAAAGAGAAAAAAAAACAAAAAACAAATAACAAAAAAAAAAACAAACAAACCAGTAAAAAACAAACAAAAAGAAAAAGTAAGTAAATAAAGATAAAAGAGCATCTGAGTAGCTTTGGAACAAAGAGCGGAACCATTATTGAAATGGTATTTGTCAAAGATTAGATCTAATGGAAGACACATATGCGGTCCAGGGTTGCCAAAAGTTCATGAACCCATCCATGTCCTGTCTCAGTGCGAATGTCAACTTTTCCATCGAGTAAATGTCTTGGATCACGTTAGTCCAATCTTCAGGTGTAGGACAGTCCTTCAACATCCATTTTTTAGTTAGAGCTTTTTTGCTTGCCAATATTAAAACATTGAATAAGTATTTTTCTCCTCGTCTTTCCAGTGAGTCCGGTAGTAAACCCAAATACAAAGTTACAAAAGAAAAGGGAACTGTAATTTTGAATATTTTCCCCAATATTGTCTGTACCTTGGTCCAATATTGGTGGATAACTGGGCATGACCAAAACACATGAAAATGATTTGCAGTCTTTTCACCACACAAGCGCCAACAGTTCAATCCCTTATGGGTAAATTTGTTTTGTGCAGGTGTTCTGAAAAATCTTGCCAAGTTTTTCCATCCAAATTCTCTCCACTGCAGGGATGAGGTACTTTTCCATTGCTGTTTATTTAGCTTTTCCCATATTTCCAGTTGTAAAGTGAAATTCCCCTCTTTTTCCCATCTCTCTTTTATATAAGATGTGTTGTCTCCTTTTAAGTCTTGAAGACCTTGGTATATTTTAGAAATGTATCTGATCCCTGGGATCCCTTTATATGCCATTAAGAAGACCTTCAGAACACCTGACTGGGCCCTTTCCAAAACCTCCTTTTTAAGTATATTGTTTATGTGGTGTCTAAGCTGGAAGAACCTGTAAAGGTCTTGATTTATTTGGCCTTGTTTTTTCAAATCTTCAAAACTTCTTAAGATTTGCCCTTTAAAAAAATCGTAATATTTTATCAGCCCTTTCTCCTTCCACTTTTTAAATCTGGTGTCTGTTTTATTAGGAGTAAAGTCCTGATCATAGGCGATCCATTGCAGAAGTCGATAGGGCTCTTTAGTTTGATTCTCTCTGACTATCTTAAACCAAATTTTTAGCGGGGTCTCTATCCACGGGTTAGTGTTATTCAAAAGCTTAGGTAAGGCATTGTTCCCTATTATCGCCTGTAGGGGGATGTCACTTGTTATTTGGCATTCAATCTCCTTCCATTGTGCAGTGTAGACTGGGTTACATATCTCTACTAAAGTTTTAATTTGTGCGGCTTTAAAGTAGTCCCTGATATTTGGCAGCGCGAGCCCACCTTTGTCTTTGTTTAGCTGTAGGGTTCTATATCTGATTCTAGGTCTCTTGCCCTGCCATATGAATCTTGAGATCCATCTGTCCAGCTCCTGCCATGTTTTTTTGGGAGGTTCTACCGGTATTGTTTGGAAAAGGTATAGAAGACGTGGAAGTATATTCATTTTGACTGCTTCAATTCTTTGTGCAGTACCCAAGAATGGTATCATATTCCATCTTGCTAGGTCAGATTTTATTTTTGTCACCAGTGGATCATAGTTTAGTGATATAATTTTGTTGAGTTGTTTCGGGATATTGACCCCCAGATATTTCATAGATTCCGACTCCCAGTTAGTTTTGAGTTTGCTTAGTGAATAATGATTTGGGTCATAGTTGAATGTTAAAACTTG
This sequence comes from Pholidichthys leucotaenia, assembly GCA_020510985.1. Classification (NCBI taxonomy): domain Eukaryota; kingdom Metazoa; phylum Chordata; class Actinopteri; order Cichliformes; family Pholidichthyidae; genus Pholidichthys; species Pholidichthys leucotaenia. The sequence continues at coordinate 32,949,105 of CM035844.1, forward strand.
GGTTTTATGCATGTTTAATTTGTACCCCGATAAATCTCCATACTCTGAAAAAACTGAGGTTAGTTCTGGTAAAGAAGTGTCCGGCTGCCCTAGGTATATTAAAATGTCATCAGCAAAGAGTGCTATTTTATGTTCCTTCTGACCAAGTGTAATACCTTGAATTTTTTGGTTTTGTCTTATCCATTGGCTCAGAGGTTCTATGAAGATTGCAAAGAGCAGTGGAGACAGGGGGCAGCCCTGACGACATCCTCTTTCCAGTTCAAAAGATGATGATAAATTACCTTTAATCCTTATTTTAGCTGTTGGTTTTTTATATAATGCCTGTATAGTTCTAATGAAGTTGTTATGAAAATTGAAACTGGATAAGATTCTATATAGAAAAGACCAGTCAACCAAATCGAATGCTTTTTCAGCATCTAATCCCAATATGACTGCATTTAAGTTATATTTTTTTATATGATGAATTATGTGTAAAGTGCGTCGAATGTTGTCTTGTGTCTGTCTTTGTCTTATAAAACCTGTTTGGTCTAAATGAATTAGGTCTGTCAGTATATTTTCTAACCTTTTGGCAAGGATAATGGTAAAAAGCTTATAGTCCTGATTTAGTACACTGATTGGTCTGTAGTTGGAGCACTCTAGTTTATCCTTTTCAGGTTTAGGTATAACTGCAATGACCCCTTCTCTCCAGGAGGGGGGGATTTCCCCTGTGTGGAGGACATAATTAAATGTTTTCAGGAGGAGAGGAGATAGTTGCTGTTTAAAGGTTTTGTACCACTCTGCTGTATAGCCATCAGCTCCTGGGGATTTGTTAGCTTTAAGTTTCATAATTGCTTTTTCCAATTCTTTAGGATGTATTTCTGACAGTAGTGTTTTATTTTGTGACTCCGTAAGTTGGGGAAGGTTTAATGTGTTTAGGAATGCCTCGGATGCGTTTTTATGTTTTTTGTGGGAGTATAAGTTCTTATAGTAATTCTCAAAGTTTTTAAGAATATCCTGAATTCTGAATTTTATTTCCTTTGATACTGGGTCTCTGATTTTGTAGATTGCTCTTTCTGTTTGATGTTTCCTCAATTTATAGGCTAGCAATTTTGCCGATTTACTGCCTGCTTCATAGTATTTTTGTTTCAGAAATGTAAGTTTCTTCTGGATTTCTATTGTGTAGATCTCATTTATTTGTTTTTTAATTTCCTTAATCTTGAGCGAGTCAGTAGAATGAGTGTTGCCTTTGTGTTCTTTTTCTAGGTTCCTAAGTTCTGACTCTAATGTGGATAGTTTTTCTTGTCTTAGTTTCTTTTGGGTTGCCAGTTTTGCAATAATCTTTCCTCTTATTACAGCTTTGCATGCATCCCACAGTATTAAAGGGGATACTTCTCCATTATCGTTATCTTCCAAATATCTGAGAATATCTGATTCCAATTCATCTTTCAATGGTCCTTTCAGGACATTTGAGTTTAACCTCCAAGAAAATGTATTATTTGTGTATTTTTGGATATTTAAGTCCATGTAGATCGGACTGTGGTCGGAGAGATCCATCAGTCCTATTTTACATGTTTTTACTCTTCCAATGTCTCTATTAAACATAAAAAAATAGTCAATCCTTGAGTAAGATGAATGTGGAGTTGAGTAAAATGTATAGTCTTTTACACTGGGGTTGAGTTCCCTTCACACGTCACAGATTCCCAGTTCTTTTAGTAGCATCCGAGTCTTCCTGTTTTGGGTGTTATTTTGATGTGGGGAATTACCAGAAGCATCCCAGTATGGATTCAGTCTAAGATTGAAGTCCCCACCACATATCACTAAACCTTGAGCTTTAGTTATCATTAGGTCGAATACATTTTTATAAAATTTCCAGTTAGCCCCTGGGGGAGCATACACATTCATCAGGGTGATATCTTCTCCCTCTAGCCGCCCAGTTACCAAACTGTATCTCCCTTCTTTATCTTTGTGTTCTGATTTTTTTTCAAATGTAATTTTGGTTGATATCAATGTCGCTACTCCCCTCCTCCTCCCTGATTTATATGAAGATGAAGAGATCATTTTAAACCCTTGTCTACTGAGTTTATTGTGTTCCACGTCTGTTAGGTGGGTTTCTTGTAAAAATATTATTCCTGCTTTGTCTTTTTTCATTTTGCCTAGAATCTTGGATCTTTTAACTGGATTCAGGATTCCTTTTACATTATATGAAATTATTTTGGTTACACCCTCTTTCTCCATTGTGTTGTTTTGTTTAGTATAACTGTGTGGTGGCCCTCTTTTGTGCTACTCAGAAACTGAAAGAACATTAAAAACAAGAAAAACATTAAGAACATAGTGTAAAAAACTTTAAAACAAAAAGCTGTCATAAGAACTTCCTGAGCTGAGGTCTTTTTAAAGACCCTGTAAGAGCCTTGATGGAGTGAAGGCCCTGAGGGAAATTCCTCAAACTCTGTTACGTGTTGAGGGCCCTCTCTTGCCACTGAAAGTAGTCCCATGCTTTTAACGTGAGTTTCAGAACCCAATCCAAACTTGTAATGATTTTTTTTTTTTTTCCTTTTATGCCTAAACCCTGTGAAATTGTGTGCACCCTCCCACCCCCATCACATCAAACATTCACGCAAAAACAGTATTTGTTAGTATGAGGAGAACATGTGGATTATTGTCACATTTCTATTTTAACAAGTTTTTTTTTTTTTTATTACAAAGACTTATTTGTTTCAAATAATATGATTGTTCCATGAAATGTTTTACCACATGCTGAATATGCATCTCCTTTAAAGTTTGTTACCTTGTATGAGGGGGGTTGGATGTGCGGATTGATTCAAGAGGAAGGGAAAAAAAAAAAAAAAGGTCGCTATTCCAACCTGAAAACGGATAGTTTATCCGCGACGCTCTGGTGCTGGGTTTCCCGCTGCTGGTCCGTGGATTTTGAGGGTCTTTGTGTTGTCCATGTTTGCGCTTTGATTTTCTCACTCGGGTCTGCTGCGGGTTTAAATACCGTTACCGGGAGCCCTCTTTTCGCCATGTCAGCTGTTGCTTCTTCCGCCGAATTATAGAGACACATTTCATCGCCGTAGAAGACCCTTAACTTCGCAGGAAATGGTGTCTGAAAGCGCAATTTCTTCTCTCTTAACACCTTTTTCGCGTCATTGTATTCCCTGCGCTTTTTAAGGACCTCCGGGGCGTAATCGTGTTCCACGTAGACTTTTCTCTCCTGGTGCATAAATCCTTTTTTCTGCCAGGCCAGTCTTACAACCTCTTGTTTTATTTTGAAATTGGAAAATCTTACCAACACCGAACGTGGGGGCGCTTCCGCCGCCGGCCTAGCGGCTAATGAACGATGTGCCTTTTCTATCTTCAGGTCGGTGGTTTGTGGAATATCCAATTTCTCTCTTAGTAAGGATTCCACGCATTCTGCCATTGAGTTAAAACCATTTTCGGTTCCTTCTATCAGACCATGAATTCTTATGTTGTCTCTTCTCTGTTTTCCTTCTTGGTCGGTTAGCTTAGCCTCTATAGCTGCTTGTCTTTTGCGTAGGTCTAGCACAGAATCTTCGAGCACTTTTATTCGATCCTCTGTTTCCAAGATTCGGTTCTCGGCCTGGTCCACTCTGCTGTTTGTCCTTTTCAATTCTTCTCTGAATTCCCGAAATTCGGCCGTAACTTCTCGGCGAAATCGTCGTAGCTCCTCAAATAGTGATTTCAGGCTAACCCTTTTGTTAGCTATCACCAGTTCCTCGTCTTCTGAACGGAGATCTTCCAGTTCAGATTCTCCGGCCGATACGTGTCCTGGCCTGGAGAATTTCAGTTTCTTCTGTTTTCCTTTAGACATGATGATTTTGTCTTTTTTCACTCCTCCAAAAATCCGTTAAGTTTGATTTTCAAGGTGTTATCCTGGATTGGGTCTGAGAGCTTCAGTGTTAAGCTGCAGTCGCCATGGCGTCCAGACCGGAAGTCACTCTACTTGCATTCTTGATCCTTATTGTGAATCATTGTACATCTACATGAGCAGAGCCAATTAAAGTTCAGGGAGTAAACAGCTCCAGAATCATTATGCATTAGAGGAATAACAAGCAATGTGAAGCTGTCCAAAACAATGTCTCACTGCCTTTTCACTCTTTCCCAAGACTGTCATTTGTCACCTGTTCAGTCAGGAGTTCTTAGATCAAGCTAACAGGATGCATAAAAAATGCAACATTTTAATCTTTATTAAGTTTCAATGTCAGACATGTCAGGAGGAAGAATAATTTGAAAAGTGCACTATGGAAAATGAAATCCAAGTAAAATTAAATGTCTTAAATCAAAGCTACATATGCTTGTTTTTTCCTCTCTCTGACAAAATGTTTCTTCTTCACATGCAGTTTTTTTTCTGTAAGGGTACTGCACTTCTTTCACAATAATTTTATTTGCTTGTGCTGATGGCAAATAATATAACTCATTTATAAATACACGACTCACAAAAAGTTAGGGACATTTAGCTTTCAGGTGAAATTTATGGAAAATGTAATAAGTTCACGCTACAGTGACATTATATCATGAAAGTAGGGTATTTACTGTAAGTAGAAACATGCAGTGGTGATTTTCTCATCTCAATTTATTGAAACAAAAGCCAACAACAGTGGTGGGTATACCACAACAGAAAATGTCAATGTCTCAATAATAATAATAAGAAGTCAACTTTATTGTCATTCAATCCATACAGCCAATCATGTACCGTAGAACGAAATTACATTTCTTTTATCTGCAATGTTAATCACATCTAGAATCAGAGGGGCCGCTGCCATGCAAGGCGCCACCACAAACAACTTTTTCCTTCCCCCATTCTGTTATGCTGAGCACCAAGCTAGAAGGCAGGAAGGACCATTTTTATATGGTCTTTGGTATGACCCGGCTGGGGCTTGAACCCACAACCTCCTAGTTGTGGGGCGGATGCTCTAATAATAATAATAATAATACACTTTATTTGTATAGCGCTTTCCAAGGCACTCAAAGACACTTTACATTAAAAGCAACAACAACAACAAAACCCCAGCACAATTAAAATTAAAGATGAAAAGCAAGTCTGAACAGGTGGGTTTTGAGTAATGATTTGAAGTAGTTTAAGTCTGTGCAGTCACAGATGTGTTGGGGGAAAAGAGTTCCGGGGGTGGGGGGTGGCGTGCCGGTGCAACAGGTCAGTGAGATAGGAAGGGGCCTGTGATGGAGGGCTTTAAAGGTGAGGAAAAGGACTTTGAACTGCATGTGTTGTGAGATTGGGAGCCAGTGGAGGTTCTGGAGGACGGGGGTGATGTGGTCACGGGAGCAGGACTGGATAAGGGGACGGGCGGCTGAGTTCTGAATGTATTCTGAATGTTTTCACAATTTAGTAAATCAATACACCAATTTCCTATTTTTCCTAGATAATATGAATAAAAAGAGGATGCCTTAAAGGTGACAGAGACAACATTCTGACCTCCTGGCTAGTAGGTGTCACACTTACAGTACTTTTGTCCCAACTGTTTGGTAGAGACACGTGACATCAACCCAGTTATGCTATTGATTATGACTGGCCGTGACATGCTTACTGCCCATAGATATATATACAGTAAATACTGGACAGGGCATGATTAACTGCCAGGTAATCACAGTCCATATAAATGGAGTCTTCTTCTTTTTTCGGCTGCTCCCTTCAGGGGTCACCACAGTGGATCATCTGCCTCCATCTCAACCTATCCCTTGCATCTTCCTCTGTAACACCAACCCTTTCAATGTCCTCCTTCACTACATCCATAAATCTTCTCTGTGGTCTTCCTCTTTACTTCCTGCCTGGCAGCTCCATCTTCAACATCCTTTATCCAATATATCCACTATCCCTCCTTTGCACATGTCCAAACCATCTCAGCCTTGCTTTGCTTACTTTGTCTCCAAACTGCTCAACTTGAGCTGTCCCGCTGATACACTCATTTCTTATCCTGTCCCTTCTAATCACCAATGAGAATCTTAGCATCTTCAATTTTGCCACCTCCAACTCCACCTCCTGTGTTTTTGTCAGTGCCACCATCCCCAAACCATATATCATAGCCGGTTTCAGTACCATCTTGTAAATGTTCCCTTTCACTCTAGCTGTTATCTTTCTGTTACAAGTCACCCCTGATACTCATCTCCACCCACTCCACCCTGCCTGCACTCTCTTCTTCACCTCTCTTGTGCATTTTCCATTGCTTTGGATAGTTGGCCCCAGGTATTTAATAAACTAATCTACCTTCACTATCTCTTTACTGGTACACCTGCCTCCGTCTCATTCACACACATGTATTCCATCTTGCTTCTACGGACTTTCATTTTTCTTCTCTCCAGAGTATACCTCCACTTCTCCAGGTTCTCTTCCACCTGCTCCCTACTCTCACTACAGATCACAGTGTCATCTGCAAACATCATGGTTCATGGAAACTCCTGCCTGACCTTGTCTGTCAGCCTGTCAATTACCATGCCAAACAAGAAGGGGCTCAGAGCCATTCCCTGATGTAATCCCACCCCCACCTTGAATCCGAGAAGATGCCTCTGAGAGGGTACGCCACCGAGAGGTACCCAACATTCCTGCTAGACTTGATCCCCACTCATGAAAACCGAGGTGTCGGCCAACCTAGAAATAACTTCATCAGGACCTACGAGGATGACCTAGATGGGTTTCTTGGGCTCACTCCAGCCCAGGCCCTACTTCGAGCTCAAGATCACTCCGGCTGGCGCCATCTCTTAAAAGCCACCAAAACTCGTGCATTAGATCGTGAGCAGGTAGACCTATCTCAGGATGGGTAAAGACCTAACCAAGTTCAAGTTCAGTTCACCTTGAATCCATCTGTTACTCCTACAGCATGCCTCACCACCATCTTGCTGTCCTCATACATGTCCTGTACCACCTTCACATACTTCTCTGGCACTCTTGACTTGCTCATACAGTACCACACTTCCTCTCTTGGCACCCTATCATATGTTTCTAGATCCACAAAGACACAGTGCAACTCCTTCTGACCTTCTCTATGCTTCTCTTTGGCACTCTTAAAGCAAATATTGCATCTGTAGTACTCTTTGTTAGCATGAAACCATACTGCTGCTCACTGATTGTGACCTCTCCTCTTAACCTGGCTTCAACAACTCTTTCCCATATCCTCATAGTGTGGCTGATCAACTTTATGCCTCTGTAGTTACTCCAGCTCTGAGCATCACCCTTGTTCTTGAAAATTGGTACCAAAACAGTTTTTACTCCTCAGTAATTCTCTCATTCTCCAAGAATGTGTTAAACAATCTGGTTAAAAAGTCCACCGCCATCTCTCTTAAATATTTGCATACCTCCACAGGTATGTCATCTGGACCAACTGCCTTTCCACTCTTCATCCTCTTCAAAGCTGCCCCACTTCCACTTTGCTAATCCTCAGGATTTCCTTGTTCACCATTTTTCCTTCATTCATCCTCCTCTCTCTCATTTTCTTCATTCATCAGCTTCTCAAAGTACTCCTTCCACCTTCTCAACACACTCTTGTCACTTGTTAATACATTACCATTTCTGTCCTTAATCGCCCGAACCTGCTGCACATCCTTTCCAGCTCAATCTCTCTGTCTAGTAAATCTGTTCAAGTCCTTTTCTCCTTCCTTAGTGTCCAGCCTCTCATACATCTCACTATATGCCTTATCCTTTTCTTTTGTCACCTGTACCTGTGCCATGCGCCTTGCTTCAAAATACTCCTGTTACTTTCTTCATCTCCTTGACTATCCCACTTTTTCTATGCTAATCTCTTCCTTTGAATACTTTCTTGCACTTCCTCATTCCACCACCAAGTCTCTTCCTCCTTCCTCTGTCCACTGGATACACCACATACCTTTCTGCCCTTTTCTCTCAATACTTTTGCTGTACTTTTCCAGTCATCTGCTAATTCTTCCCTACCACCCAGAGCCTGCATCAACTCCTTCCTGAACTCTGTGCAACCTTTTTCCTTCTGTAACTTCCCCCATTTAATCTTTGGCTCTACCTTCACTCTCTTCCTCTTCTTGCTTTCCAAAGTCATCCTTCAGACTACCATCCGCTGCTGTCTAGCTACATTCTCCCTTGCCACCACCTTGCAGTCTCCTATCTCTTTCAGATTTCTCCTTCTGCATAAGATGTAGTCCACCTGTGTGCACCTTCCTCCACTCCTGTAAGTCACCCTATTTCCCTCTCTCTTCTTGAATTATGTGTTCACCACAGCCATTTCTGTCCTTTTAGCAAAATCCACAACCATCTATTCTTCCATATTTCTCTCCTTAAGACCATACCTACCCAGAACCTCCTTATCACCTCTGTTCCCTTCTCCTACATGTCCATGAAAGTCGACTCCAATAACCACTCTCTCCCCCCTGGGAACACTCTCTACCACTTCATCCAACTTACTCCAGAATTTCTCTTTTTCTTCTACCTGACATCCAACTTGTGGGGCATATGCACTGACAACATTCAACATCACACTTTTGATTTCTAGCTTCGAACTCATGATCCTGTTTGACTCCCTCTTTACCTCCTGAGCACTCTTCACATACTCTTCCTTCAAGATTACTGCTACTCTATTTCTCTTCCTATCTCTTCTTTGCATTGCATATTTTTGTATGAAAAAGTGCTATATAAATACAGCTTTGATTGATTGACCATGGTAGAGCTGTTTAAATCCACCTCCAATGTTCCAAGCCTTGTTTCCCTTCCATCCGCTTTTTTGAACACATAGTACATCTACCTTTCTTTTCTCCGGTATATCAGCCAACTCCCTGCCTTTACCAGTCATAGTCCCTATGTTTAAAGTCCCTGCTCTCACCTCCACACTTCTAGCTTTCCTTTTCTCTCTCTCTCCCTCCTAACATACCTTCCCCCTCACCTCCTCCTTGATTTTTGATCAACAGTAGCCCAGTTTCCACCAGCACCCTGTCGGTTAGCTGCACCGGTGGCGGTCAATGGTAACCTGGGCTTCAACTGATCCAGTATGAAAGTCTCATTCATCCTGATCCGCATGCTTGATTTAGCAAAGGTTTTACATCAGATGCCCTTCCTGACACAACCTTCCCCATTTACCCGGGCTTGGGACTGGCACTAGGAGTACACTGACTTGTGCACACCCTGTGGCTGGGTTTCCATATAAATAGTGTACTTGTATGATTACAATAAATACAATGAACAACTGTTTGCGTATCCTGTTATCACAATGCTACAGGTGCTGTCAACCATTAGTTACACAGGGTTACAAAAATAAATTTTTTGTAAGTTGTCTGTGTTTTTTCAACTGATTTAAGACAATTTTTGCACCGCTGAATCCGAAAATGACATCCGTTTTGATCAGGTGCTAAGTAAAAACCTGTACTTACTTAGTACTTACTTAGTACTGTGCATGTACTTACCTTTATATAAAGGTAAGTACATGTAAATTGAATGTTTTGTCATCATTGTTCAAAATTCAGAGAATTTCAAGACATAAAAAAGAATTTTGCGGCGGCGCGGTGGAGGAGTGGTTAGCACTGCGGCAGCACAGTAACTCACCCTTGGCCAGGGGATCCTGGGTTCAATCCCAGCCCCCGACCAACAGTGATCTGTGTGGAGTTTGCATGTTCTCCCCGTGTCTGCATGGGTTTACTCCGGGATTTCTCTGGTTTCCTCCCACATGCCAAAAACATGCAAGTTAGGTTAATTAAAATCACCCTTTATTGTCATTCAACTGTACAACCAATCATGTACAGTAGAACGAGATTGTGTTTTTCCTATCTACTGTGTTAATCATACACACCCCAAGTGTAGAATCAGAGGGCCGCTGCCATGCAAGGCGCCGCCACAAATTTCCCTCCTCCATTCCACTATTGCTGAGCACCAAGCTGGACGGCAGGAAGTTCCACTTTTATATGGTCTTCGGCATGACCCGGCCGGGATTTGAACCCCTGCCTCCTGGGTGTGGGGCGGATGCTCTACCAACTGAGCCACCACTCCGGTAATTGGCATCAAACTGGGGATTCTAAATTGTCCTTAGGTATGACTGTGAGAGTGAGTGGCTGTCTGTCTCTCTGTGTTGGCCCTGCGATGGACAGGCAATCTGTCCAGGGTGGACCCTGCCTCTCGTCCAAAGATGCTGGGATAGGCTTCAGCCCCCCCGCGACCCGAAAAGGATTAAGCGGAAGAAGATGAATGAATAAAGTGAAAATACCCGTCCATGTAAACAAAAACGTATAAAACATGTGGTCATAATTCAAAAAGTTGACCTGATTGAGCAAAACCAATGTGATTTTTGGATTCAGCTCATCAAAATAGTCCTAAATCAGCTAAAAAAAACTTAGACAATAAATTTGGTGTTGACCAGTGTTACCAACAGAATATGGTGCCTTCGTTTGCCATAAAAATGTTAGCCATGTTCTGGTGTGTGTGTGTGTGTGTGTGTGTGTGTGTGTGTGTGTGTGTGACCAGCATCTTGCCACCCAACTCCTCAAATGTTTTGGACCCGTAAAATCTTTACAAGAATTTTTTCTGTCAGTATAGTTTTTTTTTTTAAGAATCTAAAGACTTTAATTTAATATTAATCGAGCTGGACGACACATGAACTTTATTCCTTCTCCAACATATTGTACAGTAAAGGCGCTCCCGTGTCTCTGTGCATTCCTCTTTTATACCTTTAATTCCATGCATTGAGACCCAGAACTTCCGACCATAATACACTGTTTGGAACAAACACCTGTGTGGCATATTAACAAAACATAACGCCGGCCCCGCTGCTCACACCCTTCTCTCTTCCAGCGGCTCTGGCGACATATGAAAATGCTCGCACACCCTGTTAGCTTGGAGGTTGTACGCAGTAGTGAGGTGAATTTTGACCCGTAGGCTCTGGGCCATCGTGGACCAGAATTCCGAAACGAATTGTGGACCGCTGTCAGAAGTGATGTCTGACAGGGATCCAAACCGTGCAACTCAAGCCGACAAAAAAAGCCCAAGCTACTTCTGTGGACGTGGTAGAAGCCAGCGGGACCACTTCAGGCCAGCACGTGGTGCGGTCCACAATGATTAAAAGGTACGTGAAACCTTGCGACAGCGGGATGGGTTCCACCAAATCCACATGGACGTGGTCGAACCTCCTGGCTGGGATTTGGAATGGCTCGACGGGGGCTCTGGTGTGCTTGTTCCCTTTGACCCGCTGGCACGCGATGCAAGCTGCAACCCACTCCTTCACATCTTTGCGCAAGTGCGGCCAGATGAATTTTGCCCCTACTAGCTTCACCAAAGCACGCACTCCTGGATGCGAAAGAGAGTGGACCAACTCAAAAACGCAACGGCACCAAGAGCTCGGAACCACCGCGTGCGGGTGGCCGGTGGAGATATCGTAGAGCAAGGGAGGGCACCCTTCTTGCACCACCCTGCTCTTCAGCTGTAACCCAGTAGGTGCAGACTGGAGTGTGCAAATGTCTGTGTCCCTGGCTTGCTCCACAGCCATCGCAGGGAAATCTATTCCCATGTAGACCAGGGAGACTAACGCACGCAACAGACAATTGGCCACGACGTTGAGCTTACCGACTGAATGTCGGACATAAACTCAGAGATCGCAGCCAAATGCCGTTGATGCTGGGCTGACAACGGTTCCGAGACCTTGGACATCGTGTACGTCAGCAGCTTATGGTCCACGAACGCAGTGAACTTGCACCCTTCTAGCCAAAACTGGAAATGGCGCGTTGCCAGGTGTAGAGCCAACAACTGTCTGTTGAACTTGCTGAATTTGCGTTCGCTGTCCCTCAAAGTTCAACTGAAAAATGCGAGCAGCTGCCATGAACCAGAGACGTACTGCTCAACCACTACTCCTATGACAACATCAGACATGTCCGTCATGAGCACTATCCGTGCTGATGGATCTGGATGAGCTAGCAACGCGGCATCCACAAGCGCTGTTTTGCCATTCGTGAAAGCCTGGACTCACTTGGGAGTCCAGTCGACGTTTTCCACGGGCTTCTTTTTTTTTCAGCGTGGCATACAACTGCTGCATCAGCTGGGCTGCCCGGGGAAGGAAAGGGTTATAAAAATTGACCATCCCCAAAAACTCCTGCAGGGCCCTCACAGTCTGCGGACACGGAAAGTTCGGCATGGCGAACACCTTATCCGGTAGCAGAATCGCGCCCTCCGGTGAAATGCGGTGGCCCAAAAAATCAACCGCTGGCACTTCGCCGGGTTCACTATAAGCCTGTGTGCTTCTAACCTCTGGAAAACCGTCTTGAGATGGGCGATGTGCTCCTCCTCAGACGCGCTAGCTACCAGGATGTCATCTAAGTAGATGAAAACTAAGGACAAGTCGCGAAGCACTGCGTCCATCATCCTCTGGAAAGTCTGCGCTGCGCCTTTTAATCTGAATGTTATGCGTAAAAACTCGAAAAGGCCAAAAGGAGTTATTACCGCTGTTTTCAGGACGTCTTCCACGCGCACCGGGACCTGATGGTATCCGCGGACCAGATCCACTTTTGAAAAAACACGCGCCCAGGCCAGGTGCACGAAAAAATCCTGGATGTGCGGAATGGGATAACGCTCGTTTTCCGTGGCGTTATTCAAGCGCAGGAAATCGCCGCATGGTTGCCACGATCTGTTGGCTTTAGACACCATGTGTAGCGGGGACGCCCACGGGCTGTTGGAGCACCTGACGATGCCCAACTGCTCTAAGTTGGTAAACTCCTCTCGCGCGCTGGCCAGTTTAGCTGCGTTCAAGCGCCGAGGTCGCGCGAACACCAACGTGCCTTTTGTTGTTATGAAGTGTTTGACCCTGTGTTTCATTATCGTAGCCGAAAAAGTCGGGACAGTGAGTGCTGGGAATTGTGTGAGCAAATGTTAGTACTTATCTCCTGGAGCTATAACGTTAGCCAGTGTTGTCGACACAGCTCCCTGAGCTATACAGGGCAGTGAGGTAAAAGAGACAGCATCCACTAAACTTCTATTAGCAACATCGACTAACAACCCATAAGCACATAAAAAATCTGCGCCTAAAATGGGGGCGGAACAAGCAGCTACCACAAAGTCCCACTGAAAGTTGCATCCGTGTAAGCATATCGTCAGTGTCCGTCTGCCAAATGTCCTGATGGTGGATCCGTTGGCGGCTGTGAGCTCAGGACCGCTGCCTCCTGCCACCCTGTCTGCGTTGACCAGCAAGATGAGGCTCTTCTGGGAGCTGGAGTCCACCAAAAACCGTCTCTCCGAACGTGTGTCCATGACATAAAGCAGTCTGTTCCTGTCACCATCGATTGCAGCTGCAACTGAATTCCGAACATGTCGTCTTCCTGGCTTCTTGAATTGGCATGGCGACAGGCAGTGTTGGGCATTCGAGCCGAAATGGCGATGATAAAAACAGATCACCCTGTTCCTTCGTCTCCTGGTGTCCATCCCGGCTACCACCAATGGCTCCTCGACCTCGTTGGAGTCCCTCAGGGATGCCAGTACCACTGCTTGCATGCTGAGAGTTCTGGTTGCCAAAATGATGCGGTCCGCTTCCTGCATCAAGGCGCGGTAGTCCTCAGCAACCAGCCGCGGCAAGTTGGCCAGGATTGCCCTCGCTGTAGCGGGTAGGTTCCTGAGGAACAAGTGGGCGAACAGGAAAGATTCATCGTCCTTCCCCCTCAGCGCCAACATGCTCTCCATGAGCTCCACTGCTGATCTGTCACCTAACTCCGAAAGCATTAGGAGTCTCTTTGCCCTCTCACGGTGAGAAAGGGCATAGCGCTGGAGAAGCATCCTCTTGAGTGCTTCATATTTTCCTTGGGTTGGCGGCTCCTGGAGCTGTCATATCTGGAGCTGTCATATATATTCGTATTTATATACGAATATATAAATACCCAGTCACCTAAAGAAATGAAAGTGACTGGAATAAATGGATAACTGCAGAGCATGGTGTTACGGAAAACAAAACATAACTCTACAATGCAAAAAACGAGGCTAAAAACATGGCACAAAAAGTAAAATGCTGAGCATGAGCGATGGAAAACACAGCACTATAAAAACGAATCCACCAACAGGACAAAACATTACACCCGAGTGACCTTAATAACAAAAGAAAAAGTGACACCCGAGGTGAATGGCAGGCAGAGTCCAAAAATGGCCGAGATGGCTCCGGAGATCTCCCCGCCCATTGTCCAGCTGGCGAATCAGGGAAAGAGAAGTGTTCGGACGGCGAACTCTGGACCCAGATCCCAGGAATTCAATTCAATTCAACTTTATTTATATAGCGCCATTTCACAACAACAGTCATCTCATAGCACTATCAACTGCAGGGAGGACCCCCACAGTTGCAGAAAGACCCCAGCAATCAGGCGATCCCCTGTGAGCAAGCACTTGGCGACGGTGGAGAGGAAAAACTCCCTTTTAACAGGAAGAAACCTCCAGCAGAACCAGGCTCAGGGAGGGGCAGTCATCTGCTGCGACTGGCTGGGGGGTGAGGGGATAGAGAAGAAGAAAAGAACAGACATGTAGAGAGCAAACAGCACGATGGGGACTCAATCTATGGGAGAGAACAAACAAATGTTAATGACCAGCAAAAAAAAAATATTTCATAGAGAGTGAGGAAAGGAGTGAGGCCCAGTGCATTACTGGAGGTCCCCCGGCTGACTAAACCTATTAGCAGCATAACTAAGGGAGGGTTCAGAAAACACATGATCCCTCCCTAATTGTAGGCTGTATCAAAAAGGTAGGTTTTAGCCCTATTCTTAAAAACAGAGATCGAGTCTGACTCCCGAATCCAGATTGGCAGCTGATTCCACAGGAGAGGAGCTTGATAACTGAAGGCTCTGCCTCCCATTGTACTTTTGGAGATTCTAGGTATTACAAGTAAACCTGCATTTTGGGAGCGTAGTGCTCTGTTAGGATGATACGGTAGTATCAGATCTTTTAAATAAAAAGGAGCCTGATTGTTTAGAGCTTTGTAAGTAAGAAGAAGGATTTTAAACTTAATTCTAAACTCTATGGGAAGCCAATGAAGGGAGGCCAGAACCGGAGAGATATGATCTCTCTTTCTAGTACCTGTTAAAACTCTTGCTGCAGCATTTTGGATCAGCTGAAGACTTTTTAAAGATGTTTTAGGACAGCCTGATAATAAAGAATTACAATAATCTAATCTCGAGCTAACAAAAGCGTGGATCAGCTTCTCAGCATCACTCTGAGACAAGATGCTCCTAATCTTGGCAATATTACGCAAATGATAGAAGGCAGTCTTAGAAACAAATTTAATATGTGAATTGAAGGACAAATCCTGATCAAAAATAACTCCAAGGTTCCTCACAGAGCTATTAAGAGAAAGAGTAACTGCATCCAAACTGAAAGTTTGATTTGGAAAGGAATTTCTAAGGTTTTTTGGACCAACAAGAATGACTTCAGTCTTATCTGAATTTAATAGCAGGAAATTACAAGTCATCCAAACTTTGATTTCCTTAAGACAGGCTTCTAACTTGGCTAATTGATTAGTATCATCTGGCTTCATTGACAGGTATAATTGTGTGTCATCTGCATAACAGTGAAAATGTATACAGTGCTTTCTAATAATGTTGCCTAACGGAAGCATATATAAACTAAAAAGAGTAGGGCCAAGCACAGATCCCTGTGGAACTCCATGACTAAGCTTTGAGCTGAGAGAAAACTCATCATTTACATGAACAAACTGGAACCTATCAGATAAATAAGATCTAAACCACTGCAACGAAGTTCCATTAAGTCCAACATAGTGTTCTAATCTATCAAGTAGAATATTATGATCAATAGTATCAAAAGCTGCACTAAGATCTAAAAGGACAAGTACAGAAACTAGTCCATTATCAGATGCAATGAGGAGGTCGTTAGTGACCTTCGCTAAGGCTGTTTCAGTGCTATGATGGATTCTAAACCCAGATTGAAACTCCTCAAATAAACCATTTCCCTGCAGGTGGTCAAATAATTGCGTAGCAACAACTCTTTCTAAGATTTTTGAAATGAAAGGGAGATTAGAGATTGGTCTATAGTTAGCTAAAGCTCCTGGATCTAGCGTTGGCTTTTTGAGTAAGGGTTTAATTACAGCCGTTTTAAAAGCCTGCGGTACATGGCCTAAAGTTAATGAAGAATTGATTATATGAAGAATAAAGCTACCAATAAGTGGGAAGACTTCTTTAAATAACCTGGTAGGAATAGGGTCTAAAAGACAAGTTGAAGGTTTGGATGAGGAAACTATTTTATCTAACTCACAAAGGTCGATTGGAGTAAACTCATCAAGACAGACATCAATAGAAGGAGTTGTAGTAGTTACAGTATTTAAGTTAACTGTGGGAAGAATCTGATTGATTTTATCTCTGATGGATGAAATTTTATTATTGAAAAAGTTCATAAAGTCCTGACTAGTAAGCTCTAAGGGGATGCTAGGATTGACAGAGTCCTGACTCTTTGTCAACCTGGCTACAGTACTGAAAAGAAACCTGGGATTATTCTTGTTCTCTTCTATTAATGCAGAGTAATAACTCGTTCTAGCTTTTCTAAGAGATTTTTTATAAATTAAAAGATGATTTCTCCAAGCTAAATAGATTTCATCTAAATTAGTAGAGCGCCATTTTCTTTCTAATTGACGAGTCTTCTGTTTTAAGCTACGAGTTTCTGTGTTGAACCAAGGAGTTAGAAATCTCTGATTAGACTTTTTCTTTTTTAAGGGGGCCACCAAGTCTAGAGCCTGATGCAGAGAAGCTGAAACACTATCCACCATGTTATCAATTACAGAAGGAGCAAGCTGTCTATAGCTTATTTCCGTTGTGTTGACACATGGCATAGAGGAAACAATCTGCATAAATTTGGAAACAGCATCATCTGAGAGGCATCTACTGTGATAATATTTTTCTTTAGGAGCCAAATAGTCAGAAATAGTAAAATCAAAGGTTAACA
This sequence comes from Pholidichthys leucotaenia, assembly GCA_020510985.1. NCBI lineage: Eukaryota > Metazoa > Chordata > Actinopteri > Cichliformes > Pholidichthyidae > Pholidichthys > Pholidichthys leucotaenia. The sequence goes on from CM035844.1 coordinate 32,965,969, forward strand.
GACAATGGTCTGACAGTACAGGGTTATGAGGAGACACTACAAGATTTTCTATTTCTATGCCATATGTCAGAACAAGGTCCAATGTATGGTGGAGGTAATGAGTAGAATTTCCTACTTTCTGAGAAAACCCAATCGAGTCTAATATTGAATTAAAAGCCACATTAAGGCAGTCACTATCTACATCCACATGTATATTAAAGTCCCCTACTATAATTATTCTATCAGATTTCAGCACTAAATCAGCTAAGAAATCAGGAAATTCGGATAAAAATTCTGAATAGGTTGATGGGGGACGATAAACTATGGCAAATAAAATTGGGTTTAACCTGGAATTGCTAAAGTGCCCAACACTGAGGACCAGGCCCTCAAAGGAATTATAACATGTTTTTTGCTTTACATTAACTAGTAATTTGGAATGGTAAATTGATGCTACTCCTCCTCCACGACCAGAACTTCTGGGATTTTGACAGTTTAAATAACCAGAGGGAGTTGATTCATTTAAACCAACATAATCCTCTTGTCCTAACCAAGTCTCTGTAAGGGAAATTAAATCAATCTGATGATCAATTAACAGATCATGGACTAACAGAGACTTGGGAGTTAGAGACCTAATATTTAATAAACCACATTTAATTTTTAAATTATGAGGAGGAACAGAGGCCAAATCATTCAATTTAGAGGCTTTATGTTTAATTTGAGTTTTACCAATATTTTGCTTTATCAAAAGCAATCCAGTCCACCGGCAGCCGAACCAGGCTGCCCAGAGGGAAACAGACCAGTGGGGGGAACCAGATCACCGAACCGAAAGTTCTGTGGGTCGGGTCGTCGACTCGCATCACTCAACCACCAGGACCGTTGAGACGGGCGAAGGACCAGAGCGGATCCCGGTGGAAGAGGCTCAGGGGAGAGCCGATGACGAGGGCGGCGGGCGTCAGGCCGCAGGAAAACGGCCACCTCCTCACCGGACCTGGACAATACTGGGGCAGCACCCACGTCGGACCCCGATCGGGCCTCAGGAGAACCCACGTCGGACCCCTATCGGGCCTCAGGCGAACCCACGTTGGACCCCGACTGGGTCTCAGGCGAACCCACGTTGAATACTGCACCAGAACCGACCTCCAACGTTGAACCCGGACCCTCCAGCACCACGAGGAACAGCAACTCCTTGCCGGTGACCCTGGAAGAAGGCTCAGAAGAGAAAACAGAACCGGGATCAGGATCACCGGCAGCGCCAGAACCCGGCGAGACGAGTTCAGACGCAGCGGACGGCTGCACCCGGCTCGTCTCCCCTGGAGATAGGCTGAAGTGCTCGGGGATAAAAAGAGAGAAAAGAAAGGAGAGCACTCGCCTGATCTCGGGTTCTGACGCCGTCCAGGACTGCGAAGATCCAGGATCCGTCGTCAGGAGGTCGTTGTCAGGCTCCCATCTAGCCGCGTCGGGCCCCGCAGCCAGCACGATGGTCAGCGCAGCTTGAGATTCCTCCAGCTCAGGTAACCCCGCCGACGATCCACTCGGCGTGAAGCCAGAAGAATCTCGTCCCGCCGGACCGAACCGCTCCTCCGTGGAGACCCGGGGACGCTCAGTCGTCGGCGTAGACTCCACGCAGCAGTCAGTCCCCCGCCTCCGTCCGCAATGTAGCTGCGGAACCACAGGCCCTCTCCATATCCCACCACGTTGACCCGGAGCCGGGGACCGCTCGGCGGAGAGAGACACAGAGGATGCGGGATTAGGCACACAGGTTACAGCAGGTGGGGAGAGTTCAGGGAGCTGCGAACCCTGAACTTCTCCAGGGATGTGACAGAGCAAATCATTAAGCAGGTGTGAAAAAACAATGACTTGCCTGCCCCCTGGAGGTTGAGTATCGCCTGCTGTAGTGGAATCTGCTTCTTCCTCTCCCCGCCCGGCGATAACGGAGGACCCCCCGGGAATTCGTCTGAGGGTCGCTCGCGTTGTCTCCAGCAGAGAGCTCACCAGGCCGGGATTCCAGGCACACACAGCGGTCAGGAAGCGCGTCGAGGAGGAGGGGGAAACAGCCGGGGTGAGCCAGCCCGAATGTCCAGGAATGACAGCGGGGGAACGAGGCTCAGGGGACGAGGCTGTAGAATCTCCACACTGACGAGGCGAAGGGATGACAGCTGCGTGGGAGGAACGGTCCTGACGATGACCCAGAACTGGATCCGGACGAGGTTCGTGCAGAGGTGACTGGGCGATGTGATGACGACTACTCCCAGGGGACGAAGCGAGGGGGAAACCCAGGATTCGCCGCTCCAGATCGGAGATCGAGACGAGGAAGGCGTCGAGCACGGGAAAGCTTCGTAGCCCTGAAGTCCTCACCATCAATCTCACTGCCGCCGCCACATGCCTGAAGGTGGTGACAGGAAACACAGTAGAGCTCGCGACAGCCACTCGACCCCGGACATAACTGCTGTCAGCTGCGGCTCCTTGAAGGGAATCCCGAGTGACGTGGCGCAGGTCGGGGGAAGTCCTCTGGTTGGCGCGAACTCCCGGACTGGAATAGCGGCAGGAACGGGACTCCGAAGCGGGGAAAGACGTCGCCCACTTCGACTCCCTGCCGGGATTTCCATCCACCCCGTGGAGCTTCTCTCGCTGTGTACCTGCAGCGTCTATCCTGGCACTGTCCTCCAGATGGTACAGAGAGTGAGGGTGACAGTCCAGGAGTTCCTCAGCACGGCCCGGATGCCAGCGTCTCGCGTTGGAGGCGTCGTGCAGGGTGAAGAACGTCCCGTCGACAGCCTCCGAGATGGACCTCAGCTCGTCGCCCTGGCCCCGCAAGTGACTCCTGGGAAACGGCATGCTAGCAGCGCTGACACCCGGACAGAAAGGTACATTTCCACAGCGACTCACGGCCGCCGGCAACTCTTCTGGCTGCGACATACTGTCATATCCGGCTCTAGGGAGCCGGGCAATCAGAGCCAGGGACAAGCCAGTGAGTCGTGATATTTTATTCAGGGTAAAGGGGAAGGGATGAGGAGAGCACAGATACTCATGCAGACGTACACTCACAGGTTGCACAGCGCAGAGGTAAGCAGCTCGTACCGGACGTGGGGGTAGCAAGACGTACATCCTCACAGCGGGATACAAACACAGGAATGCTGCAAGAGGAGTATAAGCTGACACCAGACGAAGGGGCTTCAGCTTAGCAATGTGTTTATGTCGCAGCCCCGAGTCATCGAGGCTGCTCCTATTTATCCTCATTGGCAGCGCCCCAGCTGATGAAGACTAATTGGCCCCAGCCGTCCATAATGCTGCCAGCTGAGACGCTGCTCAATGGGAAGCAGGGATGAGGGAAAACATGGGCTGAGTGCCGAGACGGCATCTCAACCCATGGTGACAGGAGCAGACTCATCACCTGTTGCGTGGCGCGCATCCAGCGCAGCGACTACGTAGTAATACTTGGTATTGTCCGTTGTTATCCCACGGAGCGTGAACTGGGCTGCTTTATGCAAGAACCACGCGGTCGGGTTGTGAAGCCAGAAGTCTGGGAGCCTGACTGAGACAGTGCACGCAGTGCTGGTGCTCTCCCTCCAGGTAGTCTCCGGGGCGGTGCTCGGCTCGCTTTCCATGGCATGTCTTAGGGTCACCAATGTGGAGGAAGGAAACAGGCGAGGCAACGAGCTAGAAGACACATGAACTTTATTCCTTCTCCAACATATTGTACAGTAAAGGAGCTCCCGGGTCTCTGTGCATTCCTCTTTTATACCTTTAATTCCATGCATTGAGACCAGGAACTTCAGACCATAATACACTGTTTGGAACAAAGATCTGTGTGGCATATTAAAATAACATAACGCCGGCCCCGCTGCTCACACCCTTCTCTCTTCCAGCGGCTCCAGCAGTTCCTTTTCTCCCTGGGGGGTGCATAGTCCATACTGTCCCATTTGAGACCCCCCCAGTGGCATTTCCTCCTCCTGTCCATTGTTCTCCTTTATTCCAGCTGCCTTCTCTCGGTGGAGAATCCCCCACCCGTGCCACCACAATGTAATATTAACAGCCAACAGAACAAGCAAGTAAAATTATCTTGAAAGAAGTGAAATGCTCTTGCATAAAACTGCATAGGAAGAAGAAATATCAGACAAACAAGCCAACAAACATATATGCAGCCTTGGTTTGAGATTTTAAAGATTCTGACTGTCGAGATCAGTCAAATACAACCACACTACAGCACACCTTTCCCACTGTGACAGAAAAGCAAAAATGCTGCATTCTTATCATGGAACTGCATCAGTTTTTGTTTAATTCAATAAAATCACTGTAACGAAAAAATAAATGGATGTGTCTAAGCTATTCTTTTAATAGGATTCAGTGTGAGTCGTTACAAAAGAACAAATCAGTAACAATTGAAAAATGAATGAATCACTAATGAATACCAAAAAAAAAAAAAGAACAGAGGAGGGGGTAAGTCACTGATTTTGTATTATTTATAACCATTCATCAAATTACGTTTAACTGTCTGCAAAGTCGAAATTCATAAAAAAGAGAAAGTCCTTGAGGAGCATTTCGTACCCCAGGGTCTTGCTTTTAAATGCTCGATGTTAGTGTTGCAGGCAAAATGGACACACCAAACATCAAGGGCTGTCTTTTTGCAAAGGTTAAAACCCTTCAAACCTTCAAATTTCTGATATTAGATTTTCATGATGAATTAAAATTGCTTTTGGATTGGGAGGCTGAGAACATAAGCGGTATAGCTACTTGAGTAGTGCATGGGTGTGGTAGAAATTTGATTGAGATGAGCCAGGCCCTGCTAAATCCTGACTGCTGTAATTAGGTTACGGTGCAACTCAATCAGAATGTGAACCATTTTTATCAACTCTGAATAAACAGGAATCTATTAAATATATAAATAAGAGACTAAAAATGACTACCATTCAAACACAGTGCCTTTTTTTTTTTTCAGTGCAAGACCTGAAAAAATATGTGGCCTTTTGCCCATTACAAAGGCCTACAGCTGCAGAGTCTGTGTCAACACATGCTGTTGCTGGCCTGCACACTCCTTGACCTCACAGACAGTGAGTGTGACATGATGAAGACCATTCTCCTTTTCTCTGTTGAAACTGGAGGAGGCTATGGTCTGGTCTCTCTTTTTAAGGTCAGTCTAGTTGAACCTGCTGTGAGGAAATTCAGCTGCACAACAAAGGACGAAGGGTCTGAGTTGCTCAAGTGAGAAGTGCAGCCCAGTTTCTCAATAATTATCCACTAACCAATTCTTGGAACAAAATCAGTGTACTCTTTCCTTCAATTTCAGACTGAGATTTTTGAGATTTATGATTTTTTTTGGGACCATGTTGAACTACTAACTCTCATGTAAGAAAACACACACAATCATCCATTATTTAAAAAAACAGACTGACAAACAATGAAATTAATTAACAAACTTTGGTTACACTTTAGGTAACACTTAATAACATTTAATTAGCTGCGTGAAGGAACTGTTCATTAAAAATGTCCCCTGTCTCATTTCCCATGGACTGAGAGGAACCAAACTTTGCAGAGTTGGTCTTTTTTTCTACATAGGTGCCACCAAGGGTCACACACTTCTCCCATTGCTTTATGCAGCTGTGGAGACCTCACCTATAGAAATCTGCAGGTTCCACCAGAAGCCATGACTTGACCTTAGAAATCATCATCGTCATCATTCATTGTCTTGGAAATATTTGCCCTTCAACAATGACTTCATGGTTGGAAAAAAGTAAAAGACAGATTGTGCGAGGTCAGGACAGTAAGGTGGGTGAGGAAGGATTTCATAGCCACAGGACTGTGCTTCCGTCTGGGCAATATATAAGTTGTGCACCGGGCATTGTCTTGCAAAAGGCAGACACCTTTGATCAGCATGCCACAACTCTTAGTTTTGGTTGCCTTCCGCAATTTCTACAGCAATGAAGCATAGTAAGTCCTGGTAATTGCAGTACTCTTTGCCAGGAAATCCATCATCAATACTCCATGCTGGTCCCAAAATGCCGTAAGTATGACCTTGCCTGCCGAGGGTTGGATGTGTGCCTTCTTTGGAGGCGGTGAGTCATAATGCTTCCATTGCTTCAACTGGGCTTTAGTCTCTGGGTTATGTGAAGGACCCATGTTTCATCTTGCATGATTAGTGTGTTCAAGAAGTCCTCCTGGTTTTCTTGGCACATGGTCAAAAGAGCCTGGGAGCATATGACCCATTCCTGCTTCTGGAAAGGTGTGAGCAACTAGGGAATGCATCATGCAGACAACTTCTGCATGTGCAGATGGTCATGAATGATTTTTTTTTTCCATAGACCCTGCATTGATCTTGACATCTTGGGCTAGTTAGTGAACAGTTATGTGGTGATCCTCCAAAATGATGGCCTCCACTTGCTGGATGGTGTCTTCATCAATGGCGTAATGTGGTTGCCTGGGAATGGGTGCTGTTTCTAATGATGTCCAACCACACGTGAACTGTTGATGTCAGTGCTTGACGGCTTAATATAATGGAGCGTCCTTCCTATAAACACACAAATAATCAACTAGTTGATGTGCTTCCATAAAGACACACTCTGGTGGATATAAATCCCCTATAAAAACAAATCTACGTTATCTAAAATGGTATCTTGTGCCCTTTTTTTCCACAAATAACCTTTCATTGTCTTGCAGTTTCATACCAAAATCGTTTCACTTTTCCTCCTCCTTCAAACTCTCGGATCTATGAATAGGCCCACCCACATCCCATAAGGCTAATGCTGGCTAGCGCTACATTACACTGAATAAATGCAGTGATAAAGACTTACTGGTTGAAGGGCATGTACAGTTGTATGCACGGTGGCCCAGGATAATGACTGCAACAGCATTGGTCTTTAAAAGCAGCTTAATGGTAAAACCCATCTTAATTTGGGTCAATTTTTCAAAGCTGCTGTCCAAAAATCCTAACTGGCCCTGGAGGCTAAGTTCAGTTAGGTCAGAGTACTGATTGGCTCAACACTACGGACCTGCTATTACATCACCAAAAATGTTCTTTCTGAACTCACCTTTTTTCAGGGGGTGGGCTTAACTGAAATTTAAGCAGTAAAACAGAGACATGACAAATTTGAATGATTTCACTCTTGATATGTCTTGAAAGTCATAAAAAAAACATTGCAGACATTAACAAAAAAAAAAAGATTTTTGGCGGAGTGTCACTTTAACATGTTATCATTTCCGTCTGTTAGACAGCTCACGTTAAAAAAGACATATCAGAACAAATATTGCAGTTTCATTCCTCTTACTCCCACTGATCACAATACGTGCAATATTTGGAGAGTGAATCTAAAGTATATAATCCCTGCTGGAGCCTGCAGGTTGATGCTGGGGTGGTGGAAGAGTTTAACCAGCAGGCAGCTGTCTGTTTTGCTCAAAGATGAGGGAGAGCCACTTCTTAAATAAACTGCCAAATTAGAAGGGTGTGTCTGGGATGTGATGCAAGTAAAAGGCTCAGATCTTCATTTTAATTTCTGAGAGTAAACACACTGTTTAAGGTCCCTGAAAATCCAATGTAGGATTTTACTGAAAAATGTTGGCAAAACTATCACTGTTCTCATAAAATAGAAAAATCTGACAAAAAGAGATTTTTTTTTTTTTTGCATAGTCCAGTAGAGGCTAAACAAGCTTACCCCATGTCTGTGTCTGTCCATTCATCTGTCTTCAGGAGAATTGCACTTTTTCTTGGCAATCCCTATCTCACATGCGGTGCTCCTCTGGCGGGTCTGCATCCAGGCTGCACTCAATGTCAGACATCAAAAGATGTGGGTAGTTATGTGATTTCACAAAAATTGCTACTCCTTCCAGGCAATTGCCTGGATGCTTATCAACACACACGCACACTGATCCTCCAGTGCACCAAGACTTTCACATCTGTCAGGCTGGAATAAGCTACTCTGGCAGTGACAGTCTAGTGTTGTGTTTCAACAAAATAGGAGGTGATCTTTTAGTTTACTGAAGTCTGGAATGATTGAATATTGTCTGAGTAGAGCTGGATGCAGTAATAAGATGGTAGCCTGTCATGGAAACTAGATGGTGCCAAACTCAGATATTAATAAGGACTGCATTAGAGATCTTAAAGCAGCTGTAAGGATTTTGTCACAATACAGCTCTGCTCTCAAACCCAAACAAAGGCGATGATTTTCCACACTTCTAACACCCATCACCACTCCTCCCCTTAATTCTCTGCCAAGTAACAGCAAAGTTCTTGCCATAACAACTGCTAGTAGCATATTAACTGGATTTATTTGGGCACATGCAAGTGTCTTTAGGAGTAGGGTAAAGTTTAATAAGAGGAATCAATAACATGATAGCAAACTGGAGTAACAGCAAAAACCATGAGATGCTGTGCACATAAGTTAATAATAAAACTAGAAAAGCACTCAGAGAGTGCATACCTCTGCCAATGCTGCTTCTGTCCATCATGGATCACTTCCAAAATGTAATGGATTTGTTTTGGAGGATTCTTGCTAACACAGTGTGAGAAGATAAGAGCCTTGGTGAAGGTATGCTGTCATGAACCGAGCCGGTTTGTCCTTTGCACTCAGTTCCATGACCTTCCTCTAGGTGTCTATTTAGCTGTGTATTGTATGTTGGCATGATTATTTGTGTATTATTTTGCCCTTTGGGTTTCTTATGGTCTTCCTTGTTTCCTGGTCACCGTTTAGTTTACCTCTGTCATGTTATATCTTATTTTGTATCAATTTCTAGTTGTTTCTGTGTTTGTTGTGTTGGCTCTGGCTGACAGGCTGTCAGGTGGCACGTTCAGTCTGCACTTGGTGTGGGCGTTGCCTGCCAGTTTGCCAGCCAGACCACTCCCCCTCTCCTGACGCTCAGCTGTTCTCGGTTCTGTGATTATTCCCCTTGTGCCCTCACTCAGGTGCACCCAATCATTAGCTCATCAGTATGTGTGTTTAGTTTGCTCATTGTCATTTCTGTGCTGCTGGATTATTGTGCTGTCACTGCCACGTTACGCCATGTCTTTCCTATAGTTCTAGTGTTGCCACGTTACGTTGTGGTTAGCCTTGTTCTCGTTACGCCTTGGAATCCCAGTAAGTTTATTCGTCTTTGTATTTTTTGTACGTCTGCACTATTTTTGGGACTTTGCTTTAACAGATATGTTTGTGGTGTAACCCTGCGCGTAAATCCGTCTCTCTCCTCCGTGCGCTGTGTAGAAGCGGATGGGGATTCACGACATACGCATTCTGGGATCATCACTAAAATGTTATGGGTTCCTCTCTAGCCCCAGGACCACCTCTGGTGAAAATTTCATCCAAATCCATGCTGTACTTTTTGTGTAATCCTGCTGCACAAATACAGACAAGGTTCTTGGTGGAGGTATGCACTCTCAGATCATCACCAAAATTTAATGGGTTCATCCTTGGCCCAAGGGCTACCTCTGGTGAAACTTTCATCAAAATCTGTCAGGTAGTTTTTTTGTGTAATCCTGCTAACAGAGGGACAGACGGACGGACAAACAGACAGACAAACCACCCCGATTACATAACCTTCTTGGTGGAGGTAATAAGCAAGAAAAAACTGAGTCATGTCTCTTTGTGTTTCATGGGTTAATTAGAACCCATGCTGTGTTGGCGGAGGTAAAAACTACGGTATGGATTTTGGTGAAAACTTCACCAGAGGTAGCCCTTGGGTCAAGGATGAACCCATTAAATTTTGGTGATGATCTGCGAGTGCATACCTCCACCAAGGACCTTTTTTGTATTTGTGCAGCAGAAACTAACACAAGCAGAAACTAACACAAACTATTAAATGGATTTGGATGAAATTTTCACCAGAGGTGGTCCTGGGGCTGCAGAGGAACCCATAACAGTTTGGTGATGATCCGAGAATGCATACCTCCACCAAGGCTCAAGATCTTCTTATAGTGTGTTAGCAAGAATCCTCCAAAACTACTGGATAGACTTGGATGCAGTTTTCACCAGAACTGGCTCGTGGCCTACACACAAACCCGTTATATTTTGGAGGTGATCCATGAGGGATGGAGGGAGCCTTGGTGGAGGTATGTGCTCTCTGAGTGCTTTTCTAGTTGATTTTTTTTTATTGTAGTTTATTTTTGTATGCAGCATTTTAGGGTATTTCCACTGCTCCAGGAAAAGCCAAGTTAAGATTACTTTGTAAAAAACAATTGCCTACTGTAGTCTACTGTTTATTTCTGTCAGACACTTTCTATTCGCATCGTTCTTTTTTCAGACAGCTTTTAATCAAAGCTCTTTTTGTCTTTAAAGCAGATAACACACAAAACCAATGGCCCCCTCAGCCACTAGAGAGTACTCAAGGTACAAGTTCACCCTCAGCATTTTTTGAGGGGAGATGTAAATTTATTTTAAACTTTTTCCTAGTATAAATTCACAGCTTTTTGCTCTTAAACTTGTAATTTCCCCCCTCATAAATTTGAAATTTTCTTTCTTGCAAATTTTTAAACTTTTTCTCATAAATTTGTGACTTGTTTTTGGGAAATTGCAATATTTTTCTCACAAACATGCAACTGTTTGTGTTCTTCATAAATTTGCTTTTTTTCATTCAAAAGGACAGGGGGACAAGGACAACACATCCCTCTGGATTATTACGTCCGCCAAGGAGGTAATGTTTTGGCTGGCGTTGCTTTGCCTGTTAGCAACATAATTCAAAAAAATTATGAACAGATTTTGATGGCATTTTCAGGAAAGGTGTGTAATGGCACAGGGAACAGATGATTAGATTTTGGTGGTGATCTGAGATTGCATACCTCCACCAAGGGCTTTGTTTGTATTTGTGCAGCAGGATTACACAAAAACTACCGGACGGATTTGGATGAAATTTTCACCAGAGGTGGCTCTTGGGATAGAGACAAACCCATTACATTTTGGTGATGAGGTGATGATCTGAGAATGCATACCTCCGCCAAGGCTCTTATCTTCTCACAGAGTGTTAGCAGCAATACTCCAAAACTCTCTCTCCCTCTCTCTCTCTAGTCAGGTGGCTCATGTATGAGCTGCTGTGACATAGACCACACTGCGCCACAGATCCCTGTTCTCTGCCATTCTGGTTGCTTCCCGATGTTTTTTCCAGTCTATTCGTCTATGCCCTTTTTCCAAGTTCTAGGTGGTCTCCCTCTGCCTCTCTTTCCTTCTGGGATTCCCTGGAGGATGTTCTTTTCCAAACTATTGTGTCTGATAGTATGGCCAAAATAATTCATCTTCCTTCTTCTCATTTGATCCATTAGCATCGGTTCTGTTCTTAGTTGCTCTATGATCCAGGCGTTAGTCTTGTGCAGCCTCCATGACACATGCAGCAGCCGTCTGTAAGTTCACAATTCAAATGCTTCAATTCTCTTAATGACTTTCCTTGAAAACGTCCATGATTCACATCCGTAGGTTGCAACAGCAAAGGCAGTTGCTCTGGGAATGCGCAGCTTGAGACGCTTACTGACTGCTTGGCTTTTCCATACTGTTGTCATATTTTGAATTGTGCTTCCTCACATGCCTGATCTTCTGTTGGCTTCTGGCACACATTTTACTTCCGTAGTGATCAAGGATCCTAAATAAATGAAGTTCTTCACCTCTTTGAGCTCTTCCCTGTTAAGAATAAACTCATCAACTGTCCTGTTCTTGTCCACTACCATGATCTTAGTCTTCTTTGTATTCAAAAGGAGCCGTTTTTCTTTGCTCAGATGTTGCACGTGAGATAGTAGATCCATGAGTTCTTCCTTACTCTCACAGAGCAGTATTGTGTCATCTGCATTCCCCAAGTTGTTAATTATTCTGCCCCCAATCTTAATTCCAGCACTGGTGTTCTGTGGCCTCTCTCATGATGCTTTCAGAGTAGATGATGTACAGTGCATCCAAAAAATACTCACAGCGCTTCAATTTTTCCACATTTTGTTATGTTACAGCCTTATTCCAAAGGGGATTAAATTCATTTTTTCCTCAAAATTCTACACACAATGCCCCATAATGACAATGCGAAAAAGTTTTTTTTTTAGATTTTTGCAAATTTATTAAAAATCAAAAAACTAAGAAATTGCATGTACGTAAGTATTCACAGCCTTTGCCATGAAGCTCAGAATTGAGCTCAGGTACATCCTGTTTTCACTGATCATCCTTGAGATGTTTCTACAGCTTAATTGGAGTCCACTTGTGGTAAATTCAGTTGATTGGACATGATTTGGAAAGGCACACACCTGTCTATATAAGGTCCCACAGTTGACAGTGCATGTCAGAGCACAAACCAAGCATGAAGTCCAAAGAATTGTCTGTAGATCTCCAAGACAGGATTGTCTCGAGGCACAAATCCGGGGAAGGGTACAGAAAATTTTTTGCTGCTTTGGAGGTCCCAATGAGCACAGTGACCTCCATCATCCATAAATGGAAGAAGTTCGGAACCACCAGGACTCTTCCTAGAGCTGGCCGACCATCTAAACTTAGCGATTGGGGGAGAAGGGCTTTAGTGAGGGAGGTGACCAAGAACCCAATGGTCACTCTGTCAGAGCTCCAGTGATCCTCTGTGGAGAGAGAGAACCTTCTAGAAGGACAACCATCTCTGCAGCAATCCACCAATCAGGCCTGTATGGTAGAGTGGCCAGACGGAAGCCACTCCTTAGTAAAAGGCACATGGCAGCCCGCCTGGAGTTTGCCAAAAGGCACCTGAAGGACTCTCAGACCATGAGAAACAAAATTCTCTGGTCTGATGGGACAAAGATTGAATTCTTTGGCATGAACTCCAGGTATCATGTTTGGAGGAACCAGGCACCGCTCATCACCATGCCAATGGTGGAGGCAGCATCATGCTGTGGGGATGTTTTCAGTGGCAGGAACTGGGACACTAATCAGGATAGAGGGAAAGATGAATGCAGCAATGTACAGAGACATCCTGGAAGAAAACCTGTTCCAGAGCGCTCTTGACCTCAGACTGGGGCAACGGTTCATCTTTCAGCAGGACCACGACCCTAAGCACACAGCCAAGATATCAAAGGAGTGACTTCAGGACAACTCTGTGAATGTCCTTGAGTGGCCCAGCCAGAGCCCAGACTTAAATCCTATTGAACATCTCTGGAGAGATCTGAAAATGGCTGTGCATCGACACTTCCCATCCAACATGATGGAGCTTGACAGGTACTGCAAAGAGGAATGGGCGAAACTGCCCAAAGATAGGTGTGCCAAGCTTGTGGCATCATATTCAAAAAGACTTGAGGCTGTAATTGCTGCTAAAGGTGCATCAACAAAGTATTGAACAAAGGCTGTGAATACTTATGTACACATGATTTCTTAGTTTTTTATTTTTAATAAATTTGCAAAAATCTCAAAAAAAAAACAAAAAAACTTTTTTACATGTCATTATGGGGTATTGTGTGTGGAATTCTGAGGAAAAAATGAATTTATTACATTTTGGAATAAGGCTTTAACATAAAATGTGGAAAAAGTGAAGCGCTGTGAATACTTTCTGGATGCACTGTATATAGTCTACTGCATTATATTGTAGAATGCCTCCAGATCATCTGTTACATCTAATATGGGGGGTGTAGACTTGTATGATGGTTAGGTTTACTGGGTATGCATTCATCCAGATGCTGATCACTCTGTGTCTGATGGGGTTGTAGCCTATGATGGATTTGGCTGTTACTCTGTCCAGAATGAACCCTACGCCTTCCCTTCTTGCTCCACTGTCTTTCCTGGCATATTTCCTGGCATATCCTTCTTGCATAATGAATCTTCTTTGTCCTAACATCCAATGCTCGGTGATGCCCAAGACCTTGATGTTAAGTCTGATCATTTCCTTGGTGATGTTTGGTAATTTTCCAGTATTTGCCCCCTCTGATGTTCCAAGTTGCAAATGCAGCATTCTTCTGCAGGTGAATTCCATTCCTTTCCACTCTGCGACTGTCTAGCACCGCATTTCCTGAGACAGGGTTTGGTGCGGCGCCTCTGTCCTCAGCAGATGTATTCGGATTGGATTCAGCTTCTTCCCCAGTAACATGAAAAAAAAAAAAAAAAAAAAAAAAAAAATCCAAGATGGCGCCGCGGATGGCAGCCACTGGCTTCTGCTCTCTGATGTTTTTGATAATTTTGTGTGTTTTTTTGGACTTCTGCTCTTCTGTCCGAATCACCTATTCAAGGGAGGAACTACTTTCACTCAGACTACCTCCCAATGCAACTTCTCCGCCAGTTACTGCTGCTGATCTGAAGTTTTTTCAGTCCATCTTAGCTGTGGGAGCAGCGGCTATTGGCGCTGGCCGGAAACGAAGGCGGCGTGGTAAACGTGCCGGTGCGTTAGTCAGGCTGAAGAAACGAGGATTTCGCACGCCGCTCCCATCAATCCATCTGGCAAATATCCGCAGTTTGGCGAACAAAATGGATGAACTGCTGCTCCTGACTCACAAAAACCGGGATTTTAGCAGATCTGGCGCCCTTTGTTTCACGGAGTCCTGGCTGAGTGAACACATCCCGGACAGCGCGGTCCGTCTGGACGGATTTCAACTGTTTCGCGCTGATCGCAGCCGAGAATTTTCTGGAAAGACTAAGGGTGGTGGAATCTGCTTCTACATAAACGAAGGTTGGTGTACTGATGTCACAGTGTTGAAGAAGTTTTGTAGCCCTAACCTAGAGTCACTGTTCATAAACTGTAAACCCTTTTATTCACCGCGAGAGTTCTCCTCATTTATTCTGGTCGGAATTTATATCTCGCCTGCTGCTTGTACAACGGAGGCACTGCAGCTCCTCGCTGACCAGATAGCAGAGGTGGAGGAAAAACATCCAGACTCTCTGCTTATCATTCTGGGTGATTTCAATAGAGCTAATCTCACAAATGAGCTTCTTAAATACAGACAGCATATTAAATGTCCCACCAGGGACACAAATACACTTGACCACTGTTACACAGTTTTAAGAAATGCCTATCATGCCGTCCCCCGTGCAGCTCTGGGTTTTTCTGACCACTGCCTGCTCCATCTTATTCCAACATACAGACAGAAACTAAAAACTTCCAAGCCTGTTGTAAGGACTGTGAAGAAATGGACTGAGGAATCAAAGCTGAAGTTACAAGCCTGCTTTGACTGCACAGATTGGAGTGTTTTTGAAGCTGCAGCCATTAACTTAAATGAACTCACTGACACTGTGACATCATACACCTGTTTCTGCGAGGACATGTGTGTGCAGACCAAGACCTTCTGCATATACAACAACAATAAACCCTGGTTCATTCCTAAACTGAAGCAGCTACGTCAGACCAAGGAGGAGGCCTACAGGACTGGTGACTGGACTCTGTACAAGCGGGCCAGAAACATGCTGACGAAGGAGACCAGGCTTGCTAAGAGGAGCTACAGTGTGAAGTTACAAAAAAACTTCTCAGCTAACAACTCTGCTTCTGTCTGGAGAGGCCTACGGAATATCACCAACTACAGGAGACCATCCCCCCACCCTGCGGAAAACCTCCAGCTGGCTAATGACCTAAACAGCTTTTACTGCAGGTTTGAAAAGAACCTACAGTTCTCACCTCCCACCCACACAAAAGGATTATCTGCAGCCCCAGGAACTCAATCCCTCCTCCACTCTGACCTCCCACCAGCACTAATGATCTGTGTAGAGGAGGTGCGCCGGGTCTTTCAGAGACAAAAGATCAAGAAGGCTGCAGGACCTGATGGTGTGTCTCCGTCCTGCCTGAGAGTCTGCTCCAACGAGTTGGCCCCCATCTTCACCCGGATCTTTAACAGATCACTGGAGCTGCGTGAAGTGCCTTCCTGCTTCAAACGCTCCATCATCATTCCAGTTCCCAAGAAACCCTCTATTACAGGATTAAACGACTACAGACCTGTTGCCCTGACCTCTGTGGTCATGAAATCCTTGGAGAGATTGGTGCTGAGCCACCTGAAGGTCATCACAGGCCCCCTGATGGACCCACTGCAGTTTGCCTACCAGTCAAACAGGTCAGTGGATGATGCAGTGAATATGGGACTACATTACATCCTGCAACACCTCGACTCCCCAGGGACGTACGCCAGGATCCTGTTTGTCGACTTCAGCTCAGCGTTCAACACCATCATCCCAGGCATTCTTCATCAGAAACTCCTCCAGCTCAAGGTGCCCCCCTCCACCTGCCAGTGGATCTCCAGCTTTCTGACTGACAGGTGGCAACAGGTGAAGCTAGGGAGATTTACATCCAGCTCCCGAAAAATTAGTACTGGCGCCCCCCAAGGATGTGTCCTTTCCCCACTGCTCTTCTCCCTCTACTCCAACGACTGCACCTCAGAGGACCCTTCGGTGAAGCTCCTGAAGTTTGCGGACGACACCACAGTCATCGGTTTGATCTGGGATGATGATGAGTCTGCATACAGGCGGGAGGTGGAGCAGCTGATCCTCTGGTGCAGCCAGAACCATCTTGAACTTAACCCAGCCAAAACGGTGGAGATGACTGTGGATTTCAGGCGACACCCCCCTTCATTCCCCCCACTCACCATCCTCAACAGCACAGTGTCCACTGTGGACTCCTTCAAGTTTCTGGGTACCACAATCTCCCGGAACCTGAAGTGGTCCTCCCATATTGACACTGTCCGGAAAAAGGCCCAGCAGAGGTTGTTTTTTCTGCGTCAGCTCAAGAAGTTTGATTTGCCTCAGGAGCTGCTGGTTGTCTTCTACACCGCCATCATCCAATCTGTCCTCTGCTTTTCCATCACTGTCTGGTTTGGATCTGCCACTAAACAGGACAAGACCAGACTGCAGCGGATCATTAAGTCTGCGGAGAGGATCATTGGTACCGACCTACCCTCCATTGAGAACTTATATCGGTCCATAACCAGGAAACGGGCGGGAAACATCTGTGCTGACCCATCACACCCCGGCCACAAACTGTTTGAACTATCTTCTGGTCGTCGTTACAGATCACTGAAGGTCAAAACCACCCGTCACAGGAACAGTTTCTTTCCTCAAGCCATCACTCTGATGAACTCCTAACATTCACCTAGTCCTACCTGTTGCTGTACTCATGACTTTTCATCCATTATTACATTGCACATAACTCTCACACTGCTTTTTACTTCATTCACATTATATCACTGAATCTGAGTCCACATTGAAATACTGTGTGATTGTATATTTTTTCATATATTTCTGCAAAGTGTGGTTAGTCCGAGTAAATAACTGCATATATTCCTGTATATATTTGCATCCTTTTATAGAAACGTGGACAGACTGTAATTTACTGTACATACTCTGGTTGTCATTGAATCCTTATTTAAATCCTTCACCTGAACAACGAGAGCAAGTTTTTAGCCAAAGTCAAATTCCTTGTATGTGTTGTGCATACTTGGCCAATAAAGCTGATTCTGATTCTGATTCTGAATCTGATTCTGATTCTGATGAAGTTGTCTGAGAAGCCTGCAGGGCGCACTTCTGGCCACCATAACGTAATCTGTGATTTGCTCTGTCATCTCGTGCTCTTGACCGGGATAATGTGATGGGTGGTCAGGTCCTTTCACATCTTGTGCCATTGGGTTGTCTGTGAGGGACCTTCTTTCAGCTGCCATTGGGGTATCATTGAGGGACCTTCATTTGGCTGGCGTTGGGGTTACAGTGAGGGACCTTCATCCGCCATACTAGTTCAACCATAGCTGGTACCCAACCAGGTGCTACCTCTCTGGGTCAGAAAGGACCTGGGAGCAATGACTAAGGGGTAACTCCACGTTCCCCAAAACTCCCATCACTCCAAGACAAGACCTTGCTATGGGATGCAGTTTAACATCATACCTAGGACTACTGGATGGATTTGGATGAAATTTTCACCAGAGGTGGTTCTTGGGCTAGAGACAAACCATTACATTTTGGTGATGACCTGAGAATGCATACCTCAGCCAAGGCTCTTATCTTCTCACAGTGTGTTAACAGCAATACTCCAAAAGTAACGGACAGACTTTGATGCAATTTTCACCAGAAGCGACTCTAGGCCTAAACCCATTACATTTTGGAGGTGATCCATGAGGGATTTTTTTTTTTTTTTTGTTACTTATTTGTACCCGTAGGTAGACTTGGTTTGCAGTCTGGTGACAAGCCACCGGCTGCTGGTTGCCGCGTGCGCGAGCGCCCTAAACCTACATGTTTTTGGTGTGCGGGAGGAAACCGGAGAAATCCCGGAGTAAACCCGCGCAACACGGGGAGAACATGCAAACTCCACACAGCTCACTGTTGGTCGGGGGCTGGGATCAAACCCACGATCTCATGATCCCCGCGATCCCCCGGCCGAGGGTAAAACTGTGCTGCCACGGTGCTAAACCACTGCGCCACCGTGCAGCCAATGGAAGGAACCTTGGTGGAGGTATGCACTCTCTGAGTGCTTTTCTAGTTTCATTGGTGGAAAACAAGGAGGGTCTCCTCTGCTTGGTTCCAGACTGGAAAATGCAACCCCCACCCCTCCCGTATTCAGCTGAAGGAGGAGCCTCACCTTCTATACACATGGGGTGTAGGTTTCAGTTGGATGCTATATGTTGCACTGAGTAAATACAGCAGGCTGTAAAGTGACAAAATGTGAGTACGCTGAAGGGGGATAATTCTTTTCTATACTCACTGTATATACAAGAAGTGCGCCAAAGGTTTCATTAGTAAGGCACTAGAAAAACTGGCAGCTGGACTATTGGTGTAAAAACAGAGTTGGAGAATCAACACAAGAAAAGGGTGGGTGAAATCAGCCCTTTTGCTTGCTTGCGGTTGTCCATCGAGTCCGATGAGGACGTCCACTTCTATCGGTGAGTCCTTTGATGGCTGTGTAGTCCTATCCTGGACCCACATGTCCTGTTGCAGGTAGGGCATGTAAAAGTTGTAGTAGTGGCAGCAGGGGCTGCAGGTGCATTCCTCCTCAGTCTTCTCTCCTGTCTCCTGGCTGTCCTGTCCTCCTCCATCATACGGGTCCCCACAAGGCACTGCTGTCGCCAGGTGTTCCGGTCAGCAG
Organism: Pholidichthys leucotaenia; assembly: GCA_020510985.1. Taxonomy (NCBI): domain Eukaryota; kingdom Metazoa; phylum Chordata; class Actinopteri; order Cichliformes; family Pholidichthyidae; genus Pholidichthys; species Pholidichthys leucotaenia. The sequence goes on from CM035844.1 coordinate 32,984,887, forward strand.
CAGCCTCCTCCAGAGCCTCAGGTCTGATCCTGCACTTCTTTAAGGCCATCTTTAGCTGGTCCTTGTAGCGCTTCTTCTGCCCTCCAGCAGAGCGTCGACCATGGTGTAGCTGGCCATATAACACCCTGCGAGGCAACTGGTCTTTTTGAAATCAGCTCTAAGCAGTGGCTGACAGCACTCAACATTAACAGTAGATAGGAGATGGTAGTTTCTTTTAACACAAAAGTGTAAACTGTTGTTTTGAGCACCTTTCAGTCTGATGTATTTTATGGCTATGTGAGCCTATTTGCTGTTGAAATTTTAACTTTTTCTTTTTTCTTAAACAATTATCTTTTTGTATTTACCAAAAATTCACAGTATCATTTTTAAAGCACTCGTTCAAAATAAATGAGAGCATTTAATGACTTCCTCTTAGCGTGAAATGGACTGAAAATAATGAGCCAAACCCCAGGGAGACTTCCTGTTTTCTAATTATTTGCTGCCAAAATTCATGTGTTAAGGTCAATGCACATGTGAGGGCATTCTTCTTTGTGCTGTCAAAGATTGTTTACCCATACTAGAACAAGCTCAGTGTGCATTACCTTGACAATAACAATCACTTGTTTTTTGCTCCCCATCCTTAATCAATTTCACATGCTGTGATTGGCTGAAATACCTTAAAGGTGTTTGACATGACTGCACTGCTGATGAGAATGATTTGCAGTCACCTGAAACTTTTTCATTTTTGTCTTTTGGAGGTTCTGGGGGAGATGTATGCCCATTTGACTTTAACATTCACAAAGTCAAATCTCAGGAGGTGTAGCTTACTTCCCCAAATGGTCTTGAAATTTTGCCGTATTTTAACATTTTTTCCCTTTGAGCTCAGGTTTGTGGCCGGTCTCTGAGCAATGACTCCCTTTGCATTGGCCCCGTAGCTAATCAAAGCCTCTCTTTCTGCTTAGCTGTCATGCCCACAAATTCCCAGCAGCACATCCTTATTAGCCCTGAGTTTAAAGTGCACCAAAGCCAACTGACGGGCCCTGCAGGCACCCACAAGAGCAATTCTCAAGAAGTGGTTCATTCTGAGTCTATCAGGCATTGGTGAGTCTGAGCTGATCACTTTGCATCTCATGTCTGAGTGTTTCTCCTCCCACCTTGGCACAGGTGTTCATGGTGTAATATCTTCATTGAAAGTGGGTGTCAAATGCATTTACTGCAAGGCTGCTGTAATAAATTATAATTCCAACTCAAACTAGTTAAAATTATAGGTGAAGATTATACAAAAAATGTTGTAATAGACACTTTTATAAGTGAGAAACTAGCTCCAGGTTTCAATGTTTTGATGACAAACCACCAAAGTGTACAGGTATTTTCAAGGAGAAATGTCAAGGATGTAAAGCAATGACTGAGTTGTTGAAAAATTCTGCTATTTATTTAATTATTTATTATATACAACTTGATGATGCCTTAAAGATGCATCATCAGGTGCACTGAAGTAAAAAGAAACTGACAAGCTATCATCTATGTTGGAAGTAATGCCCCTATGGCAAGGATGCCAAACTCGATCCATTCTGGTCCAAGACCCTGCACATTTTACTTCCACCCAATCTCTTAAGCAGGTGTTTTTGCTAGTCAGCAATCAGTGGGAAGAAATTCAGTTAAATCACCTGTAGAAGACACTGGGTGGAGGTAAAACCTGCAGGGTCTTGGCCCAGAATGGAACAAATTTGACACCCCGGTCCTATAGTGTTAGCATCCAACCCTCTTCCACCACTTATCTGAGTCTGGGTTGTGGGGGCAGCAGTCCAAGCAGAGAAGACAGACTACTGTTCACATTACACCATGATCCTCAGGATCTGTCCTGCAGGTGGTGAGCCCACTGGAGGGTGGACCCATGTGAGATAAGATAAGATAAGCCTTTATTAGTCCCACAATGGGGAAATTCCAGGATTGCAACAGCACAGGGATAACAACACTCAGAGCAATAATTTAGAAGATAAGAAAATAAGAGCAGTGAATATACATATGTACATATAAATATATAAATATATATACACAGTGCAGAGCATTGTAGCTAGATGGATTAAACAGCATAACCGTCTATTTAGTTACCCCACATAGTATGAATATGTACCCATACATATTGTCACCCTCCGTAGCAACTGATATTGTCCTAGTTGTATACTGGAGGGGACCATTTTGTGTAAGTCTGTTGCGTCTTTTGTATTCAATATTATTAGGTCGTCACGTTTGGGCTCGTTTTGTACACTGGGTCCTTGTTATTGCCTTTTTCATGGGAATCTACTGGACCCCTCTTGGTCTGGGACTTCACCCAGGACCTGTTTGCCACAGGAGGCCCTACCAGGGGCAAGCTTCCCCCAACAACATAGCTCCTGGGATCATGATGGCAGGCAAACCCCTCTACCTTGATAAAGTCGCAGAGGAGCCAGTGTTAGCATGTTAAACAGACATTTATACTGTCACCCATAATGACAAATATTTCATTTACACTTTCTAAACACACATTTTCATATCTATCATCATCATATCAAGTGTCATGCTAGATATTAAAAAGGTAAATTGTAAAACTGTTACAGAAGCACTTTCTCAGAAACTTCCTGTTAAAAAATTTTCTTCCAGGACTTGAGACTTTAAGGCCTTTACATAGTCTGGAAGAACAGAGAAATTTGTTCTCTTTCCCAAGGCTGCAAAAACAAAATTACATAATTTTGTTCGTGCAGCCCTGGTTTGGAAGTTCTTGCAGGTTGTTATTGACACATCATCATGGCAGAACTTTTTTCTTGTGTGGTGCCCAACAACTGTTGTATGGTTGGTCAGAAATTTGAATTCCCCAGGAGTTCTGCACTTGAGCTTCTTGTGAAGTATGAAATGTCCTGGCCAGAAAGAACTTTGTTGTTGTTCTTGCCACCTCAAGAAAAAGAGTAAATTTCTCTGCTTTACGGAGTATGTACACGCCTTTACTCTGGTAGCCTGAAGTCTTGACTCACTCCTGTTTGAAATGTTCTTATACTCATGTGAGTATATGTGAGTATATGAAATAAAATTTAAAGCCCCCAGTTGCTATTGGTCATCGTCCTTCTCTGAGCATCTACAGATGTGCTCTTCCCTGTTCTCGCTGTGGTGATGACAAGTGGATGGATTATTCAATATCATAATGAATGAGGTGCCAGAAACATTAAGCACTGCTGTTGGGCAGAACAATTTCTCTCTGTCTGGCTCTGCTTAGCTATACATTGCTCTTATTGATTATGATGAGACTTTCTCCTCTAGTTATTACAATATTGATCTCAGACAGATGCAGAAGAACAGAGTGAGTGCAGGAGGCAAGTTTCACGGCCGAGAAACTAAGAGCAGAGGAAGCAACAATACTGATGGTAGGGGCCACATATGATATTTCTGTTAGAGTTTAAGTATCCAGTGGTGGTTGACTTATTTTGAGAGCTTTATTACAGCACAGAGCACATCAGTAAGGGTAATTAAATTTAAACTTTCAAATGTTAATCATTTCAAATGAATTTTTTTTCAGAAATCTGAACTACAGTATTCTTCTGGAGGTCACTGTATGGCTCATAAACTTGTGCATAGCTTGAAAACATGGTGTTGTATACTGAATCAGTGTAAGCCAAGATACAAAAAGAGATACTGAAATGCTACAAGTATAACTAAACAAGGGAAATGGGTTTCTGTAAAGTAGTACACATGAAAAACTAAATCATGTTACAGTTCTGTGTTCAATGACGTATTGTTTGTCATAAAAAGAGCCTATCCTTCAAGAAAATCATGTCCATTTAATGCATTTTCTACCAGCAAGAATTAAAAAAGCAACCTTTTATGGTTAAACTGAGATGGTAAATGATGAGGGCCGTAGTGTGTCGAAAGTAGACCCTCACCTCCTCTTAACACTAACCTATTGTGAGTACTGTGAAACGTGGTGGCTTGCAGTAAAATGCAATGACATCACCGTATTTTTTTGGACAGGAAGGTAAAAAATATCGTGAGGGCAAGAACTAATGCTGTCAGAGTATTATTTGGATGAGTTGTTAAATAACAAAATACAATATGCAAACCAGTGCGCTTTTTGGGGTGTTTTAGATCAATCTACAGCACCATAAATCATAATGTGCACTGTTTTGAGTAATTGTATACTTCTAGGCCTTCCCCACCCTTGGGAACCAGACTAAAGTGGGATTTATGTATCCACATCATGTCAACGCCATTACCAACATCCACTGCCAACACAGTGATCTGTAATTTTTTGTGTGTTGGGTGAAATGCGTTGTTCTGTTGCCAAAACAGGTTTCAGCCGATGTGCAGAGTGATTTATGTTTGTCGTGTGTTTTTTTTCATGAAATATCGATAGACAAGAGCAGATTGTGATGGAGTTGGAGCTAATAAATGTTAAAAAAAAAAACAACTTTTCATACTGTCATGAATTCCTGCCTTTCTGAGGCAGGGGAGACTGAAACCCAAACGCAGGAGAATGTGTGCATTTAATGAACAAAGGTAACACTACAGTCCAAATAAACAAACAGACAAATAGTACAAGACAAACAGGGATGACTCTAGGACTCTCTACAGCTCGCTAGTGAGTACAACCTGACAAAATGACCCAAGGCACTGCTGGAGTAACAGATAGCGTGGGGAAGCAAAAGAGAAAACCCGAGGTGCTCCAGACGTAACTGGAAGCGGGGGGAACAAAACAGTACTCACAGGGCTGAGTGGTCTGAGTCAATCCCAGAACACAGAAGACAGAACACAGAAGAGAAAAAATGCTGAGGACAAAACAGGAGACTGAGCAGATGATGATCCAATAATCTGGCAAACATAACTGGGCAGACAGAGCTAAAATACTCCAAGACATGATGAGCAGAGTGACTGCCGGTGTGAGTGGGTGTGTGCATGTGAGTAGGAATGTGTGGGCTGAATTGAGTGGAAACAGGTGTGTGTGTGTGTGTGTGTGTGTGTGTGTGTGTGTGTGTGTGTGTGTGTGCAAGCATGTAGGAATGTGTGAGTGTGTGTTGAGTTGAGTGAGAGCAGGTGTGAATGAGTGTGTGAGTATGTGTGTACGTGTGTGCGTAAGAGTGGGTGTATGGATCTGAGCAGGGAGAGGAGCAGACAATGACAGATTGGAATCACCTGTCAGAAGTAGACATGAGAGGGAGGAGTGGCCGTCAGACAACAAAATAAACACAAAACCAAACACAGACTAAGGAATAATTACAAATAACTCATAAGATAATCAAAGAGAAAGAGCAAATCATCAGAGCCAAAAATACAACAGAACATGGCTAGACAATGAAACACAATATGGAACTCAAAAGGTAACATAAAGCACAGAACATACAGGAACCAAAAAAACACCATGAAGCCGAGCTTGGGAGAATCCCAAGCCTGGTTTATGACAGAGCCCCCCTCTCAAGGGGTGGATCCAGACACCCAGAGTACCATCAAAAACAGAAAAAAAGAACACCCTGCCCCCCCCTTCCCCCAGCAGGAACTGAAACAAACTACCTTGGGCGGGAGGTGGGGGGACCAGGCTAGGAGGGAACAAAGAACAACCCCTGCTCAGGACCCAAACCAGAAAAACACAAAAATCAACCCCTCCAAGTCTAAAGGCGTGGAGGCTCGGGAGGCCGCCCAGAGTCCCAGGCCCCATGGTCCGAATGATGAGGCCAATCAGGTGGCCTACTAGCATCCCAGGCCAGCCCAACAGTCAGGAGGAATGGATCGGGTGGCCTGCCAGGGAAATTTGGCCACCCAACCCAACGGCACAATACATCGGGCGGCCGGCCAGGGTTCTTCAGCCACCAGCTCAGACAAGGCAGACCGGGTGGCAGCATCCCCACAGGGAAACCCAAAACTGAAGAGGGAAGCCAAGGAGAGGGTGCCCCGGCATGAGACAGTGACGGGGAGAAAACTAACACGCCTGCAGTGGTAAGGAACCGGGGGGTTGCAGCACCCCCGATGGTCCCGACTTGGGACACGGCTGCACCCGCTGTGACTCCAGGCTGGAGCTCAGCTGCACCCGCAGTGGACCTCGACTGGGCCAAGGCTGTACCCACGGTGGGCCCCGACTGGGCCAAGGCTGCACCCCTGGTGGCTCCAGGCCGGAGCTCTCCAGCACCCTCGGTGACTCTGGACTAGGGCAGCGCCGCATCCTCGGTAGAGCAGCAGATGGCAGGGGCAGCTGGAACCTCAGCTGGTGGACTCGGATCTTTGGAGGCTTCTGGCGGTGCTGATTCCTCTCCGGCAACCCTGGGAGAATGCTCAGAGACAACACAGAAGAGAGAGGGGTCAGGGTCGCCGGCAGCGGCGGAGCCCAGTGAGGCGAACTCGCGCCCGGCTCTCCTCACCAAGAGCCAGGCAAGTTTACTCTAACACAGAGAAGAGAAAAACAACAGAGAGCACTCGCCTGAGCTTGAACTCCACCGCCGTCCAGGACTCCAGTGATCCAGTAGATGGTGACATCTCAGGCCTGGCATGGTGGAGATCCAGCTCTGAAGCTGACTCCACCGCAGCAGGCATGATGGTCTCGGCAGTCCTGGTTGACTCCAGTGAAGTCTCCCATGCAGGTGATTCTCCCGACGTGGGCTCTGGAGGTGCAATCACTAGTGGCGCTGGAGCCCAGGAGACCAAAGCCAGGGGATGCGCCTCTGTCGGCGCAGGCTTACGGTCGGTCTCAGCGACCTCCCCCTGTCCATCGAGACTCAGCGGGGCTGGGGTGGAGTCCTCCAGTGCCGCGGGTTCCCTCATCATCTGGTGGTTGAGTTCAGGGACCGACGGGCACTCAGGAGCAGATGAGGGAGACACAGAGGTAATAGGTGAATTTTTTCATAATAGCAGCAGGGGGAGAGCACTCAGGTGACTGCCTAGCCTGAGACTTTCTCCCGACACAGAGGACAGACGAGGTTCATCATTATGAGAGGAAGTAGAATGAAAAAAACACTTGTCTGACCTCCCGGGCCTGGATGTTGGCTGCTGCTGGTGGTGCACTATCATCCTTCTCTGTGTCTACGGCTGCTCTGGGCCCCTCAATGGACAGTGGAAGAATGGGCTCAGAAGGGGCGGGAGTGGGCGTGTCAGGGACTACCCTGGATGACCTCTCAGCAGCTAGAGGGGACGTCCCGGAGATGAAAGTTGCGGCAGAAGCATAGAGGGCACAGACTAGCGAGACAGCTGGCATGGAGAGGGGCTTCGCCGCAGGAGAAGTCGGGCATGACGTCCAGGTATCAGCTGCCAATGAGGAGGAGGGCTTCCTCTGGCTTTCCGATGCAGGATGACTCTTAAGCCGTGTAGTTGGCTCCTCCAAGACCTCTGGCTCCTCCTGTGTCCGGTGACTTCTACTCCCGAGACCGGCAGAGAATTAGGGGAGACAGAGAAAAATGGTGGAGGAACAATGACAGCAGCTGACAGGGGAGCCCCAGAGGATTGTAAAATCTGGAGCTCCTCCGCAGGAATCAGGCTAACCATTTCAGGAGAAAAAGCAAGAGAATGGAGAAGGACTTGCCTGAATTCCTGACAGGTGATGACATCAGCTGCTGCCTCGGTGTCATGCTCCGTCTCCCCGGGAGTAGGACGGGACGTCTGATGGGGAGAAGAGGACACCGGCTTGGGAGGTGGATTGCGGGCTCTCGGCCTCCGGGAGCGCTTCTTTGGATGCCGAGGTTGCGCTGCGGAGGACCTTCTCACCACTTCCTCAAATAGCTGCCATGACTCACATACAGTATTTGGGTGAGCAGCGGCATCAGCCCTGGGCATCTCCACATGCTGGGCTTTGTCTGAATCACCCTGACAGCGATGTCTAATAAACAAAAGTTAATTTTTGGAGACTGGGTGGCACAAGCCCTGGAAGCGAAGCCCACCACTCGCTCTGCCACTGCGTACTCCTCCGGGCTCAGTCCAAAAACAGAAAAAGTCCTTGGTGCACTGCTCAAACACAGGTAAGTGAAAAATAAAAAGATTAAAAAACACACACACACAACACCTCCGCTGGGTTTCTATATTCTGGCCGAATTATTCTGTCATTAATTCTTGCCTTTCTGAGGCAGGAGAAACTGAAACCCAAACACAGGAGAATGTTGTGTGCATTTAACGAACAAAAGTAACATTACAGTCCAAATAAACAAACAGACAAATGGTGCAAGACAAACAGGGATGACTCCAGGACTCTCTGCAGCTTGCTAGTGAATACAACCTGAGAAAACGACCCAAGGCGCTACTGGATTAACAGATAGCGGGGGGAAGCAAAAGAGAAAACCCAAGGCGCTCCAGACGTAACTGGAAGCGGGGGGAACAAAACAGTACTCACAATCGAAACATGTTAAGGTTAGCACTGCGGCAGCACAGTTTACCCTTGGCCGGGGGATTGTGGGGATCGTGGGATCGTGGGTTCGATCCCAGCCCCCGACCAACAGTGATCTGTGTGGAGTTTGCATGTTCTCCCCGTGTTGCGTGGGTTTACTCCGGGATTTCTCCGGTTTCCTCCCACATGCCAAAAACATGCATGTTAGGTTAATTGGCTGTTCTAAATTGTCCCTAGATATCTGTTTCCTATAGGCCCTTAGAATAGAGGGTTAGTATTAATGAAAGCGCTTTGAGTGGTCTTTGTGACTAGAAAAGCGCTATATAAGTGCAGGTTAGTTAGTTAGTTAGTTAGTTAGTAAATACTTCTCCTTTCTATTCTTGTCTTTAATAAGAACAAAAGATAAATAATTAAAAGAAGACAAAATGAACCTATTTGAGCTAGACTGAGCAGATGATGATCCAATAATCTGGCAAACATAACTGGGCAGACAGAGCTAAAATACTCCAAGACATGATGAGCAGAGTGATTGAGTGAGTGGAAACAGGTGTGTGTGTGTGTGTGTGTGTGTGTGTGTGTGTGTGTGTGTGTGTGTGTGCATGCAGGAATGTGTGGGTGGGTGTTGAGTTGAGTGAGAGCAGGTGTGAATGAATGTGTGAGTATGTGTGTGTAAGAGTGGGTGTATGGATCTGAGCAGGGCGAGGAGCAGACACTGACAGATTGGAATCACCTGTCAGAAGTAGACATGAGAGGGAGGCGTGGCTGTCAGACAACAAAATAAATAAACACAAAACCAAACACAGACTAAGGAATAATTACAAATAACTCACAAGATAATCAAAGGCAAAGAGCAAATCATCAGAGCCAAAAACAGAACAGAACATGGCTAGACAATGAAACACAATATGGAACTCAAAAGGTAAAATAAAACACAGAACATACAGGAACCGAAAAAACGCCATGAAGCCGAGCTCGGGAGAATCCCAAGCCCGGTTCATGACACATGCGATCGTTGCACAGAGAAAAAGAAGTCAGAGAAAACGGTGCGTGTGACCACCACTGCTGCCATTATTTGACAATCTGTGTAATTACTGGGGTTATAACGAGCAACATATGTTCTGTATGTGCTTACTTCCTCAATATTCTTTTGAATTTGGATCGATGTTTAACCAGCTCACTTTGGAAGATGTGCCGCCCCAGAGTGGAGCAGCGTCAAACCAGGAAATGTGAAGGAGAAAACAAAGCGGAGTGGTGGCTCAGTACTGGAGTGGTGGCTCAGTTGGTAGAGCATCCACCCCACACCTGGGAGGCAGGGGTTCAAATCCCGGCCGGGTAATGCCGAAGACTATATAAAAAGTGGAACTTCCTGCCATCCAGCTTGGTGCTCAGCAATAATGGAATGGAGGAGGGAAATCTGTGGCGGCGCCTTGCATGGCAGCGGCCCTTCTGATTCTACTATGGGGTGTGTGTGATTAACACTGTAGATAGGATAAAGCACAATTTCGTTCTACTGTACATGATTGGTTGTATGGTTGAATGACAATAAAGGGTGACTTAAAAAGCAGACCAATCACAGCTCTTACGGCCTGCGTTGCTGTCATGCACCTCTCCTTCTCTGGAGAGGTGCACGTCAAAACACTCCAATGAAATGGCATCAATGTGCTTCTGACTATAGACCTTTTTCCTGATCTAAAGCACATTGTCATAAAATGCACCATAATACCAGTGCGCTGAGATTGCACCACTGTCATGCCTCTTTGAAATGAGGTCCTTTCTCCCAGCCCAAAGTAGGTATACAGTCCATAAGTAAGTAGATGGTGTGATGCAAAGTGTAAAAAACAGATTATGCACTGGCAGAAACTAACAAAAGTACTGGCAAAGGAGAAGCGTGGTGGAAAAGACCACTGTTGACTGTGGTAATAGGACCCTTTGACTCTATTCATTGGAGGCACCACATACTGTTTTTTTTTGTTTTTTTTTAATTTTATTTTTGTTTATTTTTTGTGGTGGTGGGTGCACAGCTAACATTCTTTCACTTTCCATGTCAGCAAGTGACTGATCTACTAGAGAATTGATAAAAACTTTATACATTTGGGTTTCTGCACTCAATGTTGACTGCTCCCCTTCCCAAAAGGAGACGACGAGGCACCACAAAGGCATGCAGATGCAAATTCATGCAATAATTGTAATACATGGGGGGGGAGGTGATACCATTGTATGCATTTTAACTGTATGCAGACTGCAATAACTTATACTCTAGAGTGGAGCTGAGGTAAAAATGAATTTTAGAATTTACTGAACTGACATTTCTGCTGGTATTTTACACTCAGAAGCACAGTGTGTTATGATCCATGTTCAAGACTTCTTTAAGAGTGTACATATGCATGAAAGTTGATTAAATTGTGCATAATAGTAGCAGCAGTAGTGTGTGTGTGTGGTTGAGTGAAATGTGTAATAAAAGATTAAAAATGACCACAAAACCAAATCAGAAATCAAAGACAGTCACTTGATCTGCAGCCCTTTTACATTGTATGGCCACTCCCACACCAGGTGCAGCAAACAACTGCTGATGACCTCAACTAATGAAAGACAAATCTCGGCAAGGTAAGAGAGACTATGAAAAGCCTTCGAAACAATGTTTGGGAGAGTTTTGTTGTGTTACAAGACTGGTATTCCTTGTGTAAACAAGAACTGGCTCACCTTGGGCCTGTGCTACAAAGCAGGATTTAGGCTTAGCTGGGGTAATTTTGGGGTTAACCCTGGGTTTTCTGTACTGAGAAGCTGGTTCACTTCTTACCAGGATATAAAGGCAAAATTTATGGGGGGGGATATAATCAATATAACCCCTCTCCCCAATAATTATACAATGGTGATGAATAAAAATACATACAAGCTGGTATGAAGAACTTGTCATTTTTATCTATTCAATTTCCTTAATCCCTTACCATTCCAGCCAATGTCCAGCCAATGTAAAATGTCCCACAGGCAGGACACCGGCATGATAAGAGGCAAAGAAAGGTAACGTTTGTAACGTGCCCCCCTCTGCAGCAGAAGACTTAGTATCATCCAATCTTTCTTTCAGAGCCATCCTCTCAGTCGCTAGGCCTTCGTCACACAAGGTGAACTGGGAACTGGGGTGCACGAAGAAGCACAGAGCGGAGCGGAACAGGGGAAATTCCCCCTCCGCTGAACCGTTGCCTCCCACAGCAGCTGAAGACGGTCAGAGTTGCTGTAGGTTCCGTGGAAGTAACTGAAAAATGTTCTTTTTCTTCTCATTCTCAGATGCTGCGATATTTGTTTAATTGTGGCACACACAGTTGTCTGCTGCAGCTTTGAAATTAATCTAATTTGTCAGAATAGTGATATACACCTTTCGGATTCATTTCCACTCTGTCGCTGTGCTGTGACTGTAGTTTCACACAGCCGCCTGACAGCTGCCGTGCCAAAAAGTGATTGTCTGTGAGAAACTGACTGGTCTGCCGCCGGAGCGCGCTTCGCTTAGCAGTTTCTTCTCGGTTTGGTTTACAACGAGACCAAGTATGGCCATCCCAAACAGAACAATCCAGAACACGAGGTGAGGACATGAAAACATCACATCACACCCTCGTACATGTCAGGTCCAATGCACTGGCTACAAGCAATACACTCCCACAACCTAAACCCCCATGCTGTGCCGTGGCTGAATGTGCAGTTGAGATGTATGGAGGTTATTTTCAGTTATAAAGCCAAGAGCATTTTCCTCTAATTTGATTCACAGGCTTCATAAAAGTTATTTTATTCACTCAGTTTTTTTCCATGGTACAGGCAGCATGGTGACATGGATCCATCTCAGCATGCCATACACTAATAAAGCGGGGGTGGGGTGACATGCCCCCAAACCTGGAAAAAAGAAAGAATGATCCAACTGAATTATCTCAAATCCCTCCATATCACACAACTGAACAAAATGCATTTGAAGCACCAATGCCTAGTATGCAGGTGTATCTCAATAAATTAGAATATCACCAAAAAGTTGCTTTATTTCAGTAATTCAATTCAAAAATTGAAACTCCTATATTATATAGATTCATTAGTCACAGAGTGATATATTTCAAGTGTTTATTCCTTTTAATTTTGATGGTTATGGCTTATAGCTCTTTAAAACCCCAAATTCAGTTTCTCAAAAAATTAGAACCCATCCATCCATCTTCTACCGCTTTTAGGGAGGTCCAAGTCATGGAGGCAGCAGTTCATGCAGAGAAGCCCAGACTTCCCTCTCCCCAGCCACCTGCTCCAGCTCTTCAGAGAGGATACCAAGACGTTCCTAGACGTACCTGGAGACGTTGTCTCTCCAGCGAGTCCTGGGTCTGCCTTGGGTCTCCTCCCAGTGGGATGTGCCCGAAACACCTCAAAGGGGAGGTTTCCAGGAGGCATCCTGATCAGATGCCCAAACCACCTCAACTGGCTCCTTTCAATGAGGAGGAGCAGCGGTTCTACTCTGAGCCTCTCCCAGATGGCTGAGCTCCTCACCCTATGCCACCCTTTTTTTTTTAATGGCGCCGGAGGCAGGGCGGCCGTACCAGCAGCAACTCTCTCGTGTGTTTGTGTTTCTATCTGTTTATACCTGTATATAGTGTGTCTCTTACTAACCAGGGCTCTGTAGAAATACTCGGACTAAGACTGGACCAACTTTTTTCGCTATTTTAGCCGATCGTTTTTCTAGTTTTCGTTTCTTTTTCTCTTCCTCGGACAATGAAGATCAACAAAGGTGGAGGCGGATGCATTGTTCACACACGCGAACAGCTGATTGCGCTGAGGAGGCCGGAGCCTGGAGCGCTGCGACCGACAGTGAATCCCCTCATCCCAGATGAGCTGAAGAGGAGACACCGCGGGCGAAGGGCTGGAGCGAAGGTGAGGAGGAGGAGGAAGCATAAGCCGGCTGTACCGATGATCATCACCGGGAATATGCGATCGCTGGGAAATAAAACAGACGAGCTTACAGCGCTGGTCAGGACGCAAAAGGAGTATCGTGAGTGTAGTTTCATGTGTTTTATGGAGACGTGGTTACACTCACAGATCCCGGATGTAAACATAGCAATACCTGGCTTCAGGACTATACGGGGGTACAGAGACGTGATAAGCAGCAGGAAAAAGAGAAGAGGAGTGGCACTTCTTGTTAATGAACGGTGGTGTCATCCCAGGCACATTTACGTGAAGGAAAAGTGCTGCAGCCCGGACATTGAACTACTGGCTGTCAGTATGAGACCTTATTATATGCAGCAAGAAATGAAGTGTGCTTTAATTGTTATCGTCTACGTCTCTCCGTCAGCTGACGCAGCGGTGGCCTGTGACGTCATCAGCTCCACTGCGGCCACATTACTGGAGAAGCACCCGGATGCATTCATGGCCATCACAGGTGATTTTAACCATGTATCTGTGGGAAAAACACTACCAAACTTTCACCAGTTTGTTGACTGTCCCACCAGAGAGAACAAAACACTGGATTTACTGTATGCCAATGTCAGGGATGCATATAATGCAACAGCTCTACCCCCCATTGGCAAGTCAGATCACTGCATGGTCATGTTAACACCCAAGTACGTCCCCCTTGTGCAAAGGCAGCCTGCTTATACACGGACTGTGAGGAGCTGGACACAGGAGGCTGCTGATGCACTGCAGGACTGCTTCTAGACGACGGACTGGAGCGTACTCTGCGAACCACATGGGGTGGACATAGACAATATGACCGACTGCATCACAGAATACATTAGATTCTGTGAAGAAATGATCATGCCAGCTCAGACTGTACACTGCTTCTCCAACAACAGACCATGGGTCACCAGTGACCTGAAAGCACTTCTGAACAAAAAGAAGAGAGCTTTTAGGGCTGGAGACAAGGAGAAGCTGAGGGGAGTGCAGCATGAGCTGAGAGAGATGCTGAAGAGGTGCAAGGACAATTATAGGAGGAAGATGGAAGAGAAACTCAGGCAAAACAACACTAAAGATGTGTGGGAGGGAATGAAACAAATAACGGGGTACAAGGGGAGAGTCGGGCAGCCATCTGGGAGCCAGGAGAGAGCTGAGGAACTGAATCTGTTTTTTAATAGGTTCAACTCACAGTCTGTCACCCGAGCAACACAACCAGACTCCCACGCACCCCTCCCCACCCACGCTCCCGTGGAGAACCTCTCTCCATCTCCCCCCTCCTCCTCCTCAGGGGGCACCAGGACCCTCCCTCACTTCACGGTGACTACAGATCAGGTGGAGAAACAGCTGGAGAGACTCCGTCAGCGGAAGGCTTCGGGCCCTGACAGCATCTCCGCAAGGACCCTGAGGACCTGTGCCAACCAACTAGCTCCGGTACTGAAACACCTGTACAACCTGAGCCTGAGTCTGGAGAGAGTACCGGTGCTGTGGAAGACATCCTGCCTGGTTCCTGTCCCCAAGAAGTCATCTCCATCGGATTTAAATGACTACCGACCAGTTGCCCTCACATCTCATGTGATGAAGGTCCTGGAGAGACTGGTCTTAGCCCACCTGAGGCCGCAGGTGAAGATGTGGCTGGACCCTCTGCAGTTTGCATATCAGCCCCATTTACGAGTTGACGATGCTGTCATCTACCTGCTGCAATGAGCCCATCTGCACCTGGATGGTGGAGGAGATACTGTGAGAATCACTTTTTTTCATTTCTCCACTGCCTTTAACACCATCCAGCCACTGCTGCTGGGTGAGAAGCTGCGGGTGATGGGGGTTGACAGCTCTGTGATCTCCTGGATTACTGACAACCTGACAGGCAGACCACAGTTTGTCTGGCTGGGCAGTGTCTTGTCTGGAGTGGTGGCTAGTGATACAGGAGCTCCACAGGGGACTGTGCTCTCTCCTTTTCTTTTTACCTTATACACCACTGACTTTCAGTACAACACTGAGTCATGCCACCTGCAAAAATTCTCTGATGACCCAGCTGTTGTGGGGTGTATAAGAGGAGGAGAGGAGGGGGAGTACAGGGCACTGGTAGACAGATTTGTGGAGTGGACGGAGCAGAATCACCTGAGGTTGAATGTCAGCAAGACCAGAGAGATGGTGATTGACTTCAGGAAAAGGAAGGCTCCTTCTCAGCCACTGCAGTTTAGGGGGGAGGATGTGGGAGTGGTTGAGGAATACAAAAATCTGGGTGTCAGGATCATCAGTGGGTTGGACTGGAGATCCAACACCAATGCTGCGCACAAGAAGGGGATGAGCAGACTCTACTTCCTGAGAAAGTTGAGATCCTTCAACGTGTGCAGCAGGATGCTGGAGCTTTTCTACCAGACTGTTGTCACCAGCACCATCTTCTTTGCTGCGGTCTGCTGGGGTAGCAGTATCAGGGCCAGAGATACCAACAGACTTGACAAGATTATCAAGAGGGCTGGCTCTGTAATTGGTCTCAGACCGGAGACCTTTGAGACAGTGGTGGAGAGGAGAACACTAAATAAACTGCGATCCATCATGGACAATCCTGATCACCCCCTCCACCACACACTAGATAGACAGCGAAGCACTTTCTCCAGTAGACTACTACAGCTTCGTTGTCGAACGGCCAGGTACAGGAAATCTTTCCTGCCACATGCAATTTCACTGTACAACTAGAAAAGCACTCGGAGAGCGCAGACCTCCGCCAAACGCCACAGTTCCCCTCATACAGTGTTTGTGTGTACGTTTTCAGATTCCTTGACCATGAAAACATATGACTAGCAATTGGATTCACAATGATAGGATTAGTGGTTCAGTAGTTATTGATGAAAATGGCATTTTCCGTAATGGCGGTTTAGCCCCACAGTTCCCACCATACAGTGTTTGTGTGTACGTTTTCAGATTCCTTGACCATGAAACCATATGACTAGCAATTGGATTCACAATGATAGGATTAGTGGTTCAGTAGTTATTGACGAAAATGGCATTTTGCGTAATGGCGGTTTTCTTCTGGACGGTGATCCGGATCACCACCAAAATGTAATCATCTGTAGGATACCCCATTTCTGACAATCTGTGAAAATTTCATGAAAATCCGTCCATAACTTTTTGAGTTATCTTGCTAACAAACAAACAGACAGACAGACAGACAGACAAACCAACGCCGATGAAAACATAACCTCCTTGGCGGAGGTAATAACTCACTATGATGTTGTATTCTGGCATAGCTATGCTGCCACATTGCATCTTACAGATTAACTGGTACATCACTTTTCACTCTGCCCCTGATAGTCCTTCTTTGTGCAATGGGATGATTCATGTGTTTATACAGGTCATCATATATTAAGCTATGATGTATATGTAGGTTTTATAGTCGTGTTAGTTTTTACTTCCATGGATAATCCCTTTGTCTGTCATGAGTGTGTTTCTGTTGTTTGGTGAGTGTGTTTTTGCTGTTTGGTTGTCAACTGTCATGCTGCTGCTACACTGTAATTTCCCAGTTTGGGATCAATAAAGTACATCTATCTATCTATCTATCTATCTGAGTCCAGCAATCCTACGAAGAAAGTTCATTTCAGCTGCTTGTATTTGTGTCCTCATTCTTTCTGTCATTACCCAAAGCTCGTGACCATACATGACTGTAGGAATGTAGATTGACCGGTAAATCAACAAATTTGTCTTAGTGCTGAGCTCCCTCTTCACCACAATGGACCGGTACAACGTCCACATCACTGCAGATGCTGCTCTGATCCGTCTGTCAATTTCTTGCTCCATTCTCCCCTCACTCATGAATAAGACCCCGAGATACTTAAACTCCTCCACTTGGGGCAGGAGCTTGTCCCCAACCCAGAGAGGACAATCCAACTTTTTCTGGCTGAGGACCATGGACTCGGACTTGGAGGTGCTGATTCTCATCCCAGCCGCTTCATACTCAGTGGCAAACCATCTTAGTCAGACCTGTAGGTCATTGCTGGATGAAGCCAACAGGACAACATGATCTGCAAAGAACAGAGATGAGGTCCTGTGGTCACCAAGCATGACACCCTCCGTTCCCTGGCTCCGCCTAGAAATCCTGTCATAAAAATTATGAACATGATCGGTGACAAAGGGCAGCCCTGGTGGAGTCCAACTCTCACTGGGAATGAGTCCGACTGAGTGTTGGCAATACGAACCAAACTCTCACAACGGTCGTATAGAGACCGGAGAGCTTGTAACAACAAGTCCAATACCCCATACTCCAGAAGCACCCCCCACAATAAACCACGAGGAGCACAAGGGATGCCTTCTCCAAGTCCACAAAACACATGTAAACTGGTTGGGCAAACTCCCACGAACCCTTGAGGATTCTTGAGAGAATAAAGAGTTGGTTCGATGTGCCACGACCAGGACGAAAACCACATTGCTCCTCCTGAATCTGAGGTTCAACCAACGACCAGACTCTCCTCTCCTGTACCTTGGCATAGACCTTCTCAGGGAGGCTGAGGAGTGTGATTCCTCTGAAGTTGGAGAACACCCTCCGGTCCCCTTTCTTGAAGAGAGGAACCACCACCCCAGTTTACCATGCCAAAGGCACTGTCCCTGACCTCTACACAATGTTGCAGAGGCATGTCAACCATGACAGCCCTACAACATCCAAGGCCTTGAGGTACTCAGGGCGAATCTCATCCACCCCCGGGGCCCAGCCACCAAGGAGCTTTTTAACCACCTTGGCAACCTTAGCCCCTGTGATGGGTGAGTTGTCCCCCTAGTCCACAAGCCCTGTTTCCTCTGTGGAAGGCGTGTCAGTGGAATTGAGGAGATCCTCGAAGTATTCCTTTGACCGCCCGACGATATCCCCAGTCAAAGTCAGCAGCGCCCCATCTGCACCTTAAATAGTGTGGACTGGGATCTGCTTTCCCCTCCTGAGCCGCCAGACAGTTTGCCAGAATTTCTTTGAGGCCGACCGAAAGTCCTGTTCCATGGCCTCACCGAACTCCTCCCACACCTGAGTTTTTACATCGGCAATCACCCGAGCTGCACTCCGCTTGGCCTGCCGGTACACCTCAGCTGCTTCAGGAGTCCCACAAGCCAACCAAGATCGATAGGACTCCTTCTTCAGCTTAATGGCCCCCCTCACTACTGGTGTCCACCACTTGGTTCGGGGATTGCCACCACGAGATGCACCGATGGCCGGCCACAGCTCTGGGCAGCCGCTTCAACAATGGAGGTAGAGAACATGGCCCATTCAGACTCCATGTCTCCAGACTCCCTTGGAATGTGGGAAAGTTCTTCCGGAGGTGGGAGTTGAAGACCTCCCAGACAGAGACCTCAGCCAGCCATTCCCAGCACACCTTCACTATATGTTTGGGTCTACCAGGTCTGAATGGCACCCCCCCCTGCCACTGGATCCAACTCACCACCAGGTGGTGATCAGTTGACAGCTCTGCACCTCTCTTTAGCCGAGTGTCCAAGACATACAATCGCAGGTCTGATGATACGATAACAAAATCGATCATCGACCTGCGACCTAATGTGCCCTGGTGCCAGGTGCACATATGGACACCCTTATGCTTGAACATGGTGTTCGTTATGGACAGACTGTGATTAGCACAGAAGTCCAATAACTGAGCACCACTCGGATTCACATTGGGCAGGCCATTCCTCCTAATCACCCCCCTCCAGGTTTCACTGTCATTGTCCACATGTGCATTGAATTCCCCCAGTAGGACAATGGAGTTGCCAAGAAGAGCACCCTCCAGCAACCCAGTCAGATACTCCAAAAAGGGTGGGTACTCTGAACCAACATTTGGTGCATAGGCACAAATGATGGTCAGGACCTGTTTCCCAACCCGAAGGCGCAGGGAAATAACCCTTTCATCCACCGGGGGAAAACTCCAATATAGAGACAGCAAGGTGGGGGGATACAAGAATACCCACCCCTGCTCATCGCCTCTCACCCAGGGCAACTCCAGAGTAGGCCAAGCTTCAGTCCCTCTCCAGGAGACTGGTTCCAGAACCAGAGCTGTGTGTTGAGGTGAGGCCAACTATATCTAGCTGGTGTCTCTCAACCTCATGCACCAGCTCAGGCTCCTTCCCCACCAGTGAGGTGACATGCCACGTCCCAAAAGCCAGTTTGGGAAGCCTGGGATCAGACCGCCAAGGTCTCTGCCTTTGACCACCACCTGATCCACATAGCACCTGACATAGCACCTGACCCCCATGGTCCCTCCTGCAGGTGGTAAGCCCACTGGAGGGTGGACCCATGTAACTCCTTCGGGCTGAACCCGGCCAGATTGCATGGGCAGAAACCCGGTCACCAGGTGCTAGCCATTGATCCCCACCCCCAGGCCTGGCTCCAGGGTGGGTCCCCGATAACCCCATACCAGGTGGGGTACACTGAATCCTTCTCACATTCCTTCTCACATTCATCATGAGAGTCTATTGGATGGTTCTTAGTCTGGCCCTTCACCCAGGACCAGTTTATCTTGGGTGACCCTACCAGAGGCAAATTGCCCCGGACAACATAACTCCTGGGATCATTAGGGCATGCAACCCCCGCCCACCACGATAAGGTGACGATCCATGAGGAGAAAAAATTTTGAATTTTATATAAAATTAATTTTAAAAATGGATTTTTAATAGAAATGTTGGCTAACTGAAAAGTATGTTTAAAGTACATTTAAAGGTCTGATGACACGATTTTGACATTTTTTAGCATGTTGTGTAAACCCAAAAGTCAATGTCAATGATCAATATAATATTTACAACCGCGCCTGCTTAAACTAGTTATCAAAAAAACCACAGCCGCTGACTGGACTGTGGTGCTGCCCACCTAATGAAGGGCAGCACCACCATGACGTAAGTGACAGAACGGATGCCGGTGTTGTTAACTGGAATGACAGCAGCTTTGTAGCTCACAGTTTCTCTGGTTTCCTGTTTTAATTTTACGGCTATGCCTTCGCGTTGTGTCACAGGCTTAAATAAGCAGCAGGCCGTGAAAGACCACATCACACACTTCAGCTCCAACTGTCATAAGCCTCCTTATGCGCTCCTCGTGCACTTTTACGTAGGAGGAGCACACGAGGATGGGAAGGATTAATGGATTTACGCGCAACTTTGACCTACTTTCTGTGATCACATGCTGACGCTCGCTGGTCCAGCCACGTCCCCTCTCTCATTATCATCAGCTGATTCAAACTACTGCTGATCATCTTTCTCGGTCCTCGCCCAGGTGCTTCTCATCACACCATCACCAGCAGTGCATGTACTTAGCGGCCCATTTGCCAGTCACGCACTGCTGGTCCATAGTATTGTCATCTGTGCTGTTAGTCTGCCAGTATTGTCAGCACTCTCACGACGTGTTAGTCACTGCATGTTCGCTGTGGTTCTCATGCGTCCTTGAAGCGATGTTGACTCTGGGGCGCACCTGTGGCTAACACGTCTCTTCTCATTTGTTCTTTGCGATGCCGGCCCCCGAATGTCATCAGTAAGTGCGTTTGTGTTTTTTGTACGTCTTCACCTTTTTGGGAATTGTCTGTCTTTCTGTATTAAATGTGCTGTGGTGAACCCTACACGTAAATCCTCATTATTTCATCCTCCCTCTCCGTGCCCTGCGTAAGAGCACACGGAGGGGGATGATTAATGGATTTACGCACAGGATTCACCACAGCACATGTACTGAACATAAGAATGATGACAACAGTTCCCAAAAACGTGAAGACTTACAAAAATAAACAGAAACACTTGCAGTTGGCGTTCGGGGCCGACATCACCCAGTGAACATGGAGAGGAGATGTGTTAACCACGGTTGCGCCCCAGGGCCCACATCACTTCAAGGGGCGCAACAGAACCACGGCTGTGTGGAGTGGCTAACACGTTGTGATAGTGTTGGCAATATTGGCTGGCTGACAACACGGCAGATGATGCACACAAAACATGAACAGCTGACTGTCAAAGAGAGAGGGCGCATGGGCGGACCAGTGAATCTTGAACAGTGCCCACCTGAAAGTGGGTCAAAACGCACATGAAACACATGTACAAAACAAAAACAAGAACTCAAAATATAATACATAAAAAAACCCGATGCCTGAGCGACAGAGAATACACTGCTATGATTTTATTGAAAAATCAGGTTTAAATGAATTATATTTATGAACAAATAATTTGTTGCAATATCTGTAACAAAAGCATAACACTCGGTGTTCCCCTGCCATGTGTTTGCCGCTACTGCTGTGGTGGGCATATGTGCCTCTCCACTGTCACTCTCAAAGTCTGACTCGCTAGGCACGATGCCCGCTTGGCACGGCTCAAACCTATACGGTCTGATGCCCCCAGATTCTTCATTGTCATCCCATTCTTCGGAACTATAATTGTCTGAAGATTGGACAACACAAATCAATTCCAGACTACATGTGCTGGAACCATTGTTGATGTTTTCTACCACTTCCATCCTGTGTGTACAATGGGCAGCCAAGGGCTGTGTTCTGTCGATGATGTTACAACATGGCCGGGGGGGGGTTTCCAGCCACTGACGCAATTGGTGACATGGCGCTCATGAAAACGTCGGATATTCGCATCAAAAAAGCTTGTTTGACTGAGAACTGCACAGACTAACATATTTCATCATATTGTATTATGTGTTGAAAAATTAGATGGTCAAATACGTGTCATCAGACCTTTAACAAGGCTGAGAATCATCACTAATTTCCAGAATTGATTTGATTCTGATTCTTGAGGTTTTGAATTGATCAAATCCCGATCCGATTCAGTCAGGAAAAATACCATTTTAATAGCTATTTTACTTGCCAGGAAAAAAATCTTGGACACCTAATGCTGCAAATTGTAGTAGCAATACTCTAACTTTGTTAATACATGAATTATCACATAAAGATCTGACCCAAAATCAGTTACAATAATGCACTTTTTATCCTTTAATTTATGATTTCACTAAGTGCTAACAAGTGCTTTCTTTAGTGCAAAGGGTGTGAAGTGTCAAGTTAACCACCCAGAGTCAGTAAACAAATTCAGTGCATGAAGCATGTATACATAATCTCACTGTATTTCAGTCCCGGCAGGATTTTGCCGGCTGTTTTTGTGATTGTTGCGGCCCAAAAAGTCTGAATTTGTGGGAGCTTTTCCAGAAAGTTGCAATAAAAGTTGCAACATTTTTGGAGTTTTTTTGCCCGGAAAATTGTCTGAGGAAGTACATATTTTGAAGTAACTGCTTTTTCCATAGTTTACAGTGATGCTATTCTATGCAACACGACAAGAAAAGCACAGGATTGCCAAAATGTTCCTGTTAAACAGTGATTTATTTAGAATTAAATGCTCAGGAAAATTGTCCAAAAATGACCAACATTGTATTCTTGCTGAGAATTTAAATAAAAAAGATAAATAAAAGAATTAGCCATTACAACAACTAAATTGCATTGGATGCATGTTTGAGTATGAAGGGAATTATGGCAGCACCTTCTTGAATCTTGAATTTGAAAACGAAGACCCTGAAAAATTTGAAGTCTTCCTCTATGTTGATATCCACAACAAAGCAGGGATGGCTTCTCCACTGACAACCTCTTCCCTTCAGAACATCTCAGTGCAGGATGGAGCTTGGAGTGGAAACCCAGTCTTCACAGAGCTTAAAGACGCACTCCGGTGACTCTAAAATCACCTCAAAAACCAATGTGTATAGCCCAAAATAGTATATTATGGCTTTTTATACACAAAAAAAACTTTCATTGCCTTAAAATTGCTTGAAAAGGCCTTTTACATCTTCCACCTACTTAAGTATGCACAGATTTATGAATATTCAGGTTCAGGTTCAAGTTACTTTATTTGTACCCGTCGGTAGATTTGTTTTGCAGTCAGGTGACATCCATATTTACAAACCACAATTACATTCAACGTGAACACAAACACAGGCACACATGAAGCTGACTATGAATGAATGAATGAACACAAACACATGCACACATGAAGCTGACTATAAACACGATAAAAGTACTCAAGGCTCCACCAATCAGGACATAGGACAAAGAGATAAGAGAAAAAACAAAGAGATAAGAGAGAAGGGTCATATTAAAAAGCTAAAGACTAGTCAAAGAGGTTAAAAACTCAAAAGTCTAAAACCCAATAAAAGATTTAGAACCCAAATAAAAAACCTACAAAAATAAGTAAATATAAACTAAAAATTAATAAATAGGTAACTAAATTATGTGCAATATACTGTTACATCTTGTTCAACTCTTTGACAGCAGCAGGAACAAAGCTATTTTTGTAGCGCTGGGTTTTACTTTTTGGGACAGCAAACCTCCGTCTGGAGGGAAGAAGCTGAAAGTGGCAGTGCAAAGGGTGGGAGTCATCATTTAAAATGGAGGTAGCAATCCTCTGTACCTGTCTGGTGTACAGGGATGTCAGGCTCAGCTGTGACTCACCAAGCAAACAACTGGACCATCTAACTACCTGAGCCGAGGATTTCCTCTGTTTCAGTTTTATCTGACCAAACCATGACACTAAAGAAAAGGATAAAACAGATTCAATAAAAGCCCGATAAAACATTGTCATTATGGTTCGGTCAATTTGGAAGTGTGCGAGTTTCCTTAACAATGCAAATGTTGCTGACCCTTTTTGCACACCCTTTCACAGTTCACTTCAAAGTTTAAATTACTATCAATAATCATCCCAAGATATTTGTAGGATTGTACACATTCAGTGGTCTGGCCTTTTAGTACAGTGACTTCGTGCCTGGGAGTTTTCCTCCTAAAGTCAATAATCATATCTTTAGTTTTTGTCGTATTCAGCTGCAGGTAGGAATCCTCACACCAGTGAACAAAATCATCAACTACTGGGCCGTGGCCACTCTCACCATCCTGGAGGAGACTGACAACAACTGAATCATCAGCATACTTTATAATGTGTCTGTTGTCATGTCTGCTCTGACACGTTTGTGTACAGGATGAAGAGTAGTGGTGACAACACACACCCCTGAGGAGAGCCAGTAGAAGAACACTTTTTGTCAGACAATGTACCATTGACCCTTACTCTCTGTGTCCTGTTGGTTAAAAAATCCAGAATCCAACCCACCAGATTATTACTCAAATCAAATTGTTGCAGGAGCCTTTCAACTAAAATATGAGGTTGGATTGTATTAAAGGCGGAGGAAAAGTCCACAAATAAAAGCCTGGAGTGTGTCCCATTAAAATCCAGATGTTTAAAAAGCATGTTAAACAGAGTGACAGTGGCATCCTCCACTCCTCTGTGAGGCCTGTAGGCAAACTGCAAAGGATCCAATGCATGCTCAGTCTGCTCTAGGACCTCAAATCTGACCAGTTTTTCAAAAATTTTCATTAAAATTGAAGTCAAAGCAACTGGTCTAAAGTCGTTTACCATTTTTGGACAGCTGGATTTTGGAACGGGGACAATCACAGCATCTTTCCAGATCTTAGGCGCATGCTGTGTCTGTAAGGACTTATTAAAAATGTAGTGAAAATTTGTAATTAGCTCCACCCATACTTTTGCCCACCAGTAGCTGGAAGAAGACAAGGACATTGTACAACGGTCCGAGAAGGTGATCCAACTTGAGGAAATAAAAGTTGTAACAAGGTTTCCATAGGTGAATCTGTGGAAGGATCATTCTCGGTGAGCGGAGAGTCGCTGCCCGCCCATGCGTGGAGGCTGGAGGGCTCCCCACCGGTCTCTGGTTGCCCACTCACCGCAGATCTCCTCGGCTCGCTCTGAGTCTTTCCTGTGTCAGTGAAAGAGGCAAGCCGGTGGGTGGGCGTACTGGACTGCCGGCCCCCATGAACAGACCATTGAGCAGCTCACTTCGGTGGCGAGCTGCTCCGAGGCAAGCTGCTCCGAGGCAAGCTGCTTGGATCGCCGGCCCCCACTGAGCTCGCTTCTTTCACTCCCACGCGGGAGAGACTCAGAGCGAGCCGGGGATATCTGCCGTAAGTGGGCAACCAGAGACTGGCAGGGAGCCCTCCAGCCTCCATGTGGGGCCGGGCAGCGACTCGCTGCCTTGCCGAGAATGATCCTTCCGCAGGTTCACGTACGCCGATACTCACTGGCTTGCCCCGGCCGTTGTGCCATGCACCCTAGGGCCGTCTCCCCTGGCATCTAGGGTAAAATGCAGGCTGCAAACCTATGTCCTCTCCAGTACTTTAGCAGGGACACTGAGGTTTTTCCAAATAAAATTAATCATTGCTGTCGTATTTTCATGTCAGTGGGTAAGAGGTAATTTTAAAAAAGAGGATTTCTGGCTCACACGGCCAAAAACTGAACACGTATAATCAGCCATCTTTCCCAACTTGAAAATGCTCCTGCTGCTCCTCAGCTTCTCCCTCTTCCCCTGAGGCAGTCAATTTATTTTTATTTTATTTAACCTTTATTTAACCAGGCAGGACAGATTAAGAACACATTCTTATTTACAGCTGTGGTCTGGGGGAAGGGGCAAGGGACAAGGAACAACTCACATTCATACCTTCCCAGTTGATGCCAATTAACCTAACCTGCATGTTTTTGGCCCCTGTGGGAGGAAACCGGAGAAATCCCAGAGTAAACGCACACAGATACGGGGAGAACATGCAAACTCCACACAGAAAGATCACCGTTGGTTAGGGGGTGGGATCAAACCCGAGATTCCATGGCCAAGGGTGAGTTGCTGTGCTGCCACAGTGCTAACCACTGCGCCACAGTGAACTCAGGTCTTTAGCCATGCCCAGTGCTTAGCCTGATTGGTTAATGTTATAACGACATTGGGAGTAACACGTTACTGTAACGTCACTACTTTTGCAGTAACTTGCTGTGTAATGAAATTACTATTTAAAAATTCAGTATTGTGTTACAGTTACTGAAATTTGATCAGATGCGTTACTTGTTACTCGTTTTATTAATGTGGATAGATTTTTTTAGTGCAAATAATTGAATATACAAACTGGCCCTACCACAGCTGAGACAAGCCTTCAGTTGATGTGACCTGTTGCAGAGAGCCGAGTCTTCACTACTGAGTGGAGGAAAAAAAGAAGCTACTTTGTTTTTGTGGAAATACATTATTTTTCCTTTGTCGCGGTTAAGGACAAAAGCATATTGGGGGTTGGAAGCTAAGTGCTGGTTGAGACCTACTGCAATCTTCAGAAGCGCTTGAAACAGCAACAAAGCTCTGACAAAGCTAGTGTTAAGTAATGGCTAGCTATGCTAACAACACCGTGTTACTGGATTTACGCTATCTGAACAGCCACAGCTGGATGTAAAGTGGAAATACTCTTGTCTCAACAGCCATAGCTGGATTTCAAGCACAGGTATGCATCTGGACAGTTTGTGACCCAGCAAGAATTAAACCTGATTGCCAGATACATTGTTGCAGACTGAAGACGTGATAATAGTCACCTAACATCAGACAGCTGAGACTGTGATCCACTGAAATCAAAACACATTTACTTGCTACCTGGATAAAGATTATTCAAAAATGGATTTTGATCTCCAAAAGGAATTTGAGAGACTGGATCATGTTTCTGTCACAGCAGACATTTGGACTGTGGATAATGGACATTTTCTTTGGATCACCGTGCATCGGATTAAATCCATTTCATAAAGGTAAAATGAACATGGACAGCTTTGTGCAGTGTTGCCAACTCTCACTCCAAAATGAGGAAATTACTGGCAATATCATGCTGATTTTTGTCAGATTTTTCCCACAATAAGAGCTCTCAAGGCAGGATAAAGAAGACTGAACATGTTCCAAAAGCTCTGTCTGAAACAGTCTGTTTTCAGCCTGACATTAATAAGCCCGTAAGGTAAGCCATTATTTAAATTATCTTGCTATGTATGCAAGATTATTTTAAGTGTGCATTTAAAAGATAGATAGATGATGGCGGCGCGCCTAGACGCAGCGGCCCCTCTTGGTATCAGCGAGTGTGAGAGTTTTAATCATCCCAGACGTACATTCTGTAAAACTTACAACCGTGAGACCTTATTAAACATCAAGGTACTGCACGCTGCAAGAATCGCGGCGATCGGTTGTGATTTGGACATTCTACGCCAGCATGGAATTTTGGCGGAGTCCCCGCTGGAAGCTACCCGGGAGAGGAGGAAGCGGAAGCGGAGCGAGCGCAAGCAAAAGCGAGGAAAAAGGGCCGGGATCCATGCTAGGCTAAAGGCTAACCCCTCCAGACCAGCGGTACCGTCGCTTCTTCTATCAAACGTCCGCGCCCTCGAAAACAAGGTAGATGAGCTGCGTTTGCTGAAAGAAACCCGGAGAGAATGGAGGGACTGCTGTGTGTTTGTTTTCACCGAGACATGGCTCCACGACAACATTCCTGACGAGGCCATTCAGCTGGAAGATATGGCGATGTTCCGGGCCGACAGGGAAACGGCGAGCTCCGGTAAGAGCCAGGGGGGTGGGCTATGCATCTATGTTAACAAGAACTGGTGCGTTAATGCCACGTTAGTGTCTAAACACTGCTCTCCGTTGGCGGAGTTCCTTATTGTTAATTGTCGGCCTTTTTATCTGCCGAGGGAATTCAGCAACGTGTTTGTAGTTGGTGTTTACATAGCGCTGAGCGCTAACGCTAAAGCTAATGCTAAGAAGGCACTCGGGGAACTGCACAATGCAATCAGTAAAATCCAAACGTCACACCCGGACAGTTTTGTGGTGGTTGCGGGGGATTTTAACCACACCAGCTTAAAGACTGTGCTCCCCAAGTTTAAACAATGTGTAGACTTTAAGACCAGAGGAGAGAATATGTTGTACTTAGTGTACACAAACACAGATGCATATAAAGCGTTACCCCGCCCCCATCTCGGCCGTTCTGATCACATGTCCGTGATGCTGGTTCCTGCCTACAAACCTTTATTGAAGCGCAGCAGGCCAGCAGTGAAACAAATCAGGATTTTGCCAGAGAGTGCAACCTCTGCACTGCAAGACTGTTTTCATCACACAGACTGGAGGATCTTCAAAATAGCAGCCTCCCAGGAAGACAGGACAGATGTGGAGGAGGATGCTGATTCGGTCACCAGCTACATCGCGAAGTGCACAGAGGATGTCACTACAGTGAAGACCATCACTATGCGGGGTAATCATAAGCCCTGGATGACTGCAGAGGTGCGCTCGCTGCTTAAAGCCAGAGATGCAGCGTTCAGAGCGAAGGACAGGATTGCCCTCCGCTCAGCCAGGTCTGCGCTTTCAAAGGGAATTAAGGTGGCAAAGCGCGCCTATGCGGAGAAAATCCAGGGACACCTCTGTGACACTAGGAACACCAAGCAGATGTGGCAGGGAGTTCGGACACTGACGGGCTTTAAGTCTAGGCAGGGGGTCGATGATGACGACGCTTCGCTTCCAGACAGGCTTAACGACTTCTTTGCACGTTTTGAAGCATCAAACTCGACAATCAGAGGGAGGGCCGGCCCACTCCCACCATCGGTCGGACCAGCTTTTACCATTAACACAGCGGACACACGGAGGACCCTATCCAGAATCAACCCACGCAAAGCTGCAGGTCCAGACAACATTCCGGGACGTGTGCTCCGAGACTGCGCGAGCGAGTTGGCGGATGTCCTGACTGACATTTATAACATCTCCCTGAGTCAGGCCATCGTTCCCAGATGCTTCAAGACCTCTATCATTGTACCGGTGGCAAAGAAACCAGTGGTGTCATGTTTGAATGACTATCGTCCTGTTGCACTTACACCAATTGTGATGAAGTGTTTTGAACGGCTTGTCAAACCACACATCACAGCCTGCCTCCCTGCATCACACGACCCGCTCCAGTTTGCATATCGTTCAAACCGCTCCACGGAGGATGCTATAGTCACCACCCTACACTCTGTCATCACCCACCTGGACCAGAAAGACACCTACGCCAGACTCCTGTACATTGATTTCAGTTCAGCATTCAACACCATTATTCCCCAGAGACTGATAGAGAAATTACTCCTTCTCGGTCTGAACACCGCCACATGTCTCTGGATCCTGGATTTCCTGACTGAGAGACCTCAGTCTGTCCGGGTTGGAAACAACATCTCCAACTCTGTCACGCTGAGTACCGGAACCCCTCAAGGCTGTGTACTCAGTCCACTGTTGTTTACACTTCTAACACATGACTGTGTATCCAAACACGAGGGGAACCAGATTATTAAGTTTGCAGATGACACCACGGTGGTGGGACTTATTCAGAGGGATGAGGAATCAATGTACAGGGAAGAAGTGAGAGACCTGGAGGGCTGGTGCAGGGAGAACAATCTGGTGCTCAACGTGGACAAAACAAAGGAGATGATTATCGACTTCTGGCGGTCACAGCCTGAGCACGTCCCCCTCAGCATTGGCGGCCGTTTAGTGGAGAGAGTAGAGAACATCAAGTTCCTCGGAGTGCAGATCTCGCAGGACCTGACCTGGAGCAAGAATTCCTTGGAGATCAGGAAGCGAGCTCAGCAGAGACTACACTTCTTGAGGAAACTCAAACAGGCCTCTCTCCCCATCTGCATCCTCAGGACCTTCTACAGAGGTGTGGTGGAGAGTGTTCTGACGTACTGCATTGCTACATGGTACTCCAGCTGCAGTATGTCAGACAAAAAAGCCCCGCAGAGGATAGTCAAGGGGGCGGAGAGGGTAATTGGAGTCTCCCTCCCCTCTGTCCAAGAACTTTTTCAGAACCGTTGTAGGAGCAGGGCACTGAACATTGTCAAGGACCGTTCTCACCCTCTGCATAAACACTTTGAACTTCTTCCATCTGGTAAACGATTCCGGAGCATCAGAGGCAGAACCACCAGACTGATCAACAGCTTCCTCCCACAAGCTGTCAGGATGCTGAACAGCTGACCCGAAATCTCACATACACACTACTGCACCTATGGACATTTTGTATATTATAGTTAGTTATTCTTTTTCCCCAAGTATGTCTCAGGGATGTGTGAATGGATGGGGGGGTGGGAGCTATGTGGGAGTGTGTCTTAATCATGCTGCTTCTTATATGGATGCCGAGAGAAACGCAATTTCATCTTGCCTGCACTACAGTTGTATGTACAGCAATATGACAATAAAGTTTGATTTGATTTGAGATGTACTTTACTGATCCCAAAGTAACGTGAAAGTTGCTTTCCAAGTAACTAATTACTTTAATTATGCAGTAATTGGTAAAGTAACTCAACTACTTTTGAAAAGAAGTAACTAGTAACTGTAATTAATTACTATTTTTAGTCACTTACCCAACACTGGTTATAACCAATCAGGTTAAGCAGGAATGCTTACGTAGCTAGAAATGCTCTGTTCAAACTTGTATTTTTTTATTTTTTTTTTTTGTGGGGGGGGTGCTTGCTTACAGGTGAAAAACACTGACTTGACAGTTGGGACTGATTTTGCTCTCGATATGTCTTGTACTGTAAGTCATACAAGTTACAGACATGTTAACAACAGATCCTGTTATTCACCCATTCACACACACATTCACACACTGGCAACGGAGCCGCCATGCACACAGGCGCTGGCCTGACCCACCAGGAGCAACTGCAAAGGAGAATATATCAAATTAATAATCATATTTTTAAATCCCCACACCACAGTAGGGTTTAATAATTTAGTTTCTTTTATTTTTTGTTGTTTATATTTTAACTGCAAATTAAGTTTCAGTTTTGAAAAAGGTTTCAATTCATTTCCTGGAAGATTTGGTCATTTCAGTTTAGTTCTATTGAGTAAACTGCAGCCTTTATTAATTCTGCCATTTTTATTTTAATGTGATTATTATTATCATTATTGTTATTATCATCATCATCATTTTCAAATCTCTCACTTAAGTGGTAGAAGTCCAAAATTAAATGTGTCATTCAATACAAACATTACTTGAAGGCAGCTGCCGCTGTCATAAAGTCCTTACTAAAAATATACCTTAAGGCTGCGTGTCCATCAAACACGTTTTTTGTCACCCAACTGTCCTGAACATATTTTTTTCAGCACTTGTGCGCTGCGCTCTGGGAAAAAAAAAAAAAAAATCTGTGCCCTGTATCACAGCAACAGCTTGTCACTCACAGCTCAGGACTTCCGCTTTTCCTATGGTCAGACTTTCTACTTGATTTTTAATAGCAGTCTCTAAATATCAATGGACAAGAAACATATTCTAGCATTGGTAGCAGCTCTGGATGCAAAATATGATGACACGGAAAACAGGAGTCTTACAGACTGTACAGGTGTCTTATGTCCCGTCCTTCCTTATTCTGATTGGCTGCTTAGAAAGGTCTGACATTGACAAGCTCAACTGCAGTCTGAAAAGTTGAAATTTTTTCAACTCTGAGCACCATGAGCGCTGTGACAAAAAGCGACCACTGCTGAGAGCATTCAGAGTGTAGATGTTGGACTACATAAAGAATGAATAGAAAATAGTCGCCCACAGCTTAAAAAACACATTTGGTGGACAAGCAGCCTAATTCTGCATTTATTTACAGCACTTAACCAACAGTTAACTACTGTATCCATAGTTTGTAAAAAAAAAAACAAAACCCATCATGCTTCATGAATTAGCCAACAGGACAACATCATCTGCAAATGGCTTCATCCAACAATGACCTACAGCTCTTGCTGGGACGGTTTGCCGCTGAGTGTGAAGCGGCTGGGATGAGAATCAGCACCTCCAAGTCCGAGTCCATGGTCCTCAGCCGGAAAAAGGTGGATTGTCCTCTCCGGGTTGGGGACAGGCTCCTGCCCCAAGTGGAGGAGTTTAAGTATCTTGGGGTCTTGTTCACGAGTGAGGGGAGAATGGAGCGAGAGATCGACAGACGGATTGGAGCAGCATCTGCAGTGATGCGGACGTTGTACCGGTCTGTTGTGGTGAAGAGGGAGCTTAGTTCTAAGGCAAAGCTGTTGATTTATCAGTCAATCTACGTTCCTACTCTCACCTATGGTCACGAGCTTTGGGTAATGACCGAAAGAACGAGAGATACAAGAACGAGAGATACAAGCGGCTGAAATGAGCTTTCTCCGTAGGATTGCTGGACTCACCCTCAGAGAGAGGGTGAGGAGCTCAGTCATCCGGGAGAGGCTCAGAGTAGAACCGCTGCTCCTCCACATTGAAAGGAGTCAGTTGAGGTGGTATGGGCATCTGATTAGGATGCCTCCTGGACGCCTCCCACTTGAGGTGTTTCAGGCACGTCCCACTGGGAGGAGACCCCGGGGCAGACCCAGGACTCGGTGGAGAGACTATGTCTCCCAGCTGGTCTGGGAACGCCTTGGTATCCTCTCCAAAGAGCTGGAGCAGGTGGCTGGGGAGAGGGAAGTCTGGGCTTCTCTGCTTGAACTGCTGCCTCCGTGACCCGGACCTCCGGAAAAGCGGTAGAAGATGGATGGATGGATGGATGACTTCATGAATTATTAATTTATGACACAAATGTTTAAAAAACAAAACAACATTTTACTTACCCCCAGCAGCTGCAACAGTTTCCCTTTCGAATAACTCCTTCTGTGTCTGGTCTGTTGTCCATTCTCCGTGTATTTTAC
The DNA here is from genome assembly GCA_020510985.1 of Pholidichthys leucotaenia. NCBI lineage: Eukaryota > Metazoa > Chordata > Actinopteri > Cichliformes > Pholidichthyidae > Pholidichthys > Pholidichthys leucotaenia. The sequence continues at coordinate 33,017,571 of CM035844.1, forward strand.
GTTTGAAAATTGTTTATCAATTGTCATCTTTTATGTTCCAACACAGCGCTGCATGTAGTGCAAAACCGTTTATCCCCACTTTTTGTAAAATATTCCAAAACTGTTGAGCGCAGTCTTTAGCCGTGACTTTTGTTGATAAATTAACGTTGGCAAGTCCGCTCTGTGGCTGCCAAATGTAAACACGGAAGTAATGTGAGCGTTAGGCACATGTCATGAACATACCCGTGACCTGGCGCAAAATAGGACACCACACGCACGCTGTAGGTTTCTGCACATTTATTAACATAAAGGACAACACAAAAACTCCCAAACTAACTGGTGAGCCAAAATAAGAAAATAAACACAACACGCTCCCAAACTAACTGGTGAGCATGTAGGGAAAATAAAGAATAAATTTAAAGTGCTCCAACATGCAAGACTGGCGAGCACATCAAGAAAATATGGAATGTAAACAATGTGCCCCAACAATCGAACTAGTGAGCAGTGAAGATACATAAAATATGAATACATGGAAATGAAAAATAACCAATGCTGGAGGAAAGTTGGGCTCAACGTCAGTGGTGCCAAAAACAGGGAACGCCTGAACAATAGAAAAAGCTCAGCCGGAAGACCTGAGAGCAATGGGCTTGACGGCTGAGAGAAAAACAGAAGAAAAAGGCACCAAGACAGAGCACACCAACTTACCTCAACAGCAGAACCTAAACTATGAAAATAGGTCACGGCAGGAAATGTCAGGAAGAGAGTAGTAGGATACAGCAACAGCTGAAGTTGCCATGTTCCTAAAATACCCACACAAATCACAGACAGGTGTAACTCATGAGTAATCAATAGGCAGCAGCTGTGCAGCCCCGAAGGAAGGAACAACCGGAGGCTGCACAGCGCTGTCAAAATAAACCAAAACCGGAAACAGAAAATACAGAAGTAACAAGGCTCAAAAACATCACAATAAACTAAGAGATAACAGAAAATAAACAGCAAAATGTTCACTGGGCAGACAGACTGGGCACGGCTCGAACCCATGCCCCAGGAACATGACAGCACAGGGAACTCTCACACGATTATTCAGTGACACGAGACTTCAGCTTGCGTTTTGGTGTTTCACAGACTGTCAAAGCATTGTATTAAAAAATCGATCCGTGGATTTTGTGGATCAGTATCAGCTCAGTCAAACGTGAATCGATTTGAATCAGAGAATCGATCTTTTGGATCCACCCCTAATATTAATCCAGGTATGTTATTACAACTACAGGTAGATCATCCACCCCACAACTGGGAGGTCATGGGTTCAAGTCCCAGCAGGGTCATACTAAAGACCATATAAAAATGGTACTTCCTGCCTTCTAGCTTGGTGCTCAGCAAAATAGAATGGAGGAAGGAAAGTTGGTTACCCAGCCACAGGAGGTGCATAAACCACTGTACTTCTTGTATTGGTCCCAAGCCCAGATAAATGGGCAGGGTTGCGTCAGGAAGGGCATCCGGTGTAAAAATCTTTGCCAAATCAACATGTGGATCATTGCAATATAAAATGATAATATGCTGTGGTGACCCCGAAAGGGAGCAGCCAAAAGACAACCCCCCCCCCCAAAAAAAACCTATGATTCTTTAAGTATTGTGATACCATATAACCGCCCCCCCTCCCCCCAAATCAACCTCAAATTTTGTCCCAAAAGTACATCTGTCAATATCGGTTTCATATAAGTTTTCACTCTGCGGCTCACTGCTGCTGCTTTTGTTTCGGTGGCTGCAGGCTCTCAGTCTTCCATGGGATGGTGTTGTCATCCTTTCTGCTGCCTATTGCCTGGGTTCCAGCATGTCCTGTTCTGGGGTCTTCATTTTCCACTGCAACATCGCTCTGCACACAGAGGGGTGGTGCTCTCTTCATGGGTCCCTCAGCATTTGGAGGTGGCTTTGTTGTCCATAAGGACTTGGATGACACCACTTGTGGAGTGTTTTTAGCTTAGCAGTCATCCGCTAACCTTGCTGTTGCTGGATGGTTCCGAGAGCAGGAGTGTGCTGGTCCACATGTTCCAAGTGTTTTTGTTTGTTTGTTTGTTTGTTTTTTGTGCTGTGCTCTTTGTGGGTTGAGTGTGCAATGCCAGTCTTTTATTCCTTCTTCGTTATAAAATTTTAAAAAAAGGCCTGACATTTGAGGTAACTTTTCGGGGCAACCAACTGCTTTCTAACTTGTAGACGTAGCTGCAAATCTGGTGAGACAAGCTATGACGTCATCTGACAATGTGTGCTTACTTTGCACCATCTAGTGGACTGAAAACTCAATTGGTTGATTAAACCCAAGAGTTTGCAACATCTACATAAATGTATATAATTAATAAAAGATCAGTACGTGCACTGAGAATTTGGTGTATCATCACAAGTGCCAAGTATCGCAATACATTGCTAAATCGGTCTTTGCCCCACCCCCTAAATATTATTTATTTATGTACAACAGTTGGATAGATATGGTGATTGCTTAAGTCCATGCATATGACTGTGTAGCGCTTGCAGACAAGTGGTATGCACAGGTGGTGCGCTTTTTTTTTTTTTAAAGTTTTCAAATTTATCTGTGTTGCCCTGCAGGTCTCCACAGATAATTGCAGACATACAGGCAAGTGAAACCATGTAAACTCACATAAACTGTCTTGAAGCAATGCCAAATATCAATGTTCTGAGTGGAAATGTTTACACCTAACTGTATGTATGCATACTTGTATGTCCACTTACGTATATACACTTGTATAATGTCCACTTGTATTCTGCATGGTCACACATGGACACGCATCCCAACATGGCTCAACACAAGTATTCCCACATGAACTGTAGTCACACAGAATCACAGACATGAACCCAAAGTGCATTTGTCCACCTTTGTGTGCATTGGTGTACACGAGTATTCACATGCATAGGTCTATATGACTGGGGCTTTTCCTTTTGACATTTCAAGGCCAGCTGAGTTAGCAGATGTTCTCACTCAGTTTTTTTCCTTTTTTTGATAAGTAAAGCAATCTAATTTGCTTGTCCTTTATGTTTATTGTAATTTTGTGCTTGCTATTTTTTTCCTGCCATTTCTAAAACATCAAGTGAATACTTCTCTCTGACCAGACCTTATATTTTATTTGTGTACTTTGTCAAACTTCACTAAGGCTGTCTTTGCTGTGTCCCTAGCTGCCTGCCTCCACTTTGTCTCCAGTCATAAGGTCTGGGAATGACTGTGTCCCCTTACTGTAGTTCATTTCTGTGTCTGTGTGCTCTCTCCATAGGGTTTAGCGATGCAGAAAGAAACTCTCTCTCCAAACTCAACCTCCCCTGGCGTGCGACCTCAATTACACAGGCAGACAGATTATGGGTCAGAATTAATGCCACTCTTAATCTGAACACTCTCCTCTCTAATTCCAACTATCTGCTCTCACCTACTGTTTTTAGGGTCCTCGTTTAATGTACGCTTCTCCTAATGAACACAAGATGGTTTAATCACTCATTCACATCTTATCCTTTTGGTCTCTATGGCTGACTGAACAGTAGATTATTTTGTTTATTTTTGCAATAAATAGAAATGAGATTGCTTTATCCTTCAAATCTCACTACAGATAAAATCATTATTATATAAATTATTCTTCCTTATTTTACTATTAAGCTTGCTGTCTGAAAAATGTAAGCTAGAACACATTTTGTGAGAATATTTTTTTCATGGGTGTCTAATACTTTTTGTTTTTATTCTTTATGTTGTCCCTTCAGGTTTTGTTGAATCTATAGTTGCCTTTTTCCACTCTGGCTCTGGACTGCTGTGTTTTGTGAGAATTTTTGTACATTGTACGTCTGACAGCATAAGAGTTACAGTAAGTCAGAACCCTCCTATTTAGCTCATTTAAACAAGTCCTTTTTCTGTTTATTGTCAAGATTATGAAAACCACACCAAAAAGTCCTTTAAGTCATTTTGGTTTGATAATATTTGTTAAAAATCTAAAGCTGCGCATCGGTCCTGATGAAAGTTATTTTCACTCCTTTGAAAATATTGACATCTTTTCAGGCCATCTGGTTTGCCCAGCACATCCAAGTTTTAAGCTACCTGCTTAGCAAACAAGCCATCATGCCCTAATTTGCTAATGAACAACTTCATCACACTGAAAAGTATAGAAATTATGAAAATGATTAAATTTGATGTCAGATATTTTGGTGCAGTTACGTATTTCATACGGCTTGTTAACTAAGCAAACTGCATCTTTCAACATGTGGCATAATTACACACTTACTGTATGTCTTTATCTACTGAAATCCTTAAATGCCATCAATAGCGCAAAATATGATTTAATTGATGATATTATCAGATTTTTCACCCCAAACAGACATATTCCTGTTACATATCAGTAATTCCTGCCTTCTGCTTCCATTTGCTCTCATTTCCATGCCCCACCCTCTTGCCCATTTGTCCTCAAGTGTCTTCCTGCCCTGGGGGGTCTGTAGAGCCTGGATGGATGGATGGATGGATGGATAGATGGATGGATGGTTGGAAGGATCTTTTGTATTCTTTAATTCTGGGGATCAAGGTCATTTCCTGTATGTGGTTTGTATATTCACATCTGTGCTGTAGCTTCATCTGGACTTTTCTACTTGAATTTTGTTCTTGGCTAGACCGGAGTTGCAGAGAGCCAAGGGTGGTAATTATAGAACAGCTGGTAAAGAAATGTTCAGTTGTGGCCTGCTTTTTTTTTTAAAGGACTATGTGATGATGTGAGCCACAGTTCAGATTTTGAATGTTATGAGGACTGTTCATTGAAGATTTCCTCTGATTCATTTCCCATGGACTGAGAGAAACCAAACTTGTCACAGTTATTAGTCTTTCTCTACATAGGTACCACCAAGGGTCACACACACTTCTCCCATGCTTTATGCAGCAGCGGAGACCTCACCTGTAGAAGTCTGCAGGTTGAGTCAGAAGCCACAACTTGACCTCAGAAATCAGCTTTTCATTGTCTTGAAAGTTCTTGCCATTGAAAAATGACTTCATGGTTGGAAAGAGGTGGAAGTCAGATGGTGAAAGGTTAGGAGAGTAAGGGAGGTGGGGAAGGATTTCATAGCTGTACGACTATGCTTGTGTCTGGACAACATGCATATTGTGAACTGAAGCGTTGTCTTGCAGGAGGCGGACACCTTTAGTCACCATGTCACGCTTCTCAGTTCTGATGACCTTCTGCAATTTCTGCAGCAGTGAGTCATAATGCTTCCATTGCTTTGACTGGGCTTTAGTCTCTGGATCATAGTGATGGACCCATGTTTCCTCCTGCGTGATTAGTCTGTCGAAGAAGTCCTCCTGGTTTTCTTGGAACATGAACAAAAGAGCCTGGGAGCACATGACTCATTCCTGCTTCTGGAAAAGTGTGAGCAACTGGGGAATCCATCATGCAGACAACTTCTGCATGTGCAAATGGTCATGGATGACATTTTTCACAGACTCCACACTGATCTTGACATCTTGGGCTAGTTGGCAAATGGTTATGTAGAGATCTTTCAAAATGGTGGCCTCCACTTGCCTGATGGTGTCTTCATTGATGGCGCAATGTGATCACCTGGGAATGGGTGGTGTTTCCACCGATGTCCAGCCATAGTTGAACTATCAATGCCAGAGCTTCACTATGTCATATGATGGGGCATCCTCCCCATAAGTCTGTTTCATCTCATCGAATGTCTCCCATGGTGTGTGGCCTCTCAAGTACAGGAACCTAATGACCGCTCTGCGTTCACCTGGCTCCATTATCACATCTTACTCCACCTTAGCACCTGTAAAAGAGAGAGTCTTAGGAGTTCAGAGCTGAAAATTACCACGTGACCTATAGAGCAGTCCCTCCCAGATTTCATGGGATGTTTTTGTGATTGTTGTGGCCCAAAAAGCCTGAATTTGCGGGAGCTTTTTAAAAAGTTGTGATAAAAGTTGCATTGTTTTGAGAGGTTTTTTTGCACTAAAAGCTGTGGGAAGAATTACAAATTTTAAAGCAGATGTTTTTTGGTTTTTTTTCCCCATAGTTTACAGCAATGATTACACATTGTTGTTTGAACAAAGAACTTTGTGGCACATTAACATAACGCCGGCTCCGCTTCAACACTCTTCTACTCCCAGCAGCTCCGGGAATTACTCCTCTCCCCGGGGGGCGCATAGTCCTTACTGTCCTGTCTGGTACCCCCCGGTGACACCTCCTCTTTCGGTCCATTGTTCCCTGGGTGGAGAAGTCCAACACCTTACCCTCACAGGCTGAGTGTTTTTTTTTTAAATCACACCCTCTGTTTTTTACTGACGTGTTCCGTTAATACTCATGTAAACATGAAAGTGAGCGCGGTGTAGCAATGCATTTGATTGGTTTGAGGGCCACTCTGGGACAAATTTGATTTGCGAAATTGGCAGAAGTTGACGAGGATTGGCCAAAACTGGGAGAAAGTTGCAGTGATTGGACAAACTTGTAAGGTTGCACAAAAGACACGATGACTGCTTGACGTAGCGTGAATTGGCGTGATCACAAGATCATGAAATCCTGGAGGGACTGATAGAGATATGTAATATTATGCATGTGTGGCACATATGTTGGGTTCATATTTTCCACAAATGTATTGCTGTATGTGTATTGGGTGCTTCGTGTCTTGCGGGACAAAGAAGGTCTGGATCGGCAGAGATCTGCAGGAGATAACAAGGAGGTGTGAGATTTGGCCTTTTGTCTCAGAGAAGATGCCCCAGAAGGATTTCCGGATCATTGAAGAATGAGAGACAATGGTGACAGATCAAAGAGTTGCATTGTGACTGGGATTAAGTACCATGTGACTGTATGTTTGCTAAAGCACCATGTGACTTAGATTTCGATGCTCCAGGAGTATAAGTGTGTGATGTTACATTGATCAGCCTCTTTTCTTATTGAGAGGTTGATAGTGCATGTGTTCGGACAATAAAGCTGAACCTGAGAAATAAACTCAGTCTCATCCTTGAGCACATCCTCTACACTGGTGACCCTACGACAAATTATGGCCAGTGACGACCTTCCCGCACCGGACTCTTCAGGAGCCAGTCGGGCTAATGCAACTACTGCAGTCCAGCTGCCTGATTTCTGGCAACATAGCCCACGCTCCTGGTTTAACACTGTCGAGGCACAGTTACATCTTCGGGGAATTTCGGCTGATGCCACGAAATTCTACCATGTAGTCGCAAAGCTGGACAGCCTCACAGCCCAGCGGGTGGAGAACCTGACTAACCACCCACCAGACGACGACAAGTATGGCGCACTGAAAGCCGCTCTCATTCGTGCTTTCACCCCCTCGCTGGGAGAGCGAGCAGAGAAGCTCCTGGTGCTGACTGAAGGAGAGGCAGACAGGCCTGCAGACCTGATGGCGAAGATGCTGAGTCTGAGAGACGACGAAGATGATGGCTCTATCTTCGCCCATCTTTTCCTCAGGACGCTACCGTCAGCGGTGAGAGTTACCCTGGCCAGTTCACAGCTGCTGGCCCACCGAGATTACCACAAGCTGGGCCAGGAGGCGCAGCGACTTGTCGACGCCCATAGGCGACACACGGCCACGACGGCAGCAGCGGAGCTGAGCGCAACGCCCGGAGACGGTAGGGGGCCTGAGTCTGCAGCACCAGATTCGCTGACGTCAGCAGCGGCGGAGGCCAGGAGACACGGAGCAAGCGACATCCTCTGCTTTTACCATTGACGTTTCGCCGAGAGGGCACGCAAGTGCATTCCACTGTGCCAGTTCAAGCGCTTGGGAAACGCCAGGACCGGGAGCCGGTAGCAGCTGCGGCTCTCGGCACGAAGAACAAGCTGCTCTACCTGACGGACGCGCTATCAGGGAGGGAGTTCCTTGTAAACACAGGCTCCCAGCTGAGTTTCATCACACCCTCCTACGTTGACCGGCTGGCGCCTTCAAGCGGACCCCTGGTGTTGGCGGCGAATGGCTCGACGATCAAGACCTTCGGGGAGAAGACCCTCCCCCTGTCTTTTCACGGCCGGGCATTCGAGTGGACTTTCGTCATAGCGGCAGTCAGTTATAACATGTTAGGTGCTGATTTTTTGTGCTTGAATGGTTTATTGGTTGACCTTGCTAATAGACGTCTAGTTAATGCGCTGTCTTTCCACTCTATTTCCTGCACAGCCCGGGTGGTCCCGCCTACTGCGCAGGCCAACGTCACAGCTGCGGGTGGTAAGTTCCAAGCACTACTCTCTCAGTTCCCAGCACTCACAGTCCCAACGTTTTCGGCGTCAGTGGCTAAACATGGGGTGGAACATTTTATCACCACCTCCGGCCCCCCCGTTTTTGCAAAAGCTCGGCACTTGGATTCAGCTAAACTGGCCATAACGCGCGAGGAATTCGCCAACCTGGAAAAGCTGGGCATCATTAGACGCTCCAACAACCCCTGGGCTTCACCGCTACACATGGTCCCAAAGGCTGATGGCTCGTGGCGGCCTTGCGGGGATTTCCGCAGGTTGAATAACGCTTCAGCACACGACCGCTACCCGATTCCGCACATCCAGGATTTTTCGGTTCATTTAGCGGGGGCGCGCATTTTTTCTAAAATGGATTTGGTGCGCGGCTACCATCAAGTCCCAGTACGCGCTCAGGACATACCCAAAACAGCGGTAATAACTCTTTTCGGGCTTTTCGAGTTTTTGCGCATGCCGTTTGGACTCAAAGGTGCCGCGCAGACTTTCCAGCGCATGATGGATGCAGTTTTACGCGACCTCCCTTTCATGTTTGTCTACTTGGATGACATTTTGGTAGCCTGCACGTCTGAAGACAAACATGAAAGCCACCTCACAGTGGTTTTTCGGAGGCTGGCAGAGCACGGGTTAATAATTAATCCAGCGAAGTGTCAGTTTGGGGTGGCACAAATTGATTTTTTGGGGCATCGCGTTTCGCCAGAAGGAGCGATCTCTCTGCCCGATAAAGTTCGCGCAATAACAAACTTTCCCCAACCTCAGACGGTCAAAGCATTGCAGGAATTTTTGGGAATGGTTAATTTTTATAACCGTTTCCTCCCTAGCGCAGCACAGCTCATTCAACCATTGTACGCAGCACTTAAAAAACAAAAACCCACAAGTAAAATCGAATGGTCTCCGGAACGGGAGCGCATATTCTCCCAAGTCAAATCAGCCCTGGCAAACGCGGTTTTGTTAGCACACCCGGTGCCAACGGCCCGCATGGCGCTCACCACAGACGCTTCCGATTTAGCGGTGGGGGCAGTTGTTGAGCAGTTTGTAGCAGGGAGCTGGCAGCCGCTCGCGTTTTTCAGCAAAACCTTGCGCGATAACGAGCGAAAATACAGCGCGTTCGACAGGGAGCTTTTGGCCCTGCATTTGGCCATCTGCCATTTCCAGTTCTGGCTGGAGGGGCGCCGTTTCACCGTGTTTGTGGACCACAAGTCGCTAACGTTTGCGATGGCCAAGATTTCAGAGCCTTGGTCGGGCCGGCAGCAAAGACAGCTGGCCGCGATATCGGAGTTCACCACCGATATTCAGCATGTCGCGGGCAAACATAACGTAGTGGCAGACTGTCTTTTGCGTGCAGTAGCAGCGTCAGGCCCCGTGGGGGCAGGCTCGGCAGCCGTGGCCTCGGGCCAGGGTTGTGGTGCGGAAGCGCACGCAGCCCCGGTCCGCGTAGGTTTAGATTATGCAGCCATGGCCGCGGAGCAGGTTAGCGACGCGGATGTGCGCGCGGTCCAGTCTGGACCAACAGGGTTAAGGCTGGAGCACAGGGTGCAGCAAATAGGTATGCCCCCCCTAATCTGCGATGGTTCCAGCTGCGTGGCGCCACTGTGTTTTTGACTCAATCCATTCTCTGGCCCACCCGGGGGTGCACGCATCGATTAAGATGGTGGGGGAGAAATTTGTTTGGCCGGGGTTGCATAAACAGGTCAAGGAATGGGCAGCAGCCTGCGTAGCGTGTCAGCGAGCCAAAATACACAAGCACACTAGAGCTCCTTTGGAGCCTTTTCACATTCCGGCTAAGCGTTTTGATCATGTGCATCTGGACTTGGTGGGTCCTCTTCCATTGTTGCAGGGGTGCACACACCTTTTGACGATGGTAGACTGCACCACGCGTTGGCCAGAAGTGGTTCCTCTGGCGTCAACTACAGCAGAAGAAGTTGCACGCACGTTTTTAACAGCTTGGGTTGCGCGTTTTGGAGTTCCCCAATTTGGAGAATTGGGGTCCCCAATTTGTTTCTGAACTCTGGTCATCGATGGCCCACAGCCTAGGGGTGAAGATTCACCGCACTACCGCGTATAACCCTCAGGCTAATGGTTTGTGCGAACGCTTTCATAGGTCATTGAAAGCAGCCCTCAGAGCGTCTCTTACGGATACAAATTGGGTGGATAAACTTCCATGGGTTTTATTGGGGTTGCGTTCTGCACCTAAGGAGGATTTGCAGGCCTCCCCAGCTGAATTAGTTTTTGCACAACCCCTCCGTTTGCCAGGGGAATTCCTTCCCGACAATCCCGCGCCAAATTGCCCCCCCGATCAACTGTTGCAGAGAGGCACAGGATCAAACACCCTTCCTGGCCCAGTTCATCACAGTTTTCCATGCGTTTTTATGCCGAAGGCTTTGAAAAATGCGGAGTTTGTTTTTGTCAGACATGATGCACAACGCCCAGGTTTGCGGCCGCCTTATGACGGGCCTTTCAGAGTGTTGGAAACAGGGGAGAAGCATTTTTTGCTAGATTTAGGAAGCAGGGAAGAGTTGATTTGCATTAGACGCCCGCTTTTGTTCTGGCTGATGAACACGTGCAGTTGGCGAGGGCCCCCCGCCATGGCAGGCTGCCGAGAAGGCAGTCATCGGACCCCCCACAGAGATGTGCTAACAGTTCTGATCCACAGGTGCAGGAGGACGCTGCTGAAGGAACAATGCCGGCTTACAGCAGATATGGCAGGAGATTAAGACCTAGGCAATTGGTGGATTGATTTTTGATATGTGGTTATGTTTTCTGTCATACATCGCTGATGATGTTTTGTCCCTTAGTAGACGTTTGGGGGGGTTATGTGGCACATATGTTGGGTTCATATTTTCCACAAATGTATTGCTGTATGTGTATTGGGTGCTTCACGTCTCGCGGGACAAAGAAGGTCTGGATCGGCAGAGATCTGCAGGAGATAATGAGGAGGTGTGAGATTTGGCCTTTTGTCTCAGAGAAGATGCCCCAGAAGGATTTCTGGATCATTGAAGAATGAGAGACAATGGTGACAGATCAAAGAGTTGCATTGTGACTGGGATTAAGTACCATGTGACTGTATGTTTGCTAAAGCACCATGTGACTTAGATTTCGATGCTCCAGGAGTATAAGTGTGTGATGTTACATTGATCAGCCTCTTTTCTTGTTGAGAGGTTGATAGAGCATGTGTTCGGACAATAAAGCTGAACCTGAGAAATAAACTCAGTCTCATCCTTGAGCACATCCTCTACACATGTGCAATTTCAGCCTATGACAGTAACCACAGGTGGGTCAGGGGAAAACTTTAATGAGCAGCCCTCGTAGAACTCAGAACTTCTAGACTGGAGAATCAATTTATTGCAAGAACAAAAAGAAGAAGAAAAATATAAAGAATAAGAGTGGGCTGTCTTGAACCAGAACTCTGTGGTAGCACCATCTACAGTTCTGCAAGAACATCTCCATTTAGTGTCACCACAGAAGCTCAGTGAAGTGGCAACACATTACTGTAAGGTTTTAAAGGTGTTTGTTAACAGGTAATTTAACCAACTTGTTCCAGATATTAAAAAGTTTCCTCTCGATTTCCTTGTGAAGGTGTTAGAGTCGGTTTAATGTAATTGGGCATATTTTCAGAAGTATCGTTCTACATTTATGTTAGTGTGTGTGTGTGTGTGTGTGTGTGTGTGGCATTTCATCAAAGGGGCCAGGAGGTGGAACAATGGAGAGCTAACATAAAAAAAAAAAAAAATTAACCTTTATTTATACAGGATAGTTCCATTGAGAGGCAGACTCTCTTTTATAAGGATGCACTGTTCACACTCACACGTTCACACCAGCAAACTGCCCAGTACAACCACAGACTGACCTGTGGCCACTGAGCAGCTCCACTGGAGCAGTTGGGGTTAAGGGCCTTGCTCCAGGACACCACAGTGGGGTTAAGGAGGGTGGGGCAAACACTGCTATGTAATCTGTCCCACCCAGATCTAATCCTGCCGTTCCAGGGGTTGAACCCACAACCCTCCACTTTCCAGTCCACATCCCTAACCATTAGGCCACCACTGCCTACCATTCTTGAAGAAATGCCAAATTTCTTCAAGACAGGTGGATTTACATACTATCTTCCTCCCTCCACCTTCCTTGCCTCATAGCCTTTCATCCTCCATGTAATTCTCCACATTGCCCGATATTTTGCTGCGCTCCCACCATCCCTTCTATCTCAGCTGAGAGGACCAGAGATGAATCCATTAAGTTGCATAATTTACCCGCAAAGCAAAAGTCTCAGAGGCCCTCTGCCATTGTCTGCTTTTCAATAGAGGGGAAGTGCTTTTGTGTAACCCTCACCCTCCCTGACTGTATGCTTTTAATGTTTTGATCACTGGCCCTGGTATACTCAAAAGGATGAAACTTCAGTCAGGGATTGGCTGACATACCGTATGCCCTGGGTTGACTTTTAATGGTACTGAAATGTGTCTTTCTAATAACACTTTGGGCAGGAAGGTGTGTTTGGAAGGGGCAGTGCCTGGACAGTAGTTGTGCTGATATATTCAGGGGAACAAAGGAGCTGTCATCAGTCAGAAAAAACGAATGGAGTGAGATCATCGAAGAGACACTCTGTGGCTGGCATTTATAGTCTCATAACAACCATATTTTGTGTATACAAGGGTAGTGTTTGCTTTTTCAATGTGTCATGTATGTAGGCACATCTTATGTAGTTGTATAAGTTGACACTGCATTAATACAGCAGCACTTAAGGTAGGCTTTAATCAAGGTGAAATACAATGTGAAACTGTTTTTCAAAAGAATATGACATGTTATACATGTCCCTTAAGACAAACTACAGTTAAGTTAGTTAAACCCTTGCACAGCATGTGGGACACCATGCGGTGTATGGGGCGGCGCCTATCTCCGTTTCACTGACCCTAGGCCACACAGCTACTGTGAGCAGTGAAAGCTACAGTGGGGGAGGGTCAGTCCTCTGATAGCTCTGTGCATTAACTTTCCTTTCCCCGTTCTGTTTTGCTGAGCACCAAGCTAGAAGGCAGAAAGTGCCATTTTTACAGTGGTGTGAAAAAGTGTTTGCCCCCTTCCTGATTTCTCTTTTTTTTTTGTATGTTTGTCACACTTAAATGTTTCAGATCATCAAACAAATTTAAATATTAGACAAAGGTAACACAAGTTAACACAAAATGCAGTTGTTAAATGACGGTGTTTATTATCATTAAGGGTAAAAAAAAATCCAAACCTACATGGCCCTGTGTGAAAAAGTAATCCAGTCCACCGCCCCCCCCCCCCCGGTTAAACTATAAATTAACTGTGGTTTATCACATCTTTGGAAAACTGAGTTCAATTTCTCTAGCCACACCCAGGCCTGATTACTGCCACACCTGTTTTCAATCAAAAAATCACTTAAATAGGACCTGCCTGACAAAGTGAAGTAGACCAAAAGATCCTGAAAAGCTAGACATCATGCTGCGATCCAAAGAAATTCAGGAACAAATGACAAAGTAATTGAGATCTAATAGTCTGGAAGAGGTTATAAAGCCATTTCTAAAGCTTTGGGACTCCAGTGAACCACAGTGAGAGCCAATATCCACAAATGGCAAAAACATGGAACAGTGGTGAAACGTCCCAGCGGTGGCTGGACAACCAAAATTACCCCAAGAGTGCAATGACAGCTCATCCAAGAGGTCACAAAAGACCCCACAACAATATCCAGAGAACTGCAGGCCTCACTTGCCTCAGTTAAGGTCAGTGTTCGTGACTCCACCATAAGAAAGAGACTGGGCAAAAATGGCCTGTGTGGCAGAGTTCCAAGACGAAAACCTCCGCTGAGCAAAAAGAACATAAAGGCTCATCTCAGTTTTGCCAGAAAACATCTTGGTGATCACCAAGACTTTTGGGAAAACACTCTGTGGACTGACGAGACAAAAGTTGAAGTTTTTGGAAGGTGTGTGTCCCATTACATCTGGCGTAAAAGTAACACAGCATTTCAGAAAAGGAACATCATACCAACAGTAAAATATGGTGGTGATAGTGTGATGGTCTGGGGCTGTTTTGCTGCTTCAGGACCTGGAAGACTTGCTGTGGTAAATGGAACCATGAATTCTGCTGTCTACCAAAAAACCCTGAAGGAGAATGTCCGGCCATCTGTTCGTGACCTCAAGCTGAAGTACGCTTGGGTTCTGCAGCAGGACACTGAGCCAAAACACACCAGCAAGTCCACCTCTGAATGGCTTAAGAAAAACAAAATGAAGACTTTGGAGTGGCCTAGTCAAAGTCCTGACCTGAATCCGATTGAGATGCTGTGGAATGACCTTAAAAGGACGGTTCATGCTCGAAAACCCTCCAATGTGGCTGAATTACAACAATTATGCAAAGATGAGTGGGCCAAAATTCCTCTACAGCGCTGTAAAAGACTCATTGCCAGTTATCGCAGACACTTGGTTGCAGTTGTTGCTGCTAAGGGTGGCCCAACCAGTTATTTGGTTTAGGGGGCAATCACTTTTTCTTTTTTTTTTGGTCAAATGCATTTTATTGAAAAACTGATATTGCATATACATTACATAATAAAGCTATTTTTTCCATTGTTTTTCAAAAAATAAACAACAACATAAAATAAATAAATAAATATACAAATACACCCAACACAAAAAAGGCTCTTCACACCCCTCACTCCCCCCACCCCACTTGTTCTGCTAATAAAACATAATGTATGACAGCTGTTGTGATGGACAATAATAAGGCAAACAGGAAAAAACAGTGCATTAGTTACATTGCATGGACAGTACAGAAAATGAATGAATTAAGAATTGCTTTTTAGGTAACAGACAAGGGGTGACCACATCTTATCAAACCGCGACTCTTTTATTTTTTAAGAAGAATCTAATTTTTTTTAAAATGGAGTGTATGAGCTAATGCCTTAAGCCAAAGCTTAAAGGTAGGAGTTTCCTTCTTTTTCCAGGACATCACAATCAATTTTTTTGGCTCCAATCAAACTATAGGAGAGGAGTTGGTTTTGTGTTTTCTGTAATGTAAGTATATTATCAGATACTCTAAGTATGATTAAGATGGGGTCTGGTTCAATTTTAATCTGGAGAATTTTTGATAAGGTGTCAAAAATTTTTATCCAATATCTTGTTAACTTGGGGCAAAAAACAAAGGAGTGAACGAGATTTGCTTCTGCTGCAGAGCATTTATCACATTGTGAAGAGACGTCTGGAAAAATTTTGTGAAGCTTGGATTTAGAATAATGTTGTCTGTGAAGGACACAAAACTGAACCAAACAATGCCTAGCATTTAAAGAGCAGGTACCAATGTCTTCAAGACTCTTATCCCAGAGTCTATCAATGATTTGTGTCCCCAGCTCATTTTCCCAATCATTTTTAATTTCGGACAGTGAGGGAGGATTGATGGATTGTAAGACGTCATAAAAATGTGATGCTTTTCAATCAGAGCCTGTGTTTTGAAGGATGCACTTGTCTAGAACTGTAGGTGATGCACTTTCAGAAGAAGGTATATGGGTACGCACATAATTTCTGATTTGTAGAAACCTAAAAAAAATTACTCCTGGGTAATTCATACATTTCTTGTAGCTGTTCAAATGAGGCTAAGGTACCATTCAGGTGAAGATCACCGATAGTTTGAATACCCAGGTCTCTCCATTGTAAAAATTCATTATCAAACTGAGATGGTGGGAAAGACGGATTCCCAGCAATGTCATGGGCAGCGGGAGCGCGCCCCTCACCTTCTCAAACTCATCACTGCACCTGAGACAGATGACACACCTGCGCCCACTCATCAGCCAGCGTACATAAGGAGGCTTCCTCCACGCAGTCAGCGCTGGCTCGTCTGGGTATACTGCCCGTGTTCAGGCAAGCAATTAACAAGTTGAAGTGTTAACACGCCGTTAACCTTTATTCTCTTCTCTTCTCTTCTTCAGGTTGCTGCCACCGTGTAGGTGTGTCACCGGGACTGCACGTGCTCTCCTGCCCCACCACACTGTCCTTCAGCAATCTCATCCACTCGGTCAGGCACCATCAGCTCAATTTCCCCTCCTTACCCTACTGGTTTGTTTATTCCCCGCTGGGTCCGGTCGGTCCTCTCTGGATTTCCCAAGAAAGTGGCAATTTGGATCGCCCATTACTCCTTACTCTACTCCTCAGCTCACTGCTCTCGTCTTCTTTCCACAGGTCCTTTCCTCTGGCGAGTGACTGTTTCTGTAGCTGGGCGCTTTGGATCTTGCTATTAATAAAATTGTCAAAAGTGCCTTTCTGAGTGGTTCCTTCCTGTGTTTGGCATCGTGCACGTGAGCTGTCAAAACTTAATACGTCATGACAGCAAAGGAAAGTAAAGAGAGTGATTTAACCCTGAAATGCATCTTAGTTTGTTTCCAAATTCTGATGGTGCTATTTATAACGACACTTTCACGGCAGTCACTTTTTCACACAGGGCCATGTAGGTTTGGATCCCCCCCCCCCAATAATAAACACCTTCGTTTAAAAACTGCATTTTGTGTTTACTTGTGTTATCTTTGTCTAATATTTAAATTTGCTTGATGATCTGAAACATGCAAGTTGTTAATAGATTCAGACTGCCGGGTGACCTCCAATAACGTACTTGGCTTCTCATTGTTCCTGTTCTTTATGTCTGTTCTCTTCATCCTCTCTATCCCCTCACCCCCAGCCAATTGCAGCAGATGACTGCCCCTCCCTGATCCTGGTTCTGCTAGGGGTTTCTTCCTGTTAAATGGGAGTTTTTCCTCTCCACTGTCACCAAGTGCTTGCTCACAGGGGGATCGGGTCTTTCTGCAATTGTGGGGTTTTCCCTGCATTTGGTAGTGCTCTGAGATGACTTTTGTTGTGATATGGCACTATATAAATAAAGCTGAATTGAATTGAATCAAACATACAAAAAAATGAGAAATCTGGAAGGGGCAAACACTTTTTCACAACACTATATATGGTCTTTGGTATGACCCGGCCGGGATTTGAACCCGCAACCTCCCAGTTGTGGGTGTTCTACCAACTAGGTACCACTCCAGTTTATTCTGGTTCTAAACTACAGTTGAGAGTGACTTGAAATAGTGGCGCTTCGAAAACAATAGAATATAATATATAACCCAGTTAACATACATTCAGTAAATGTCTGATGGTCATTAAACCAAGAATTACAGTCATTTGCAATGTTTCATTTAAACATACACTGGATATTATTTGGATAGTATGTGGAATTTCCCCATTGTGGGACTAATAAAGGTTTATCTTATTATAATGTATTTTTTTGTTTGTAATCCATAACCTTTTTAACACCCATTTTTTAAAAATATTTGATGACAAAATCAGCATTCAGATTGGATATTTGGAAACTTTTCTTCCAACTTTTCAAATTTCTCTGACACCAGTCCAATTTTTCCATGAGATGAAGTCTTGCAAGAAAAGTGTGAATACATCAGCTCTAAAATGGAATAAGGAGTTGTGTAAGTAGAATCAATAAAAGAAAGACCAGAAAATATTATTCGTGTGTTAATTTTAATGCTGCCATCCTTGGAGGTATGTTATACTGTTGCTAGGTAGCAGGAAAACTGACTGTACATACTTTAGTAGTACTTCAAATTCTAGTGGTAATGTACAAGGACATATTGACTTGAATATCATGCATACTACACACAAAACGTGTCAATACCCATATATTTCTTTTAATAAACTGGAAAACTTGGTCTTTTGGTGGGGCTAGATAAAAATTTGGTTCGGTTAATGCATCAGACAGTGCTCTGGTTATTCATGTGCTTAAAAAAAAAAAAAGCTTTACTTGATATTTGGACTGCCAAAAATACTCTCAAGATTCATTGCAGGACATATTGTCAGACTTTCAACAAAGTGACTCCATCATTCATCTAAAATAACTAAAGCACGGGCATTTCTGTTTCCAACTGTTAATGCCATTGTGGACTTCTGTAAAAGATGACTAAAGCTACAGAACCCAAAAACGAGCAGTTGCTAAATTGAAAGCAATACATTGGCTGACATGCATGATGGTTTCAGTAAAATGCAGCAGTTAGGTGATTTTATCAGTTCTGAAAAACTATTAATTTGTATATCTTTAGTTTGTTTATAACCAAAAAAAAAATCTGTTCTTTTTCTTCATAATTCCAATTAAGAGTGTTCGGTGTTGCTTTGCCTTATTTAAACTTCATTTTAATTTATCTTCCTTTCTAGGATTTTTTCATGTTCCTGTCACAACATATTTTATCATTCATCCATCTATCTTCAACCGCTTATCTGGGGATCCGGGTTGCGGGGGCATCAGACCAGGCAGAGTAGCCCAGACCTCCACCCGGTTCACGTAGCACCATGATCCTTCCTCCAATTGGTGAGCCCACTGGAGGGCGGACCCATGTACACTGGGTCCTTGATGTAACGCTTTTCATGGAGATCCACTGGACCACTCTTAGTCTGGCCCTTCACCCAGGACCAGTTTGCCTTGGGAGACCCTACCAGGGGCAAGTTGCCCCCGACAACATAGCTCCTGGGATCATATGGGCACTCAAACCCCTCCACCACGATAAGGTGGCAATCCACGGAGGGGACCACATATTTTAACGTCTTCTAAATGTTTTGTTAGTTTTGGAAATGGTCCAGGCTTCTCATCTGTAGAGCAGTGGTGGTGTAATATAAGACTAATATTCTGAATTTTCTTTCTAAAGCAAATTTCCTTCATGTTAAAACTGAATGCATGAAGCTACATAAACTCTGTCTTAGCAATGGCTTTTCTGGGTTTTCCCCATACCATCCATTGTACTAATTTGTCCTATAGGTGTTTAAGTTTTTTCAGATGTTCATTAATTTCTCCTTCTATCTTCTTTATAATTTAAAAAAAAACCCATATAGGTCTCAATATCCCTGCATAAAAAAGAAAGGGGGAGGAACTTTTCCTGAAGGTATTTTTCTGTCTGTTTTCTGTGTCTGTGCTCTGATGCTTTGACTCTAGTCAATTTCTGTCAACAGTTGTGGTTTCTGATTTGGGAGCTAATCGTGTTTTTCCCCCATGTATATAAAGCGTGCGCTCTCACTTTAATGCCACTATTAATTATGGCTCCATTCTATATTCACAGTCCTCCTTTTGTGCCTTCAGCATCCTGGAGCATGAAGGTTTAAGAGCATGAGACTCTCACTTATCACCTTTTATGCTTATGCTGACAGCACTGTGCTGTCCACTGGCAGACTTATTCATTGGCAGTGTTTTATCATTAACGCCACTCCTGTTCTCCAGACATACATCAGACACTTCATCTTCATTTTCCTCCTCCTCCTCCTCCTCTGCCCCTGCTTTCTCTGTCTCCCCTTGCCTCTAGCAAACACATTATGCCTTTACCTTTGTGATGGACTGTGCAGTTTGGAATAATGACATTGACTCCCATGGCACTAAATACAAAAAAATAATGCCACTGGTTAACTTTTATATCAAAATTGTCATTACTTTTGTAGCAGCAGAAATGCAAAATCACCATCTCAAACTTAATAGGCTCATACCAATCAAAACATAGTCCAAAGGCTAATTTAATAAAATGCACGTCATTACATCTCCTAATAAAGTTCTACTGGTTATTTGCTGAGCACCCCCCCTCCCCCATCAGGACTCTCTCCTTTCTCTGGAGTCCTCCTACTGTTGTCAGCCACACTGGGGATCCTCCCTCCATCTGTTGCCTCGTGTCTCTCACTATGTGCTCTCTCACAGAAATATTTCCTCACCCCCACCACTACCCCATTAACCAACACCTCCTCCAAGAGCTGACAGCTCCATCTCTTTGTCCTCTTCCTTACTTTTACAAGCCAAAAAAAAATGATTTGCGTTTAAGCAAGCTACTAGAAAATATGCATCACTTTCAAAGTCCCCCCCCCCCCATTTCTTTACATAATAAAACTGAACAGGTTTATGATTGCTGATTTTGAATTCTGATACTGAATGTCTGCAAGAGTGGGAAGCAGCTACATTTACTCAAGTGCATGTATTCAAGTAACTTTTTCATAAAACTATGAGTAGTTTTGTTGCAGGATACTTTTCACTCTTGAGTACATACTGTACATACGATGGATAAGTATTGAATGTGTCATAATTTTTCACCACTCATGAAAATTTCACCAGACTTAGTTAATACATGGTTAATACCAAACTCAAACAATCAACAGGCATAAAGAGAAAAAAAATATGTCCATATAGTTATGTGTAACAATGTGATGTGAAACAGGAAACAGAATTGAACACACGGAGTGAATTTTTAATACTTACTGGAGAAGCCTTTGTTTGTGATGACAGTTTCAAGACCCTTGCTGTTTTCTAAATAGACTGCCTTTAAATCCTGAAGATTCAGGGGGCCCTCTTGTAAACCCTGATTTCATTTGTATGGATCATATCTAGCGCTTCAGTTTTCTTTTTTGCAAGCTAATTGAAAGTTTCCTCTACTTTGTGTTCGGGATCATTGTCCTTCTGGAAAGTCCACCCCATCACATCCTCATCATCCTGGTAGATGTCAGCAGATTATTATCCAGAATACTCCAGTACATGGCTCCATTCATTTTATTTCTGTAGTCTTACAAATTTTACCAGTGCCATGAGATGAGAAACAACTCCATACCAGAATACTTTCACTCCCAAACTCCACTGCTAGAATAGTTTATAGTATATACAGTCATGTGAACTTTTTAAAAAAACATATTTGGACATATGGATATTTAATATCAATTTTAACAATACTGGGAGATTCAGGTAATATAACTAAACAATTAAAACTGAAGAAAAGACTTTTTAAAATTTTCTGTAAAATGTAATTCTAAAAACATGTAATTTCTGGTGAGAAATAAATTAAATGGCTAAAATCACACACATAAATCACATCAGGTGCACATGATTAGAACATCATTACTCAGCATTTTGAAGGAGACTTGTCCTATTTAACCTCAGACATTTAGTTTGGTGTGCTCCTGACTGTTGAAGTGAAAATGAACACCATGGTGAGATCAAAAGAGCCGTCTGAGGCCTTCAGAAAGAAGATTGTAGCAGCTTATGAGTCTGGTAAGGGATTTAAAAAGATTTCAAAAGAATTTGAAATCAGCCATTCCACTGTCCAGAAAATGGTCTACAAATGGAGGACATTCAAAACAACTGCCAACATGCCCAGGTCTGGCCGGGCAAGCAAGTTCACCCCGAGAGCAGAACGCAAGATGCTAAAAGAAGTCTCCAAAACCCTAAAATGTCATCATGGGACCTACAGCAGGCTCCTACTACTGTTGACGTGAAAGTGCATGCCTCTACAATCAGAAAGAGACTGCACAAGTTTAACTTGCAGGCGTGCAAGGAGGAAATCTTTGCTCTCTAAGAGGAACATGAAGGCCAGACTGAAGTTTGCCAGAGAGAACGTACAGTAGATAAAGACCAGGACTTCTGGAATAATGTTCTTTGGACAGATGAGTCTAAAATTTAATTTTTTGGACACCAGAACAGAGGACGTGTCTGGCGTAGACCAAATACATCATTCCAGGAAAAGAACCTCATACCAACTGCAAAGCATGGAGGTGGGAGTGTCATGGTTTGGGGATGCTTTGCTGCAGCAGGACCTGGCCAGCTCACCATCACAGAATCCACCATGAATTCTATCATGTATCAGGGGGTGCTTGAGGACCACATGAGACCATCTGTAAAACAATTAAAGCTGAAGCAGAACTGGACCCTGTAATCAGCGTTATAGAATGTCGGCGTCATAGAATGGGGGAAGGAGAAGTTGTTTGTGGCAGCGTCTTGCATGGCAGCGACCCCTTTGACTCTACATGTGATTAACATTGTAGATAGGAGAAATGTAATTTTGTTCTACTGTATATGATTGGCTGTATGGACTGAATGGCAACAGAGATGGCTTCTAATATCACAATGGCCCAAAACATACCAGTAAATCCACCAAGGACTGGCTAAAAACTAAGAAATGGAGAGTCCTGGAATGGCTGAATCAAAGCCCAGATCTTAATCCCATTGAGATGCTGTGGGTGACTTGAAATGGGCTGTACACACAAGAAACCCCTCAAACATCTCACAGCTGAAAGAATTCTGTGTTGAGGAGTGGGGAAAACTTTCCTCAGACCGATGTCAGAGACTGGTAGATGGCTACAAGAAGTGTCTCAATGAAGTTATTTCAGCCAAAGGGGGTAACACTAGCTATTAGGCGGTAGGGTGTCCTAACTTTTTCCTCAGTTAGAATATGCATTTTTGTTATCTTTTATTTAATGAGTAAAACAAGATTAATTTCTGTTTTTTAGCTGCAATTAAATCACCTTCTTTTCCAGAGATAAATAAAAACAAGATTAGACATCAATATATGAACATTTTTTAATAAAGAACTGAAAATTTAATGGGGTGTCCTAATTTTTTCACATGACTGTATATTCTTTATAGTTTATGGTGTATACAGTGGTGTGAAAAAGTATTTACCCCCTTCCTGATTTCTTATATTTTTGCATGTTTGTCTCACTTAAATGTTTCAGATCATCAAACAAATTTTAATATCAGACAAAGATAACCTGAATAAATACAAAATGCAGTTTTTAAATGATGATCTCATTTATTAAAGAAAAAAAACTATCCAAACCTACCTGGCCCTATGTGAAAAAGTAATTGCCCCTCTTGTTACATCATGAATTAACTGTGATTAACCTTTTTTTTTTCTGGAAAGCTGAGTTCAGTTTCAGTAGCTACACCCAAGCCTGATTACTACCAGACTTGTTGAATCAAGAAATCATTTACATAGAACCTGTCTGACAACCTGAAGTAGGCTAAAAGATCTCAAACAGCAGCACATCCCACTGTGAGCTAAAGAAATTCAAGATCAGATGAGAGACAAAACCCCAGAACAACATCTAAACAACTTCAGGCCTCACTTGCCTCTGTTTGGACACTGGTCCATGACGGAGCAATAAGAGAGACAGGGAAAAAATGGCATCCATTTGCCAGAAAACATCTAGATGATCCTCAAGACTTTAGGGAAAATATTCTGAGGACTGTTGAACTTTTTGGAAGACGTGTTCTGTTTTATCTGGCATAAAACTAACATAGAATTTCATAAAAAGAACACTGTATCAACAGTCAAACATGGTGGTGGTAGTGTTATGGTCTGGGGCTGCTTTGCTGCTTCAGGACCTGGACAACTTGTCCTAATTGACAGAACCATGAATTCTGCTCTCTGCCAGAAAATCCTGAAGGAGAATGTCTGGCCATCAGTTCATGAAGCACTCTGATGTGACTGAATTTAAACAATTCAGAAGAGTGGGTCAAAATTCCTCAACAGCAAAGTAAAAGACTCATTGCCAGTTGTTGGCACCAATGGTGGCACAACCAATTATTAGGTTTAGGAGGCCATTAGGGGACAGTTACTTTTTCACATAGGGCCAGGTAGGTTTGGACAGCTTTTTTCCCTTAATAAATGAAATCATCATCTAAAAACTGCATTTTGTATTTACTCAGGTTATCTTTGTCTAATATTAAAATTTGTTTGATGGTCTGAAACATTTAGGTGTAACAAATATGCAGAAATATAAGAAATCAGGAAGGGGCAAATACCTTTTCACAGCACTGTATGTCTGCATGGGTTTACTCTGGGTACTCCAGTTTCCTTCCACAGGCCGAAGGCATGCAGGTTAGGTTAACTGACATCAACTGGGGATTCTAAATTGTCCTTACGTATGAATGTAAGAGTGAATGGTTGTCTGTCTCTCTGTGTTGGCTCTGCGAAGGACTGGCGATGTGTCCAGGGTGTACCCTGCCTCTCACTCAAAGACGTTGGGATAGGCTCTAGCCCCCCCCCCCCCCCACCCTGCGACCTGAAAAGGATTAAGCGATAGATGGATGGATGTTATAGCATAATTTGTGGTGGCCATACTACATTCTTCCAGTATTTTATAGGCCTGTCCAAATGCAGCATAGCAAACTTTTAAAAAGTTTTGCGAGGTGAGCATGCATGGAGCCCATTATGGTCGAGTGCATTGCCTATTTTTTTTTTTTTTTCTTGGTCACAATTGTACCTGCTGTCTCCAAGCCTTTTTGCAGCTATTTCCAAGTTGTACTTAGCTGTTGGGTTACTCTTCTGACTATCCTTCTGACTCCCTGGTCAGATGTCTTGTGAGGTGCTCCTGTGCATGGTCAGTGGAATGCTCCTTCCACTTGTGGATAATGGCCCCAGTGGTGCTTACTGGAAGATTCAGAAGTTTTGATATATGTCATGAAGCGAGCCTGTGTTCTCCTGCGGGCTCGGTTCTGATCGTTCCTGGTCACATGTTTTGTTTTGTTTTCTCACCTGTGTTTATTTCTATGCTTGTGGCCGCTGCTCTGGCTGGCGATTGTTAGGCAGCCGTTTGACCCACTTTTTGGTGGGCGCTGTCTAACATTCGCCGGTCCTACCACGCCCCCCTCTCTCTGACAGTCAGCTGTTTGCCCCAGTAATTATCTTTCCCGCGCCTCGCCCAGGTGTTCCAAATTTGTTTGGCCAGCGGTGTTTGTACTTAAGTAGCTCTTTGCTAGTCAAACACCGCTGGACCATTATACGAGTCACACGATCGTTCTCTGTTGTATGACCGTCACGTCGTTGAAGGACTTATGGTTTGTGCTCGCTGGGAGAATTGGACTTTTTGGGCTGCTCCTGCTTGTGAGTAAATTGTTTAGCGTTTCTCTGTGCAGTATTGCTGCTACGCTTATCTGATAGCGTTTCTCTCCGCAGTTCTACTGCTACGCTTAGGCTGTTTCCCAGTTTGCTTCCCCTGAGTCAGGTGAGTTTCCTAGAGTCTTCCTCGCTCTCCCAAGTGCATTTGTTATTGCCTTATCTCTCTGTGGCCACGGTACACAGTGGTCTGCCCGCTGTTCGCTTTTGCGTCAGCCTTTTTGTGTACATTGCTACCTATCTGTTAGTCTCTATTTGTGAACTGTTTCATGTCAATAAATGTGTGTTTGGTGTAACCCCGCGTTTAAGTCCATCCTTCCTTCTCCTCCTCCGTGCATTGTGGAAAAGCACACTTGGAGTTTATGACAATATACATCTGTAACCAAATCCATCAATACGTATTGCAACAATCAAAGTGCAAACATCTTGGGAAGGTCCTTGGTTTCCCATCAGGAGATGTTTTGTTGTATAATACCTTGGTAATAAAAAAACAACTTTTATTTCAGCCAATCACTAAGCACTTACCCAGCTGGTAACAGTTTCTACAGATAGGAGGAAGAACCTTCTCCTCATAAAGCTATGAATTTATGACAAGAGTCCCAAATTTAAGAGAAAAACCTTGCAAATTGGTAAGAGTAATGTTGTTACTTTTTCAGTTACATATTTTATAGGAAGTTCTTTCTCTTATTCAAGTCATTTTTGGGGGTAACTATGACATGAATAGTTGTTATCATAAACATTGCTACTTTTAGTTGAATAGTTCTGGCTATGCCTTACCCACTTCTTTAGGTCTGTAACAGAGTTGTTATTGTACATCTTACACTTTCTCCCATATGCCCATTTTTTCACTTTCAGTGTTTATGAAGACATCTTTTAGAATTGCTGCTCTGTCTGGCCTTCTATCGTCATTCTGTTCCTCCTAGGTGGTTTTACTTATTCAGCCAGCAGCTGTGTTTTGGCAGAGGTTCATCTCCCCCTTGCTGTCTCTCTCTCTCTCTCTCTGCTTGTATTGCATCCTGGGCTTTTCTGTACTCTTATCTCTCTTTCCAGAAAAGAAAAGGAAAAACATGACATCATTGTGATTGCAACAGGTCAAAATTTAAAGCTACTTTAAAAAAAAGAATACATACAGGTTTTTGTCACCATGGGTTGAGATGCCGTCTCGGCACTGAGCCCATGTTTTCCCTCATCCCTGCCTCCCATTGAGCAGCGTCTCAGCTGGCCCCCAGCTGGCAGCATTATGGACGGCTGGGGCCAATTAGTCTTCATCAGCTGGGGCGCTGCCAATGAGGATAAATAGGAGCAGCCTCGATGACTCGGGGCTGCGACATAAGCACTGCTAGGCTGAAGCCCCTTCGTCTGGTGTCAGCCTCAACTCCCCTTGCAGCATTCCTGTGTTTGTATCCCGCTGTGAGGATGTACGTCTTGCTACCCCCACGTCCGGTACGAGCTGCTTACCTCTGCGCTGTGCAACCTGTGAGTGTACCTCTGCATGAGTATCTGTGCTCTCCTCATCCCTTATCCCTTACCCAAAATAAACCATCTCGACTCACTGGCTTGTCCCTGGCTCTGATTGCCCGGCTCCCTAGAGCCGGATATGACAGTATGTCGCAGCCAGAAGAGTTGCCGGCGGCCGTGAGTCGCTGTGGAAATGTACCTTTCTGTCCGGGTGTCAGCGCTGCTAGCATGCCGTTTCCCAGGAGTCACTTCCGGCGCCAGGGCGACGAGCTGAGGTCCATCTCGGAGGCTGTCGACGGGACGTTCTTCACCCTGCACGACGCCTCCAACGCGAGACGCTGGCATCCGGGCCGTGCTGAGGAACTCCTGGACTGTCACCCTCACACTCTGTACCATCTGGAGGACAGTGCCAGGATAGACGCTGCAGGTACACAGCAAGAGAAGCTCCACGGGGTGGATGGAAATCCCGGCAGGGAGTCGAAGTGGGCGACGTCTTTCCCCGCTTCGGAGTCCCGTTCCTGCCGCTATTCCAGTCCGGGAGTTCGCGCCAACCAGAGGACTTCCCCCGACCTGCGTCACGTCACTCGGGATTCCCTTCAAGGAGCCGCAGCTGACAGCAGTTATGTCCGGGGTCGAGTGGCTGTCGCGAGCTCTACTGTGTTTCCTGTCACCACCTTCAGGCATGTGGCGGCGGCAGTGAGATTGATGGTGAGGACTTCAGGGCTACGAAGCTTTCCCGTGCTCGACGCCTCCCTCGTCTCGATCTCCGATCTGGAGCGGCGAATCCTGGGTCTCCCCCTCGCTTCGTTCCCTGGGAGTAGTCGTCATCACATCGCCGAGTCACCTCTGCACGAACCTCGTCCGGATCCAGTTCTGGGTCATCGTCAGGACCGTTCCTCCCACGCAGCTGTCATCCCTTCGCCTCATCAGTGTGGAGATTCTACAGCCTCGTCCCCTGAGCCTCGTTCCCCCGCTGTCATTCCTGGACATTCGGGCTGGCTCACCCCGGCTGTTTCCCCCTCCTCCTCGACGCGCTTCCTGACCGCTGTGTGTGCCTGGAATCCCGGCCTGGTGAGCTCTCTGCTGGAGACAACGCGAGCGATCCTCAGACGAATTCCCGGGGGGTCCTCCGTTATCGCCGGGCGGGGAGAGGAAGAAGCAGATTCCACTACAGCAGGCGATACTCAACCTCCAGGGGGCAGGCAAGTCATTGTTTTTTCACACCTGCTTAATGATTTGCTCTGTCACATCCCTGGAGGAGAAGTTCAGGGTTCGCAGCTCCCTGAACTCTCCCCACCTGCTGTAACCTGTTTTCCTAATCCCGCATCCTCTGTGTCTCTCTCCGCCGAGTGGTCCCCGGCTCCGGGTCAACGTGGTGGGATATGGAGAGGGCCTGTGGTTCCGCAGCTACATTGCGGACGGAGGAGGGGGACTGACTGCTGCGTGGAGTCTACGCTGACGACTGAGCGTCCCTGGGTCTCCACGGAGGAGCGGTTCGGTCCAGCGGGACGAGATTCTTCTGGCTTCACGCCGAGTGGATCGTCGGCGGGGTTACCTGAGCTGGAGGGATCTCAAGCTGCGCTGACCATCGTGCTGGCTGCGGGGCCCGACGCGGCTAGATGGGAGCCTGACAACGACCTCCTGACGACGGATCCTGGATCTTCGCAGTCCTGGACGGCGTCAGAACCCGAGATCAGGCGAGTGCTCTCCTTTCTTTTCTCTCTTTTTATCTTTGAGCACTTCAGCCTATCTCCAGGGGAGACGAGCAGGGTGCAGCCGCCCGCTGCGTCTGAGCTCGTCTCGCCGGGTTCTGGCGCTGCCGGTGATCCTGATCCCGGTTCTGTTTTCTCTTCTGAGCCTTCTTCCAGGGTCACCGGCGAGGAGTTGCTGTTCCTCGTGGTGCTGGAGGGTCCGGGTTCAACGTTGGAGGTCGGTTCTGGTGCAGTGTCCAACGTGGGTTCGCCCGAGACCCAATCGGGGTCCAACGTGGGTTCGCCTGAGGCCCGATCGGGGTCCGACGTGGGTGCTGCCCCAGTGTTGTCCAGGTCCGGTGAGGAGGTGGCCGTTTCCCTGAGGCCCGCCGCCCTCGTCATCGGCTCTCCCCTGAGCCTCTTCCACCGGGATCCGCTCTGACCCTTCGTCCGTCTCAACGGTCCTGGTGGTTGAGTGATGCGGGTCGACGACCCGACCCGCAAAACTTTCGGTTCGGCGATCTGGTTTCCCCCCACTGGTCTGTGTTTGCCTTTGGGCGGCCTGGTTCGGCAGCCGTTGGACTGGATTCCTGGGATCTGGGTCCAGAGTTCGCCGTCCGAACATTTCTCTTCCCCTGATTCGCCAGCTGGACAATGGGCGGGGAGATCTCCGGAGCCATCTCGGCTATTTTTGGACTCTGCCTGCCATACACCTCGGGTGTCACTTTTTCTTTTATCGTTATTAAGGTCACTTGGGTGTAATGTCTGTCCTGTTGGTGGATGTGTATTTATAGTGCTGTGCGTTTTCCTTCCCTCGTACCCAGCATTTTATTTTTTGTACCATGTTTTTAGTCTCGTTTTTGCATTGTAGAGTTATGTTTTGTTCCCTTTCAGACCATACTCTGCAGTTGCCCATTCATTCCAGTCACTTTCATTTCTTTAGGTGACTGGGTATTTATATATTCATGTGTGTGGGTTTTTCTTTGCCTGCACTCAGTATTTCTTTTTTATGCCCTGTTGGTTCATTATAGAGTCATGTGCCTTGTTTTCCGTAACACCATGCTCTGTAATTGTCCATTTGTTCCAGTCACCCTCACTTTTCTTGGTGACTGTGTGTATGTACTTATATTGGTGCTGTGTATTGTGTTTTCCCTTTATTTGACCATACTCAGCATTTTTTGCCCTGTACCTTTTTGGTGGTTCTTTTTTTTTTTCTTGCTCTGGGTCACGCATGGTTGGTACTCTCTGGGTAGTATGTAACCGGCGTGCTGACCCAGTTCTTCTCCCCATCTGTACCTGGGTTAATTATTCTGTTGTCAGTATTGTATTTGGGTTTTTCTTTCCCGCTACCCTACATTGCCCCATTGGTGTTGTCCTTCCCTTGGCTTCTTCCCCTCCGGTCCGCCTCCCTTCCTCCCACCCTAGGTGGGGGGGGGGGGGGGGGCTGGGATGTTCCTGGTCGTTCAGGAGCCCGACCTTGAGGGAGGGGCTCTGTCACCATGGGTTGAGATGCCGTCTCGGCACTGAGCCCATGTTTTCCCTCATCCCTGCCTCCCATTGAGCAGCGTCTCAGCTGGCCCCCAGCTGGCAGCATTATGGACGGCTGGGGCCAATTAGTCTTCATCAGCTGGGGCGCTGCCAATGAGGATAAATAGGAGCAGCCTCGATGACTCGGGGCTGCGACATAAGCACTGCTAGGCTGAAGCCCCTTCGTCTGGTGTCAGCCTCAACTCCCCTTGCAGCATTCCTGTGTTTGTATCCCGCTGTGAGGATGTACGTCTTGCTACCCCCACGTCCGGTACGAGCTGCTTACCTCTGCGCTGTGCAACCTGTGAGTGTACCTCTGCATGAGTATCTGTGCTCTCCTCATCCCTTATCCCTTACCCAAAATAAACCATCTCGACTCACTGGCTTGTCCCTGGCTCTGATTGCCCGGCTCCCTAGAGCCGGATATGACAGTTTTAACTCTAAACCTACTTCTATTCCTCCTCATTAAGTATCTACAATAATTTATGCTTTCTGTAATGGGTTTTATATACAACCACATAAACTGCTTAATTCTCCTGCTATTTGGTGGCACATACTCATTGCTTATATGATTAATATTCCGACTCTACCATGATACAACTGTTAAGTTGTGTTTATGATAAAGTAGTTCACCATACCAGCGACCCCAATTTCTGCCAGTCAGTTCTACTATCATGCAGTTTTTCAATGTTACACAACAGGGGTGTGACCAGAGTGGTGGCCTAGATGTAGAGCATCCACCCCAAAACCGGGAGGTTGTGGGTTCAAGCCACGACTGGGTCATAATATGTAATTACCATAACAATAAAGATGGTACCTCCTTCCTCTTAACCTTGGTACTCAGTATAATAGCATGGGGGAAGGAAAGTTGGGTAGCCAGCCATGGGGGAACACAAGCCAGTGTACTGCCTGGCCTAGTCCCAAGCCTGGGTAAATGGGGCGGGTTGTGTATGGAAGGGCATCGAGCATAAAATCCTTGCCAAATCAATATGTGACTCATCACAGTATCAGGCGCTGATACAGGCTGCAGCCAAAAAGGGAATAAAAAAGGTGGGAACGTGCACAGATATGCATTTTGAAGGGCTGTTGCTCTAACCTGAAACAAGCACAAAATTACAAAGGAAGAAAAAAGTGAAGTTATAAGACAAAAGTCACAAATTCATGACAAAAGTTACACATTTATGAGGAAAAAAAGTCACATAGGTTCAAGTTCAGGTTCAGGTTACTTTATTTGTACCCGTAGATAGATTTGTTTTGCAGTCTGGTGACATCCATTTTTACAAGCCACAATTACATTCAACATGAACACAAACACAGGCGCACATGAAGCTGACTATAAACATGATAAAAATACTCAAGGCTTCATCAATCAGGATATAAGACAAAGAGATGAGAGAAAAACCAGAGATAAGAGAGAAGGGTCATATTAAAAAGTTAAAGACTAGTCAAAGAGGTTAAAAACTCAAAAGTCTAAAACCCAATAAAAGATTTAGAACCCAAATAAAAATCCTACAAAAATAAGTAAATATAAAATGAAATTAATAAATAGGTAACTAAATTATGTGCAATATATTGTTACAACTTGTTTAATTCTTTGACAGCAGCAGGAACAAAGCTGTTTTTGTAGCGCTGGGTTTTACTTTATGGGACAGCAAACCTCCGTCTTGAGGGAAGAAGCTGAAAGTGGCAGTGCAAAGGGTGGGAGTCATCATTTAAAATGGAGGTAGCCATCCTCTGTACCTGTCTGGTGTACAGGGATGTCAGGCTCAGCTGTGACTCACCAAGCAAACGACTGGACCATCTAACTACCTGATCCAAGGATTTCCTCTGTTTCAGTTTTATCTGACCAAACCATGACACTAAAGAAAAGGATAAAACAGAATCAATAAAAGCCTGATAAAACATTGTCATTATGGTTCGGTCAATTTGGAAGCGTGCAAGTTTCCTTAAACAATGCAAATGTTGCTGACCCTTTTTGCACACCCTTTCACAGTTCTCTTCAAAGTTTAAATTACTATCAATAATCATCCCAAGATATTTGTAGGACTGTACACATTCAGTGGTCTGGCCTTTTAGTACGGTGACTTCGTGCCTGGGAGTTTTCCTCCTAAAGTCAATAATCATATCTTTAGTTTTTGTCGTATTCAGCTGCAGGTAGGAATCCTCACACCAGTGAACAAAATCATCAACTACTGGGCCGTGGTCACTCTCACCATCCTGGAGGAGACAGACAATAACTGAATCATCAGCATACTTTATAATGTGTCTGTTGTCATGTCTGCTCTGACACATGTTTGTGTTCAGGATGAAGAGTAGTGGTTGTAGCATACCCCCCCGAATGAAGGATGACACTTTACTGATGATTTTTAGGTTTAATGGCAGTAAACCCTCAAATTCACCGTAAGAGCTGGGAACCACACAGAAAAACATTGTATAAGCTAAAGTCCACACTCTTACAACTGTTAGCTAAAAATAACCTTAACTCTTGACACTAAATACTACAAAATATACATACATGTTAACACGAAAATTCAAATTGTCATATTTACATATTAAACATACCTTGTGCCTCTATCAAGGGGGCTGCTAATAACAGATACGTTTTATATTTTATCACAACCTTTTCTTCCCCGTCTTTTGCCGCCGTTAGTTTGCTCACGCTAACGGTTATAACCGGAAGTTCCTTCAAAATAAAAGCACCAAATATCAAACAGGAAGCTAACCGTAACTGATAGTACATAAAAGTAATAAGCTCCAAAATAAAATATAAGCAAATGAAGAAATGTACATAGGGTTATTTACACTCCCACCAAAATTATGAGTATTTGGGTTCTATAAGAACATCAACAAATAATTTTCTCAAGCAAAAGAACCCATATAAAGAGGTCGCCTTAAGAACTTTCTAACAACAAGACCAGTTTTTGTACTGGACGCTCTACAACTGATAGCTTACTAGAGCGTTGACCTTTGTTATTTAGTCTCTTTTCTCCAAGCGAAATCTTTGCTCTTCGCACAAGTCCATCTTTTCCACTAACAGTCTCTAAAACTCTTGCAAGTCTCCATTCACCTCTGGGCGCTAGTTCATCCATGTCTAACACAACATCACCTACTTTTAGATTCCTTTTTGGTGAATGCCATTTTTGCCTTGAAATGATGTTGTGAACATATTCCCGTCTCCAGCGGCTCCAGAACTGCTCTGCAAGGAACTGCACGCGGCGCCATCTCTTTTTGCCATATAGGTCCTCCTTTGGAAACGTGCCAGGTGGGGGCAACAGTGGGTTGGATTTCAT
Source organism: Pholidichthys leucotaenia (assembly GCA_020510985.1). Taxonomy (NCBI): domain Eukaryota; kingdom Metazoa; phylum Chordata; class Actinopteri; order Cichliformes; family Pholidichthyidae; genus Pholidichthys; species Pholidichthys leucotaenia. The sequence continues at coordinate 33,050,407 of CM035844.1, forward strand.
GTGGAGCAGGTGATTAGGCGTAAGTGGTTCTAAGCTGTCAGGGTTGTTCAAGTTATCTATAGTTAGGGGTCTGCTGTTGACTATAGTCATGGCTTCATAGAATAGAGTCCTTAATGAAGCATCATTGAGTCTACCATGAGCAAGTGACAGAGTGGTATTCAGTACACTTCTGACAGTCTTTATCTGACGCTCCCACACTCCCCCTGCATGACTGGAGTGGGGTGCATTCATCACAAAGTCACATTGTCTTTCGGATAAGTAAGTACTTAGTTTCTGAGTGTCTAGTTCATTTAAGGCTGCTTTAAACTAATTTTGAGCGCCAAGAAAGTTTGTTCCCTGGTCACATTGGATTCGTCTAACTGCACCTCTGATTGAAATGAAACACCTTAATGCGTTAATGAATGCATCAGTAGACAAGTCCTCTAATAGCTCGATGTGGATGGCACGAGAGCAAAAGCAAGTAAATAAGAGTCCATGCCGTTTGTGTTGTTTCCTTCCTTCTGTTGTCACAAACGGACCAAAACAGTCCATGCCGCAGTGTGTGAAGGGAGGAGAGGGCTCTAAGCGCTGTGGAGGTAGGTCACTCATCCTCTGACCCTCTGGAGCTTTGCGGAGTCTGCGGCAGGTCACACACTGACCGATGTATGAAGCAACTGTTTTACTCATTCCTGGAATCCAGTAGCCACTAGATCTGATTTCATTTATGGTAAATCCCTTTCCTTGGTGTTTTACCTTGTTATGACAGTGAGATATTATGAGCTTAGCTGCACAGTGATCCTTTGGGATCACGATTGGATGTTTGAAGGTGTCACTCGTTGGTGAATGTCGAAGTCTCCCTCCCACCTTGAGGAGACCATCTGTGTCCATGAAAATGTCCAGTTTAAACAGTTTGTTGTGACGTGGGAGCTGTTTTCCTTTGTTCAACAGTTTTATTTCTTGTTCGTATGCTTGATGCTGCACATCACAAATGATCACAAGTTCAGCATTTTCCTGTTCACTCACTGTAGCTGGTGCATTTGACTTGATATGTTTAGCCCTTCTTATAAGATGTGCTACAGCTTTGATTGCTCTGGACCATGACGAGAACTTACTAAGACGTTCAGCAAGACTCGCAGTGTTTGTGACTTTAGTTAACATTGTCTGTACTTTTCTGACTTCTGGATCTCCTATGGATAGATCCGGCTCAACAGTTTGTGGTGTGGGCAGTTCATTTTTCTTTATTCCTTCCTTGAGTTTGTCTAGAAAAATGAGATCCTCTTGTGAGACTATTTTGTCGCTTGCCTTTGCATCCTTAAAATCAGACTCAAGAACTTTGATAACATCCATAGGTGTTACAGGAGGTAGTTCTTTTACCATGACTCTGTGGCACAGACTTGTTTCAGTTTCATTTGACTCTGATGTGGAGCCACCGACAATGCTCCACCCCAGCTCTGTCTGGACTGCAAATGGCTCATTGTCCTTTCCAAGTAGAACCTGTTTTGGAGCTAGAGTTCTGGAACAGTTAAATCCAATGAGTAGTCCAACATCACAGCTCAGAAGAGGAGGTATCTTATCAACAATCTCTGACAGATGGGGCCATTGCTTTGCAGTTTCGTTCGTGGGTATGTTGTCATAATTAAACGGAATATAGTCCTTTGTGTAAGAGGGCGCAAGGTCAATACAAACATCTGAGTTGTAACCTCTCACACGTAACCCTGGTACTCTCTGACTTTTGACTGTCATGTGAACTCCCAGCATTGTGGTTAGTTTTAGATTAACTGGATGAGAGTCTGCTTGTAGCTGGTTAGTTACCTCTTCACTAACAAATGTATTGTCACTTTGTGTGTCTAATAAAGCATACACCAACTACTCTTTAGAAGGTCTCTGGGTAGTGGAAACCCACACAGGAACAATCATGGAGGTACTACCTGATTGACCCACCTTTGTGACGTTCAGAGCTGTGACTGCCATAGTATCATTTTCTGTGGTTGGTGTAATGTTTGTGGAGCTCTGAGGTCTTTCATTTGCCTTGTGATTCTCATTGTGCAAACAAGTGGGGTGTCGTCTTTCGCAAGTGTCACATGTGTGGCGATGACGACAGTCTTTGGCATTGTGGCCCACCTTTAAGCACCCGTAGCACAGTTTATTGTCCTTTACAAATGTCCATTTGTCGTCTAGTGACTTTTCTGAGAAGCTTGGGCACTTTGACAACTGATGCCTTTCATCTTTGCAGAACATGCAGGGTACCTTTAACTTTGTGTCATTTAACTTTGCTTTATCTGCATGTGCCGTAGCTTGTGTTGTAAAGACTTGGGCTGCAAATCTGTTTGGTTTAATCTCTTTTGCATGTCCTTTTTCCAGAGATGAACTGCATGAATGGAGTGCATAGGAAGAAGTCACAGGATTACATGCAATTTCCGCCTCGAGTGCTACAAACTCTGCAAAATCCTTGAAAGAGGGGAAATCTTTACCTTCCATGAGAGTAACTGTGACCTGACGATTCCAACGTGTTGCGAGCCATTCTGGAACCTTTTGCAATAACTTTTGGTTTTCCTCACAGTCACTCAGTATCTCTAAGCCCTTTACATGTGGTGTTGCTTGGAGACAGGTTGTGAGAAAATCAGAAAATGTCCGTAAACCTTCTGCATCCTTTGAGTGGATTTTAGGCCACTTCGACAGTTTGTCTCTGAATGCCTTTTGAACAACAAAAGGCTGACCATAACGTTGGTCAAGCCTTTTCCAGGCATCTTTGTATGCCTCTTCGTCGCTACGATAAAATGTGCCCTCAAGGCATTTAAGTGCTGGGCCAGTAATATACCTTTTTAACAAGTGCAGTTTATCAGCAGGAGATATACCTTTGCAGTCTATCAGTGAGCTGAAGGAAGCCTTCCATTCGATATAGGTGATGGGATCTCCGCTGAACACGATAGGCACTGGCACTGGGATTCTGTTTACAGCTATGCTGTCTTGGATAGCTTTAGCCAGCTGGGAAATGTCTGTGGGAGGCGATGGAGAAACAACTTGAGAGTGTGGTTGTTGCACAGAATAGTTGACAGGAAAGGATGCATATTGTTGCATGAGCGGGTGGTATGAACCTGTGGAGAGCAATGGGACTGGTTGTGCAAAGCTTTGGTTGACAGAAGTCCCATTGTTCTGTAACATACATTGACTGTCCGTATCAACTTTCAATTCCTTGTCATAAATCTCTAATTTTGCACGTGCAGCTTGCCTTTCCTTTTCTGCTTGTAAGCGCTCTAGTTCAAACTTTTGTGCATCCAATTCTCTCCTGTGTTTCTCTTCCATTTCTCTTAATTTTTCCTTTTGTTTGATTTCCTCTTGTGTGATTTTATACTGAGCTTCCTTAGCAGCTAATTCTGCAGCTGCATCAATTCTTTTGGTAGTGATGCTCGCTTCAGAGTGATAACTGGACTGTGATGAAGTGCCAAAAATGGACTTAGCATGGTCATAAGTTAAGAGTTGATGGAGGCGCTGCTTTTCTCTATCTGCATCATATTCATCTATGGCTGCCAAACGCTCTGAAATGATTTTCATAATGTCTTTTGTCACAGATTCACAGGAGTCCATTTTACGCCTTATGACATGGGATGGTGCATTATGCTCTCTTAGTTCACTGTATGCTTTTGTCATGTCATTTACTGTCCTTTCAATATCATCAGCCATTTCTGCTAACTGTGAATCTGACAGATCACTTTTGAGGTCTGCTCTGTAAATTCTGACCTGACCTTTCCAATGTTCATAGATAGTTAACAGCCTTTTCTCTCTTTTAGTCTGTTCATCCTTCTGATATAACAGCATTTTCTCTGTAGGCACACTAGGCCTTTCTGACCGCCTTGGTAACGTTTCATTAACTGTTTCCTCTTGTTGTTCCTTTTCATTTATCTGTTCTGATTTATTATTTTCCATTTTGAGAGTGATTGCTTGTCACCGTATCCTTAGACCGTTGCTGCAGCTCGCTGCTCCGCGTCGTTTCCGTGCCGTTCCTTGAAATCGCGGGCAGCTCGTTGTAGCACGTTGGGTGAAGCGTCTCCTCTTGGCCTCGACCAGGCGACAGGCTTTCACTTCTCCCGGAGGTAAGCTCTTACTGTAGCATACCCCCCCGAATGAAGGATGACACTTTACTGATGATTTTTAGGTTTAATGGCAGTAAACCCTCAAATTCACCGTAAGAGCTGGGAACCACACAGAAAAACATTGTATAAGCTAAAGTCCACACTCTTACAACTGTTAGCTAAAAATAACCTTAACTCTTGACACTAAATACTACAAAATATACATACATGTTAACACGAAAATTCAAATTGTCATATTTACATATTAAACATACCTTGTGCCTCTATCAAGGGGGCTGCTAATAACAGATACGTTTTATATTTTATCACAACCTTTTCTTCCCCGTCTTTTGCCGCCGTTAGTTTGCTCACGCTAACGGTTATAACCAGAAGTTCCTTCAAAATAAAAGCACCGAATATCAAACAGGAAGCTAACCGTAACTGATAGTACATAAAAGTAATAAGCTCCAAAATAAAATATAAGCAAATGAAGAAATGTACATAGGGTTATTTACAGTGGTGACAACACACACCCCTGAGGAGAGCCAGTAGAAGAGCACTTTTGGTCAGACAATGTACCATTGACCCTTACTCTCTGTGTCCTGTTTGTTAAAAAAATCCAGAATCCAACCCACCAGATTGTTGCTCAAATCAAATTGTTGCAGGAGCCTTTCAACTAAAATATGAGGTTGGATTGTATTAAAGGCAGAAGAAAAGTCCACAAATAAAAGCCTGGCGTGTGTCCCATTAAAATCCAGATGTTTAAAAAGCATGTTAAACAGAGTGACAGTGGCATCCCCCACTCCTCTGTGAGGCCTATAGGCAAACTGCAGAAGATCCAATGCATGCTCAGTCTGCTTTAGGACCTCAAATCTGACCAGTTTTTCAAAAATTTTCATTAAAATTGAAGTCAAAGCAACTGGTCTAAAGTCGTTTACCGTTTTAGGACAGCTGGATTTTGGATTGGGGACAACCACGGCATCTTTCCATATCTTAGGCACATGTTGTGTCTGTAAGGACTTATTGAAAATGTAATGAAATACAGGACTCAATTCACGTGCACAGGACTTTACCAAGCACCCACATATATTATCAGGGCCCTGACTTTTGTTCACTTTTACAGCACAGAACGCCCTTTTAATATCCTGCACCTCAATATTAAAGTGCTGATTGTTTTTGAGTTTCTGTTTCAAATCTTGGGTTTCTGTGCTAAAATCAGAGGAATCAAAACAACCATAAAAACAATAGAGCATTAGCCAGCTCTGTGTCTGAATTAAAACCATCTAAAAACACACAATTACTGCGCTCTGTGCTCTAAAGGCCTGCAATAGTTTTCATACTGGCCCAGGCTTAACCAAGTCTCTTTGTTGCCATCTTGCTTTCCAATTCTGATTTATAATTCTGTTTTGCTCTTAAAATTTCGGACTTCAGCTCTTTTGTGGCAACCTGTAGCTCAGAAACAGACCCCTGTTTAAAGGCAAGTGCTTTCCTCTGTAAGCAGAATTTAACTGATTTTGTAACCCATGGCTTGTTGTTGGGATATATTTTGACACGTTTATGTGGAACGATCATATCTCTACAGAAAGCCATGTATGAGCATGTACCATCCACCCAAGAGTCCAAATCATCCCCGCAGGCCAGTGTGAAAACCTCCCAGTCTGTACAGTTAAAGCATTCCTGGAGGCAGTGCACTGAATCCTCTGTCCACACGTCTATGTCTCTGGTCTTCACCTTGTCTCTTCTGAGAGCAGTTTTATATGTGTATATATAATCACTAGAAATTCATAAGAAAAGAGAAAATGTACCGGTATATGTAATATCAGCAATTATCAGAAATAACACTGTTTTTTCCCCTCTGGATGAGCAACTCCAACAAAAACAGTACAGTAAATGGGCTGCTGCATGGGCAACAAAACCTGTCCACAACATAACGTAAAAAAGGCTTCTTTTATGACAGCACTTTTTCAGTCACTCCCTCAAGCCTGCTTCATGCTGCATTTCCCCTCTAGTCCACTTTGGTCCTTGTACGCTTTGGACGAGCCCGGCACGCATGCAACGCTGTTCATGCTCCATTTTTTCATCTACCCAGGCCAAGCGGTTAACGCATGTGCACAACCATCATTTGTAATTTCACTCCCGCCCGATAGGTAGCACCAAGGCACTGACGCGCCAGGATTTTCACCAACGACGAAACGGCGGACTTCTTCACAAAGTTTCTCTTCAAATATAGAGTCCATTTTTGCTGATTGACTTCCCGGTTTTCACTCCTTTTCCATGAAGATGCTGCTGCCGCTGTGAAAGAAAATATGTATGTATGATTCATGTATGTTTTTATTCTCATTTTCTGCCTCCTCGTTGTCTTCTTCATCTACTGATGTATGCTTTGTTGATATCGTCACCTCGTGAATGGGACATTCAGTCTTGTGCATGCACTTTTCAATGCGTTCAGGTCATGGGCAGGTGGTGTGGTCACAAAATTTGGGCTGCCCGTGGTTGAGCACTCCAGACACTAGCGGACTGGAGACGATGATGTAAATTTCATCACACGAGGTTTCCAGTTACATGTACGCGGACAGCAGAAGTGTAGCATGAAGCAGGCTTCAGAGCTTGCAGCAGACCATCCCCGAGCTGCTGTGGAAGAGACCAGCCTGTCCTGTGAGCGAGGGGCAAGCTATGGATCTTATCACCTTGCACATCCTCTGCTCCTCTTTTTTTCCATGACAGCCCCCTCCAAAATAAAACATATCCTGCTTTGTGCAGCACGAAAGGCGACACACAAACACACAGTGTCTGTTCTTGTACATATGAAAGCTGTTCAGTGCCACTATGAAAAAAAAAAATTCAGGTGCATTTTGCAGTCCTCTCCATTGTAACAGAAGACAAAGAGCAGCAACCACTGAACTATATAGTAGATCGGTGTATTCCACCACTAATCTGTGCTGAGTTTGACATGGGGCGACAAAATTTAAACACTTATAAAAATGCCAGTGACTCTCAATAGCAGCCTGCATCATCAGATTCAAGGGCTGACTGGTGTGATCAGCGATGTGAGGACATGAAGCTTGATATCCCGGAGAAATGTGCTGTTTTCTGTGGGAGATGAGACCTGCTTAGTCTGAAAAGGCTGTGGCTGTGGAAGGTCGTTGAGCTGTGAATTTATGCTAATGAACTCGTGACTGTGGCTCGCCAGTTGTAGTTTTAGAGCAGCTTAATCGTAGTTTGAAAGCGACCACACACACAAACGGCTCTGTTTCTCATCCCACCGGTGGTACTTCAGTTTGTTCATTTTTCGTATAGACCAATTTTCACATTGCACTGTACAATCCTGGGGTGGGGCAGTCATCTGCTGCAAGTGGCTGGGGTGTGAGGAGATAGAGAAGAAGAAGAAAGAACAGACATGTAGAGAGCAAACAACATAAGATAAGATAAGATAAGATAAGATAAGATAAGCCTTTATTAGTCCCACAATGGGGAAATTCCAGGATTGCAACAGCACAGGGATAGCAACACTCAGAACAACAATCAGAAGGCAAGAGAAAAACAAGAGCAGCGAGTATACAGTGGGGCAAAAAAATATTTAGTCAGCCACCAATTGTGCAAGTTCTCCCACTTAAAAGATGAGAGAGGTCTCCAATTTTCATCATAGGTATACCTCAACTATGAGAGACAAAATGAGAAGAAAAAAAAATCCAGAAAATCACATTGAAGGATTTTTAATGAATTAATTGGTAAATTCCTCGGTAAAATAAGTATTTGGTCAATAACAAAAGTTCATCTCAATACTTTGTTATATATCCTTTGTTGGCAATGACAGAGGTCAAACGTTTTCTGTAAGTCCATCCATCCATCCATCCATCTTCTACCGCTTTTCCGGAGGTCCGGGTCGCGGAGGCAGCAGTTCAAGCAGAGAAGCCCAGACTTCCCTCTCCCCAGCCACCTGCTCCAGCTCTTCAGAGGGGATACCAAGGCGTTCCCAGACCAGCTGGGAGACATAGTCTCTCCACCGAGTCCTGGGTCTGCCCCGGGGTCTCCTCCCAGTGGGACGTGCCTGAAACACCTCAAGTGGGAGGCGTCCAGGAGGCATCCTAATCAGATGCCCATACCACCTCAACTGACTCCTTTCAATGTGGAGGAGCAGCGGTTCTACTCTGAGCCTCTCCCGGATGACTGAGCTCCTCACCCTATCTCTGAGGGTGAGTCCAGCAATCCTACGGAGAAAGCTCATTTCAGCCGCTTGTATCTCTCGTTCTTGTATCTCTCGTTCTTTCGGTCATTACCCAAAGCTCGTGACCATAGGTGAGAGTAGGAACGTAGATTGACTGGTAAATCGACAGCTTTGCCTTAGAACTAAGCTCCCTCTTCACCACAACAGACCGGTACAACGTCCGCATCACTGCAGATGCTGCTCCAATCAGTCTGTCGATCTCTCGCTCCATTTTCCCCTCACTCGTGAACAAGACCCCAAGATACTTAAACTCCTCCACTTGGGGCAGGAGCCTGTCCCCAACCCGGAGAGGACAATCCACCTTTTTCCGGCTTTTTTCCGGCTTTCTGTAAGTCTTCACAAGGTTTTCACACACTGTTGCTGGTATTTTGGCCGATTTCTCCATGCAGATCTCCTCTAGAGCAGTGATGTTTTGGGGCTGTCGCTGGGCAACATGGACTTTCAACTCCCTCCAAAGATTTTCTATGGGGTTGAGATCTGGAGACTGGCTAGGCCACTCCAGGACCTTGAAATGCTTCTTATGAAGCCACTCCTTCGTTGCCCGGGCAGTGTGTTTGGGATCATTGTCATGCTGAAAGACCCAGCCACGTTTCATCTTCAGTGCCCTTGCTGATGGAAGGAGGTTTTCACTCAAAATCTCACGATACATGGCCCCATTCATTCTTTCCTTTACACGGATCAGTCGTCTTGGTCCCTTTGCAGAAAAACAGCCCCAAAGCATGATGTTTCCACCCCCATGCTTCACAGTAGGTATGGTGTTCTTTCTCCTCCAAACATGACAAGTTGAGTTTTTACAATGAAGTTCTATTTTGGTTTCATCTGACCATATGACATTCTCCCAGTCCTCTTCCGGATCATCCAAATGCTCTCTAGCAAATTTCAGACGGGCCTGGACATGTACTGGCTTAAGCAGGGGGACACATCTGGCACTGCAGGATTTGAGTCCCTGGCGGTGTAGTGTGTTACTGATGGTAGCCTTTGTTACTTTGGTCCCAGCTCTCTGCAGGTCATTCACTAGGTCCCCCTGTGTGGTTCTTGGATTTTTGCTCACCGTTCTCGTGATCATTTTGACCCCACGGTGTGAGATTTTGCTAGGAGCCCCAGATCGAGGGAGATTATCAGTGGTCTTGTATGTCTTCCATTTTCTAATAATTGCTCCCACAGTTGATTTCTTCACACCAAGCTGCTTACCTATTGCAGGTTCAGTCTTCCCAGCCTGGTGCAGGTCTACAATTTTGTTTCTGGTGTCCTTTGACAGCTCTTTGGTCTTGGCCATAGTGGAGTTTGGAGTCTGGCTGTTTGAGGTTGTGGACATTTGTCTTTTACACTGATAAAGAGTTCAAACAGGTGCCATTAATACAGGTAACGAGTGGAGGACAGAGGAGCCTCTTAAAGAAGAAGTTACAGGTCTGTGAGAGCCAGAAATCTTGCTTGTTTGTAGATGACCAAATACTTATTTTACTGAGGAATTTACCAATTAATTCATTAAAAATCCTTCAATGTGATTTTCTGGATTTTTTTTTCTCATTTTGTCTCTCATAGTTGAGGTATACCTATGATGAAAATTGGAGACCTCTCTCTTCTTTTAAGTGGGAGAACTTGCACAATTGGTGGCTGACTAAATACTTTTTTCCCCACTGTACATATGTACATACTGTATATATATATATATTTTTATTTTAATTTTTTTTTTTTGTTACTTATTTGTACCCGTAGGTAGATTTGGTTTGCAGTCTGGTGACAAGCCACCGGCTGCTGGTCGCTGCGTGCGCGAGCGCCCTAAACCTACATGTTTTTGGTGTGCGGGAGGAAACCGGAGAAATCCCGGACTAAACCCGCGCAACACGGGGAGAACATGCAAACTCCGCACAGCTCACTGTTGGTCGTGGGCTGGGATCGAACCCACGATCTCATGATCCCCGCGGTCCCCCGGCCGAGGGTAAAACTGTGCTGCCACAGTGCTAAACCACTGCCCCACCGTGCAGCCACTATATATATATATATATATATATATATATATACAGTATATATATATATATATATATATATATACAGTATATATATATATATATATATATATATATATATATATAGAGAGAGAGAGAGAGAGAGAGAGAGAGAGAGAGAGATTTGATTTTTAAAAGATCTTTAATAAACACACTTGTCCATCAGTCAATACAATTTCTATATCATGCTATGTTACACAGAAAATTAATCCCCCAAAAAACGCCCCAAAAAAAGCTGTCCATCATGAACTGAACAGAGGACATTCTCCAGGGACCAGAGGGTCCTGAAACCTTCCACATCCCCATTCCCCATAAAAAACTGAAAGTCCAGCCTGATTCTGGCTTTAAGTAGCCTCACAAATAAAATTTTGACATCAACATCATTCTCAACATTTTCAAGTTTTCTTCTCCGGCTTACATAGATAGCCAACTTTGCCTGTCCTAAAACAAAGTTCAGTAGTTGACACTTCTGCTTAAAACGACGATTGTACATAAAACCACAAATGAAAACCTGCTTAGAGAAAACTTCCTTAAAAATATGAAAAAGTTTTGTGAGAAGTTCAAAGAGGCCACTCAGGCGCTGACATTCAATAAAACAATGAAAAACAGTCTCCCTAGAGGAACAAAAAACACACTGATCACTGACACTGCTGTTAATCACAGAAACAAAAGCATTGACAGCTATAATACCATGCAGGACCCTCCACTGTAAGTCTCCATGCCTCTTAGGGAGAGGGGCTTTGTAAAGAGCCCTCCAGGCAGGCCGATGCCCTTTTCCTAGTTTAAAATAGGCTCTCCAAGGAGTGTCCACACAGGTGTTCAATCGGTCCTTGTTGAGTGCCATCACCACCAGTCTGTAGAGTGCCTTACCACTGGCTCCTCCAAAGTCCACACCAGTGGGAGCACAGAATGCCAGTAAGGAGCAAGGAGCGACGTCAAAGTCCATATAGAGCGTGAGAGAGGGAAAGGGGTCAGTGCTTTCTGGCTGCAGCGTGCCATTGCTAAAGTCCAAGAGTAGGGAGTGCTCAAGTCCATGAAGCTCCTGTTTCCAGTGTGCAAGAAGACCATCGATGAAACGATTCGACCTGACACCAAGATGAGCTGCTAAAGCTGAGGCGTTGTTGAGGCCAGGACCAGCCAGTTCCACCACTTGCTTCAGAGTGAGAATGTTCCTGGAACACAGCCTATCAAGGAAGGTCCTTCCAACTCCCGGCAGGACACCAAGGCGACCACCAAAAACCAGCGGCTCCCTCAACAACCAGTAGAGGGAATCGCATGGCCCTCTTTGTTTTTTAAAAAGAGTCCACACTGAAAAGAGACTGCGGTAAAAACTGGGTAAAGACAGTGCATTAGAGTTCTTAAAATCCATTAAAAACACAGGGAGGTCTAGCCCAAGCCCAAGGACTCTCTGTAAAATAACACAGGCCAAAGGCCTCCATACCAGGTCCTGGGGGCCCGTCAGCAGTCTCTGTATGAAAGTCAGTCTAAAAGCAGCACCTCTACTAGCTAAATGAATCACTCCTTGCCCCCCCTCCTCTTTGGGAAGAAATAACAGGGCTTGAGGAACCCAGTGGAGTCCACCCCCCCAAAAAAAGTCCACCAAAACAGACTGAATTTTGGACAACAAACCAGCAGGGGGGTCCATGCACATGAGGCGGTGCCACAGGGATGAGGAAACAAGATTATTTAAAATGAGCACTCTTCCTCTAAAAGATATTCTTGACATTAGCCACTTCCACTTGTTTAGTCTCCCGTTAATCTTCTCTATGACCCCATCCCAATTTTTTTGCTCAAACTGCTGATTTCCAATAAAGACACCAAGATACTTAAAACCTCCTTTTTTCCAAATCAACCCACCCGGCAGCGTAAGCTGATTTTCTAGTTTCTCCCCCACCATCAGAGCCTCGCTTTTTCCCCAGTTTATCTTTGCAGAAGAAAGTTGGCCAAAAAGATTGACACTCCTAACCAGAACGTCAATGTCACTCTGCTTGTTTAGCAGAATGACTACATCATCTGCATAGGCCGACAGCTTGAACGTGGTGTCGCAGCCAGGAAAAGTAACTCCTGATAGATCCCTTCTCAGGCAGTGAAGCAAAGGCTCTATGGCGAGGGAGTACAGCATCCCTGAGAGAGGGCAGCCCTGCCGAACCCCCCTCTGGACTTTTAAAGGGGCAGACAGGCCCCCATTTATCTTCAGCACACTCTCAATGTCACTGTACAAGACCCGTATCCTGGCTATGAAGCCTGGGCTGAACCCAAAAGCTGTTAAAACTGTCCATAAATATTGGTGTTCAACCCGATCAAACGCCTTTTCCTGGTCAATTGAAATCAAACCAGTTTCTACCGCCAATGAACCAGAGACCTCCAAAATATCCCGAATTAAAGTGACGTTGTCACTAATCAGCCTGCCAGGCACACAGTAAGTCTGGTCTACATGAATGAGCTCGCTCATCACCTTTCTCAGTCTTCGGGCCAGAGCTTTTGAGAGAATCTTGTAGTCTGTGCAGAGCAGAGAGACTGGCCTCCAGTTCTTTAGGCTCTGGAGGTCCCCCTTTTTCGGCAACAGTGTGATGATGGCCCTCCTGCAGGTCGTGGGTAGGGTCCCCCTTTCCAAGCTATCTTGGAGAACCTCCAGCAGGTCTGGACCAAGCAGGGGCCAGAATTCCTTAAAAAAGTCCACAGAGAGACCATCTATGCCTGGTGATTTTCCATTCTGGAGGCTCATTAGCGCCGCATGCAGCTCAGACAGAGACAGTGGAGCATCCAAGCCGGCAACAAGGTCCTCTGAGAGCACTGGAAGACCATCAAGGAAAACCTGGCCCAGTGACGTGTCCTCCCTCCACTCTGCTCTAAACAATTCACTGTAAAAGCTAGCAGCGTGTTTCCTGATCTCTGCTGCTGTGGAGATTGTTCTCCCGTCATCGCCCAACAAGGAGTGAATGAGCTTTCTCTGTCCATTTTTCCCCTCCAGTCCAAAAAAGTACTGGGAGGGCGAGTCCATCAGAGCTACATCCATGTAGCGTGAGCGGACCAGAGCACCCTGTGCGGTGACCCCTAGCAAGCTAGCCAAGGCTGACCTTTTTGACTTGAGAGCCTCTAAGTGCTCCTGTTTTCCTGTAGAACTGAGCAACTCCTCTAGTTCTACCACCTCAGTCTCCAGAACTTTCAAGGATTGGGTCAAGCTACGAGTGACATTTTGAGTGTACTGTTGGCAGAGTTGTTTTATCTGGGCCTTACCAAAATCCCACCACAATTGGAGAGAACTAAAAGAGGGTTTTTGTTCCCTGTGTGACTTCCAAACATCATGAAAAACCTCTTTAAAAAACACATCATTTAAAAGTGTATTGTTAAAATGCCAAAAAGCACTCTTACACTTTACATTTTCAATAAACACAGAACAAAACAGCAGGCAGTGATCAGTGAAACCAACAGGACAGATACAACTATTTTTAAAAACACTCATTTGATGTTTAAAACCATAAAAACGGTCTAACCTAGCCATAGATAAAAGGTTATCTTTGACATGGCTCCAGGTGTACTGCCTCTGGTCCCCATGATGTGATCTCCACACATCGGCCATTTCATGTGTTTTCACCAGTTCTCTCAGCCTATTGGCAGAAGCAGGGTGAGGCTCCTGATGGTTCCTGTCTAGTCTGTGGTTTAATGTACAGTTAAAATCACCCCCCAGAAATAAAAAACTATTTGGATCACAGGACTTAACCGTATCCGAAAGCACGTCAAAGACCCTGATCCTCTCTGCTCTCTGTGTTGGCACATACACGTTTATAAAAACGAAGTTCACGTTTTCAAACTGTACCTTTAATAAGAGGAAATGACCTCTCACCACCTCTTCTACCTCATAAGAGACAGGCACACAACCCCTAGAGAAAAGTACAGCCACCCCCCCACTGCTACTGGATTTGTGGCTAAAAAAAATGCAGCCATCCCACTCTTTTCTCCAATGGCTCTCAATGTCCACGGTGCTGTGAGTCTCCTGGACCATCAGCACGTCAAGTTTCTTTAAATTAAAAAGCTTGTATAAAGAGGCCCTTTTTACATCATCCCTGGCCCCATTAATATTGAGAGTGCCAATTCTAAGGTGGGGCATTAAAAAGGATAAAAATAGGGTACAGTAAAAAAACACACACATAGCATAAAAGGGAAGAAGCAAACTAAGAGTCAACATGACTGTTAGTAATTTGCAATTTCAGTTTAGCAACCAGTTTCTTTAAACGATAAATTTCCTGATCAGTGAAAGTCTCATTCCCATCATTCAGTTTCATAAATTTGCGAGCTGATGCCACGAATAACTCCAGATCTGGAAAGTAATTTTCCACTTTCACAGCTCTGCTCCCCTTAGTCACCTGGAGAAATTGCCTAATTTTAGTAAAACAATAGGAGCTTTTCTCCTCCTGCGTCTGCGTCTGCATCAGTTCAGACTCATCTCCACTTTCGTCAGAAGCGCTCTCATTCAGTAAATCTAAATTCCCAACCCTACTAGATTTAGCAGAGCTCTGCAAGTTTTCAGCACTTTTCCTTTTTTGTGCAGCTTTAAAAGGATCCTCTTCAACAAAACTACATTCCTGCATTTCTTCATGAAACGCAACGTTTGTCATGCAGTGTTTGCTCTGTGTGTCCGCTACAGCCTCAAACCGCTCCTCCCCCGCCTGCAAAGTCTGTTCATTCACGTTCCTTCGTTTAACTGCACTTTTACTTACACCCTCCACCTGTTTACCCCGGGCGACAGGCTCGTCACAATGATCAGAGCTGCCGCCAGACAGAAATTCCCCACCATCACTGTTTGGGGGGACAACTACCGCGCCCGCCGCGGCCACCCCAGCAGAGGCGGCCGCGGCCGCCCCAGCACAAGCGGACGCGGACGCGGACGCCCCCGCAGAAGTAGAAGCGGACGCGGCCGCAGTCGCGGCCGCGACCGCCCCAGCAGAAGCGGGCGCCGCAGCGGCATCCCCCACACCACATGTAGCGCTACCCTCCGGACCACCAGAAACAGCGGCGTCACCTTTCTTACCGCCAGTGCTCTCTGTGTTCGCCTTTTCAGGACATGACCTAATAAGATGGCCTTCTGCGCCACACGCAAAACACTTCATGGTTTCAGATGTTGCAAACACCAAGTAGCTAAAGCCGTCAATCCTGAAATTAAAAGACGCGTTCAGTTCAGCAGAGCTGTCTTTCAACACCATGAAACACTGCCTCCTATGACATACAACATGCTTCAGCAGGGGTGATTTACTACCCAGAGAGACCATTCTGATAGGGGACACAACCTGGCCAAAACGGGACAACTCTCTAATCAGCTGATCATTTTTAACGAAAGGAGGAGCGTTTGAGATGGTGATCCTCCTAGACGGATTCGCCAGCGGTAAAACGGGAGTAAAAGTGTCACCTAGGACCACTCCCTGTGCCACCACCTGATCAGCTTTTTCAGTCGAATCCAGAAAGATCACAATTGCGCTGTTCATCCTCGATGCTGATTTTATGCTGCCATGCCCAACCACCTGTCCTACAGCGAGGCTGGCCTCCTCCACAGAACAGGGAACTGTCGGGAGGATTCTCACACCATGACGCCGGGTTAAGCGCTCAAACTCCACACCACCATCAATCACCGGCATGATGCCGGCCGGGAAAAACCGGCAGCAGAAGCTACCGTTCCCCAACACACTCACTCCAACACTCACACCCCAACACACCCACACTCAACCCACTATATTAAACACACACACCTCAAACACACAAGATAGAGAAAAAGTTAGAAAATACAAAGTTTAAAGTACTCACTCGACACCACTCCACACCCCTGCTCCCACAAACGCCCACGCATGCGCACGAGAGAGAGAGAGAGAGAGAGAGAGAGAGAGAGAGAGAGAGAGAGAGAGAGAGAGAGACACACACAATGCAGAGCATTGTAGCTAGATGGAATAAATATATGAGTATATAAACACACAGTGTGGAGTATTGTAGCTAGATGGAATAAATATGTAAATATATAAACATACACAATGCGGAGCATTGTAGCTAGATGGAATAAATATGGAAATATATAAACACACACAGTGCGGAGCATTGTAGCTAGATGGAATAAATATATAAATATATAAACACACACAGTGTGGAACATTGTAGCTAGATGGAATGAAACAGCACAACCGTCTACTTAGTTATCCTACATGGTATGATTATGTACCCATACACATTCTCACCCTCCATAGCGACCGGTATTTTCCTAGTTGTATACCGGAGGGGACCATTGTGTAAGTCTATTGCGTCTTTTGCATTCAATACTATTAGGTTGTCACGTCTTTTTGCTATCTCTGCGAGCAGCCCTGCTTAGGTTGTACAGTCTGACAGCCGTAGGTAGGAAGAACCTGCGAAACCTCTCGGTTGTGCACCTAGGATGATGTAGTCTGTTGCTAAATGAGCTCCTCAGTGCATTCAGTATGTCCCGCATAGGGTGGAACTCGGACTCCAGCAGAGATGACAGTTTAGCCACCATCCTTCTCTCTCCCATCTCCTCCACTGGGTCAAGGCGCTGCCCCAGGACAGAGCTAGCTTTCTTGATCAGTTTGTTCAGTCTCTTCCTATCGGCTGCTGTAATGCCACTGCCCCAGCAGACCACTCCAAAAGTGATGGCTGATGCCACCACCGTGTCGTAGAATAACTTCAGCAGCGCCCCTTGTACACCAAAAGACCTGAGTCTCCTCAGTAGGAACAGCCTGCGCTGTCCCTTCTTGTAGAGTGCATCGGTATTGTGTGACCAGCCTAGTTTATTGTTCAGATGAACACCCAGGTACTTGTAGGATGTCACCATCTCGATGTCTGTTCCCTGTATATTTACTGGTGCTGTGAGGGGTTGTCCTTGCCTGCGGCAGTCCACCACCAGCTCCTTAGTTTTCCTCGCGTTGATCTGGAGGCAGTTCCGATGGCACCAGTCCACAAAGTCCTGGATAAGCCCTCTGTACTCAGTTTCATCTCCGTTGGAGATGAGGCCAACGATCGCAGAGTCGTCAGGGAACTTCTGTAGATGGCAGTGTGTTGTGTTGTGTGAGAAGTCCGCAGTATAAAGGGTGAACAGGAAGGGAGCCAAAACTGTTCCCTGGGGGGCCCCCGTGCTACCGATGATCGTGTCGGACACACAGTCCCGGGTTCTCACAAACTGAGGCCGGTTTGAGAGGTAGTCCAGGATCCATGATGACAGGTGCTGGTCCACCCCTGCGCACAGCAGCTTGTCCTTCAGGATCATCGGTTGGATGGTGTTGAAAGCACTGGAGAAGTCAAAGAACATGATCCTCACTGCATTCCCGGGCTTCTCCAGGTGGGACGGAGAAAGGTGAAGGAGGAAGATCACCGCATCCTCCACCCCACTGCCATGCTGGTAGGCGAACTGGAGTGGATCCATCGCTGGTCCCACCAGGGGGCGGAGATGAGCAAGGAGCAGTCTCTCCAGGGTCTTCATCATGTGGGACGTCAGGGCCACTGGTCTGTAGCTGTTTAGATCTTTGGGGTGGGAAGTCTGTGGAACAGGTACCACACAAGATGTTTTCCACAGCTGTGGTACCCTCCCCAGCTTCAGGCTCAGATTGAAGATGTACTCCACAATCCCACACAGCTGGTCTGCACAGGACTTGAGGAGCTTTGCGCTGATGCCGTCCGGTCCCGACCCCTTCCTCGCCTTGATCTTCCTCAGCTCCGTCCTCACCTGGGTCTTAGTGAGGGTCAGGTTGGGGGGCTGTGTGTTAGGAGTGGGGGGGGGTGTTGGTGGAGTGGGGAGTGGGCAGCAGGACTTGATGTCTTCAGAGGCAGCAGTGGTTGTTGTGCAGTCAGGGGGGAGGGCGGTTGGTCAAACCTATTGAAAAACAGATTCAGATTGTTCGCCCACTCCCTGTCCCCCGTGGCCTGGGGGTAGGTATTCTGGAGCCCAGAGATGGTTTTACGGTTTGTCCAGACCCCGCCGATGTTGCTCTGTTGCAGCTTGTCCTCCATCTTCTTCCTGAAGCTGTCCTTGCCTTCTCTGATCCTCCTCCTCAGCTCCCTCTGTACGGACTTCAGCATCTCCCTGTTCCCCGACCTGAAGATCCTCTTCTTCTCTCTCAGAAGTGTTTTTATCTCAGGGTTGATCCAGGGTTTGTTGTTTGAACAACACCGTATGGTCTTGGTGGGAACGGTGTTGTCCACACAGAAGTTGATGTAGTCCGTGATGGTGTGAGTGAGGCCATCGATGTCCTCACCATGTGGATCGCAGAGCTGCTCCCAGGCGGTGGTTTCAAAACAGCCCTTTAGAGCATCCATTGCCTCCTCAGACCATAACTTCACTGTGCGCATGACCGGAGGTTGTCTGTGCACTAGGGGTTTGTACACCGGCCGGAGATGAACCAAGTTGTGATCCGAGCTCCCGAATGGGGGGAGTTGTGATGAGGTGTACGCCTCCTTAGTGTTTGCGTAGAATAAGTCCAGTGTTTTATTGTCTCTAGTGTGGTATGTGACATACTGGGTAAACGTGGGTAGAATGGGAGACAGTGAAACATGGTTGAAATCGCCTGAGATGAGGAGAAGAGCATCTGGGTGTTCTGTCTGCAGCCTGCCAGTTACTGAGTGGATGATGTCACGTGCTGTCCCAGCATTCGCCGTCGGATTTGCACAAATAACAATGCAGATCACGTGTGAGTATTCCCTCGGGAGATATGTAGGCCGCATGCTAACAGCTAGCAACTCAATGTCTTTGCTGCAGTGTTGTTGTTTAACAGTGATATGTCCCGGTCTGCACCAGTTGTTGTTAACATACATTATCACTCCACCGCCCCTTGCTTTGCCACTGTCTGGTGTACGGTCTGCCCGTATCGCGTGGAAACCCTCCAGTTCAATGTTAGCATCTGCTGCTAGTCCTGTTAGCCAAGTCTCTGTAAATAGGAACAGGCTACACTCCCGGTATATGCTATCGTAGCGGGAGATAGCCGCTAGCTCATCTACCTTTCCCAGTATCGATCGTACATTCCCCATAACAACGGCTGGGAGGGTGGGTCTGTACCTTATATTTTTTGCCCACCGTCTTACTCCAGAACAACACCCACGTTGTTTTCGCCTCAGTTCTCCTGGTATGTCGAGTTTTTCCGTTAGCACCGAGTGGCGGTTGAGTGCTAGCAGCTCTTCCTTGCTGTACCGTCTCCTGCTATAAACAGTGGCTCCGTCCACCGGCTCGGGAGACATTTGGGGCGATCTGTGTGTCTGTGATATATATGGAGTGTAAGGTGTCGCCGGATCAGAAAGTTGTCAACATGACGGGGACTCAATGGGAGAGATCGAATATTAATGACCAGCAGAATATTACACTGAGCATAAAGAAAGAAGTGAAAGGGGAGGTCCCCTGGCTGTCTAACCCAGGATTTAAACTGACTCCGGATGCAGTCCGTTGCAGAAGCAGTACGGATGGCCCCTTGCGTTCATCAACTTACCATGGCTCAACTCCGAATGTCTACAACTAATGAAGACCAGAGATCAACTTCTTAAAATAGCTCTAAAATCAGGTTTAACAACAGACAGACAAAAATTTACGTCTGCTAGAAATAAGGTAACACAAATTCTGAGGAAGGCTAAGGCAAACTTTTTTATAACCATTACTGAAAATGCAAAAGGAAATGGCAAAAACATTTGGAATAATCTTAACAAATTGACAAATAAAAAGAGCAAAAGAGATGACGGAGACATGGAATTTAATATAAATAACAAATTGTTACAGAATCCCACAGTTATTGCTACAGAGTTTAACAACTTTTTCATAAACTCTGTGCTAGAAACATCCAATTTATTTAATCCACCTGATCATAATTCTAGTCCTATTAACCCCTCACAACCAGTTTTTAATATATTAGAAATAACTGAAAATGAAGTCGCAGATATCATCAGCTCATTGAATAGCTCTAAAGCAATGGATGAACATGGTCTTAACACCAATTTTTTAAAAGAACATAAAGAATCTCTCATTTGTCCAATTACGCTTTAATCTGCCAGTCAAACATGCTGTCATCCCAACTGCTTGGAAGGTAGGAGTGGTTAGACCAATTTTCAAAACAGGGATTAAAACTGATATAAACAATGACAGACCAATCGGCATCTTGCCTGTTATTTCCAAAATAATTGAAAAATGGGTGGTTACACTATTATGTGAACATCTGAATTATGAGAACATCCTCCTGCATCACGCACAGTTTGGGTTCTGTGCCCACCATTCAACAGAGTCTGCAATAAGCTTGTTTTTAGAGAAAACTAAATCTTTTTTAGATAAGTACAATTGTGTAGGTGCTGTGATCTGAGATCTAAAGAAGGCATTTGACACAGCTGACCACACCATCCTTTTCACCAAACTTGTTCAGTTTAATTTTTCAGAACACACTATCAAATGGATGAAATCCTATTTAACCAACAGACAGCAATGTGTAATGGTCAACAGTGTCAAATCGTCATATTTGATATGTCAAATGGGTGTCCCACAAGGCTCCATACTTGGACTAATATTATTTTCCTTATTAATAAATGGTTTACCAAATGCATGCAGAAATATTCATATACAAATATATGCAGATGACACGGTAATATTCACAGCTAGGGCTGTCGCATTAACGGCATTTACAGTGGGGCAAAAAAGTATTTAGTCAGCCACCAATTGTGCAGGTTCTCCCAGTTAAAAGGAGAGAGGTCTCCAATTTTCATCATAGGTATACCTCAACTATGAGAGTTAGTTAGTTAGTTAATTCCCTTCACGCCATGAAGGCGCATGGGGTGGCGTCCATCTCCGTTTCTCTGACCCTAGGCCACACAGCTACTGTAAGTAGTGAAAGCTACAGTGGGGGGTCAGTCCTCTGGTAGCTCTGTGCATAACTTTACTTTCCCCTTTCCATTATGCGGAGCACCACGCTAGAAGGCAGAAAGTACCATTTTTATATGGTCTTTGGTATGACCCGGCCGGGATTTGAACCCCTGCCTCCCGGGTGTGTGTCGGATGCTCTACCAACTATGAGAGACAAAATGAGAAAAAAAAAAAAAAAATCCAGAAAATCACATTGTCTGATTTTTAAAGAATTTATTTGCAAATTATGGTGGAAAATAAGTATTTGGTCACCTACAAACAAGCAAGATTTCTGGCTCTCACAGACCTGTAACTTCTTCTTTAAGAGGCTCCTCTGTCCTCCACTCGTTAGTGTGGCATGTGACATACTGGGTGAATGTGGGAAAAATGGGGGACAGTGAGATATTGTTAAAATCACCGGAGATGAGGAGGAGAGCATCTGGGTGTTGTGTCAGCAGCATGCCAGTTACTGAGTGGATGGAGTCACACGCTGCCCCAGCATTTGCCGTCAGAATTGCATAAATAACAATGCAGATCACATGTGAGTATTCCCTCGGGAGATAGACAGGCCACATGCTAACAGCTAGCAACTCAATGTCTTTGCTGCAGTGTTGCTCTTTAACCGTGATATGTCCCGGTTTGCACCAGCTGTTATTGACATGCATTATCGCTCCTCCACCCCTTGCCTTCCCACTGTCTGGTGTCCGGTCTGCCTGTATTGTGTGGAAACCCTCCAGTTCGATGTTAGCATCTGTTGCTAGTTCTGTTAGCCACGTCTCAGTAAACAACATCATGCTAATCTCTCTGAAGACGCTCTGGTAGCGGGTCATAGCCGCTAGCTCATCTGTCTTACTGAGTAATGATCGAACGTTCCCCATAATAACAGATGGGAGGACAGGTGTGTACCTTTTATTCCTCGCCTGCCGTCTTACTCCAGCTTGACATCCACGCCGTTTCCATCTTATTTCTCCCGGTATGTCGAGTTTTTGCGTTAGCATCGTGGGCCGGTTAAGTGCTAACAGCTGGTCCCTGTTGTACTGTCTCCTGCTATAAACAGTGGCTCCGTCCACCGGCTCGGGAGACATTTGGAGTGATATGTGTGTCCATGATGGATAAGGTGTCACTGGATCAGAAAATTTAGCGAGAGAAGCCAGATAGTAAATAAGAAATAGGAAGAAAAACTCAGAATTGAGCTGCTGTTGCAAAAAGGCAGCCGACTCGTGTGGCACCAGAAGTTTATGTTTTACTTAATATGTACTGTGCTAAAATAAGAAATTAAAACTGTAAACTTCACCAGCAGTCAAGACCATTGCAATCACATATTACAGGGATCCATACAGACAGTGTTTACTTTTTCTTGTGTGTGTGGCTAAATCTCATTGTTCACTTATGTGCCCCTATTGATTATTAAATAAATTGTTAAATGTTAAGTGCATTTTCATTGCCAACAGCATGTTTGCACCCGGTACAGTACCTGGTGCTGCTGACACCAGCACCATATGCTCTCCAGACAGACTCCAGCAGGCAGTTAGTGGTGGAAGTGTTTGGACGAATTGCTAAATACAGCCATGACAGTGAGTGATGAAACTGCACAAATCGTGTTATTTCCTTCTGAGTGGAGTGTTTATGATCCTGACAATTGAGCTCCAAGAGTAAAACAACTACTGCATAGTGGGTTGTTTGTTTGAACGTGATTTTTCGGACAGCGGCAAAAATCACAGTGACAAGAGCCACACAGGTCCTGTACGGAACCTGTCCTGTTTAAACAAGCTGAATGTCACTGCAGTCTCCAACCAGTCCTCACACCCTGTAGTTGAAATACTGGAGTTACCGCCACTGCTTTATGAAAATGATCAAGTTTTTTTTTTTTTTTTTTTTTTTAACAGGATCAGCTGTTCATGCCTGTAGGAAGAGGGGAGCTCCGCACAATTGTCACACATGCACAAGTTGAGAGCAGAGCTGCAGAGAGTTTCTTACAGCTTCCATTATTTGCCACATAAGTTATGAACCCTGTTTAAATTAAGAAACCACAAGGTCCTAAAAAACATTTGCAATAATACCGCATATTGCGGTGTTGCGCTATCCACTGTCACTGCAGGGGAAATTCCTCCGCCATGACAGCCCTATTCACACGTGCAAAAAACATACAGTCTGTATTCTTATAACAGCGATGACTCAAATCCATGACTCGGGCTTAATAACTCATGTCTCCTACTAAACACTAAAAAAAACCTGTTTGCATGATGTTTACCAAATAACAATCAAATATTACAAACTCAAACATTTT
This sequence comes from Pholidichthys leucotaenia, assembly GCA_020510985.1. Taxonomy (NCBI): domain Eukaryota; kingdom Metazoa; phylum Chordata; class Actinopteri; order Cichliformes; family Pholidichthyidae; genus Pholidichthys; species Pholidichthys leucotaenia. The sequence goes on from CM035844.1 coordinate 33,073,829, forward strand.
CTTAAAAGTACTAGTTAAGGAATTTAAGTACCTTGGCATCATTTCAGATTCCTCATCAACTTTTAAAAACACATCAAAAATATCTCAAATATAATCAAATTCAATCTGAGAAACTGTAAACAAATTAGACCATTGCTGACAGTTATTGCGGCCAAAATGTCACTGCATACAATCATCTTCTCACACATCGATTACTGTTTTACCAACTGGTCTCTCACTGGTATAACCATTCTTCTTCTTCTTCTTTTAGATTTGATTGACGGTTGGCAACCAGCTTACAGGTGCATTGCCGCAAATTAAACCCATTGAATCTTTATACAAAAAAGCCATAAAATCTTTGATAAGAAAGATCCCACAAATCATTGTTGTCACATTTACAAGAAATACAATTTTCTGTCTTTTGAAAATTAAAAAACTCTCAAATTTGCCTGCTGAATTTATAAAATATTAAAAGGCTATGCACCACCCTCCCTGGGAGAATACGTTAAACTGAGGACTGCCACCGGCACAACCACCAGAGCAATCACTAGAGACTGTGAGGTCCCCCACAGATACACCACATTTGCTAAATCTGTGCTATCAGTGAGGGGCACCAAGATCTGGAATAATATGCCACCTGCAATCAGAGAACATATCACACTAAACACTTTTACGACTCATTGTAAAAATTGACTGTAAAACAACTTAAACTGCACCCATAATGAAAACACCAAGGTGCTGATGCCTTGGTGCCAGAGCCTTGGCGAAGGTATGCATTCTCGGATCATCACCAAAAATGTTATGGGTTCCTCTCTGCCCAAGGACCACCTCTGGTAAAAATTTCATCCAAATCCATCCAGTAGTTTTGGAGTACACGCATGCACAGTGAAAATAATCTACAGTTCACATGCCTGTACTGTTGCTGGCAGCCAAGAGCCAACAAACTGATTTGAACAGCTGCAGTTCAAACAAAAGAAGAGCATGGTGGCAGATGTTTTAAATGGCAGAAGTGATGGAGGTACATGAATACAATGACAAGATAAACAGGAGCTTTTGCTGTTTAGTTGCAGAGGAAAAAAACAGACATTTGTTCACCCAGTATTGGCGGATTGCTCAATACTTCCCTGTGGCGGGAGTTTCCAGGCACCTGCGCACTTCACCGTGTCCATTTGCGGGTGAGCAATATTGGGACTTGGAGTTTTTAACAAGTTTTTAATGAGTTTTACCTCATTCTTCCTCATTCAAAACTAAACAGCAAAACCAGTGTGAAATCAATCGAGGTGATGAATAAATGGTGTAGTTGCTGAATATGTGTTTTTGTGTTTTGCGGTGGCATAGATGAGAAGAGAGTTTGAAATACAAGGTCATGCGATAATTATACAAAATAACACGACATCTCGAAAAAGACCTGAGTGTGACTGAGATGAACCAATCGCAATCACGTGATAACATCAAGGAAGTGTGATGTACCAGCTCCCCACCTGGATATTTGGGCTCTAAATAAAACTTAAAAGTAGCCCATTAATTTTAATTCTGTGAAGCGTTTGTATGTTAAGTCAAGTTTTACCTTCTCTGACACAGCAGTGGAGGACTAGACCTCAGAAAGTAACGGACAATCCTTAAATCATTTTTAATGAATAAATGGCTATTAAATACTGTGATATACTGCAGGATTTCTTTGTGGACTGGACCTGGCATCCGTCAAAAATAGACTTGTTGCGTTTCATTAGTGAACCAAATCTGACAAGCTGGATTTGTTCCACAGTGGTCTGGACCATTTGGGCATTAGAAAATTGACAAGAATGGGAACTATTTGCTGCGGAGGCCAGATCACAGCGATAAGGTACTGCATCCGGAGTCAGTGTAAATCCAGGGTCAACCTATTAGCAGCATAACTACGGAAAGATTCAGGGTCACATGATCCAGCCCTAACTATATATTTTGTCAAAAGGGAAAGTTTTAACCCTATTCTTAAAAACAGAGATCAAGTTGGTCTCCCAAATCCAGAATGGCAGCTCGTTTGAAAGGAGAGGAGCCTGATAACTGAAAGCTCTGCCTCCCACTGTACTTTTAGAGATTCTAGGTATTACAAGTAATCTTGCATTTTACGAGCGTAGTTTTCTGTTTGGATAATAAGGTACTATCAGATCTTTTAAATAACAAGGGGCCTGATCATTTAGAGCTTTGTAAGTGAGCAGAAGGATTTTAAACTTACTGTAATTCTAAATTCTATGGAAAGCCAGTGAAGGGAGGTCAAAAAAGAAGAGATGTGATCTCTCTTTCTAGGGCCTGTTACAACTCTAGTTGCAGCATAATGGATTAACTAAAGACTTTTTAGAGACATTTTATGACAGCATGATAATAAATAATTACAATAATCTAATCTAGAACTAAAACAAAAGTATGGATTAGTTTCTCATCATCACTCTGAGACAAGATGTTCCTAATCTTGGCAATATTACACAAATGATAACAAGCAGTCTTAGAAACAAGTGTATTATGTGAATTAAAGGACAAATCTTAATCAATAATAACTCAAAGGTTGCGCACAAAACTGTTATGAGATAGAGTAACCCCGTTCAAACTAAGATTTGGGAAAGTATTTCTAAGGTTTTTGGGGGTAACTAGAAAGACTTTAGTCTTATCTGAATTTAATAGTAAGAAATTACAAGTCATCCACCCTCTGATTTCCTTAAGACATGCCTCTGATTTGGTTAATTGATTAATGTCATGCACGGTGGCGCAGTGGTTAGCACTGTGGCAGCACAGTTTTACCCTTGGCCGGGGGATCTCGGGGACCGTGAGATTGTGGGTTCGATCCCTGCCCCCAGCCAACAGTGATCTGTGTGGAGTTTGCATGTTCTCCCCGTGTTTGCGTGGGTTTACTCCGGGATTTCTCCGGTTTCCTCCCACATGCCAAAAACATGCAGGTTAGGGAGTTAAGGGGCGCTTGCGCACGCAGCGACCGGCAGCTGGTGGCTTGTCACCAGACTGCAAAACAAATCTACCTACGGGTACAAAATAAGTAATAAAAAAAAAATGTCATCTGGCTTCATTGACAAATATAATTGTGTCATCTACATAACCATGAAAACCTATGCAATACTTTCGAATAATATTACCTAACAGAAGCATCAAATAAATGTAATTTAAACCACTGCAAAGAAGTTCCATTAAATCCATCAAGGTGTTCTAATCTATCAACTAAAATATTATGATCGATCGTATCAAAAGCTGCACTAAGGTCTAAAAGGACAAGTACAGAAACAAGTCCATTATCAGATGCCATAAGGAGGTTGTTAGTGACCTTCGCTAAAGCTGTTTCAGTACTATGATGATTTCTGAACCCTGACTGAAACTCTTCAAATAAACCATTTCCCTGTAAGTGGTCGAATAATTGTGTAGCAAAAACTCCTAAGATTTTTAAATAAAAGGCAGATTAGAAATTGGTCTATAGTTAGCCTAAGCTCCTGGATCCAGCCTTGGCTTTTTAAGTAATGGCAATTTTAAAAGCCTGTGGTATGTGTTAATGATTAATTAATTATTTGAAGAATAGAATTACTAATCAATGGAAAGACTTCTTTAAATAACCTGGTGTGGAGGAATGACGGGACGAGACACAAGAGCTGCCAGTTCAGAACTTTACTCAGCTCCAGCAATAACAGGAATGACATTTGGTGCCAAGGCACATACATATATATTCCCCCATCTCTCCTCCCTTCTCCCCAAGTCACTGGGTATGAGTGGAGTCTCCTTGTGGTTCACCACACAGCCACCCCAAACACCCAGAAGGGGCCTTATCAGTCCAGCACCCTGGGCTTGAGCAATCGCCCATAACGGCTGTATCGTGGAGCAGCCAGGCCAACCGAGGAGTCTCCAGGTTGAGGTGGGGAGGAAAACAACTCAGTCTCTGGTCTTGGCAAAAAGTCCTCTGTAGGGGAAGGACCAACCTGTGAACCCACAGCAAGCGGGTGTCCACACCAGGGAGTCTGAGCCAGAACCACCTGCTCATCTGAAAACACATGAGCAGGCTGGAGCCTGTCTATACAGATGGTTTCCCTGTGCCCCCCAAAATCCAACACAAAATGTTTTGCACCCATTTCCAAAACCTGAAAGGGTCATCGTAAAGTGGGTGCAGTGAAGTCTTGTGGGCATAGTGTCTAACAAAAGCAAATTTGGCATGCTCCAACCACTTTGGAACAAAAGCATGGGAGAAACATTGGTGCACCGGCCCTGGAATGCTAACTGACTTGACCTTAGGAAAAAACTGCACAGACGAGTCAGTGCTGGGCACAAGACTTTCTATCAAAAATTCACCCAGGACCCACAACAGCTGACCAAAAACAAGTTCAGTCAAGGAAGTGGCAAGATCCTCCTTGGGCGCGGAGCTTAACCCAAGTAGGACCCAAGGGAGGCGGTCAACCCAATTTGCATCGGTCAACGAGGCTCTAAATGTGGCTTTAAGTGACCTGTGGAACCTTTCACACAACCCATTAGCCTGTGGATTGTACGCGGAGGTACGGTGAACTTTGACTCCCAGGCTCTCAGCCATGGTGGACCAAAATTCCGAAAACAACTGGGGACCTCTATCGGAGGTGATGTCCGACAGGGAACCAAAATGCGTGACCCAAGACAACAAAAATACGTGGGCTATGTCGGCAGAAGTGGTGGAAGGCAACAAGATCACCTCTGGCTAACGTGTGGTGCGGTCTACTATCATCAAAAGGAGTATGAAACCTTGCATCAGTGGAAGGGGGCCTTCTAAGTCCACATGGATGTGGTCGAATCTCCTGCTCAGGATGCAGAAAAGTTCAAGGGGGCTCTGATGTGCCTCTGAACCTTAGCCCATTGGTACGCAATGTAAGCTGCAACCCATTCCTTCACATCCTTGCGTAAGCGTGGCCAAACGAATTTGGACCCCACCAGCTTAATCAAAGCACGGATGTCAGGATGCGAGAGAGAGTGAATGGACTCAAAAATGCAGCGGCACCAAGAGATTGGAACATCCGGGAGGGGACGGCCGGTGGAGATGTTGCAAAGCAGGGGGAACAACCCTTCTGTACCACCTTGCTCTCTAGTCTAAGGCCCGTACCCGTGGAATGGAGTACGAGAATGTTTGCGTCTCCCGGGTTGGTCGGCGGCCAAGGCAGAAAAATCAATGCCCAAGTAGACTGGCGAGACCAGCACGCATGACAAACAGTCGGCCACAACGTTGAGCTTGCCGGCCACATGTTGAATGTTGGTAGTGAACTCCGATATTGCAGCTAGATGACGTTGTTGACGTGCTGACCATGGTTCCAAGATTTTGGACATTGTGTAGGTCAGAGGTTTGTGGTTGACAAACGTAGTAAATGTGTGACTCTCAAGCCAAAACTGGAAGTGGCGCGTGGCCAGGTAGAGAGCCAATAACTCTCTGTTAAAAGTGCTTTACTTACGCTCGTTGTCATGCAGTGTGCGGCTGAAAAAGACAAGAGGTTGCCATGATCCAGAGCCATATTGTTCCACCACTGCTCCCAACGCAATGTCAGACACATCTGTAGTTAGCACAATCTGCATTAACGGGGATGGATGGGCCAGCAAAGCTGCATTGGTGAGCGCAGCTTTGGCGAGTGCAGCTTTGGCAAGTGCGGCTTTGGCACCCAAAAAAGCCTGGACCCAGTCGGGGGTCCAGTCGATGCCACCTGTAGGTTTCTTTTTCTTGAGCGCGTCATAAAGTGGTTGCAGCAGCTAAGCTGCCCAAGGAAGGAAACGATTGTAAAAATTAACCATCCCCAAAAACTTCTTTAGCGCCCTCATGGTCTGCGGACTTGGGAAATCTGACACCGCCCATAATTTATCCAGCAGCGGAACCATGCCCTTAGATGAGATGTGATTGCCCAAGAAATCAATTTCTGGCAATCCGAACTGACATTTTGCTGGGTTAACTATCAATCTGTGTGCCTCCAGCCGTCAGAAAAATTGCTTCAAATGAGAGAAGTGTTCCTCGTCCAACACGCTAGCCACCAGAACATCATCCAGGTAGACGAACATGAATGGCAAATCATGGAGCACTGCGTCCATCATCCTCTGAAAAGTCTAAGCCGCACCCTTAAGCTCAAACGGCATGCAAAGAAACTCAAAAAGGCCGAACAGTGTTATTACTACCATTTTTAAGACGTCTTCTGCATGCACCGGTACCTGGTGGTAGCCACGGACCAGATCCACCTTTGAAAAAATGTACATTCAGGTCAGGTGCACCGAAAAATCCTGTATGCGAGGGATGGGATAACGGTCGTGTTCCGTGATGTTGTTCAGACAACCAAAATCACCGCATGGCCGCCATGAACCATTGGACTTTGGTACCATGTGCAGTGGGGAAGCCCAAGGGCTACTGGAGCACCTAACAATCCCTAAACGTTTCAAGTTAGCAAACTCTTCCCGTGCAATGGCTAGCTTAGCTGCGTTGAGGTGGCGCAAGCGTGCGAAAACCAGAGGGCCCTTTGTGGTGATAAAATGCTCATCCCCATGATGTTTGTTCACAGCAGTGGAAAAGTTAGGCACTGTGAGCGAGGGAAAATCAGAAAGCAAGCGCTGGTACATGTCTCCTGCGGCTAAAAAACTAGCATTTGTTAGTGGCCCAGCTCCCCAATTTATACAAGGCAATGAAGAAAAAGAAACGTCATCAACCAAATGTCTATTAGCAACGTCTACAAGATGACCATAAGCACACAGAAAGTCAGCACCTATGACAGGAACTGAGCAGGCAGCTACCACAAAGTCCCACTTGTAGTTGTGTCTGTGAAAACAAACAGTCACAGACCTTTCTCCATATGTCTTGATAGGTAAGCCATTAGCAGCAGTTAACGACGGGCCACAGCCAGTCCATCAGAACCAGATGGCAAAATAAGATTCTTCTGGGAACCAGAGTCGACCAAAAACTGTCTCCCGGAACGTGTGTCCTCGAGGAAAAGCAGCTTCTCCTTGTTACTAGCGGCTGTAGCTGTTACTGACTGCCGGCTGGTCCATTTCCCTGCATCTTAAAATGGCATGGCAGGAGGCAATGTTGCGCGTCGGCGCCAAAACACTGATGGTAGAAGCACACAGTCCTGGCCCGGCATCTCCAAGTGTCTACCCCAGCTACAACCATCATCTCAATAGCCTCCGTGGATGCTGCCAAAGGTCCCGGTGTTACTATCTGGACACCGAAACTCCTATTTGCCAGGATAATGCGGTCCGCTTCTTCCGCCAGCGCACGGTAGTCTCTGGCAGCCAGCAGCGGTGAGTTGGCCAAAATTGTCTGTGCCGAAACCAACAGTTTCCTGAGGAAGAGATGGGTGAAGAGAAAAGATCCATCATCTGTGCCCAGCAAAGCTAGCATACTTTCCATTAACTCCACAGCCGAGCCGTCGCCTAACTTAGAGTGAGAGAGGAGCTTCTCTGCTCTCTCCCTGTTGGAGAGGGTGTAACACCATAACAGCAGCTGCTTGAGAGTAGTGTATTTCCCTCAGGGTGGGGGGTTTCAGAGCAGGATCATGATGCGCCGAGTGGAGGGCAGGTTGAGCGAAGCCACCATGTAATGGGATCTCGTGTCATCCACAGAAATCCCATGGAGGGCAAACTGAGCCTCAACGTGGATGAACCAGGCAGTGGGATCATGGAGCCAGAAGTCCGGGAGCTTGACTGCCACAATGAATGAGGCTGCGGTCTCGGAGGGAAACCCTAGCGGTGGCGCAGGTGTAGTGTGACTGACTACTGATCGGAGGGTCATGAGTTTGATTCCCGCTCTGTCTGCTGTCTGCTTGTCGAAGTGTCCTTGAGCAAGACACTGAACCCCCAGTTGCCCCTGGTGGCCTGGTTAGTGCCTGTGTGTATGGCAGCTCTGCCACCATCAGTGTGTGAATGTGTGTGTGAATGGGTGGATTACAGGATCTGTAAAGTGCTTTGGTCATCCTAGATGAGAAGAAAAAGCGCTATATAAGTGAACGCCATTTACCATTTATTTTACCATTTAGCGTGGGTGTTCCTGAAGAGGAACTCGCTTCATCTTCCTTTTTGAACATTATCAACGTCATAGGTCACCGATGTGGTGGAATGAAGGAATGAGATACGAGAGCTGGCAGTTCAGAACTTTACTCAACTCCAGCAATAACAGGAATGACATTTAATGCAAAGGCGCATACATATATATTCCCCCATCTCTCCTCCCTTCTCCCCAAGTCACTGGGTATGAGCGGAGTCTCCTAGTGGTCTGCCACACTGGTATATATAAGAAGTGACATATTGTATGTGCATATGTACTTACAATAGCATTATTGATTCTGTATTGTAGCGTTAACCACTGGGTTCCAATTTATAAAATTATTCTTTGCTGAGGAGAAATTGTTTCACCCAAAAGTCTGGTCATAAACTGCTCTTCTTCACCCAAGACTGGAGCTGTGAAACCCTATGCCATCGGCCATAATGTGGATAAATTAATCCCAGCTCAAGACCTGGAGTCATTTCCCCTCAAATCCATTTGCCAAAGGAATGCAAAAATGACAGGTTTATGGCTTGATGTTCCACAGACTCGACCACTAAGGTTCCTCATTGAAACTCAAAAGTCCAACTTTGCCCTCCAATGGATAACAAGGGAATATTTCTCTCTGAAGTTAAACTGTTAAATGTAAACAATGAAATAACTTATTCTTTTCCACACACATTGACAATATGGCGGGACCCTGTGATGGACAATTATGGTTTGAAGTGCTTTTATAGATATGATTTGATATGTGTTTCTTTATTTTCAGGAAGAATTAATTTTGCATTCCTACTATAAAGAAATTATCACATTTATAATGTAGACACATTGTTTGTTTGTTTATTATTAAGTACAATATCTTAGTCACTAAAATTTTAAAGAATTTATGCTTTAATAGGCAGCATATACTATATATATATATATATATATATATATATATATATATATATATATATATACAGTATATATACAGTATATATATATACAGTATATATATATATATATATATATATATATATACAGTATATATACAGTATATATATATACAGTATATATATATATATATATATATATATATATATATATATATATATATATATATATATATATATATATATATATATATATATATGTTTTTAGGATGATTGCACTTCTCATATCAAATCCTCTCCCCTTTTCTGTGGGAAGCACACATTTCAAAACTATGAACTGACCAGTCAGCTTCCAAGTCTCCATATCTCTCCCTTTTTAGTCAGTTTTATGACCTCTGCTGAACAAAGAAACTCAATGCAATTGGTCAAAAGTTTACAGTAATGGGCAGATCCAATCCTGATCTTTGAATGTAATTGGTCAAGCTCAGTTGTCATAAAATTTATTGAGCCATCCTGCCACACTTTGGAAAAACCTTTCCTCAGTTACAGTTATGAGTTGAGAGATGGGAGTTGACTCTTGAAGAGGCAGTTTTCTGCTCTTCCCTTTTTTCTAAGCAGGCACAGTGCCATGATCTGTGTAAAATTTTTCTTTAAAATTCACTTTTTCCTATTGTACTCCTTTTTCTTAAATTACCATGCTAAGAAGATTTTGTTTGATTTTTTTTTTTTTTTTTGCCAAGCTTAAGTCAACTTTGTTCTGACCACAACAAATCGGAAGAAACAGATTTGTGGTTTGTTTGTTTTTTATTTAACAAGTTTGATTTTCTGATCGGACTTTGAACGATAAACATATATTATCTGGAATTTGACAACCTGGGCAAATTCCTTTTTCTGTGCAATAAAAAGACGTTGGTCAGCGGAATGAGCATCGAGCTTCCACGTTTGTGATCCCATGAGTAGGCCCGAGCCGTGGGGCAGAACCTGCCTGCCAGTTTCTCCCAGTAGAATCCATGCCCTTCCATCCAGATCAAGATTAGTTCCCAAGGCCTGCTACCACCACGGGGCACAATCTGACTCTGCTGTGCTGAAGGTCTGTTGTCCAAATTAAACTTAATTCTTCAGAATATTCCTGGTATAAGTTCTGTAAAGCTAATATCTTCAAAATCGTTTCAGAACTTCAAATGCATTTGTCTTTTCATTAATCTCTGTTCCTTTTCAGAGTAACACAAATTTTCCTTTTTATGAAATAGTTTAATCACCATTTTCCTCATAAAATTACATCAGTTTTTCTTAACAAACGCTATTTTATGGTTCCTCATTCTCCATTACAGTGCCAATTTAAGCTATGGTTTTCCTTGGTTCCACAAATGTTTGATTATACACTTTATGCTCAGTAACCCATTACCAGCTTAATGTGCTCATGATACATGTTGAATTCACGGTCTTAAAGTCATCTGAATGTGTTCATCTATCCTGAAATTTCTTATTAAACTATTAAAAAGACATCAGAGTTATTGTTTGATTTCATGTCAATCTTCTTGATTAAAAGCAGACAAGAACTCACAGGTTTGTTTTTTTTTTTGTTTTTTTTTAGACTGATTCATTATTGGTACAAATACAGAATTATTAATAAAATTGTCCATTCTTTTGGACTGGTGCCTCATGAGCTTATGTGTGTTGGTAATGAAAAGAAATCTTAATTGCTACTAACATGCATACTTACATTAATACTTGTACCAACAATAAACTACCATATAAAACCCTACAGAATAATGTATAATTGTTTACTGGCATAAAAGGATTTGGGCATTATTATATTTACATTGTTCATTATTTATTCTGGTATGAGTCAATATGCTCCAAAAACAGAGAGTCTTGCTATCTGTGAAAATGAAAGAAGATTGATATTTAACTGACTTCACTTATTCTTGTCTTTGTATTGATTGTTTAGCTTGTTAACCCATTTTCAACATGAATTAATATATGTCATAAATATCTAAGTTAAAGCAGCCAGATCGTTGAAGGACACAAAATGTATGTCAATTGCATACACAACAAGATATCAACAGTAGCGGAGCTTATTTTTTTTGTTCAGATGATTCAGTAATGACTGCATGTGCTTGTAAATTCACATTCATTGTAGATTCTTACTGAGGTTTACAATCACATTTTAGGAGCCGCTTTCCCTTAGGGGACAAAACACAAGAGTCCATGATCATTAAATTTGAGTACAAAGACTCTGTTCAAGGTTAGGCTAAGGATCGGTGTTGTTAAAGTTATGGTCTTTGAAGTAAGTGTGTGTACGTGTGTGTGTCCTAACAAAGAAGAAACAGTATATCATTTTCTCTCATAAAAATCAGGAATCTGAAGTGGCAGACAGACCTTAACCTTAATTATATCATCATTAAAGGAACGCTTAAACCAGTTCTTTGATATATAGTTTAAATATAAATATCAGTAATAGTATAGAATCTGCCAAAAGCCCATGCTTATTGTAATAGATGTACAGTAAATTATTCTTGGCTAAAATGTGGAAAGAAATTAGTATCAAGAAATTTTCAGTGGTTTGAATGCAGAAAATTCTTTGAGGATGCTTTAGTGCAGATGTTCTTGGTCAGGGGTTCTCAAACTTTTCAGCCCGCAACCCCCAAAATAACGGGATAGAGACTGGCGACCCCCACTGTCCCTGGAGGTGACTGAAACATAAGAAAACGTGTGCACAGGACTCAGGTACTAATAAGCGTAAACAAACATGGGTATAACAACAACACAAAAGAATAGAACAGTCTGACAACCATGATATGATTTTACATATAACAATTTACTGAACGATTAAAGCAGAGTACATCAAAGTAATTTCCATGTAACTTATGAGTGAACATTGTTGCTGTCGTGCAAACTTAATTTTGACACAATGCTTTCATTTCCATGTTAGCAGAACAATCAATCAAAGTAATAGCCATAAATTGTAGCACTGCGTTAACATGTGAACATCGTTATGGTGCAAATTTACATTTTGGCAGTCACTATGTTTCATACCGGCTCAGGAGTTCCTGGCAGCGGAAGGCGAATTACAGAGCTGCGTGGAGGAATCTGATCAGACCTAAATGAACAGTCATTGTCGCCTCCGACAGACTGCTATGATGATGATGATGATGATGTTTCAGAGTTAATCTCACCTAATGAGATGGGTGGGCAATATGTGTGGATCACAGCAAGCCAACTCTGGGTTTAATTTTGGAGACGGCCACTTGGAGATCATCCTCCATGTTTTGACACAATCTGTATTTATTTTTAATATATGTCAGTGCCGAGAAAGTCTTTTTGCACAGGTATGTAGAGCCAAACGACATCAGTACGTCCATGGCAGCCCTGGATAGCTATGGATATTCTCGCTCAACTGAAATCCAGAACTCAGCAAGCATCTTTGAATGAAAAGCTGTCTTTAAGGTGCGGTCACTTGACAGTTCATTCAGTGCATCGTCCATGTCGGATGGCAGATGACTTGCAGCTGTTGCAGTGAAAGGTGATCTTATCCAGTCATATTTTTTCCATAGTTGTTTCCTTGGGGAAAAACTTGTTAAAGTGTTTCAGGAGGGCTTGAAGGTGGGTAGTGATGGACTTCTTCACAGTGTTAAAACTCAGATCATTTTCCACCATGAACTCCTCCAGCTCAGGAAACGTATCAGTCCTGCCCATTTCAACTTGCGCAGTCCAGCGATCCACTTTCCTTTTGAACGCGTGGATTTTATCATTCAGTGACATAGCACTTGTGTTTTCACCTTGCATTGACATGTTAAGTCCATTCAGTCAGTCAAATATGCAGGACAAAAACGCTAGCCTTGTTAACTAGTCAGGGTCAGTCAGGTGGTCAGTGAGCTGGGACCCGTTCTCCATCAGAAATAAGCGCACCTCATCCTGCGGTTCATACAGGCAGCTGATGACATTTCCTCGTGAAAGCCACCTGACCTCTGTATGGAACATCAGGCCCTGATGTTCCGATCCCAGTTCATTGCAGAGTGGTGAACAGCCTGGTGTTTGCTCAAGTAGGTTCATTTTGTCTTCTTTTAATTATTTACCTTTTGTTCTTATTAAAGACAAAAATAGAAAGGAGATGTTTTTACCTTCTTTACATGTTTCAACTGTTCACTGCAGCCTTCAGTTTCTTTCTTCTGATGAAGGCTGCAGTGAACAGTCGAAACATGAAAAGAAGGTAAAAACATCTCCTTTCTATTTTTGTCTTTAATAAGAGCAAAAAGTAAAGCCTGATGTTGAGTGGACGTGATTTTACGTAGTTGACAATTTTTATTGCAGTCTCAAGAACACTCTTAATCTCTGGGTCGAGCATTTTACTCGCAAGAGCTTCTCTGTGGATAATACAGTGCATGAAGTTTGCGTGGGCTGCCACTTGTAAGACTCTTGCTTTTAGTCTTTTCTTTTTCCCCAGCATTGCTGCAGCACCGTCTGTACACACACCGATGCACTCATCCCAAGACAGTCCCTCTTTTTTTAGTTTGTTGTCAAGTTTTGTGAAAATGTCCTCGCCTGTGCACTTTACATCCAACAGGGTGCAAAACAGCACGTCCTCATTAAGTTTTCTATCAAAACTGTACCTGATGAAAACAAGCAGCTGGGCTGAGTTTGATATATCTGTGGATTCATCTAACTGCAAAGCATATTTCCCTTTCTTCACTCTATCAATCAGCTGACACTTTGTCCTGGGCCATGTCTATGATACGCTGGAATTGGTCCCGTACAGACAGTGGCACTGCTTCCAGCTCCCGTGCCTGTTTATCCCCATGCATTGTCCGACTCACAACAACAGCAGCAGGTTTTTATTGAGGTTCCTCCGATTGTGTGTGGCTTTTTTGCCTATGCAATTAAATATGCCACTTCATATGATGCTTTGGTAGTGGTTGCTGTTTGGTTAGCTATGACTTTCTTTTGGCCTTGTATTTCTTTCTCCTTTCGGCAGGAGGTTTTGGTTTAGCGGCAAGAGATGGGTGCTGAGCATTTGTATGGGCTTTAAGCTCTCATGTGCAAGCAACTCAGTGCACACTACACATTGGGGATGTTGTACTTCAATGATAACGATTCATGTGAATCCATACTGAATATATTCCTCTCGAAACTTGCGACACTTGGAGGAAGGCTGGTTAGACTGTTTATGGATCCCTTTACGGTGCTGTCCCCCTCCTCCCCCCACACCAGAAGATGATGGCCTTTCTGACGGTATTTCTCCACTCACCTCTTCTGCCGCCTCCGCTGGCCTCTCTACAGTGTCTTTGGTTGGTATTAACCAACATTTCATTTTTAAAAATAATATCTTGGGCTTAAAGCATAGTGTGTTCATTTAAGCTGTTCAGACAAAATCTACTGGTGCACACTAACCTGTGTGTGTGACCTGTGACATTTACTGTGGCGCAGTAAAGTGACATGTCACCTGAAAATGATACTGTCGTTAATCTGTTGTAATGACCTCAGGAGGATTCTGAAAATCATCTTGCAACCCCTTCTCAGCATCTCGGAACCCTCCGGGGGGTTGGAACCCCCAATTTGGTATACTCTGCTCTAGTTAAACATGAGCTCACTGATCAAAGTACGAAACTTGAATGTAGAGTCAATAAATATAATTAAATGTAAGTTTGCTGATTCAAACATTTTTATTTGTCAATACTTCCATACGTACAGGACATACAGCAGAACTGAAATGCCATTTCTGTCTCGCTTTGTGGTGTGTGTAATATATAAGAAAAGAAGGAATAAGGATGAAAATCAACAACAACAGTCTATGTACAGTAATGCTACCCGTAGTGCAAATAGAGATAAAAGATAAAACCCAGCAATCCTATATACAGAAAAAATGGAGTCGTAATACCCATAATTGCAAGCTCAATGCGGTAATGTAGGTGCAGACAATGATAGATAGGACTGCACATGATCAATATTGCAATAACAGACAGCAGCAGGTATGGCATTTGTGCAAATGGTTGCAGTAAGGTGCAGAGACATATAGCTGCAGATGTAATTACTGTTGGTGTGCCAAGTCTTTTTGTTCAAGCAGCTGAGGTAGTTATTGTGTGAATGAGTGTGTTACGGTCCAAGGGTGGGTGGGTGGGGGGGAGTGGACAGAGCTCAGGGTCCTGATGGCTTGGTGAACAAAGCTGTTTAGCAGTCTTGTAGAGTGGGCCCGGAGGCTCCGGCACGTTTTCCCCAAGGGAAGGGGCCAAAGAAGGAGTGTGAGGGGTGGGAGGTGTTGCCTGCAATGTTGATGGCTCTGCGGGTGAGGCGGGTGTGGTAGATGTCCGGGGGGGGGGGGGGGTGCAGATGGGCACTGATAATCTTGTTGGCTGCTTTCACTGTGCATTGTAGTGTCTTCCAGCAGGAGGCAGTGCAGCTTCCATACCACACGGGGGAGACTCATGATCTCCTTAGTTTGTGGAGGAAATAGAAGTGAGTTTGAGCCTTCTTGGCCAGTGATGTGGTGTTGTTGGACCAGGAGAGGTCCTCAGAGATGTGCACCCCAGGAACTTGGTGCTGCTCGCCCTCTCCACAGCTGCCCCATCAGAGGGGCAAGCTGTGTATATCCTCTCCTGAAGTCGACCACAATTTCCTTGGTTTTTCCTATGTTCAGGAAGAGATTATTGTCTTTACACCAGTGGACCAGTTGGCTCACCTCATTTCTGTAGTTGGCCTCTTCATTGTTGGGGATGAGGCCCACCGCCATTGTGTCATCCGCAATCTTGATTATATGGCTGGTGCTGTAGGCTGGTATGCAGTCATGGGTCAGCAAGGTGAAGAGCAGCACATGTAATATATAAGACTGTCAGTGAAAATCTGTTGGATCTTTACTCCAGAAGTCCAGCAACCTTCCAGCTTACGTGAGAAGTTACCATCTGTAACTTCCCACGTTAGTGTTTTTCAACCTATTTTGAGCCACATGCCCGTTTTTACATGAAAAAAATCCCCCCAAACCCCCCAAAATGTTATAAAATGACACATGTAGCCTATTACGGCTAATGACAATTTAGTCTTGTAATTTGTTTATACTCAGTGTTACTTCCCACGTTAATATTTTTCAACCTATTTTGAGCCACATGCCCCTTTTTACATTAAAAAAAAAATCCCACAAAGCCCCCCCCCCCCCCAATGTTATAAAATGACACATGTAGCCTATTATGGCTAATGACAATTTAGTCTTGTAATTTGTTAATACTCAGTGTTACTTCCCACGTTAATATTTTTCAACCTATTTTGAGCCACATGCCCCTTTTTACATTAAAAAAAAATCCCCCCCCCCCCCGCAAATGTTATAAAATGGCACATGTAGCCTATTATGGCTAATGACAATTTAGTCTTGTAATTTGTTTATACTCAGTGTGGCATGATTACATAAAAAGTCAATGCAAAGACATGAACACACAAGCTTTTGTTCTGGGTTACTCAAGTGAACTTGAGTTCGCATCTGCGTGAGCTAGACTTTGTTCAACTCAGGTCAGGAGTTGCTTGATGCTTTTGGTGTTGGAATTAATTTGAAAATGAGACAGCTACTTAATGTGAAGGAGCTATTTTCATGGCATGTTTGGTGCTGGGGGCAGTCAATGTCTGGATGCAGTTTCTGGGGAAGGTGGTGACATTTTCCCTGTCTGGATAGTATAGTGGGCTCAGCAGCAGTAAACCAGAGCGTCCTGAAACTACTGCCTCCTGCCACAACAATCCCCAACTCAGATTCAGCCTCTGTCAAGAGGAGGAAGAATAGAAAGAAAAAGAGGAGGGATTGTGTTCATGCTGCTGCCCGCTGACATGGAGGAGCCACTGCAGGTGCCAATGAGGGAAGTTTGAAATTTTTTTTTTTGCCCCAATTAAGAAGTGAAATTATAGTTTCCTGAGGAACTCTGAATGTTCTCTCAAGGATCCTTTGAGAGTGCACCCCCCCCCCCCCCCAGGTTGGTAAACAAGGATGTAGGTAACATTTTTAAATTGACTTTTTGTTTGTCGTTTTGCTGCTCCCTTTCGGGGTCACCACAGTGTATCATCACCTTATATCGTGATGATCTGCATGTTGATTTGGCAAGGATTTTTACACCTGATGCCTTTCCTGATGCAACCCTACCCAAATTTCCCCACTGTGGAACTAATAAAGGTTTATCTTATCTTATTTACCCGGGCTTGGGACCGGCACAGGGAGTACTCTGGCTTGTGCACCCCCTGTGGCTGGGTAACCAACTGTCCTTCCTCCATTCTGTTTTTGCAGAGCACCAGGCTAGAGGGCAGGAAGTACCATTTTTATAAGGTCTTTGGTATGACCCGGCCGGAACTTGAACCCACGACCTCCTGGTTGTGAGGCAGATGCTCTATCTCTAGGCTACCACTCCAGTATTTTTAAATGAACTTATAATTCATTATTTAATTTTGTAATCCAAATGTCCTTACTACACTGGCCCAGAGATCTCATTGCACTGCAACTTAAGGAAACAACTGCAAATACCCGATAATTATGGAGAAGTTACACATGAGCAAAATAATTGGAGAATGCAGCCCAGACCCCTAAGAGCCAACTAATGCCTTTATAATTGCACCAACAGAACCCAGTTAGTACTGGGCAATTTTAAGTTACTTACACATAAGGTTATTGGCACAATTAAACTTCTCTGAAGTATAGAAACTACAGGGTACTTAAATGGTAACTACAAGTACTTACATAAGTTTATAATTAAATATATAAATTAATTAAAAATCAAATATATAATTAAATGATACCAACTCTGTACTTTTATTTTAGAAATATTCATCATTACTCTGAACTTACAAAGTGCTTACACTTTTGTTACCCCAGTACTTACACCAGATTACACAGTAATCCCATAATATTTCACGGGCTGCGTTATAAAGTGTTATCTTGTGGCGGGTTTGGGAAAACCCCCACAACAGGCTAAGGACAGTCAGCTCGCTACTCCTGTTTTTTTCCGCTGCACTGCAGTGATGTAATGTGCCATTCATGCATTGTGATGTTAATGTGCCATTCATGCATTGTGTTCATGCGTCCTGTCCTTACTGTGACCTAGAGACATACCCATACCAACTGCTGTGAATGCTCTTTCATGTATTGTTGTAACTTGGTATATATGCTGCACGACTCTGTAACTCATTCTCTCCTTCAACTGCTGCTGCTGCTGGACACACACACTCTGTGTCCCCTCACGAGAGCCTGAGGACCCCGCTCCAGTCTGCTCACACTTGGGCTGGAGCGGAGTTCTGTGACGGCGGTGTGATTTAATAAACCTGCTTAAAACCTTCACGAACGCTGCTTTATTTCATGCCACCGCACTGGTGACCCCGAACACGCACACGTTTTGTGCAAAGCAAACCTTCTGGTCTGGACAGCTACACTGGTGACCCGTTCTTCATGATGAGATCTGCACGTCTGAGATCTGCTCATCCACGCTGGACCGGCCGCGCTCGCAGCTCCTCCACATGAGAGCGCATGCACCTCGTCCCCTCTCCACGACGGCGACCTCCAGGGCCGGCGGAGAACGCAGCGCGTGGACCTGAACGCACCATGGCCGAGCGGTGACAAAGATCGTCTCCTCCCTCTCACCGCTCCAACGCATCTGCACGAGCCCGAGGGACAAAGATCGTCTCCTCCCTCTCACCGCTCCAACGCATCTGCATGAGCCCGAGGGACAAAGATCGTCTATTCACTCTCACTGCTCCAATGCACCATGGCCAATCTGCAGCCACAGCTCAACTTGGATATTATCGGCGCCAATTGCGCTGAGCTCCACCAAGATTCTGGACCCTGACTCGCCCCTCCAGCGGCCCACCCATGCATGGAACCCCGGCACACGCACCGGGGAGTTACGAGGACGGCGCACCATGCATGGGACAAATATGGCTCCACAGACCGCCAGCATCCTTCGCCGCTGCACACAGAACCTTCAGGGCTGCTCGCACACCTGAAGCACGCACGCAGCTCGCCCACAGGATTTTCTAATGGTCTCAGCCACGGCACATAAGGGAATTCAGCCGTCAGCTTTTCCCGAGGGCTTTAGGGCTGCGCCCGCACCTAAAGTCAGCACGCCAAGCCCCTCTGCTTCTATTTTTTTCTTACAGCCGCTACGCAGCCTTGCCGCTCCTGTTTTTCTTCATGGCCACAAGAGGAGTCAGAGACAAATTTTTCTTCTTGTGATCTCCGCACGTGCAACAGGACAGCCCCTCGATGTCGCGGAACAACAAGCAATTTTTGCGCGGCCCGGACGATTTCGCCGTCCCCGGCCGGCATTTACTACCCCCCATCCCCCTTCACCTTCGCCGGCACAGAGCTTTTCCTGCTCGCTGCCAAGCTGCACTATTGAGGTCTCGGCCCCCTGCTGAGCCCTCTGGGGGGGAGCAGTGTGGCGGGTTTGGGAAAACCCCCACAACAGGCTAAGGACAGTCAGCTCGCTACTCCTGGTGTTTTCCGCTGCACTGCTGTGATGTAATGTGCCATTCATTCATTGTGATGTTAATGTGCCATTCATGCATTCTACTTCCGCTTCTGAGAGAGAGCAGACGCTTTTCTTCCCTCTCCCTCCTAATCCTCTCCCTTCTGATCCCAGCTTGCAATGTCACTCTTCTCCTGGCTGAATCTTAATCCAAATGGAAATTATGGATCTGGAAAGTGGCTTATATGCGATTGTCACCTTTAAAAGAAGAAGTGGGTCAGGGGGAACCCAAGGGAGACTCATGGCATTGGAATTCATGTGTCTGTGTGATTCGATTGAGATTGAACTGATCACAGGATCTTCTGTTTTGGCCCCTGGAGTTTTCCTAGTGTATCGAAATTATCTGGGTGAGCTAATCAAATGCGGACCCCGGCGTAGCTCCCTTAACAAATTCAACAATTCGTCCAGCTGGGGGGAGCACTGACTGTCAGCGGCAGGATTAACATGGAATTTACTACCTGGCATGCATTGAAGAGAGAACGAACTCTCTGGACATGTTTTACCTATGTTTCGGTAGGTGGATAACATCTGTGGATCGCTGAGTGCTCTCCAGAGAATGATCTAAAGTATGATTCAAGCCTGTATGAAATTGAAGCACAGAATCGAAGAGAGAGAATTTTTTTTTATTCTCTGAGTGCACTGTGCAGATTTGACCTTGTGTTTTGGTACCCTTGTTTACATTCCTCCTCGATAAGATAACGCCAGAGAAGTGGCTTATGTCTACCCATACATCAACAATCAGTTGTTGTCGTCAGCGGATTGGTCTCTCAAGGACAATGCCCATGTGCCTTCTGCAAGGAAGAGGAAAAGAGAGACAGACTCTGATCTCTGGTCTTGTTTATAAGTCACATGATTATAACATCTATCCACTGCCTGGAGGCGCCCTCTGCTGCCCACTAACAACTGTTACACTCACACTACACAATGACATGCAAATATACACACACTGCTCTCCCTCCTTCTGCTGTGTGATTGTATCTATTGTCTGCTAATGCATGAGGGTTTTTTTCTGTGTAGTCAAAATTTGGCTCATATACGAGCGTTTATTCTGATTACTATGTTTTTTCTCTCTCCTATTGTGTTTTCCTCCCCCTCCCCTCCCCTCTTTACCTCCACTGTTGACAGGCGCCTTGTATGGCGACGCGTCATTGGATGCGCCTAACGTGCGCGTCCAATGTCAAGTCAAATTCCTCGTGTGTTTACTTGTAAATATACTTGGCAATAAAGCTGATTCTGATTCTTCTGATTCTGATGCATTGTGTTCATGCGTCCTGTCCTTACTGTGACCTAGAGACATGCCCATACCAACTGCTGTGAATGCTCTTTCATGTATTGTTGTAACTGGGTATATATGCTGCACGACTCTGTAACTCATTCTCTCCTTCAACTGCTGCTGCTGCTGGACACACACACTCTGTGTCCCCTCACGAGAGCCTGAGGACCCCGCTCCAGTCTGCTCACACTTGGGCTGGAGCGGAGTTCTGTGACGGCGGTGTGATTTAATAAACCTGCTTAAAATCTTCACCAACGCTGCTTTATTTCATGCCGCCGCAATCTACCCTAATATGCTGTCCAGCACACCATATGTTAATTTTATGCAGGACTGCTGCAAATCAAACATGAAATGATGTAATTCAACAGAAGTGTGGAAATTTGGTGGTGTTCAGCTGACCAACTGCCTGCACAAGCTCATCCAAGAGATATGGGATGCCCAGAAAGTACCTCAAGACTGGAAGGATGCAATTATTGTGCCTTTGTTCAAGAAAGGTAACAGGAAAGATTGTGGAAATTACTGAGGTATATCACTGCTAGCCACTGTTGGTAAGATTCTCTCACGTGTACTACTGAACAGACTCAATGAACACATCTCGCAGAATGTACTACCAGAAACCCAGTGCAGCTTTAGAAGTGGAAGAAGCACAATGGACATGATTTTCTGCTTGAAACAGGTTCAAGAAAAGTGTATCGAACAGAACCTGCCGCTTTATGTAGTCTTCATAGACTTCAGTAAAGCCTTCGATACTGTTTCGCGACAAGGACTTTGGCAGGTACTCAAGAAATATAGCTGTACAGAGAAGTTTGTCAGCCTAATCAAGGCACTCCATACAGGTATGCAAGTAAATGTGGCAATGAGTGGTTCAGTATCTAAAGACTTTTCAGTAAGCAACGGGGTGAAACAAGGGTGTGTGCTGGCACCTACACTCTTCTCGCTATATCTGGCAGCCATGCTTGAGGTGGCCTTCAAAGACACTTCAGAAGGAGTATACATTCAAACAAGGAAAGAAGCAGACTTGTTCAATGTGGCACAGTTTAAAGCCAAGAGTAAGACATCGATAAAGGTAGTAAGAGAAATGCTCTTTGCCGATGACAGTGCTCTAGTTGCACACAGTGTGGAAGATATGCGATCTTTTGTGCAGAAATTTGCAAGAGCAGCTATCCAATTCAGACTCAAAATCAACATCAAGAAGACAGAGTGCCTTTATCAACCACCAAAATTCCAATTATGAACATCACTACCAGAAGAGATCAGCATTGGTACAGAGCCACTAGTCAAGTGCAAGACTTTCAAGTATCTAGGGAGTACTGTTTCAGAGAATGCTAGGCTGGAGGATGAACTATCTCTCAGAATGGGAAGAGCGAGTGCTGTGTTTGAAAACTTGAGGGAGAGACTGTGGAACAATTGACATATGTCTATCCGTGTGAAATGCAAAGTGTACAGAGCGACAGTACTGGCTACTCTATTGTACGGTGCTGAAACTTGGACTGTCTACAGAGTGCAGGTGAAGAAACTCCATGCGTACATGATACACCGGAGTGGTGGCTCAGTTGGTGGAGCATCCGCCCACACCCGGGAGGCAGAGGTTCAAATCCCGGCCGGGTCATGCCGAAGACCATATAAAAAAAGCGGAACTTCCTGCCGTCCAGCTTGGTGCTCAGCAATAATGGAATGGAGGAGGGAAATCTGTGGCGGCGCCTTGCATGGCAGTGGCCCTCTGATTCTACACATGGGGTGTGTGTGATTAACACTGTAGATAGGAAAAGCACAATTTCGTTCTACTGTACATGACTGGTTGTATGGTTGAATGACAATAAAGGGTGATTTAATTTAAATTAAACACCTTCGAGCCATATTGAACATCTCATGGAAAGACAAGATAACCAACATTGAAGTGTTGAAACGAGCTGGTCTACCATCAATGAAGGACATGCTAATACAGATGAACCTGAGATGGCTTGGACATATTGAGAGGATGGACCACCAGCGTCTCCTTCGGCAGTTACTACGGCTACGGCCTACGGCTGTCAGACTGTATAACCTAAGCAGGGCTGCTCGCAGAGATAGCAAAAAAAAACAAAAAAAAAAAACCAAAAAAAAAAACGTGATGACCTAATAGTATTGAATGCAAAAGACGCAATAGACTTACACAATGGTCCCCTCCAGTATATACAACTAGGACAATATCGGTCACTACGGAGGGTGACAATATGTATGGGTACATATTCATACTATGTAGGATAACTAAGTAGACGGTTTCAGAATCAGAATCAGAATCAGAATCAGGTTTATTGCCATTGTTCATGTAGTACACAAACTAGGAATTTGTCTCGGTACAATGCTGCAACATTAAACATGATAAGATAAGAGAAATAAACTATACATGTAATAAAGTGTAGGATAAGATTAGGTTATGCTGTTTATTCCATCTTGCTACAATGCTCCGCACTTTGTATATATATTTATATATTTATGTGTATGTATGTATATAAGATAAGATAAGATAAGATAAGATAAGCCTTTATTAGTCCCACAATGGGGAAATTCCAGGATTGCAACAGCACAGGAATAGCAACACTCAGAGCAACAATCAGAAGGCAAGAAAAAACAAGAGCAGCGAGTATACATATGTACATATAAACATAAATATATAGACACACAGTGCGGAGCATTGTAGCTAGATGGAATAAATATATGAATATATAAACACACACAGTGCGGAGCATTGTAGCTAGATGGAATAAATATATAAATATATAAACACACAGTGCGGGGCATTGTAGCTAGATGGAATAAATATGTGAATATATAAACACACACACAGTGTGGAGCGTTGTAGCTAGATGGAATAAATATATGAATATATAAACACACAGTGCGGAGCATTGTAGCTAGATGGAATAAATATGTAAATATATAAACACACACAGTGCGGAGCATTGTTGCTAGATGGAATAAATATGTAAATATATAAACACAGTGTGGAGCATTGTAGCTAGATGGAATAAATATGTAAATATATAAACACACACAGTGCGGAGCATTGTTGCTAGATGGAATAAATATGTAAATATATAAACACACAGTGTGGAGCATTGTAGCTAGATGGAATGAAACAGCATAACCGTCTACTTAGTTATCCTACATGGTATGATTATGTACCCATACATATTGTCACCCTCCGTAGCTACCGGTATTTTCCTAGTTGTATACCGGAGGGGACCATTGTGTAAGTCTATTGCGTCTTTTGCATTCAATACTATTAGGTTGTCACGTCTTTTTGCTATCTCTGCGAGCAGCCCTGCTTAGGTTATACAGTCTGACAGCCGTTGGTACGAAGGACCTGCGAAACCTCTCAGTTGTGCACCTAGGATGATGTAGTCTGCTGCTAAATGAGCTCCTTAGTGCATTCAGTGTGTCCTGCATAGGGTGGAACTCGGACTCCAGCAGTTTAGCCACCATCCTTCTCTCTCCCATCTCCTCCACCGGGTCAAGGAGCTGCCCCAGGACAGAGCTAGCTTTCTTGATCAGTTTGTTCAGTCTCTTCCTATCGGCTTCTGTAATGCCACTGCCCCAGCAGACCACTCCAAAAGTGATGGCTGATGCCACCACCGTGTCGTAGAATGTCTTCAGCAGTGCCCCTTGTACACCAAAAGACCTGAGTCTCCTCAGTAGGAACAGCCTGCGCTGTCCCTTCTTGTAGAGTGCATCAGTATTGTGTGACCAGTCTAGTTTATTGTTCAGATGAACACCCAGGTATTTGTAGGATGTCACCATCTCGATGTCTGTTCCCTGTATATTTACTGGTGCTGTGAGGGGTTGTCCTTTCCTACGGCAGTCCACCACCGGCTCCTTAGTTTTCCTCACGTTGATCTGGAGGCAGTTCCGATGGCACCAGTCCACAAAGTCCTGGATAAGCCCTCTATACTCCACTTCATCTCTGTTGGAGAGGAGGCCAACGATCGCAGAGTCGTCAGAGAACTTCTGTAGATGGCAGTGTGTTGTGTTGTGTAAGAAGTCCGCAGTATAAAGGGTGAACAGGAAGGGAGCCAAAACCGTTCCCTGGGGGGCCCCCGTGCTACCGATGATCGTGTCGGACACACAGTCCCGGGTTCTCACAAACTGTGGCCGGTTTGTGAGGTAGTCCAGGATCCATGATGACAGGTGCTGGTCCACCCCTGCGCACAGCAGCTTGTCCTTCAGGATCATCGGTTGGATGGTGTTGAAAGCACTGGAGAAGTCAAAGAACATGATCCTCACTGCATTCCCGGGCTTCTCCAAGTGGAACAGAGAACGGTGAAGGAGGAAAATGACCGCATCCTCCACCCCAATACCATGCTGGTAGGCGAACTGGAGTGGATCCATCGCTGGTCCCACCAGGGGGCGGAGGTGAGCAAGGAGCAGTCTCTCCAGGGTCTTCATCATGTGGGACGTCAGGGCCACTGGTCTGTAGCTGTTCAGATCTTTGGGGTGGGAAGTCTTTGGTACAGGTACCACACAAGATGTTTTCCACACCTGTGGTACCCTCCCCAGCTTCAGGCTCAGGTTGAAGATGTACGTCACAATCCCACACAGCTGGTCTGCACAGAACTTGAGGAGCTTTGCACTGATGCCGTCCGGCCCCGACGCCTTCCTCGCCTTGATCTTCCTCAGCTCTGTCCTCACCTGGGTCTTAGTGAGGGTCAGATTGGGGGGCTGTGTGTTGGGAGTGGGGGGTGATGGTGGAGTGGGGAGTGGGCAGCAGGACTTGATGTCTTCAGAGGCAGCAGTGGTTGTTGTGCAGTCGGGGGGGGGAGGGCGGTTGGTCAAACCTATTAAAAAACAGATTCAGATTGTTCGCCCACTCCCTGCCCCCCGTGGCCTGGGGGGAGGTATTCTGGAGCCCAGAGATGGTTTTAAGGTTTCTCCAGACCCTGCTGATGTCGCTCTGTTACAGCTTGTCCTCCATCTTCTTCCTGAAGCTGTCCTTGCCTTCTCTGATCTTTCTCCTCAGCTCCCTCTGTACGGACTTCAGCATCTCCCTGTTCCCCGCCCTGAAGATCCTCTTCTTCTCTCTCAGAAGTGTTTTTATCTCAGGGTTGATCCAGGGTTTGTTGTTTGAGCAACACCGTATGGTCTTGGTGGGAACGGTGTTGTCCACACAGAAGCTGATGTAGTCCGTGATGGTGTGAGTGAGGCCATCGATGTCCTCACCATGTGGATCGCAGAGCTGCTCCCAGGTGGTGGTTTCAAAACAGCCCTTTAGAGTGTCCATTGCCTCCTCAGACCATAACTTCACTGTGTGCATGGCCAGAGGTTGTCTGTGCGCTAGGAGTTTGTACACCGGCCGGAGATGAACCAAATTGTGATCTGATCTCCCGAGTGGGGGGAGTTGTGATGAGGTGTACGCCTCCTTAGTGTTTGTGTAGAATAAGTCCAGTGTTTAGCACCTTGGGGGAGCCAGATTATCTAGCATCTCAGACAGGAGACAGTGGATAAGCATGGGAGAACAAAGAGGAGGAGGTTCCTGGTGAGATAGCAGGAAGGAGTCAAGGATGAAGGGGGTTGAATGCAGTGTGATGCAAATGTCATGTTGTGTGTGATGTAAATGCCATGAAACTTAAGAGGAGAGTTTCTGCTTAAATAGTCAGTCTGTTCTTTGCTTGAGAGATGTGAGTGTGTAATAAATCATCTGAAACGAATCTGCCTCTGATTTCACACACTCCACAAGTGTTATTATTGTCTCTAGTGTGGCATGTGACATACTGGGTAAACGTGGGTAGAATGGGAGACAGTGAAACATGGTTGAAATCGCCTGAGATGAGGAGAAGAGCATCTGGGTGTTCTGTCTGCAGCCTGCCAGTTACTGAGTGGATGACGTCACGCGCTGTCCCAGCGTTCGCCGTCGGATTTGCATAAATAACAATGCAGATCACGTGTGAGTATTCCCTCGGGAGATAGGTAGGCCGCATGCTAACAGCTAGCAACTCGATGTCTTTGCTGCAGTGTTGCTGTTTAACAGTGATGTGTCCCGGTCTGCACCAGTTGTTATTAACATAGATCAACACTCCACCGCCCCTTGCTTTGCCACTGTCTGGTGTTCGATCTGCCCGTATCGCGTGGAAACCCTCCAGCTCAATGTTAGCATCTGCTGCCAGTTCAGTTAGCCACGTCTCTGTAAACAAAAGGAGGGAGCACTCCCGGTATATGCTATCGTAGCGGGAGATAGCCGCTAGCTCATCTACCTTTCCCAATATAGATCGTACATTCCCCATAACAACGGATGGGAGGGTGGGTCTGTACCTTATATTCCTTGTCCGCCGTCTAACACCAGCCCGACAACCACGTCGTTTTCGCCTTATTTCTCCCGGTACGTCGAGTTTTTCCGTTAGCACCGAGTGGCGATTAAGTGCTAGCAGCTGTTCCCTGCTGTACCGTCTCCTGCTGTAAACGGTGGCTCTGTCCGCCGGCTCGGGAGACATTTGGGGCGATCTGTGTGTCCGTGATGTATAAGGTGTGTAAGGTGTTGCCGGATCAGAAAGTTTTCACTGGATCGGAAAGATAGAGGAAGAAAAAACTCAGAATTGAGCCGCTGTTGCAAAAAGACAGCCGACTCGTGTGGCGCCGGAAGTAGGTGAATATCCACTGCTCTTATTTATATCTTCCGTATCTTCTTAATTATTGTTCTGAGTGTTGCTATCCCTGTGCTGTTGCAATCCTGGAATTTCCCCATTGTGGGACTAATAAAGGCTTATCTTATCTTATCTTATCTTACTCTACTCACAGTTATGCAAGGGCAAACGCAATCAGGGTAGACCAAGGCTCAGATTTAAAGACACTGTAAAAATAAACTTGAAGAAGTTGGATATAGACAGGAGTTCCTGGCAGCGGAAGGCTAAGGACAGAGCTGTGTGGAGGAATCTGATCAGACCTAAATGAAACAGTCATTGTCGCCCATGACAGACTGCTATGATGATGATGATGATGATGATGATGATGACCACAGGAAGACAAAACTATTCACAATCAATAAATGAGACAGTAAGATGCAAATTGAAACACAATGTCAGAGTCTATAAGAGCAGCAGAGCCATTCCAACAGGATGCAGATGATCCCAGAGAGACTCAGGCAACATGGACATTCAAGACTCAGACGTGACTGGATATTGTAGGGCAGGTGCAACATGGGCCACAGGGCCACCAGGGAGAAGAAAGGGTTATGAAACAAATGGAGCCAGTACTGTAAGTTCTGGATCAGAGAGTGAACTGTGAGCATGTAGAGAAATCTGCTGGATGAGGATGAAGTTGAACATGTTATCAGGTCGAGAATGTTTTAATTAAAAACCCTCAGCCTCTGTGTACTTTGATATATGCATCTTAAATTATTTGACAAACCTTCCAGAGACAGCAGCCAGCTTCATGCTGACACCAAAAACTATCCAGCACTGCTCAGCTTCAATGGCCTGTGTCATTGCAGCCATAAACTGCATGGTCAATAAAATGAGAATTGGCCTTTAGCTTATTAATGGACCATTATCAGAAAGTTCAATTTATTGCATTGTCGCATAATCCTTCCATGGCAAGTGAACATGATGTATGAAAAAAAAATCTAAATTTCAAAGTTAGTCTGAAATGTATTTCTCAAAATGCTTTATTAACATTATGCTGTAGTATATTATGATCTGGAAAAACAGCAGCATTGTCACGTGTACTGTAAATATCTATACTTACTCAGAGGACTTTGTATGCCCAACTGTTGTATGTACAGTGGTGTGAAAAAGTGTTTGTGCCCTTCCTGATTTGTCATTTTTTTGTATGTTTGTCACACGCAAATGTTTCAGATCATCAAACAAATTTAAATATTAGACAAAGATAACACAAGTAAATACACAATGCAGCTTTTAAATGAAGGTGTTTATTATTAAGGGTAAAAAAAATATCCAAACCTACATGGCCCTGTGTGAAAAAGTGATTGCCCCTAAACCTAATAACTGGTTGGGCCACCCTTAGCAGCAACAACTGCAATCGTGTGATAACTAACAAAGAGTCTTTTACAGCGTTGTGGAGGAATTTTGGCCCACTCATCTTTGCAGAATTGTTGTAATTCAGCCACATTGGAGGGTTTTCGAGCATGAACTGCCTTTTTATGGTCATGCCACAGCATCTCAATCGGATTAAGGTCAAGACTTTGATTAGGCCACTCCAAAGTTTTCATTTTGTTTTTCTTAAGCCATTCAGTGGTGGACTTGCTGGTGTGTTTTGGATCATTGTCCTGCTGCAGAACCCAAATGTGCTTCAGCTTGAGGTCACGAACAGATGGCCGGACATTCTCCTTCAGGATTTTTTGGTAGACAGCAGAATTCATGGTTCCATTTACCACGGCAAGTCTTCCAGGTCCTGAAGCAGTAAAACAGTCCCACACCATCACACTACCACCACAATATTTTACTGTTGGCATGATGTTCCTTTTCTGAAATGCTGTGTTACTTTTACGCTGAATGTACACCTTCCAAAAAGTTCAACTTTTGTCTCATCTGTTCACAGAGTAGTTTCCCAAAAGTCTTGGGGATCATCAAGATGTTTTCTGGTAAGATGTTTTCTTGGGGTAATTTTGGTTGGCCGGCCACTCCTGGGAAGTTTCACCACTGTTCCATGTTTTTGCCATTTGTGAATAATGGCTCTCACTGTGGTTCGCTGGAGTTCCAAAGCTTTAGAAATGACTTCATAACCTTTTCCAGACTGATAGATCTCAGTAACTCTGTTTCTCATTTGTTCCTGAATTTCTTTGGATTGCAGCATGATGTCTAGCTTTTGAGGATATTTTGGTCTACTTCACTTTGTCAGGCAGGTCCTATTTAATTGATTTCTTGATTGAGAACAGGTGTGGCAGTAATCAGGCCTGGGTGTGACTAGAGAAATTGAACTCAGCTTTCCAAAGATGTGATAAACCACAGATAACACAGGGTTACAAAAATATTTTTTTTGTAAGTTGTCTGTGTTTTTTCAACTGATTTAAGACAATTTTGCACCACTGAATCCGAAAATGACATCCGTTTCTCTCGATCAGGTGCTAAGCAAAAACCTGTACTTACTTAGTACTTACTTAGTACTATGCATGTACTTACCTTTAACTTACTTTTACTTTTAACTTACTTTTACTTACCTTTACCTTTTGTCATCATTGTTCAAAATTCAGAGAATTTCAAGATATAAAAAGGAATTTTGCATCATATAAAACTAAAACACCCGTACATGTAAACAAAAACATATAAAACAACTGACATAATGCACGGCTCAGGAGACACACACACAGGCTCAGAGTACCTCAAATAGCTTTATTGACAACAAGGGTGTATGAATGTGTGTCTGCGAGATGTGAATGTGTTGGTGGTGGCGTCTGCTTCGGGCACGGAGGCAGGAGACCGTACAGCCGGACAACCCTATGGGAAAAGCACAGGGAGAAGGGTGACGGGCACACACCAACACAGGAGATATACAAGTAGGTGAGGAGCTTACTTGGAAAGGGCAGATGACTTGCACAGCAAGGAACGAGGTCCGATAGACAGCCACCTGGAGAGCCCGGTGCAGCAGCGAGGAACAGGCGATGGAGAGGAATAGTCCGCCGCCGGGAAATCCACCTGTGCACAGGGGAGCAGACTTGGAGAAGAAAAGGTAAGATCTTCTTACCGCTATGCTTGCCGAGTATGAGAGGGAACTCACAGCAATCCGTAGTGAAGTCTGACGGCTTCAGGCCGAAGCCCAGGGCGAGGCGGCTTAAATCCCTCACCGCTGATGATGTGCAGGTGTGTGTGCAGCCGGCGCCGCTGATGAGCGGCGCGGCGTGACAACAACATGTGGCCATAATTCAAAATGTTGACCTGATTGCGCAAAACCAATGTGATTTTTGGATTCAGCACATCAAAATTGTCCTAAATCAGCTAAAAAAAACTTAGACAATAAATTTGGTGTTGACCAGTGTAATTTATGTTTTAATGGGGTGGGGGTGGGGGGAATCACTTTTTCACACAGGGCCATGTAGGTTTGGATTTTTTTCTTACCCTTAATAATAAACACCTTCATTTAAAAACTGCATTTTGTGTTTACTTGTGTTATCTTTGTCTAATATTTAAATTTGTTTGATGATCTGAAACATTTAAGTGGGACAAACATACAAAAAAAAGAGAAATCAGGAAGGGGGCAAACACTTTTTCACACCACTGTATGGCATTCATGTTTTGCAGGAACATGAAATTAAGGTGTCAGTGCTGAAAATAATAGCTACTTTTTCTCATTGTTTCTGAGAAATCATTCATTTGTGTATTTGAAGCTGGTGCTACTTTGGCTGTCATACAGTGCATCCAGAAAGTATTCACAGCGCTTCACTTTTTCCACATTTTATTATGTTATTCCAAAAGGGATTAAATTAATTTTTTCCTCAAAATTCTACACACAATACCCCATATGACACAATGTGATTTTTTTTTTTGAGATTTTGGCGAATTTATTAAAAACAAAAAACTAAGAAATCACATGTACATAAGTATCCACAGCCTTTGCCATGAAGCTCAAAATTGAGCTCAGGTGCATCCTGCTTCCACTGATCATCCTTAAGCTGTTTCTACAGCTTAATTGGAGTCCACCTGTGGTAAATTCAGTTGATTGGACATGATTTGGAAAGGCACACACCTGTCTATATAAGGTCCCACAGTTGACAGTGCATGTCAGAGCACAAACCAAGCATGAAGTCAAAGGAATTGTCTGTAGACCTCCAAGACAGGATTGTCTCGAGGCACAAATCTGGGGAAGGGTAGAGAAAAATTTCTGCTGCTTTGAAGGTCCCAATGAGCACAGTGGCTTCCATCATCCATAAATGGAAGAAGTTCAGAACCACCAGGACTCTTCCTAGAGCTGGTCGGTCATCTAAACTAAGCGATCAGGGGAGAAGGGCCTTAGTCAGGGAGGTGACCAAGAACCCGATGGTCACTCTGTCAAAGCTCCAGTGTTCCTCTGTGGAGAGAGGAGAATCTTCCAGAAGGACAACCATCTCTGCAGCAATCCACCAATCAGGACTGTATGGTAGAGTGGCCAGACAGAAGCCACTCCTTAGTAAAAGGCACATGGCAGCCCACTTGGAGTTTGTCAAAAAGCACCTGAGGGACTCTCAGACCATGAGAAACAAAATTCTCTGGTCTGATGAGACAAAGATTGAACTCTTTGGCGTGAATCAGAATCAGATTTATTGCCATTGTTCATGTAGTACACAAACTAGGAATTTGTCTCGGTGCAATGCTGCAACATTAAACATGATAAAATAAAAGAAATAAACTATACATGCAATAAAGTGTAGAATAAGAGTGAGTAACACTAGTCAGCAGTTTAAATATATTAGCGAGCAGCAGATAATGTGGAGAACCATATAGTGCAGTCGGTAATGCAGGAAGAAAACAGTCATGATTGACATGAGTCTGGTTGAGCTGCTGTACATAGTGCACGAGAGTCAAGTCACTTAGTGTTCAGCAGTCTGATGGCAGAGGGGAAGAAGCTGTTCATGTGACGGGAGGTTTTAGTCTGGATGGACCGAAGTCTTCTACCTGAGGGGAGAGGGGCAAACAGTACGTGACCAGGGTGTGAGGGATCGGCTATGATCCGGCCAGCACGCCTCCGGGTCCTGGAGATGTACAGATCCTGGAGAGATGGGAGCTTGCAGCCGATCACCTTCTCAGCAGTGCGCACGACGCGCTGCAGCCTTAGTCTGTCCCTGGCAGTGGCTCCTGCGTACCACACGGTTATGGAGGTGGTGAGGATGGACTCAATGATGGCTGTGTAGAACTTCACTAACATCTTGGTGGGTAGCTTGAGCTTCCTCAGCTGCCGCAGGAAGAACATCCTCTGCTGGGCCTTTTTGATGAGGGAGCTGATGGTCGGCTCCCACTTGAGGTCCCTGGTGATGGTGGTGCCTAGGAAACGGAAGGAATCAGCAGTGGTGATGGGAGAGCCTGTGAGGGTGAGGGGGGGCAGAGGGGTTGTGACTTTCCTGAAGTCCACAATCATCTCCACTGTCTTCAGAGCGTTCAGCTGCAGGTTGTTGTTGTTGCACCAGGACGCCAGCTGGGCCACCTCACTCCTGTAGGCGGACTCGTCGCCGTTGGAGATGAGCCCGATGAGGGTGGTGTCGTCCGCAAACTTGATCAACTTGACAGACTGATGAACTCCAGGCATCATGTGTCACCACGGGTTGAGATGCCGTCTCGGCACTCAGCCCATGTTTTCCCTCATCCCTGCTTCCCATTGAGCAGCGTCTCAGCAGGCTCCCAGCTGGCAGCATTATGGACAGCTGGGGCCAATTAGTCCTCATCAGCTGGGGTGCTGCCAATGAGGATAAATAGGAGCAGCCTCGATGACTCGGGGCTGCGACATAAACACATTGCTAAGCTGAAGCCCCTTCGTCTGGTGTCAGCTTATACTCCTCTTGCAGCATTCCTGTGTTTGTATCCCGCTGTGAGTATGTACGTCTTGTTACCCCCACGTCCGGTACGAGCTGCTTACCTCTGCGCTGTGCAACCTGTGAGTGTACCTCTGCATGAGTATCTGTGCTCTCCTCATCCCTTATCCCTTACCCAAAATAAACCATCACGACTCACTGGCTTGTCCCTGGCTCTGATTGCCCGGCTCCCTAGAGCCGGATATGACATCATGTTTGGAGGAAACCAGGCACTGCTCAAAACCATGCCAATAGTGGTGGCAGCATCATTCTGTGGGGATGTTTTTCAGTGGCAGTAACTGGGAGACTAGGCAGGATAGAGGGAAAGATGAATGCAGCAATGTACAGAGGCATCCTGGAAGAAAACCTGCTCTAGAGCGTTCGTGACCTCAGAGTGGGGCGATGGTTCATCTTTCAGCAGGACAACGACCCTAAGCACACAGCCAAGATATCAAAGGAGTGGCTTCAGGACAACTCTGTGAATGTGCTTGAGTGGCCCAGCCAGAGCCCAGACTTGAATCCAATTGAACATCTCGAGAGAGATCTGAAAATGGCTGTGCACCAATGCTTCCCATCCAACCTGAAGGAGCTTGAGAGGTACTGCAAAGAGGAATGGGCGAAACTGCCCAAAGATAGGTGAGCCAAGCTTGTGGCATCATATTCAAAAAGACTTGAGGCTGTAATTGCTGCCAAAGGTGCATCAGCAAAGTACTGAGCAAAGGCTGTGAATACTTATGTACACATGATTTCTTAGTTTTTTATTTTTAATAAATTTGCAAAAGTCTCAAAAAAACTTTTTTCACATCATTATCATCACAACAAACTGATTAAGAAAGCTAGCTCTGTCCTGGGGCAGCGCCTTGATCCGATGGAGGAGATAGGAGAGAGAAGGACGGTGGCTAAACTGTCATCTCTGCTGGAGTCCGAGTTCCACCCTATGCAGGACATACTGAATGCACTGAGGAGCTCATTTAGCAGCAGACTACATCATCCCAGGTGCACAACCGAGAGGTTTCGTAGGTCCTTCCTACCAACGGCTGTCAGACTGTACAACCTAAGCAGGGCTGCTCGCAGAGATAGCAAAAAGACGTAACAAACTAATAGTTTTTTGAATGCAAAAGATGCAATAGACTTACACAATGGTCCCCTCCGGCATACAACTAGGAACATACCGGTCGCTATGGAGGGTGAGAATATGTATGGGCACATAATCATACCATGTAGGATAACTAAGTAGACGGTTATGCTGTTTCATTCCATCTAGCAACAATGCTCTGCACTGTGTGTGTTTATATATTTGCATATTTATTCCATCTAGCTACAATGCTCAGCACTGGGTGTGTTTATATATTTATATATCTACATATTATTCCATCTAGCTACATTGCTCCGCACTGTGTGTGTTTATATACTTGCATATTTATTCCACCTAGCTGCAATGCTCCGTACTGTGGGTGTTTATATATTTACATATTTATTCCATCTAGCTACAATGCTCTGCACTGTGTGTTCATATATTCATATATTTATTCCATCCAGCTACAATGCTCTGCACTGTGTGTCTGTGTGTGTGTGTGTATATATATATATTTTATAGTAATACGTACATATGTTTATTAGCTGCTCTTGCTTGCTTGTTTTTTTTCTTGCCTTCTGATTGTTGCTCTGAGTGTTGCTATCCCTGTGCTGTTGCAATCCTGGAATTTCCCCGTTGTGGGACTAATAAAGGCTTATCTTATCTTATCTTATCTTATGAGGTATTGTGTGTAGAATTTTGAGGAAAAAAATTAATTTAATTCATTTTGGGATAAGGCTGTAGCATAACAAAATGTGGAAAAAGTGAAGCGCTGTGAATACTTTCCAGATACACTGTAGACCATTCAAGGCATGCTAGTGTTGCATGCCTTGAATGCAAGGCATTCAAGGCATGCCTTGCACCGTGCACCACCGTGCTGCCCATGCACCGGGCAGCACGGTGGTGCAGTGGTTAGCACTGTTGCCTTACAGCTAGAAGGTTCCTGGTTCAAATCCCCAGGTTGGCAGGGGTAGGAACCTTTCTGTGTGGAGTTTGCATGTTCTCCCTGTGCTGCGTGGGTTTACTCCGGGGGCTCCGGTTTCCTCCCACAATCCAAAGACATGCATGTTAGGTTAATTGGCTGTTCTAAATTGTCCCTAGATATCTGTTTCCTATAGGCCCTTAGAATAGAGGGTTAGTATTAGTGAAAGCGCTTTGAGTGGTCTTTGTGACTAGAAAAGCGCTATATAAGTGCAGGTTAGTTAGTTAGTTAGTTAGTTAGTGTTGAAGAAGATCCTCGGCCATGCAACCTCAGAAATGCTGTGTGATCACTCTGTTCTGCTGTTGCTGTCCTTTTGCCTGTACAGGTATAAAACCTAGTCATAGCATTCAAAGTAGTACAACTCATCTTGTTTCCTTTTTGCTAAAAACCTGTAGGAACACAGTCCAATGTAAGACTCTCCTTTTAACCAAATGCCAAAGAACAGTATAACATTGTCAGTAACAGACAGAAATATACATTTTAAAAGTGAAAGTGCATTTTCACATTTTTCATGCCAATTTGTAGAAATCTTTGATCTTGTCAAAACCAATCATTTCACACTTCCAATAAGAATACCTTATGAATATTTTCATCGGAATACCATTGCTTTGTCTATTAGGGCCTTAGGAAAATTTAGATTTCATGTATAACGGGATCTCTAGCTAAAACACGATGCCTGTCTTTTCTCATTGCTGAGAAATCAAAGGCAGAAACAGATGGCACTTGCCTGAAGTTCCTGAAGGCTCTGGATGTTGTACGGTTGTCCTGATTGGCCCTGCTGTAATATCGCTTGGTTTGGGACAGTGCCTCTGGGTCAATGATTTTCAGCTGAGGTGCCATGAGAGAATGTTCAGGGTGCTTCAGAAAATTATATAATTTCACTTAATTGGTCCAAAAAATTGCAAGTAATTTGCCATTGTTGTGAATTGGTGCCTGTAGTGAGTCTTCCATGTCATTGGGTGCCAATATGAACACAATAATGGCTACTGTCTTCTCCTTAATCTTTCTTTTTTTTATGGAGGTTAATAAACTTGTTAAGACATGTGAGAGTTCATGGCGACTAGATGCAAAACAGTGATGGATAAATATTTGAAGAGAAAAGATTCAGATGCTGAATTGTTCCCTGGACAACATTCTAACCCAGATGAAGGCCTGAGTGGTGGTCAAAAGAAAGCTAAGATGGTGAAGACAAGGAAGTACAGCAAACATTTTCTTTTGTTTAAACTTATTTCCATGGGGGATCCAACCACACCAACCATTATGCTTGCTGTGCGGGGAAAACTATCCAACAGTACAATGGTCCCAAGCAAGGTTAAACATCATCTCCAAACAAAACACCAGTCACTTCAAAATAAGAATAACCCCCACACACTGTGGTAGAGACATTAATACTACTCGCCTGCAAAGTTATTGTGAATGAGATGCTCTGCCTTGATGTAGTTAAGGAGGTTGATGAGTCCCAGTCTTAGATAACACAACTGTCAGACGTATTGATGACATGTCTGCAGATATTGAAAACATTAGTTAGATACACATTAGTAGGAAATTTGTGTTGCAACTTGAATCCATGGACATACTGTAAGTGGACTTGTGCAACTCTTGGCCATTGTGCGTTCTGTGGATGGAGACGCCATGAGAGAAAATTTCCTATCTTGCATAGAATTACCAGAATAAACAATGGGTGAGGACATTTTTGGGGTTATATCAGAGTATCTTCAACAAGGAGGACTTCAGTAGGAAAACTGCATGAGTGTCTGTACTGATGGACCAGCCGCCATGGTCGGGCATAACAAAGAGTTTGCAGCATGAAAGAGAGACACACAGATGTTGTTGTTACGCACTGAGTGTATCAGACTAAATTGCCATTAATGTAATAGGCTAGAATATGTCATTTTGTAACAGTTTTGATTGGTGGGGTCCTGCGAGATTTTTCAATGTAAAAAAGGTGATGTGGCTTAGAAAAAGTTTAAAAATGCTGGTCGGGATTTATTATTTGTAATAATAATAATGAATTGCATTTATATAGCACCTTTCAAGATACCCAAAGTGCTTTAGAGTGGATACATTATTCATTCATTCCACAGACAATAGTAGAGGTAAGCTACTACTGTAGCCACAGCTGCCCTGGGGCAGACTGACAGAAACGTGGCTGCCAATCTGCACCAGCAGCCTCTCCGACCACTACCGAACATTTTACACACATTCACATCCAGTGACACTGGAGGCAAGGTAGGTAAAGTGTCTTGCCCAGGGACACAACAGCAGGATGGCTGGGGAGAGCGGGATTCAA
Source organism: Pholidichthys leucotaenia (assembly GCA_020510985.1). Classification (NCBI taxonomy): domain Eukaryota; kingdom Metazoa; phylum Chordata; class Actinopteri; order Cichliformes; family Pholidichthyidae; genus Pholidichthys; species Pholidichthys leucotaenia. The sequence continues at coordinate 33,111,243 of CM035844.1, forward strand.
ACTGCCAACCCTCTGGTAATTGGATGACCCACTCTACTTCCTGAGCCGCTGCCGCTCAGGAGGTGTTTATATAGGGCCTGTTTCAACTTTAGACTCTACATGTTACTCAACCTGTAAGGTTCTGTATGGTACTGGAGAAGATACCTTTGTGCTGGCACTTCTCTGCCTCGAAAGAGTCAGTGGAGGTCTTAGGGGATCATGCAAGCATGACTCTTGGATGCTTCATGGGGTGTTTCAAGTTTTTACATGTGATACTCGGGTCACAATCTCTCAACAGGCTTGAGATCACCTCGGTGTCTGTTTGGAAAAATGGGATGTGAATATTCAGATGGCTTAATGTTTATAATTAACAAACACACAGTCACATGGAAGGATGCAGTAATGCTTATTTATTGCTTGCTCACTTACTATTTTATCTTGCACTGATTTTGACCAGCAACCAGACTGTCATTCTTTAATTTTTGTTTTTGCTTTACTTGAATTAATGTTCTCTGGCAACACTATTAAATAATATCTGCACCCATAAATTTACATTCTCTGGATTACTTTAAACCTATGGGCACAACTATATGCATGCTGCTACTACAGTATATGAACAGGCATTGTACACTTTTCTCATAAGTAAAACATCAAGAAAAAATATAAATATGAAATGGCGGTCTCAGCAGCTTTTACCCTGAAAAGGTGATTGGCATTTTTCACCTCCTAAATCCTTCAAATCAGGGGCACCTTTCACTTTTTTTCATGCAATCATCATAAACTGAGTGTGACTTTTTCTTTGCAAAAAGTCACAGCACGTTACACACAGTCTAGTATGGGAAAATGGCTGTCATTATCTTTATTTGCATGTCACAAATTTGCTCCATGAGTACTGTATGTTCAGGTGAAGGGATTTAAGTCAAAAAAGATTTGTTGTTATTTACTATTTCTTGATTCATATGCCATATTACATATCTTGTGAAAAGTAGCAGTGCAATAAACTGGATTTTTTTTTTTTTTTTCATCTTTCAGATTTTGTCACACCAACTTTTCCAATTTGCACAAAAGAGTGGCATCTGAGAGGAGAGCTTCTTACTGATTTTGTTTTCTGGATGTGACGCCCTGGAGCCAGCAGGTGAGCCAGCTCCCTGAACTGGTGGGAGGTAAAGTGTCAGGTGAGGCATTCTGGTGCGTAAATGATCAGAATAACAACTTACAAAATCATTCTGAAGGCAAAATCGTGATAAACAACCGCACAAAAATATAAAGGAATACTTGATCTGATTTGTCATTCTTATTCTGCTGTAAAGTGTGTAGTTCAGTGCCAAAGAGAAGAGAAGTTTTGGCAATTTGTGAAGTTTAAGATCACTTTAGGGTTCTGCATCATCCAGCAGATCACTGCCACATTGTTGTACACCTACTGACCACAGTAGTTAAAAATTTAGCATACAGATGTGTGGATGTTGTTTGGTATAAACGTGGGTTGTACTGTTGGATTATCAAGTATGTCAACATTATTCCCAAACTGTGGATTTTTTCATTTAAACTACCTAAAGCGGCACAAATGAAAATGAATTCATCTTTGTGACAGTACAACAGTTTTTTTTAATGCAGCAGCTGTTCATCTAGTAAAAAACCCCAGAGAAAATGATCAGCCAAATGTCACTAATCCAGTGCTGCATTTGCTTTTGATTAGTTTATCCTTTCTTATCCTGTGTGGTGATCAGATGATACAATTTTAGAATTGCTGTGAACTTCTGATGTGAAATGCCGCAAACAAAAACCTAATACTGCTACAGTACAGAAATGTTCTTTTATGCTTTTGTCGTAGAGTAGTAGAGTTGTAGTAGTAGTAGGGTTTGTTAGTGGAGAACATTCTCACCTTGATGTTTTATCCACTACTCACACGGTTTCTGTCTGGAAAGTTGGGCTGTTTTTACATTCCAATCTCACATATCCTGAATTGCCTGCATAATTGTTGAGTGGAATTATGAACTCGGATCAGACATTGACAATAATACATATTAATAGTAGGAGTCTCTATGCCAACTTTGATAGTATTAAGGAGTTTTTTAAATCAATTTAAGACCCCATTTAGGATTATGGCAATAACTGAAACATGGACTAATGAAGAGAAAGATGTATATTTTGAATTACATGGATATGAGATGTGTACACAAAATAAGAAATGTAAAAATGGTGGTGGTGGTGGTGGGGTGGGGTAGCACTGTATGTTGATAGAAATTTAAAAAGTAAAAAGTGGACAGCTTGGCATCAACAGTGAATGAAATTATGGAATATTTAACGATTAAAATTACGATGGAAAATAGAAAAAAAACCATAATAGTAAGTTGTATATATAGAGCACTGGGATCTGATATGGAAAAATTTAGAAATGGTATGGAAAAGATATATACAAAAATAAGACAAAAAGATACTTCCGGATTCTTCCGATACGATTCTTCTGATTCTTCCGATACACACGAGTTGGCTGCCTTTTGCAACAGCAGCTCAATTCTGAGTCTTTTTATCTTCCTTCTTCTTTCTGATCCGGTGATAACTTTCTGATCCGGCACACCTTTCACTCTATATATATCACGGACACACAGATCGCCCCAAAGGTCTCCCGAGTCGGGGGACGGAGCCTCTGTTTACAGCAGGAGACGATACAGCAGGGAAGAGCTAGCTAGCACTCAACCGCCACCCGGTGCTAATGGAGAAACTCGACATACTGGGAGAACTGAAGCGAAAACGACACGGGTGCCGGGCTGGAGTTTAGGCGGCGTGCAAGAAATATAAGACAGAATAATAAAGAGCGATGGCAAGAACCAAGCAGACCGCCCATAAATCTACTGGAGGAAAAGCCCCCCAGGAAGCAGCTGGCCACCAAGCTGCTTGGAAAAGCGCTCCGGCCACCGGCAGAGTGAAGAAGCCTCACCGTTACAGGCCTGGTACCGTGGCTCTGAGAGAGATCCGTCGCTACCAGAAATCCACGGAGCTGCTCATCCATAAGCTGCCCTTCCAGCGCCTGGTGAGGAAGATCGCTCGGGACTTCAAGACCGACTGCGCTTCCAGAGCTCCGCCGTCATGGTTCTGCAGGAGGCCAGCGAGGCCTACCTGGTGGGTCTCTTCGAGGACACCAACCTGTGCGCCGTCCACGCCAAGAGGGTCACCATCACACCCAAAGACATCCAGCTGGCCCGCCGCATCCGCGGAGAGAGAGCTTAGACTTTCTGCTGCACATCCACCAACCACAATGCTCCGCACTGTGTGTCTATATATATATATATATATATATATATATATATATATATATATATATATATATATATATATATATATACGTATATATATATATATATATATACAGTATATATATATATATATATATATATATACATACATACATACATATATATACATACATACATATATATATATATATATATATATATATATACATATATACATATATATATATATATATATATATATATATATATATATATATATATATATATATATATATATATATATATATATATATTAATATGTACATATGTATACTAGCTGCTCTTGTTTTTTCTTGCCTTCTGATTGTTGCTCTGAGTGTTGCTATCCCTGTGCTGTTGCAATCCTGGAACTTCCCCATTGTGGGACTAATAAAGGCTTATCTTATCTTAGCTTATCTTTATTTGTGGTGACTTTAATATAGATATAACGAAAACAAAACAACATAAACCAACTGAAGATTTCTTAGATACAATGTATAGCTTAACTTTATTTCCAAAGATTACAAAACCTACGAGAATAATGACACACTGTGCTACCTTGATAGACAACATTTTTACCAATGTTATTGAATATAATATGGTGAGTGGTATACTGATAAAGGACATTAGTGACCACTTGCCTGTATTTGTTTCTTTAGACTTTAATTATCCCGTCGGACATCACGTCCGATAGGGGCCCTCAGTTTGTTTCCGAACTTTGGTCCGCGATGGTCCGCAGCCTGGGTGTTGCAATTCATCGCACAACCGCGTACTACCCACAGGCAAATGGGTTATGCGAGCGTTTTCACAGGTCACTGAAAGCAGCACGCAGGGCTTCGTTGACGGATGCAAATTGGTTTGACCGGTTGCCATGGGTTTTATTGGGGTTGCGTTCCGCACCAAAAGAGGATTTGGAGGCTTCCCGGCTGAGCTGTTTTTTTCTCAGCCACAGCGGCTGCCCGGGGAATTCTTGCCAGATAATCCCGCGCTGGACAGCTGCCCGTCTCAACGTTTGCAGTGTAGTGCAGACACAGGCACGCTGCCGGGCCCGGCCCACCACTGTTTTCCATGCGCTTTCGTGCCAAAAACTTTGAAGAACGTGGAGTTCGTGTTCGTCAGACACGACGCCCACCGCCCTCCATTGCGCCCACCCTATGATGGCCCGTTCAGAGTGCTGGAAACAGGGGACAAGCATTTTTTGCTAGACTTGGGGGGGGGCGTCGGGAGAAAATATGCATAGACAGACTTAAGCCCGCCTAGTGGCAGATGAGCAAGTGCTGCTGGCTCGGGCCCCTCGGTGTGGAAGACCCCCACTGAGAACTCCCCAGGCAAACGATTCACCAGGACAGCCACACAGGCAAAGCGGATTTCCCCCCCCCTCGCCATGGCCCACCCGCAGTCAGACACAAGTCCAGCAGCCCCCCGCCGGCACAGAGATCCCCATTACAGCAGATATGGGAGGAGACTGAAGACCAAAAGACGTGGGGACTGAAACTCTGTCTGGCGGGGGGGGGGGGGGGGGGTGGTAGCAGAGACAAAATGTATATTGTAGAGACTTGGGTGAGTCAGACAGAGTCTCAGTCAGGAAGCAGAGGATAAACAGTAGTCCGGGGGTTTAAGGGTGAATGTATTGTGATGTTGGATGTCATGCAGTGTGATGTGGAATGTCACGCAGATGTGAGATGAGCGGTGGGGATATAAAGGAGAACCATGCCTGAATGCTTTCATGCTTTTCTGTGTATGACTGATGAGAGAGTGTTAATAAACTTCGTCTGTTCGTAAACCTGCCTCATCATTTCCCACACTCTCCACACTCCCACAATTTTCAAAGATTCTGGAAAAAACTTTTCAACAACAGATTAGAAAACTTTTTAATTAAATACGATCTGCTTAATCAGAATCAATATGGATTTAGAGTAAAGAGTACAACATCATTAGCAATAATGGAAGCAACAGAGGAAATAATAAATGCATTAGATCAAGGGAAATATGGAATTGGTATATTTATAAATTTTAGAAAAGCATTTGATACAATAAATCATTCAATATTTCTTGATAAAGTGTAATTGTATGGTATTAGGGGAGTGGCACTGAATTGGGTTACAAGTTATTTATCTGAGAGACAACAGTTTGTGAAGATGAGAAAATATCTGTCTGGATGTATGGGAATTGCCTGTGGGGTCCTTCAGGGGTCAGTATTGGGCCCCAAATTATTTAACATATATATAAAGTCCTAGATTATAAATCGCTTCATATTCCATGTTCTGGGGTAACAATTATAAAAGTACACTTAATTCACTGCTAATATTACAAAAAAGGGCAGTCCGTGTTAAACACAAAGTCTGGTACCTTGAATATACTAATTTATTATTTTTACATTCAAAATAATTGAAATTACAAGATCTGGTTGATTATTATACAGCACAGTTAATGTTTAAGGTCAGGAAAAACTTTTTGCCACACAATATACAAAATGTTCTTAGTCAGAGAGAAGGAAAATACAATTTACGGGGAAATACAAACTTTAAAATGCACCTAGTAAGATCTACTAGGAAAAGTTTTTGTGTGTCTGTGTGTGGGGTAAAATTGTGGAATGGGTTGGGGGAGAAACACAGGCAATGTCCAAACATCCATATATTTACATCAACATATAAAGAAATGATTTCTGAACAATATAAAACTAGAGGACAGTTAAATTACAATGTGTATTCAATGAAGAAAGGTTGTTATTGTTGAATATATATATGCTGAGTTATTGTTGAATATATATGCTGAGTACTATTATTATTGATATCATTATTACTAGAATATAACAACGGTATTATAGTATTATGATTGTTGTTTAGGATGGAATTATTTAAAGTATTATATAGGCCAAGTGGTATTATTATTATTTTTGTTGTTATTGTAACTACTATATGGCTACCTATTATTATGGTTATTATTATATGGTTACTTATTGTGCCTAGGTATTGTAAGCCATGTGGGGGTATATGGTGGTATTTATGGTGATTATGATGATGATAATATTGTCTATAATTATATTAAACATACCAGAAGTATTTACTTATTATTATTACAATTATTATTAGATGTTGGTATTATTGTCACTATAAACTATTGCATAATTTAATTATAAGATGCATTATATGGTATTGTATAATGAATATAATTATGGGATGGACAATGATTAGAATTATATTATAATTTATTGGGTATGGAATGGGGTGGGACTATGTAAGTGTTGACTTCTTCCCACTCCTTTTGAACGAGGCATTTTTTTTGTTTATTTTTTTGTTTTCATTCCTTGTTTTTAATTTTTTTTCTTGATGCTCAAATAAATCAATAAATCAATAAAAAAATAAAATTGTTCTCCTTCAAAGGTGAAAAGTGCCAAATTATATTTACTCAAGCAAGCTATTATTCCTGGCCAGAGACAGTTCCATATTTCAGTTGTTGGTCTTTACAAGAGTCATTTTGCATGATTTACCTTTAAAAACAGTCTTTTGTTGATCTCGATACGGCCATTCACTTCTCTTCCTTACACCTTCACAAATATTCACAGAACTAACCAAGCATCCAGTAGCACAACCGGATTAAACACAATGAGAAAAAGACACAGTCCATCCAGACACCACCAGGTGTATGTTTGTATGCATGCGCTGTGATGGCATGGCATCTGCCATCCGTCCATCCACATTTCATGGAAAAAACACATTTATTTTTGTCTTTGTTTAGCAGGTGTGGACCCAAATGCTGGTCACAGCACACAGACAGTGATTGAGACAAGAGAATAATTTTTATGAATAAAACTATTTTGTGGAAACTGCATCCTGCTGCTATCTATACAAGACTCTACCTAACCTGCTACCTATACTGTAATCTATATTTGCCTATACTGGTAAGTATAGGTTGAATAATATTGTAGGGTGAGCTTACTTGTGAACAGATGCTTACTTGGAGATCCAGTGCGAGCACAAAGGTCCACGGGAGCATAGGCAGTTGGAGATAGCAGTGAAAGCTGGGTGAGCAAGCTCAGCCAGGGAAGGAACTTGGAGGCAGGATGGCAAGCAGGAGGTAGAACCTGGAGATCATTGAGAGTTGAGTGGGAGGTCAGAACAGAGAGACTGAGAAGATGTACTAATTCTGAAAGTCACAAGGAGTGATTCATCAATGTGATGGATGCTGAACTACCAGCGATCAGTTGAGTGTGGGAGTCTACCCAGCAGCAACCAATTTACCTTCCAGGCTCCTGATGAGAGTGTTGCATAACAGACAGAGTAGTGCATGCCAAGATGTTGCAGTGCTCACCCAGATCCACAACAATTTTTGCGTTCTTTAAAGTAACAGCACAAGATTCAGATATGCAATTAATTTGGTACAGGATATGCTTTCAAATTAGACCCTAGATTTAATTTTTTCTTTACTTCTCATTTTTCATCACGGCTCACTAATTCATTGACAATAACGAACCTCCTGCCCCAATGGAAGAATCCAAGCAAACGTGCTTATCAACCTTTAATGCATTTTGCTGTGCAGACTTTAATCCAGATTTTCTTTCTCCTATTTGATTACTCATCATTCTTGAGGATTAAAATAATTACATTCAGCTTTACCAACCTTTGAAATTCCTCTTCACGATACACAGGGCTTATATGACTGACTTTGTGTGGAGAAACAGTCTTAAGAACAACACACGTTTAGAAACTAAAGAGAAACTAAGTGTGTGATCTGATTAGACTGCGGTGGTTCTTGCTGCACTAATTATCATATTAATAAGAAAAAAACTTCCTTAGTGCTTTAAAGATCCTGAGTTCATGGTTGAGTTCATATTAGGACCTGCTGTGTAATAATATGAAGCAAAGTGCTGTATATTGGCATAGGATTATCTACAAATGAATGCATTCATTTACTTAATTAATAATCACATTAACATAACTGCTTATCTTATATAAAGAGCCGGGATATTAGGGAGTTCAAGTGGCTCCTAGGGCAGAATAGTGGTGCAGCCATGATTACTGTTGCAGTACATTTAGGATCCTGTACTAGAGAGAGTTCCTGTCTGTGTCAGCCGTTCTTTCCTCACACACAACATAAGAATGAGAAAACTACAAGAACTGCTAATGTTGGCATGAAATTACTACATGTGCAGTAAATTTCTACATGCGGTAATGTGCTTGTCTTTTCCAGACCAAAGCATTCTCCTGCGTAACGTATTTTAGAAGAAGTCTGTGTGACTTTATAGTGTCATTCAGTCCATTATTCAGCGCTCAGAGGGATACGTGCATACAGTGGATATAAAAAGTCTACACACCCTTGTTGAAATGCCAGGTTTTCGTGATGTAAAAAAATGAGACCAAGATAAATCATTTCAAAACTTTTTCCACCATCAAATTCAAACTGATGTTAAATGGGAGTCAGCACACACCTGCCACCATTTAAAGTGCCTCTGATTAACCCCAAGTAAAGTTCAGCTGTTGTAGTAGGCTTTTCCTGACATTTTTGGAGTCACATCTTACAGCACAAGCCATGGTCCACAGAGAGCTTCCAAAGCATCAGAGGGATCTCATTGTTAAAGGTATCAGTCAGGAGAAGGGTGCAAAAGAATTTCCAAGGAATTAAATATACCATGGAACACAGTGAAGACAGTCATCATCAAGTGGAGAAAATATGGCACAACAGTGACATTACCAAGAACTGGACGTCCCTCCAAAACTGATGAAAAGACGAGAAGAAAACTGGTCAGGGAGGCTGCCAAGAGGCTGACAGTAACATTGAAGGAGCTGCAGGAATTTCTGGCAAGTGCTGGCTGCTTAGTACATGTGACAACAATCTCCCGTCTTCTTCATATGCCTGGGCTATGGGGTAGGGTGGCAAGGTGGAAGCCTTATCTTACGAAGAAAAACATCCAAGTCCAGCTACATTTTGCAGAAAACATTTGAAATCTCCCAAACGCATCTGGGGAAATGTGTTATGGGCCAGTGAAACCAAGGTTTAGCTTTTTGGCCATAATTCCGAAAGGTATATTTGGCACAAACACAACACTGCTCATCACCACAAGAACAACATACCTACAGTGAAGCATGGTGGTGGCAGCATCATGTTTTGGGGCTGTTTTTCTTCAGCTGGAACTGGGGCCTTAGTCAAGGTGGAGGGAATTGTGAACAATTCCAAATACCAGTCAGTGTTGGCACAAAACCTTCAGGCTTTTCCTAGAACGCTGAAGATGAAGAGGAACTTCATCTTTCAGCACGACAATGACCCAAAGCACACATCAACATCAACAAAAGAATGGCTTCAGAAGAAGAAGATTAAGGTATTGGAATGACCCAGCCAGAGTCCAGACTGGAACCCAATTGAACATCTGTGGGTGATCTGAAGAGGGCTGTGCACAGGAGAATTTTGCAAAGAAGAGTGGGCAAATATTGCCACATCAAGATGTGCCACGCTGATAGACTCCTACCCAAAAAGACTGAGTGCTGTAATAAAAGCCAAAGGTGCTGCAGCAATTAGTTTAAGGGTGTGCATATTTATGCAAACAGGTTATTGTAAGTTTTTTATTTTTTATTTTCCCCCTTAAAAGATTTCAGTTTGTTTTTCAATAGGGTTGTATAGGCTATATGTCACATTGATGGTGGAAAAAGTTTTGAAATTATTTATCTCGGTCACATTTTTTTACATCACAAAAATCTTGCATTTGAACAGGGGTGGGTAGACTTTTTATATCCACTGTAGCTGTGGTTTTCTTGTCCCCATCCCTCAGAAAATCAAGATGATGACATCCACCAGCTCCAGTGTTTCCTCAGTGGAGACACTCATGCCGGATGCTGCGTGGCCCATCTGCAGGGGTGCTGGTCTCGTGGGCCACTCGAGCTTGGGTGGGTGGGGGCTTTATGCCACTGCCTACAGCTGTGGTGCGGGCTTGTGCTGGTTGGGGTGGGCTCTGTGGCGCACTCTGTGGTTATGGGCTCCTTCACATGGTGCCTCGGTGCCTAGTAATGTCTCTTTTACTATATATGTGTGTAAGAGAAGTAGAGGGTGAAAATGTCTAAATTGTGCCCAAAGTGTCAATATTTTGTGTGGCCACCATTATTTTCCATTACTGCCTTAACTCTCTTGGGCATGGAGCTCACTAGAGCTTCACAGGTTGCCAATGGAATCCTCTTCCACTCCTCCATGACGACATCATGGAGCTGGTGGATGTTAGAGACCTTGCGCTCCTCCATCTTCCGTTTGAGGATGCCCCACAGATGCTCAGTAAGGGTTTAAGTCTGGAGGCATGCTTTGCCAGTCCATAACTTTTACCCTCAGTTTCTTTAGCAAGGCAGTGGTCGTCTTGGAAGTGTGTTTGGGGTGGTTATCATGTTGATACACTGCTCTGCAGCCCAGTTTCCGAAGGGAGGGGATCATGCTCTGCTTCAGTATGTCACGGTACATGTTGGCATTCATGGTTCCCTCAATGAACTGTAGCTCCCCAGTGGCGGCAGCACTCATGCAGCCCCAAACCATGACACTCCCACCACCATGATTGACTGTAGGTAAGACACACTTGCCTTTGTACCTCTCACCTGGTTGCAGCCACACACGCTTGACACCATCTGAATTAAATAAGTTTATCTTGGTCTCATCAGACCACAGGACATGGTTCCAGTAATCCATGTCCTTAGTCTGGTTGTCTTCAGCAAACTGTTTGCAGGCTTTCTTGTGCATCATCTTTAAAAGGGGCTTCCTTCTGGGACGACAGCCGTGCAGACCAATTTGATGCAGTGTGCATTGTATGGTCTGAGCACTGACAGGCTGACCCCCCACCTCTTTAACCTCTGCAGCAATGCTGGCAGAACTTGTACGTCTATTTTCAAAAGACAACCTCTGGATATGACATTGAGCACGTGCACTCAACTTCTTTGGTTGACCATGGCGAGGCCTGTTCTGAGTGGAACTTGTCCTGTTAAACCAATGTATGGTCTTGGCCACTGTGCTGCAGCTCAGTTTCAGGATATTGGCAATCTTCTTATAGCCTAGGCTATCTTGATGTAGAGCAACAATTCTTTTTTTCAGATCCTCAGAGAGTTCTTTGCCATGAGGTGCCATGTTGAACTTCCAGTGACCAGTATGAGAGAGTGTGAGAGTGATAACACCAAATTTAACACACCTACTCCCCCTTTACACCTGAGACCTTGTAACACTAATGAGTCACATGACACTGGGGAGGGAAAATGGATAATTGGGCACAATTTGGACATTTTCACTTAGGGGTGTACTCACTTTTGTTGCCAGCAGTTTAAACATTAATGGCTGTGTGTTGAGTTATTCTGAGGGGACAGCAAATTTACACTGTTATACAGGCTGTACACTGACTACTTTACATTGTATCAAAGTGTCATATCTTCAGTGTTGTCCCATGAAAATATATAATAAAATATTTACAAAAATGTGAGATACTGTATGTAACTAAATGTGTCTACTGTTTTTATCTATGTATAGCACTTTGCGCAGCATCAACTGTTTATAAAGTGCTATACAAATATTTTGATTGATTGAACAAATTTATCAATCGCAAAGCAATGGACAATAATTACTCTATGTATGTACATAATCATTCATTCATTCATTCATTCAGGCTGTGTTTATGTAACATTACCAGGTTCAATTTAAGGAAAAAAGTGACTCTTCCAACATGGTTATCGCAGTCTCCTGACCAGAGGTAAAGTATCCAGAATCTGTACTCAAGTAAAAGCAGTCTTCCATCCATCCATCCAGACATCCATCCATCCATCCAGCCATCTTCTACCGCTTACCCAAGAATCCAAGTCGCATGGGCATCAGTCCAGGCACAGTAGCACAGACTTCTGCCTAGCTTACATAGCACCATGATCCCCATGATCCCTCCTGCAGGTGGTGAGCCCACTGGAGGGTGGACCTATGTGCCTCCTTTGGTTACATTGGGTCCTTGATGTAACGTTTTTCATGGAGATCCATTGGACCGTTAGTCTGGCCCTTCACTCAGGATCAGTTTGCTTTGGAAGATCCTACCAGGGGCAAGTTGCCCCTGACAACATAGCTCCTGGCATCATTCAGGCACTCAAACCCCTCCACCACGATAAGGTGGCTACATGTCGTGCATTACTCGTATCACATATCGGTACTTGTATTCGGATTTGGATTTTTCAATATGCCACCCACAGTATGATCCAGACACATACCGAGGTATAACACGGACTATATTGAGTGACAGACAGAAAGTGTAACTGTCATATCATGCCCCCTCCTCCTCTCAGTTTCCCTGTCTCTGGCTGCCTGTCAGCGGACTTCTGTTTCCGTTTCGCCCCAGTGAAGAATGCCTGAAGTTGGGCTACTTCTAAACGCAACACCGGTAAGGTTAGTGAGTTTTTAGCGAGTAAAGTTAGCACTCCTTATTTTCAATGAGCGATTGTCTCAGCTTCAGAAAACTGATTAAACTGTTAGCATGTGCTAATATTACCTGTCAGCCAATAATCTCTCTTGAATGATGTTTACTGACGGCTGAACTGTTTCAGTTCTGCTGAAGTTTGTTATTTTCTTTTTGACTTCAGTGGAGTTGAATATTATTACTCCAGTTTGTTTTGAAAAGTAGAGTTACAACAGCCCTGTATGGTACAGTAGAAGCTGATATTTGAGTTTTACTTCTTTAGTTTTTGGGTTAAGAGACAGAACTTTAATGTCTGTTATTTAATTGTGTTGCTCCAAAGATTTTTGATTAAGCTATTAAGTTCAAGTTTCCAACTCATGTTTCATGGGTCATTATTTTATTTAGCTATGGGAACTTTTTATAATAGGCTGTTCAAACTTCTATTGTTGCACTTGTCTGCATCGTTCATTTCCTTAAAAAGAGAATTTATTTATTGTATACATTTTAATTTTGTTTATTTGAGAATATTTTTTTTGGAGAATTTACTGCTGGCAGTTTGCATTTTTTTGTCAGTAAAGCTCTTCTCGCTTATACAAAAGATAAGCAATTTTATGCTTTGCATTTTGTTTCCTTACTGTACCGAAAATGAACCAGTGACCTTAAAACCAAGGTACGTACTGAACCATGATTTTAGGCATACCGTTACACCCCTAATATTCTTTTTTTTTTTTTTTTTTTTTTCTCCCTTGTCCTGTCAGGCAGCTAGGCAAGCAGAACAGGGATCTGTCACCCTTATTGTGCCCAAACAGATTTACTTTGCCAAGAGGAGCTTATATAGTACCTAACTATGTATTGCATATTGTTGTAAACTCCTCCTGTAATAACTTTTGATACTTTATTTTAATTATTTTACCCATGGAAGACCCGACAGGATGGGGAAGAGGGAAAGGAAGTGTGTGGAGGGGGAAAGGAAAGGGAGGGGAACAGACAAAAACAGACAAACAAACAAACCAACAACTAAAACAAACAAAAGACAAACTGCTTCTTCCACCGAAGATGTCTCAACACAAGTCTGGTTTCCGCACCTGTTAAAGTAGAGACACTTGTGCGTGTACATCTGCGTGCATATACAGTATATGAGAGCGCACGCAAAATAATTGTGTGCATGTGCGTGGTTTGTCAGGAAACATACGAAGTGGGGGGCCGGTCACAGCAGCTCTCCCCCCGGGAACCCCGAGCAGGCAAGGCAGCGTCACCAACCCCCACAAGGCACAAATGTCCGAGGTCAGCAAGCCCTAGGAAAGCCAGACATCCGTCCCCGGAAGGACGATCAAGGGAGGCCAGGGCCAAACTAATATTCATTTATACCGTACTCCCTCTCTTGTAATATTGCTTAAATATATATGGAAAAAATCACATGATTGTAATATAGTCAGGAATAATGCTCTCTAAAAATTTTCAATGTAGATTCCACCCTGAATCATCTGGTTCCGGGTGGAAACCATAGAAAAAACAAGGATGGGATTTGGCTAATTCATGGCTGAAGCTGATACTCAGTGTCTGACAGTGAGAGAATGAAACCCAATTCAAATAACTAAAATCAAAATTAAATTTTGATTTCAGTTTTTGATTTTGATTTTGATTTTTTAGTCAAGTACAATTAAATGTACTTGACTAAAAATACCAAACAATAAAACCACTTGGTAAAGTGTGAACTTGTGAAGAGGTTACTTTTGAGCACATGTACCTGAGTAAATGTAATTCATTACTACCCACTTCTGCTCCTGACAGTTGGAACATTCGAGAAGTTTGTTTTAATTTTAGTTCTTTTCAGACTTCAAGGAGCTTATATTAAACATCAGAAAACCCAAAGAAAAATATTATGACATTAGAAATAACACAAATCCACTCAAATGTTAATCAGTAGAATAAAAACATAGTTTTATATACAGCAAGGAAAATAAGTATTAAACATGTCAGCATTTTTCTCATTAAACATGTTTCTGATGGAGTCATTGACCTGAGATTTTCACCAGATATCAGTAACAACCCAAGTAATCCATACATACAAAGAAATCAAGGCAACTGTTTTCACAAAACAAGTTATATTCTATAAAGAGGAATGACACAGGGAATAAGTATTGAACACGCTTGGTAAAATTCATTTTAATATTTACTAGAAAAGCCTTTGTTAGTAATAACAGCTTCCAGATGCCTCCTGTATGGAGAAACTAGGCGCAGGCATTGCTCAGGAGTGATTTTAGCCCATTCTTCCATACAAACTGTCAAATCGTGAAGGTTCTGTAGGTGTCTTCTATGAACTCTGATCTTCAGTTTGTTCCATAGATTTTCAGTTGGATTCAGGTCAGGTGACTGACTCGGCCATTCTAGCAGCTTTATCTTCCTTCTCTGGAGCCAGTTGAGAGTTTCCTTGGCTGTGTGTTTGGGATCATTGTCTTGCTGAAATGTCCACCCTTGTTTCATCTTCAGCATCTTGGCAGATGACAACAGGTTCTTATCAAGGATACATTTGTCCATTCATCTTTCCTTCAATTCCATGAAGTCTGCCTGTACCATGTGCTGAAAAACACCCCCACACCATGGTGGGATGTGCAGTGCCATTTCTCCTCCAAACATACTGTGTGTTGTGGCATCCATAAAGTTCAATTTTGGTCTCATCTGACCAAACTATATTCTCCCAGTATTTTACTGGATTGCCCAAATGTTGTGCAACAAACTTTAAACGAGCTTCAACATGCTTTTTCTTCAGCAATGGAGTCTTGCGAGGTGAGTGGGCATAGAGCCCATGTCGGCTGAGTGCATTATTTATTGTTTTCTTTGAAACAGCAGTACCTGCTAACTCCAGGTCTTTCTGGAGCTCTCCACGAGTGGTCTTTGGCTCTTGGATGACTCTTCTGATAATTCTTTTGACTCCTCTGTCAGAAATCTTGTGAGGAGCTCCTGGCAGTGGCTGGTTTATGGTAAAATGATGTTCTTTCCACTTCTGAATGATGGCTCCAACAGTGCTCACTTGAACATTCAGCAGTTTAGAAATGCACCTCTCATCAATGTTGTCATTATGTTTTGCAACAATAAGGTTGTGAAGGTCTAGAGAGAGCTCTTTGCTTCTACCCATCATGAGTTCTTTGTGGTGTGATAATCTGATATTCACAGACCTTTTTAAAGGCTATCAGTCAGGACTTAACCAGCTGAAATTAATTTGCACTGATGGGGGATGGGATGGGATGGGCTTCCTACATTCTGATGGATTTCAGCTGGTTTCTTGGCTTTCTATGCCTTTTTGCACCTCTTTTTCTTCATGTGATCAATACTTATTCCCTGTGACGTTCCACTTAATTAAATATAACTTGTTTTGTGAACACAGTTGCCTTGATTTCTTTGTATGTAAGGATTACTTGGGTTGTTACTGATACCTGGTGAAAATCTCAGGTCACTGGTGCCATCAGAAATATGTTTAATGAGAAAAATATTGAGGTGTTCAATACCTATTTTCCCTGCTGTACTTCACATCATAGCAGATAAATATAGTTCATCAGATTACTTGCAAGTGTATTTTACCAGAGAAACACAAATTTGGATTCCAGCTGCCATATAACATCCTGTACTCAAGGTGGCTAAAAAAGAAAAACTGTCTATCAGAAGTAATAGTCCAGCATTCATTATAGAATGTTTTCCCTGTGATAAGTAGAAATGATTTCTACTAAACACGGAAAAACAAAACTCACCCAGACTTGGAGAGTTCAGTGGCTGCCCACCATCCATAATTAGGATGGGTGAAATGTAGAACTGCATTCACCTCAGGGGGATTATTAAAGCAAAACTTAACTTTGGAGACAGTTGGCTGGGTTCGGACATTAAAAAAACAAAAGCTCAGAGCCTTCATGCTGTACTTTTTTGTAATTAAAGTGTAGCCCAATCACAGGTTCACTTGCAATCCCTCATTTCTTTTTCTAAAAGTCATTCCACGGTAGCTTGTTCATGCCACAGCGTGTCATTTCCGACGTAGAAGCCCGAAGACCCTATAATCACCTCTGTCAGTCAGAAGTGAACAACTAAAGTGAGGCTGGCTTAGCTTGTCCAGATCCAGAATTAATATATGAGCCATAGAAAACGTCATTTTATTATTCAAAGCCATTGAGTTAATCAAAGTTAATATCTCAAAAACATGCCCTGAAATCAGCATTAATGGTCCTGGGAACATCCAGTCCACATTAGGACTGATGTGTAAAAA
This sequence comes from Pholidichthys leucotaenia, assembly GCA_020510985.1. Taxonomy (NCBI): domain Eukaryota; kingdom Metazoa; phylum Chordata; class Actinopteri; order Cichliformes; family Pholidichthyidae; genus Pholidichthys; species Pholidichthys leucotaenia. The sequence continues at coordinate 33,128,134 of CM035844.1, forward strand.
AAGATAAAGAATATATTTGCATATTCACACACAGCAGCCATTTCTTTGTCATTCAAAGGAGGATTTTTCTGTTAAAAGTGGGAAGTTCCAATGTGACTTTTATTTATTTAAGTTTTTTTTTTTACAAAGTGGCACACTTTCTTATATGTCACAAAATTACACAATTGTTACACATTTATGTCAGCATTATTTAGCATGAGTAATATTTTACAAGAAGGTTAGCAGTTGAAAGCAGTACTGTACAGTCTCACAACTTCCATGACATAACCGACTAAGGATGGAAAGCAAGCGTTTTAAAGCCATGTGTGATGTGAATGGATACTTTACATAGTTTACAAATATAAACAACTACTGGAACATAAAAATGCATGTAAACACATTAAGTTGTTAAGGCGAGAGTGCACAGGATGTAGTTATTGACACTTGTCACTGGATGTGGTTTATTCAGTGACTCACTACAGCTGACAGCTTTGAATTAGCCGCACTGCTCATCCTGTAATGCAACACTGTACGATATTCCTCCAGCTTTTATCGGCGCGTCTCTTCCACAGTCTGGTGTATGAATGTGAATGCCAGCTGGTTGTCCAGCTAGACGTCTTACTTCACTGATTCGGTACATGTTTTTCCTGCACAAACTAAGCTTGCAGTCAGACTTCAGAGCATTTCTAACTGACCTCTCCCTCATCCCTTTTCTCGGCTTCTCTCAAGAGGAAAGTGGTCAAAAACCTGCATGATGCCATCCTGCCCCGAAGTGGGCAACAGTCACTGCAGGTCTGCTTACAACATCCATTCAATGTCCAACTTTGACTTCTATAAACTTGGAAATAGGGCAACTCTCCACTCCTTGGAATGGAGCTCACATTCTTCCACTTGATTTCTGTCTTTACCACTGATCCACCATGGAGAGAGTGGCGAACAAAAATGGGAAAAAAAAACATAAATCTTTTGACTAAACATGAATACTTAGCTCCAGTGAACTGAAAGCAGCGTGAGTCACAAGGCAACATGAAGCCATATTAGAAATTTATAGACCCAGCCGTTTCTTGCAAACTCATCATCAAATTGGACAAGTTTATCTCCTAAAATAAAACTTCACTATACCGTACTTCTCTTTACCTACATCCCTGCAGCTGCATAATTTCACAAGAAAATGAGCCATAACAGAAAAAATCATTAACATCAGCAAAAGATATTTCAGGCAGAGAGAATGGCTCAATGTGCTGCTCAATGATCAGAGCAGCCAGCAGGCTTTACAGCCTCCTGTGTCCGTCCCTATCGCTGCATCTCGCTCTCGCAACTTCTACAGCACACGGTGGAGAAGGAGGACTAAAAAAAAAATCTCCTAAGGATAAAAAAAAAAAAAGTGAGGGGGTATGACAGCAGTAAATTGGCTTTTTCCTCCCCTGAGCCTTACTCCAGACTCCCCTTGAATGCTGAGCAATTTGAATTGTGCTGTAATTGCTTATGTTGCCTTTCTCTCCACATCATTTCTACAATAGAATTTGATCCCATTACTTTTGTCCGTAGTTGAATTCTCATCCACACATTGTGGTAGGAGTAATGCTAAGTGGCGTGTTAACAAAAGGAGAGCAGAGTGACTTTTACACTCTGATTTTTTTTGTGCACAAAATAAGAAGAATCATGCAGAATGTGACACCAACACATTGCTTTTAACATCTTATTCCCCCCTTTTAAAGAAAATATTTAAAAAAAGCTTCATTTCAGACAGTACAAAATCATGTCAGTGTGGTGCAGTCTCTTATTAGCTTGTTGTAAAGGGGATTATCTTACCCAGCCACAGTATGAAGGAGGGAGAGGAAGAGCCGAAGGGGCAGCAGAGAAACGGATGTGACATGAGTCATGAAACAGAAATCAAAAGCCACGCTCGTGCCTGGTTGCAGGGGAGTAGACTGGTTATGGTTTTCTGGGAGCTCGTACATTGTATGTGGCCTTGGGCAATGTTCTTCTTGTTAAAACAGGGGTTGTACTTTGAGTGTGAAGCAGGCTCTAGATAGCATATTTGCCCAGACAGCACTTCTCCCGTGCGTATGCTCGTGTTGTTCCACTCCTTTCATTTGACACAACTCAAGCAAAGACACAGCGGGTAGTGCAGGATTACCGGTATCTCGAAGAGGCACAAGAGGAAGCATGTTTTTTTTTTTTTAAAAAAGAAAACAAAATGACACATGAAAAGAAAATATTCTATGGCTATTTACATTTCTTCTTCCTCTCAGCTGTTGTCTGTTGTTCATTTTCGAGCTCCAACGTGGATTTAATGGTGGTGAGTTGTGAGTGTAAAATGTAAGTGGGGAATGGGATGGAGGCTTCAGTAACTTCGACATCCCCAGTCCAGGACAAGCACAGGCAGCAGCAGTAATGGTAGCACAGGTGCCGCGTGGCTAGCTGCTCCCAGCTGACTCCCTGTAGCACCTGACTCGGTGTTAGAGTCCTTTTCGGAATACGGTGGGATGACGTTGAATTCTTCGCTCGCTTCCTCCTCCCCCTCCTCCTGTTCCTCCTCTGCACTGTCCTCCATCTGCACAAGCACAGAGAGATCCTTTCAATTAACAAGTGTGGTGGAGCATGGAGGGGAGGTCAGCAAGTCTGCCTGAACACAGAATTCAAACCTATGAAATTGTCCCAGAGACACAAAGTAACCCAGAAGCAAAGGCTTTAAATGGATGGAGACTGAGACCTGCATAGTTTTCTACACTTATTGACCACTGAAAGCAGTTTTCTTGTTGATTGCAAAAATTTCCTATTTGCAGAGGACTTTATCACTCATACAGCTGAAACCAGAAGTTTACATACACTCTATAAAAAGACATAACCTTTTTTATGCCTCAGTGCAAAGGCAACGTACGCATACGGTAATCACTCTATGTGTCTGTGTGTGTATCTGTCTGTTACCAGCTTTTCAGCTCACCCGGCCAAAATCAAGTGGAACTAAATGCTTGTATCATTGTACTGCCATATTTTCTCAACTTTTAATTTGCAAGAATTTCCAGATAAGGCTTTGTTTTCAAAATAAATACAAATTTAACTCACCGTTACCATCTTTGCAGCGGGAAAAAAGGTATTGTAATAACTATGCCGGGCCAGAAGAGGTGGCAGTGTGACTTTTTTACAGCACCCCATGCTACTATGGTGCAAGCACTGAGGCATCAGCACCTTGGTGCTTTCACTTCTTATTGTGACATTAAATCAGACTAAACCTACCATTTTACATCAGGATTAAACAATGTTTCTATTTGCTAATTTTTATATTTGATAAATATTTTTTAGAGATTTTTTATAACTTTCTACAAAGTCAGAAGTTTACATACACTAATATCAGAAAGAAAATTGTGGACCTCCACAACTCTGGTTCATCCATGAGTACAATTTCCAGATGTCTGAAGGTGCCCTGTTTATCTGTTCAAACGATTATACGCAACTACACCATGGGAATGTCCAGCAAGCACACCGCTCAGGAAGGAAACAGGTACTGTGTTCCAGACAAGGATGTATTTTGGGGCGAAATGTGTGTATCAACTCCAGAACAAAAGCAAAAGACCTTGTGAAGATGCTGGCTGAAGCTGGTAAAAGATTGTCATCCACAGTGAAACGAGTCCTGTACTGACATGGGCTAAAAGGCCACTCAGCGAGAAAGAAGCCATTACTCCAAAAGCAGCATTAAAAAAAAGGAAAAAAAACAAAACAAACAGATTTCAGTTTTCAAATGTACATGGGGACAAAGACCTTATTATTTGGAGACACGTCCTGTGGTCTGATGAAACTAAAATTGAACTCTTTGGCCATAATGACTATTGTTACACCTGGAAGAAAATGGGGGAAACTTGCAAGTCTGAGAATACCATCCCAACTGTGAAGTATGGGGGTGGCAGCATCACGTTGTGGGGGGTGTTTTGCTGCAGGAGGTCATGTTTCTTTTTATACAGTGTATGTAAACTTCTAGTTTTTCAACTGTACATACATGTGCTGTATCTTGCGCTGGGGATCAAACCATCCAATATCTGATTAGTGAACGATTCATTTTTCCTCCAGAGCCACAGCTGCCCCAGGCCACTCATCAAAATAAGACATCTACTTAATCCTAATTATTTTCAGACATTATTCTAAGATATGTTTTTTGTTTGTTTGTTTTTAATGTAAAGCAATGCATTATGTTTAAGTCATAATTTACATGATTTACTGTATGTCATGTTTTTTTTAACTTTGGCAATTTTTAGTAAAATTGTAAGGATGGATTTTCAATTGTTTGCTTTTACCGAAACAGACTGGGTTGACGACAAAACATTTGCTTACAGACTTGCATATGTCCATGATATTTAAAAGGGGAAAAATATCTTGCTTGCATCTTAGTTAACATTAGTTTTCTCTTAAAGCCAGAAAATCTGAGGGGAATTCTTGCAGTGTCTAATTGGAACAAAATCCCTACAATGAATGTGAATTTAATTAAATGTAAACTATGAAGGGCCCAACATTTTTGCATAGTGCTGTAAATATTGATCGGAGGGTGGGGGTTGTAAGTTCCTCCTGAAATATGTTCTCATTTTATTCTACAACATTGTAAACCTCATTCTAAATGGTCTGCTACTGAGCCACACTCACCAGCCACTTTAATAGGTACACCTGTTCAACTTATTAAGTCAAATATCTCATCAGCCAGTCACATGGCAACAACTCAGTGCATTTAGGCATCTGAATATGGTCAAGACAAGGTGCCGAAGTTCAAACTGAGCATCAAAATGAGGAAGAAAGGTGATTTTGGGAACTTTGAATGTGGCATGGTTGTTGGTGCCAGACAGGCTGCTCTGAGTATTTCAGAAACAGCTAATGTGCTGGGATTATCATGTGCACCCATCGCTGATGTTTATAGAGAATGGTCTGATAAAGAGAAAATATCTAGTGAGCAGCAGTTTACATGCCTTGTTGATGCTACAGCTGATCAGCTGCCCTAAAGCTGGGTTCACACTATAGCCTTTGGACTGACTTTTACAGACGTTTTGAAAAATCAGAAAAATAAGTCCAAACGTCAGTGAAATTACGTTCATGAGCAGGTTTTTTTCCAACGCACACCAACTTTTATAAAATTTTATGAACTTTGACGAACTTTTGCTAGCATTTGCCAGTGTTGCATACCAGCATTGGCAAAGTTTTGTCAACTTAGTCTAGCGTATGTGTAGCTGTTGCCAACTTAGGTTAACTTAAGCAAACAAATACACAGCGCAGGCCAGCTGACATCAGCGTTAGGCAACACTCATATAAAGATCAGCATTTGTGGAGGCTTCCTGCCATTCTGGACCTGCTTTTGGAGTGAACACATCTCCCTTGGGCATACATTTCAGTATTTATTTTCATTTTATATTCCTATGTAGTTACTTCTGCATGCCTATTTTCCCTGTTTATTCATTCATTCATTCATTCCTCTAAAAAAATAATACAACTAGAAAAGCACTCGGAGAGCGCAGACCTCCGCCAAGCGCCACAGTTCCCCCCATACAGTGTTTGTGTGTACGTTTTCAGATTCCTTGACCATGAAAACATATAACTAGCAATTGGATTGACAATGATAGGATTAGTGGTTCAGTAGTTATTCACGAAAATCGCATTTTCCGTAATGGCGGTTTTCACCACAGTTCCCCCCATACAGTGTTTGTGTGTACGTTTTCAGATTCCTTGACCATGAAAACATATGACTAGCAACTGGATTCACAGTGATAGGATTAGTGGTTCAGTAGTTAATCACGAAAATGACATTTTCCGTAATGGCGGTTTTCTTCTGGACGGTGATCCAGATCACCACCAAAATCTAATCATCTGTAGGATACCCCATTTCTGACAATCTGTGAAAATTTCATGAAAATCTGTCCATAACTTTTTGAGTTATCTTGCTAACAAACAGACAGACAAACAGACAGACAGACAAACCAACACCGATGATCACATAACCTCCTTGGCGGAGGTAATAATGCCCATCTATAGACTCCAACAGTAAATCTGCAATTAAAATGTGAATGTGGATGAAATACAGTGGTGTGAAAAAGTGTTTTCCCTCTTCCTGATTTCTCTTTTTTTTTTGTATATTTGTCACACTTAAATGTTTCAGATCATCAAACAAATTTAAATATTAGACAAAGATAACACAAGTAAATACAAAATGCAGTTTTTAAATGATGTCCAACCATCCAAAATCCAAACCAACATGGCCCAGTGTGAAAAAGTGATTGTCCCCTAAGCCTAATAACTGGTTGGGCCACCCTTAGCTGCAACAACTGCAATCAAGCGTTTGTAATAACTGGCAATGAGTCTTTTACAGCACTGTGGAGGAATTTTGGAACACTCATCTTTGCAGAACTGTTGAAATCCAGCCACATTGGAGGGTTTAAGGGCATGAACCGCCTTTTTAAGGTTATGTCACAGCATTCAGGTCAGGACTTTGTCTAGGCCACTCCAAAGTCTTCATTTTGTTTTTCTTAAGCCATTCAGAGGTGAACTTGCTGGTGTGTTTTGGATCATTGTCCTGCTGCAGAACCCAAGTACACTTCAGCTTGAGGTTCACCAACAGATGGCCGGACATTCTCCTTCAGGATTTTTTGGTTGACAGCAGAAGTCATGGTTCCATTTACCACAGCAAGTCTTCCAGGTCCTGAAGAAGCAAAACAGCCCCAGACCATCACATTACCACCACCATATTTTACTGTTGGTATGCTGTTCCTTTTCTGAAATGCTGTACTACTTTTACGCCAGATGTAATGGGACACACACCTTCCATAAAGTTCAGCTTTTGTCACGTCAGTCCACACAGTATCTTCCCAAAAGTCTTGGTGATCATCCAGATGTTTTAAGGCAAAACTGAGACAAGCCTTTATGTTCTTTTTGCTCAGAAGTGGTTTTCATCTTGGAATTCTGCCATGCAGGCCATTTTTGCCCAGTCTCTTTCTTATGGTGGAGTCATGAACACTGACCTTAACTGAGGCAAGTGAAGCCTGCAGTTCATTGGATGTTGTTGTGGGCTCTTTTGGGACCTTTTGGATGAGTTGTCACTGCACTCTTGGGTAATTTTGATGGATGGCCACTCCTGGGAAGGTTCACCACTGTTCCATGTTTTCGCCATTTGTGGATAATGGCTCTCACTGTGGTTCACTGGAGTCCCAAAGCTTTAGAGGTAACTTTATAACCTTTTCCAGACTGATGGATCTCAATTACTTTGTTTCTCATTTGTTCCTGAATTTCTTTAGATCACAGCATGATGTCTAGCTTTTGAAGATCTTTTGGTCTACTTCACTTTGTCAGGCATTGTCCTATTTAAGTGATTTCTTGATTGAGAGCAAGCGTGGCAGTAATCAGGCCTGGGCGTTGTTAAAGAAATTGAACTCAGCTTTCCAAAGATGTGATAAACCACAGTTAATTTATGTTTTAAGAGGGGAGGCAATCACTTTTTCACACAGGGCCATGTAGGTTTGGATTTTTTTTTACCCTTAATAATAAACACCTTCATTTAAAAACTGCATTTTGTGTTTACTTGTGTTATCTTTGTCTAATATCTAAATTTGTTTGATGACCTTAAACATTTACAGTGGGGTAAAAAAAGTATTTAGTCAGCCACCAATTGTGCAAGTTCTCCCACTTAAAAGATGAGAGAGGTCTCCAATTTTCATCATAAGTATACCTCAACTATGAGAGACAAAATGAGAAAAAAAAATCCAGAAAATCACATTGAAGGATTTTTAATGAATTAATTGGTAAATTCCTCGGTAAAATAAGTATTTGATCAAAAACAAAAGTTCATCTCAATACTTTGTTATATACCCTTTGTTGGCAATGACAGAGGTCAAATGTTTTCTGTAAGTTTTCACAAGGTTTTCACACACTGTTGCTGGTATTTTGGCCCATTCCTCCATGCAGATCTCCTCTAGAGCAGTGATGTTTTGGGGCTGTCACTGGGCAATACGGACTTTCAACTCCCTCCAAAGATTTTCTATAGGGTTGAGATCTGGAGACTGGCTAGGCCACTCCAGGACCTTGAAATGCTTCTTACAAAGCCACTCCTTCATTGCCCGGGCGGTGTGTTTGGGATCATTGTCATGCTGAAAGACCCAGCCACGTTTCATCTTCAATGCCCTTGCTGGTGGAAGGAGGTTTTCACTCAAAATCTCACGATACATGGCCCCATTCATTCTTTCCTTTACCTGGATCAGTCGTCCTGGTCCCTTTGCAGAAAAACAGCCCCAAAGTATGATGTTTTCACCCCCATGCTTCACAGTAGGTATGGTGTTCTTTCTCCTCCAAACACGACAAGTTGAGTTTTTACCAAAAAGTTCTATTTTGGTTTCATCTGACCATATGACATTCTCCCAATCCTCTTCTGGATCAACCAAATGCTCTCTAGCAAACTTCAAACGGGCCTGGACATGTACTGGCTTAAGCAGGGGGACACGTCTGGCACTGCAGGATTTGAGTCCCTGGCGGCGTAGTGTGTTTCTGATGTAGCCTTTGTTACTTTGGTCCCAGCTCTCTGCAGGTCATTCACTAGGTTCCCCCATGTGGTTCTGGGATTTTTGCTCACCGTTCTCGTGATAATTTTGACCCCACGGGGTGAGATCTTGCGTGGAGCCCCAGATCGAGGGAGATTATCAATGGTCTTGTATGCCTTCCATTTTCTAATAATTGCTCCCACAGTTGATTTCTTCACACCAAGCTGCTTAACTATTGCAGATTCAGTCTTCCCAGCCTGGTACAGGTCTACAATTTTGTTTCTGGTGTCCTTTGACAGCTCTTTGGTCTTGGCCATAGTGGAGTTTGGAGTCTGACTGTTTGAGGTTGTGGACAGGTGTCTTTTATACTGATAACGAGTTCAAACAGGTGCCATTAATACAGGTAACGAGTGGAGGACAGAGGAGCCTCTTAAAGAAGAAGTTACAGGTCTGTAAGAGCCAGAAATCTTTCTTGTTTGTAGGTGACCAAATAGTTATTTTACTGAGGAATTTACCAATTTATTCATTAAAAATCCTTCAATGTGATTTTCTGGATTTTTTTTTCTCATTTTGTCTCTCATAGTTGAGGTGTACCTATGATGAAAATTGGAGACCTCTCTCATCTTTTAAGTGGGAGAACTTGCACAATTGGTGGCTGACTAAATACTTTTTTGCCCCACTGTAAGTGTGACAAACATACAACAAATGAGAAATCAGGAAAGGGGCAAACAACTTTTCACACTACTGTAAAAAACCTATTTAGTATATCATCATATAAATAAAATGACGGGTGATTATATTTTGACTGTTACAACTCTCTCCATTAAAATAACAATATTCCATTAAATGTCCTTTACTTTTTCAAAGAGTCAAAGATTCAGTGATTTTATTTCTCAATACTACTATACGTACAGGACATACAAGAGAACTGAAATGGTGTTTCTCTCTCTCTTCAGTGGTGTGCACAAAATAAAAAAAAAGAAAAAGGAATAAGGCTGGAATAAACAACAACAGCAGTCTATGTACAGTAACGCAACCCATAGTGCAAATGGCGACAAAAGATAGGCCCAGACCTCCCATAGTGTAAATAGAGATAAACGATTAACGATGATGAAAGCCAGCAATTCTCCATACAGAAAACTAGAGATGTAATACCTGTGGTTGCAGTTCAATGCGGTAGTGTAGGTGCAGATAGTAACAGATAGGACTGCACATGATCAGTATTGCAATGACAGCCAGACAGCAGCAGATATAGCATTTGTGCAAATGGGTGCAGTTAAAGTGCAGAGACATACAGCAGCAAATGTATTACTGTTGGTGTGCCAGTCTTTCTATGCCAACGGCTGAGGTAGTTATTGTGCGGGTGAGTACGTTACAGTCCAGGGGGAAAAGAAGTGGACAGAGTTCAGGGTCCTGATGGCCTGATGAATGAAGCTGTTTAGCATTCTTGTGGAGCGGGCCTGGAGGCTCCGGTACCTTTTCCCTGAGGGCAGGGGGCTGAAGAGGGAGTGTGAGGGGTGGGAGGTGATGGCTCTGCAGGTGAGGCAGGTGAGGTAGATGTCTGAGAGGAGGAGCAGAGGGGCACCAATGATCATGCTGGCTGCTTTCACTATGTGTTGTAGTGTCTTCCAGCAGGAGGTGGTGCAGCTTCCATACCACACCATGATGCAGCCGGTGAGGATGCGCTCAATGGTGCCCTGGTAGAAAGAGCACAATGTGGGGTGGGACCCGTACTCTCCTCAGTTTTCGGAGGAAATGGAGGCGAGTTTGAGCCTTCTTGGCTAGTGATGTGGTGTTGTTGGACCAGGAGAGGTCCTCGGAGATGTGCATCCCCAGGAACTTGGTGCTGCTCACCCCCTCCACAGCTGCACCATTGATGATCAGAGGGGGGTGCTGTGTGTGACCCCTCCTGAAGTCGACTGCAATCTCCTTGGTTTTCCCCATGTTCAGGAAGAGGTTATTGTCTTAACACCACTGAACCATGTGGCTCACCTAATTTCTGCAGTTGGCCTCCTCATTGTTGGTGATGAGGCCCACCACCATCGTGTCATCCGCAAACTTGATGATGTGGTTGGTGTTGTAGGCTGGTACTAGGGCTGGGAACAATCCCTAATTTCCAAAATCGATTCAATTCCGATTCTTGAGATTCTGAATCGATTCAATTCCAAGTCAATCCAATCCGATCCCAATTCGATCTGGGAAATTACCATTTTAATAGCCATTTTACTTATTATCTTTGTTAATACATAAATTATCACATATAGAACTGACCCAAAATCAGTTACAATAATGCAATTTTTATTACTTAACTTATGATTTCACAAAGTGCTCACAAGTGCTTTCTTTAGTGCAAAGGGTGTGTAGTGTCAAGTTAACAACCCAGAGTAAGTAAACAAATTCAATGCATGAAGCATGTATACATAATCTCACTGTATTTCAGTCCCTCCAGGATTTTGTCGACTTTTTTGTGATTGTTCTGGCCCAAAATGCCTGAATTTGTGGGAGCTTTTCCAAAAAGTTGTGACATTTTTAGAGGTTTTTTGCACTGAAAGTTGTGTGAGGAAGTACAGATTTTAAAGTAGCTGTTTTTTCCATAGTTTACAGTGATACTGTTCTATGTAACACCACAAGAAAAGCACAGGATTCCCCCAAAAAAATCACTGTTAAACAATGATTTATGTAGAATTAAATGCTCAGTAAAATTGTCAAAAAATGACCAACATTGTATTCTTGCTGAGAACTTAAAGTAAAAAAAGAAATAAAAGAATTTGTCATTACAACAACTAAATTGCACTGAATGCATATTAGAGTATGGAGAAAATTATAGCAGCACCTTCTTGAATCTTGAATTTACAAACTAAGACACTGAAAAATGTGAGGTCTTCTTCTGTGCTGAAATCGACAACAAAGCAGGGATGGCTCCTCCACTGACAACCTCTTCCCTTCAGAATGTCTCAGTGCAGGATGGAGCTTGGAGTGGAAACCTCACACAACACAACACACTGCCATCTACAGAAGTTCTCTGACGACTCTGCGATCGTCGGCCTCATCTCCAAAGGAGATGAAGCTGAGTACAGACAACTTATCCAGGACTTTGTGGACTGGTGCCATCGGATCTGCCTCCAGATCAACGCGAGAAAAACTAAGGAACTGGTGGTGGACTGCCGCAGGCAAGGACAACCCCTCACAGCACCAGTAAACATCCAGGGAACAGACATTGAAATGGTGACATCCTTCAAGTACCTGGGTGTTCATTTGAACAATAAACTAGACTGGTCACACAATACTGACACACTCTACAAGAAGGGACAGTGTAGGCTGTTCCTACTGAGGAGGCTCAGGTCTTTTGGTGTACAAGGGGTGCTCCTGAAGACCTTCTACGATTCGGTGGTGGCATCAGTCATCACTTTTGGAGTGGTCTGCTGGGGCAGCGGGATCACAGCAACCGACAGGAAGACACTGAACAAACTGATCAAGAAAGCTAGCTCTGTCCTGGGGCAGTGCCTTGACCCAGTGGAGGAGATAGGAGAGAGAAGGATGGTGGCTAAGCTGTCATCTCTGCTGGAGTCTGAGTCCCACCCTATGCAGGACATACTGAACGCACTGAGGAGCTCATTTAGTAGTAGGCTACATCATCCTAGGTGCGCGACTGAGAGGTTTCGCAGGTCCTTCCTACCTACGGCTGTCAGACTTTATAACCTAAGCAGGGCTGCTCACAGAGATAGTAAAAAAAGTTACGACCTAATAGTATTGAATGCAAAAGACGCAACAAACTTACACAAAATGGTCCCCCTCCAGTATACAACTAGGACAATATCAATCGCTACGGAGGGTGACAATATGTATGGGTACATATTCATACTATGTGGGGTAACTAAATAGACTGTTATGCTGTTTAATCCATCTAGCTACAATGCTTCGCACTGTGTATATATATTTATGTATTTTTGTGTACATATGTATAATCACTGCTCTTATTTTCTTATCTTCTAAATTATTGCTCTGAGTGTTGCTATCCCTGTGCTATTGCAATCCTGGAATTTCCCCATTGTGGGACTAATAAAGGCTTCGCTCTTAGCCATTCTTGGGTGTTTTTAGCTGTGTGTTTTGGGTCATTATCCTGTTGCAAGGCCCATGACCTGCGACTGAGACCAAGCTGTCTGACACTGGGCAGCACATTTCTCTCTAGAATACCTTGATAGTCTTGAGATTTCATTGTACCCTGCACAGATTCAAGACACCCTGTGCCAGATGCAGCAAAGCAGCCCCAGAACATAACAGAACCTCCTCCATGTTTCACAGTAGGGACAGTGTTCTTTTCTTGGTATGCTTCATTTTTGCATCTGTGAACATAGCGCTGATGTGCCTTGCCAAAAAGTTCCAGTTTTGTCTCGTCTGTCCATAGGACATTCTCCCAGAAGCTTTGTGGCTTGTCAACATGCAGTTTGGCAAATTCCAGTCTGGCTTTTTTTTTTTTTTTTTATTAATTTTAAACTTTATACAAAGAAAAAGAAAAATTCACAAAACAATACAGGACTGGTCAAACATATTTGCATCAGCTTAAAGAGAAAGAAAGAGCCACCAAGCAAACGTTTTTTGTACATGGGTTTTTCGTTTACACGTCCACCTGCAGTCCACTTGAGTCCAAACCACCGTTCAATCCCAATGCCTCCAACGGCTTCGTCCATTTTTGTAGATAGACTCTAGCTTTCCCATCAATATAATATCCCAGTCTTATTAAAGTCAGGGTTTCCAGGATCAGCAACTTCCATATAGCAATAGAGGGAGGTTCATCTCCGACCCACTTCACCATAATGACTTTCCTAGCCAACATTAGAAGTGTTTGAATAACATCCTCATATTGCATCAAAGAATCAGGAACATTTCCAAGTAAACATAGTAGAGGACTGATTGCTACTTGTTTACCTACTGCTTTACTAATGTTTGTGCATACTGCCCTCCAGAATGTCTGAATGATATTACATTCCCACAGACAATGGAATCTTGTGCCAACTTGACTTTTACATTTAGGACAATTTGATGAAATTCCTGTTTTATATTTACTATAAATATATGGTGAAATACAGTATAAACATTGCGTAATATATTACACTGTAGTTCTTTAAATCTGTTACATACTGAAATTCTGGAAGGTAGCAACAACATTTTATCCCAGACATCATTTCCTATGGCACATTTGAGTAGAGTACACCAGGATTTTCTTAACCATGCAAGTTTATCTAAACTCAAACTATATATTTCAGAGTAAAATTTTGATATGAAGTGTTTGTGCTCTCTATTATTAAGAAAAAACTTTTCCAGTTGGTGAGAATCACCTATAAAGTCCAAAGAATTAGCTTTCTTATATATGAAATGTCTAATTTGTAAATATTTATAGAAATCCTTATTTTCAAGATGATATTGAGTTTTCAAAGAATCAAATGTTTTAAATCTTCCATTTTCAAAAAAATCGTAAAGTCTCTTTATACCTGCTCTTTGCCAGCTTGTAAAATTTAATCTTGCACTTTGTAGTGAAAGTTCTGGATTATCCAATGTTATGAGGGTATTCAGTGAGTCACTTTTAAATATTTTCCTCATTTTTTTTCCATGCCCATAATACATTTCCTATCAGAAAATTATCCTTAACAATACATGGTAACTCATTTACACATCTTTCCAGCAAATTCACAGGGGAAAAAGGTGTACACATTACTGACTCCATCTCAAACCAGGGACATTGACATGAATGTTCTTTAACCCAGGAGGAGAGAATTCTTGCCTGAATTGCCAAAATATAATTTTCTACATTTGGTAAACCCCATCCTCCCTGATCATTTGGCAATTGTAGTCTCTCCAATTTAACCTTAGGCCTCCTGCCTGCCCAAATATAGTCTGATAAAGCTTTAGTAATCATTTTAATATTCTCTGATTTTAATATCACAAATAACATAGATATAGGCTATATTATTTTTGGGAGAACTGTCATCTTGATAAAATTAATTCTGCCTAAAAATGATATTGGAAGGCTCTTCCATCTGGTCAGACTTTCTTTGATCTCTTTTATCATGGGATTAATGTTTTCTGCATATAATTGAGTAATTTTAATTCCTAAGTATATAAATCCTGACGGGGCCCAGTGGAAGGGTTTGACATGCATAGGTTCAGTGTTTCCGTATAACTCAGGGGCATTATCTCTGACTTACCAAAATTTATCTTATAGCCAGATATTAGACCAAATTCCCTGACACACTGGGTCACTACTGGTAATGATTTAGCCGGGTCTGTTAATGTCAGCAAGACATCATCAGCATACAGCAGAATTTTGTGTTGTTTTGTTCCCACAGTTACTCCCTGAATATGTGGGTTTTGTCTGATAGCCATTGCTAAAGGCTCAATGGCCAGAGCAAACAGGAGAGGAGATAGTGGGCTTCCCTGTGCTGTACCTCTAGTCATTTTAAATGGAGCCGATAGAAGGCCATTGGTCAAAACTGAGGCAGTAGGCACTCGGTACAGAAGTTTAACCCATTTCAAATAATTTGGTCCAAAACCAAATCTTCTCATCGCTTCAAACATATATTCCCATTCAATTCTATCAAACGCCTTTTCAGCATCCATTGAAACAATGGCCCCAGGAGTCTGATGAAAATTAAGATAGTGAATAATGTTGAAAAGCCGTCTTGTGTTCATAGTATGAGTTCCGACCTTTGATAAAGCCCGTCTGATCGGAATTCACAACGGAAGGTAGAATCTGCTCTAATCTAGTAGCCAGTATCTTAGACAGTATTTTGTTGTCCACGCCCAGGAGACTAATGGGTCTATAAGAAGAGCATAATTCTGGGTTCTTACCTTTTTTTTTCTATTAATATTATATTTGCTCTATACATAGACTCTGGAAGTTCGGATCCCTCAAATGACTTATTAAAAACCCTGAGTAAGATATTATTGATTTTCCCTTTCATCACTTTAAAGAACTCAACCGGAAAGCCGTCTGCTCCTGGACATTTCCCGGACTGAAGTGCTGAGATAGCCATGTCTATCTCAAGTTGGGATATTGGTGATTCCAAAAATTTAACTTGGTCCTCTACTAACTGCGGGAAACTTAAATTATTTAAAAAGAAACCTGATCTGAGCCTCTCCTCATCAGCCTGTGATCTACATAAATTAGCGTAAAATTCTTTGAAGCTCTCATTGATTTGACGATTACTAACTTGTTTCTGATTATTGTCATTTAATATAGCAGGAATAAAAGATTTCACTGGAGCATTCTTTGCCAGCCGTGTTAAAAGACGATTGGGTTTGTTACCCATTTCGAACATTTTTTGCTTAGCAAACAATATATCTTTTCTAGCTTTCCTAGTTATCAAATCATGTAATGTATTTCTAGTATTTTTAAGTTCAGTTAATGTCACCTCAGATTTTGTTGCATAATAAGTCTCTTCTAATTGTTTTATTTTCTTTTCCAACTCCAGTTGCTTTGCTATTCGCTGTTTTTTTTTATATAACATGTTTGAGAGATAATCACACCCCTCATATAGGCCTTGTAGCTATCCCACAGGATTCTGGGGTCAATGTCATCTTTATCGTTTAACTGTAAAAATAAATCTGTTTGTCCCTCCAAGAACCTAACAAATTCTTCATCCAAAAGCAATAACACATTCATTCTCCATGAGAATGAACTTTCAGAGGGTCTAAGGGGCTGCATAGACAAAACCACTGGCGCGTGGTCCGAAAGAGCAATAATACCTATGTCTACCTGTTCAACTAAATAATTAAGGTGTTTAGAGGCAACGATATAGTCTATACGTGATGCTGATAGATGTGGTTGAGAATAAAATGTATATTGCCTTGCAAGGGGATTGTGATACCTCCACATATCCAAGAGATCAAAATCCTTCATAATATTTAAAAGATTCTTAGCATTTTTAGATTGAGCTATTTGTGATGGGTGTCTATCCACCTTGGGACACAATGTACAGTTAAAATCCCCCCCAAGATAATATTAGTGCAGTCCAAATTACCAAGTTGACTATATAAGGATGCATAAAATTCTTCATCTTGGACATTAGGGGCACACATATTTCCCAATAAAATATCTTCACCATATAGCTCCCCTTTAACCAGGACATATCTTTCCTCTGTGTCTTTGTAAAAGTTTGTGGGAGTAAATGGCAAATTTTTATGTACTAAAATAATTACCCCTCTCTTGTTAGTTGAATAGGATGAAAAAAAAGATCTGACCTACCCATTCTCTGTGATACTTCTTATGCTCATTGTCGTTTAGATGTGTTTCCTGTAAAAAAAAAAGCTATCTGGACTCTATCCTTTTTAAGAGAGTTCAGAACAGATTTTCTTTTAACCACATTATTAGATCCCCGAATATTCCATGTACTAATCTTAAAAGACATCAGAAGTAGGCTGCATTATAAATTGTGAGCTGCTAACTTTGACCAAAAAACATGTAGTAGACCAGTCTGTCTTCAATAACCATATCAAAAAACAAAAATAATAACATGTATTCCAACCAAAACCAGAACCACAAGCTCGGAATCACTGAAAACCTAAAATAAAAGATCAACTATGCTTAGCTACTCTTAACTAGAAAAAGCACACCTATAGGGGATAACAAGAAAAATAAAAAAAGGAAGCCAAGTTCCCCCTTACTGGAAAGCCTCTATTAAAATACCGGTGTATATATAATTGAGCTCAATACAAAGAGAAGAATACCAAAGAACAAAACCACCCCAAATTTCTAAATCACATCCACCTGGATTTAACAGTCATGCCTTAGCCAATCAGAATTTCTGTTCAGTATGTTACTTGGAAGCTTGTAGTTTGTTCACATAGTCATTGATTTGTTCCATGTTTATGACTGAAGTGCTGGAACCGTTAGGATGGAAAATTTTTATTACCACCGGATACAGAAAGGAGTACCATATTCCGGCATCCCTTAAAACTTTACATGCATTTGCGGACTCCTTCCTCCTCCTTACAACTTCCACAGAAAAATCTTGATAGAAGGATACCTTCCCCGCTTCAGTGCTAATTGTTCCTTTATCCCTTGCCGTATACAGAATCCTCTGCTTGTCGGTGTAGCTGTGCAGCCTTACCAAGATGGCCCGCTGTCCCTCTTTTCCAGCCAGTCTCATTGGAGGTCCAGTACGATGGGCTCTGTCAATCATGATTCTGTCCTTTTGCATAGCCAAAACTTCTGGAATCCATTTTTCAAAAAAATCAACTGGTGTTTGGCCCGCCATTCCCTCCTTCAGCCCAACAATTCTCATGATCTGCCGTCGACTTTGATTTTCAAAACTTTCCAAGCGGTATTGCACTTTCTTCAGCTGGGTTTCCAGCTCCTCCACCCGCGGTGTGTTAGTAGCTGTGACATCCTCTAAGTCAGTGACCCGCTGCTCCACCGTTCTCAGCCTTTCAATTAGACTGTCAAATTTCTCAGACAGCTCAGTGACCGGCGTAATTATGTCGGCCAGCTTGCTGTCCAACATCTTCGCTATATTAGCAGATACTCACTCCACTATCGAGTCGTCTCGCTGTGCGTTTAGCTCTTCCTTGTCCACAGCGTTAGCATTAGCTACATCTGTTGTGTCTTCATCAGGGCTATGGCTAACACCTGCGTCGCTAGCAATAGCACTGGCTTTTCCTCCTCTTTTCCGCATTTCTTTCTTCTTAGTTGATCCAGGCTGTGTAAAAAAATTATCCAATGACATTGTAGGTGTCTTCAAGATGAAATTTCACCGGTAAAATATGATTAAATGTACATTTCTGGCAATCGAGTGCGGATACGAGGAAGCTCACGTCCATTCACCTCGACTCATCATGTGATCCCCCCCAATCTGGCTTTTTTATGATTTGTTTTCAACAGTGGTGTCCTCCTTGGTCGTCTCCCATGAAGTCCACTTTGGCTCAAACAATGACGGATGGTGCGATCTGACACTGATGTACCTTGACCTTGGAGTTCACCATGAATGTGTTTAGAGGTTGTTCTGGGCTCTTTTGTTACCATTTGTATTATCTGTCTCTTCCATTTTTCATCAAGTTTCCTCCTGCGGCCACGTCCAGAGAGGTTGGCTACAGTCCCATGGATCTTAAATTTCTGAATAATATGTACAACTGTAGTCACAGGAACATCAAGCTGCTTGGAGATGGTCTTATAGCCTTTACCTTTAACATGCTTGTCTAGAATTTTCTTTCTAATCTCCTGAGACAACTCTCTCCTTTGCTTCCTCTGGTCCATGTTTAGTGTGGTACACACCATGTCACCAAACAGCACAGTGACTACTTGTCACCCTTTAAATAGGCCAACTGACTGATTACAAGTTTGTAGACACCTGTGATGTTAATTAGAGGACACATCTTGGTTGAACATGTCCCTATGGTCACATAATTTTCAATCTTTTCTAGGGGTACCATCATTTTTGTCCAGACTTGTTTCATGAGTTTGTTTTTTAAAATAATTTTATTGAACCACAATTCAAAAGCGTTGTCTGATTTTCATTTGTTAATTTTCACAGAATTTTTATTTATTACCACTTTTGTCAGATTCAAGTTATTTCTGTGATCATTGTGGGTTTTTCTTTCATTAACAGAGGGGTACCAACAATTTTGTCCACGTGTGTAATTCTGCCATTTTCATTTTATTGTGATTCATTATTATCTTCAAATATCTCACTTAAATGCTAGAAGTCCATAATCTCATAAAATATACCTTTATTCTGCATTTATTCACAGCGCTTAACCAACAGTTAACTCTGTATCCATAGTTTGTAAAAGAAACCACCATCATCCCAGATAAATTCTTAATTCACGACACAAATGTTAAAACAAACAAATGATATTTTACTTACAATTTCAACAGCTCCAAGTCTCCCTCTATCTTCACGGGTTTCAGCTCGTGCATTTTCAGTTTATCAATTGTCAACTTTATGTTCCAACACAGCACTGCACATAGTACACAACAGTTTATCCCCGCTTTATGAAAAAAAATTTGGAAGCTGTTGAGGACAGTCTTTACGGTGACTTATGTTGATAAATGAAGAGACACCCACATTAACAACTCTGCTCATGTAAATACAGAAGTGAAGATGTGCGCATGTGCCACAGGGAACTCATATGAGAACCGTTTTAACACCACAGAAGAAGAACTAGCATGCATGTCTGTTAGCTTGCTAGCTGTTAGCTCCATTAGCACTCCGGGTGTTTCTGGTTCTTGGCCGCAGTTCCTGGCTCACTGACCCAGTTTCGACCCGATCAGACTCAGCAGACGTTCATAGCAAACGAAAAAAAGATCAATCCGCAGATTTTGTGGATTGATATCGGCTCAGTCAAACGTGGATCAATCCATATCGTTGTATCGATCTTTTGAAGCCACCCCTAGCTAGTACACAGTCATGGGTCAGCAGGGTGAAGAACAGCGGGCTGAGCACGCATCCTTGTGGGACCCCTGTGCTCAGTGTGATGGTCTGGGAGGTGTTGCTGCCAACCCACACGTCCTGTGGCCTCCCTGTGAGAAAGTCCAGCACCCAGTTTCAGAGAGAGGTTTTGAGTCCAAGTGTCTGAGTTTTTGCATTAGGTGCTGGGGGATGATTGTGTTGAATGCTGAACTGAAGTCCAAGAACAGCCTTCGCACGTAGGAGTTCTTTGAGTCCAGGTGGGTGAGGGCTGGATGGAGAGCAGCAGCAATGGCATCTTCTGTGGATCTGTTTGACCTGTATGCAAACTAAGATGGGTCATGGGAGGGAGGCAGGATGGACTTGATGTTCTGCATGACCAGCCACTCGAAGCACTTCATTATGATGGGGGTCAGTGCTACAGGCCGGTAATCATTGTAGCTGGACGGGACGGGCTTCTTTGGGACTGGTATTATGGTAGCAGTTTTGAAACATGTGGGGACAACAGTTTGAGTCAGGGAGATGCTGAAGATGTCAGCCAGGACATTCTTGAGCTCCTCTGCACAGTCCTTCAGGACACAGCCCAGTATGTTGTCTGGACCAGCTGCCTTGTGTGGGTTGATCCTGCAGAGGGCCCTCTTCACACTAGCCGGATCCAGACTCACGGCCTGCTCGTCTGGAGGAGTGGTCTTCTGTGCTGATGTGCTGTTTTGTGCTTCAAAGCGGCCAAAGAAGTCATTTAGATTGTTGAGCAGTGTGGTGTCACTTGCACTGGTCTGAGGTGGAGGTTTGTAGTTGGTCAGGGTCTGTATGCCACGCCAGAGGGAACATGCATCTCTGGTGTTACTGAAGTACCTGGATATTTTCTTGCTGTACTGTCATTTTGCCTCCTTGATGCCACGGGACAGGTTGGCACTAGCTGTTGTTAGTCCTGCAGTGTCACTGGCCCTGAAGGCTGTGTCCTGAGCCCTCAGGAGCCTGTGGACCTCTGCTGTCATCCATGGCTCTTGGTTGGCACGAACAGTGATGGTTTTGCGGTGAGTGACATCATCAATGCATTTCGCTATGTATGCTGCAACAACCTCAGTGTACTCCTCTAGGTTTGTGTCCATTGTGAGTGGCTGCGTGCTTGAAAGTGTTCCAGTCTGTAGAGCTGAAGCAGTCTTTCAGAGCATCAGAGGCCCCCTCTGGCCACACACGTACCTGCTTTTTTGTTTGTCTGATTGTTTTCACTCTGGGTTTGTATGCCGGCCTTAACAGGATAGTGATGTGATCAGAGAGACCCAGGTGGGGAAGGGGGGCGGCTCTGTATGCTTTCTTGTGAGTTGTGTATACCAGGTCCAGCAAACTGTCCCCTCTTATTGGAAAGTCTACATGTTGGTGTAGGTTTGGCAGGAGGGCCTTTAAATCTGCATGGTTGAAGTCTCCTGCTGTGATAAGGAATCCGTCTGGATGCGCTGTTTGTGTCTCACTTATGGCCTGATAGAGTTCCTTTAGTGCTTTGTTCCTCTCGCCGGTGCCGGTGGGTGGGGCATGCACGGCGACTAGTAGGACAGATGAAAATTCTCTCAGAATGTAAAAGGGTTGGTACTTGATGATCACAAACTCCATCAATGGAGAACAGTGTTTGTGTACAACAGCTGCACCTCTGCACCAGGCGTCGCTGATGTACACACACATACACACACACACACACACACACACACACACCCTGCGGGTTTTCCCTCCTTCCATGAACACTCTGTCACTGCGGTAGCATTTTAGCCCAGCTAACTGAATGGCAGAGTCTGGTATATTGTCATTTAACCCTGTTTCCGTAAAGATAAAAACACGGCAGTTAAGCGCATCACGTTGCGTAGTTCTCAGGAGCTGTATGTGGTCTATTTTGTTGTCTAGTGAGTGTACATTGGCCAGAATGAGGGAAGGAATCGGGGGTCTGTGCGGGCTAGTGGTTAGCTTCGTTCGGATACCTCCACGTTTACCTCTCTTTTGTCGCCGCCCACACCATCTACGGTGTCTGCATTTGGGATGAGACACGGCAGTCGAGTCCAGGGGTGTGAAGGTTTGGTGGAGAAGACCCAGGCCACGGAGAGCCTCTGTAATGCTCTGATCCAAAACTTAATGTTTGGTCATATTCTTATCTCCAGAAGGCTGTGGTGACTGTAGCTTGTGCGCAGTATGATATACAGACATTAAACAATTGAATATACACTTAGGCGTAATTTAAACAACACTAAGTGGCACAAAACATGAAGAGAGAAGAGAGGCTGTTGCGTGTTCACGCGCCACCTAGTTAATGTTTGGTTTTTGACACCACATCAGCACTTTCTGATTCCCCACAATGGAAGCCGAACCAATCATTTGTGGAGAATGATTATGTATGAAGCAGAAAATTAAGAACAGTAAATTTTGCAATGAGGAGGGTTTTTTTTCTTTTGGGCTGTCACATTTTTGTGAGATTATATATATTTTCTTTTTTTTAAAATTCCCCTTTCTCTCAGCTTTTGGCATTCCAGCACCATGGACAGCGAAACTTCTTTGCATTTCTCTTGCATTCGTGCATGTCTGAAGTGAGTTTTGGTCTAAACACATCTGCTTTCACCAGCATTTCAGTCAACATTTGCCAGTGGAGCTTAACTTAGGCCGACTTTGGCGAGCTCTGCATAACTTAGCCCAGCACTCAGGAACTTTTACAAACTGAGCACAACTTTCATCAACGTGTATTTCCAAACGTTGGCAAATTTTCAGCATGCTAAAAATTTTCAAAGAACACAACTTTGGCCAGTGTTTGCCAACAAACACCAACTATCATCACCTTTTACCAACTTTTGCCAGCAGAGCCAGACGTTTGCCAAAACATCAATAAAATTTGGTCCAAACGTTGTAGTTGTTATAAATCGCCCCTCAGGGCAGAGAGAGCTAGACCCACGCACTGAACTGTGAGCTAGCCAAATTTATTGAAAACAACAAATGTCAAGTTAAACAGAGTGCACTAAACTCAAAATACAAATAAGGGAGGAATTCACTTACAAGTTTGTGCACCAGAGTGAAGTAGAGCTCTGGTGGAGACGAGGAAGTTTTACCAAAAGTGGCGACAAAGCCGAAATGAAAATAGAGCCCTTAAATAGGGCTCCAAACCCATTACACAAAAGCTGACATGTGTGAATACCTGAGCAGGCAGGAGAAGGCAATGATACATGATCAGGGTCAGCTGGTTCCATGAGAGGGAGGCAAACCAGAAACTGACAGCTGACAGGGCACGCCCACATGAAGCTTCATGCCCCTGACAGCTGTCAACAGAAAAAGGACAATACTAGGGATATACAGTAAAGGAATAAAATACCATACCAAAGTAGTATTATAAGTGAGTACAGAAAATAAAAATATAACACTAACACAAAGAGAAAAATGACAAGCAGACATAAATACACAAACCCAAAAGGGCATAAATGCAACAGATAAGTAAATAAACAGAAAAAGCCATGAGGCTGAGTCTGGCAGAAATTTCCAGCACTTGGCTCATGACAGAGCCCCCTCTCAAAGGGTGGTATCCAGACACCCCAGGGCAACACCAAAATAGAAGGAAAGAGCCCCCCCCCCCGCCCGGCAAGGCACCATAATAACCCACTCAGGGTGGGTGGTGGGGAGAACAGGCTAGGAGGGAACAAAACAAACCCAGCTCAGGACCCACACCAGTGAAAATCAATAATTAGCCACCCCCCCCCTCCCTGGACCAATGAGCTATAAAGTTCGGGGGAGTGACCAAAGTCCCAGACCTGGTGGACGGTGAGGTGGTCCGAGTCAGGTGGCCTGCCAGAGAACATGGGCCACCCATCCCTATGGCTTAGTCCGTCCAGCAGTCGGCCAGAGTCCCAGGCCCGCCAGATGGCCCCATGGCCCGAGTTGGGTGGCCTCCCAGAGAACATGGGCCACCCCACTCTGCGGCACCACATGTCGGGTGGTCTGCCTTAGTCTTTCAACCACCCGAACTGGAGGGGTGTTTCAGGAGGCGGCCGCCCAAAAGGAAGGTCAAGCAATGGGCAGGATGGAGGAGCCGGAGGAACCATGACAGCGTCAGGCAGAAGATGAGGGGGAACCACAACGACCTCTGGCAGAGGAGGAGGGGAGACCACGACAGTGTCTGGCAGAGCAGAAGGGGAGACCACGACGGCATCTGGCAGAGGAGGAAGGGCAACCACGACGGTGTCTGACGAAGGAGGGCGAACCATGAGGCCCTTGATCTGGCCAGCAGCACCCTTGGTGGTCCTGGATTGGGATGAACTTGCACCCGTAGTGGTTTCGGGCTGGAGCAAAGTTGCACCCATAGTGGTTCTGGGCTGAAGCAATGCAGCACCCGTGGTGGCTCTGGGCTGGAGCAATGCAGCACCTGCGATGGCTCCGGGCTGGTACAATGCAGCATCCACAGTGGCTCTGGGCTGGAGCAATGCAGCACCCACGGTGGACCCGGACTGGGCCACGGCTGCATCCTCGAAGACCTCAGCCGGAGGGGAAGCAACACCCACAGAGGTCCCGGGCTAGGACGAAGCGCCCTTGACGATCTCAGTGGGAGAAGCTGGACCCATGGCGATCTCGGACGATGAGCTTGGATCCACGGAGACATCTGACACAGGTGGATCATTCTCGGCGACCCTGGGAGAAAGCTCAGACAAAAGATGCACATACACAGGGTCAGGGTCACCGGTAGCGGTGGAGCCTGGCGAGGTGAGCTCAGGTGCAGCTGATGGCTGCACTTGACTCTCCCCACCTACAGCCAGGCAAGATTTCTCCAAAAGGGGAACAGAGACAAAGGAGTGTACTTGCCTGTTCTCAAGCTCCATCGCCGTCCAGGACTCCGACGATCCAGGCGACAATGTATTGGGTGTGGTCTTTTGGGGATTCAGCTCCCACTCTGCTGCGGCGGTCCCCGCAGCAGGCATGGTGGTTAGTGCAATCGTGGTCTCCTCCAGTGAGGTAACCCACGCAGATGGTTCATCTTGTGTGAACTCCGGAGGTGATTCCTCTGCTGGCGCTGGATCCCGAGTTGCTGAAGCCAGGGGATGCTCTCTCATCGGCACAGGCTTCAGGTAAGAGGCAGTGCCCTCCCCTTGTCTGGTCCGCGACTGCAAGGCTGGGACTTGGTCCTCCAGACCCACATGCTCCTCTATCACCCGGCAGCTCAACCCTGGGACCGGTGGGTGCTCGGGAAAAATAGGAGGAGACACAGAGAGAGCAGGAGAAAAGGGTATAGCTGCAGCAGATGGTGAGGACTCAGAGGATTGCACAGTCTGAGCCTCACCACCGGGAATCAGACAAGGTAATTCGTGTTTAAGTGATGGATAATGAAAAAACACTTGCCTGTGTTCCCGAAGCATGATGTTTTCTGCTGCAGTGGGTGTATAATCCGCCCTCTCCGTGACTGCAGCTGTTGTGGACCCCTCAGAGGATCATAGAGGAGCTGTCTCTGCAGGCATGGTGGTGGGCGCAGCTGAGAAGGAGACAACCAGTCCATCAGCAGCTGGACAAATCACAGAGGAAGAAGGAGAACAAGCAGTGATAGCGGGGTTGTCTGAGGACGTAGCCAGAGAAGAAAATTCTGAGAGGATCGCTGCAGGAGATTTCTGCTTTCGTGAAGAAGGGGCTGCTGAAGTGGAGGTGGATGCATTCTTCGGTGGGATTTCTTAGGTTGGTAGTAATGAGAGGGAAACAGAGGTGCAGACTCACCGTGGAGAAGGAGAGGCTCCGGAGTCGGGTGGGGGGGGGGGGCACTCCACCATCGGCTCCAACTGCAGTTCCCTTGGTGAATATTCCTTTAATTCCTGTGCCAAATCTGGGAGAAGCCACTGCTCAGCCCCCAGCAGGAGGTCTGTTTCCGCCAGTAAAACGTGCCTGCGTTCCTCCAGCTCCTCAGCAGATGGTTCGGAAGGAGGAGCAGGGGTTGCCACCGGAGAACGACGAGAGGCTGGAGGCTTCCTTTTGCGCAAGTGCTTGTTCTTCATTGGTGCAGGCATCGGCATTGGAGCTGATTCCCCCTGCTCATTGCTCACAGATGGAGGGAGGACTATGGGAAGAAGTAGGTCTGTGAGCTCTGGGTGATGCCACAGGCTGAGGCATGCCTCGAGCACCTGCACCGCGCCATCTAGACACTCTCGGGCTGCTTCGGGGGTACGAGAGGCTCGAGCCTGTAGCAGGATGTCTTCCAGCAGGCTCAATGACCACCGCATAAGTATGGTATTCTCGGTGAGGGGAGAAAAAACCAAATGAAGAAAAAAGGAAAACCAATGAACCTCACAGCCGAGGAGCGAAAGAAACAAAAATCGACTAACTCACAGCAGCTGGGTCTCAACTGATCGCCGCTTTCTGTCATAAATTGCCCCTCAAGGCAGAGAGAGATAGACCCACACACTGAATTGTGAGCTAGCCAAATTTATTGAAAACAACAAACGTCAAATTAAACAGAGTGCACTAAACTCAAAATACAAATAAGGGAGGAATTCACTTACAAGTTTGCGCACCAGAGTGAGGTAGAGCTCTGGCAGAGACGAGGAAGTATAACCAAAAGCGTCGACAAAGCCGAAATGAAAATAGAGCCCTTAAATAGGGCTCCAAACCCATCACACAATAACTGACATGTGTGAATACCTGAGCAGGCAGGAGAAGGCAATGATACATGATCAGGGTCAGCTGGTTCCATGAGAGGGAGGCAAACCAGAAACTGACAGCTGACAGGGCACACCCACACTAAGCTTCACGCCCCTGACAGCTGTCAACAGAAAAAAGGACAATACCAGGGATATAAAGGAATAAAATACCATACCAAAGTAGTATTATAAGTGAGTACAGAAAATAAAAATATAACACTAACACAAAGAGAAAAATGACAAGCATACATAAATACACAAACCCAAAAGGGCATAAATGCAACAGATAAGTAAATAAACAGAAAAAGCCATGAGGCCGAGTCTGGCAGAAATTTCCAGCACTCGGCTCATGACAGTAGTGTGACTCCTCGCTAAGAAAGCAGGTGGGTGTTTTGATGGTGTAGGACAGGTAGGGTGGAGCAAGCCCATTTAGGGATCTTAAAAAGTATGGGCAACCAGTGGAGTGAGGCTGAAATGTGAAAAGAATGGATGCCTGCATGGAGCATCACTGATGTGCAGCTAACAAATGTTATGCTAGCGTAGCAATAGAGACCCATATCTTTGAGGAATGTTCCCAGCATGCTGTTAAATCTATGCCATTAAGAATTAAGGCAGCTCTGAAGGCATTAGGGGTCCACCGCAGTAACAGTAAGGTGCACCTATTAAAGTGGCTGGTGAGTATACACTGCCCATCAAACAAAAAGGGCAACCTTTATTATCAGGTCTCATCAATACACCATCAATACAAGATCTTTGAGGAAAAATTAATGGAGTTCAGGAAATAAATGTGACGTGTGTGTGCATGCTTTTCAAAGCAATGCCACAGTGAATGCACACTGTAATCAAGGTCTATAATCTAAAGACTATAATCTAGCAAAATACTAGTGTGGAATGTTTTTAGACAGGCAGTGTAAATGAAGGTGAGTAGTGCTGTAAAAGAGGTCCGACAACCAAACACACCCAGGAATGAGCCTAATCAAACACTTCAATGAAAGATGACAGTAGCCATGTTTACATGGACACAAGTAACCGGATTAAAAGCCTGATCGGAATAAAAATGCTTCACATAAACACGGCAATCTGAATATTCTGACCCAATCACGCTCATTCGGATCAAAATTTCATTCCGATTGAGAGGGGTGGGTTATGCCGATTGTTAATCCGAATGGTTTGCATATAAACACTTATTCCGAAGCTTGGGTCAAACACATGTTTACTGCGCATGTCTGTACGTCAGCCACACATCGATGTGATGTATTTCCGCCTTTACGGCAGCTAGCAGAAGACATAGCGGGAGTAAAACAAAAGTGGTCTGTATCGTCCTGCTGTCTCTCTCTGTTTGTCATATGCAGAAGTATGTACTTGTAGCTTCGTTACGGAGACCAGCAGAAGCAAAAGTACAGTCTGAATAACACAATACAGGTCCATTTAAAAAAGAAAAAGAGAAAGACAGAATGTCGAAATGTTGACGTGCACATGTCAAAATGATTTAGTCCATTCAAACATGTGACGCATGGAAAAGCACATCGGAATTATAATCAGATTGAAGAAATTTTGCCCATGTAACTGTGGCTAATGATTGTTGTTCTGATGATACACCACAACTTTAAAACCCATTTGTCAAATCCACTAACATTAATCAATAATTAAATATTTAAATATCCCACATAAATCAAGCTGGTATTTCTTTCATTTTATATTTACTCTTCTTGATGGGGTTATACATTTTGGATTTAAGACAGCCACACAGTGAATATTTCATTGAAACACAGTCACAGGGATGAGTGTAAATGCGAAATGACTCTAAGAAAAGTCAGCCTTCACCTCCTATCTTCTCTGAAGGGTGGTTTTCACCTTCTCTACTCAATCCAAAATGGCCTTGACACATCACTGGCATCTAAACTAAAAGTGAAAATATGTAGCGTAGCGATCAATTTTTCAGTATGGTTTTTAAAGTTTTTAAGCTGCCGAGGACGGGAGAGTCTGAAAAATGATCAAATATGATTTAAATCATAACATTAAAGAGAAGATGGATTCACCACAGTAGCTATTCCCATAGTTCTGTGGTGATCTATAAAACAGTTTAGAAATTTACTTGCATAATTTTGAAATGAATTGTAGGACTTCTTTGCTGTAAACGTGTGTTCAGAGGGACAGGAGGGAAAGAAAATGCAGAAGGAGGAGGATTAAAATGTTGAGAAAAAAGAGAATATGAAGCAGATGGGTGTGCATACATGAATATTAACAGTCAGGGTTTATAATACTGCAAACACCTACGGCTAATCCTCCACCACAATGAGAGGTTGTGGTAATGGAAGCAGGAAGAGAGAAAAAAATTTAAGCGTGTACCAGGAGCCTCTGGGCGCTAGTCACTGCTGTAGACCCTGCTGATACTGAGACGTTCTTCCTCATTTGAACCGGTACCGCATGTCTAACATAAACGTACGGTGAGAAGATGTAAACAGTACTCACGCTGTTGAATTCAGGAAGGGTGTTAACTCTGACGTGGACCTTTCCCTGGTAGACGCGCAGGGAGGGCTGAGAAGTTGGCATGGGAGTGTTTTCCACTGGAGGAGGTGCGGAGATTCCCATGGAGCTGATGGCATTGCCTGAAAACAAAATCCACAGGCGATCCTCATTAGTTTCACATAGTTATTCATGCTCAAAGCATCGCCAAAACATTATCTGTGACTTTTCTGAGGAGTACGTCAGAACAAACACATCTCTAAAGACCAAGCTTGAATGGACAAGATCCAAATGCATGGCACACATTAGGGCAGTTTGTGGTTTAAAAGTGGCAATATGTGGAAAAAAATATGTCAGCTCTTTGATGGAATCTCAACCAGTTCAGCTTGATTATGGTTAAATTTCCTACCATCACCAACAGACTTTTTCAGCCAGGTCATCGGTGATGGAGTAGTTGATGAATACACTCTAAGGCAGGGGTGTTCAATCATGTGCCATGGAGGGCCAAGACCCTACAGGTTTTCTCTTCTACCCAGTCTCTTCAGCAGGTGTTTTCACTTATCAGCAATCAGTGGGAAGAAATTCAGTGGAATCTGCTGTTGAAGACACTGGTTGGAGGTAAAGCCTGCAGGGTCTTGGCCCTCCATGGCACATGATTGGACACCCCTGCTTTAAGGTCACCAAGAGCCTTTCCTTTCCTCTCGATCAATGTGTGTCTATAGCATAAACCTGTATAAAGTTGAAAATGACTACTAAAATGACTAAATGATGTACTCATACAGCTTGTCACCTTACAGCATAACCTCAACCTTGAGCACAAGCAGGAGGCAGACCCACCTGAGGATCATTGTGTGTGAGTTTGGTGAGCATTCAGGCAATTGCACAGGAGAAGTAGGGATTTTTAGGGATCCACTGTCAGGAACCGAGACAGCTTGGTTTTCCCCGGCTCAGTCCTGATCTCTCTGTGGGTCTTGGGGCCGTTGTGTATGCATGTTAGTATGTATTTCCAGTGTGTACTGTGCCCATAGCCATTGCTCTGGGGCCGGCAGTTGTGTGTCTGCTGACAGTGTGCCGGTCTGACCACGCCACCCTCACTGATCACCATCAGCTATTCCCAACCCCACTGATCATCTTTCCCGGGCCTTGTCCAGGTGCCTCCAAGCTACCACCCCAGCAATGCGTGTACTTTAGAAGCCTTTTTCCAGTCATGCATTGCTGGGTCATTGTACTAGACATACGGTCGTTTCTCGCTGTATGAAAGTCTACGTTATCTAAGGACTGTGTTCACTTGGTGTTTTTTGGACTTACTCGGACAAGCTCCAGTCGTGTGAGTATAATCTGTATGTTTGCTTTCCCCGGTATTCTCACCTCAGACTGTTGAGCGTCCTGGAGGACTCCTGAGCCATTGTGAATTGTAGGCACTGTAACTGTTAGTCAGTGTTTTGTGCTTAATAAATGTGTGTGTGTGGTGAAACCCAGCGCATAAATCCTCATCCTTTAACTCCTCCTCCGTGCGCTGTGGAGAGCTCATGACATCCATACACTGATGTGAGATAGGACCTTGACAGAGGTATGCACTCATGGATCACCTCCAAAATGTAATGGGTTCATCTGTAGTCCAAGGGCCACATCTAGTGAAAATTTCATCAAAATCCGTCTAGTTTTTTTTTGTGTGTAATCCTGCTAACAAATGCAGAAAACGCTGGCAAAAACACTGCCCTCAAGCCTTGCCAGAGGGAATACTACTAATATAATAATAATGATAATAATAATATACAAGTCCAACAGGGTAACTTATGTGCAACCTAAACACTGTACATTTTGCGTTGTACATACGTGTTTTTTTTATCTATTCTTTACCACTTTTAATCTTTTTTTGTGCAATCACATGATTTGAATTTTAGAAACATTCTTTTCTCAAGGTTTTTTTTTTTTTCAATTTTTTTTTAACCATTTGTCTTATTTTCTTGATTTAATATTACATTGCGTTTATTAGACCTTGATTTCTGGCAGCACATCTGAATTCCACTGTATTTAACTATGCAATACAACAACAGCAATCTTAATCTTTAAATGAAAGGTGAAAGTTGTTATATAAAGTTTGCTTCACTTAGATGATGCATCTTATGGATCAGTAGTTAAAATATTGAATAACCTTTCTTTAACCTCCCTCCTGACTGAAATCTTGTGACGTTTGAGCATTTATGCACTGCCATGTAGAAGAGAATGTCAATCTGTCAGTGCTGTGAATGGATGAACAGAAAGATGAACTTCTGCTGGTTGAAACATGAAAGAAACATTCAAAACCGATAATAAGGGAAAAGTTGACCTTTGTCTTCAAGATGTTGTCAAGCAGTTCTACAAGTTGATTATTATAAATACTAAAAATTAATAGAAGGTGTCTGTTTCTAGTGAAGCCAATATCGGGTGTACGATTGCTACTTAAGATAAGATAAGATAAGATAAGAAAAGATAAGCCTTTATTAGTCCCACAATGGGGAAATTCCAGGATTGCAACAGCACAGGGATAGCAACACTCAGAGCAACAATCAGAAGGCAAGAAAAAAACAAGAGCAGCTAGTATACATATGTACATATTAATATAAATATATATATATATATATAGACACACAGTGCGGAGCATTGTGGTTGGTGGATGTGCAGCAGAAAGTCTAAGCTCTCTCTCCACGGATGCGGCGAGCCAGCTGGATGTCTTTGGGCATGATGGTGACCCTCTTGGCGTGGATGGCGCGCAGGTTGGTGTCCTCGAAGAGACCCACCAGGTAGGCCTCGCTGGCCTCCTGCAGAGCCATGACAGTGGAGCTCTGGAAGTGCAGGTCGGTCCTGAAGTCCTGAGCGATCTCCCTCACCAGGCACTGCAAGGGCAGCCCACGGATGAGCAGCTCCGTGGACCTCCGGCAGCGACAGATCTCTCTCAGAGCCACGGCACTGGGCCTGCAACGGTGAGGCCTCCTCACTCCGCCGGCGGCCGGAGCGCCTTTTCGAGCAGCCTTGGTGGCCAGCTGCTTCCTGGGAGCTTTTCCTCCAGCAGATTTACAGGCGGTCTGCTTGGTTCTTGCCATCGCTCTTTATTATTCTGTCTTATATTTCCTGCACGCTGCCCAAACTCCAGCCCGGCACCCGCGTCGCTCCCGCTTCAGCTCTCCCGGTATGTCGAGCCTCTCCGTTAGCACCGGGTGGCGGCCGAGTGCTAGCTAGCTCCTCCCCACTGCATCGTCTCCCGCTGTAAACAGAGGCTCCGTCCGCCGACTCGGGAGACCCCCGGGCGCGATCTGTGTGTCCGTGATACACATAGAGTGAAAGGTGTGCCGGATCAGAAAGCCATCACCGGATCAGAAAGAAGAAGGAAGATAAAAAGACTCAGAATTGATTCGCTGTTGCAAAAGGCAGCCAACTCGTGTGGCGCCGGAACCGGAAGAGTTCCAAAAGACCGGAAGACTTCATCTGCACATTAAAAGTTTTATCAGACTTAGCTTCAGTTTGTTTGCTCAAATTAGCCATTTGGTGACTTTTCATTAAAAAAAACATGATTGCACATTTCAAAGACAGCTAAGTCACACATACCTGAGTGAATGAAGCCTCTGTTGAAAAGGAGTTTACATTTCATTACTTTACAGGAGACTTTCCTTTGGCTCTGGTCAAAACATCTTATGGGCACCCTTTTTAAGCAAGTAAAATCCTGATTATTACGCAAATCTAAATCACAATTACTTGTGAATTTTTTGTTGCAGTATATTTTACACAAATATGGCCCGCTTCCCTTTGAGCCCACTCAGGAATGGAGTGGGATCATAAACCGTATAATATTTAAAAGATGGAGGAACCTTCCTGTTCTGAAAATCAAGGTCAATGGGGATGTGGCAGTTTAAGTGACTGTAGAACAAATTCTGCTCTATAGACATCTTTGTGAGTAACATCACATGACCGGTTGACAGTCTCCAATGTTCTATATCATGAGAAATACTGCAGAATGTTTCATCAAAGATTTTCATCCATTTTTAAAATTTCATTACAGGCAGCAATACCGTAAGGATTCTGTTTACCAAAAAGTTGGTAAATCTCAAATTTAACATCAAGTCTCTAAATTTAATGATTCGGCCTATCTTCCTCCTCATAATGTGAAAATTAAATGCGGTTTGTTAAATATTAGGTCTCTAACTCCCAAGTGTCTACTAGTTCATGATCTATTAATTGATCATCAGATTGATTTAATATCCCTGACAGAGACTTGGTTAGGGCAAGATGATTATGTTGGTTTAAATGAATCAACTCCCTCTGGTTATCTAAACTATCATAATCCTAGAAGTTCTGGTCGTGGAGGTGGAGTAGCGACAATTTACCATTCTAAATTACTAGTTAATGTAAAGCAAAAAACATGTTTTAATTCCTTTGAGGGCCTGGTCCTCACTATGGGGCATGTTAGCAATCTTAGCTTAAACCCAGTTTTCTTTGCCATAGTTTACCATCCTCCCTTAGCCTACTCAGAGTTTTTATCCAAATTCGCCGAATTTCTAGCTGATTTAGTGCTGAAATCAGATAGAATAATTATAGTAGGGGATTTTAATATACAGTACATGTTGCTGTAGATAGTGACTGTCTTAATAAGGCATTCAATTCAATATTAGACTCATTGGAGTTTTCCCAGAAAGTAGAAAATTCTACCCATTATCTCCACCACACATTGGACCTTGTTCTGACTTATGGTATAGAAACAGAAAATCTTGTAGTGTCTCCTCATAATCCTGTACTGTCAGACCATTGTCTGTTAACCTTTGATTTCACTATTTCTGATTATTTGACTCCTAAAGAAAAATATTACTACAGCAGATGTCTTTCAGATGATGCTGTTACCAAATTTTTGCAGACTGTCTCCTCCATACCATGTGTCAACACAACGGAAATAAAAGATGGAGAGCTTGCTCCTTCCGTAATTGATAGCATGGTAGACAGTGTTACAGCCTCTCTGCATCAGACTCTAGACTTGGTGGTCCCTTTAAAAAAGAAAAAGTCAGACATTTCTAACCCCTTGGTTTAACACAGAAACTCGTAGCTTCAAACAGAAGACTCGTCAACTAGAAAGAAAATGGCGTTCCACTAATTTAGTTGAATTCTATTTAGCGTGGAGAAATCATCTCCTAATTTATAAAAAATCTCTTAGAAAAGCTAGAACAAGTTAATACTCTGCATTAATAGAAGAGAATAAGAATAATCCCAGGTTTCTCTTCAACACTGTAGCTAGGCTGACAAAGAGTCAGGACTGTGTCAATCCTTGCATCCCCCTAGCGCTTACTAATCAGGACTTTTTGAACTTTTTCAATCATAAAATTTTATCTATTAGAAATAAAATCAATCAGATTATTCCCACTGTAAACTTAAGTACAGCAACTACTACAACTCCTTCAATTGATATCTGTTTGGATAAGTTTACTCCAACTGACCTTTTAGAGTTAGATAAAATAATCTCCTCATCCAAGCCTTCTACTTGTCTTTTAGACCCTATTCCTGCCAGGTTGTTTAAAAAAGTCTTCCCATTTATTGGTAGCTGTATTCTTCAAATAATCAATTCTTCTTTAACCTTGGGTCATGTTCCGCAGGCTTTTAAAATTGCTGTAATTAAACCCTTACTCAAAAAGCCAACGCTCAACCCAGGGGTTTTAGCTAACTATCGACCAATCTCTAATCTGCCTTTCACTTCAAAAATCTTAGGAAGAGTTGTTGCTACGCAATTATTTGACCACTTACAGGGAAATGGTTTATTTGAACAGTTTCAATCTGGGTTCAGAATTCATCATAGTACTGAAACAGCCTTAGTGAAGGTCACGAATGACCTTCTTATCGCATCTGATAATGGACTCGTTTCTGTACTTGTCCTTTTAGATCTTAGTGCAGCCTTTGATACTATCGATCATGATATTCTACTTGATAGATTAGAACACTATGTTGGACTAAATGGTACTTCACTGTAGTGGTTTAGATCTTATTTGTCCGATAGATTTCAGTTTGTTCATATCAATAATGAGTTTTCTTCCAACTCTAAGCTCAGTCATGGAGTTCCACAGGGATCTGTGTTAGGCCCTACTCTTTTTAGTTTATATATGCTTCTGTTAGGCAACATCATTAGGAAGCACTATATACATTTTCATTGTTATGTAGATGACACACAATTATACCTGTCAATGAAGCCCGATGATTGTAATCAATTAGCCAAATTAGATGCCTGTCTTAAGGAAATCAAAGCTTGGATGACTTGTAATTTTCTGCTATCAAACCCGGATAAGACTGAAGTCATTCTTGTTGGTCCAAAAAACCTTAGAAATACCTTTCCAAATCAAACTCTTAATTTGGATGCGGCTACTCTTACTCTGAATAGTTCTGTGAGGAACCTTGGAGTTATTTTTGATCAAGATCTGTATTTTAATTCACATATTAAAATTGTTTCTAAGACTGCCTTCTATCACCTGCGCAATATTGCCAAGATTAGGAGCATCTTGTCTCTGAGTGATGCTGAGAAAGTGATCCACATTTTTGATAGCTCTAGATTAGATTATTGTAACCCGTTATTATCAGGTTGTCCTAAAATATCTTTAAAAAGTCTTCAGTTGATCCAAAACGCTGCAGCAAGAGTTTTAACAGGTACTAGAAAGAGAGCGCATATCTCTCCAGTTCTGGCCTCCCTTCATTGGCTTCCCATAGAGTTTAGAATTAAGTTTAAAATCCTTCTTCTCACTTACAAAGCTCTTAATAATCAGGCCCCCTCTTATATAAAAGATCTGATATTACCCTATCATCCTAACAGAGCACTACGCTCCCAAAATGCTGGATTACTTGTAATACCTAGACTCTCCAAAAGTACAATGGGAGGCAGAGCCTTCTGCTATCAAGCTCTTTTCCTGTGGAACCAGTTACCAATCTGGGTTTGGGAGTCAGACATGATCTCTGTTTTGAAGAGCAGGGTAAAAACCTTCCTCTTCGATATAGCCTACGATTAGGGAGGGATCTTGTGTCTCTTAACCCTCCCT
Source organism: Pholidichthys leucotaenia (assembly GCA_020510985.1). Taxonomy (NCBI): domain Eukaryota; kingdom Metazoa; phylum Chordata; class Actinopteri; order Cichliformes; family Pholidichthyidae; genus Pholidichthys; species Pholidichthys leucotaenia. Next base: position 33,164,160 of record CM035844.1, read on the forward strand.
TTGTTTTGCTGTTAATAGATCTTGACTGCCGGGCGACCTCCAATACTGCATTCAGCTTCTCTCCGTTAATGTTTGCTCTCTTTATGTCTGTTCTTTCCATCTTCTCTATCCCCTCACCCCCCAGCCAGTCGCAGCAGATGACTGCCCCTCCCTGAGCCTGGTTCTGCTAGAGGTTTCTTCCTGTTAAAAGGGAGTTTTTCCTCTCCACCGTCGCCAAGTGTTTGCTCACAGGGGATCGCCTGATTGCTGGGGTCTTTCTGCAATTGTGGGATTTCCCCTACATTTGAAAGTGCCATGAGATGACTGTTGTTGTGATATGGCGCTATATAAATAAAATTGAATTGAATTGTTTCACATAAACACAACACCCTCCACCAAAAAACCAGACTGACTGAAATACAGTACAGAAAACTATCCTATCCTGTTGTAATGTGAGGTGTTGGATGACTTTCAAACAGCCGTTCTGAACCAAACATCAGAGCACATGTTAATTAATTAGCCTCAAGCTGCTAATTCACCAACATTGCACAGCACCACCACAAAACTCTTTCAGTACATCAGCAGGCTGCTCAGTCTTTAACTGAATAATGTCCCAGCACATGTTATAATGGAAATAACCGAGAGAATCTAAAGGTTAGACTGACAAGGCAGCAGTTAGCAGTGGACATAAACAATAGACACCCACAGGCATGATAAAATAGACAGATTTTAAAAATGAAATATTGTTTCTACGTTTTCAAAGTTAATTTTGAATCTAAGTGGTAAATGGCATTCACTTACATAGCGCTTTTTTCTCATCTCTAGATGACCAAAGCGCTTTACAGATCCTGCTATCCACCCATTCACACATCCATTCACACACTGATGGCGGCATAGCTGCCATACACAGGTGCTGGCCTGACCCACCAGGAGCAGCTAAAGGGCATCTAAGGGCAGTCAAAGTTCGGAATCTCCTGAAACAGTTTTGAATTTCACATATTTCTCATGTAAAAATCTCGTTAGGGTTGTTGGCCTGATGATTTGATACAGTGTGGTTCAGGCAGTTGTTTGTCATGAACCTGGGTTTGGTGGTCCCAAACCCAGTTCTGACCCATGGCTATTTTGGCCCGTGTCCCTATTTATTTTCCATTAGGTGCTTCAGGGAGTTCTTTGGGTCCTTCGCTCCCTGATAGCTCGGGCACGCCCCCTCCTCCTGTCAGTGCCATCAGCTGCGTCTCATTATTGCATGTTCACACACATACACGCACACACTTCATTCATTCTCATTCACACGCTCATACACCCACTCACGCACACATGGTGTTAACTATGTTCAGCCCACGATTCCTCACACCGGCGGTCTCTTCCCTCGTTAGCAGTATTATTACTTAGGCGCTGTGTTAGTAGGAAGAGACTGTCGGAGCATTCAGCTTCATACGCGGCAGCGTGTTCCTCCGTGTATGTTTGTTATCACTACCTACGTTTACCTTCAGCCTGATGTTACCGTCTTCTGTAACACTACAGAACTTTGTACCTCTTTTGTGTTAGCGGCTGTTCCTGCTTACCTTCATCCAACGGACTATATGGACAGCCCCGGATCGTTCCAGCCGTAAGTTCATGTTTGCCTTTCTCCTTGTGCCGACAGCAGCTCTGCGGCACTAGGCATTCCCTCCCTCAGGCTGCGGAACATCCAGGTGGCATCCTTGTATGTCTGGTGGCCTCAAGCTAATCATTTCAACCCTCTGTTATCAGCGTGGCCATTGCTGGACTTTTGGTGTTTTGGTTAATAAAGTGCACGTTCTACTTCCGCAATTGGGTTTTTCATTTCTTCCTCTGTGTGCCGCATAAAAGCGCACGGAGAATCATAACAGAATGCTCTGACCAGCAAGAAAAAACCCAGCGGAGTAGACGTGTTTTTTCTTTTCCTTTTCACCCTCTTTTTCTCTTTTCCCCGGTACTATGGCGGATCAGACGGAGAGGGAGCTGCGCTTGCTGTGCTTCTTGGAGGAAATTTTTTCATGTGCCTCTTGGAGGAAATTTTTTCATGGACTCAGAAGCCCTGTTCCCCCCAGGCCATTTGACAGGAGAATCATAACAGTTGTTCATCTCTGACTTTAAGCTTCCATATGTACCTTGCCATCCCAGTTTAGTTTAAAGAGCAGATCTGCTGTCTGCATTGGGTCCGCTGGATTTCACATACACAGAGCACACATACTGTACAGTGGTGTGAAAAAAATGTTTGCCCCCTTTCTGATTTCTCATTTTTTTGTATGTTTGTCACACTTAAATGTTTCAGATCATCAAACTAATTTAAATATTAAACAAAGATAACACAAGTAAACACAAAATGCAGTTTTTAAATGAAGGTGTTTCTTATTAAGGGTAAAAAGAAATCCATACCTACATGGCCCTGTGTGGAAAAAGTGATTGACCCCTCCTGTTAAAACATAAATTAACTGTGGTTTATCACATCTTTGGAAAGCTGAGTTCAATTTCTCTAGCCAAAACCAGGCCTGACTATTGCCACACCTGTTCTCAATCAAGAAATCACTTAAACAGGACCTGCCTGACAAAGTGAAGTAGACCAAAAGATCCTCAAAAGCTAGACATCATGCTGTGATCCAAAGAAATTCGGGAACAAATGAGAAACAAAGTAATTGAGATCTATCAGTCTGGAAAAGGTTATAAAGCCATTTCTAAAGCTTTGAGACTCCAGTCAACCACAGTGAGAGCCATTATCCACAAATGGCAAAAACATAGTGGTAAACCTTCCTAGAAGTGGCCGGCTGACCAAAATTAACTCTTAACAGTTTATTCACATACACACTTCACACATTATTAACAGCATGAATGAATTACAATATGAATTATCAACAGCATGATTAGCAGTATAATTCAATTCAATTCAATTCAATTCAACTTTATTTATATAGCGCCATTTCACAACAACAGTCATCTCATAGCACTATCAACTGTAGGGGGGACCCCCACAGTTGCAGAAAGACCCCAGCAATCAGGCGATCCCCTGTGAGCAAGCACTTGGCGACGGTGGAGAGGAAAAACTCCCTTTTAACAGGAAGAAACCTCCAGCAGAACCAGGCTCAGGGAGGGGCAGTCATCTGCTGCGACTGGCTGGGGGGTGAGGGGATAGAGAAGAAGAAAAGAACAGACATGTAGAGAGCAAACAGCACGATGGGGACTCAATCTATGGGAGAGAACAAACAAATGTTAGTGACCAGCAAAAAAAAAAAAAAATATTTCATAGAGAGTGAGGAAAGGAGTGAGGCCCAGTGCATTACTGGAGGTCCCCCGGCTGACTAAACCTATTAGCAGCATAACTAAGGGAGGGTTCAGAAACACATGATCCCTCCCTAATTGTAGGCTATATCAAAAAGGTAGGTTTTAGCCCTATTCTTAAAAACAGAGATCGAGTCTGACTCCCGAATCCAGATTGGCAGCTGATTCCACAGGAGAGGAGCTTGATAACTGCAGGCTCTGCCTCCCATTGTACTTTTGGAGATTCTAGGTATTACAAGTAATCCTGCATTTTGGGAGCGTAGTGCTCTGTTAGGATGATACGGTAGTATCAGATCTTTTAAATAAAAAGGAGCCTGATTGTTTAGAGCTTTGTAAGTAAGAAGAAGGATTTTAAACTTAATTCTAAACTCTATGGGAAGCCAATGAAGGGAGGCCAGAACCGGAGAGATATGATCTCTCTTTCTAGTACCTGTTAAAACTCTTGCTGCAGCATTTTGGATCAGCTGAAGACTTTTTAAAGATGTTTTAGGACAGCCTGATAATAAAGAATTACAATAATCTAATCTCGAGCTAACAAAAGCGTGGATCAGCTTCTCAGCATCACTCTGAGACAAGATGCTCCTAATCTTGGCAATATTACGCAAATGATAGAAGGCAGTCTTAGAAACAAATTTAATATGTGAATTGAAGGACAAATCCTGATCAAAAATAACTCCAAGGTTCCTCACAGAGCTATTAAGAGAGAGAGTAACTGCATCCAAACTGAAAGTTTGATTTGGAAAGGAATTTCTCAGGTTTTTTGGACCAACAAGAATGGCTTCAGTCTTATCTGAATTTAATAGCAGGAAATTACAAGTCATCCAAGCTTTGATTTCCTTAAGACAGGCTTCTAACTTGGCTAATTGATTAGTATCATCTGGCTTCATTGACAGGTATAATTGTGTGTCATCTGCATAACAATGAAAATGTATACAGTGCTTTCTAAAAATGTTGCCTAACGGAAGCATATATAAACTAAAAAGAGTAGGGCCTAGCACAGATCCCTGTGGAACTCCATGACTAAGCTTTGAGCTGAAAGAAAACTCATCATTTACATGAACAAACTGGAACCTATCAGATAAATAAGATCTAAACCACTGCAACGAAGTTCCATTAAGTCCAACATAGTGTTCTAATCTATCAAGTAGAATATTATGATCAATAGTATCAAAAGCTGCACTAAGATCTAAAAGGACAAGTACAGAAACTAGTCCATTATCAGATGCAATGAGGAGGTCGTTAGTGACCTTCGCTAAGGCTGTTTCAGTACTATGATGGATTCTAAACCCAGATTGAAACTCTTCAAGTAAACCATTTCCCTGCAGGTGGTCAAATAATTGCGTAGCAACAACTCTTTCTAAGATTTTTGAAATGAAAGGGAGATTAGAGATTGGTCTATAGTTAGCTAAAGCTCCTGGATCTAGCGTTGGCTTTTTGAGTAAGGGTTTAATTACAGCCGTTTTAAAAGCCTGCGGTACATGGCCTAAAGTCAATGAAGAATTGATTAGTATACAACAGGCTTTTTTTTTTTTACATTGTTTTGGAGTGTGAACGGGTCATCCCAAATAAGCTATTTAAAGCTTTTAGTAGGGAGCCCAATTCTACTATAAAATGATGACAGAAATCAGTCTGATGTTTTTGTGTACAGGATCAAACAAACATATGACAGACATAGCACATAATCCCAGCATTTGTTTACATTGAATTAGTAGTGAGTTCAAGATATACAGTCAAGTTATTAAATACTATTGGAGTGAATCAACATATAAAACAAAATTACAATGGAGCAACAACTCATCAGTAAGCAAGTTTGTGTAACAAATAGCAGATTAATTATATAATGATATGAGCTGCATTTTTAGTTTTTTCTTGAAGATGGAAATGGAAGGTGACATTTTTAGATTCTCATCAAGCTCATTCCAAATCTGCGGTCCTCTGCACACAATATTAGCCCTGGTGGATTTTAGTCTTCGTTTTTTCCCAGTGATTTGGTTTTTATTTCTAGTGGTATAGGTGTGTATGGGAAGGAAGGTTGGAATGAGTTCACATAATTTATAGTTGAGTTTGTGGACAACCTGATACATTATACAGGCATTCTGGAAGTAATTATGCTCAGCAAGTCTTAGAAGATTATAATGATGGAAAAGATGACTAGTAGGAGAATTGTATTCAGACCATGATAAGGCACGTATGACTTTCTTTTGGAGAATTTCTAGCTTTTTTTAGGTGAGTTGGAAATGTGTTACCCCATATGATATTGCAGTAATGTAAGGGAGGCTCAGATAAAATTTTATATAGAGTGAGAAGTGCTGACAGTGGTAGAAAATGTCTCACTTTAAAAAACAGAGCAGCGTATTTGGCCAGTTTCTTGATTAGATCATCAATGTGACATTTGAAATTGAGAAATTCGTCAATGAGGACCCCCAAGAATTTTATAGAGCTAACTCTTGTAATATTCTGTCCATTAATTTTGGGGCAAAGTTCCTTGGTGTCTGGCTTTTTATTGTAATGGAATACATTATAATTAGTTTTACTGATATTAAGTGAAAGTTTGTTACACTGAAGCCAGGTGTCTATTTTCATAAGTTCACTATTTGTTATCTGTTCAAGTTCATTTGGATTCTGGTGAGCAAAAAATAAATTAGTGTCATCAGCAAACAATACTTTATGTAGTAGAGACGAGGAGTTAGCAATGTCATTTATATACAGAATGAATAGAACTAGTCCTAAAATGGAACCCTGGGGAACCCCATGATTGATGGATTTATATGATGACTTGTGGTTATTTATATAAACATAATGAAGTCTTCCAGACAGATAATTAATAAACCAATCTAATGCAAGGCCTCTGATACTGTAATGTTGTAATTTATTAATTAGAATGTCATGGTTAATGGTATCAAATGCTTTAGACAGATCTAAAAAAAAATGCTAATAACCATAGTTGCCTCTTTCAATTGCATCATTGATTTTTTTCAGTTAGGTCAAGTATTGCCATATACTGTAGGTAGTCTGTTTCTTTCTGAAGTCATACTGAGATGGGATAATAATGTTGAGCTTATCAAGGTAACTGGTAAGTCTGTTATCAATCATTCAATCAACTTTATTTATAAAGCACTTTAAAAGCAACACTCGCTACACAAAGTGTACAGCAAAAGAACATAAAAGCAGGGCACTAACACAAAGGGCACTAACGCAAGAACTACAGTAAAAAAAAAAATCATAAATAAAATAAAATAAAATAAATAAAAATCCATTTCATTCAACAAAATCAATGTCTCAAACTGGGTCGAAGGCCAGGGAGTAAAAATGTGTTTTAAGACATGTTTTAAAAATGGACAGTGAAGATGCTTGTCTGATGTCCAGGGGTAAATCATTCCATAACCTGGGGGCCATGATCGAAAAGGCTCTGTCCCCTCTGAGCTTGCGCCTCGCCTTTGGTACCCCAAGAAGCAGCTGTTCAGCTGACCTGAGGGACCGGGTGGGAGCGTAGGGATGCAGAAGCTCAGAGAGGTAAGGTGGAGCAAGACCATTCAAGGATTTAAAAACAAATAAAAGAATTTTAAAATGAACTCTAAAATACACGGGCAGCCAGTGGAGTGAAGCTAAGATGGGTGTGATGTGATCTCTTCCACATGTACCTGTTAAAAGATGAGCAGCGGCGTTTTGAACCAGATGCAGACGGGAAAGAGATGATTGGTTGACACCGGCGTAAAGTGCGTTACAGTAATCCAGCCGAGATGAAATAAAAGCATGGATTACTGTTTCCAAGTGTGGTCTAGAGAGAATGGGTTTTACTTTTGCTAAATGCCTTAGATGAAAGAAGCTGGATTTTACCACAGAACGAATCTGCGTGTCTAATTTAAAATCATTGTCCATGATAAATCCAAGGTTCCTAGCTGTGGATTTAACATAAGGAGTAAGGGGGCCCAAGTATACAGGAAGGGACTCACAGGGGCCACTAGGTCCTGTCACCACGGGTTGAGATGCCGTCTCGGCACTCAGCCCATGTTTTCCCATTGAGCAGCGTCTCAGCAGGCTGCCAGCATTACGGACGGCTGGGGCCAATTAGTCCTCATCAGCTGGGGCGCTGCCAATGAGGATAAATAGGAGCAGCCTCGATGACTCGGGGCTGCGACATAAACACATTGCTAAGCTGAAGCCCCTTCGTCTGGTGTCAGCTTATACTCCTCTTGCAGCATTCCTGTGTTTGTATCCCGCTGTGAGTATGTACGTCTTGTTACCCCCACGTCCGGTACGAGCTGCTTACCTCTGCGCTGTGCAACCTGGGAGTGTACCTCTGCATGAGTATCTGTGCTCTCCTCATCCCTTATCCCTTACCCAAAATAAACCATCACGACTCACTGGCTTGTCCCTGGCTCTGATTGCCCGGCTCCCTAGAGCCGGATATGACAGTATGTCGCAGCCAGAAGAGTTACCGGAGGCCATGAGTCGCCGTGGAAATGTACCTTTCTGTCCAGGTGTCAGCGCTGCTAGCATGCCGTTTCCCAGGAGTCACTTCCGGCGCCAGGGCGACGAGCTGAGGTCCATCTCGGAGGCTGTCGACGGGATGCTCTTCACCCTGCACGACGCCTCCAACGCGAGACGCTGGCATCCGGGCTGTGCTGAGGAATTCCTGGACTGTCACCCTCACTCTCTGTACCATCTGGAGGACAGCGCCAGGATAGACGCTGCAGGTACACAGCGAGAGAAGCTCCACGGGGTGGATGGAAATCCCGGCAGGAAGTCGAAGTGGGCGACGCCTTTCCCCGCTTCGGAGTCCCGTTCCTGCCGCTATTCCAGTCCGGGAGTTCGCGCCAACCAGAGGGCTTTCCCCGACCTGCGCCACGTCACTCGGGATTCCCTTCAAGGAGCCGCAGCTGACAGCAGTTATGTCTGGGGTCGAGTGGCTGTCGCGAGCTCTACTGTGTTTCCTGCCACCACCTTCTGGCATGTGGCGGCGGCAGTGAGGTTGATGGAGAGGACTTCAGGGCTACAAAGCTTTCCCGTGCTCGGCGCCTTCCTCGCCTCGATCTCTGATCTGGAGCGGCGAATCCTGGGTTTCCCCCTCGCTTCGTTCCCTGGGAATAGCCGCCATCACATCGCCGAGTCACCTCTGCACGAACCTCGTCCGGATCCAGTTCTGGGTCATCGTCAGGACCGTTCCTCCCACGCAGCTGTCATCCCTTCGCCTCGTCAGTGTGGAGATTCTACAGCCTCGTCCCCTGAGCCTCGTTCCCCCGCTGTCATTCCTGGACATTCGGGCTGGCTCACCCCGGCTGTTTCCCCCTCCTCCTCGACGCGCTTCCTGACTGCTGTGTGTGCCTGGAATCCCGGCCTGGTGAGCTCTCTGCTGGAGACAACGCGAGCGATCCTCAGACGAATCCCCGGGGGTCCTCCGTTATCGCCAGGCGGGGAGAGGAAGAAGCAGAATCCACTACAGCAGGCGATACTCAACCTCCAGGGGGCAGGCAAGTCATTGTTTTTTCACACCTGCTTAATGATTTGCTCTGTCACATCCCTGGAGGAGAAGTTCAGGGTTCGCAGCTCCCTGAACTCTCCCCACCTGCTGTAACCTGTATTCCTAATCCCGCATCCTCTGTGTCTCTCTCCGCCGAGCGGTCCCCGGCTCCGGGTCAACGTGGTGGGATATGGAGAGGGCCTGTGGTTCCGCAGCTACATTGCGGACGGAGGAGGGGGACTGACTGCTGCGTGGAGTCTACGCCGACGATTGAGCGTCCCCGGGTCTCCACGGAGGAGCGGTTCGGTCCAGCGGGACGAGATTCTTCTGGCTTCACGTCGAGTGGATCGTCGGCGGGGTCACCGGAGCCGGAGGAATCTCAAGCTGCGCTGACCATCATGCTGGCTGCGGGGGCCGACGCGGCTAGATGGGAGCCTGACAACGACCTGACGACGGATCCTGGATCTTCGCAGTCCTGGACGGCGTCAGAACCCGAGATCAGGCGAGTGCTCTCCTTTCTTTTCTCTCTTTTTATCTTTGAGCACTTCAGCCTATCTCCAGGGGAGACGAGCAGGGTGCAGCCGCCCGCTGCGTCTGAGCTCGTCTCGCCGAGTTCTGGCGCTGCCGGTGATCCTGATCCCGGTTCTGTTTTCTCTTCTGAGCCTTCTTCCAGGGTCACCGGCGAGGAGTTGCTGTTCCTCGTGGTGCTGGAGGGTCCGGGTTCAACGTTGGAGGTCGGTTCTGGTGCAGTGTCCAACGTGGGTTCGCCCGAGACCCAATCGGGGTCCAACGTGGGTTCGCCCGAGACCCAATCGGGGTCCAACGTGGGTTCGCCCGAGACCCAATCGGGGTCCGACGTGGGTGCTGCCCCAGTATTGTCCAGGTCCGGTGAGGAGGTGGCCGTTTCCCTGCGGCCTGACGCCCGCCGCCCTCGTCATTGGCTCTCCCCTGAGCCTCTTCCACCGGGATCCGCTCTGATCCTTCGCCCGTCTCAACGGTCCTGGTGGTTGAGTGATGCGGGTCGACGACCCGACCCACAGAACTTTCGGTTCGGTGATCTGGTTCCCCCCACTGGTCTGTGTTTCCCTCTGGGCAGCCTGGTTCGGCTGCCGGTGGACTGGATTCCTGGGATCTGGGTCCGGAGTTCGCCGTCCGAACATTTCTCTTCCCCTGATTCGCCAGCTGGACAATGGGCGGGGAGATCTCCGGAGCCATCTCGGCCATTTTTGGACTCTGCCTGCCATTCACCTCGGGTGTCACTTTTTCTTTTGTTATTAAGGTCACTCGGGTGTAATGTTTTGTCCTGTTGGTGGATTCGTTTTTATAGTGCTGTTTTCCATCGCTCATGCTCAGCATTTTACTTTTTGTGCCATGTTTTTAGCCTCGTTTTTTCATTGTAGAGTTATGTTCTGTTTCCTTTCAGACCATGCTCTGCAGTTATCCATTTATTCCAGTCACTTTCATTTCTTTAGGTGACTGTGGGTATTTATATATTCGTGTGTGGGTTTTTCTTTGCCTGCACTCAGTATTTCTTCTTTATGTCCTGTTTGTTCATTATAGAGTCATGTGCCTTGTTTTCCGTAACACCATGCTCTGTAATTGTCCATTTGTTCCAGTCACCTTCACTTTTCTTGGTGACTGTGTGTATGTACTTATATTGGTGCTGTGTATTGTTTCCCCTTTTTTTGACCATACTCAGCATTTTTGCCCTGTACCTTTTTGGTGGGTTTTTTTTTTCCTTGCTCTGGGTCACGCATTGTTGGTACTCTCTGAGTAGTGTGTAACCGGCGTGCTGACCCAGTTCTTCTCCCCATCTGTACTTGGGTTAATTATTCCCTGTTTTGTCAGTGTTGTATTTGGGTTTTTTTTTTCCCACTACCCTACATTGCCCCATTGGTGTTGTCCTTCCCTTGGCTTCTTCCCCTCCGGTCCTGCCTCCCTTCCTCCCACCCTAGGTGGTGTGTGTGGGGGGGGGGGGGGGGGGCTGGGATGTTCCTGGTCGTTCAGGAGCCCGACCTTGAGGGGGGGGCTCTGTCACCACGGGTTGAGATGCCGTCTCGGCACTCAGCCCATGTTTTCCCATTGAGCAGCGTCTCAGCAGGCTGCCAGCATTACGGACGGCTGGGGCCAATTAGTCCTCATCAGCTGGGGCGCTGCCAATGAGGATAAATAGGAGCAGCCTCGATGACTCGGGGCTGCGACATAAACACATTGCTAAGCTGAAGCCCCTTCGTCTGGTGTCAGCTTATACTCCTCTTGCAGCATTCCTGTGTTTGTATCCCGCTGTGAGTATGTACGTCTTGTTACCCCCACGTCCGGTACGAGCTGCTTACCTCTGCGCTGTGCAACCTGGGAGTGTACCTCTGCATGAGTATCTGTGCTCTCCTCATCCCTTATCCCTTACCCAAAATAAACCATCACGACTCACTGGCTTGTCCCTGGCTCTGATTGCCCGGCTCCCTAGAGCCGGATATGACAGGTCCAAACACCATCACTTCGGTCTTCTTATCATTAAAATTTAGGAAGTTTAGGGCCATCCAAGACTTTATGTCTTCAATGTATGCCAGGAGTGAGTTTACTGATGAGGCAGCTTTTTGTTTTAGAGGGACATAAATCTGACAGTCATCAGCATACAGGTGGAAAGAGATACCATGCTTTTTATAAATGGAACCCAGTGGAAGTATGTACAGAGTAAAAAGCATGGGCCCTAGAATTGACCCCTGTGGGACCCCATAAGGCAGAGGAGCAGAAGAGGATTCAAACCCAGACATGCTAACTTTAAAAGTCCTGTCTGACAGATAGGATCTAAACCAGTTAAGAGCAGTGCCACAAATGCCCACTAGGTTCTGCAAACGGGAAATTAAAACATGATGGTCCACTGTGTCAAAGGCAGCAGTTAAATCAAGCAGCACAAGAATAGCATATTCACCTGAATCACATGCCAAGAGAATATCGTTAAAAACTCTTAACAAGGCTGTCTCTGTGCTATGAAGAGCTTTGAAACCAGATTGAAAAATCTCCAAAATACTGTGTTCATCCAGAAAACATTTCAGCTGCATATAGACAATTTTCTCTAAAATTTTTGAGAGAAATAGCAGCTTGGAAATAGGCCTAAAATTTGCCAACATGGTATGATGGAGACCAGGTTTCTTAATCAAGGGCTGTACTACTGCATGTTTAAAATTTGCAGGAACCACACCAGATGACAGGCTGCAGTTCAAGATGGCGAGAACTGACTGGCCTATACTGGGAAGCACCTCTTTAAAAAGTCTAGGAGGGACAGCATCACAGGGAGACCCTGAGGATGTGGGTCAGGTATGGGTAACATCCTCAGATGTGGGTAACCACATCCTCTAAAAATGACAGAGTCACAGGTTCAAACTGATTAAAAACAGCAGAACAAGGGACAGAGACAGAGGGATCAGAGGCAGGAGCTGAGATGAGAGCCCTGGTGGTGGCCACCTCATCAATAAAAAAGTTCATAAAATCATTACATAACTCAGAGGAGGCCTCCAAACAGTCAGTCTGTGGGGTTATAAACTACTCTTTCCAAAACCTTTGAAAGAGTAGGCAGAATGGATATTAGACGATAATTAGTCAAATCATTCTTATCACCTGATTTATAAACTGGGTATAATTTGTGCAATTTTTGCTATTTGTGGCACTACTCCGGAGATTAGAGACAGATTAATGCAGTAGGTAAGGGATTCCAGTATTAAATTAATGATACTTTTCAAAATTTTGCTTTTACTTTTCAAAATTACTTTTCAAAATTACTTTTCAAAAGATACTTTTCAAAATTTTGCTCATCAGCTCCAGCAGAGTTTGAGTTCTTCATGTCCTTGATGATTTTCCAGACTTCCTCACAATCAGTTGGCTTCAGAAAGAAAGAATTCTGGTAGGTTTCTGATAGATAGTGTTTGAAAGAGGCAGCCTGGGGTTGGTTAATTTTATTAGATACATTTTCTCCAATGGAAACAAAATAATTATTAAATTTGTCAGCGAGAGTGGCATTACTGGTGAGATTACTGACCGCGTTATTGTTGAGAAGCGTGGGGGCTTTTTGGTCCCTATTTAGAATCTTATTTAGTACTCTCCAGGATTTCTTGGAATCACCCTGTGATACGTTTTTAACTTCTGCATAGTACTGTTACTCTTTCTAATAATATATGTTAGTTTATTTCTATAATTAGTATATTCATTTTTATTGTTAATATTTGGATTTTTTATGTAGCGTTTATATAATTTATTTTTGTACTTAATAGATTTTAGTATGCCCTTAGAAAGCCATGGATGTTGAATAGTACCATTACATGTGATAGTCTTGACAGGAATTGTCCTCTGGATGGATTCTGTTATTTCCTTGATCAAGGTGTCAAACGCAGCATCGGCATTACTACAATTGCAGATTCTATCCCATTCCTTGACATGCAAGTCCTCACTCAGTCATTGTAAGGTTTCTTCATTAAATATTTTTATTTTTAGTTGATGTCATGAGATTGAGGGCCTAACGGCAAGGTCAAGAAACAGAATAATGGGGAAATGATCAGAAATCTCAGAGAGCATGACTCCACATACCAGTGTGGAATTGCGAATGTTAGTAATGATATTATCAATAATGGACTTGGTGGAGTGAGTGATTCTAGTATAGGTATTAATGGTAGGGAAGAAGGAAGAGGAGTGTAGTGTATTCATAAAGTCATTTTTAGCCGCATCATCCCTGGAAGAGGTCAATGTTGAAGTCTCCAAGGAGAATACAACTTTTATTTTTGTTGTTAATTGAGAATAAAATTTCTTCCAGTTTGGTTGTGAAAATATTAAGGTCGGTGTTGGGGGGGGGGGGCATAAAGCACATCTACAATTAAATTTTTCCCATTTTTGACATGCATCTCAACAAAAAGAGAGTCAATATGACAGTCTTCCATGACAATATCATCATAAACACCGACATCATGTCTACAAGAGATATACAGACAGACACCACCACCAGATCTGCCACATCTGTTCTTCGTGAACAGTTTATAACCATCAAGGTTTAAGATGTCTATGTATGACTTATTGTTCAGCCAAGTTTCACTACAACCAAATTACCCCAAGAGCGCAGCCACGACTCATCCAAGAGGTCACAAAAGACCCCACAACAACATCCAAAGAACTGCAGGCCTCACTTGCCTCAGTTAAGGTCAGTATTTGTGACTCCACCATAAGAAAGAGACTGGGCAAAAATGGCCTGCATGGTGGAGTTCCAAGACGAAAATCACTGCTGAGCAAAAAGAACATAAAGGCTCATCTCAGTTTTGCCAGAAAACATCTTTATGATTCATAAGACTTTTGGGAAAATACTCTGTGGACTGATGAGACAAAAGTTGAGCTTTTTGGAAGGTGTGTGTCCCATTACATCCAGCATAAAAGTAACACAGCATTTCAGAAAAGGAACATCATACCAACAGTAAAATATGGTGGTGGTAGTGTGATGGTCTGGGGCTGTTTTGCTGCTTCAGGACCTGGAAGACTTGCTGTGGTAAATGGAACCATGAATTCTGCTGTCTACCAAAAAATCCTGAAGGAGAATGTCTGGCCATCTGTTTGTGACCTCAAGCTGAAGCGCACTTGGGTTCTGCAGCAGGACAATGATCCAGAACACACCAGTAAGTCCACCTCTGAATGGCTTAAGAAAAACAAAATGAAGACTTTGGAATACCCTAGTCAAAGTCCTGACCTGAATAGATGCTGTGGCTTGACCTTAAAAAGGTGCTCTTAAACCCTCCAGTGTGGCTGAATTACAACAATTCTGCAAAGATGAGTGGGCCAAAATTCCTCCACAACGCTGTAAAAGACTCATTGCCAGTTATCGAAAATGCTTGATTGCAGTTTTTGCTGCAAAGGATGGCCCAACCAGTTATTAGGTTTAGGGGGCAATCATTTTTTCACACAGGGCCATGTAGGTTTGGATTTTTATTCCCACTTAATAATAAACACTTTCATTTAAAAACTGCATTTTGTGTTTACTTGTGTTATTTTTGTCTAATATTTAAATTTGTTTGATGATCTGAAACATTTAAGTGTGACAAACATCACTCTATTAAAGCAATAAATCTGTGTGTCTGTCACGTTTATAGGACATCATAGGACGGCCTATGATCTCTGCCTGATCATCATAGGACGTCCTATGAACTCAGGCATCATAGGACTCACAATGCCGTCGTAAAGATATGATGTCTATATGATGGCACATAGACAAATGTGCCTTTATGATGTCATATAGACCACCACTCACAATGCCTAGACTAATGTGTCTTTGTGATGTCATATGGCTCAAAATTGGCAAGGTGAATAAGTCACAGGGCCGAACATGAAACACCTCAGGGATAAAGTGAAGTGATACACCGGTAACCGAGAGGAGGAGGAAGAAGAAGAAGAAGAAGAAGAAGAAGAAGAAGAAGAAGAAGAAGAAGAAGAAGAAGAAGAAGAAGAAGAAGAAGAAGAAGAAGAAGAAGAAGAAGAAGAAGAAGAAGAAGAAGAAGAAGAAGAAGAAGAAGAAGAAGAAGAAGAGTTTTTGAGTTTTAAAAAATGGCTTTATTGTACAATTCAAAAATTTAAGAACACCAATATCATGCCCCCAAGTGTGTCATATCTCAAAAATGCAAACATAACTCATCCCCCTCTCCCACAGAACACAAAACATTCCCCACAGCCCATCTATTGGTGAATGCCTCCAAATTGTCCACCATTTGATAGTAAGAGAACTCCACCTGGAGTCTGACTTTCAACAAGGCCTTGAAAGCAGACACAGGATCCACATTGCCAGCGTTGGTAGCCCGATTTTTCCTTGTCAGCCAGATGGCAAGTTTAGCAGTACCAGATAGGAAGTTCATCAAAGTGTGCGCAGACTTCTTCGCCACTTTATACTTAGGACCGTAAATGAACAAACCAAAAGAGAAGCATTCACCCAGAGCCCGAAACCACACTTTCAAAAGATCAAAAAGGCCAGATAAACGAAAACATTGAACAAACAAATGCTCCAGGGTCTCAACTTGGGAGCAAAACAAACATTCCTCCCCCACAGTTGGATCCAGGTGTGCTCTGTATTTATTCGTAGCTATTGCCCCATGAACAATCCTCCACTGGAGATCTGCCGTCCGTTTCTCAATAGGGAGCTTGTACATGCACTGCCAGCTGCCTTTCGGGGAGACCTCTGGCCCCAAAAACCCCGCCCACTTCGACTCCTTCACGTCCATCAGAGAGCGCAGATTCAGAACTTTCACACAGATGTGATACACCGTCTTCGTCCCCACAAACTGGAACTTGCCCAGACGAGGATTTCTGAAGGCTAGCAGGTGATCCTCTCCCTCCTGCCACTCCCCCACAGCTGGACTTATGGAAAGGGCAGGAAAGTTGGACACAGTGTCCTCATCCCATTGAGTGGAAAGAGTACGGTTTTCCGCAAACGCTCGGAGCGGTCGTGGCAGGGCGGCGCACACTTCCCCCACCACCCTCTGCAGCAGTCTGACAGATGTAATGTTGGCACTCCGCCTCAGCGTTTCCATCGATGTGGTCGACATCTTCATAAGATGACCAAGCTTGGTACAGCGTGCCTGTCGTAAACAAGTTCGCAGACTGACCGACTGCAGCACCTGAGTGTCGATGAATTGATTGAAAAACAGTGGTTCCTCAAACAGCCACATGCCAGGTGTCTCGTCAGGGAAACGGGCTACGGCGAAGACTTGCCATGCATGCAACGACGGATGTGTAAAAAGCAGAAAGTCCAGTAAGGTCCACCTCCCCAGATGTCACGAGGAAGAGCTGCTTATCATAGCCCAAGCGGCCAACTCTCCTCAGGAGCAGTTTTGCAGTGTCCATCCAGCAGGGGCCACATCCGTAAAGGAGGCGTTGTGCAGTCTGAAGCCTAAAACAGGCGATCTTGGAGTGTATGTCCACCAGGCCCTGTCCTCCCTCGGCAACAGGCAGGTAGAGAACAGCCGCACGGACCCAATGTCGACCAGACCAAAAGAAATCCACGATGATCTTCTGAACCTCCTCCACCAGGTTCCTGGGTGGTGTCAAAGCAACAAGCCTATGCCAAAGAGCCGAAGCGACCAGATTATCGGCGACCAGAACCCTGTCCCTATATGACAGCTGTGGTAGCAACCATTTCCATTTAGAAAAGCGAGCACACACCTTGTCCTTAACACCCTCCCAGTTCTTGCGTTGAAATTCCTCAGAGCCCAGAAAAAACCCCAACACTTTGAGGCCAGCTTTCCCCCACTGAAGACCTCTGGGTAGCCGAGGAATGTCCTGATGTGACCACTGGCCCACCAATAGACCCTCACTCTTGGCCCAATTCACCCGTGCAGAAGGTGCCCTTTCATAAATAGATAAAGTGTCCACCAGATGCTGTACATCCCTGTGGGATGTGATGAAAACGCTGACGTCGTCCGCGTAAGCAGACAAGACGATTGGGCGGCAACTACTGGAGGACCCCGGCAGAACCAGACCACCCAGCTGAGTGTGCAACCTGCACAGCAAAGGCTCAATAGCCAAGCTGTCCAGTTGACCTGAGATTGGACAACCCTGCCTTATTCCCCGGTGTACAGGGATTGGCCGACTCAGCCCTGCCCCCATCTTTACCCAACACTCAGCTCCAGTATATAACAGATTGACCCACCTCAAAAACATATTGCCAAAACCGAACCCCTTCAGTGTGGAAAACAAATAGGAATGGTCAACCCTATCAAATGCCTTTTCTTGGTCCAAAGAAGAAGAAGAGTTTGAGTTTTAAAAAATCCCTTTATTGTACAATTCAAAAATGTAAGATCACCAATACCATCATTCCACCAAGTGTCTCACATTTCAAAAGTGCAAACATAACTCATCCCCCCCTCCCACAGAACACAAAATATTCCCTACAGTCCATCTATTGGTGAATACCTCCAAATTGTTCACCATTTTATAGTAAGAGTACTCCACCTGGAGTTTGACTTTTAACAAGGCCTTGAAAACAAACACAGGATCCACATTGCCAGTGTTAGTAGTCCAATTTTTTCTTGTCAGCCAGATGGCAAGTTTAGCAGTACCAGATAGGAAGTTCATCAAAGTGTGCACAGACTTCTTTGCCACTTTATACTTTGGACCGTAAATAAACAAACCAAAAGAGAAACATTCACCCAAATCATGAAACCACACTTTCAGAAGATCAAAAAGGCCAGATAAACGAAAACATTGAACAAACAAATGCTGCAGGGTCTCAACTTGGGAACAAAACAAATATTCCTCCCCCACATTAGGATCCAGGTGTGCTCTGTATTTATTCGTAGCTATTGCCCCATGTACAATCCTCCACCGGAGATATGCCGTCCGTTTCTCAACAGGGAGCTTGTACATGGACCGCCAGCTGCCTTTCGGGGAGAATACCAGCCCCCAAAACCCCGCCCACTTTGACTCTTTCCCCTCCGTCAGAGAGCGCAGATTCAGAACTTTCACACAGATGTGATACACCGTCTTCTTCCCTACAAACTGGAACTTGCCCAGATGAGGATTTCTGAAGGACAGCAGGTGATCCTCTCCCTCCTGCCACTCTCCCACAGCTGGACTTATGGAAAGGGCAGGAAAGTTGGACACAGTGTCCTCATCCCATTGAGTGGAAAGAGTACGGTTTTCCGCAAATGCTCTAAGAGGTCGTGGCAGGGCAGCACACACTTCCTTCACCACCCTATGCACCAGTCTGACAGATGTAATGTTGGCACTCCGCCCCAGCGTTTCTGTCGACGTGGTTGACATCTTCATAAGATGACCAAGCTTGGTACAGCCTGCCTCTCTTAAACAAGTTCGCAGACTAACAGATTTCAGCACTTGAGTGTCCATGAATTGATTGAAAAACAGTGGTTCCTCGAACAGATACATGCCTGGTGTCTCCTCAGGAATGGGGGCTACGGTGAAGACTTGCCATGCATGCAAGACAGACGTATAAAAAGCAGAAAGTCCAGTAAGGTCCACCTCCCCGGACTTCACGAGGAAAAGCTGCTTATCATAGCCCAAGCGGCCAACTCTCCTCAGGAGCAGTTTTGCAATGTCCATCCAGCAGGGGCCACATCCATAAAGGAGCCGTTGAGCAGTCTGAAGCCTAAAACAAGCGATCTTGGACTGTATGTCCACCAGGCCCTGTCCTCCCTCGCCAACAGGCAGGTAGAGAACAGCCGCACAAACCCAATGTCGACCAGACCAAAAGAAATCCACGATGATCTTCTGAACCTCCTCCACCAGGCTCCTGGGCGGTGTCAAAGCAATAAGCCTATGCCAAAGAGCCGAAGCGACCAGATTATCGGCGACCAGAACCCTTCCCCTATATGACAGCTGTGGTAGCAACCATTTCCATTTAGAAAAGTGGGCACACACCTTCTCCTTAATTCCCTCCCAGTTCTTGCATTCAAAGTCCTCAGAACCCAAAAATACCCCTAACACTTTGAGACTGGCTTTCCCCCACAGAAGACCTCCAGGTAGCTGAGGAATGTCCTGATGTGACCACTGGCCCACCAATAAACCCTCACTCTTGGCCCAGTTTACCCGTGCAGAAGATGCTTTTTCATAAGTAGATAAAGTGTCCACCAGACACTGTACATCCCTGTGGGATGTGATGAAAATGTTGACGTCATCCGCATAAGCAGACAAGACAATTGGACGACAACTACTGGAGGGCCCCAGCAGAATCAAACCACCCAGCTGAGTGCGCAACCTGCACAGCAAAGGCTCAATAGCCAAGCTATACAGTTGACCTGAGATTGGACAACCCTGCCCTATTCCCCAACGTACAGGGATAGGCCGACTCAGCCCTGCCCCCATCTTTACCAAACACTCAGCTCCAGTATATAACAGATTGACCCACCTCAAAAACATATTGCCAAAACCAAACCCCTTCAATGCGGAAAATAAATAAGAATGATCAACCCTATCAAAAGCCTTTTCTTGGTCCAAAGACATAATACCGAACTCTAAATCATAACATCTACTGAGATGAAGAACGTCACGTACGAGAAAAATATTGTCCATAATGGTTTGGTCAGGAATACAATATGTTTGATCTCTATCTATGATTAAATCCAATACATTTTTCAGTCTATTTGACAGGGCTTTAGAAAGCACCTTGTAGTCTGTGCAAAGAACAGCCACAGGCCTCCAGTTTTTAAGCAAGGTCAAGTCCCCTTCCTTAGGCAGCAGAGATAGTACTGCACGCCGGCAGGAGACAGGTAAAGTTCCAGTTCTGTAACAGGCAATTAGAACGTCATAAAAGTCTGATCCAATAATATCCCAAAAATGCTTAAAAAAGTCAGAAGAAAGACCGTCAAGTCCAGGTGCACGTCCCAGAGCCATTTGATTAACTGCTACAGTCAACTCATCCAAAGTCAGTTCACAGTCCAGAGCAGCCCTGTCCTCTGGGCTGAGCTTGGGAAGACCTTCAAAGAGTTGGTTTTGAGATTCTATGCAACATGGTTCTGCACCAAACAGGGCCCCGTAAAAATCCACTGCATGGCACCTCATCTCAGATGGATTCATAGTCATTTGACCATGTGGGAGTTTTAAGCAAGTCATCAACTTCTTTTTTGCAGCAGACTTCTCCAGATTGAAGAAAAAAGATGTTGGGGCATCCATGTCCTGCAGGCGAGTAAACCGTGACCTAACAAGTGCCCCCTTCACTCTTTCCTGCAGGAAAGAGCTCAGGGCTGATCTCTTCTCCTGCAACAAAGGACCTGCGGTAGAATCCTGATCCCTAACCAAACTCTCCTCCAGCCTCTTGACAGTGTCCTCAAGTTCACCAACTTTGGTTTTGATGATAGCAGTCGAGTTCGCAGTATACTGTTGACAAAAAATGCGAATTTGCACCTTGCCAACCTCCCACCACTGTTCCAGGGAACTAAACCGAGGCTTTGTAGTCCTCCAGTGTTCCCAGAAACACACAAAATATTGACAAAAAGTGGTGTCCTGAAGGAGCTTGTTATTGAAGTGCCAATAAGATTTAGTTCTTTCCCCTGGTGAGCTAATTAACACCACAGAGGCCAGATGATGATCTGTAAAACCGAAGGGACTTATGTTACTGTGGAGGATTCCCGGGGCAAAAGTTTGAGAAACATATATTCTGTCTAATCTAGCAGCACTGACCATATCATCTGTGACTCTGACCCAGGTATACTGTCTAGTGTTTGCAAGTCTAACTCTCCATGTATCCAAGAGGTCGAACTGTACAGTGATATTTTTTAAAACTTGAGAAGACTGCAGATGAGGTTCTGCATTAGTGTGATCCAGATTGAAATCCAAGGTACAGTTGAAATCACCAGCAACAATAAGTTGGTCTTGGTGATAGCTCTGCAATGCTTTTGTCAGTGTACTGAAAAAGGCAACTCTTTCAGAACTGTGATTTGGAGCATAAACGTTGATCAAAAGAAACACAGAATTCCCTATTTCAGCCCTTACAAGGAGCAGCCTGCCCTTCACTACCTCCACCACAGATAAAACTGTTGCATTTGCAGATTCCCCAAACAAAATGGCTACTCCTGCATTAAAATTTGTACCATAACTGAGAGAAAAAGGACTCTTCCACCACAAGCCCCAGTCCACTTCATCTGCTGAAGTGGTATGAGTTTCTTGCAAAAACAAAATGTTAAGATTTTTTTGTCTGAACAGGTCACCAATTAATCCCCTCTTATGATTGGCCCTCCCACCATTGATGTTTAGGGATCCTGATTTTATGTCTGTCAAGAAGAAGAAGAAGAAGAAGAAGATTGGGACCGCATTTATGTCTGTGTTCGGCTGGTGGTAGGATTGTTCTAGCTCTGACGGGTACGATAAAGATGAGGTGGGCTGGACACTATCCAGGCCTGGGGGCCGGAAAAGAGCAGCTAGGGGGGGCACCAAGACTTAGAAGCGGGCCAGATGAGAGTGATGCGGGAGGAAGTAACAATGCGAAGAAAACACGAACAGGCCAAAATGGATGGCAGTTTGAGGATGTATGGAATGACTGCAAGGTTGTCATTGAGTTCAGTCAGGGTGGGGGGCACTATCACCCGGTTAAGCTAACAAAAGCAATTGAGAAAGAAATTTGGAGAGTTAAGTTTGCAAAGTTCTTGAAGAATAACCGGCTGTTAATTAATGCTACAAGTAAACAACAGCAACAGAAAATTCTGACAATGACATGTCTAAACGGAGAACAAATGAAGGCGCATGTTCCTGGCGCGACAGCTAACTTGAGGGGAGTTATATCAGGTGTCCCTTCGTGCATGTCTATGGAAGAAGTGAAAAACAAGATCCATGGAGGAAAGGTGAAGGATGTGAAAAGGCTACAGAGTAAAAAAGAAGGTTTGCTGAAGGACACACAGTCTGTCATGATTCAGTTTGAGGAAACACTCCCTAAATCAGTCCTAATAGGATACATGTATTTCAGTGTCAGAGAATACGTCCCAAAGCCACTCAGGTGCTACAAATGTCAAAGGATGGGTCACACTGCTCAGCAATGTAGAGGAAAGCTAAGATGTGCTAGATGTGGAGGGGAGCATGAATATGGTAAATGTGACAAGGACGCCAAAGTAAAGTGTTGCAACTGTGGGGGTGAGCACAGTGCTGCATATGGAGGATGTGTTGTGCAGAGGGAAGCTAGGCAAGCCCAGGGAATCAGAATAACTAAGAAAATCTTGTATGCGGAAGCTCTAAAGACAGTTAGAGAGGCAAGAATAGTCAGAAACACAGCAGGCCTTCCTCAAAAAAGTCCGGTTCAAATGGAAGCTCAGCAATCAACGGGTCCCACGCAAGCACAGGATCGTGCAGCTGCAAGGAATGTTTGTGTTCACAAATGCAAAATGGATGATGACACATTGATAGTTAAGAGGACAAACTTTATAGCTTTTATCTGCCACACCATGAATGTTGCTGCACAGCTAAAGAAGAAAAGTAACAGAATCAAAACCATTGTGGAAGCAGCAGAAAGCTTCCTAGATGTGAAAGATATCACAGTTGACCAGATTCATGCTTTATTGAAAGCTGAAACTGGGGAGACTGCACATGCTGAAACAAGACCTTAATTATGGTACTACACATACTACAGTGGAATGCGAGGAGTCTTACAGCAAATGGACAAGAACTCAAGAAGTATCTTTACAAACTAGAAGTTGTTCCACAGGTAGTGTATGTACAGGAGACATTGCTTCAACCTCACTTAGATTTTATTATTCCAGGATACAGTTCAATCAGACAGGATAGAATTAACCTCTTGCGCTCCGTTGTACCGCGGACGGGCAAGTCTCTGCGTCCTAGAGCGCACGAGGGCGCTCTCGTGCGCTCTAGGACGCATGGTGTAGATGGTGATGTAGGTGGTGATGGTGATGCAGTGGCGTCTAAGCGCGCACTGAAAATAAAAGCTGCAGACACAGCCGCGAACAGATTAGTTCATCTGATTGACCTCTCATTCGACTAATAAGAGCCTTGAATTGGGTTTCTGAAACCTTGAAGAACCAATGACTGAAAACCTAGCCAGAAGGACCCGCCTGCTGTGAATGCAGTGAGCCAATTGAAGCAGAGAAGTTCGCGAGCTGTTTTTTTTAAGGCTGGGTGAAGACTGACTGCTGGAGCGGAACCAAAAAAGGATTAGACGTTATGAGACGTTATGATTTCTTCCATGGTCATAGACCGACGGAGGCTGACGACAAAGGCTGAGTGACACACGCGCCTTCGGCAGTCTTTTTTTAATTACTACTGTTATTTGTTTTGAAAAATCGTTCGCCAAAAACCGCAATCATGGAAGCACAAAACCGCAATAATGGAATTATGTTTTGATCGGGTCGCGAGACCAGAACCATGAGTGGACCAGCGCCACGTTCGTCTGACAATGGGGAAGAGAAGTTCGCCAGGACGCTGCTGTGAAGAGGTAAGGTGTTATAAGCTAAATTATTCTTTATTCCTGACTATTCTTCTGTAGCGGGGGGGGGGGGGGGGGGAGCCGCGGTGACTGAGCTGCTGTCCCACATCCCACATGAGGCTAATCCGTCATGTAGCGACGGCCGATCTCCGTCCTCTGTAGCGAGGGGGGGGGACAACCCCCCCCCACACACACACAGACACAGCCCTGAATGTGACCTTTCACTAGAGCCCAAAATGAAGCTTCTACATTGAATCATTCAAAAGTTACAGACGTTTTTCCAAACTGTGCCATTTGGCACAATTTGGCACAATTCCAAAACACCTGGGAACAGCCTGAGAACAAAGCTGTGTAATATATTCATTTTTTGTGGTATTGTTACAAAATTTGGACCTCAGCTGGATAACACTTGGTTCTACATTTCTGTTGCATTTTCCAGCCCGGACCTGAAGCTGTGTGTTATTTGCAAGCATTTGTATCCAAAAAAACACCCAGGCCAAATTTATTTTCTTCAAGTTCACTATGTTTAGATGACTGTAACTCAGTGGCCGGAGCACTTAGAGAGATTATGACTGTTTTGCCAAAAAATTCAAAGTGTTTTCTTTTAAATGAGACCAACCCCATGAAGATGCTGCAAAGGGTTGAAGAACAGCTTTCGATTTACTTTGAGCACATTATTTTTTGGCGTTTTTAGGAAAATTGACCGGAGTGCAAGGGGTTAACACTGTAAATGGAGGAGGATGTGCCACTTTCATTAAAGATGGCCTGGCGTATAGGATGATTCCCTCCCCTGAGGATATAGAGTGTAATATTTTTGAAATATGTAGGCCAAATGGACAAGGAAATATTAAGCTGATTAATTATTTCAACCCATGTAGGAAGTTAACAGCAGATATTTTCAGTGTTATGGCAGGGGAAGGGCATATGAAAGAGGTATGGTGTGGAGACTTTAACGCCCACAATAGCTTGTGGGGAAGCACACATACAGATAACAATGGAAATGTTGTGGAAGAGATGTTAGATGAAAGATCGTTAATTTGTCTAAACAGTGGTGAAGGTACCAGGGTGGATGTGCATAGGGGCACATTATCATGTATTGACCTGACTCTGGTATCTGATTCTTTAGTGAGCACCTGTGAATGGACGGTTATGAACAGGACAACTATGGGAAGTGATCACTTTCCAATACTTACAGTCATTAAAACTGAAGTAGGTATACAACAGGGAAGATGTTTTACAAGATGGTGTTTTGACAAGGCAGATTGGGGAAAATTTAGGCAATACTGTGTTCAATCGTGTCATTTGGTAACATTAGAAGGTGACAGAAGAGTGTTCAAGTCAGGTAACCAATCATATTCTGAATGCTGCAATAGCAAGTATACCTAAGAAAACAACACAGGGTAGGAAGAAGGTTGTACCCTGGTGGGATGACGAATGTAGTACTGCAATAAAAGAGCGAAACAAGGCATTCAGAGAGCTGAGGAAGAATATGACTAGTGAAAACTTAATAGAGTATAAAAAGAAAAGGGCAGTAGCTCGAAGGATTATTAAAAACAGGAAAAGGTCAACATGGAGAGAATTTTGCTCCACCCTTGGTAGGAAAAACAGAACTAGGTGATGTCTGGGGTATGTTTAGAAAAATAAGTGGGAAAAGGGTATCAGTTAAAATTCCAGCTTTAGTGGATGGGGACAAGATGGCTGTATCAGACAAAAGGCAGAAGTCCTAGATCAGGGGTGTCAAACTCATTCCATGGAGGGCCAAGACCCTGCATGTTTTACTTCCACCCAGTGCCTTCAGCAGGTGTTTTCACTCATCAGCAATCAGTTGGAAGAAATTTGGTGAAATCACCTGTTGAAGACACTGGGTGGAGGTAAAACCTGCAGGGTCTTGGCCCTCCATGGAATGAGTTTGACACCCCTGTCCTAGATAGAGCATTTGCAGCAGTGCATAGAGGAGACCATCTTGGTGAGAGTCATAGACAGCAAAGGCAGCATAAACTCAGAGAAAATGCAAACTTAAAATATGAAGTGAAAGAGGACATGACTGTGTTAGACCTCGAGCTCACAATGTCAGAGGTTAAGAGAGCTTTGTAAGATAGTGGATACACAGCTCCAGGATATGATCAGTTAAGCTATGCTATGTTCCGGCAGTTACTTATGCAATCAATGCAACTGGTGCTGAAATTGTTTAACAAGATATGGAAGGAGGAGGTTATCCCAAGTGGGTGGAAAAAGGCTGTAACTTTACCATTTAATAAGCCAGGGAAAGATCCAGCTCATCCAGGCAACTACAGGCCAATAGCATTAACGTCACATTTAGGGAAATGGATGGAGAAGGTGTTAGTTTACAGACTCTCATATGTATTAGAGCAAAAACGATTAATAAACGA
Organism: Pholidichthys leucotaenia; assembly: GCA_020510985.1. Taxonomy (NCBI): domain Eukaryota; kingdom Metazoa; phylum Chordata; class Actinopteri; order Cichliformes; family Pholidichthyidae; genus Pholidichthys; species Pholidichthys leucotaenia. The sequence goes on from CM035844.1 coordinate 33,190,183, forward strand.
CTATCAGAATGGTTTTAGAAGAGGAAGATCCACAATGGATGCTCTAGTTTGGGTAAGTAATGATATTGAAAAGACTCTCAAAATGAAAGAAGTAATGGTTATAGTTTATCTGGATATTGAAAAGGCTTATGACTCACTGTGGAGGGACATCTTCTTACGAAATTGAACAAAATGGACATTGGTGGTAGGATGTATCATTGGATAATGGATTTTTTTTAACACACAGGAGGATCAGAAGTTTCTAATGACTCTGAAATAGAAAATGGTGTTCCTCAGGGGAGTGTGATAAGCCCTGTTTTATTCAATATAATAATTAATGACATGTTTGAGGATCAAGAGGAATCCATCAAAACAGCACTATATGCAGATGATGGAGCCATATGGATGAGGGGAAGAAAGAAATTTGTGTTCAAAAACATCAGGAAAGCAATGGAGAAAGTGGAAAAGTGGTCATATAACTGGGGATTTAAATTTTCAAACAGTAAAACCTGCTATATGACTTTCACAAAAAAACGCAGAACTGGTACAGAACCATTACCCTTATATAACCAACCAATAGAGAAAGTCAGTGAGTTCAAATATCTAGGATTGTGGTGTAATAGTGCATACACATGGCGAGTTCATGTTGAAAATTTGGAGACAAAATGCAAAAAAGTCATTAATCTCATAAAAGCTGTAGCTGGACATGAATGGGGTGCAGATAAACAGACAATAATTGACATTTACAGAGCACTAATGCGATTGACAATAGACTACGGATGCATGATTTATGGAGCAGCGGCAAAGACGACTGGAAAAAACAGACAGAATGCAGCATAGAGTGCTTCACCTGCACATTGGAGCCGTCAAAACAACACCAAACAATGCAGTTTTAATAGAAGTTGGAGAAATGCCCATGGATTTGAGAAGAGATAAACTCGCATTATCATACTGGGTCAAGCTGAAAGGAAGTGACGAAGCAAATATTTAAAAAACAACACTACAAGACTGCTGGGAATACTCTTAATTTCCAGGGACATGGGTTTGGGTGGACAATTGAAAGAAAGACCAGAATGTATGGGCTGCACTCTATTGATATAGCTAACACCAATCCAGTGAGTAATGTTCCCCTTTGGCTGTTTCCGGGAATAGAAGTAGATGCTAGTCTGCTAATCAGGAAAAAGGATTGGCATATGAGTGAAGTTGGTGTTAAAACAAGCATTTACCTCAGGAACAATTACTATAACTTCTTACAGCTCTATACTGACGGTTCAAAGAATAAAGAAGGCTCTGTTGGAGTTGGAGTATACATCCCAGAATTTAAAGTGACCATCACAAAAAGAATCTCCAACAATACATCCGTGTTTACAGCAGAGATGGTGGCAATAATTATTATTGCTTTGCAGTGGGTGGAGGAGGTCAGACCAGACCGGGTGGTGGTGTGCACAGACTCACTTGCAGCGCTAAAAATCATACAGACACTAAGATCTACAAGGGAAGACTTAGTGATTGAGCTATATCACAGTTTATTTAGGGCACACAGGGGTGGTGGAGAAGTTCAGTTTTGTTGGGTTTCTGCACATGAAGGGTTGAAAGGGGATGACTGTGCAGACAAATTAGCAAAAAGCGCTCTTGGAAAAGAGATAACTATACCATTGTCTCTTGGAAAAGGTGAAGGGAAAGCAGTAATCAAGAAAAAAGGAACTGAGCTATGACAAAAAAGATGGGATGAAGATCATAAAGGTAGATCGTATTACAAAATACAAAACTCTACTGCAATAAAGAATTTCATAACAACCAAAAGGAGGGAAGACATCATTATGGTAAGACTCAGACTGGATCACACAGGTTTAAACAGCACTTTATTCACCATGGGGAAAAGCAAAAGTGACAAATGTAGAGAATGTGGAGTAAAAGAAAATGTAGAGCACATTTTATTACACTGTCACAAATACGGAAATGAAAGACAGATAATGGAAAATGAAGTTTGAGAGGCCGGTAGGGAATGGGAATTAACTGGGATTCTGGGAACAGATGGAGATGGAGAGGCAATAAGAATCACGAGAAGGGCTCTTTTCTCTTTTTTAAATAACACAGGATTAAGTCATAGAATTTAGGGGTCGGGCTCAGATGACATAATGTTACACACTCTTGTACAGTAAGTGGCAGTATGCACCTTTCAGTTGTTTGCTATCTGCCAGTAACCGAGAGAAGAAGAAGAAGAAGAAGAAGAAGAAGAAGAAGAAGAAGAAGAAGAAGAAGAAGAAGAAGAAGAAGAAGAAGAAGAAGAAGAAGAAGAAGAAGACACGTCAGGTTCCAGCAGTACGCTGCTGGCATGACTGTGAACAACCCAGCTGTCAGAGACAGGAGGAGACCCTTCAGCAATGGGCATGCAGAAATACTTGCTTATACTTGGTTTCTATGGGCATAGACGGGTATGCACGGGTATGTACTAGAACAAAAACATGAGAAATCAGGAAGGGGGCAAACACTTTTTCACACCACTGTATGTTGTGAGTTTATAGGGATCTCAGAGAACGCAGTATATTACCTTTCATGAACAAATTAAACTTTTCTGACAAGTTTATGGCTTCTATTGCTAGGCGTATCACACTGTATACCACAACTATTAAGTCTGGCAGCATTCTTCTTCTTTCAGTTGCTTCCTTTAGCGGTGTCCACAGCAGATCATCTGCCTCCATCTCACCCTATCCCTTGCATCCTCTTCTCACACCAACCCTCTCCATTTTCTCCTTCACTACATCCATGAATCTTCTCTGTAGTCTTTCTCTTCTGTAGTCTTTCTCTTCTCCTCCTGTCTGGCAGCTCCATCTTCAACATCCTTTGTCCAATATATCCACTATCCCTCCTCTGCACATGTCCAAACTATCTCAGCCTTGCCTCTTTTACTTTGTCTCCAAACCGCTCAACCTGAGCTGTCCCTCTGATATACTCATTTCTAATCCTGTCCTTCTCAGTCACTCCCAATGACAATCTTAGCATCTTTGACTCTGCTACTTCCAGCTCCACCTTCTGTCTTTTTGTCAGCTCCACCATCTCCAAACCATACATCATAGCAGGTCTCACTGCTGTTTTAGAAATCTTCCCTTTCACTCTAGTTGCTATCCTTCTGTCCAAATCACCCCTGACACTCATCTCCACCCACTCCACCCCACCTGCGCTCTCTTCTTCACCTCTCTTGTGCACTGTTCATTGCTTTGGGTGGTTAACCTCAGGTATTCAAACTTATCTACCTTCACTACCTCTACTTGGGTAGAGGTAGTGAAGTGTTGAAGTGCAGAATCTGAAGTGTTGCAGATGCAACTGCTTGATCTGCCAACTCTGCTCGCGGCAACGTAGAATTAGCCATGGCTGAAGAAATCTCTTGTGCAGAAAACACCAACGCACTGTAAAGACTGGCCCTGTGACTTATTCACAGTCATGGCAAAGCAGGGTGTTACTGGAAACTGTTTACGTTGCAAGGTGAATGGAAACATGTCAGATGGTGTGAGTGTGATTCGTGGAATCAGGAGAGTGCATCCAGCATTGACACCAATCACAGATGTTGCAACCAACACGTGAAGCTGTATTTGTTCAATGATGTATCTTGAGCCATTGCAATGTCCGTTTTGTTGGTCAAATGTACTGCTTCGAATGGATGTGGTTTAACATAGCGTGTCCTCTTGTTAATCGGGTGATGAGTAAGATTTCCAGATTTACTGCTTCGAATGGGTGTGGTTTAAAGTGCTGTGTCCTATTCGTAATCGGGTGATGAGTATCTCTTCTTTGGTGAGTGATGGTCTATATGACATCATAAAGTCATCAAGGCAGGCATCATGAGTGATGGTCTATATGACATCAAAAAGACATCAAGGCAGGCATCACAGGACGTCATGCCTACATCATAGGTAGGCAGTCCTATTGTCTATATGTCATCATAGATAGCTAGTCCTATTGTCTATATGATGGCATGGCGAGTCCCATGTTGCCTGATATCATAGGATCATCATAGGACATTATGCAGACATCATAGGCCGTCCTATGATGTGCTGTGATCGTGACACACAGACACACACACAAACTGACATATTTCTTGAATTCTATAGAGTGATTCTGTCTTGCATATTTATTTCTTCATTGGTCTTTGTCTTAGTTTAAGTTTATCAGCATTATTATGATTGTTAGCGCCATTATCATTATCATTATTGCCTTGGTCTTGTCTCCCCATGACATTGTGACAGAGAGATTTCTTGAATTATACGTATATAGAGTGAAGTGATGATATATTCCTTGTCTCCAGGGCATGGGTCCCACCCCACATTATTATCGTCATCATCATTATCATTATTGCCTTGGTCTTGTCTCCCCTCTGGTCCCCTGTGTGTGATTATCTGTGCAGCCCCGCCCATGCCATTTTCTGTAACCAGTACTTTTTTATAAAGACATCCAGTGCAAAATGCGCTTTTTTGTGGAAACACTGGAGAGGCAACTTCTCTTTTTCAAGGATGCCCTGTTCACATTCACACAGTTACACACTCACACCTGGAAGCTTCCCAGTACAACCACAGATTGACCTGAGGCCACTGAACAGCTCCACTGGAGCAGTTGGGGTTAGGGGCCTTGCTCAAGGGCACCGCAGCGAGGTTTAGGAGGGTGGGGCAAATGCTGCTGCATTATCTGTCCCACCCACATCTTATCCTACCTGGCTGGGATTGAACCGGTGACCCTCCACTCACCAGTCCACATCCCTAACCATTAGGCCACCACTACCCCCATGCCTTTGTAGTTACTACAGCTCTGAGCATCACCTTTGTTCTTGAAAATTGGTACCAAAACACTTCTTCTCCACTCCTCAGGCATCCTCTCACTCTCCAAGACTGTGCTCAACAATCTGGGTAAAAAATCCACTGCCATCTCTCCTAAACATCTCCATACCTCCACAGGTATGTCATCTGGACCAGCCGCCTTTACATTTTTCATCCTCTTCAAAGCTGCCCTTACTTCTCTCTTGTTAATCCTGGGAACTTCCTATAATGGTAGCATTATAAAAGTGAATATTCTTAATTAGTCTCAATTTAATTAAGCTGTGGTTTTCAAGTCTGATCCATAAATTGCATTTAACATTGAGTTTCAAAACCGCAAGATGGGACTCCAAAAAGCTAAATTTGAGGTTTCATATTGAGACATTATAAAAGGAAGTTTGTAACTTTTTGAAATTTGCATTTTAGTGACACCTAGTACCTACGACTTAATTGCAGCTCCTTTCACTTCATTTCTCCGGACAGCAGGTTGTTTCTCCACCAAAGCAGCTGATGCTGTGACATTCATTTAGCAACCACAAAGTGTCATTTCAGTTTGAGTTTCCAAAAGCTCACTGTGGCACTTTTAATCCTTGATATGCAGTATGTCCATCTTTTATATAGTCTATGGCAGAGACAGAAAAAGGGAAAATAAATACTTTTCTACTAAAAATAAGTCACTTAGTGGAAAAAATAGTGAAGGGTTCTGTTGTTTTCCTCTCTAAAGGTTTGCAGTGGTACGTATGTGATCACAAAATTCATCTGTGTTTTATTGAGTAGAAAAAAATAACATTTTGCAGAAAGTGTGAATATGGAGTGCTGTGTAGAACAGACAAGTACTGATTGACAGACATCTTTATAATGTGTAATCTTTTTTCAATAATTTTATTCTGCCTGGCCACCAAATCATACTCTTTTACCCAGTGCAGTACAGAAAAAGCAGTTATACATTTATTTTTTTCAGATCTCCATTCATTCTGGTTTGGCAACAGTTCAACAAGATGCCACATTGTGTTGATCAGATTTGGTGAAAGGATTTATTGACTCCACAGAGCCTGGAAATCACATTCACATTTGGCTGCCAGCCACACACCAGGGAGAGCGCCTCTTGCCAGTCACTACAAGAAAATATTACGGTTCAGTGGTTCACCCTCTCAATCATCAATTATGACCCACCTCATTTGAATTCTGTTTGAATACACATTATAAAATGTTCAGTTTGATCAGTGTTTCAGCATTAATTTAGATAATACACACATTTGACAGCTAAAAGGTAATGTTTCCTCTGTCATTTTGTTGACATGGGAAGATTTGTCAGCCGTGAGGCACTTGGCATGCAGATTTTTTTTTTTTTTTTGATTTTGTATACTTTATTGATCCCCAGAGGGGAAATTAAGGGCATCCACCTGGATGGATGAAGCAGCCACGGTACGGCGCTATCCCTTTACCATTCACACACACATTTACACCTAGAGCCACAGTCTCTAATTAACCTAACCTGCATGTTTTTGGCCTGTGGGAGGAAACCGGAGAACTCCCACAGTAAACCCACGCAGACACGGGGAGAACATGCAAACTCCACACAGATCACTGTTGGTCAGGGGCTGGGATCGAACCCAGGATCCCATGGCCAAGGATGAGTTTCTGTGCTGCCGCAGTGCTAACCACTGCACCACCTCACCGCCTGATGAGCAGCGTGCCTGAAGTTTGGGAGCGGTTTGTCATTTTAGTGACTGGATTGAGTTGCTTCTGCTCAAAACTCTACTAAAACAGTCCACTTACTACTACAAAGTGTAATAATAAAATCCCATTTTATAAATATTTAGAAAGAGAAATTTCAGAAACCTCATTACAGGGAAGCCCAGTACCATTTTTGCTGAAGTACCTGATAGCTGACCGATCAGATCACACTAAGAAGCCACTCAATCATTTTGTCATATTATGTAAGTACAATGGCCAAACTGCACCAATCTCTCCTCAGCAGCCCACAGTGTCAGTATTCAGCCTTTAAACTAGAACAGAACATGAGTTATTATACCAGAGTGGTGCCCTAGTAGTAGAGCCTCCGCCCCACAACTGGGAGGTCGTGGGTTTAAGCCCTGAGCAAGTCATACCAAAGACCATATTAAAAAATGGTACTACCTGTCTTCTAGCTTGGTGCTCAGCATAATAGAATGGGGGAAGGAAAGTTGGTTGTCCAAACCACAGGGGAAGCGCAAGCCATTGTATGTCCTGTGTCCATCCCAAGCCTGAATAAATGAGGAGGGCTGCATCAGAAAGGGCATCAGTCATAAAAAAAAAAAAATCCTTGCCAAATTGAGATGCAGATCATCGCAATATTAGGTGATGATATGCTGCGGGAGTAGCCAAAAGAAAAAAGAACATGAATTATTATAGGTAACCCAACCAAAATTTTACTTTCATGGCTATTGCCCAAGGCCTCTGGCTACAATTACCCTAACTGATCAATGTTGAATAGCTAGAAATTGTTGCCTTTTGTCAATTTAAATGTTGAATGAGTTAAACTTGCTGCTTCAAATCAAATCAACCTTTAATGTCATGTTGCTGCACATACAACTGTAGCGCAGGCAAGATGAAATTACGTTTCTCTCGGCATCCATATAAGTAAAAAGAACATAATTTAAGACACACTCACACACACCCTCACCCCCCACCCCAACACAGCCATTCACACATCCCTGAGACATACTTGAAACTACCTAGAACTATATACTGTACATATAATGTACATAATGTCCATAAGGTGCAGTAGTATGTATGAAAGAGTCTGGATCAACTGTTCAGCATCCTAACAGCTTGTGGAAGGAAGCTGTTAATCAGGCTGGTGGTTCTGCCTCTGATGCTCCGGAATCGTTTGCCAGATGGCAGCAGTTCAAAGTGTTTATGCAGATGGTGAGAGTGATCCTTGACAATGTTCAGTGCCCTGCTCCTACAACGGTTCTGAAAAAGTTCTTGGACAGAGGGGAGGAAAACTCCAATTACCCTCTCAGCTCCCTTAACTATCCTCTGCAGGGCTTTTTTGTCTGACATACTGCAGCTGGAGTACCATGTTGCAATGTGGTATGTCAGAACATTCTCCACCACACCTCTGTAGAAGGTCCTGAGGATGCAGATGGGGAGAGACGCTTGTTTGAGTTTCCTCAAGAAGTGCAGTCTCTGTTGGGCCCGCTTCCTGATCCCCAAGGAATTCTTGCTCCAGGTCTTCACATATTTGTTTTCAGTCCATGGTGTTTTGCCCTCCAGTCCTAATGGCTTAATGCTGATCATTTGACTGTAGGCTATTATGACTTGAACCAACGTTTAATTTTAAAGGCCCCATATTGTGCATTTCCCAGTGATTAATTTTAGGTGTTGACATTCTCAAAGACACATGCGGTTTTAAAAACCAAAAACAATATACAGTATAGTATGCTATGTTACACGCTATTAAACAAGCTGTCTTTAAAGTGGCACTCTTGCAAAAACTTATTTTCTGTTGTTAATATGTCTGTAACATGTTTCATGTGATTTACAAGACATATCAAGAGCAAAATCATTCCAAACCCCCAAGTATGTGTTTTTCTACTGGGAATGTCTGCTTAAGTTCACCCCCCCCCCCCCCAAAAAAAGGCAGATTTGGACAGACCGTCATTAGTAGCTACGCAACTATTCCTGCTTAGCCTGGCTGGTTATAACATTAACCAATCAGATGGATACTCTTGGCTACCTCGGAGGAAGGGGGAGGAGCCGAGGAGCAGCAGGATTGAGGCAGAGCGGGTTGGGGTAGCAGCAGAGAGAGAGAGTGAACAAAGGCAGGGAGTCGGGGCAATTTGAACGTGGCTGTGCGAGACCATGGTCTTGCACAGTCACATTCAAACTGAGCTGCTCTCGGCTCACTTCGCCAGCGGACGAGGCGTCGCACTGTGAGCTGACAGCAGCCACATTCAAATTGGGTCCCCCCTCCCCTCCCTGCTCAGTTGCCAACAGACGGGTGACTAGCTGTTAGTAAAAAGTAAACACATACAGTGGTGTGAAAAAGTGTTTGCTCCCTGTCTGATTTCTCATTTTTTTTGTATGTTTGTCACACTTAAATGTTTCAGATCATCAAACAAATTTAAATATTAGACAAAGATAACACAAGTAAACACAAAATGCAGTTTTTAAATGAAGGTGCTTGTTATTAAGGGGAAAAAAAATCCAAACCTACATGGCCCTGTGTGAAAAAGTGATTGTCCCCTAAACCTAATAATTGGTTGGGCCACCCTTAGTAGCAACAACTGCAATCAGGCATTTGCGATAACTGGCAATGAGTCTTTTACAGCGCTGTGGAGGAATTTTGGCCCACTTATCTTTGCAGAATTGTTGTAATTCAGCCACATTGGAGGGTTTTCGAACATGAACTGCCTTTTTAAGGTCATGCCACAGCATCTCAATCAGATTCAGGTCAGGACTTTGACTAGGCCACTCCAAAGTCTTCATTTTGTTTTTCTTAAGCCATTCAGAGATGGACTTGCTGGTGTGTTCAGGATCAATGTCCTGCTGCAGAACCCAAGTGCGCTTCAGCTTGAGGTCACGAACAGATGGCTGGACATTCTCCTTCAGGATTTTTTGGTAGACAGCAGAATTCATGGTTCCATTTACCACAGCAAGTCTTCCAGGTCCTGAAGCAGCAAAATAGCCCCAGACCATCACACTACCACCACCATATTTTACTGTTGGTATGGTGTTCCTTTTCTAAAATGCTGTGTTACTTTTATGCTGGATGTAATGGGACACACCTTCCAAAAAGTTCAACTTTTGTCTCATCAGTCCACAGAGTATTTTCCCAAAAGTCTTGGGGATCATCAAGATGTTTTCTGGCAAAACTGAGACGAGCCTTTATGTTCTTTTTGCTCAGCAGTGATTTTCGTCTTGGAACTCTGCCATGCAGGCCATTTTTGTCCAGTCTCTTTCTTATTGTGGAGTCATTAACACTGACCTTAACTGAGGCAAGTGAGGCCTGCAGTTCACTGGATGTTGTTGTGGAGTCTTTTGTGACCTCTTGGATGAGTCATCGCTGCGCTCTTGGGGTAATTTTGGTTGGCTGACCACTCCTGGGAAGGTTCACCACTTTTCCATGTTTTTGCCATTTGTGGATAATCAAATCAAATCAAATCAAATGGCACTCACTGTGGTTCGCTGGAGTCTGAAAGCTATAGAAATGGCTTTACAACCTTTTCCAGACTGATAGATCTCAATTACTTTCTCATTTGTTCCTGAATTTCTTTGGATCGCCGCATGATGTCTAGCTTTTGAGGATCTTTTGGTCTACTGCACTTTGTTAGACAGGTCCTATTTAAGTGACTTCTCAATTGAAAACAGGTGAGGCAGTAATCAGGCCTGGGTGTGGCTAGAGAAATTGAACTCAGCTTTCCAAAGATGTGATAAACCACAGTTAATTTATGTTTTAACATGGGGGGCAATCACTTTTTCACACAGGGCCATGTAGGTTTGGATTTTTTTATCCTTAATAATAAACAACTTCATTAAAAACTGCATTTTGTGTTTACTTGTGTTATCTTTGTCAAATATTTAAATTTGTTTGATCTGAAACATTTAAGTGTGACAAACATACAAAAAAAATGAGACATCAGGAAAAGGGCAAACACTTTTTTACACCACTGTATTTGGCAACTACACATTTATTTCTCTCCTCAACCGTTCTCAGAAAAATGTTTCGCTTTTTACTTTTGAAGATATAGGCAAAACTTTTTATTTTTTTTCCCAGGCAAAACTTTTACATCTGGAAGCATCTTGAACAGACTAGCAGCCCACCTACCAACAGTTGCGGCAACCAATCATGTGCAAGCCCTGCAGGCTGCTAATTAGAATATTCATAGATCCGCGGATACTTAAGTAGGTGCTAGATTTAAAATTTCTTTCCTACAGTGAAGAAGATGAAGAAGAAGATGCCAACCGAGAAGAATTCTGACTTTTGATACATAGAGTGATGTTTACTGAGTGAAGTACGTGGTGGTCAGGACTACAGCTCCTGACCAGATAGAGTGATGATATAGAGTGAAGTACGTGGCGGTAATGCACCTGTAAGCTGGTTGCCAACCGCCAATCAAATCTAAAAGAAGAGGAAGAAGAAGAAGACGATCTCTTTCCAAGCAATTCCAGGGCAATGAAAGTTTTTTGTTTTTTTTTTTGTGGGCAAAAAGCCACAATATACTAATACATTTGTTTTTGAGGTGATTTTAGGTGGTTTTAGAGCCGCCAAAGTGCACCTTTAAAGTTTCACCTGAAACAGTTTTCAGCCTGTTTCATTCTCTCTGCCTTAATAGTATTAATAATAATACTATTAATAATACTATTATAATACTATTAATACTATTACTACTTAATAATATTAGCACTGTTGCCTTACAGCTAGAAGGTTCCTGGTTCGAATCCCCAGGCTGGCAGGGGTTGGAACCTTTCTGTGTGGAGTTTGCATGTTCTCCCTGTGCTGTGTGGGTTTACTCCGGGGGCTCCGGTTTCCTCCCACAATCCAAAGACGTGCATGTTAGGTTAATTGGTTGTTCTAAATTGTCCCTAGATATGTTTCCTATAGGCCCTTAGAATAGAGGGTTAGTACTAGTGAAAGCGCTTTGAGTGGTCTAGAAAAGCACTATATAAGTGCAGGTTAGTTAGTTAGTTAGTTAGTTAGTTAGTTAGTTAGTTAGTATCAGTTTTGGGCAAGTTACTAAAAAATAGTAACTAATTACAGTTACTAGTCACTTCTTTTCAAAAGTAACTGAGTAACTTTACCAATTACTGCATGATTAAAGTAATTAGTTACTTGGAAAAGTAACTTTCACGTTACTTTTAAATGCATACTTAACCCCTTAGCATTTCTGCCAATTTCCAGCCAATGTGAAATGTTCTGTGGGTAGAAAACTAGAATTTTAACAGGCTAAGAAAGAAGATCTTTCATTATTCACCATTACACATTGTCTGTCACACAGATAGGACGAAAACATTGCATGGTCAGATGAGAAAAATTGATCTAAATATTTTTTTGTAACTAAAATGTAATGATTCACTGCATCAAAAGTTTTTTGAGTTTTTTTAGGTCCAGTAAAACAGCTCCCACAACCTGTCATGTCCCCATGCGCTATTACGTAGCGCATGGAGGAGAGGGGAAGAAAACCCACATGCAGAGAATGTGCGTGCAATTTGTTGAACAAAAAATAAGTTCAGTCCAGACAAAACAATTATGACCAGCAACAGCAGGATGAGTAAACAGTCATGGAAGCACTGGGAGAACAGGGACGCCTCTAGGATGCTCAACAGTTCAGGGGAGAGAATGCCTAGTGCCACAGGGAAGCTGAACAGCACGGGGAGAAAGGCATGCGTGGGCTGGACTCAGTGAAAACAGGTGTGCATGAGTGGATGTCTGAGCATGTGAGTGAAGATGAATGGATGCGTGTGTGTGTATGTGTGCAGGGAAGTGCATGTGAATGTGTGTGTGCGTGGAACAGAAATGTGAACACACTAATGAGACACAGCTGACCCCACTGACAAAAGGAGGAGGCGTGGCTGAGCTGTCAGGGAGCGAAGGACCCAAGAGGCTCCCAGACAGTGCCTGATGGAAGCACAAGGGGCAAAATAGCCACAGCGTCATAGAACTGGGTTTGGAACCACCAAACCCAAGTTCATGACAGAGCCTCCCCCGCAAGGGGTGGAGTCCAGACACCCCAAGTGACATCACAAGAAAACACAAAAACACAATATAGGAACCCCCCCCCCCCCGGGGGGGGAAACAACAAACCAGGGTGGGAGGTGGGGGAAACAGGTCAGGAGGGAAACAACAAGTAAATAATACAAGAACAATATACAAGGAAAAATGAGATGAACCTCCTCCCAACCCCAACCTAGAATAATACCCCCCAACCCAGGAGTCCAGAGTTCAGGGGGCCGACCAAAGTCCCGGGCCCAAGGCATGGTGAGGTGTGACTGATCGGGTGGCCTGCCAGAGTCCCAAGCCCAACAGGCAGCCCACTGAACAGTGTCAGGCGGCCTGCCAGAACAAATGGGCCACCTGAACCGGAGACTAAGTCCTTCGGGCGGCCAGCTAGCATTGTTGAGCCACCAGGACCGGAAGGGAGAGCGAGGAGGTGGCCTACCCACCGGAAGGCTTAACAGTGGGTGACCGAACTGAAGGATAGGACCCTCCACGGCTACTGGTGGTGGAGGGTGGAGGACCACGCCGGCACCCGGCAGAGGAGGAAGAGACACCCCAAAGGCCTCTGGAAGTGAAGGGAAGGCCTCGGCGTCCTCAAGCTGGCCGGCGACACCCTGTGTGGTCCCAGCAGAAAACATGGCTGCACCCGCAGTGGTCCCGGCCTGGGGCTCGGCTGTACCCGCAGGGGTCCCGGTCTGGGACATAGCTGCACCCGTGGTGGCTCCAGGCTGAAGCTCAGCAGCACCCACGGTGGACCCCGACTGGGCCAACGCTGCACCCGCGGTGGACCTCGACTGGGCCATCATTGCACCTGCGGTGGAGCCCGGCTGAGCCACTGCTGCACCCACGGTGGAACCCAACTGAACCATGGCTGCCTCTGCGGTGCTCCTGGCAGCTGGAACCTCAGGTGGTGGACCCACATCCTCGGAGGCCTCTGACGGCGCCGACACCTCTCCGGCAACCTGGGAGAAAGCTCAGAGACGACACCAAAGGAAGAGGGGTCAGGGCTGTTGCCCCCCTCCATATGTTGCGGAGTTGAGGACTCAGGCTCGGGGTGAGTATGACGAGCCTCTGGCTTCCGGGTACGCTTCCTCAACTTATGGGATTGAATGGGAAGAGATTCGCTCCGACCTCCCCCCAGCCGCTGACGAGACTCACACACCATTGTGAGAAGCGGCATCAGCCCCGGGCATCTCCATAAGCTGGGGCACTTCTGGATCACCCCGACCGCACTGTCCAATAACAGCAAAACACACTCCGGAGAGTGGGTGGCACGAGCCCTAGAGACGAAGTTCACAGCACATTCGGCCACAGCACACTCCTCCAGGCTCAGTCCAAAAACAGAAAAATTCATCATGGAGAGAAAAAAGGAAAAAGATGAGGGAACACAAAAGGAAAACACACAATTCTCCACTGGGTTTAAAATGGCCGGATCATTCTGTTATGTCCCCGTGCGCTATTACGCAGTGCACGGAGGAGAGGGGAAGAAAACCCACATGCAGAGAATGTGCGTGCAATTTATTGAGCAAAAAATAAGTTCAGTCCAGACAAAACAATTATGACGAGCAACAGCAGGATGAGTAAACAGTCACGGAGGCACCGGGAGAACAGGGACACCTCTAGGATGCTCAGCAACCCAGGGGAGAGAATGCCTAGTACCGCAGGGAAGCTGAACGGCACGGGGAGAAAGGCGAAAATAACTTACGGGCTGGAGCAGTCTGAGGCAGTCCGTGTTGTCCAATGTGCAGGCGAACAGGAACAGCCGCTAACACCAGGTAACAAGCAAATGTCAGGTAGTGTTAGGAGAAGACTACACAGTCAGGCTGAATGTAAAATGCAGGTAGTGAAAAACAACCAACAATGATCCGGCGATCTCTCCCAGCAGACACAGGCCTTAAGAGAGCTGCCACTGATGAGGAGAGAGATCGCTTTTGTGAAAGAGGGAGTGTGAATCAGTGGAAGTGCGTGGGCTGGACTGAGTGAAAACAGGTGTGCATGAGTGGATGTCTGAGCTTGTGAGTGAAGATGAATTGATGCGCGTGTGTGTGTGTGTGTGCAGGGAAGTGCATGTGAATGTGTGTGTGCGTGGAACAGAAATGTCAACACACTAATGAGACACAGCTGACCCCACTGACAAGAGGAGGAGCCGTGGCTGAGCTGTCAGGGAGCAAAGGACCCAAGAGGCTCCCAGACAGCGCCTGATGGAAAATAAACAGCACAAGGGGCAAAATAGCCACAGTGTCATAGAAATGGGTTTGGAACCACCAAACCCAAGTTCATGACACAACCTGACCTTGATCTATTGACCTTTTTGTTTTTAATTTGTTCAGTCAAGTAGGAGTTAGCACTCTCAGCTGAATGATTTGGTCAAAAGCCATAGAGAGGATGCAAGTAATTATTAGACTCCATATACTCCAATAATTGTGTAGCAACAGTTTTTTTTTCTAAAACTTTGAAGAAAATTGGTAATATACTAACAGACACATACCTAATTTACAACTCTAGATTTAAATCCCTTACCATTTTAGCCAGTGTCCAGCCAATGTAAACATAGCAAGATAATTTAATTAATGGATTACATTACGGGCTTATTAATGTCAGGATAAAAGCAGACTGTTTCAGACAGAGCTTTTAGAACATGTTCAGTCAGCTTTATCCTGCATTGAGAGCTCTTCTTGTGGGAAAAATCTGAATAAAATCAACATGCTATTGCCAGTAATTTCCTCATTTTTGAGTGAGAGTTGGCAACACTGCATAAAGCTGTCCATGTTTATCTTACCTTTATGATATGGATTTAATCTGACGTGCAGTGATCCAAAGAAAATGTCTATTATCCACAGTCCAAATGTCTGCTGTGACAGAGACATGATCCAGTCTCTCAAATTCCTTTTGGAGATCAAAGTCCATTTTTGAATGAATAATCTTTATCCAGGGAGCAAGTAAATGCATTTTAATTTCAGTGGATCACAGTCCAGCTGTCTGATGGAAAGTGTTATCACATCTTCAGTCTGGAACGACGTATCTGGCAATCAGTCGGTTTAATTCTTGCTGGGTCACAAACTGTCCAGATGCATACCTGCGCTTGAAATCCAGCCGTGGGTGTTGAGACGAGTATTTCCACTTTATATCCAGCTGTGGCTGTTCAGAATACAGTAGATCTACTTCACGGTGTTGTTAGCATAGCATAGCACTAGTTTTGTCAGAGCTGAAGGTTGCCATAATTCTTAACCGGCTTTTTAGTTTGCAACCCACCAATGTGCTTTTGTCTAACTGCGAGAAAGGAAAAATAATCTGTCTTTTTCCACAAAAACAAAGTAGCTTCATCTTCTCCTCCGCTCAGCAATTAAGACTCAGGCTCTCTGCAACAGGTCACGTCGACTGATGGCTGCATCAGCTATGTAGGGTCAGTTTGTATATTCATTTATTTCTGCTAAAAATATCTATCCATATTAATAAGACGAGTAACAAGTAACGCAGCTGATCAAATTTCAGTAACTGTAACGCATTACTGAATTTCTAAACAGTAATTCCATTACACAGCACGTAACTGCAAAAGTAGTGACGTTACAGTAACGCGTTACTCCCAACACTGCTTAATATGAACAAGCCCTTGATCTGATTAGGTAAAGGTGGGACTTATCAGTTTGTGATGTCATAAAAACAGGAACTGCAATGCACTCATTTCTTTATGGGCTTAACAAGACACTTTGTAGTTCTTTGTGAAGTGAGTGCTTGACTATTTTTACCTCTGCCACGGAGGCAATGTTTTTGCTGGTATGCATTATTTGTCTGTTAGCAGGATTATGCAAAAACTACCAGACAGATTTGGATGAAATTTTCACCAAAGGTGGCCCTTGGCCCAATGATGAACCCATTAGATTTTGGTGATTATCCAAGAGCACATACCTCCGCCAAGGCTCTAGCTTCTCACAATGTGTTAACATTTGGGGCAGGATTGCAAAAAAAAAACAAACTAGAAAAGCACTCATAGAGCACATACCTCCGCCAAGGCTCCTTCCATTTGCCATGGATCACCCCCAAAATGTAATGGGTTTGTGTGTAGGCCTATAGCCACTTGTGGTGAAAATTGCATCAAAGTCTGTCCATCAGTTTTGGAGTATTGTTGCTAACACACTGTGAGAAGATAAGAGCCTTGGCTGAGGTATGCATTCTCAGATCATCACCAAAATATAATGGGTTCCTCTGTAGCCCAAGAACCACCTCTGGTGAAAATTTCATCCAAATCCATCCAGTAGTTTTTGTGTAATCCTGCTGCACAAATACAAACAAAGCCCTTGGTGGAGGTATGCACTCTCAGATCATCACCAAAATCTAATCATCTGTTCCCCGTGCCATTACACACCTTTCCTGAAAATTTCATCAAAATCTGTTCATAACTTTTTGAGTTATGTTGGTAACAGACAAACGCCGGTAAAAACATAACCTCCTTGGCGGAGGTAATTGCTGAATAGATATTTGAGGAAATTTTGGGCTCACACAAACCTTTACATTTTGGAGGTGGCCCATGAATGAACACCTCCACCCAGGCTCAATCAACTAGCAATGGTTAAACAAGATTACGCCAAAACTACTGGATGGATTTTGATGAAATTTTCACCAGAGGTGGCCCTTTGGCTGCAGATGAACCTGTTAGATTTTGGAGGTGATCAATGAGCACATACCTCCACCAAGGCCCTATCTTGCAATGTACAGAGAGTTGGAGGCAGGGAGATACGGACAGATGGATGGACAAAGGGAGGGAGGAGGGAGGGAGCCTTGGCGGAGGTACGTGCATTGACAAATAAACTGACAGAAAACAAGGAAACTCTGATAGGCTATGGTTAGTTTTTGTCAGTCAAACAATGAAACTAATAAATATGCATTACATGGCTAACAATCTATGCAATAGTTAATAAAAGGCTTTGATGTGATTGTATGAGCCTATTAGTGGACAATTTTTTAAAGGGGTTGTTGATGGTGGGGGATGGAGAGTCATCTCATTATTTAGCAGAAGAAAGATGCAAAAGTAAACTAGAAAAAGCACTCAGAGAGCACATACCTCCGCCAAGGCTCCTTCCATCCCTCATGGATCACCTCCAAAATGTAATGGGTTTGTTCTGGAGTATTCTTGCTAACACATTGTGAGAAGATAACAGCCTTGGTGGAGGTATGCATTCTGGGATCATCACCAAAATGTTATGGGGTCTTCTCTATCTCAAGGACCACCTCTGGTGAAAATTTCATCCAAATCCATGCATTAGTTTTTGTGTAATCCAGCTGCAAAAATGCAAACAAGGTCCTTGGTGGAGGTATGCACTCTCAGATCATCACCAAAATTTAATGGATTCATCCTTGGCCCAATGGTTACCTCTGGTGAAAATTTCATCAAAATCCATCCAGTAGTTTTTGCGTCATCCTGCAAACAGGCAGACAGACAAATGGACGGACGGACAGACAAACTACCCCGATTACATAACCTCCTTGGCAGAGGTAATTAACTACAGATTTGCAAGAACAAAGATGCAAA
Organism: Pholidichthys leucotaenia; assembly: GCA_020510985.1. Classification (NCBI taxonomy): domain Eukaryota; kingdom Metazoa; phylum Chordata; class Actinopteri; order Cichliformes; family Pholidichthyidae; genus Pholidichthys; species Pholidichthys leucotaenia. The sequence continues at coordinate 33,208,196 of CM035844.1, forward strand.
AATATGAGAAGTGATGCTGATTTACAAATAAAATGTCACAAATTTGCCATCCCAAATCCACAAGAAAAAAGGTTATACGTTTATGAGAGGAAAAACAAATAGGGAAAAACGTTTCCAAGAAAAAGAGTCATAAATGTACAAGAATAGTTACAAAATTAAATGAAAAAGTTGCAACTTTACAAGAGCTGCACAATTACAGGAAAACAGACACAAATTTACACAAAAACTCATTATTAATGCTGGTTAGTTTGTTATATGAAGGCTTTTATTGTCCTTGTACAGAGCACAGTACAATTTAGAATTTCCTAATAAATATGACTTTTTTCCCATAAACTTGCCACATTTCTGATTTTTTTCTAATGAATTCACAACTTTTTTTCCATTGTAATATTTCTGCATTTGCAACTGTACTCACCAATTTGTGACATTTTTCTGTGTCTAAACACCTTGAAAATATGTTTTCCTGGTCGACCAATAGAAAAGCTTTTGGGAGCATAACACTAATTTCCCTCATTTTTCTGATTATTTTTTCTTTTTTGCTTGTTTCTATGACAATCCAGCTCTGTAACTTTACTTTTTCCAGGATTCAGGAGTGATTTTTTTTTTTTTTTTGGCTGAGCACCTGCCCCTGAAATGTCTCTGCATGCCACTGGTTCTTGTGATGGCTCAACAGAAGAGCTCAGAGGTTTCTTTCCTTTGAGGTAAACTTGCTGGCAGAATTACGGAACAAAAGTCCTGTTCAGCTCCAAAACGGTTTCCTTCGTAAACCACTAACAAAAAAAAATGAAGAAAAAAAAAATCCATCTTCATCGCAAAACTCAAGTGGGTTGAATGTGTTTCTCAATTTTCTTTGAGAAACAGTTTTGGTCAATAATCTGAAAATGCAGATCACTGTGACAGTTAAACCGCTTCAACTGGTGGTTTAAATTTATCCCTAGGTCACAGTTTAAATTGGAGTTCAAAGCTTTGGTGCAATAGAATTACTATAAATCTAAGCACTACATTTGTTAACATATTTATTGCTTACTAGGTCAGCGCTGTGCTGCCTGCCCTAATCTCACAGCATTTTACTCACGCAGACAGATGTTGGTGCGGAACATATGCTGGATGCGCTGACAGCCCTGCCATTCGTTCCCACTGCCTTCACACGTGCACCACTGGGACACCTCTGTGCTGCTGTTGCTCACATAGTTGGGAGTCATGATGGTTCCTGGGTACACGAGATAAGAGAAAAGTCGGTTTGCAGATGCATCCTTTCCAAACTTTTGCGTACACTGTTTTCTTTTTGCCAAACAGTACAAACATAGTCAGCCAACAATATCAGATGCCCTGCAGATCTACCGCCACCAATTTCCAGGCTCTGAGTTCAGGGACACAATCTTTCTTTTTGACTGCGAGAGACCGAGGGAAATAATATTGCCTGCATCGTTTTGTTGAGCTGCTGGAGATGCAATTTTTGAATCAATTGATTCTAAGTGATGCTAAAAAAAGAGTAACAACGGGTGACTGTTTGTGAACCCCTGTGCAGTTATTTTCTGCAACTAAATGACAATTACAGTCGACCAATTCTCCGGTAGACACCGATAATAACGTGGCTTTCTGTCTACATTTTCTCACAGCTATTTCACTCTTTTCTCTGGCTTTATTTAATTTGTTTTCCTCGTTCGCACCTATGAGTCCAGCGTAGGCCTTCAGGCACATGGCTCTGCTTTCTCGCATACAGCCAGAGGCAGAGAGAGGTGAGGGCTGGCAGTTGTGTTGAAAATCAGCAAACCGGGATCTGAAACACACGCATGCACGCACACACAAAGCAGAGAAAACAGGCTTCATGTGTTAGCACGCAGAAACAGATTGTGCATTTTAAAGTGTTCTGACAATCTCATTTTAGGATTTGAGGTTGCACTCAGTCAAAACACCAGGAGCAAGACACAAAACACAAGGTGGAGAACGAGAGGGCATTGCTATATTTTAGCAGAGTTTTGGGAATCTCGGCTTCATGCCAGCCACTACTCCAACTGCCTTTAATGAGTTCATTCATGTATTATGTGTACCTGTTGTAGTTTGGTTCAAGGGGTTTTGTTTCATTTTAATTTACTGGTGAAGATGGTGTGGAAAAACATGAATCCATGTTTCCAGAAGTCATGGATTTTGGAGAGGATGTTTAGCAAGTTTTCAGTTAACGATTTCCACCATGAAAAAAACCTGTACAAGGACCAGAGCATCTTTGTTATTAGCATGCAACTGCCTGTCATTTTGAAAAGATTCCTGAGCTTAATACTCTGTGAAAACACTCAACTATAATGTATTCCATATATATTTTTTAAAATGACTAAATGTAGCCAATTTATTCACCTTATTCCTGGGGGTGCCGCTGTAGGAACGAATATGGGCGGAGCTTCTGGTTCCAGCTGACTTAGTGTTAAATCAGTCAATAAGAGTGGAGTAACAGGGGCGTTTTTAAAAGTTTTTCAAATTCATTTTAATGTATTGTTCACATACATGTTTTGCACTCAAGTGGCAGCTAATTTCAGCTCTTGTAATTTTTGTATTTTTTGAATGTTTTGGCGTAGTTCTGGTACTTGTTGCTGGTGTTCATGGTTGTGTCAATAGACTGGATAAACGGAGGCTTCTCACCACACGGTGACAGACGACATCCAAGCACGGTGTTGTGGCGTACGTCTGCTCTAAGGTAAATCTGATTATGTCCAACATATTTTAACAAAATGCAGCCGACTTTATTGCAGTGGAGATGTGCTGGTTGGAATGGACACCGTGTCATTATGAGTACAGGCAATGAGAAGTCATAAATCACGACCCTTCCTTTGTTTGCTAGCAGCAAGTCCCGGGAAAACCCCATGAGTGCCTGGTATCATTGGAAAGCTTAGAAATCGTACTTTCTAAAAATACCTATGTTTTTGCAGAAGACGTAACTCTCGACCGATCGAACGCGAGTTTTCAACCTAGCTAAAATATAAACAAATCATCTTTTTCTGGGTCAGTTTTTGCACACTACCTATAAATTAAATATCATTTTGAAGTTCTTTCAATACAGAATATGGAAATAACATTACATCAGTTTTGAAAATGTCCTCAAAATGACTCATTTTGCCAGCGCAGGTCATTTGTTTACACCGTTAGCATCTTAGCAGTGGCGTTAACTAATGGAGCGACTGTGTACGAGGCCACTTTTTAAGGTCATCTGCCCATCCCTCGATAGTCGTGGGAAGTGGTATGATTATATTACTGTTCTGAGGTGCAAGAGGCCGTGTTCCCGTATTTCTGATGCCAAAGTCATTGCTTTTAACAAGGAAAAGTGTCCTGTTTCAGTGACAACCATATGTTCTAAACTAGTACCGGAAGTTGCTACCATAATTCATGCAAGGCGTCATGGGGCCTAGGAATTAGGTGGGCAGAATAAAATCTGTTGGGCACAACTGAGTCATCCATAAAATTTAAGGTTGGCTGTGATTCAAGGCAAAAGTTAAATTTTTTTTTCAGCTCTCACTGTGGCTGCTGATGGAAAAAGTGAGGCTTTTACTATAGTTTTTCAACCTGCAGAGCCCAAACTAGTGATATTTGGTCTTTGGCTCTAATAGTGTAAATTAATTAATTCATTTATTTTTCAGACATTCATTTCAAAACCTAGCAGTGAAATCATGGAATTAATTCATCAAATAATGCAAGCAATACTGTAAACACATGTGGTGGCTGTTTTCAGTCCTGTTCCCACAGTCTTTAGTAGAAACACATGGTAGTAATGTGAGAAAAGAACCTTTTTTGTTTTAGAACCGTCCTGTCATCTCAGTTTAAAAAAAAATTCAAATCCTTTTTCCCTCTTTTATCATATACAGCGGGGAAAATATGAACACGTAGACATTTTTCTCATTAAACATATTTCTGATGGAGCCATTGACCTGAGATTTTCACCAGATATCAGAAACAACAGAAGTAATCCATACATACAAAGAAATCAAGGTATCTGTGTTCACAAAACAAGTTATATTTAATAAAGTGGAATGACACAGGGAATACATATTGAACCCGCTTGGTGAAATTCATTTAACATTTAGTAGAAAAGCCTTTTCTGGTAATAACAGCTTCCAGATGCCTCCTGTATAGAGAAACTAGGTCCAGGCATTGCTCAGGAGTGATTTTAGCCCATTCTTCCACACAAACTGTCTTCAAATCTTGACGGTTCAGTGGGTGTCTTCTACAAACTCTGATCTTCAGTTTGTTCCATAGATTTTTCAGTTGGATTCAGGTCAGGTGACTGCCTGGGCCATTCTAGGAGCTTTATTTTCCTTTTCTGGAGCCAGGTGAGAGTTTCCTTGGCTGTGTGTATGGGATCATTGTCTTGCTGAAATGTCCACCCTTGTTTCATCTTCAGCATCTTGGCAGATGGCAACAGGTTCTTGTCAAGGATGTTTCTGTACATTTGTCCATTCATCTTTCCTTCAATTATATGAAGTTTTCCTGTACCATATGCTGAAAAACACTCCCACACCTTGATCCTCCCACCTCCAAACTTCACTGTTGGTATGGTGTTTTAGGGCTGATATGTAGTGTCATTTCTCCTCCAAACATGCTGTGTGTTGTGGCATCCAAAAAGTTCAATTTTGGGCTCATCTGACCAGACTATATTCTCCCAGTATTTTACAGGCTCGCCCAAATGTTGTACAGCAAACTTTTAACGTGCTTCAACATGCTGTTTCTTCAGCAATGGAGCCTTGCGAGATGAGTGGGCATAGAGCCCATGTTGGTTGAGTGCATTACTTACTGGCTGTGTCTCAATTCAGATGTTGCAGCCTCCTAAACCACGGCCCTGAAGGCCAGAGCACTCAAAGGTCGGGTAGGCTGCATCTAAAGGCTGATTTATGACTGTTAAATGAGACGGTCTAGTCTTTGGAGGATGTATGTTTGCATGACCACGCACTACCTCGTTGCCTAACAACCATGACAGCGTCGGTTGAGGGTTTTTTTTGCTGACGTTTTTGACAGAAATAGAACTTTTTTTAAAATCTCTTTTTAATTATTGTATTTTCTTTACCTTTTACTTGAGAATCTTCACCAGAATCAGAATCAGAATCAGATTTATTGCCATTGTTCATGTAGTACACAAACTAGGAATTTGTCTCGGTGCAATGCTGCAACATTAAACATGATAAAATAAAAGAAATAAACTATACATGCAATAAAGTGTAGAATAAGAGTGAGTAATACTAGTCAGCAGTTTAAATATATTAGCGAGCAGCAGATAATGTGGAGAACCATATAGTGCAGTCGGTAATGCAGGAAGAAAACAGTGATGATTGACATGAGTCTGGTTGAGCTGCTGTACATAGTGCACGAGAGTCAATAAGTCACTTAGTGTTCAGCAGTCTGATGGCAGAGGGGAAGAAGCTGTTCATGTGACGGGAGGTTTTAGTCTGGATGGACCGAAGTCTTCTACCTGAGGGGAGAGGGGCAAACAGTACGTGACCAGGGTGTGAGGGATCGGCTATGATCCGGCCAGCACGCCTCCGGGTCCTGGAGATGTACAGATCCTGGAGAGATGGGAGCTTGCAGCCGATCACCTTCTCAGCAGTGCGCACGACGCGCTGCAGCCTTAGTCTGTCCCTGGCAGTGGCTCCTGCGTACCACACGGTTATGGAGGTGGTGAGGATGGACTCGATGATGGCTGTGTAGAACTGCACTAACATCTTGGTGGGTAGCTTGAGCTTCCTCAGCTGCCGCAGGAAGAACATCCTCTGCTGGGCCTTTTTGATGAGGGAGCTGATGGTCGGCTCCCACTTGAGGTCCCTGGTGATGGTGGTGCCTAGGAAGCGGAAGGAATCAGCAGTGGTGATGGGAGAGCCTGTGAGGGTGAGGGGGGGCAGAGGGGTTGTGACTTTCCTGAAGTCCACAATCATCTCCACTGTCTTCAGAGCATTCAGCTGCAGGTTGTTGTTGTTGCACCAGGACGCCAGCTGGGCCACCTCACTCCTGTAGGCGGACTCGTCGCCGTTGGAGATGAGCCCGATGAGGGTGGTGTCGTCCGCAAACTTGATCAACTTGACAGACTGGTGGCTGGAGGTGCAGGAGTTGGTGTAAAGGGAGAAGAGTAGGGGGGAAAGTACACAGCCCTGGGGTGATCCGGTGCTGATGCTAGCAGAGTCTGAGACAGTCTTTCCCAGCCGCACATGCTGCCTCCGGTCCGTCAGGAAGTCGGTGATCCACCTGCAGAGGGAGTCAGGCACGTTGAGCGGGGACAGCTTGTCCTGGAGCAGATCGGGGCGGATGGTGTTGAATGCGGAGCTGAAGTCCACAAACAGGATCCTGGCGTAGGTTCCCGGGGAGTCCAGGTGCTGCAGGATGGAGTGGAGGGCCAGGTTGACTGTGTCGTCTACAGACCTGTTGGCTCGGTAGGCAAACTGCAGCGGGTCCAGGAGGGGGGTGGTGATGGACTTGAGGTGGGGCAGGATCAGGCGCTCAAAGGACTTCATGACTACAGAGGTGAGCGCTACAGGTCTGTAGTCGTTAAGACCAGTGATCCGTGGCTTCTTGGGGACAGGGATGATGGTGGAGGATTTGAGGCAGGACGGCACGTGGCATAGCTTAAGGGAGGTGTTAAAAATGTCTGTGAAGACAGGAGCCAGCTCTTTCGCACAGTGTCTCAGGGTGGAGGGAGACACGCCGTCCAGACCGGGGGCCTTGCGCGGGTTCAGTCTGGAGAACTGTTTGAGCACGTCCTGCTCACTGATGACAAGGGCAGGGGGGGAGGAGGGGGGGCGCCTTTGATGAAGTAGGGACCGTGGAGGCTGTGGAGCTGGAGGGAGGGGGGGAGTTGGACACAGATGACGGGGTGTCAAAACGGGCATAGTGTTGGGACAATCTTTGACAAAGGGCTTTGTCATCCTGACCTTTAGGAGCCTGAGGCCGATAATTGGTGATTTGCCTCAGTCCTCTCCACACAGAAGCCGAGTCATTAGCAGTGAACTGCTGCTGGAGTCTCTCAGAATACACAGATTTAGCTCTCCTCAGCTCTCTGTTAAACCGATATTTAACCTCCCTGTAGCAGCCCCTGTCTCCACTTTTCCAGACAGAAGGAGGACCATGACCAGATAAAATAAGACTTTAACTCATGTTAAAGTCAGCAGGTAAAATTAAGGTAAGTTAAAACCACAAAATAGATAAATTATTATTTTAAATATGTATATCAGTTTTGAAATATCACTCTACAAAAGCAAGAAATCTGTGTGTGTGTGTGCGTGTGTGTGTGTGCGTGTGTGTGTGTGTGTGTGTGTGTGTGTGTGTGTGTGTGTGTGTGTCATGTTCATAGGACATCATAGGATGGCCTATAATCTCTGCCTAAACATCATAGGACGTCCTATGAACTCAGGCATCATAGGACACATAGACAAATGTGTCTTTATGCTGTCATAGAGACCATGTGTCTTTGAACTCAGGCATCATAGGACACATAAAGCACATTTAATGTGCTTTATGATGTCATATAGACCATGAACTCAGGCATCATAGGACGACTCGCGATGCCTATATGACAGCACATAAACAAATGTGTCTTTATGATGTCATATACATCAAGCCCACAGCACATAGACAAATATGTCTTTATGATGTCATATACAGCAAGCCTGCCTTCATGTCTTTATGATCAAATCAAATCAAAATCAAATCAGCCTTTATTGTCATATTGCTGTACATACCTGTAGTGCAGGAAAGATGAAATTACATTTCTCTCGGCATCCATATAAGTAAAAAGAACATAATTTAAGACACACTTACACACACCCTCACCCCCCACCCCAACACGGCCATTCACACTTCCCTGAGACATACTTGAAAACTAACCAGAACTATAATATACAAATAATATACATAATGTCCATAGGTGCAGTAGTATGTATGAGAGATTCCGGATCAACTGTTCAGCATCCTAACAGCTTGTGGAAGGAAGCTGTTAATCAGTCTGGTGGTTCTGCCTCTGATGCTCCGGAATCGTTTGCCAGATGGCAGCAGTTCAAAGTGTTTATGCACAGGGTGAGAATGGTCCTTGACAATGTTCAGTGCCCTGCTCCTACAACGGTTCTGAAAAAGTTCTTGGACTGAGGGGAGGGAAACTCCAATTACCCTCTCAGCTCCCTTGACTATCCTCTGCAGGGCTTTTTTGTCTGACATACTGCAGCTGGAGTACCATGTTGCAATGCAGTACATCAGAACATTCTCCACCACACCTCTGTAGAAGGTCCTGAGGATGCAGATGGGGAGAGAGGCCTGTTTGAGTTTCCTCAAGAAGTGCAGTCTCTGCTGGGCCCGCTTCCTGATCCCCAAGGAATTCTTGCTCCATGACAGGTCCTGCGAGATCTGCACTCTGAGGAACTTGATGTTCTCCACTCTCTCCACTAAACGGCTGCCGATGCTGAGAGGGACGTGTTCAGGCTGTGACCGCCAGAAGTCGATAATCATCTCCTTCATTTTGTCCACGTTGAGTACCAGATTGTTCTCCCTGCACCAGCCCTCCAGGTCTCTCACTTCTTCCCTGTACATTGATTCCTCATCTCTCTGAATAAGTCCCACCACTGTGGTGTCATCTGCAAACTTAATAATCTGGTTCCCCTCGTGTCTGGATACACAGTCATGTGTTAGAAGTGTAAACAACAGTGGACTGAGTACGCAGCCTTGAGGGGATCCAGTGCTCAGCGTGATAGAGTTGGAGATGTTATTTCCAACACGGACAGACTGAGGTCTCTCAGTCAGGAAATCCAGGATCCAGAGACATGTGGCGGTGTTCAAACCGAGAAGGAGTAATTTCTCCATCAGTCTCTGGGGAATAATGGTGTTGAATGCTGAACTGAAATCAATGTACAGGAGTCTGGTGTAGGTGTCTTTCTGATCCAGGTGGGTGATGACAGAGTGTAGGGTGGTGACTATAGCATCCTCCGTGGAGCAGTTTGAATGATATGCAAACTGGAGCGGGTCATGTGATGCAGGGAGGCAGGCTGTGATGTGTGGTTTGACAAGCCGTTCAAAACACTTCATCACAATTGGTGTCAGTGCAACAGGACGATAGTCATTCAGACAGGACACAACTGGTTTCTTTGCCACCGGTACTATGGTAGAGGTCTTAAAGCATCTGGGAACGATGGCCTGACTCAGGGAGATGTTATAAATGTCAGTCAGGACATCCGCCAACTCGCTCGCACAGTCTCGGAGCACACGTCCCGGGATGTTGTCCGGACCTGCAGCTTTACGTGGGTTGACCCTGGTTAGGGTCCTCCGTGTGTCCACTGTGTTGATGGTGATAGCTGGCCCAACCGATGGTGGAGATGGGCCAGCCCTCCCTCTGATTGTTGGGTTTGATGCTTCAAAACGTGCAAAGAAGTTGTTGAGCCTGTCTGGAAGCAAAGCGTTGTCATCATCAACCCCCTGCCTAGACTTATAGTCCGTCAGCACTCGAACTCACTGCCACATCTGCTTGGTGTTCCTTGTGTCACAGAGGTGTCCCTGGATTTTCTCCGCATAGGCGCGCTTCGCTGTCTTAATTCCCTTTGAGAGCGCAGACCTGGCTGAGCGGAGGGCAATCCTGTCCTTCGCTCTGAAGGCTGCATCTCTGGCTGTGAGCAGCGAGCACACCTCTGCAGTCATCCAGGGCTTATAGTTGCCCCGTGCAGTGATAGTCTTCACTATAGTGACATCCTCTGTGCACTTCGCGATGTAGCTGGTGACCATTTCAGCATACTCCTCCACATCTGTCCTGTCTTCCTGGGAGGCTGCTATTTTGAAGACCTCCCAGTCTGTGTGCAGAAAACAGCCTTTAAGTGCTGAGGTTGCACTCTCTGGCCAAATCCTGATTTGTTTCACTACTGGCCTGCTGCGCTTCAGTAAAGGTTTGTAGGCAGGCACCAGCATCACGGATAGGTGGTCAGAATGGCCGAGGCGGGGGCGAGGTGTTGTCTTATAAGCATCTGTGTTTGTGTACACCAAGTCCAACATATTCTCTCCTCTGGTCTTAAAGTCTACACACTGTTTAAACTTGGGGAGCACAGTCTTTAAACTGGTGTGGTTAAAATCCCCCGCAACCACCACAAAACTGTCCGGGTGTGAAGTTTGAATTTTACTAATAGCATCGTGCAGCTCTCCGAGTGCCTCGTTAACATTAGCTTTAGCATTAGCACTAGGAGCTATGTAAACAGCAGCTACAAACATGTTGGTGAATTCCCTCGGCTGATAAAATGGCCGACAATTTACAATAAGGAACTCCACCAACGGAGAGCAGTGTTTAGATGCTAACGTGGCGTTAACGCACCAGTTCTTGTTAATATAGATGCATAGGCCCCCCCCCCTCGGCTCTTATCGGAGCTAGCAGCTTCTCTGTCCGCCCAGAACGATGTCGTCCCTTCCAGCTGAATGGCTGCGTCAGGGATGTTGTCGTGGAGCCATGTCTCCATGAACGCAAGCACACAGCAGTCCCTCCACTCTCTCCGGGTTTCTCTCAGCAGACGCAGCTTGTCCAGCTTGTTGTCGAGGGAGCGGACATTAGAGAGAAGGAGCGATGGTACTGCTGGTCTGGAGGGGTTAGCCTTTAGCCTAGCATGAATCCTGGCCCTTTTTCCTTGCTTTTGCTTGCGTTCACTCCGTTTACGCCTCCTCCTTTCCCGGGTAGCTTCCAGCGGAATCTCCAACAGTATTTCATGCTGGCGTAGAATGTCCAAGTCACAACCGAGCGCCGCAATTCGTGCGGCGTGCAGTACCTTGATGTTTAATAAGGTCTTGCGGTTGTAAGTTTTACAGAACGTACATCTGGGATGATCAAAACACTCAAAACTCTCACACTCGCTGATGCCAAGAGGAAAATATAAAGGTTTACGATTATCATTTATTAACATTATGCATCTAAATAATTGTATGTTCTGCCTTGCATCATCTCTGACATTTAGTTTTTAATGTTCTAAAGCAGACCACAGTCCTTTACTGTAGGATGATGAGCCTCAATGATTTTCAAAAGCAGTAGAACAGATTCCATCTTCAGCTTCATCTCAGTTGTACTGGTGCATCTCAGTAAATTAGAAAATCATGATTTGTCATTTAATTTTAAAAACTATAATCATTATGATCAATATTAAATCAGGTTTAAAATGTTTCACTCTGTGTGTAATAAATATGTGAATATATGAAAGTCTCTTTTGGAATTATCTTGCAAAAAATCATCTTTCTCCAAAAAACTACTTCATTGAAATGCAGTTTAACAGTAAACCTGCAATATTTTTATTTAGCTTGTTTCAGTTTGCAAAGTAAACTGCTAAAAAAAATCACAATCAATAAAATAACAGTTCAACATGTTTAATTAATACACTAAGCGAAGCATACAGCACATCAGAAAAAATAATGTCATGTAACATGAGCTTAAATAATCAGATGTTGCTGTTTTCTGGATTACTGGTGTTTTTACGTTCAAACTGCTGCATAATTCAAGCAAAAAAACTTACTTTGAACTGTTTCTGACTTGGTTCCGTCTCTGCCTGAGCCGAGAAAAAAAAAGCCAAGTTAAGCCATGTGCTGAATGCTGGAATATGACAAGGCCACAAGGATACTCTCCATGTAGCCTTCATTTTGGGGGTTTTGAAGGCTGCATTTGTCGGCTACATTTGAAGGAGCCCACAGAATGGGACAGCCTTGGATGCAGCACAATGACGTTCTGGCCTAGAAATGCACGCTTGGAGGATGCAAAACCTGAATAGAGACACAGCAATTGTTTTCTCTGAAACGGCAGTACCTGCTAACTCCAGGTCTTTCTGGAGCTCTCCACGAGTGGTCTTTGGCTCTTGGATAACTCTTCTGATATTTCTTTTGACTACTCTGTCAGAAATCTTGCGAGGAGCTCCTGGTCGTGGCCGGTTCATGGTAAAATGATGTTCTTTCCACTTCTGAATGATGGCTCCGACAGTGCTCACTGGAACATTCAGCAGTTTAGAAATGCACCTACAGCCAATGCCATCATTATGTTAAGGTTGCGAAGGTCTAGAGAGAGCTCTTTGTTTCTACCCATTATGAGTTCATTCTGGTGTGACAATCTGGTAGTCACAGACCTTTTTAAAGGCTATCAGTCAGGATTTAACCAGCTGAAATTAATTTGCACTGATGAGGGATGGGATGGCTTCCTAAATTCTGATGGATTTCAGCTGATTTCTTGGCTTTCTATGCCTTTTTGCACCTCTTTTCCTTCGTGTGTTCAATACTTATTCCCTGTGTCATTCAACTTTATTAAATAAAACTTGTTTTGTGAACACAGTTGCCTTGATTTCTTTGTATGTATGGATTACTTGGGTTGTTACTGATATCTGGAGAAAATCCTAGGTCAGTGGCTCCATCAGAAATATCTTTCATGACAAAAATGTTGACGTGTTCAATACTTGTTTTCCCTGCTGTAATTACTTCTGTTGGATTGTCACACAGACTAATGTATGGCATCTTATTCTTCTTTTGTCTGCTCCCTTTAGGGGTCACCACAGTGGATCATCTTCCACCATCTTACCCTATCCCTTCATCTTCTTCTGTAACACCAACCCTCTCCATGTCCTCCTTCACTACATCCATGGATCTTCTCTGTGGTCTTCCTCTTTTCCTCCTGCCTGGCAGCTCCATCTTCAGCATCCTTTGTCCATTATATCTACAATCCTTCCTCTGCACATGTCCAAACCATCTCAACCTTGCCTCACTTACTTTCTCTCCAAACCGCTCAACCTGAGCTGTCCCTCTGATGTACTCATTTCTAAACCCTCCTAGTCAACAATGAGAATCTTAGCATCTTCAATTCTGCCCCCTCCAACTCCACCTCCTGTCTTTTTGTCAATGCCACCATCTCCAAACCATCATAGCAGGTTTCAGTACTGTCTTGTAAATCTTCCTTTTCACTCTCGCTGCTATCTTTCTGTCACAAATCACCCCTGATACTCATCTCCACCCACTCCATCCTGCCTGCACTCACTTCTTCATCTGTTTTGTGCGTTTTCCATTGCTTTGGATGGTTGACCCCAGGTATTTAATAAACTAATCTGCCTTCACTACCGCTTCACCAGTACACCTGTCTCCCTCTCATTCACACACATGTATTCTATCTTGCTTCAACTGACTTCCATTCCTTTTCTCTCCAGTGCATACCGCCATCTCTCTTAAGTTCACTTCCATCTGCTCCCTACTCTCACTACAGATTACGATGTTGTCTGTGAACATCATGGTCCACTGAGAATCCTGCCTGACCTTGTCTGTCAGCCTGTCCATCACCATGGCAAACAGGAAGGGGCTCAGAGGTGATCCCTGATGTAATCCCACCCCCACCTTGAATCCATCTCTCACTCCTACAGCGTACCTCACCACCATCTCATTGTCCTCATACAGTGGTGCTTGAAAGTTTGTGAACCCTTTCGAATTTTCTACATTTCTGCATAAATATGACCTTAAACATCATCAGATTTTCACAAAAGTCCTAAAAGTAGATAAAGAGAACCCAATTAAATAAATGAGGGAAAAAAGTATTTTACTTCTTCATTTGTTTATTGAGGAAAATGATCCAATATTACATATCTGTGAGTGGCAAAAGTTGGTGAACCTCAAGGATTAGCAGGTAATTTGAAGGTGAAACTACAGTCGGGTGTTTTCAATCAGTGGGATGACAATCAGGTGTGAGTGGGCACGCTGTTTTATTTAAAGAATCTTTTATTAAAAGATCTATCAAAGGGTCAACACATGCTTGTGGAAGTGTATCATGAAAGGGGGTTGTTGATGCTCATCAGGCTAGAAAAGGTTACAAAACCATCTGTAGAGTTTGGTCTCCACCAATCCACAGTAAGACAGATTGTGTACAAATGGAGGAAATTTAAGACCATTGTTACCATCCCCAGGAGTGGTCGACCAACTTCGATCACTCCAAGAGCAAGGCGTGTAATACTCGGCGAGGTCACAAAGGACCCCAGGGTAAGTTGTAAGCAAATGAAGGCTTCTCTCATATTGGCTAGTGTTAATGTTCATGAGTCCACCATCAGGAGACCACTGAACAACAATGGTGTGCATGGCAAAGTTGCTTGCAAGGAGAAAGCCACTGCTCTCCAAAAAAAACATTGCTGCTCATCTGCAATTTGCTAAAGATCATGTGGATAAGCCTGAAGGCTACTGGAAAAATGTCTTGTGGACAAATGAGACCAAAATAGAATATTTTTGGTTTAAATGAGAAGCATTATATTTGGAGAAAGGAAGACACTGAATTCCAGCATAAGAACTTTATCCCATCTGTGAAACATGGTGGTGGTAATATGATGGTTTGGGCCTGTTTTGCTGGATCTAGGCCAGGATAGCTTGCCATCATAGATGGAATAATGAATTCTGAATTATATCAGCAAATACTAAAGGAAAATATCAAGACATCTGTCCATGAACTGAATCTCAAGAGAAAGTGGGTCATGCAGCAAGACAATGATCCTAAACACACAAGTCATTCTACCAAAGAATGGTAAAAGAAGAATAAAGTTAATATTTTGGAATGGTCAAGTCAAAGTCCTGACCTTAATCCAATTGAGATGTTGTGGAAGGACCTGAAGCAAGCAGTTTGTGCAAGGAAACCCACCAACATCCCAGAGTTGAAGCTGTTCTGTACGGAGGAATGGGCTAAAATTCCTCCAAGCTGATGTGCAGGACTGATCAACAGTTACTGGAAATGTTTAGTTGCAGTTATTGCTGCAAAAGGGGGTCACACCAGATACTAAAATCATCCATCCATCCATCCATCCATCCATCTTCTACCGCTTTTCCGGAGGTCCGGGTCGCGGAGGAAGCAGTTCAAACAGAGAAGCCCAGACTTCCCTCTCCCTAGCCACCTGTTCCAGCTCTTCAGAGAGGATACCAAGGCGTTCCCAGACCAACTGGGAGACATGGTCTCTCCAGCGAGTCCTGGGTCTGCCCTGGGGTCTCCTCCCAGTGGGACGTGCCCGAAACACCTCAAATGGGAGGTGTCCAGGAGGCATCCTGATCAGATGCCCATACCACCTCAACTGACTCCTTTCAGTGTGGAGGAGCAGCGGTTCTACTCTGAGCCTCTTCCAGATGACTGAGCTCCTCACCCTATCTCTAAGGGTGAGTCCAGCAATTCTATGAAGAAAGCTCATTTCAGGTGCTTGCATCCGTGATCTCATTTTTTCGATCATTACCCAAAGCTCGTGACCATAGATGAGGGTAGGAACGTAGATTGACCAATAAGTTGACAGCTTTGCCTTAGAGCTTAGCTCCCTCTTCACCACAACGAACCAGTACAACGTCCACATTACTGCAAATACTGTTCTGATCCGTCTGTCAATCTCTTTTTTTTTTTTTTTTTTTTTTTTTGTTACTTATTTGTACCCGTAGGTAGATTTGGTTTGCAGTCTGGTGACAAGCCACCGGCTGCCGGTCGCTGCGTGCGCGAGCGCCCTAAACCTACATGTTTTTGGTATGCGGGAGGAAACCGGAGAAATCCCGGAGTAAACCCACGCAACACGGGGAGAACATGCAAACTCCACACAGCTCACTGTTGGTCGGGGGCTGGGATCGAACCCACAATCTCGTGATCCCCGCGATCCCCCGGCCGAGGGTAAACTGTGCTGCCACAGTGCTAAACCACTGCGCCACCGTGCGCCGTCGTGCACCGTGCACCGTGCACGTGCACCGTCTCGCTCCATTCTCCCCTCATTCGTGAATAAGACCCCGAGATACTTAAACTCCTCCACTTGAGGCAGGAGCCTGTCCCCAAACCAGAGAGGACCATCCATCTATTTCCGGCTGAGGACCATGGACTCGGACTTGGAGGTACTGATTCTCATCCCAGCTGCTTCACACTCAGCAGCAAAATGTCCCAGTAAGACCTGTAGGTCATTGCTGGATGAAGCCAACAGGACAACATGATCTGCAAACAACAGAAATGAGATCCTGTGGTCACCAAACATGACACCCTCCGTTTCCTGGCTGCGCCTAGAAATCCTGTCCATAAAAATTATGAACAGGATCGGTTACAAAGGGAAGCCCTGGTGGAGTCCAACTCTCAATGGGAATGAGTCCAACTGAGTGTTGGCAATACGAACCAAATTCTCACAATGGTCGTATAGAGACCGGATAGCTCGTAACAACAAGCCCGATACCCCATACTCCCGAAGCACCCCCCACAAAAAAACACGAGGGACACAGTCAAATGCCTTCTCCAAGTCCACAAAACACATGTAAACTGGTTGGGCAAATTCCCACGAACCCTCGAGGATTCTTGAGAGGGTAAAGAGCTGGTCTAATGTGCCACGGCCAGGACGAAAACCACATTGCTCCTCCCGAATCCGAAGAAAATCTAAGGTTTACAAACTTTTGCCATTAAAAGAAATCTAATATTGGATCATTTCATTTAATTCATTTCATTTAAATTTTTGTCTCATTTAACTGGGTTTTCTTTATCGACTTTTAGTAGATAAAGAAAATCTGATGTTGTTTTAGGTCACATGTGACCCGTGCTGGCAAAATGAGTCAGAATGCGCACCGTGTCATTACGAGCTGTGGCAGGAGAAGTCAAAAATTGTGACTCTTTCTTTGTTTGCTAGCGGCAAGTCCCGGGAAAAAACCCATGAGTGCCTGGTATCATTAGAAAGCTTAGAAAACGTACTGTCTAAAAGTATATATGTTTTTGCAGAAGACGTAACTCCCAACTGATCGAACATGAGTTTTCAACCTAGCCAAAATATAAACAAATCGTCTTTTTCCGGTGTCCGTTTCTGCACACTTCCCACAAATTAAATATCATTTTGAAGGTCTTTCAATACAGAATATGGAAAAAAACGTTACCTCAGTTTTGATAATTTCCTCAAAGTGACTCATTTTGCCAGCACGGGTCACATATTTATGCAGAAATGTAGGAAATTCTCAAGGGTTCACAAACGTTTTTTATCTTTTATTTTTCCCCTTAATAGTTTTCGGTTTGTTTTTCAGTTGTTGTACAGGTTGTAGGTCACATTAATAGGAGAAAAAAGTTTTGAAAGGATAAACCTGGCATTTGAACAGGGGTGTGTAGACTTTTTATAGCCACTGTACCACTATACTAAAATGATGGAATGGATGATTGGTGACAGGCAGTAGGGAAAATTGCCACCACATACTGAAAAAACTGTTGCTGATTACAAGATAAAATAAGAAATTACATGAAACATATTTGAGAAAGAAAATCACAAGCAGAAGTGGTGATTTGGTATTTTTTAAGCTGTTATTATTAAATGTGGCCTACTGCTGGAATCAAATCTGGTATCAACAGCCGCTGATAAAAGCAGCTGAAATGAACTTTCTCTGCAGCAGACTGGGCTCAGCCTTAGCGATATAAGGGTGAGGAGTTCAGTCATCTAGGAGAAGCTCAGAGCAGAGCTGCTGCTCATCCACACTAAAAGGAGCGAGGAGAGGTAGTTCAGGCACCTCGTTAAGATAGCTCCTAGCTATCCACTAGAAGCCCCGGGGCAGATTCAGGACATACGGGAGAGATTCATGAAGATGGACAGAAGAACGGATAGATGGATGGATGGATGGATGGATGGATGGGCCACAACGATGTGCTGCATTTGTGTGGGGCAACTTCACTCAGCTACTTGGATCATCAAAGGATGGAAAGAGTACAACTTTTTTTTAAGCTAAATGCTTTGGATTTTAGATTTTATAGCTCCAATTGTGAAAATATGTGAATAGACTTTTTTGAACAAGAATTGTACTCACCAGCGATGCAGACTCACACCTTACACCCCTATCCCTGTTGGAAGGTCATTTCGTAGGGAAAATCCCAGGTTGACTTTCTGCTTCGGTTCTGATAGGTTGCCATGACCTACCTTACTAATCTTCAAGGTCAAATGCAAGGTCAAGGTCACTGGACATTCAATAGGTGTCCCAGACTCCATTCTAGGTTGTATTAAAATGTGGTGGTTCTGTCTGTCATAATAAAGTCACTATAATCCAAAACTGATTGTGACCATTTATGACCCTGTGATCTTGACCTTTGACCTTTTGATCCCAAAAGCATAGCCAAACATGGTACTCCCGTGGTCAACCTGTGCGCCAAGTTTGGTTATCCTAGTGTTATTTCCTCTTGAGTTAGAGCACAGATGCACAAACTCAGGCAACTCCACTCCACTGGCATGAGTAATAAATAGCGTGGACTCCTAGATAAAAAGCAGAAGGCACTAGGTGGAGGGGTAGATTGATGGTGACCCTGTGGCCTTGACCTTTGAACTTTTGGAAATGTGTTAAATTCTGAGTTGCTATCAGTCCTTATCATTAACTGGGTTAATATTTTTTGTGTTCCGACACGTACTGCTCTGTAACATTTTTCTTCTGTGCTGTTCTAAACTGAATCCCCATAGGCGTAATAAAGCCCCACAACACACATTAACGACCATCTTACCTACACAGCTCGTCTCTGGAGCAGTAGTTCTGAAGGCTGAGGCAGTTGGGCTTGCCCACTCTTTCCTCCCCTTTCACATTCTCCTCATAGGAGCATGAAGGGACAATGGTTTTCCTCCGGCGCTCCCCACACAGAGTGTCAGAGCAGGGACAGAAGAGCAAAGCAAAGCTGTACTCCTCTGGCACACGCTCCAGGAAGCGCCGCAGGGCTTTGTGGCATTTCTGGCGGTTGCAGCTGTTGTCAGAGGCTGTCGCTCGCTTGGTGCAGGCCACCACATACTCCGACCGCAGGGACCCACATTTCTCATACAGGCCACAGTCCTGGGCTGCTTTCAGACACTGGTTTTGGCCATCCACAGAAAGGGAGGAGGCTGGAAGAAAGGGTCAGAGGTTCAGTAATATTAACCACAACACGTGAGCTGCATTTGGTTTGAAGGATTATTTGGAGTTGTGCTCTACCTGCCATGATGGAGGCCATGCGTGACATCTCTATGTTTCTCACCAAATTTACCTTCAGCTCTTCATACGGAGACACTTCATACTCATCATATGCTAAAATAAAACAACAACAGCATACATTACTTATCTGAGAATTCAAACACACACATGTACAGTATATCCCATATATACTGTACAGACGCCAATGTTAAAGCCCACCTGCAAATCTCACAGTCCAGTAGACTCTGAGGCAGTGTTCCTCCCTGCGAGAGCCGCGCTGACACTTACATACTTGAAGCGGACGGTAATGCTGTAAGGAGTTCTGGGCCTCCAGGCACTCCAAACGGGCATCAGAGCTGAGGGGCGACACAGCCTCCTCAGCCGCGCAGTACTCCAGCAATCGATAGATGACCATGCAGGACTGCTCCTGGATGCAGCTCTGCTCCGCTACCAGACAGTCCAGGGATGCAGATGCAGGCATGGTACCTGGAAGAGAGATTGGCATTGCGAGTGGACAAATCTGCTGGTTGCCAATAATGCCCATAATTCAATACTAGAAATGTTTTATTAGGACAATGTAGACAGATGAGTGCATTTCAGGGGCATTGCGACACAGGGCTGCATATTTGGAATAGCAAATGTTCTGTCCAGTCTTTCTTCTTGCTCAGTGGACTGTGTCAGCATCAATGTTTATTCAGAAATATGATACTTATAAGTTTGGAACTTTTTGATGTAAACTTGCACCACTTTGGTCTTAAATTTGCAGCCTTTGTCGTAAAATTAAGCCTTTTTTCTTGTAAATTTACATTTTTCTGATAAATATGCTATGTTTTCACAATACCGTGCCTGAATTGATACAAGATCACTACCACAAAGTACTGCAATATGTGTCATTTTCTCCCCCACCCCTACCAGCACTACTCTTATTGCACACCACAATGCTCAAAGGAGTGTGCTTAACGAATGCTATTATACATTTTTAGAGAAAATTCATAAACTTTCTGTCATGTTTCAATTGAGGCTGTCCAACTTAAATCATTGTCCTTTAACATTCTCTTTAATCATGTGCTCTGATATTTTGCTGTTCATTTTTGTGAAACAAGTAAGGCATGATGAACAACTTTCAATGTTTTTTTCAGTCTTCCTCAGCTGTAATTTATAAATTAACACTGTTACTATTGAACTTAAATACTTAGTGGAGGATACTACCCGTGTTTTTCATGATTCATCCCATTAATTACCTCTTTACACATACTGATTTATCCCATTAAGTGCAGCACTACCACTGCTGACATATTTCCAAAGCATAATTTTATGATAGATGTCCTACCTTTTAATAATTTCTAATTTTGCGGATGTTCTGACAGTGAACATTTTCAAGCTTTTTGTGTGTGTCAAATCTATGTTAATGTCACATTAGAAAAGCAATCCATTTGGGAGCTTCTGGGAAAGACTTTAGAGCCAGCTGCCAAACTGCACAGCATTCAGAAGCTGCACAGACGTTTTGCCTAAAAGGAGACTGAAAAAGCATGTGGGGAAAAAACTGTTAGTTTCCTCCATCAGAAAAGATGCTACTCAATAGCCAATTCTTAAGTCCTGCTTCTGAGATTAGTAGATGCTAAGCATCCAGAGTCATCTCCTCCTATTTGATTAATTAGGCTTAAAAAAAACAACAAAAATGTATTTATCACTCAGAAGAAGTGTGGTAATCTATTAAAAATAGTTGGAATTGTTATACATATACAGGGGTGTGGAAAAAGTGTTTGCACCCTTCCTGATTTCTCATTTTTTTGTATGTTTGTCACACTTAAATGTTTCAGATCATCAAACAAATTTAAATATTAGACAAAAACACAAGTAAACACAAAATGCAGTTTTTAAATTAAGGTGTTTATTATTAAGGGGAAAAAAATTCATACTTACATGGCCCTGTGTGAAGGAGTGATTGCCCCCTAAACCTAATAACTGGTTGGGCCGCCCTTAGCAGCAACAACTGCAATCAAGCATTTACAATAACTGGCAATGAGTGTTTTATAGTGCTGTGGAGGAATTTTGGCCCACTTATCTTTGCAGAATTGTTGTAATTCAGCCACATTGGAAGGTTTTCGAGCATGAACCGCCTTTTTAAGGTCATGCCACAGCATCTCAATTGGATTCAGGTCAGGACTTTGACTAGGCTACTCCAAAGTCTTCAATTTCTTTTTCTTAAGCCATTCAGAGGTGGACTTGGGCAGCACGGTGGTGCAGTGGTTAGCACTGTTGCCTTACAGCTAGAAGGTTCCTGGTTCAAATCCCCAGGCTGGCAGGGGTAGGAACCTTTCTGTGTGGAGTTTGCATGTTCTCCCTGTGCTGCGTGGGTTTACTCCGGGGGCTCCGGTTTCCTCCCACAATCCAAAGACATGCATGTTAGGTTAATTGGCTATTCTAAATTGTCCCTAGATATCTGTTTCCTATAGGCCCTTAGAATAGAGGGTTGGTACTAGTGAAAGCGCTTTGAGTGGTCTTTGTGACTAGAAAAGCGCTATATAAGTGCAGGTTAGTTAGTAGTTAGTTAGTTAGTTAGACTTGCTGGTATGTTTTGGATCATTATCCTGCTGCAGAACCCAAGTGTGCTTCAGCTTGAGGTCACAAACAGATGGCCGGACATTCTCTTTCAGGATTTTTTGGTAGACAGCAGAATTCATGGCTCCATTTACCACAGCAAGTCTTCCAGGTCCTGAAGCAGCAAAACAGCCCCAGACCATCACACTACCACCACCATATTTTACTGTTGGTATGATGTTCCTTTTCTAAAATGCTGTTACTTTTATGCCAGATGTAATGGGACACACACCTTCCAAAAAGTTCAACTTTTGTCTCGTCAGTCCACAGAGTATTTTCCCAAAAGTCTTGGGGATCATCAAGATGTTTTCTGGCAAAACTGAGACAAACCTTTATGTTCTTTTTGCTCAGCAGTGGTTTTCATCTTGGAACTGTGCCATGCAGGCCATTTTTGCCCAGTTTCTTTCTTATGGTGGAATCATGAACACTGACCTTAACTGAGTCAAGTGAGGCCTGCAGTTCTTTGGATGTTGTTGTGGGGTCTTTTGTGACCTCTTGGATGAGTCGTCGCTGCGCTCTTGGGGTAATTTTGGTTGACCAGCTACTCCTGGGAAGGTTCACTACTGTTCCATGTTTTCACAATTTGTGGATAATGGCTCTCACTGTGATTCACTGGAGTCCCAAAGCTTTAGAAATGGCTTTAAAACCTCTTTCAGACTGATAGATCTCAGTTACTTTGTTTCTCATTTATTCCTGAATTTCTTTGATCATAGCATGATGTCTAGCTTTTGAGGATCTTTTGGTCTACTTCACTTTGTCAGGCAGGTCCTATTTAGTGATTTCTTGATTGAGAACAGGTGTGGCAGTAATCAGGCCTGGGTGGGGCTAAAGAAATTGAACTCAGCTTTCCAAAGATGTGATAAACCACAGCTAATTTATGTTTTAACAGGGGGGGTCAATCACTTTTTCAAACAGGGCCATGTAGGTTTGTATTTTTTTTTACCCTTAATAATGAATGAATGAATGAATGAATCTTTATTTCGGATAGATTAAAAGTACGGTTTAAAAGAAACTGAATAATATAACAAAGGGGGAAAGAAAATCCAACAAGGTCAAATTAGACAATAACTCCTCTGATTATACAGTTCAACATAATTTATCCGAAATGGGTGATGGCTGAAGCCGCAGCTTATATTGCCCACCCATGTTCCATCCAAGAATTCAAAAGAAAAAACAAAAAATAATATAATAATAAATATATAATTAAATATATAATAATAATAATAAAAACCTTCATTAAAAAAACTGCATTTTGTTTTTACTTGTGTTATCTTTGTCTGATATTTAAATTTGTGTGATGATCTTAAACATTTAAGTGTGACAAACATACAAAAAAATGAGAAATCAGGAAGGGGCAAACACTTTTTCACACCACTCTGTGTGTGTGTGTGTGTGTGTGTGTGTGTGTGTGTGTGTGTGTGTGTGGGCTAAATATTAAATATCTGAAAAAAATTATTGTGCTTTTACACTCCATATATCAAAGTTCTAGATTGTAGCCTAGATTCATTCTGTCCTGCTTTTTACATAATACAGGAAGTCATAAGTGTGATGCCCCAGCAGGGGGTACTTCTATTGTACCACATTATGCATACCAGCGTTCTTTATAAAGTACTTTAAAACTACAATAGGCCTAAGTATCAGTCCCTCCAGGATTTCGCGATGTTGCGATCACACAAATTCATGCGAAATCAGGCCATTGTCGCATCTTTTGCGCAACCTTGCAACTTTGTCCAATCATGTCAACTTTCCCGCAATTTTGGCCAAGCCTTGTCAACTTCCGCCAATTTCACAAATCAAATTTGTTCGAGTAGCACTCAAACGCTCAGTCTAACCAATCAAACGCGTTGCTGCACCATGCTCACTCCCGTGTTTACAGTGAGTATTAACGGAGCACAATAGCAAAAAACAGAGTGTGTGATTTAAAAAAAACACCCACTGTGGCGCAGATATTGAGTTCATATCTCCCCACAAATGCATGACTGTATGTGTATTGGTGACTCCACGTCTGGTGGGACAAAAGAGGTCTGGACCTGCAGAGATCTACAGGAGATGACGAGTAGGTGTGAGTCTTGGCCTTTGTCTCCGAGAGGATGTCCCAGGAAGATTCCCGGACCACCGAGACAATAGTGAGACATGAAAGAGTGCATTGTGACTGAGACTATGTGCCATGTAATTATATGTTTGCTTAAGTAACATGTGACCGAGGGTTGTGGCCCCAGCAGAGTATAAGAACGTGGTATTCGATTGCTCAGTCTCTTTTCCTGCCTAGAGATTGATAGAGCATGTGTTCACTCAATAAAGTTGACTCTGAGAAATAAACTCAGCCTCATTCTTGAACGCATTCTCTACACCGCGACTTTTCCCACATCGTCCCTTCCTCCGTGTCCCTTGCCCACCGGTGGACATCTCCTCGAGTCTGCGTGCTGACCACGTGTATGAAGTGCCGGGTTTGTGTTGAAAAATATTCGCCTGCCTGAAAATGACAGTATTACAGCATGTATCCTAGTGTGGAGGAAGAGCGTGAAATCATTAACTTTGATGAAAGGACAAGGCTAATTTACTTCTTTATTTTGACAATCCCATATTAATAACAGTTGTAAAAAATTATTTCCCTGATCTACTAAATCTATATTCAGCCTTGTAATAGTCTATGCCACTATGAAGCAGCAGGCCTACTTAATACCCATTATGCGTTAAGTATTTCAGCACTGGCAGAAATCAAGTTTTGACTATTGTTATCTGGTCATGTGTGCCTCCTGTGCCTCCTCTCTCGCTCTCTAGTCATCAGTGCTGTCTCTCTCTCCCTCTGGACACCTGTGCTGACTCTCTGGTTACCTTTACCTCCTCTCTCCTCTCCTTCGTGGTTCACCCTGCTGCTGCCACATTCTTGCTCCTGATATAAAAAGCTCAGTTAATGTTCAAATGATTTAAAAGAGGTACTTCATGGACAATTTTGGAGGATGTAATTCATGCTAGATTTTTCAATGCCAAAAACTTGGAAAGATGTAAAATATTCTTTACCCCTTCTTCCCTCTTAATAGCATCTTAACAGTGCAATCAGTATTAACCGAGGTTAATGTAGCCGCTGAATGAGGCTTAATCACCATTATTCTTAACTCGTTTTATTTTGTTATTAATCCGTTGTGATTAACGCATTTATTCTGACAGGACTAATGTTTTTTCATTAATTTATGATGTCACCACTTGTCACAGTCAAAAATAACTATTTAAAAAATCAGAAATTTAAATAATTCTGCAAATATGCAAGGAAAAAGGCTTTTTTTCCATGACAAATTTGAGAAAAATGCTACATTTTTGTAAAAAACTGAATTTAGGGGGAAAACAGCATGGGGGAAATACTGCATATTTATACAAAAAGTAAGCAAATTTACAAGAAAAAATGTCTCTGATTTACAGGAAAAGCTGTAAAACTGTGACAAAAAAGTTTCACACATGAAAAAAGTGACATTAGAAATGTCACAGTGCTACATGAAACACTGATGAAGTTTACTAAGGAAGAAAAAAGATCGGACAGAATATGTGGAGCCCCTAAAGTTGGTAGTGAGGACAGCTCTAACTTTAAATGGGTTTATAATATGCTTTTAGTATATATATATATATATATATACAGTATATATGTGTATACACACACACACACACACATACACACACGTATATTCAGTACTGAAGTGACTTTACAGGAAAAGCAAAAAGATGGAGGAGGTGACAAATGCTGTGAGAAAAAAATGCTTGAAGAGGCATTGCAACTTTATATTTCTTTTTTTTAGCACTCTCTTTATTGCAAATGGACCATTAAACACCAACAAACTCCAAAGGTACAGTGTTAAGGTGATGAATCTTGCTATACTATGTGCTAAATCACTATACAGTGATAATAAGCCATCAGTATTGTTAGGTATGAGAGTCAGAATCAGAATCAGAATCAGCTTTATTGGCCAAGTATGCACAACACATACAAGGAATTTGACTTTGGCTAAAAACTTGCTCTCGTTGTTCAGGTGAAGGATTTAAATAAGGATTCAATGACAACCAGAGTATGTACAGTAAATTACAGTCTGTCCATGTTTCTATAAAAGGATGCAAATATATACAGGAATATATGCAGTTATTTACTCGGACTAACCACACTTTGCAGAAATATATGAAAAAATATACAATCACACAGTATTTCAATGTGGACTCAGATTCAGTGATATAATGTGAATGAAGTAAAAAGCAGTGTGAGAGTTATGTGCAATGTAATAATGGATGAAAAGTCATGAGTACAGCAACAGGTAGGACTAGGTGAATGTTAGGAGTTCATCAGAGTGATGGCTTGAGGAAAGAAACTGTTCCTGTGACGGGTGGTTTTGACCTTCAGTGATCTGTAACGACGACCAGAAGATAGAAGTTCAAACAGTTTGTGGCCGGGGTGTGATGGGTCAGCACAGATGTTTCCCGCCCGTTTCCTGGTTATGGACCGATATAAGTTCTCAATGGAGGGTAGGTCGGTACCAATGATCCTCTCCGCAGACTTAATGATCCGCTGCAGTCTGGTCTTGTCCTGTTTAGTGGCAGATCCAAACCAGACAGTGATGGAAAAGCAGAGGACAGATTGGATGATGGCGGTGTAGAAGACAACCAGCAGCTCCTGAGGCAAATCAAACTTCTTGAGCTGACGCAGAAAAAACAACCTCTGCTGGGCCTTTTTCCGGACAGTGTCAATATGGGAGGACCACTTCAGGTTCCGGGAGATTGTGGTACCCAGAAACTTGAAGGAGTCCACAGTGGACACTGTGCTGTTGAGGATGGTGAGTGGGGGGAATGAAGGGGGGTGTCGCCTGAAATCCACAGTCATCTCCACCGTTTTGGCTGGGTTAAGTTCAAGATGGTTCTGGCTGCACCAGAGGATCAGCTGCTCCACCTCCCGCCTGTATGCAGACTCATCATCATCCCGGATCAAACCGATGACTGTGGTGTCGTCCGCAAACTTCAGGAGCTTCACCGAAGGGTCCTCTGAGGTGCAGTCGTTGGAGTAGAGGGAGAAGAGCAGTGGGGA
Organism: Pholidichthys leucotaenia; assembly: GCA_020510985.1. NCBI lineage: Eukaryota > Metazoa > Chordata > Actinopteri > Cichliformes > Pholidichthyidae > Pholidichthys > Pholidichthys leucotaenia. The sequence goes on from CM035844.1 coordinate 33,234,732, forward strand.
AAGGACACATCCTTGGGGGGCGCCAGTACTAATTTTTCGGGAGTGTGTGTGTCTGGGATGCCGTGCCCACCCACAGGGTGACATCAGGTGGGCACGGCCCATTCTGTATATAAACTCAAGTTCATAATAAAGTTAGTTAGTTGCTGCTGGTCATTTATCAGATATAACATTTGGCGATGAGGAAAATCAGTGTTATTTTGAAAAATGGATTACGCGTGCGAGGACTCTGTCACTCTCGTTAGGAGAAGATGCGAATTTCTGAGCCTTAGACAGCGGGCGGGCGAGTGAGTCCCTTACATCGTTTCTGGCGAGGCTTTGTAGCTGAGTTAAGAAGTGCAGGTTTGGGACTATGGAGGTCGACATGGTGAGGGAAGGGTTGGCCTATGGCACAAGAGACGTTTGGCTGGAGGGCATTTTGAAGAGACCTGAGGTGCCACAGTCGTTGGAGGAGGTTCTGGCTTTGGTGGAGGGAGTCCGTGATCCAGCATGAGCTAGCGGCTAAGGCTAGCGTAGGGCCAACCGCGTGCGATTTCCCGCTGAGAGCGGAGGTTCCTGAGCTAACTGGGCAGCAAGACGCGGTAACGGCACAATGGAGCACCGAGACCGTGAGTGCTGGGAGCAGCAGCCAGGAGCCGGGATCGGAGGATGGGACCGGTGAGGATGATATCGTGAGCCCCGGAGGTGAGCAGCAACAGCCGCTTGTGGAAGCTACACAGCAGGCGAGTGAGGCCAGGCAGGCTGACGGCCCCGGGGAACAGAGGCAGCTGCAGGACACAGTGACAGCACAGCAGAGCACCAACACCAAGAGCACTGAAAGCAGCGGTGAGGAGCCCAGGTCGGTGAGCGGGCCCGACGAGGGTGATGGTGCATGTCCCGGAGGTGAGCAGTGGCCAGATACGGAGGCTATGCAGCATGACTCATGGAACGAGGGAGTCGAGAGCTGCGTCGAGACGCCCAGGTCAGAGAGGGTTGCTGACCAGTGCGAAGCTGAGAGCCCCAGGAGTGAGCAGCAGCAGCTGGACATGGTGGCAGCGCAGCAGAGCATCCTGGACGAGGGCGCTGGATGGTACGGTGAGACCCCCAAGGCAGTGAATGGCACTGACGAGCGGGTTTCCATTTTCACCGGAGTGCGGCCACGGGGGGCTGGACTGGTTGGAGCCATGATGGCAGTGCTGAAGGGAGTTGGTAGCGGTCCGAGGGACACAGTGGGATGGCGTGCTGGACAACAGCATTGCGGGGCCAGAGGGAAAACGAAGCTGATGGCGGGAAGGGACCTCTTCGCCAGGGAGAGGGGCTTCGACCCTGGACGTGGACAGAGGCCAGGGGTGCATATGCTGTGGGGGTGCCTGGGGCCTCTGAGGCAGTTTTGTGGACGGTGGCTGCCCAGAGACATTGGCGTTACTTGAATTGTTCTTTGTCCTTGTGTAAATACCTGTGTATATATGTATATATAGGAGACGGTGTATAGTTTGTATATATTTGATGCTGGTGTGCATGTGAGTGAATGTGAATAATATGGGGTTATGTTGTATTTTTCAAGAGACAAGGTCCATTTTAATTGTTATGTGTGAATGTGATAGGATGTTCATGACAGTATATTGTTCTCCCTGTTCTTAGTGTGTGATTCGAGTTTCTAAATTTGGGAGGTTCAATTTTGTGTGTGGTTTCCCAGTTTTGTAAAGGGGGGGATGTTCGGCATGAGAGTGTGTGTGTCTGGGATGCCGTGCCCACCCACAGGGTGACGTCATGCTGGCACGGCCCACTCTGTATATAAACTCAAGTTCATAATAAAGTTAGTTAGTTGCTGCATGAAGACTCGCCTCCGTCCTGGTCATTTATCAGATGTAACAAGTATCTCAGTGTTTGGTCACTGCCTAATTTGTGTAATGCTGTCTCGTGATTAAATAAAATGTCAACGGAAAACTGGAAATGTGATTTTAAGCTCAATAAATAAATCAGTGATGCTGTATTGTAGGTCTTTGGAACTCATTTTAACACATGTAAAAATGTTTATAAAAAGTTTAGGAATATGAAATGCATCTATTCTTTCATTCATCTATTTGGTGTTTATTACCTCTGCCAAGGGAGAAGATAATGTTTTTGGAAGCGTTGGTTGGTTGGTTGGTTTGTCTGTCCGTTAGCAACATTACTCAAAAAGTTCTGAACAGATTCTGATGACATTTTTAGGAAAGGTGTGTAATGGCACAGGGAACAGATGATTAGATTTTGGTGGTGATGCAGATCACGATCTGGATCCAGGAATTTTTTGAAATTGTTTTATATATTAATGTGGCGTTTTACATGTACTGCCCCTTTAAGACATGTCCACTGAGTCACGTGCATCGCCACACCATTGGCCCATGTACGTCTGCAACCTGGAAGTTGTTGATGTGCATAGTATGTGATGATTGATATTATTTTTTCATCTGAAGACTCCAAGAAAAAGCAAGAAAAAGCAAGACGGGCGCCCTAGCACTACAGTGAGGTATCAACAAATGACGATTTCAGTGCATTTCTATGACAATGTTAGCTAAATTTAAACAAAAAAATGCCGAAATGGTGCATGACTGGCTCATGTAGCCATCACCATCTTATGAAAGATGGTGATAGCAATCAGAAATACAAGTTTTTTAGATTCACATTGGCCAGTAGAGATTACTGTGTATATTGTGGGCTGCCTTTTCATAATGGGATGAGAAACGTGTCGGCTCGGCAGGAATATTCATTCCAATCTGAGCCACTAATCAGCCTCAGAGTACAGTAAACATATCAACACTGCAATTAAACTAGTTTAAAAATAAGACTTGACACTCACCTGCTCACAAATGGACTGAAGCTCTGTAGAGCTGAAACGAAGTGTTGGGATTAACGAGAGCTAACGAGTGTAAACAAACAGCGTCTCCCATATGGGAGATGGGAGGTTGTTTTTCCTGTGAGCTCTGGTGGATAAAGTTTAACTACTGGATGGATTTTGGTGAAAATTCCACCAGAGGTAGCCCTTGGGCCAAGGATCAATCCATTAAATTTTGGTGATGATCTGAGGGTGCATACCTCCAGCAAGGACCTTGTTTGTATTTGTGCAGCAGGATTACACAAAAACTACTCAATGGATTTGGATGAAATTTTCACCAGAGGTGGTCCTTGGCTACAGAGGAACCCATAACATTTTGGTGATGATCTGAGAACGCATACCTCCGCCTAGGCTCTTATCTTCTCACAGTGTGTTAGCAAGAATCCTCCAAAACAATACTAGATTGACTTTGATGCAATTTTCACCAGAACTGACTCGTGACCTACATACAAACCCATTACATTTTGGAGGTGATACATGAGGGATGGAAGGAGCCTTGGCAGAGGTATGCGCTGTCTGAGTGCTTTTCTAGTTTCTTATACAGTAGTGTGAAAAAGTGTTTGCCCCCTTCCTGATTTCGCATTTTTTTGTGTGTTTGTCATACTTAAGTGTTTTAGATCATCAAACAAATTTAAATATTAGACAAAGATAACACAAGTAAACACAAAATGCAGTTTTTAAATGAAGGTGTTTATTATTAAGGGTAAAAAAAAAAATCCAAATGTACGTGGCCCTGTGTGAAAAAGTGATTGCCCCCTCTGTTAAAACATAAATTAACTAAGTAAGTAACTAAGTAATTGAGATCTATCAGTCTGGAAAAGGTTATAAAGCCATTTCTAAAGCTTTTGGACTCCAGCGAACCACATTGAGAGTCATTATCCACAAATGGTGAAAACATGGTGTTATGTCGATAATAGGAGCCAAGGACGAGACCGAGTGTTGAACTGGACACAGCTTTATTTGTGACTCACTCTCATAATACATGCGCATCCGTCAGGCTGAGAGGAGGCCAAGAGACCCCCCCTGTCCCTCACAGCCCTCTTATACCCTGGGTGGCAGCGTAACCGGAAAGGTGGAACCACCACCCGTGTCACACAACAATATGTCCCAAAACCCAACACAACACTCCCCCCGCCCCTTCAAAAAAAAAAAAATGGTCCAAAACACACGCATACAATCGAAACCCTCCCCAATTTGGAACCCGTGTCATGCACTAAAACTAAACAGAAATACCTAAAAGGCCTATCACATTCACTCAAAACAACTAAAACTATATAGAGTGAAGACCACACTCGGCCGCACCTCAGACGCAGTCCGAGGACGGATAATTTTTTCACACATAGGGAGTTGTTCCGAACTCCTTATACAAAGATATAGAGTGATGATAATCAAGTCAGTGGCGGTAATCTACCTGTAGGCTGGTTGCCAACCACCAATCAAATCTAAAAGAAGAACAATAACAACTAAAACAACACCGGAGTGGTGGCTCAGTTGGTAGAGCATCCGCCCCACACCCGGGAGGCAGGGGTTCAAATCCTGGCCGGGTCATGCCGAAGACCATATAAAAAAGTGGAACTTCCTGCCGTCCAGCTTGGTGCTCAGAAATAATGGAATGGAGGAGGGAAATTTGTGGCGGCGCCTTGCATGGCAGCGGCCCTCTGATTCTACACTTGGGGTGTGTGTGATTAACACAGTAGATAGGTAAAACACAATCTCGTTCTACTGTACATGATTGGTTGTACAGTTGAATGACAATACTACAATACTACATAATAATAATACTACAATAATACTACAATAATACACTATGCATAATATACACTGTTCAACCGTAAGCTTGCCCCAGGAGGGGAACCATCCCCCGGAAAACCGTTGGACGATTCCACTCTGGTGCACCTTCTCTTCTTCGCTCCCAGGGACGACCCACGTCTAGGTCCAGACTCTTCTTTCTTCTCCCGAGCATGCTGCAGCTCACTGGGATGCCTTCACGAGCCATCGGATAACTGGAGGTAAGCATCCTCCCCAACAGCCACCACCTGCAGCCGCCCCTGGTCATCTTCTCTCTGACGTTTGACCCAAACACCTCTCAACTGAGCCTCCTCTCTGGGTCGGATCACATCCGTGACCCCCAGAGGAGCCCTACTCGGCTTCCAGTGTTGCTGTTTGGCACGTCGTTTCACCGTGCCAGCCGGTCCTGCCCCGCTCTCTTTCATTTTCGCTGCCGGTGTCGCCATTGTGATCCCCTGCTCTCCGGTTCCTTCCAGCCATATTCTGGGAGTAAAATGGGCCAGCCACTCGGCACCACCCGCCGTCACGGGTGTCCCACCGTGCCGCCCAGTTCCCTCAGCTAGGGTTACTTGGGCGCTGGCACCAGGACCCTCCCGCGATGGCCCTGGGTAGAATTGGACCTGCTCATTGTCCAGATTACTAGGCAAAGGTTTGTCCCACACAGCTCCGTCCATCGTTCGCAGGACCGGCTGGTCCCACAAACCACAGCCACTTTTCTCCAATGCTGCTTGTGATGGCGAAGCCCAATCCAAAAAATAAATCACACCCCATAATGTTCTCTCCACTGGCAGTCATGATGAACTTCAAGTTGGCACCTCTGCCGACTTGTGCCTAGCCATCAGTTCCACCGACCCCACGGTGGACAATCTTCTTCCACCATATCCACACAGCAGCACTGAATCACCTCTAACCCGATAATGTGAGAAGAAACTCCTCACGGTTGCCCAATTTAACACAGATCTCACTGCTCCCATGTCAAATCAGCAACGGCACTGTTACCCTGTCCAGTTCCACCATACAGTAAGAACGGCCGTTGGTACTTGGGGATACAGTGTGAATAACCGTGGGAGGTGAAGTGGGGAGATCCTCCTTACGTCTCGGATCTCCTTGCTCAAACCTGTAACATGCCCTGGCGAAATGATGCAGGAGTCCGCACTTGCCGCAGCGTCTTCCTTTTGCCGGACACTCTCTAGCCTTATAACAGCAGTTGGTGGACCCACAACCCAAACACCTGGGCGATTACAGGGCGGACCTCATCCTGACAGTATTAGCGTAGCCTTCGTCATCCTCCACGTTATCATCACTGTTCAGGTCCACTGCCTCCGCCGTCAACTGTGGTTCAAATTGGCGATGTGACGCTCTCTTGCTGAGCTCCCGTGATAGCTTGTCCACTGCCTCAAACTGCTGAGCTAATTTGATGGCCTTGGATAACGTCAGCTCACCCGAGTATGTAAAGAGCTTCGACCTCGTAGCCGGGCAAACAGTATGTTCCGCCAACTGGTCGCGGACCATCTCTTCCCCCAATGCTCCAAACTGACAGTCCTTGGCCAGCAGGTGTAGGTCTGCTACAAACCACTGCACCGACTTGCCAGTCCACTGCCAGCACTGCTGAAACTGGATCCTCAGGATGATGATGTTTTCCGGGGCTCGAAAATGTCACGCTATTAGCTCCACCACTTCCTCAAAACTATCACTCTTGCCCAAAGTGTGCAAGATACGTTGACCTTCCATTCCTTGGTTGTGAACCAACAGTGCCCATGCCCTCAACTTCTCCAGTCTTCCAAGGTCCAAAGCCACCAAATACATTTGAAAGGCGGCGAACCACCTTGTCCAAGGAACGGGCGGCTCACCGGGAAGCTCCAAAAATGTCCAAATTGATGTAACCCCTGCATCCATACCTTTTAACCCTTGTTGCCAAATGTTATGTTGATAATAGGAGCCAAGGATGAGACCGAGTGCTGAACTGGACACAGCTTTATTTGTGACTCACTCTCACAATACATGCACATCTGTCAGGCTGAGTGGAGGCCAAGAAACCACCTCTCTCCCTCACAGCCCTTTTATACCTCGGGTGGCGGCAGAACCAGAAAGATGGAGCCACCACCCGTGTCACACAATAATATGTCCCAAAACCCAACACAACACATGGAACAGTGGTAAACATTCCCAGGAGTGGCCGGCCGACCAAAATTACCCAAAGAGCACAGCGACGACTCATCCAAGAGGTCACAAAAGACCACACAATAACATCCAGACAACTGCGGCCCTCACTTGCCTCAGTTAAGGTCAGTGTTAATGACTCCACCGTAAGAAAGAGACTGGGCAAAAATGGCCTGCATGGCAGCGTTCCGAGATGAAAACCACTGCTGAGCAAAAAGAATATAAAGGCTGGTCTCAGATTTTCCAGAAAACATCTTGATGATCCCCAAGACTTTTGGGAAAATACTCTGTGAACTGATGAGACAAAAGTTGAACTTTTTGGAAGGTGTGTGTCACATTAAATCCAGCATAAAAGTAACACAGCATTTCAGAAAAAGGAACATCATACCAACAGTAAAATATGGTGGTGATAGTGTGATGGTCTGGGGCTGTTTTGCTGCTTCAGGACCTGGAAGACTTGCTGTGGTAAATGAAACCACGAATTCTGCTGTCTACTAAAAAATCCTGAAGGAGAATGTCCGGCCATCTGTTCGTGACCTCAAGCTGAGGGTTCTGCAGCAGGACCATAATCCAAAACACACCAGCAAGTCCACCTCTGAATGGCTTAAAAAAAAACAGAATGAAGACTTTGGAGTGGCCTAGTCAAAGTCCTGGCCTGAATCCAATTGAGATGCTGTGGCCCGACCTTAAAAAGGCGGTTCAAGCTTGAAAACCTTCTAATGTGGCTGAATTACAACAATTCTGCAAAGATGAGTGGGCCAAAATTCCTCAAGTTGCTTGCTTATACTTGGTTTCTACGGGCATGCACAGGTATGCACTAGTAATTATCAACATCACAACATTACTCTATATATAATTCAAGAAATCTGTGTGTGTGTGTGTGTGTGTGTGTCTGTCACAACCATAGGACTCACTAAAAGATCATAGGACTTGCTATGACATCATCAAAGATCAAAAGCAGGCATCATAGGCAGGCATCACTCATGATCATAGGACTCGCTATGACATCATCAAAGAGCAAAGGCAGGCATCACTGAACGAGTGGTGACGTGCTTGCTTACGCCTGCTTTCTACAGGCATGCAGAAATACTTGCTTATACTTGGTTTCTATGGGCATGCGCGAGTATGCACTAGTTTTAAAAATACAGAACAGTTTAAGGCTAACTTGAATTTTGTGGGGATGACAAGCAATATTTAAATCCATTTATATTTAAGGACTGGTGGTCGGAGTAGATTTTGTTTGTACTTGATAAATGTTCAGAGCTGCTAACATTTTGATGAGTGCTGAGACATAAATTTCACTCTAACAGTTGACAAACAAATCCATTCTGATCACATTTCATGAATAATACAATGTAAAGACCAAATTTGCATGAGAAGAGCTAATCATTTCTCAGATCAGCTAAATCCTACCAGGCAGCACATTTATTCTGTGGTGTACTCCATAGCTTTAACTCATATTAGCTAACTAGCAACCAGCTAACTTCAGACAACAAATCACCAGCTCAATCAATAATATGATATTTACTTTGTTTTGGACAGAGGGTTTTGTCCTTTTATTTGGCAACCAATTTAAAATGGTTTGTTGCCCTTATGGAGCTTTTTTCATTTTCTCTCACTTGTGAGCTGAATGCATTCTAGACAAGCAACCCACCAGTGTTTCCAGATCTCACGAGAGAAACAAGCAACCAGCTCTATGGAAACAAGCCCCCCAAAAAGCCCAACAGGCAAAGATTCAACGATTTTTATTTGTCAATACTACTATATGTACAGGACATACAGGAGAATTGAAATGCCATTTCTCTCTCTCTTAGTGGTGTGCGCAATATATAAGAAAAGAGGGAATAAGGATGAAAACAACAACAGCAGTTTATGTCCAGTAATGCTACCCACAGTGCAAATAAAGATAAAAGATAAAACCCAGCAATCCCGTAGTGCAAATAAAGATAACAATAAAACCCAGCACTCCTATATACAGAAAAAGTAGAACCGTAATACCCGTAACTTGCAAGTTCAATGTGGTAGTGTAGGTGCAGACAGTGACAGATTGGACTGCACAAGTTCAATATTGCAATAACAAACAGACAGCAGCAGTTATGGCATTTGTGCAAATGGTACTACCACCTTATGTAAAAGAGAGGCTGCTTGATAACATATCGATATATAGATGTATTTTTGTTTGCAGTGAATTGACTGTAAATACAGTCAGCATTGAATAACAGAATTTTATAAACTAATTAAAGGAAAATACATATGCATTCTCCATAAGCAACAGCAAATTTATAGTAAACACAGTCAACATAAAAACTTTGAATAAATTAATATTTTTAAACTCTGATCAAAAGAAAAGACATGTGTATTCTGCATAAGTCTTCTTCTTCTTCTTCTTCTTCCAGCTTCTCCCTTTAGAGGTCACCACAGCGGATCATCTGTCTCCATCTCACCCTATACCTTGCATCTTCCTCTGCAACACCAACCCTCTCCATGTCCTCCTTCACTACATCCATGGATCTTCTTTGTGGTCTTCCTCTTTTCCTCCTGCCTGGCAGCTCCATCTTCAACATCCTTTGTCCAATATATCCACTATCGCTCCACTGCACATGTTCAAACCATCTCAGCCTTTCCTCTCCAAGATCACACCTTTGACTTCTAGCTTCAAACTCATGATTCTGACTGACTCCCTCTTTACCTCCTGAACACTCTTCACATACTCTTCTTTCAAGATTACTCCTACTCCATTTCTGTTCCTATCTGCACCATGGTAGAATAGTTTAAATCTCCCTCCAATGCTCCTAGCCTTTCTTCCCTTCCATCTGGTTTCTTGAACACACGGTATATCTACCTTTCTTCTCTCCATCATATCAGCCAACTCTCAGCCTTTACCAGTCACAGTGCCAACATTTAACGTTCCTACTCTCACCTCCACATTTTTACCTTTCCTTTTCTCTCTCTCCCTCCTAACACACCTTCCCCCTCTCCTCCTCCTCAATCTTCGACCAACAGTAGCCCGATTTCCACTGGCACCCTGTTGGTTAACAGCACCGGTGGCGGTTGTTAACCCGGGCCTCGACCAATCTGGTATGAAAGTCTCATTTGTCATTTGCATTCTGCATAAGTAGCAGCACTAAACATGATTACAGCTTAGTGATGTGGGATGATGAGAGTTGTTGTCCTCTAGTCATTTAAACAAAAACTAAATATTACTCTGTTATTAGGCAGCAACCAAAAACTTTAATTACATGGAAAATTATCTTTTAAATTGATAAACATCATATATGTAACTCATGGCAAAATTTGATCGGGACCAAAAGATAATTTTGCTCTTGACACTCATTTCAATAGAGATTTTTTTTTTTTTTTTGATTTAAGGTCCCATATGCACTGATGTGCATTAAAAACCTGGATAGCTCAAGCCCCATTAGCAAGTACAGAGCTGAGTGAAGCCACCAGGCCTCCATATTAGTACACCCAAAACACTCAGCGAGTCAGTGGAGAATGAATGGGTTTAGTAGTAAATAATGCCACTTTTACCTCAATAACTTCCCAAAGAATTAACAGATTTTGAACTTCTTGGTATGGAGACACAGTTTATAATCTTGCGCAACTGGTGAACTGTAGAAATTGATTTCTATCCACCTTATTCCTGGGGGTGTCGCTGTAGAACGACTATGGGCGGAGCTTCCGGTTTCAGCTGACCTAGTGTTAAATCAGTCAGTAAGAGTGGAGTAGCACGGGCATTTAAAATAGCATTTTTAAAAGTTTTTCAAATTTATTTTAATGTATAGTCCACATACGTGTTTTGCACTCAAGTGGCAGCTAATTTCAGCTCTTCTAGTTTTTGAATTTTTTGAATGTTTTGGCTTAGTTCTGGTACTTGCTGGTGTTCGTGGTTGTGCCAATAGACTGGATAAATGGAGGCTTCTCACCACACGGTGACAGACGACATTCAAGCACGGTGTTGTGGCGTCCGTCTGCTCTAAGGTAAATTTGATTATGTCCAACATATTTTAACAAAATGCAGCCGACTTTATTGCAGTGGAGACGTGCTGGTTTGAATGCCCACTGCGTCATTATGAGTACAGGCAACGAGAAGTCACAAATCATGACTCTTTCTTTGTTTGGTAGGGCAAGTCCCGGCAAAACCCCATGAGTGCCTGGTATCATTGGAAAACTTAGAAATCGTACTTTCTATAAAATACCTATGTTTTTGTGGAAGACATAACTCCCGACCGATCAAACGCGAGTTTTCAACCTAGCTAAAATATAAACAAATCGTCTTTTCTGGGTCAGGTTTTGCGCACTACCTACAAATTAAATATCATTTTGAAGGTCTTTCAATACAGAATATGGAAAAAACGCTACATCAGTTTTGAAAATGTCCTCAAAATGACTCATTTTGCCAGCACGGGTCATTTGTTTACACCGCCAGAAGTGAAGCCACCTGGCTGTCATATTAGTACACCCAAAACACTCAGCAAGTCAACGGAGAATGAATAGGTTTAGGAGTAAACGGTGCCGCTTTTACCTCAATAACTTCCCAAAAAAATTAACAAATTTTGAACTTCTTGGTATGGAGACACAGCTTATAATGTTGCACAACTGGTGAACTACAGAAATTGACCAACTATCCACCTAATTCCTAGGCCGCATGATGCCTTGCATGAATTATGGTAGCAACTTCCGGTACTAGTTTAGAACATATGGTTGTCACTGAAACGGGACACTTTTCCTTGTTAAAAAAAACAATGACTTCGGCATCAGAAATGTGGGAACACGGCCTCTTGCACCTCAAAGCAGTAACATAATCATACTACTTCCCACGGTGTAAACAAATGACCCGTGCTGGCAAAATGAGTCACTTTGAGGACATTTTCAAAGCTGATGTAACATTATTTCCATATTCTGTATTGAAAGGCCTTCAAAATGATATTTAATTTGTAGGTAGTGTGCAAACACTGATTCAGAAAAAGACGATTTGTTTAGATTTTAGCTAGGCTGAAAACTCGCATTTGATCGGTCGGGAGTTACGTCTTCCACAAAAACCTAGGTATTTTTAGAAAGTATGATTTCTAAGCTTTCCAATGATACCAGGCACTCACAGGGTTTTGCCAGGACTTGCTGCTAGCAACGAAAGAGTCGTGATTTATGACTTCTCGTTGCCTGTACTCATAATGACGCGGTGGGCATTCCAACCAGCACGTCTCCACTGCAATAAAGTCAGCTGCATTTTGTTAAAATATGTTGGACATAATCAAATTTACCTTAGAGCAGACGTACGCCACAACACTGTGCTTGGATGTCGTCTGTCACCATGTGGTGAAAAGCCTCCATTTATCCAGTCTGGCACAACCACGAGCACCAGCAAGTACCAGAACTACGCCAAAACATTCAAAAAAATACAAAAACTAGAAGAGCTGAAATTAGCTGCCACTTCAGTGCAAAACACATACAGTATGTGGACTATACATTAAAATGAATTTGAAAAACTTTTAAAAACGCTATTTTAAATGCCCCTGTTACTCCACTCTTACTGACTGATTTAACACTAGGGCAGCCAAAACCAGAAGCTCTGCCCATAATCGTTCCTACAGCGGCACCCCCAGGAATAAGGTGGATAGAGATCAGTGTCCCATATGCAGAAGTAGAGGGGACGTGACTTAGGCTGGGAGCTGGGAGAGCTGTCACACAGACAGCAAAGGAAGCCCAAATAAGCAACTGCATGTTAAAAAATAAGCTCAAAAACCCACAACCCACGACTGACAAGATTTGCAAGCGACTTGAGAGAAAAACAAGCCTAAAGTTGCTTATAATAAGTGGACTTGGCAACACTGATCCCCACCTGCCGCCCTTGCAACTGACTCTGACTCAGAGGAGGAACAAGGACTGGTTTGGCAATACCAAGTCTGCAGCAGGGGGGATACATTGTCTGATTATTAGAAATGTTACTTTTTGTAGCGGGTTGATTCAGCCCCCACAACAGGCTAAAGTCAATCACCTCACATTCTGGTTGTTTCTGCTACAGTCTGCCGGTTGTGCATGTCACTGCTTTGAGTTAATGTATCATCCATGTGTTATCCATGCATTGTGCTCATGCATCCTGTCTGTCCCTTTGATATGCAAATGCCATATTGACTGCTGTGAAGGTCCTTTGATCTATTGTTTGAGTTGGGTATAAATGCTGTGCCAAGTTGTGATTCTTCCTCTCATTCACTCACTCTTCAACTGCTGCTGGACACACGCACTGTGTGTCTCCCCCTCTTTGAGAGCTGGAGGAACGAAGTTGCAGCCTGCTCAAGCCATGGGCTGCAGCCGAGTTCTGATGAAGGCGGATGATAATAAAGTTATTTAAAAATCCAACGCTGCCTTTATTTTATCATCCTCTTCACTGGTTGTAGCGGATTGATTCAGCCCCCACAACAGGCTAAAGTCAATCACCTCACATTCTGGTTGTTTCTGCTACAGTCTGCCCAAACTGCAACATCGAGGTCATGGTCCCCTACCGTGCCCTCTGGGGGGAGCAGTGTAGCGGGTTGATTCAGCCCCCACAACAGGCTAAAGTCAATCACCTCACATTCTGGTTGTTTCTGCTACAGTCTGCCGGTTGTGGGGGCTGAATCAACCCGCTACACTGCTCCCCCCAGAGGGCACGGTAGGGGACCGTGACCTCGATGTTGCAGTTTGGGCAGACTGTAGCAGAAACAACCAGAATGTGAGGTGATTGACTTTAGCCTGTTGTGGGGGCTGAATCAACCCGCTACACTTTTCGTTGTTTGCAAATGTCATTATTATTATATTGACAGCCCACGTGCAGAATGCAACAACAGAAGAACACTCTACACACAAAAAACACGTTTATGAGTTTTATTAAATCTCAAAAGGGAGCGGAGCACAGCTACGGAAAACGTCACTCGCCAGAGGAAGTAGCCTGTGAGGAGAGAGACAAGAACTGTTAGAGAAGAATGGAAACTAGGAAGTGGGAAAACCAATTTGCCACTTACGTGGGCTGAACAGGCAAACCAACAGGTACCCCCAGCGGGGAGAGACAAACCAGCAGAATGAAGTGGGTCGTGTGATGAAGAGGGGTGGAGTTGGTGATGCCTGACCGGGTGGAGAATAGTTGCATCTGAGTGTGGACGATGGGGCAAGCAGTCCCCAAAGACGCACCCGCACAGGAGGCAGCAACCTGGAGAAAAGAAGAGAGAGGAACAGGTGAGTGCGAAAATTTCACCAAATACAGATAACTATACTTGCTTCGTTGTTTAGAGGCAGTATACCCAAACGAGCCAGCACTGAGGCACTGAAGAGCAGATCCTTATAAGCGCTGGCTGATCAGAGGCAGCAGGTGCGTCTCATCTCCCAGGTGTGTTGATTGTCTGAGGATAAAAATGGGAAGGAGGGGGCACGCACTCACCAGGACATGACAGCAAATGAAAAAACGACAAATTCTTCATATTTGCTTGTAGATATTTTTTATTAGTTATAATTATGTGATTAATGGGGGGTTATAAGATAAGATAAGATAAGATAAGATAAGCCTTTATTAGTCCCACAATGGAGAAATTCCTGGATTACAGCAGCACAGGGATAGCAGCACTCAGATCAATAATTAATAAGATTGTGGGCTATATTAATCATATATTCCATAACCTACATATGTTGAAGCATGTGGAAATGTTTGGTAATTACATATGTAAAGCAACTTCACACCTCTGAAAGGACAAAGGCTCTCATCCGCCAAGTGAAGAACAAAGACGTTCCCAGACACTGCGGTGGAGACCGGAGGAGCTACCCTCACCCCCTGGGCGAGGAGAGGAAATACCAAGACAATGGGGGGATTAAGATAATGAGGGATGTCAGCCTTTGTTATGCATGTCTTTTGTTATGTGCAAGTATAAAGTCAGTGTGCCGGAGATATTCGGTCTCTTTTCCTTCTGCTACCTCTGCACTGAATGAGACTTGTTAGGAGAGCTGATAAATAAACTTTGGTTTATATATCAAATCGCCTCATCATTTCAAGCTCTTCTACACTGGTGACCCCTGACGCGAGTATGGTCCTGAGGCATACCCCCGCAATCGACTCATCCGTGGCGACCCAGGCAGACGCCAGCGACCACGCAGACGGGGGAACAGATGGACGACTGTCCCCCCCGGCAGAAGGGATTGAGAGGGCTCAACCGAGCACCAGCACCGCTGTGAGAGTCGAAGCAAGGCACTCTCACCCTGCGGACACAGCAGTGATGGTATACATGAATGCCGTCGCTGTCAAGCTGCCAGGCTTCTGGCAAGAAGACCCCGCCTCGTGGTTTCAGCAAGCTGAAGCCCAGTTTGCACTGGCGGGCATCACGGCTGACGACACCAAATTCTACCATATCGTCTCCAATCTCGACGCCGCCACTTCGAAGTGTGTGCGGAGCATGATCCGGCGGCTGCCGGCCCAAGACAAATATGAGACGCTTAAAGCAACCATCGTGGCGAATTACGTCCCCTCAGCTGAAGAGAGAGCCGAGAAGATCCTGGCGGTCTACGGCCACAGAGGGTGCAAACCTAAAGCCCTCATGGAGGATTTGCTACAGCTTAAAGAAGAGGACAATGACAACTTCCTCTTCCAATTCATATTCCTCAGCACGCTGCCGCCACACATGAGAGGGACGCTCGCCAACATGAGATGCAACAACCACCAAGACTTCCGCATGCTGGCCAATGAAGCTCATCGGCTCGTCAACGCCTGCAAGGAGCTGACACCCACAGCAGCATCCGCAGACCTCAACGCTGATGCCCGGAACCACGAAGAGCCACAACCCACTGAGCAGATCCAGCCCGCGGTGACAGCGACACGGCCAAAACGTAACAGACAGAGCGACGTCTGTTATTATCACCACCGTTTCGCCGAGAAGGCCCACAAATGCATTCCCCCCTGCAAATTTACGGTTTCGGGAAAACGCCAACGCCGAGAGCCGTTAACGGCAGCGGTTCTCGGCGAGAAGAATAAGCTGTTGTATGTGACGGATGGACACACCGGCAAGCAGTTCCTCATCGACACAGGAGCTCAGCTGAGTTTCGTCACGCCCTCCCACGCAGATCGAGCCATGGGCACCCGGGGCAACGGAGCGGTGGCAGCCAACGGCTCTAACATCGACACTTTCGGCGAAAAGAGCCTGCACCTCCACATCCACGGCTGCAACTACAGATGGACATTTGTTGTAGCAGCGGTGAGCTTTAACTTGTTAGGCGCAGATTTTTTGTGTGCACATGGGTTATTAGTGGATCTAGCAAATAGGCGCTTGGTTAATGCACTGTCCTTTGCTTCTATTCCCTGCTCAGCTCGAGTTTCTCCACCACCTGTGCAGGCTAAAATCACCACGGCAGGAGGTAAGTTTGAGCATCTCCTCACCCAATTTCCAGCACTCACAATTCCCAAATTCTCAGCCACTGTGGCTAAACACGGGGTTGAACACTTTATTCCCACAACGGGCCCACCCGTATTTGCCAAAGCTCGCCGCTTAGACGCGGCCAAGCTCAACATAGCACGGGACGAGTTTACGACCCTTGAAAAATTGGGCATTGTTAGACGCTCGAAGAGCCCTTGGGCCTCACCACTTCACATGGTTCCGAAATCCGACGGTTCTTGGAGACCGTGCGGAGATTACCGCAGATTAAACAATGCTACAGCGCATGACCGCTACCCAATTCCTCACATTCAAGATTTTTCACTACATCTGGCGGGTGCGCGCATTTTTTCAAAAATAGACTTAGTCCGCGGTTATCATCAAGTCCCAGTCCGAGCGGAGGACATTCCTAAAACAGCTGTAATAACCCCTTTCGGCCTTTTTGAATTTCTGCGAATGCCTTTCGGCCTCAAAGGCGCTGCTCAAACTTTTCAACGAATGATGGACGCGGTCTTACGCGACCTTCCTTTTGTCTTCGTCTACCTCGACGACATGCTGGTAGCCAGCTCGTCTGAGGAAGAACACGAGCAGCACCTCACTACGGTTTTTCAGAGACTAGAAGAGCACGGGTTAATAATCAATCCAGCCAAATGCAAATTCGGCGTGTCACAAATTGATTTTTTAGGACACAAAGTCTCTCCGAAGGGGGCAGTTCCACTTCCAGACAAAGTTCACGCGATAAAAAGTTTCCCACGGCCACAGACGGTCAAATCGCTACAAGAATTTTTAGGAATGGTTAATTTTTACAACCGTTTCCTCCCCCACGCAGCTCAGCTCATGCAGCCCCTATATGACGTGCTCAGAAAAAAGAAAGCTTCCAACGCGGTCGAATGGACTCCGGAGCGCAAACACGCCTTCGCAGAAGTAAAGAGCGCTCTAGCTAACGCCACATTGTTAGTTCACCCAGATCCCTCGGCCCGCATCGCGCTAACCACAGACGCTTCGGACCTGGCTATAGGGGCAGTTGTAGAACAACATGTCAGCGGGATCTGGCAACCTTTAGCATTCTTTAGCAAATCGCTAAACCAAACTGAGCGTAAATACAGCACTTTTGACAGGGAGCTGCTAGCGCTTCATTTATCCATCCGCCACTTCCAGTTCTGGTTAGAAGGGCGGAGTTTCACGGCTTTTGTAGACCATAAACCGCTCACCTTTGCTATGGCTAAAATTTCAGAACCATGGTCAGGCAGGCAACAAAGACAGCTGGCTGCAATTTCAGAGTTCACCACAGACATTCGACACGTGGCAGGCAAACTTAACGTGGTAGCAGACTGCCTCTCTCGCGCCACCAGAGCGCGAGGAGACAGATTATACTGCCTCAGCAGCAGAACTCTTCACTAACGCAGACACATACGCAGCACCTATCCATGCAGGGACAGATTATGCAGCCATGGCAGAGGAACAAAGCAGTGACGCGGACGTGCGCGCACTCCTGTCTGGACCAACAGGGTTAAGGCTGGAGAAAAAGGGTTTACGCGACGGCGTGCCCCCCCTAATATGCGATGTTTCAACCGGCCGACCTCGCCCGTTAGTACCAGCTACATGGCGCCGCCGTATTTTCGACGCAATTCACTCCCTCGCGCACCCAGGTGTGCGCGCCTCGGTTAAAATGGTCGCCGAAAAGTTTGTGTGGCCAGGCCTGCGCAAAAACGTAAAAGAATGGGCAAAAACTTGCATTTCTTGTCAGCACGCCAAAATACACAGACACACAAAAGCCCCTCTGGAGCCTTTTCCAATCCCTGCTAGAAGGTTCGACCACGTTCATGTCGACCTCGTGGGGCCACTACCTTCCTCCCAAGGTTTCACACACCTGTTAACAATGATAGACCGCACCACACGCTGGCCAGAGGCAGTCCCTCTAGCGGCAACCACAGCGGAGGAAGTCGCTCGCGTCTTTTTGACAAACTGGGTAGCACGTTTCGGCGTCCCATCGGACATCACGTCCGATAGGGGGCCTCAATTTGTCTCAGAGCTTTGGTCAGCCATGTCCAGCAGCTTAGGGGCAACAATTCACCGCACCACCGCTTATCACCCCCAGGCTAATGGGTTATGCGAGCGTTTTCACAGGTCTTTAAAGGCCGCCCTCAGAGCCTCACTAACGGATACAAATTGGGTAAATAAACTTCCCTGGGTTTTATTGGGGTTGCGTGCTGCGCCTAAAGAGGATCTAGACGCCTCTCCAGCAGAATTAGTTTTTGCACAACCTCTCAGGCTCCCAGGTGAATTTTTACCAGAGAACCCAGAGCCAGGGC
Source organism: Pholidichthys leucotaenia (assembly GCA_020510985.1). Classification (NCBI taxonomy): domain Eukaryota; kingdom Metazoa; phylum Chordata; class Actinopteri; order Cichliformes; family Pholidichthyidae; genus Pholidichthys; species Pholidichthys leucotaenia. The sequence continues at coordinate 33,253,229 of CM035844.1, forward strand.
ATCTTCCAGTCCCAAGGTTTTTAGGCAGCAATGGACCAGACTCTCTCCCCGGTCCAGCTCATCACTCCTTTCCACGGGTTTTTGTCCCTCAAGCTTTAAAAAACGCTGAGTTCGTTTTTGTTAGGCATGAAGCTTTAAAACCAACTTTCCACCCAGCATACGATGGGCCATTCAGAGTGCTGGAACATGGTGATAAACACTTTGTGCTTGATTTTGGGGATAGAAAAGAAACAGTCAGCACTGACAGACTTAAACCTGCCTTCTTGTTGAAAGACGAGCCTGCACAGTTGGCGAGAGCACCTCGGCGGGGTAGACCCCCCAAGAGAAAAGACTCAGCCCCCCTGCAGGGAACAATTAACCACTGTCCTTCCCACGCTGCAGATTCCTCACAAGACGGTCCCAGCAGGACGCCTAAACGAACCCACAGCAGTTTTGGGAGAAGATTAAAACCCAGACAGCACAGGGACTGATGCAAACTACTCCACAATTGTTCACTAATTGTGCTGCAACAGTTTAGGACTGACTTATGATTTTACTATGCTGTTATGATTACCACTGAACTCTCTTAGGGGCATGGCTGCTGGAAAGTTTCTTCTGTGGCAAGAGATGTAACACTTAGTATGTCATAGTAATTATCTTAGACTGTAAACCTTTCTATTGTCCTTTCTTAGTCGTTTGGGGGGGGCTGTGGGCTATATTAATCATATATTCCATAACCTACATATGTTGAAGCATGTGGAAATGTTTGGTAATTACATATGTAAAGCAACTTCACACCTCTGAAAGGACAAAGGCTCTCAACCGCCAAGTGAAGAACAAAGACGTTCCCAGACACTGCGGTGGAGACCGGAGGAGCTACCCTCACCCCCTGGGCGAGGAGAGGAAATACCAAGACAATGGGGGGATTAAGATAATGAGGGATGTCAGCCTTTGTTATGCATGTCTTTTGTTATGTGCAAGTATAAAGTCAGTGTGCCGGAGATATTCGGTCTCTTTTCCTTCTGCTACCTCTGCACTTAATGAGACTTGTTAGGAGAGCTGATAAATAAACTTTGGTTTATATATCAAATCGCCTCATCATTTCAAGCTCTTCTACAAAGATAAGATAATAAGAACAATGAATATACATCATCATCATCATCATAGCAGTCTATCAGGGGCGACAATGACTGTTTCATTTAGGTCTGATCAGATTCCTCCATGCAGCTCTGTAATTCACCTTCCGCTGCCAGGAACTCCTGACCTTGTTAACCCAGGCGACGTCTGAACCGGTAAGCACATCTGTCGCAAGGTCTGTGGTGGACTTTTGCTAGTCGGTGCATCGTGACATGCACTACACAAAGAGCAGAAATAAACAAACCTATCATCTGGTCAGTCACTGCAACAGATACTGGAGTCAGTTTGTCTTGGCCTGTCCTTGCCACTGATAATACCTCTATCTGCCAAGAATGTGTTGCTAGTCCAGCAAAAGCTAGCGGTACACAAATGCTTTATGTACACGGATATAAACACAGTGTGGGAGCATTGCAGCTAGATGGCATAGACAGCATTACGGTCTGTTAAGTTACCCTGCAGAATATGAACATGTACCCAGACAGTATATTTTGTATTTGAATTAGCCGTGTTGTCACCCTCAGTAATGATTGATATCGTCCTAGTTGTATAATGGAGGGGACCATCTATTGTGCAAGGTTGTTAAGTTTTGTACTTTCAGTACGACCTGTATGAGCAGCCCTGGTTAGGTTATAAAGTCTGACAGCCATAGGTAGGAAGGACCTGCGGAACCTCTCCATCGTGTACCTAGGATGGTACAGCCTACTGCTAAATGAGCTCCTCATTGCGTTCAGCGTGTCCTGCATGAAGTGGGACTCAGACTCCAGCAGAGATGACAGTTTAGCCACCATCCTCCTCTCTTCTATTCCCTCTACTGGGTTGAGGCTCCACCCCAAAACAGAGCTAGCTTTTTTGATCAGTCTGTTCAGTCTCTTCCTGTCAGCTGCCGTGATGCCGCTGCCCCAGCAGATCACTCCAAACGTGATGGCTGATGCCACCAACAAGTCGTAGAAGGTCTTTAGTGTCCCTTGCGCTCCGAAAGACCTGAGTCTCCTCAGGAGGAACAGCCTGCGCTGCCCGTTCTTGTAGAGCGTGTTGGTGTTGTGTGACCAGTTCAGTTTATTGTTCAGGTGAACACCCAGGTACGGTATTTGTAGGATATCACCATCTCAATGTCTATTCCCTGTATGTTTACTGGTGCTGTGGTGGGTTGTTCTTGCCTGCGGCAGTCCACCACCATCCATCCATCCATCCATCTTCTTCCGCTTAACCACCAGTTCTTCAGTTTTCCTCGCATTGATCTGGAGGCAGTTACATTGGCACCAGTCCCCGAAGTCCTGGATAAGTCCTCTGTACTCCGCATCATCTCCATCAGAAATGAGGCCGACGATCGCAGAATCGTCAGAGAACTTCTGTAGGTGGCAGTATGGTGTGTATTGGCTTGATTTGACTCCCCCATAAAATACGCCTATGAGTTGGGGACCACTGCAGTTAGGGAGTTTTCAAATGAAGGTGCTGCCATAATTTCCAAATCTATACTCTTTAACATGCATTCAGTGTAATTTAGCTGTCGTAATGGATATTGTGTTAAAGTCTGTATTTGCCGTTGCACAAGAGTTTTTTCTGTATAACAGAAGTTTCTGCTTAATTTACAAATCACTGTTTAATAGGAATTTTTTTCTTGTGTTCTTGTGTTTTTCTTGTGGTGTTATATAGAATATCATTGCCGTAGAAAAGCATCTACTTTATAATTCGTAATTTTTCCCACAACTTTTAGTGCAAAAAAACTCTCAAAACATCACAATTTTTTTTAAAAAGCCCCACAAATTCAGGCTTTTTGGGCCGCAGCAATCACAAAAACATTCTGCAAAATCTTGGAGGGACTGAAGTATTGTAATGCACACATGTCTACGTCCCGGCACACCAGGTGTACGTGCATGTGCAAGACTGTGATGTGATACAGTATGTGAATTAGGAAGAAATGTGATTCCATCAGTCTGTTTAATTTGGATACTGCTGTTATTCACTTGCAGATGAGCAGCTAACTGCTTTAGCGGTTGTTTGGACAGTGTAGGTAGATTGCTACCACTGCCAAAGAGGTTATGTTTTTACTGCTGCCTGTTTGTATGAATGTCTGTCTGTAAACAAGTTGGCAGAATATGTGGTGATCCAAATAAAAATGTGGAACCAGCACTTCGGTTCTTAACATTGTGAGCTAGGGTGTTTTTAATTTCTCAGAGAATTGTGAGAACTTAATAAAAAAGAACTGGTCAAGTATGGGAGGCAGGTGTCTATGAGTGCGTAGAATATGGTGTGGATCCAAATAAACATCTGTGCTTTAGCAATTAAGCTCTGGCAGAGATGTGTACCTTCTCAGCACTTTCTAGTATTTGATAATAGCTTTATTTTTGTACATTGTTAAAAGTTTAGCATTCTGCTAATCAGAGTTAAAGTTCACAACTGTTGTGTGGTGCAGGAAATTAGGGTATGTCAGATGTCAGGCCTTTACTGGTGTAACATTAGTTTTCACAAGCATTTATTTTGATCTTATTTCAGTATGAATATTACTTTAATTTCATTTATCACTATTAGTACATTTACATGTAACTTTAGTTTCTCATTTAATGAATGAAGGAATGAATTATATTATTACCTCCACCAAGAGGAGGTAATGTTTTTGCCTGGTGTTGTGCCAAAAAGTACACTGTAATTGTCCAATGTTGATGCACACAATATGTATTTATACAGTATCTACATGTACTATATATACAGTAAATCTATGTGTTTTTCCATGTAACCTTGTAACTGCATTAATTGCATTTAATCCTACATCAACTTTGTTTCCGGTTCAAAATGCATCATCAGTGTTAAATACAGTGGTGTGAAAAAGTGTTTTCCCCTTCCTGATTTCTCATTTTTTTGTATGTTTGTCACACTTAAATGTTTCAGATCATCAAACAAATTTAAATATTAGACAAAGATAACACAAGTTAACACAAAATGCAGTTTTTAAATGAAGATGTTTATTATTAAGGGTAAAAAAAATCCAAACGTACATGGCCCTGTGTGAAAAAGTGACACCCCCCCCCCCCTCCGGATTAAACCGTAAATTAACTGTGGTTTATCACATCTTTGGAAAGCTGAGTTCAATTTCTCTAGACACACCCAAGCCTGATTACTGCCACACCAGTTCTCAATCAAGAAATCACTTAAATAGGACCTGACTGACAAAGTAAAGTAGACGAAAAGATCCTCAAAAGCTAGACATCATGCTGCCATCCAAAGGAATTCAGGAACAAATGAGAAACAAAGTAACTGAGATCTATCAGTCTGGAAAAGGTTATAAAGCCATTTCTAAAGCTTTGGGACTCCAGCGAACCACAGTGAGAGCAATTATCCACAAATGGCAAAAACATGGAACAGTGGTGAACCTTTCCAGGAGTGGCCGGCTGACTAAAATTACCCCAAGAGCGCACCGATGACTCATCCAAGAGGTCACAAAAGACCCCACAATAACATCCAAACAACTGTGGGCCTCACTTGCCTCAGTTAAGGTCAGTGTTCATGACTCCACCATAAGAAAGAGACTGGGCAAAAATGGCCTGCATGGCACAGTTCCAAGACAAAAACCACTGCTGAGCAAAAAGAACATAAAGGCTCATCTCAGTTTTGCCAGAAAACATCTTGATGATCCCCAAGACTTTTGGGAAAATACTCTGTGGACTGACGAGACAGAAGTTGAACTTTTTGGAAGGTGTGTGTACCATTAAATCTGGCATAAAAGTAACACAGCATTTCAGAAAAGGAACATCATACCAACAGTAAAATATGGTGGTGGTAGTGTGATGGTCTGGGGCTGTTTTGCTGCTTCAGGACCTGGAAGACTTGCTGTGGTAAATGGAACCATGAATTCTGTTGTCTACCAAAAAATCCTCAAGAAGAATGTCCAGCCATCTGTTTGTGACCTCAAGCTGAAGAGCACTTGGGTTCTGAAGCAGGACAATGATCCAAAATAAACCAGCAAGACCACCTCTGAATGGCTTAAGAAAAACAAAATGAAGACTTTGGAGTGGCCTAGTCAAAGTCCTGACCTGAATCCAATTGAGATGCTGTGGCATGACCTTAAAAAGGCACTTCATGCTCGAAAACCCTCCAGTGTGGCTGAATTACAACAATTCTGCAAAGATGAGTGGACCAAAATTCCCCCATAGCGCTGTAAAAAACTCATTGCCAGTTATCGCAAACGCCTGATTGCAGTTGTTACTGCTAAGGGTGGCCCCACCAATTATTAGGTTTAGGGGGCAATCACTTTTTCACACAGGGTCATGTAGGTTTGGATTTTTTTTACCCTTAATAATAAACACCTTCATATAAAAACTGCATTTTGTGTTTACTTGTGTTATCTTTGTCCATCCATCCATCCATCTTCTTCCGCTTAGTCCTTTTCGGGTCGCGGGGGGGCTGGAGCCTATCCCAGCATCTTTGGGCGAGAGGCAGGGTACACCCTGGACAGATTGCCAGTCCATCGCAGGGCCAACCCAGAGAGACAAACAACCATTCACTCTCACAGTCATACCTAAGGACAATTTAGAATCCTCAGTTGATTCCAATTAACCTAACTTGCATGTTTTTGGCATGTGGAGGAAACCGGAGAAATCCCCGAGTAAAGCCACGCAGACACGGGGGGAACATGCAAACTCCACACAGATCACTGTTGGTCGGGGGCTGGGATCAAACCCAGGATCCCCCGGCCAAGGGTGAGCTGCTGCACTGCCGGAGTGCTAACCACTCCACCACCGCGCTGCCCCATTATCTTTGTCTAATATTTAAATTTGTTTGATGATCTGAAACATTTAAGTGTGACAAACATACAAAAAAAAAAAAGAGAAATCAGGAAGGGGGCAAACACTTTTTGTCCCTAACTCAGTACTGTTTACCTGTTGAAATATACATTTTATGGCTAATATAACCCCATTACTACAATATGGCACCTGGTGATCAATTTTTGGCAGCTGATCACTTTTTGCCACGACACTGGCATTGCTTTGTCTGTCTGTCTCTTAGCAACATTACTCCAAAATTTATGAACGGGTTTTGATAAAATTTTCAGAAAAGGCTTATAATGGCATGGGGAAGCGATGATTACATTTTTGTGGTGATCCAGATTACTATTTTGATCCAGGAATTTTTAGGAAAAATCAGTATCAACTTGGTTAAATTTTAGTTTTGCTGGTACACCGGAATTTCTGTCGCGAAGTTACCCAATACTATTTATTTGTTAATTCAATAAATCTTATAGAAGGAAACTTGAATTAGTATTTTTCATCAATATCAAATGCAGAAATGTTGCAGTTAGAAAACTGCTGCATTTCTCACAATGTCATTTGGGGAAAATGAGTTGCTTGCCGGAGGTCTGCGCTCTCCGAGTGCTTTTCAAGTTGTTTTTGCTACCATTTCTCTGCCTGTTAGCAGGATCACGCAAAACTCATAGATGGATTTAGATGACATTTTCACCAGAGGTGGCCCTTGGCCCAAAGATGAACTCATTACATGTTGGAGGTGATCCATGAGTGCATACCTCCACCAAGGCCCTATCTCGCAATGGACGGACAAGGGAATGGAAGGGAGGACAAAGGGAGGGAGGGAGCCTTGGTGGAGGTATGCACTCTCTGAGCACCCTATAGTTTATTTTATTATTTACTCCAGCACATTATTTTTCTGTTTGTATAAGTAATTTATACACAGCACCTTAATTACAGGTGATTTTGCTTCCTACTCAGCTATGGTTTACTGGAGGAGAGTTTAGAGCAAGGCTATTCAATTACAAAACTAGAAAAGCACTCGGAGAGCGCAGACCTCCGCCAAGCGCCACAGTTCCCCCCATACAGTGCTTGTGTGTACGTTTTCAGATTCCTTGACCACGAAAACATATGACTAGCAATTGGATTGACAATGATAGGATTACTGGTTCTGTGGCGGCATGAAATAATAAGCGGCGAACTGAGAGTTTTTGAGGGATTTTATTAATCATACCGCCATCACAGAACTCACCCCAGCGCCGTGCAGGTGCGCCGGAGCGAGCTCTCAGGCTCTCAGGCAATCGTGTGGTCAGTTGAGCAGTTGTCAGAGAGAGAGAGAGTTACAGAGCGATGCAGTTTAAATACCCCACTACAGACAATGCATTCACAGCAATAGGCATGGACATTTGCATTTGAGAGTCACCCACATCAACAGGAGGATTACTGACAGGAAGACATTTGCAATTGAGAGTCACCCATAACAATAGGAAGATTACTGGCAGGAAAGAGCTAGACAAAGGGAGGCTGCCTATTGATATCAATATACACATCTCATTGTTCTGCCAATTGCTCCAGCTGAGCGCTCTGCTTGTCCCAGTCTGTTGTGGGGGTCACCCACAGTACTCCCCCCCAAAGGGCTCAGCGGGGAGCTGAGGCCTCGATAGTCCGGCTTTGGAAGCGAGCTGTGGGGAAGCCTCTGTGCCGAGGAGGTGGAGGGAGGGGGGTGGGGGTAGCAAGTGCCGGCCCAGGACGGCGAAATTGTTTGAGCCGCGCAAAAATTGCCTGTGGATCCGCGATGTTGAGGGGCTGTCCCGTTGAACGTGGCGGAGGTCCACAGCGGCTGTGCGAAGAAAAATTTGTCTCTGACTCCTCTCGCGGCTATGAAGAAAAACAGGAGCTGCAAGGCTGCGTAGCGGCTGTGAGAAAAAAGGAGCTGCAGCTGTGTGAGGAACTTGGCGTGTTGGCTTTAGGTGCGCGCGCGCACTCCTAAAGCCCTCGGGGACAGCTGGCGGCTGAATTCCCTTTGTGCGCCGTGGCTGAGACCCGTACAAAATCCTGTGAGCGAGCTGCGTGCGTGCTTCAGGTGTGTGAGCAGCCCTGAAGGTTCTGTGTGCAGCGGCGAAGGACGATGGCGGTCTGTGGAGCCGTTATTGTCCCGTGCGTGGTGCGCCGTCCTCATAACCCCCCGGTGTGCGTGCGGGGTTCAGTGCTTGGCAGGTCCGCTGTAGAGGCGAGTCAGGGTCAGGGAGCTTGCTGGAGATCAGCGTAGTCGGCGCCGATGGTCATCCCTGTTCAGGTTGTTGCTGTAGTTCGGTCATGGTGCGTTCAGGTCCACGCGCTGCGTTCTCCGTCGGCCCTGGAGGTCGCCGTCGTGGAGAGAGGACGAGGTGCGTGCGCTCTCGTGTGGAGGAGCTGTGAGAGCGGCCGGTCCCAGCGTGGATGTCCAGATCAGAAGATTGCGTTGCACCATGACGCTTTTTGCAGCCTTCCCGGTCGTGGGTGATCTCCGAGGGAGTTTGCCTGGTGGTGGCTCTGCGTCGAGGTCTCCCTGTAGCAGAAGGGAGGGCAGATCATTTGTGTCAGGCTGCTGCGTTCGCTTGTCGTCGGAGAGTCACCGCCGGGTGCTGCGTTCGTTGTCGTCGGGTCACCAGTGTGGCGGCATGAAATAATAAGCGGCGAACTGAGAGTTTTTGAGGGATTTTATTAATCATACCGCCATCACAGAACTCACCCCAGCGCCGTGCAGGTGCGCCGGAGCGAGCTCTCAGGCTCTCAGGCAATCGTGTGGTCAGTTGAGCAGTTGTCAGAGACAGAGAGAGTTACAGAGCGATGCAGTTTAAATACCCCACTACAGACAATGCATTCACAGCAGTAGGCATGGACATTTGCATTTGAGAGTCACCCACATCAATAGGAGAATTACTGACAGGAAGACATTTGCATTTGAGAGTCACCCATAACAATAGGAAGATTACTGGCAGGAAAGAGCTAGACAAAGGGAGGCTGCCTATTGATTTCAATACACACATCTCATTGTTCTGCCAATTGCTCCAGCTGAGCGCTCTGCTTGTCCCAGTCTGTTGTGGGGGTCACCCACAGTTCAGTAGTTATTCACGAAAATGACATTTTCCGTAATGGCGGCCACAGTTCCCCCCATACAGTGTTTGTGTGTACGTTTTCAGATTCCTTGACCATGAAAACATATGACTAGCAATTGGATTGACAATGATAGGATTAGTGGTTCAGTGGTTATTCACAAAAATGGCATTTTCCGTAATGGCGGCCACAGTTCCCCCCATACAGTGTTTGTGTGTATGTTTTCAGATTCCTTGACCACGAAAACATATGACTAGCAATTGGATTGACAATGATAGGATTAGTGGTTCAGTGGTTATTCACAAAAATGGCATTTTCCGTAATGGCGGCCACAGTTCCCCCCATACAGTGTTTGTGTGTATGTTTTCAGATTCCTTGACCACGAAAACATATGACTAGCAATTGGATTGACAATTATAGGATTAGTGGTTCAGTAGTTCTTCACGAAAATGGCATTTTCCGTAATGGCGGCCACAGTTCCCCCCATACAGTGTTTGTGTGTACGTTTTCAGATTCCTTGACCATGAAAACATATGACTAGCAATTGGATTGACAATGATAGGATTAGTGGTTCAGTAGTTCTTCACGAAAATGGCATTTTCCGTAATGGCGGTTTTCTTCTGGACGGTGATCCGGATCACCACCAAAATGTAATCATCTGTAGGATACCCCATTTCTGACAATCTGTGAAAATTTCATGAAAATCCGTCCATAAGTTTTTGAGTTATCTTGCTAACAAACAGACAAACAAACAGACAGACAGACAAACCAACACCGATGATCACATAACCTCCTTGGAGGAGGTAATTAGTTGAGCCAGAATTTGAAATCAAGACATGTAACTGGGCCGCACATGTTCAGCGATCTGTTGAATATGACAAATTTCAAACCAACACAGATCAATATGATGAAAAAAAACGCACTTTTTATTCATTGTCTTGGTTTTAAATGTTTTCAACTGAGGGGACTGCTGGACCTCAAATCACTGGTCGACTGAGGTGGAGAAACAGTTAGTTATAGAAGGAGACAAGTAGAAACTTCAAAGACATCGATGGGAAACGATAAAGGAAATCCTTCAACAGCCTATAATTTAAATTTAAAAACACAATAACAGTGCTGGGGTTGAGCAGAAAAGAAAGCTTGATAACATTAACAAACATTGCACATCCACTATTGTGGTTTGTTTTGTTTTAAATCACCACATGTGTGAATAGGAACCTCTTTTTATAACTACACATTCCATTACACACACATATCAGTCAACCAAAAATTTCTAGTAAAGTTAAGGATGCAAAAATCACCCACTTAAAAACTTGAGTAATGACTTCAGTCTTGAAGGTTTGAGGTTTTTCTCCGAAATTTATAACAATTTTCTTACAGTTTTCTACTTTTCTCTGAGGAAAACCATTTTCCTCAAATTTGTAATTTCCTCTTGTAAAAATGACTTTTCTTGCACATTTGAGACTTTATCATAAATTTGTGGATTATTTTATGGCTAATTTTTGTCTATTTTTTTTAAATAAAATTACTGTTTTTTTATATAAATTTGAAACACTGTGGTAAAATGTTTACTTTTTTCCTTCCACAATTTACACTTTTGACCATAATTTTGCAGTGCCAGAACAATAATTTAACTCTGATTTCAAAGAAAAAAATATTAATAAAATTGTATTTAATTAAATAAATTAACTTAAATTACCAAAGATTCCGTTATTTCTGTTATAATATTTCTATATATTTATAGTTTTTTTTTTTTAGAAATCTCCTCACCAGCGAGACAGCAAGAAAATCCTCCCTTATTTTTAAATCCAAATGTGGGCAAGTTTAGCATGTCTGAAGTCTGTTGATGGATAAACGTCATTGACTTTGTAAATTTCGGTCATCTTAACTTGCCAGGTATATAATAATGAGCATAACTTAATCCCTTCCACACCATGTGGTGTATGGGGCGGCGCCTACTCCAGTTCACTGACCCTAGGCCACCAGCTACTATTTCACTACTATGAGTAGTGAAAGCTACAGTAGGAGGTCACTCCTCTGGTAGCTCTGTGCATTAACTTTCCTTTCCCCTTTCTATTATGATGAGCACCAAGCTAGAAGGCAGAAAGTACCATTTTTATATGGTCTTTGATATGACCCGGCCGGGATTTGAACCCATGACCTCCCAGTTGTGGAGCAGATGCTCTATCAACTAGGCCACCACTCCGGTCCAATAATGAACATAAATTAGTTAATATTGTAGTGGCTGGTGAAGTCAATCCTCAGCAGTTAATCAAACACTCTTGCCTTTCCCTGCATATGAAGCCTAATCACATCTGTTAGCTAAGCGTCTCTTCATTATTGCTTCCGTTACCAGCAGGTTAAAACCACCATAAATGCCTCCACTGCTTACATACCTCTTCTGCTTTTTTTCCACGTTTAAAGTACTTTAATAAGCTCATGCTTCTCTTGGACAGTGACGCTAGAGACACTCTGCCTTCCGACTGGAACGGTCACACAAACAGCATGCTTCTGAACTCCGCGTGGATGACTGTCACACGCATTATTCATGTGGGCACTTGCGGACCGTCATTCCTTCACACTTTTTTCTTAAATTTATATTTCCTTGGCGTGGCCTGGGTCTGGCCTGTGGGCCATTAATTGAATAGACCTGGTTTAGAGTGAGGAGTTGCTCTCTAGTTGCATATGTGCTCCTGAGTAAAAGTCAAGATTCGAGCACACGCTGTCCTGCTGTGTTGGTGTTATTATAGCCGTAAGTTACTGCAAAACTATTGTAACCCGCAGCAGATCCACAGCCCAGAGAGACTGGAGCACCCAGAAATCAGGGTTACACTGACCCACAGGTTGCCAAAAAAAAAAAAGAAGCACCCAGAAAGACCATACCTCTGCCAAAAAGGGATGTGCTGGTTATGAAATTTGGAGCCAATATAGCTACAGATGTTTAAAATAATAAATTGACCAATGGATGATAGCCAATGCTGCCAAGGAGGAAACGTGATCATGTCTGATTGTTAGCAGGACTACACAAAAATTACAGAATAGAATGTGATGAAATTTTCACCAGCTGTGGCCCTTGGGCTACGGATGAACCAATTAGATTTTGAAGGCGATCTGGGTCAGGGTGTGGATTCTTTCTTTAACACTGTGAGATAGGGCCTTAGCAGAGGTATGTACTCTCTGGGCACCCTCTATTCCTTTACATTCCATAAGTGCTTGCTTCCAGTTTTGCATAATCCTGCTAACAATCAGACAGACAGACCAATATTCTGTGAGATGGGGCCTTGGTGGAGGTATGCACTCTCTGTGCCCTCTAGTTTCTTTTCTTTATGTTTTCATCTATTCCATCTTTAATGTTAGAGAGACAAAAAAATACTTACTAAAAAATAACTGAACTGAAATGTTTTAACATGGTTCAGTACCCAGTGTGTTCTGCATTTGCAGCTGTCGTCTACTGTTGCCCGTTTCAGGGTAAGATGAATGCCACACAACAGGGACACACTGCGAAAATAAAGGCCACTGCCATCAGAGAAGTGTATCTTATTTGCCAATAGGCTGATATTAGTCAACAAGGTGAATATCGCTCATCTTCAAAATGATCACATTTTGTTACTTTGTAGCCTGCAATGAAGATGGACACAATTTTTGTTTATCCAGCTGTATTTACTCAGTGCAACATGCAACTGAAAGATACAAGGGCACTAGTCAGAAAAAAAAAACCCAACCAGACGGAGTTGGAAAAAGGATCACCCCCTCCTGAAAATGATTTGTAAACTCAGTCACAGTCTCAATGGCACACCAAGCCATTTCACTTCCTTGTGGTGATCAACTGTGGTCATTTTGACTAGCTCATAAAAAGAGCTATCTTTGGAGCATTTCAGTCCTTGGTAGTGCAGCTGAAGCAAATGATCATCTATGGACTGCAAGACACTGTCAAAAGATCTCTGGGATAAAGTTGTGGACAGACACAAGTCAGGAGATAGACACAAAAAAAAATCTAATGCTTTCTCAAGCCGTAGAAGCAGAGTGAAATCTGTTATTAAGAATCTGAAGGTGTTTGGTACAACTGAGACCTTCCCTGGATCAGAGCGTCCCTCCAAACTGGGTGAAAGAGTGAGGAGGAAACTGATCAGAGAGGCTACTAAGAGGCCTACAGCAACTTTGAAGCAGTTGCAGGAATTTATGGTGAAGAGTGGTCATTGTGTGCTTGTGACAACAATATCACAAACTCTCCACAGATGTGGCTTGCATGGGAGGGATGCAAGAAAAAAGTTGCTTTTCAAGAAAGGACACATACAGCTTTGCCAAGACACAGCTTGAAGACTGAGGTAAAGTGGAAAAAAGTGTTCTGGTCAAATGACACTAAAAACAAACTATTTGACCTCAACACCAAACAATATGTGTCAGATAACCAATAGATCGCAATCCAAATTATACCACTCCTACTGTAAAGCATGGGGATAGTAGTATCATGTTGTCAGGATAGAAGGAAAAATGGATGGGGCAAAATCTTGTCAAATTCTTGAGGAGAACAGAAAGTTGCCAGAAAGCTGTCAATGAGAGGAAGGTTCTTCTTCCCACGTAGAAATGACACAAAGTTGGTCACACAGTGGTTGAAAGAAAAAAAGGGTGAATGTCCGTCCATGGCCGAGTGAGAGTCCAGATTTAAATCTCACTGAAAATCTGTGGAATGACTTGAAGACTGCAGTCTGCAATCAAAAGTAACTGAATTTGAGTAGTTCGGCAAAGAAGAATCGGCAAACTCTGCAAAGTCTAGATGTGCAAAGTTAGTAGAGACATAACTCTTAACAGGCTAAAGGTTTAATTAAAGCAAAGGGTGGTTCAACAAAATACTGACACAAGAGGGTGACCCTCTCAGGCTGCATTGCAACATAATGTGATTATTTCAAAGGAGGGTGACTCTTTTCTATACCCACAGTATATCGGCCGATATATCCATGCATCCCTTCTGCTACACTTTATAGGCAGATGCAGATTCTAATTTGGATCTACACCATATGCTATATACCTATAAACAGCCACCTTGCCTGAATTTTGACCAAGTTCTATGCATAACTCTACGAGGAATTAAATGAAATGTAAAAAAAAAAAAAGCCTCCCTGGATTCTGAGTTCCACCCTTTAATCAGATCAACACCAGAATCTAAAAGATTTTCTGTAGCCCAAACACATAAACTAACAAGCTGTACTGAAAACATAACCTCTGAGGCATTAAAGACACATGCATGCATGGGGACAAAACAAAAACCACCTTCTGTATCTATAAGCATTTTCATATATGTGTGGTCATGGATGTCTGTGAGACGACACACAATCAGCAAGGGGCAAATCCTTTTGCAGCAGAATTTCTTTTGCTTTTGTCCCGCTGTCTCCAAATGTAATGCTACAGACAACACCAATTTATTCAGCACTTCAAACCAACATATACTTTCACACAAACTCAATCTGGATATTACATTCAGGCAGTGACTCAAATGTCCACTATGAGGATGTCTCTCCCATGTGAAATTATCTTAGATACACACTGTGGACAGTATTTTTTTTTCCCTAGCTTACCACACAGATGCATCAGTGCATCCTACAGCTACAATATATTGGTACAAATATGTAAAAAAAAATGTCCTCAATAAAGATGCGTGCTGCAGATCATCCACAGCATTTCCTCTACAAGTGATTCGTCAGTCAGTAGAAAAACATTTATGTTTGTCGTGATGATGCACTGAGCACATTTTGATTGGCAATGCTCTGCGTAGAATGACTTGAAGTGAAAAACTACAAATTATTTCATAATGATGATTGCTGCTCCACGAAAAACACAATACAGGAAGGCCAGAGGCAGTTTGAGGGAGTTGAGAGGGGGAAAAAATTAAAGCCCTCTTCAAAAACCTGAATCTGAAGGAGCATTTCAGGAAATTAATTCTCCGTAAATACGACACATAATTGTCCCCACAAATTACACTTTATACACAGTGATTTCAGACTTGGGGAGAAAATAGCTGGAGTAGGCAGTGTGCACACATTTTACTAATTCGCTATATCCCAACACCTCTTAACTGCACAAATTGAACAGGCTAGAAGACATATAATATGTTGCAGCGATAGGAATACACTGAGTAAATCATCACATTTAAACCAAGCAAGCCTTCGCACGAATATCTCAACTCTTTCATTCTCACATGTACTTTAGTGCATTAACATATACATCACATAATCTCATATACAAACACACGCAGCATTGTGTTAGATCAGTCACACGCTTCGATTAAGCTCCTGCTGGCTGCCGGCACAAAGCACGGCTGCAATTTAATTCTGCTGCTGCATGTTTTGCGATCTCGGGCACCACATGAGGTCCACGTTTCCCTTTGGCATGAGGCATATCATAAACAGGAGCTATGCTTCATTGCCACTGCAGGAAAACTTCCAAAGCCACTGCCGTGACACCATGGGAGGAACGTTTTGGGGGGAAAAAATGGGGGAAGACGGGGCAATCAGTTCCCTGAGGTATGTAAAGATGATGATTACCTGTATATGAATCATGATGCACTGATAATCAAAGCTGCACCTTGTTTAGCTGGAGTTTAAACAGGCTTCATGTAATCTCTTGTTTGAACAGTTTGTTCAGTATTTCTCCCCAGAGTTTGCTCCCACGGGCTTGATAAAGACAGACTATCAGCAGGTTTTGCCTCCGAAAACCAGCTTTTGTGTGCACCCACACATTCACACATACACTTCAGTACACACCCATCCATCTTCTTCCGCTTAATCCTTTTCGGGTCGCGGGGGGGCTGGAGCCTATCCCAGCGTCTTTGGGCGAGAGGCAGGGTCCACCCTGGACAGATCGCCAGTCCATCGCAGGGCCAACACAGAGAGACAGACAACCATTCACTCTCACAGTCAGACCTAAGGACAATTTAGAATCCCCAGTTTGATGCCAATTAACCTAACTTGCATGTTTTTGGCATGTGGGAGGAAACCGGAGTGCCCGGAGTAAACCCACGCAGACACGGGGAGAACATGCAAACTCCACACAGAAGGGTCACCGATGGTCTGGGGGTGGGATCGATCCCATGACCTTCTCGCTGTGCTGGCACTGTGCTAACCACTGCGCCACCGTGCTGCCCTCAGTACACACCCACAAACTAAAAACGCTATACTATTCCTAGTACTGAAGAGTTCTTTGAAGTTTTGCTCTGTAGCCAGGTCAAAAGATCATTTTAAGAATAGTATTTAATATTGAAATGACAAAAGAACTGTGCCCACATTATACTCAGAATCAGAATCAGAATCAGAATCAGAATCAGGTTTATTGCCATTGTTCATGTAGTACACAAACTAGGAATTTGTCTCGGTACAATGCTGCAACATTAAACATGATAAGATAAGAGAAATAAACTATACATGTACTATTTACATATACTGTTTGCAATGCAAAAATTACTTAAGTAAAAGTGTGTGTTAAGGGAATTGTTGGTCTCAAAATATTTTCAGTAAAAATAAAAAGGAAAGAAAAGAGAAAGTTAGATTAATTACTGAGATATGTGAGCCATAATGCACTCTATTGATTTCTTACTGGGCTGGTTAATAGAATTTGTGAGGCAAAGCAGATGAAGGTTAAAGTCATAAACATCAAACCATGCACCACATACCGACACTCATTTGGGGGGGGTGGGGGGTACCAACTGGTTTGGCAAATTTCTCATCCGTCCCTTCAAACACATGGGCTGTGTTGTAGAGAATCCAGATTGTTGGGCAGTAATTTGACTTGAGAGGAGAGCGTGGCGGGAGCGTGTGACTCTGATGTGAAATGTGCTCGGAGATTGTGACAGAAGGGACTCCTTGGAAGAAAGTCACAGGCTTGAAGAGGAAATGGCAGCAAGATGGAACGAAAAAGGGAAATATGCTCTTGGCTGCCACTACTTGTTACTACGTGGGCTGATTCAGCTCACTCATTCACAATCAAACCCGGGGGATTCCTGACAGGAATGTACATAAATGTCTGCTTCATGTGCAAATTATTGCTTAACATGAAGACCTGCACTAATCCCAATGGAGTGACTAATGGTTGATTAATATTTTGTCTATTTTTTTTATTATTTCATGTAGGACAGAACATTGTGAAAATCTACTCTTCTTGTTGGTATATTTACAAACCCCAATTGCCATGAAGTTGGGACACAGTGTAAAACGTATATAAAAACAGAATACAATGATTTGCAAATCCTTTTCAACCTACTGTATATTCAGCTGAATTTGATGCCTGCAGCACATTCCAGAAAAGCTAGGACAGGTGCAGGAAAAGACTTGGGAAGTTGAGGAATGCTCAAAAAACACCTTTTTGGAATTTTCCACGGGTGAATAGGTTAACTGGAAACAGGTGCATGTTATGACTGGGTATAAAAGGAGCAACCCTGAAAGGTTCAGTCCTTCACAAGCAAGGATCGGGTGAGGTTTGCCATTGTATGAACAGCTGCGTGGGCAAATAGTCCAACAGTTTAAGAACAACGTTTCTTAACATACAGTTGCAAGGGATTTAAGGATTTTATCATCTATAGTCCATAATATCATCAATCAAATCAGAGAATCTGGAGAATTTGCTGCACGTAAGCAGCAAGGTGGAAAACTGACATTGCCTGTGATCTTCGATACTTCAGGCGGCACTGCATTAAAACTGATATCATTCTGTAAAAGAAATTACCACGTGAGATTGAGAACACTTCAGAAAACCAGTCTTTCTCAAGTTACAGTCTGGACAAACAGACAGAGGCATTCACCTATGTAACAAACTTAGTATACAGGTGAATCGGAGGCTTAACATGTGTTGCTATGTTTTTGGGGTTACAAATTCACAGGGTCACAAAAGGGCAAAGTCAATTTTGACCAATAGTGACTTTATTAGATGCATCTGATCAGGATGCCTCCTGGACGCCTCCCACTTGAGTTGTCTCAGGCACGTCCCACTGGGAGGAGACCCCGGGGCAGACCCAGGACTCGCTGGAGAGACCATGTCTCCCAGCTGGTCTGGGAACACCTTGGTATCCTCTCTGAAGAGCTGAAGCAGGTGGCTAGGGTGTTAGAACGGTGTCTTGGGCACATAACAAATGTCAAATGACCTTGACCTTGGCTTTGCCCTTGAGAATGGATAGGGTCTGAAGTTAGGTCACTTGATCACCAAGTTTCAAATTTACATTCTAGCTTATAATCTCAAAATTTGCCTTATGGTGCCTTTATTATCAATACATGAAATGACCTTGATCCTACCTTTGACCCTGAAGATTGGTAGGGTCCAATTCTAGTTAATCTGGACATTAGGGAGTGAGATACATACATACTTAGAATTTACCCACTGACTTCGACACCAATTAGGATAGAACTCCAGGGCGTGGGTCTGATTCTCAGTTGAGTGCAATTCTAGGTACTTAGTACTTTGCACAGTCTAGTCTTTTTGCTGCTACTTCTCCTGATATTGGCCGATAGATAAAGTGTCATCTGAACACTTGTCTTTGTGTTGCATGCAGTGGATGGATGTCCTTCATCAAGTAAAACATAGATTGTTAATCAGCATTTATTAAAAACGTTTTTGCTGAACTTTAAATATTGTGATTTCCTCTGCTCAGCTCATTATCACTTCTATGAATAAACTCTGAATTAACATGAAAGGTATGTTTAGGATTTTGTATGTATTGTTTGTTATTAGTAAAAATTTGCTCTGTTATGCTCAGAGTGTTCTTTTTATTTAAGACATTCCGTTTCAAAGTGCATACTTTTGCTCCAAATTAAATATACAATATAAAATTTTTTAGTCAACAGTTTTTTCTGACGCTGAAATAAATGAAGATGCCCTAACTTGACGTAAAGCTTTTGAACCACATGTCCTGTATAGTAAGTCCTTCTGTTCTGCTATTATCTTAAGACGTTCTTTTTCCTTGGTCCTTCCACACAGCTACACCAGCTAAATTTAATTAGTCCCCATCCATCTCTTTGACTCCATTATGTGGCAAATCATCCTAGTCACTTCAAACATTACCACCTCTGACTGTACATAAAAGACTGGCTTAGCCACTGTAGCATTTAAGAAATCAGGTTTAAAGAATCAAGTTAATACAATCACCACCCTTTATTTGAAAGTGGCTCTAAATGTAGACAAAGGATGTGAGTGAAGTTGGCTCAGGCACTTTCTTGAAATAGTGAAAAAATGCTATAGGTAAGTGCTGCATTTGTGTTGCTCGGAAAATTAATTGGTCTGTCTCTATTTTTGAAATACTGACAATTATAATA
This sequence comes from Pholidichthys leucotaenia, assembly GCA_020510985.1. Taxonomy (NCBI): domain Eukaryota; kingdom Metazoa; phylum Chordata; class Actinopteri; order Cichliformes; family Pholidichthyidae; genus Pholidichthys; species Pholidichthys leucotaenia. The sequence continues at coordinate 33,272,469 of CM035844.1, forward strand.
AAGGTCACAGAGCAGAGAAACAGCTGTGCCATTTTGGTCACTTTGAATGAAAACAGTGCCAATGTTAAGTGATTCATTTGTGCTTATTTGTGCCATTAAAAGAATCATTTGCGCCATCTCAGTTTTTGAGACAACAGTTATAATTGCGGTGAGCTGAGGTCAGAGCTGAGTCACTTCATCCAATTCAAACAGAAACCGTGTTATAACCACAAACTGCTCTTAAAAGCAATGAAGATGCTTTAAATCCTTCTTTTAATAGTAAAAATCAGCAAAATTGATGCACTACCCATTAGTACTGTTTTGGTTTTATGCGCAAACAGGTATTAACGTGAATCTCTTAAAAAGACAGACAGGACAAATGAAGCACTAAATATTTCAGTCTTTTTTTTTCCCCAAGAAAAGTGTCTGAGCCAGTTTCACACAGGTGTGCGATGTCCGTTACTGGATGCAAAGCACATACGTATCTGCCAGTCAGTATAGAGCATGGAGGCATAAGAAAAAAAAATGGAAGCAAAACAGAAGTCAGACATCTTGGGAGGAGCAAAGTGTCACTACCATGATGGTCGTGGCGTTGATGCATTTAGGCTCAGACTCAACTCTGATTTTGTGTTAAGAATGAATAGATGGCTTCCTCACAAAATTATGTGGCACCATAGAAGACCTAGTAATGAGATGTCATGTTGCTTTCAATCATGTACAAACCCCAATTCCAATAAAGTTTGTGCGCTGTGTAAAATGTTAATAAAAAATAATACAAAGATTTGCAAATCCCTTTCAACCCATATTCAATTGAATACACTACAAAAATAAGATATTAAATATTCAAGCTCATAATTTATTTTTTTAAATATTCACTCATTTTGAATTTGGTGTCTGCAATATGTTCCAAAAATGCTGGGACAGGGGCAAGAAAAGACTGGGAAAGTCTGAGGAATGCTAAAAAACAAAACAAAACACCTTTTTGGATCATTCCACAGGCGAACGAGTTAATTAGAAATAGCTGAGTGTCATGATGGGGTATAAAGGTAGCATCCCTGAAAGGCTCAGTTGTTCACAAGCAAGGATGGGGTGAGGTTCACCACTTTGTGAACAGCTGCGTGGGCAAATAGTCCAATAGTTCAGAACGATGTTTCTCAATGTACAATTGTAAGGAATTTAAGAATTTCCTCATCTACAGTCCATAATGTCAAGATTCAGAGAATCTGGAGAAATCTGTGCACATAAGCAACAAAGCCGAAAGCCAACACTGAATACCTGTGACCTTTGATCCCTCAGGCGGCACTGCATTAAAAACCAACATCATTCTGTAAAGGACGTTACCACATGGGCTCAGGAACACTTACAAAAACCATTGTCATTTAACACAGTTCGTCTCTACATCTACAAGTACAAGTTAAAACTCTACCATACAAAGTAAAAGCCATATATCAACAACACCAAGAAACACTACTGATGTCTGTGGGCCCGAGCTCATCTGAGACGGAGTGACACAGAGTGGAAAAGTGTGCTGTGGTCTGATAAATCCACATTTCAGATTGTTTTTGGAAATCATGGACGTCGTGTCCTCTGGGCTAAAAAGGAGAAGGACCATCCAGATTGTTATCAGCACAAAATTCAAAAGTCAGCATCTGTGATGGTGTGGGGGTGTGTTAGTGCCCTTAGCATGAGTAACTTACACAATCTGTGAGGGCACCATTAATGCTGAACAGTACATACAGGACTTGGAGCAACATATGCTGCCATCTGAGCAGCATATTTTTCAGGTACGTCCCTGCTTATTTCAACAAGAAAATGCTAAGCCACATTCCGCACGTGTTACAACAGTGTGGCTTTGTAGTAAACGAGTGTGGGTACTAGGCTGGCCTGCCTGCAGTCCAGACCTGTCTCCTGTTGAAAATGTGTGGCGCATTATGAAGTGCAAAATACAACAATGGAGACCCCGGACTGTTGAGCAGCTGAAGTCATACATAAGCAACAATGGGAAAGAATTCCACCTACAAAGCTTCAACAATTAGTGTCCTCAGTTCCTAAAGGCACACTGAGTGTTGTTAAAAGGAAAGGAAATGGAACACAGTGGTAAACATGACCCTGTCCCAGCTTTTTTGGAACGTCCCAGCGAGCATGCCACTGTGGGTCCCACCATAGGTTAAATCTAGGCTGTCTTGTGAGTCCCATGTGGGTTTGTCCGCAGGTTCCATGTTGGACCCATCTGTGTTTGCCCACATGGACTTTGCCAGTGGCAGAGATAAGCAGGTAATCTGCTTACCTGCTTTAAATCCATGTGAGCCCCACGTGGGCTGAATGCAGGTGAGCAGGTTTCAGTAACACTAGCACCATAGGTAAAGTCCATGTGGGCAAACACATATGGGACCCATAAGACAACCCACAATAAACCTATGATGTGGCCCACATGGGCATGCTGGCTGGGATACTGCACACATAAATTTAAAATGAGCATTTGCAAAAAAAAAAATCAATAGTTTATCAGTTTGAACATTAAATAGCTTGTCTTTGTAGTGTATTTGATTGAATATAGGTTGAAAATGATTATTAAATCATTGTATTTTATCTTTATTTATGTTTTACACAACATCCCAACTTCATTGGAATTGGGGTTTGTACTACACTGTGAATTTCATTAGGCTAACTTTCTGTAGCCAGGAGGTGACACTGTAGCAATAAGTCAATACTGACATGTAAATGTGTTCATGTTATCAAGGCCCGGATCCAACTTTCCTGTCTAACTTTAGACCCATTTCCAAGCTGCCCTTCATTTCTAAAATTTTTGAAAAACCTGTTTACTTGCAATTGAAAGCCTTCCTAGGTGTGCATAGTGTCCTTGAGATTTCTCAGTCTGGATTTAAAACTGTATAGCACCAAGTCAGCACAGTTGAGGGTTTTTCTTTTGTCTACTGACCATTATGTTATCCTCATGTTGTTAGACTTAACTGGTAATTTCGACACAGCAGACCACATCACTTTGATTTCTCATATAGAGCACTGGGTGGGCATCAGTGGCATTGTTTTGGAGTGGTTTAAATCATACCTGCAGATAGGACTTTCTGTGTTAGAGTCAATGACTTTGAGTCCCTCTGTGCGCCTTTGTCATGTGGGGTCCCTCAGGGGTCAATTCTTGACCTTCTGCACTTTTCACTCTACCTGCTCCCCCTTAGCTCCATTATTAGGAAGCACAATTTTGCTTTTCACTGCTATGCAGATGACAATCAGATCTACAGTGGTGTGAAAAAGTGTTTGCCCTCTTCCTGATTTCTCATTTTTTTTGTATGTTTGTCACACTTAAATGTTTCAGATCATCAAACAAATTTAAATATTAGACAAAGATGACACAAGTAAACACAAAATGCAGTTTTTAAATGAAGGTGTTTATGATTAAGGGAAAAAAATCCAAACTCACATGGCCCTGTGTGAAAAAGTGATTGCCCCCTGAACCTAATAACTGGTTGGGCCACCCTTAGCAGCAGCAGCAGCAACTACAATCAAGCGTTTACAATAACTGGCAATGAGTCTTTTACGGCGCTGTGGAGGAATTTTGGCCCACTCATCTTTGCAGAATTGTTGTAATTCAGCCACATTGGAGGTTTTTCAAGTGTGAACCACCTTTTTAAGGTCATACCACAGCATTTCAATCAGATTCAAGTCAGGACTTTGATTAGACCACTCCAAAGTCTTCATTTTGTTTTCCTTAAGCCATTCAGAAGTGGACTTGCTGGTGTATTTTGGATCATTGTCCTGCTGCAGAACCCAAGTGTGCTTCAGCTTGAGGTCACAAACAAATGGCCGGACATTCTCCTTCAGGATTTTTTGGTAGACAGCAGAATTCATGGTTCCATTTACCACAGCAAGTCTTCCAGGTCCTGAAGCAGCAAAACAGCTCCAGACCATCACACTACCGCCACCATATTTTACTGTTGGTATGAAGTTCCTTTTCTGAAATGCTGTGTTACGTTTACGCCGGATATAATGGGACACACACCTTCCAAAAAATTTTTTGTTTCGTCAGTCCACAGAGTATTTTCCCAAAAGTCTTGGGGATCATCAAGATGTTTTCTGGCAAAGCTGAGATGAACCTTTATGTGTCACGAGCTGAGCTCTGGAAGTTTTCCTAGGCTCAGTCTGGTGGCTTTTCTCTGTATTTATATATATTTGTTGTATTTTTGTGCCTTTTGAGTGTTATACTGCTTTCTATTTTTCTGTTTATGTTTCAGTTTTATCACAGCCATGTTTCGTTTCATTTGTAATTATTAATTAGTCTGCAGTTGATTCTGTTTATCCTTTATATTTGTACTGTGATGTCTTTCTTGGGGTTGACAGCTGTCAGGCGGCACTTCTGGTTTTGCTCTCCGTGTGGGCGTCGCCCTGTCAGCTGTCAAGCTCTGCCACTCCTCTCTCATCTCTGCCAGCTGATTCTAGTTACTAGTTATCGTTCCCTTTTTCCTGCTTCTGTGAACCCACACCTGTTATCACTCATGTTGGTTATTCCATTCCTATTTAAGGACTGCTTTTCCTTCTTGTTATTGCTGCAGTCATGATTATTTCTCCTCTGTCTTCACCACCTGAGCTCTGATCCCACTCTGGTGAGTTTTCCTGAAGTGTCCAGCCGTAATTTTCTCTGTGTTCGTTTTTGGATTTTGCTTTGTACACCTTGGAACTTTATGTTTTCGTGTAATAAAAAACACAAATTGCAGTTGGCACGTGGGTCTGTCTCTCTCTGCCCCGAGGGGTGATTTATGACATTATATTCTTTTTGTTTAGCAGTGGTTTTCGTCTTGGAACTGTGCCATGAAGGCTATTTTTGCCCAGTCTCTTTCTCATGGTGGAGTCATGAACATTGACCTTAACTGAGGCAAGTGAGGCCTGCAGTTCTTTGGATGTTGTTGTCGGGTCTTTTGTGACGTCTTGGATGAGTTGTCAGTGCGCTCTTGGGGTAATTTTGGTCGGCCAGCCACTCCTGGGAAGGTTCACCACTGTTCCATGTTTTTGCCATTTGTGGATAATGGCTCTCAGTGTGGTTCACTGGAGTCCCAAAGCTTTAGAAATGGCTAGAAAATTGAACTCAGCTTTCAAAGATGTGATAAACCACATTTAATTTCTGTTTTAACAGGGGGGCAATCACTTTTTCACACAGGGCCATGTAGGTTTGGATTTTTTTTTTTACCCTTAATAATAAACACCTTCAATTAAAAACTGCATTTTGTGTTTACTTGTGTTATCTTTGTCTAATATTTAAATTTGTTCGATGAGCTGAAACATTTAAGGGTGACAAACATACAAAAAAATGAGAAATCAGGAAGGGGGCAAACATTTTTTCACACCACTGTATGTCCCACTAAAACAAAAAGGTTACTCAATTACATATTTACTTGAATGTTGTAAGGACATAAAGGCTTTGATGGCTTTTCATTTCCTAAATTTTAATGACAAAAAGATGGCGGTCATGGTGTTTGGACCTGATGGCTCCTGTGGTTCCTCTCCTGCGGACCTTGGCACACAGGTTGTTAAACCAAATGTTACTGATCTGGATTTGAGGTGACAGTGATTTTAAACTCGACAGATTGGTGCAGTTATGAATTCCACTTTCTTTCAGTTGAGAAAAATGGCAAAGCTGCAACCTGTTCTTTCAAGGCAGCACTGCAAAACAGTTATCCAAGCCTTTGTCAATACTTGGCTGGACTACTGTAGCACCCTCTATTATGGTGTCAGCCAGTCCTCTCTCTCACATCTCCAGTTGGTGCAAAATGCTGTTGCACGTCTTTTAACTGGAGCACAAAAAAACACGTTTCACCTGTTTTGGCTGCACTCCACTTGATGCCTGTCTATTTTAGAGTTCATTTTAAAATTCCTTTATTTGCTTTTAAAGCCACGAATGGCTTTGCCCCACCCTACCTCTCTGAGCTGCTACACACGCACACTCCTGTTCGCTCCTTTAGGTCAGCTGACCAGCTGCTCTTGGATGTGCCAAGGACAAAGCGGAAGTTCAGGGGTGATCTAGCCTTTGCAGTGGCAGGACCTAAATTATGGAACTCATTGCCATTGCACGTCACACAGGCCTCGTCCCTCCCTACTTCTGAGTCCCTTTTCAAGACCCATTTGTGTTCCCTTGCCTTCACCTGATTTTACTGGATGGAATTGTTTTATTTGTTTTATTGGGTTATACTGTTTTCTTTGTTTTTATTGCTTTTATTTTATTGCTTGTTTGTTGTTTTTAATCACTAGTACATACCCGTGCATGCCTGTAGAAACCAAGTATAAGCAAGTATTTCTGCATGCCCGTTGCTGAATTGTCTCCTGTGTGAGACAGCTGTGTTGTTCACAGTCATGCCACAGGCATCACTGACAGAGATTTCTTGAATTTATAGAGTGCCTTCTGCCTTACTGAGTGAGATTTCCTGATGTCCTGCTTCGAATGGGTGTGGTTTAAAATAGTGTGTCGTATTCGGTCTCAGCTTCTCTGTGCCTTGCCATAGGTAGGCAGGCATCGTGAGTGATGGTCTATATGACATCATAAAGACGTCCAGGCTGGCATCATAGGACACTACATCACAGGTAGCCAGTCCTATTGTCTATATGCCGGTATTGCCTATATGACATCATTGCGAGTCCTATGTACCCTGAGATCATAAGACATCCTGCAGACATCATAGGCTGTCCTATGATGTCCTATGATCGTGACAGACACACAGACATTTCTTGAATTTATAGAGTGATGATAGAGTGATGTTTTTAATTCCTAGTTGTAGTTGATTGTTTTGTCTTGCGTTGTGAAACCCAATGTACAGCACTTTGGCCTGTTGGAGTTTTAAAGTGCTTTATAAAATAGGTTGGTATTGTATGATATAGTACAGAAAGCATGAAAAATTTGGTTTGAGTCACACGATGCAATACCGAGTAATAGAAACTTCCTGTTCAATGGCAGAGGATTGACATTTTACAGGAAGCCATAGGAATTAGCATGAGACTGTAAAATGAGCCACCATCATAATGTTAAGAATGTTGTGAGTAAAGGCCTATACATACTCCACAAGAACAGAGAAATTTGTTCTCTCTCCCAGAGCTGCAAGAGCAAAACGACATCATTTTGTTCTTGCAACCCTGGTTTGGGAGTTCTTGCAGCTTGTTCGTGACACATCATCGTGGCAGAACTTTTTTCCTGTGCAGTGTCCAAGAACTACTGTGACTGGTCAGAAATTTGAATTTCCCAGGAGTTCTGCACCTGAGTTTCTTATGAAGTATGAAATATCCTGGTCAGAAAGAACTTTATTCTTGTTCTTGCCACCTCAAGAAAAAGAAAAAAATGTCTCTGTTCTTGCAGCGTATGTACAGGCCTTCAGTTTGAAGTGATTCTGTTGAACTTCTTCTTCTTCTTCTTCTTTTAGATTTGATTGGCGGTTGGCAACCAGTTTACAGGTGCATTACCGCCACGTACTTCACTCTATATCATCACTCCATCTGGTCAGGAGCTGTAGTCCTTCTATCATCATTGCTGTGACCAATCGAACCTCAACTCTATCTTCAGACATCACTCTTCTTCATCTCCTCATACTTTACTCTATATCATCACTTCACTCTGGCTTGGAGAGAACCATGAAAATTCAAAGCATGTCACTTCCTATTCTCAGTGGGCAGGGCTATGACAATGACACATCACTGACATACAGATGTGTTTAGAAGAGGACTGTCACCAAGCATGTGAAGTTTGGTGCTCACCGTATCTTTGAATGTGTGAGTTAACAACTTCCTGTTTCATGTTACATGAAGCTACTGGAATTAACATGACAATGTTTAACTAAAGGGGGAGAAATTTTTTTTCAGAATCCACATGATGATCTGGATCTGGCCCCAAACCTAAAGTCTGGATTTCACAAAACGGCAAGTGCTAAGGAACGTTCATGAAACTTGAGCTTTGAGGGGTTTCATCAGGGTTCATAAAAAGTTGCACAACACTTCACCAATAGTTTTTACAGTGGCAAACAGTTTTACTAACTAACTAGCGCCGCACCATGGCTGCCTCATCCATCCAGGTGGATGCCCTGTAATGTTCCCATTGTGGGACTAATAAAGGATTATAAACTTCTTCTTCTTCTTCTTCTTCTTCTTCTTCTTCTTCTTCTTCTTCCTCTTCTTCTTCCTCTTCTTCTTCTTCTTCTTCTTCTTCTTCTTCTTCTTCTTCTTCATATCTCCTTATCTTCAAACCTCTTTAACAGAGAAATTATCAAAGCAAGCAATTCCATTGCTAAATGTTTTCCTTCATAAAAATGTTTTGTCCACATAATAAATTAATATGAACTTTTAAACTTGTTCATTGCCTTCACCAAGGCCGTAATGTCTTCTGTCTGTCTGTGCAGTATTATTAAGAATAACGGGGTAATCAGCCTGAAAATACTCAGGCACTGGCAACTTAATTGTCACATTATAATCATATTTTTTGGGGACAAACAGCTTTGATGGAGGTATGACCTCTCTGAACTGCCTTCTACTTTATTTTTGTATTTTTAATTTATTTTTGACAACGGAAATTAAATTATTTCACATTGTGTGTGTGTGTGTGTGTGTGTGTGTGTGTGTGTGTGTGTGTGTGTGTGTGTGTGTGTGTGTGTCAGAGTGGAATTTTGGTTTTGTTCATTCATTATTCATTTTTATTCAAGGTCAGCCATGTTTCTTTATACATATAACAAATGTTAACAGCAGTTATAGTAATAGTTACTGCGTGTCATGAATCATAGTGGGGGGTGTTGTCTTTTATTTACATTTTTTATATATTTATTTCTGAGGTTACCACTGTTTTTCATGAAAGGCTTTCCTGCAAATGTATTCAAGAACTTACTTTCAACCCAAGTGCTGTAGGGCGCTCTCCTTAGATTTTAATGTACCGTATCTCTGTTTTTGTTTGTCTTGGCTGCTGCTGTTGCTTCTATGTCTATTGTACACTTCCACACTTTTTAGTCTCCTACTCCGTGGTTTTGCTTGATGTAATCCATAACAGCACTGTCCCTCTATTGTTTTGCACCTTTCCTCCTACTAAGATGGGTACCTGTGCTATTTTTCATGTAGGAACTGCTTTAAAAGGCAACAACAAACTCAAGCTGAAGATATCCAGTTCGGTTCGGACGAGCTTAGATGAAGTTTAGGAGACTGTTAGCCATGTAGTCAGTACTTTTACTCAGTACAAAGGTGCAAGCCTTAAAATAAATAAATAAATGCTCTTAATTTTTTTAAGGAGGATATTATCGAATTGTTTCTGCAAGTTGCTTAAAAACTGCAGCTTTGAACATGCCTGCATTGGCTTTGTTTTTTAGTGGTGACCCCCTAACATTTTTTTATGTGCTCTGATGTGTACCACACTCAGCATAATATGTTTCTAGAACAAACTTCCATATGTTGACCTTGCAAAATGCACCAAAACTGCCTTTCAAGTGTTGCAAAAACCCTTTCTTTTAACCACATGTGTGCAAGCTAATGGAAGCGTTGAAAAATGTTGCTTTATTTAGTTTGTAGTTGAGGTACTAACAGGATGCAGTCATTGAATGCTCGTGAAGGTGTGACCTTTCTCATTATCACACAGAGATGTTTGATAGTGGTTGGGCATAATTACAGTTTTCTGAAATGATGTGGGGGGAAAACTCTGTAAATCCAGAGGTGACAGCGCCGTTATTGCATACACGAATCATCATTTTATGTTGGGAATCAACAGTGGTATCTAATACATGGATAATGTCTCATTTAATGAGCCGTGCCGGTGGATTGTGCAGCCACATCACGGAGGCAGCGTCTCTCTGCTGTACTTCAGGTGAAATGCATCAGGTGCCGCATCAGGCAGCCAGGGTGTCTGGAGCTGTGTGAATATTTCAGGCTTCTGCCTTCTGCTGCTTGGTGCAGTTCTAAATTTCGATGTGCCAAATCGTTTCTTGGCCAGACACAGACACGCACTGGCGGTTTCCAACGGGCCATGGGTTTCTGTTTGTGCCGTCAAGTGTGAGTTGCAATCAAGATGCAGAGCACACGCTAACAAAATGGGGATAAAAGGAAATGAGACATTAGTGATGCAATTTAACGTGTTTTTTTTTTTCAGGGTTTGAGCTTGACAGTGAGAAATGAGGTGTCATTCCGACAGGCAATTTGAGGTTATCCATCATGTGATTAGCTTAATTAAAATGATTTGGACTAAAGTTTGAAATATGTGAGAGAACTGCACACTCTGGAAATGAATTCTGGAATTTTTTTAATCTAAGGAATATTGAATTATTGTGTGCTGTAGCATTAAGTAAAACTGAATTAGAGATAGAAAGAATGTTTCAGCGTTAAGTCAAGGAAAAAGAGAAGAATGTAAAGAAGGCAAGATTTAAATAAACCTGTGCTATATGAGCTCATCAGATAGTCATAAAGGAACTATTGAAATACATAGGGTTCACCAAAGATGGACCTGAAAATGAGCTCTAATAAATATATGACAGGCGTGTTGTGGCTCAATCATGTCTGCTAAATGAGGAACCAAAATAGCAACACTCAGTCAGCAGTTGCAGCCGGTACTGGGACTTTAGCAATAATCCACATGGGGGACGGTGGCAGAGGGTCAAAGTCGGGTTAAATGTCATTCAACAATAGCCAGCAACAGAGCTGGCTATACAATGAGCAAACTTTCAAAGTGATCTCACACACTGTTAACGGCAAAAACACATGCAAAAAAAAGGAGAAACTAGAGGGCAATCAGAGAGCGCATACCTCCGCCAAGGCTCCATCCATCCCACCCTTTGTCCGTCCATCCATACCGCCGTCCCTCTGTCTGCCGGTACATTGTGAGATAGGGCCTCGGTGGAGGTATGCTCTCATGGATCCCCTTCAAAATCTAATGGGTTCCTCTGTAGCCCAAGGGCCACCGCTGTTTAATCCAAATCTGTCCAGTAGTTTTTGTGTCATCCTACTAATGCATTACAAGAATATAGGGCCTTGGCAGAGGTATGCGCTCTCAGAGCACTTTCAAAATCTATTGGGTTCATCCTTCGGCCAACGGCCACCCCTGCTGAAAATTTCATCCAAATCGCTCCAGCAGTTTTTGAGTAATCCTGCTGCACACAGACAAACGGCGGCAAAAGCCTTCCCTCTGCTCCTTGGCGGAGGTAAGAACACTTAAAAGAACTGTTTGGGGTATATCAAACAAAAAAACAGCCACTTAGAAACTGCAAACTGGGATTTAAAGCAGACTGTACAGGAACGTTTCTTTAAAAAGAAAGAGATATTCTCTAAAACAGATGAGGAACTTTTCTACAAAGGGGAGAAGCTTCCATCATGAGCACTTGCAGACATTTGTCCTCTTTCATTTTCAGTGTTTACCGTCAGTCTTTTTTGACATTTTGGGAAGGCTGGTGACTAGACTTCAAAAGGCCCCAGCTGCCATTGTTAAGGTCACAGAGTTGCACAAGATAATATATATTACATAGTAAAAATAACGTAACATGAAATGCAATACAGTTCAAAGAGGTTAGCCTATTTATACAGCTCCTGTAGACGTAGATGGGGGATTGTCATCATGTACACGACCACAACATGATGGAAAACTGTCATGAAGGACAGTTGCGCCACAGATCAGATTCACACTCATTTTTTTTTTAATGATGCCAATTTACAAAATTCCAATCCAATAATCTATTTTGCAATCAGGTATAATGGCAGAAGTGAACATCATAACAGAGTCATTTGCATGTGTAATGATTCAGATCTTGATTAATTAGCACTTGAAGATAACTGCTTTTCTTGGTGTGATTCCACCTATGAGCCTGGCAGGTGGGTCTGACACGCCGTATGATATTCTGGGCGCCTAAAAGGTTTGACATTCACGAGGAAGAAGCCTTTATCGTTTTATGATGCCAATCTGTAATGGCAGACCCACCTGACATTATCGGAGGAGCCTGTAACTCCTGCTGGAGAAATAAACTGAACAATAATGAAGTGAATATGTTGCTGCAGTGACAAGGATGAGCTCTTATATGGTTTGGGTAAATCAGGGCAATAGTGTGACCTGTGAACAATCACAAGCAACAGAGACATAAAAAAAAATGATCCAAACTGGCATAATTCGAAATCAATAACCACAGACCAACGAGCTTAACGCTCCACTGGGGAGGTGTGTTATGGTGGCACCGTCACATTATTGACTTCAGTCATTCTAACTCATTTGGCTTAATGTGTAGGAGAGGAATCCAAAATCATTTGTGCAACTGCGACTCCAATTAACACAGTCAGAGCATCAGCCAAGACAAAGACCGCAACACAGCACAATAAAAAAATCATTTAAAAAATCTGGTGCAGCTAAAACTATAAGCACATTTAAAATGAGGTTTATATTTGTATTGTCTATTGCCTAATTAGTACTCTGAAAAACAGAGAAGCCATCTCTGAAGTAGACAAACCTTTGCCATCCTCAGAAAAATCCCACTGATTTTCCCCTATTCTCTTATATGAGAGTGTTTTTATTTTTGCTTTATTAAACTAAAACCTGAAATGGAAGTTTGTTTTTATTTCCACTCACTACTTTTCCACTAACTTTTCTGCTTCATACGTTTCAGTGATGAACAGTGTGCCTGTGTGTTTGAAGGAAAGTCTGATGGGTGCAGAGTCATTATTAGGACTGTATGAAGACCAGTTTTGGGAGATCTGAATATCCAAATATTGTGAATGGCTTCTCCATCAGTGCTGATGTCTTATCAGAAACTTGTGACTTTTTGAATTTTCGTGTAGATTTGCTACTTTTTTCTTGTTATTTTTTCTTTAAATTACCAACTTTCCTTTTAAATTTTTGATTTTTTTTTTTATTTGTATCATTCCGCCTTTAAAAAAAATCAACTTTTCTTGTAAGTGGTAAATTTTTCTTATAATCATGCCATTTATTCCATGTAAATGTGGAGGTTTTTTTCTGATATAACTTTTCTAGAAAATTTAGTACCCTTTTTTTCAAAATTGCATTTTGCCTTAGACATTTGTTAATTAAATTAATAACTTTTTGTTCATCAATTTGCTTTTTTCCCCTCATATTTTTTTCTTGTATAGCTGACAACTTACTAGTTTTCTTATGAGTTTTTTTTCCTCATAAATTTGAAGTTTTTGGGATATGTAGCCTAATCTAACTTTATTAGAAAGATCAAAATGTCAAATTTGAAAACCACAACCCAAATTACTAGTAAAAAAAAAAAAAAAAAAAAAAATGGGGACTATTGGTGTTTAAGCCAAACGACCTGAGCCCTGCACTGCCACGCACACGCACGAAATGAACGTGTGTCTGAAATGAAGAAAGTGTGCCTCACCTGGAGAGCAGACGCTGAGCAGCAGCGCTATGATGACCATCCTGTCCGGTGCCGCTGGAGAGTTGAGGACTTGGGAAGCGGCGCCCGGCTCCCTGCAGCTCCCTGCTCCGTGTCGCGCCTCCTCCAGCCTCCTCCTCCTCCTCCTCCTCTGCTGCTCCTCCGTGACCATAATGACGAAAAAAATAACAACACCGGCGCTGTTGCTGCTTCTGCCGCTGCTGCGCCCGCACCGACTGACGCGGATCGGAGTCTCTGCTGGTGCGCAAAGTTGGCAAAACTGAGCTGGAGCGACTCGAGTTCTCGCGATTTTTGTTATCCCATTTATTTATTTATTTATTTATTTTAAACAACGATCCGTCCGATCCCAAAACAGCATTATTATCCAAAGCCTCCGGCCACCAGTAAGCTCCCATCGGGCGGGCACTGGGTTCCAGCAGCGAGCACAGCTGAGCTGTGGCGCATTTGCACTTGCGCGTTCGTGTCGGTCCGGCCGGAGTTGCGCCTCTCTCCAGACTGTTGAGACTACACCGGAGCAACTCCGTTAAAGCCACGGCGTGATCGCTCCCCCCACTCCCCCCCGCCCCCCGCCATACAGGCTGAAATGTGCCCACGGGGATGCAGGAAATGTTTCCTGGGGGAGAACAGCTGGGCAGCTGCAGTAAAGGAGCTGGACATCAGCATGAAGGACAACAGAGCGTCACTTCTGCTTCCAACTCGAGTATGAAAAGAACCATCTTAAGCTCTTTGATAAACTGCATGGGGCGCGTTTGACCATAAAGCACATCTGAGCCTTGAAATGAAAGTAAAAGGACTGAAGTATAAACTGACCTGTGAAGAACAGCAGTGGGCAGTTTTTTCACCTCTTTGTGCTGATTTTCTTCGTATTTTTTTGAAAATCGACTTTTCTTATAGATTTGACATTTCTTGCTTGCTAATTTAGATTTTAGCAAAAATTTAAGGTTTTTCCTTTTTGTAGGCTTGCGAGTTTTTGCTTAAATTTGCAATATTTCATAAATTTTATGATTTTGCATACATTTGCAACTTGTAAATTTGTTACTTTTCTCCTGTAAAGTTTTAGGCTTGTTTAGTATGTATCAAGGGCATATTCTTCCAACTGAATCTAATTTTTTTTTCAAGCAAACTTTTGCAACTTTTAACAAATTATGCACTTTTTTCCTTTTTTTACATTTTTTAAACTTATTTTCTTGCGTAAGGATTAAGCGGAAGAAGATGGATGGATGGATGGATTTGGATCTTGTTCTTGTGCAAGTTTTTTTTTTTTTTGCATAAATTTGCAACATTTTCTATTAATTACAATTTTTTGTAGAAATGTGCAACTCTTGCAAATTTGTGTGTGGGTTTTGTACATGTGTGATTTTGTTCTTGTAGATTTATACATTTTTGTTTAAAGTTACATAATTTTTCATAAACCTGGTATTTTTCTGTAAATTTGCTACTTTCTTGTAATTTTGCTAATATTTTCTGGTTTTCTTTGCATTACCAAACATCAACTCATAATTTAGCAACTTATTTATTTATTTATCTATCTATCTATCAAAGCAATAAGGGAGCCACTATTTATGGTCAAAATTGTTGCATGTGACTCCTAGAGGTGCTGCGTGCCAGCAGGCAAGGCAGGAAAATGCTTGGGGCTCCAGGACAGAAAGGGGCCCCCAAGGGCTGACCAACTTTAAGTCATTAGAGCAGTAACAATGTGGAGAGTTCACAATGACAGTGGTAGGCCAACAGAGAACTCTCTAAAGGATCCCCACCCCCACCTCTCACTCTTACATACTTAAGTGCATCTTATGGAAACGAACAAGTGAGAGCAGATGTATCAAAATGAAGTAAGGACACTGGTACTCATCACATTTTTTGTGTCAGATTATTTATTATAGAAGGCTGATGAACGCTGGTTGGACTCCCACCCCCCCCCATCCCCATTAATTTTTGCCTTGGGGCCCAAGAGACTCGAGAATTGTCTCTGGTGGCTCCAGACTTGTGGCTTTCACACTCCTGGACTGCACAACACTAAAGAGCATATGGTTAGCACTGCTGCCTCATAGCTAGAAGGTTCCAGGTTTGAATCCCCAAGCTGGCAAGGGTGGGAACCTTCCTGCGTGAGGTTTGCATATTCTCTCTGTGCTGTGTGGGTTTACTCCGGGGACTCCACTTTCCTCCCACAATCCAAAGACATGCATGTTAGGTTAATTGATGACTCAAAATTCTCTCTAGGTATCTGTCTCTGATAGGCCCTTATAGAGGGTTAGTGTAGCTACTAGTTAAATGCTTTGAGTGATCTCTGTAACTACAAAAAGCACTGTATGAGTACAGGTCCTCATCCCTTAAAATATTGTATTTGGTTTTGTATTGCGCCTTGGTATCCTCTCTGAAGAGCTGGAGCAGGTGGCTGGGGAGAGGGAAGTCTGGGCTTCTCTGCTTGAACTGCTGCCTCCGTGACCCGGACCTCCAGAAAAGCGGTAGAAGATGGATGGATGGATGGGTTTTGTATTACCTTAAAAAATGATCATTTGACTTATAACCCATTTAATTAATGGAAAACTATACAATGATACGTTATAGCATTTAAAGGTACTGTATGAAAGGTGTGGAAATTCACATTTCAGTGGCCCCTTTGGGTCAAAAGGTGAACTGCAGACACTCCAAAAATGAACATCTATATCCTTATATTCATTTCAGCTAACAGCAGGTTTTTAACTGGGAAATCTGTTATGTCTTATTAACAAGAGACCTGAGCCATGTTGAACTGAGCAACAAACTGAACTTTATTAAAACAGGCACAGATTATACATACTGGCCGTAGCCCGCCTGACGTCACCACGTCCACACCCTGGCATTTGGGTAGACTGCCAAGGTACCCTCCTGTCTTTGGGCAGATCATTCTGCCGCCCATACCCAACACGCTTCAGCTAAAGCTACTTTAACTACAAAGTCATCAAGGCATTTGGGCCTCACCAGAGGAGGGCCTGCTCCAGGCTCTGTCGGCCGCACCTGAGAGTCCCCAGCACCCCCATCAGATAAGTCCCAACCCTCATCAGTCCCATCTGCCACAGCTCCCAGACCCTATGCAGGCAACAACTTCCTGAGTTGGCTGGAATGTCACCATGATCCATCCAAGAGCTCAAACGTGTCCTGGCCCAGTCGCCTCACGATCTGTAGGCGCCCCGTCCAGAAAGGCTGCAGTTTATGCTTGTGGTTGGGATGCTTAATCCAGACCCAGTCTGACACACTGAGCCCATGGGCCTTCACCCTGTGCTTCCTGTCAAAATGTCATTTCATTTTCTGCTGTTGGGTGATGGCCCAGTCTCGTGGAGGATCTGTCACCCCGAAGGGGAGGTTGTGGGGGGCCTTAACCCATCTAGAGGCAGGTGGAATTCACGCCCCAGCGTGAGTTTCACCAGGGAGTACCCTGTTGTGGCGTGGGCCATTGCCTTGTAGTGGAGGAGCGTGTTCTGGAGGGCATCAGAAAATGTAAAGCCGTCCGCTAAATGGGCTCTCAGACCATTTTTCAGAGTCTTGTTGAAACGTTCCATGCCCCCATTGGCTTGGGGGTGGTGGAACACAGTTCTGATGTGCTCTACGCCCCTATCGCTCAGAAACTCCTTAAACCCCCCCCAGAGGTGAATTGAGGGCCATTGTCTGTTGTGATGGCATCCGGGACCCCCCATCTGTCAAACAGCGATGAAAGGAAATCCATGACCACATCCATCGTGACCGAGTTAGTGGCTAACACCTTCACTCATTTGGAGAACAGATCGTAGACCACTAACAAAAACCGGCTGTTTGGGGGAGCCTTGTGTAGTTCACCACAAATGTCCAATTGAATGTGCTTCCAAGGGCCCTCTGGGTACGGTAGTGGTTGCAGGAAGTGTGTGTGTGTGTGTGTGGGGGGGGGGTCTTTCCACTCTCCAAACATGGAACACAGTTCTTTACCATAGTTTCAATGTCCTTATCGATACCAGGCCACCAAATCAAATCCCCGCAACACTGCTTCTCCCTGACCACACCCAGGCGTCCCTCGTAGAGCATTGCCACAATTCGCGATCTCAGAGACACTGGAATTAATGTGCAGTTCCCCCTAACCACACACACCATTCCAGCAACTTAGTTCGTCTTTGAACCGGTGAAAAGGCACCAGATCACCCTGCACATTGTGGGCCAACCCTCTCTGATGGCCGAGCATAGTTGTGACAATGTGGAGTCCTGTTTCGACTCCACCCGGAGTTCCTGGAGAGACACTATGTCCCGGAGGGGTCCGTGCAGCGCGCTGACCAGATCCGCCTCCGTGGGGTCGTCGCCGTCGTCCGGTTGTGTGGTGTTGGCCGTGGCACAGGACAGGAGATCCACCACCATGTTCTGTTTTCCAGGGGTGAACTGGGTAGTGAAATTGTAGGCCCTCAGCCGCTCAGTCCACCTGTGGATCCGTAGGGGCCTGTGTCCCAAGCCTGATGTCTCCAGCAGTGTCATCAGCGCCCGGTGGACTGTTCGCAGGGTGAAATGACGTCCCTAGAGGTAGATGTTTCCACCGTTCACACGCCCAGACACAAGCGAGCGCCTCCCTCTCACCCACGGCATATTTCTGTTCAGCTGCTGAAAGGGACCTTGACACGAACGCCACTGGGCGCTCGGTACCATTTTGCACTTGAGACATAACCGCCCCCACCGCCGAACCAGACGCGTCACCAGTCACAAAAGTCAGCCATTTTGGATCAAAGGGGACCAAGACTGGAGGGGAGTTGAGTTGGGACTTCAGTCTAGTGACCGCTGCTGAGCAGGCCGGAGTCCACTGCCACAGTGTGTCCTGCTTCAGAAGAGCTCGGAGGGGTTCGATAGTCTCTGAATAATGGGGAATGAAATGTCCGTAGAAGCTCACCATGTCCAGGAATGAGGAGATTTGTGCAGGTGTCGTGGGGTCGGAGAGACACAGGACCGCCTCCATGTTCGAGTGCAGGGAACTCAGGCCCTCAGCTGCCAGCTGGAATCCCACAAACTCAATGGAATCCACCACGAAGATACACTTTTCCCCATTTAACGTGACTCCGTGCTCCAGCAGCACCTCCATCACTCGTCTCAACCAACTGTTGTGTTCTCCCCGCGACACGATGTGGACCACAGTGTCTTCCAGGTACACCACTACACCCCTGAGGCCGGCAAGAATTGTGGACATAATTTTCTGGAAACAACTTGGTGCTGAGCTCAGACCAAAAGGCATGCGGGTGTACCTGAAAATGCCCATGTGGGTCACGAACACTATCAGGTTCCTGATGGCTGGGTGGAGGAGCACCTGCAGATAACCCTGGCAGAGATCCAGCTTCATGAACACCCTTGAGCTGCTGAACATTGCGATGAGCTCCTCCATTGTGGGGAGCGGGTATTTGTTCGGGATGATTGCTTTATTAACTATCCTGAGGTCAATGCACGGCCGGATGCCACCCGTCCTTTTCTTGGCCACCACGATGTTCGTAACCCACGGCGAGGCATCCACTTTCTCGATGATGCCGGCTTTAAGCAGTTTATTCAGTTCCGCCGTGACGTCGTCCCGCAGGGCAACGGGAAGCCACCGTAATGGTTGGATCTTGGGTGTCACGCTTGGGTCGATGAGCGGGCAGTGGCTGAATGCTTTAATACATCCCAGGCCCACAAACAACGCCGGCCAGAAGGCATGCCACTCGGGGGACACCCTCAGCACCGTTGAGCCCGTTGGGTCTGTGATGGAGAATCCTAACTCGCCCAGCAGATCAATTCCCAGCAAGTCGGCCCCCTGGCGTGAAACCTGGAAGGTAAACGCCGGAATAATCCTTGACCCACATGTTACCAAGAAGCTGACTGTGCCCGCCGTGTGAATTTTAGCGTGATCGTACCCAAACATTTTCACTGCCCCTGCTTTAATGGGTTTGCCCGGGAAAAGACTTTTCAATGTGGTCATGCTCAGTATGGATTTACCAACTCCCGAGTCCACCATAAGCAACACATCAACCCCGTCAAGCTGTAAGACATACCACTTTAACGGCCCCTTCTTAGTGCCCGCCATACACACCAACGTCATGCTTTCGAACGCCGAAGCTGTTGGTTTACTAGCGGTGGTGCAGACCCTGGCCCAGTGATTAGAATGGCCACAGTTATGGCACTTCTTTCCTCTGGCAGGGCAAGTGGTCGTGCCCGCCCGGTGACAGGGATAGCTACAGCCGCCACACAGACCCCAAGCTCCCGCTCCTGCCCGTGCCACGGTCCACCGCCTTTTGGAGGTCCGCCCCGAAGGATTAGCTGCGATGCTAGCGGCCTGACGTGGGGGGGAAGCTTGGGTGGCTAGGTTCTCTTTAGCTAGTTCTTGTAGACCTAGCTGTGTAGCGGACTCAATCTGGCTGGTCAATTCAATCACTTGCCTCAGTGTGAAGACGTCTGTAGTTAGCATTAGCTTTTCTTTGAGCCACTCGTAGTTCATACCATGTGCTAGCTTGTCACGGACTAGCTACTCCTCAATCGGCTCGAAGGCACACTTGCTTGCTAGGCTACGGAGTTCCATTAAGAAATGTTGGGTGGACTCACCAGCTTGTTGTTGGCGGTCGAAGAACTTATGTCTTCGCACTGTAATGTTGTACTGGTCCATAAAGAAATTGTCCATTATGTCCAAACACTCCTTCAATGAGCCTTTGCCTCCCAGCTCGCAAAACACTCGTTGGCCTTCCTCACCAAGGCAGTGAACAAGCAGGCTCCTCTGTCTCACTTTGTCGGCGCCGCCCAGGCCAGCTGCAGCAATGTACTCCTCAAATGCCTCCAGCCAGCGGCGCCATGGTGTAGTTGGCACATCTGGAGACTATAACAATGGAGGTGGTGTGGGAATCCCTCTCAGTATATTTACACTCAGACTCAAAGACAAAAAGGAATCGTCATGGGGGTTTGTGTGTGGATGCGGGGTTGGTGTGTTGATGTGAACAGTGACAAAGAGAATGGGAATTACAAAGGCTTTGATGTTAATGCAGCACACAGAGAAGGCTGACCGAGTGGTATTATTTAAGAGTAGAGGGGCCTGAGATCTGTTACTCTTTTGTTGCTTGTGTTTCTAGAGAAATGTGAGAGAGAGTTGAATAAAGCCTGATATGATCTGGACCTCTCTACCTGGTTATTCCTCTCTCCACACTGGTGACTCTTGACGCACAATGGAATGCGAGGCGAACACCCCGGAGACGACCCGGACGGGAAGTGCCAGCAACGCGTGCGCCGTTTCGGTCAAACTCCCAGATTTTTGGCTACACGACCCAAAGTCTTGGTTCCTCCACACCGAGGCCCAGTTCACGCTCCGGGGAGTAACGGCAGATGACACCAGGTACTACTACGTGGTTGCAGCGCTGGATGCACGCACAACTCAGCAGGTGGCGAGCCTGCTCCAAAAGCCCCCAGCCCGTGACAAATACGGTGCTCTCAAAACCGCGCTGACCCGGCACTACACGCTCTTGGACTGTGACAGAGCGGAGAGGCTCCTCACGCGCTCCGAGTTAGGAGAATGGTCTGCGGTCAAATTGATGGAGAAGATGTTGCCGTTGATGGGCACAGATGACGGGCATTTCCTCTTTGCTCACCTTTTCCTCTGGAACCTCCCGAAGGCGGCCAGAGCAGTCCTTGCCAATTCGCCGCTGCTGGCCGCGTGCAACTACCGGGCACTAGCCCAGCAGGCAGATCAGATTATCCTCTCTACCAGAGCCCTCACAGTGAACGCAGCGGCGTCGGAATCCAGCGAGACGGCCAGCGGAGGCAAGGAGCCAGCGATGGTGGGGGGCCAAGAAGCACCGGAGAGACACGCTCTGTTTCTACCACCGCCGTTTTGGAGAGGACGCACGTCGATGCGTGCCACCGTGCCAATTCAAGCATTCAGGAAACACCAGGACCAGCAGTTGATAGCAGCTGCGACCGCCGGTGAAGCAAGCAAGCTGCTCTATGTGACAGACTCACGCTCGGCGGGGAGACGGTTTCTCGTGGACTCCGGCTCCCAAAAGAGCCTCATCCTGCCGTCCTACGCCGACCAGCTGGCAGGAACTAGCTGCCCCGAGCTGACGGCTGCAAATGGCTCAGACATTAAGACTTTTGGTGAGAGGACGCTGACTGTATCCTTGCATGGCCGTACATACCAATGGATGTTCGTCATAGCGGCAGGCAGCTTCCCCATCTTAGGCGCTGATTTTTTTGTGTGCACACGGATTACTAGTCGATGTTGCTAACAGATGCCTGATTAATGCAATGTCTTTTGATTCTCTCCCCTGTACAGCTCAAGGAGCCGGGCCCACAACACTAGCCAACGTCACAGTGCCAGGGGGTAAGTTCCACACACTACTCACCCAGTTTCCAGCACTCACGGTCCCGACGTTTTCAGCGACCGTCACTTAACATGGGGTGGAGCACTTCATTACCACCACGGGGCCACCCGTTTTCACACGACCTTGGCGCCTGGACGCAGCTAAACTGGCCATAGCGCGCGAGGAGTTTGCCAATTTGGAAAAGTTGGGCATCATCAGGTGCTCAACCAGCCCATGGGCATCCCCGCTACATATGGTTCCTAAGGACGAGGGATTGTGGCGACGTGCGGTGATTTCCTCAGATTAAACAACGCCACAGCGCACAACCGCTACCCCATCCCTCATATTCAGGATTTTTCCATTCACCTCACTGGGGCACACATTTTTTCCAAGATAGACCCGGTCTGCGGTTACCACCAGGTTCCGGTGTGCACTGAAGACATACCTAAAACGGCAGTAATAACCACATTTGGCCTGTTTGAGTTTTTATGCATGCCTTTCAGGTTAAAAGGTGTGGCCCAGACATTCCAACGCATGATGGATGCAGTGTTGTGCGATCTGCCGTTTGTGTTCGTCTACCTGGACGACATCCTCGTGACCAGCGCGTCCGAGGACAAACACGTAACCCATCTCAGGATAGTTTTCCAGAGGTTGGAGGAGCACGGGTTAATAATCAACCCGGCGAAGTGCCAGTTCGGGGTGGCGGGGATCGATTTTTTGGGCCACCGCATCTCACTGGAGGGCACGATACCCTTGCCGGACAAGGTGCGCGCTGTGGCGAATTTTCCCCAGCCTCAGACAGTCAGGGCGCTACAGGAGTTTTTGGGGATGGTTAACTTTTACAATTGTTTCCTCCCCCGCGCAGCCCAGCTCATGCAGCCGTTGTACGCCGCACTTAAGAAACGGAAGCCGGCGGACAAAGTCGACTGGACTCCTGAGTGAGAGCAGGCGTTTTCCGAGGTTAAAACAGCCCTGGCGAACGCCGCACTGCTGGCGCACCTGGTCCCAGTGGCTAGGATAGCGCTCACTACCAACGCCTCGGACGTGGCCATAGGGGCCGTCGTGGAGCAGTGCGTCGCCGGTTCTTGGCAGCCGCTCGCCTTTTTTAGCAGGTCTTTGTGCAACAGTGAGCGTAAATACAACACGTTCGACAGAGAGTTACTGGCTCTCCACCTGGCCATGCGCCACTTCCAGTTCTGGCTGAAGAGCCACACCTTCACTGCATTCGTAGACCACAAGCCACTAACGTACGCAATGGCCAAGGTTTCGGAACCATGGTCGGGCCAGCAGCAGAGACAGCTGGCCACGATCTCGGAGTTTACAACCGGCATTCATCATGTGGCCGGTAAACTCAACGCGGTGGCGGACTGCCTCTCCTGCGCATAAGTGGCCCCAGTCTATGTGGGGATAGATTACACGGCCATGGCCGCTGAGCAGATCAGCGATGCGGACGTTTGCGCGCTCCAGTTTGGACCAACAGGGTTAAAGCTGGAGAGCAGAGTACTGCAAGACAGGGGGGCCCCCCCAATCTGTGACATCTCCACAGGCCGCCCACGCCCGGTGGTCCCACGCGCTTCGCGCCACCGCATTTTTGAGTCGGTTCACTCCCTGGTGCACCCAGGAGTGCGCGCGTCAGTCAAAATGGTGGGAGCGAAGTTCGTCTGGCTGAGCCTGCGCAAACAGGTGAAAGAGTGGGCTGCAGCCTGCGTAGCGTGCCAGCGAGCCAAAGTGCACAGGCACACAAAGGCCCCTTTGTAGC
The DNA here is from genome assembly GCA_020510985.1 of Pholidichthys leucotaenia. Classification (NCBI taxonomy): domain Eukaryota; kingdom Metazoa; phylum Chordata; class Actinopteri; order Cichliformes; family Pholidichthyidae; genus Pholidichthys; species Pholidichthys leucotaenia. The sequence goes on from CM035844.1 coordinate 33,295,850, forward strand.
CGTTCCATATCCCAGCTAAGCGGTTCAACCACATTCACGTGGACTTCGTGGGCCCCCTCCCACCATCACAAGGGTTCACGCACCTCCTGACAGTGGTGGACCGCACCACGCACTGGCCCGAAGCAGTCCCGCTAGCTTCCACCGCGTCCGCAGAAGTTGCACACGCTTTTTTGATGACATGGGTGGCACATTTCGGTGCCCCTTCGGATATCACATCCGATCGGGGCCCGCAATTTGTTTCCGACCTCTGGTCCACCATGGCCCGGAGCCTGGGTGTCTCACTTCATCGCACGACCGTGTACAACCCACAGGCCAATGGGTTATGCAAGTGTTTCCACAGATCACTTAAAGGAGTGCTCAGGGCTAGGTTTGCGTTCATCACCGAAGGAGGATTTGGCAGCCTCCCCAGCAGAGCTGTTTTTTTCCCAGCTGCTTTGGCTCCCAGGGGAATTTTTGCCGGACAGCCCCGTGCCGAACACCGATCCGTCCCCGCTTTCACCGTGTAGCGCAGTGGCAGGGATGGTACCCGGTCCGGTCCACCACTGTTTTCCACGTGCTTTTGTGCCAACGGCCTTGAAGGACACGGCGTTCTTATTTGTCAGGCATGATGCCCACCGGACCCCCTTGCGCCCGCGCTACGATGGCCCGTTCAGAGTGCTGGAACCCGGGGAGAAACATTTTGTGTTAAACTTGGGGGGACGCAGAGAAACAGTCTGTATAGACAGGCTTAAGCCCGCTTTCGTGTTATTAGACAAGCAAGTGGTGTTGGCCCGAACTCCTTGGCGCAGCCGACCCCCACTGAGAACTCCCCAGGTAAATGACTCGTCAGATCAGTCACAAGGGCATGCTAATGATGTTTTCCCCCCTCCCAATGTCCCCCCACAGACGGACGCACCCCCAACCTCAAAGCCGCAGACCCCACGTTACAGTTACTACGGACGTAAGCTGAAGCCCAGAGGACATGAGGATCAAGGCTCAGTCTGAGTCGGGGGGGGGGGGGTCCCTCATATTATTTAAGAGTAGAGGTGCCTGAGATCTGTTACTCTTTTGATGTTTGTGTTTCTAGAGAAATGTGAGAGACAGATGAATAAAGCCTGATATGATCTGTACCTCTCTGCCTGGTTATTCCTCTCTCCACAGTGGCGGTTTTATGCACGCTCCCATGGTTTAATCCAACATCGCCAAATGTTATGTCTTAATAACAAGAGACCTGAGCCATGTTGAACTGAGCAAGGAACTGAACTTCATTAAGACAGGCACAGATTATACATACCAGTCGTAGTCCGCCTGACGCCACCACGTCCACGCCCCGGCATCGGCTACGGCAAGCCCCAAGGGCCAAATCCCCACATCACAATATCATTACTGGCTCTGCTGCTGTTTCTGACCTTGAGGTGAAAAACATTGATCCAAGGAATGGCAGGCAAAGAGAACTGCTAAAATATTACCAAATCACTAGCAACCCAGGGGGGATCGTTTTCTTTTGCTTGCTGCTGTCTGCACATGTAGGCAAAAATTTACATTAAATGCAGTCAGTTTGCCTATTGGAATGTAATAGAGTCATAAAGTGACTCTGAAAATGTTATTTTTTTTTTTTTTTTTAAATAACCAGCAGTTGCTCAATACTGATATTTTACTTTAACGTGTTAACAGCTCCACGGAGTTCAGTAAATTACCCAGTTATAAATAAAAATACTGCACTCCAACTATGATTAAATACACCCACAGCTGCCTCTAACTGAGGGAGAACAAAAGCAATTTAAAATTGCAAAGTGCATGCCATTGACCTGCTGTCCTCACTGTAATTAAAAGACAGCAGAGGGATTAGTGGATTAATTTACACATCGCGTTTAACTGGATTCTCAAGTGGCAATAAGGAAAACAAGTGGGCAGCGACTGCCATTAAAATTCACATCAAGGCAACAAGCCAAGGTGATTTCTGTTGTGTAAGACACATGGCAACTTGCACCTTTGCAAAAGTTGCCTCTAACATCATAAATGAACCTGTGACTGATTTATGACTAACTGTTAACCAGCGTGGTCACAGTTCACTGATATCTCCTCAAACACGTGGAGTTGGACTATGTGGGTTTTTCTTCAGAGGAGGTTTCAATGGCATCACAGCAGCTCCTCTCTGTGGTCAACACAACACTGCACATGAACAAGATGCCATTGTACATTCTTTTACAGTTTTTAAATTCAGCTTTAGTTAAGGTGACATAAATAATTTATACTGACATGTGAACTAGCATGAAGTACAGAAAAATCTCAGGGCTGTAATAAAAGATGAGTGATGTTTAAGAGGAAAAACACATTATTTAAGTTTTGTATCAACCTGTCTAATATTTCAGAGAAAATATAAAATAATTTTTAAAAAGATTCAGAGGAGGAAGATAGAAATATGCATGGAGCCTCTAAAATCTTGAATATATTTCTTTTAATCTTGTGCACGCAATACGTATATCTCATTCACACAGTATAAAAACTTGTGCACACCTGTGGTTAATTTTTTATCTCGTGTACACTTTATTATTATTTTTTGTATACTTTATTAATTCCAGAGGGAAATTACAGGCCATCCACCTGGATGGATGAGGCAGCCAAGGTGCGGCGCCAATCCCTTCACCATTCACACACACATTCACACCTAGGGCCACTTTAGAGTCTCCAGTTATCCTAACTTGCATGTTTTTGGCCTGTGGAAGGAAACTGGAGTACTCGGGGTAAACCCAGGCAGACACGGGGAGAACATGCAAACTCCACACAGAAGGGTCACTGATGGTCAGGAGGTGAAATCGAACCCATGATGGTCAGGGGTGGAATTGGTCCCATGACCTTCTTACTGTGCTGCCACAGTGCTAACCACTGCACCACTGAGCTTTTTCTTGTGCAAAATAAATTATTATCTTGTGTGAATAAGGTAAAAAAATAGATCATTCTGGACTTTAGAGGCTCTGTATATGGGATGCAGATACACTACTCACAAAAAGTTAGGGATATTTGACTTTTGGGTGAAATTTATGGAAAATGTAAAAAGTTCATGCTGCAGTGATATAATATTGTAACGTTGGGGCCATGTTAAGTGAATTTCCCAGCATGCTTTGCCAGTTTGAAACGTTACTGTGTGTGTTAAATGTGTTATTTCTGAGTTACACTGCTGTGTCATTATAACTGCATTATAATGACCCAGCAGTGTTTAGCAGGATTAGGGCAAGATGTATCTGTGTGTGTAACCAGGATTGAAACGGAGGTCTGGGAGAATGACCTCCACTCCACTCTGTAGCACAGAAGCAAGTTGGGGTTGGGGTGTACAAAATAAATCTGGTTGATCACAGCCATCTGCTCCATTTTCTTTGTGTGAACCTTGCGAACATCACACTGGTGTCAGGAGTGGGCATGGAGCAAATGGAAGCGATCAGAATGGAGATCCGGCAGCTGGAGCAGGCCATTGCTCAGCTGATGATGGATGACGAGACACCACCACCGGGAGCCCGGAGCCGGGACGAACGAAGCGGCGGACCTGACGGGGCCAGCGCACCCCTCCTCCTGTCTTTTTCAAGACAGAGCGGGCAGAACAGAGCAAACGTTCCACCCTTCTCAGGACAGCACGGGCTGGCGACCCCACGGCGATCAAGGGTGGCGATCGATCAGGAAACGACCACCCCACCTGTTCGACAGCGGGCCAAGATTCCCCGTTTCAACGGCGAAGCCACATTAGATGACTACCTGACACAGGTCGAGCTGACTGCAGCGCTGAACGGCTGGTCACCAGAGGAAACCGCCGTACAGGTCGCGCTGGCCTTGAAAGGGAAAGCCCTCTGCACGCTCTCTGATCTCCGGCCCGAGGAGCACCACAGCTGGCCAGCACTACAAGGGGCGCTCCAGAGACGATTTGGGAGAATAGCGGACGCTGAGCACGCCCAAGAACAACTGACCCGCCGCCGCCGGAAATACCAGGAGAAACTAGGAGCCTATGCTGCAGACATATGGCTGTTAACCCGGCGCAGCTACCCAGATTTCGTGCCAGAGGCAGTAGAGAAGCTCACCCTCCGGAGCTTCATCCAAGGTCTCCGCCCGGCCCAGCTCCAGAGCCACGTACAGCTCCACGCCGCGAGCGACTGGAAGACTGCAGTGGCAGAAGCAGAGCGGGCAGAGCCGCTAATAAATCGCACCGCTGAAGCAGCAACGCACAGCCGAAGAACCTACCAGGCTACGATGGAGAGCGAGGGGGAGGAGGAGGAATTACGGCAGACCACGGCGGCGCGTCCACGGAGAAGATGGCCTCAGCGGCGCGAGGAAGGGTGCTTCCGCTACGGAGAGATGGGACACATCGCGCGATACTGCCCCGCACCCACCCCACGACAAACCGGCCCCTCGCCGGCGTTAAACTAGAGCGAGGTGGCGTGAACGGGGACAGGCCACCTCCAGCAGATGTTTCCCCAGAGGAGCCGGCACCACGCGTGGGCCGAGTTGGACACTCTCCAGGGATCTATCTACAGTGCAGCTTGGGGAAGACGTCGATCCGGGCCCTGATTGACACCGGCTCTACAATCTCCTTGGTTCGACCGGGCGTACTGCCGGGCACGAGCAAGACGGCTCCGCGGGGGTGGGAACCCACCGAGCGCTGCGTCACCACAGCTACCGGTGAGCGCGCCCGACTGAAGGGGCGGAGAGTGCTGGTGGTGGGGGTGGCCGGTCAGAACATAAGACACCCGTTCTGGCTGGCTGACATCCAAGACCCCTGTATTATTGGATTAGACCTGCTCACAGCCTGGCGTGCCAAGATCGACACCGCCGGACCTTCCCTCCAGCTGGGAAACCGGACCATCACGCTCCACAGCAGAACCCAGAGAAGGGACACGGGGGCCCGCGCAATCGAGGGATCGCCAAGACAGACCGGACCAGGCAGGCCACCGCGAGGACTGGACACGATGACGTCACCAGCGCGGACAGAGGGAGCACGAGCACACACAGGGACAGCAAGGGGAGGGGCCAACGTGTCAGCAGAGACGCAGCAGGCAGTGGAGGAATTATTTCAGCGGAGCTGCAGCGGGCTGGACCCGGAACAGAGACGCCAGCTGCTGGAGCTATTGGACTATTACGTGGGTGTTTTCGCTGCGAAGGATGAGGAATGCGGCCGGACCGGGTTGGTGCAGCACGAGATCGACACCGGTGAGGCCAGGCCGATTCGACTCCACCCACGCCGGCTGCCCTTTTCAAGGCGAGCAGCGGCGGAACAAAAAGTGCGAGAAATGCTGGAGGCAGATGTTATTGAGCCCTCCAGCAGCCCCTGGGCAGCGCCTGTGGTGCTGGTCAAGAAGAAGGACGGGTCGTGGCGGTTCTGTGTGGATTACCGACGCCTGAACGATGCCACCAGGAAAGATTCCTACCCCCTGCCCCGCATCGATGATGCGCTGGACCACATCGCAGGCTCCAGCTGGTTCAGCTCGCTGGATCTACGCAGCGGCTAGTGGCAGGTAGAGCTGTCACCCGAGGCCCGCCAAAAAACAGCCTTCTCCATCGGGCAGGAACTGTACCAGTTTAAAGTGATGCCATTTGGACTCTGCAACGCTCCGGCCACCTTTGAGCGCTTGATGGAGCGAGTGCTGGCTCACGTGCCCAGGAGCCGCTGCGTTGTTTACCTGGATGACCTGCTGGTGCATGCAGCTGATTTTGACAGCGCCCTGTCAAATCTCCGAGAGGTGCTGGGAGCCATCCAGCAGGCGGGGCTACGGTTACACCCTAGGAAATGCCACCTGTTCCGGCGAGAGACCACCTTTTTGGGCCACGTCGTCAGCGCAGCGGGGGTCGCCACCGACCCGGAAAAAGTGGCAACAGTGAGAGACTGGCCAGTGCCGCGGAACGTTGGAGAACTGAGGAGTTTTCTTGGATTGGCCTCCTATTATAGGAAGTTTGTGAAAGACTTCGCCACCATCGCCAGCCCGCTGCATCAGCTGACGCAGAAAGGACGCCCGTTCCAGTGGAGTGACAGCTGTGCTGCTGCTTTCTGCCAGCTTCGCGCAGCGCTCATCAGAGCCCCCGTCCTGCGGTATCCTGACCCGAGCCGCCCTTTCATTGTGGACACGGACGCCAGCAACCAGGGCACCGGGCCGGTGCTATCCCAGGAGGGAGAGCATGGAGAGCAGGCAGTCGCTTACTTCAGCCGCACTCTCAGCAGAGCCGAGAGAAATTACTGTGTGACTCGCAGAGAGCAGCTGGCTGTCATTCAAGGACTGCGTCATTTCCGCCCGTATGTGTACGGTGGGAGGTTCCAGCTCAGGATGGACCACGCTTCCCTGACCTGGTTGTTAAATTTCAAAGAACCGGATGGACAGTTGGCAAGGTGGCTGGAGGCACTGCAGGATTATAATTTCCAGATTGTGCATCGGGCAGGCCGCCTCCATGCCAACGCTGACGCGCTGTCTCGGCGCCCCTGCGCGACAGAGGAGTGTCGTCACTGTCAACGGGCTGAAGATCGGGACCAAATCGCCCCACGGGCTGCCGCTCTCCGAGCCGCTGCGAGCAGGAATCACGCAGCGATGCACAGCCCCTCCTCAGATGATCAGGCAGTTCTCCCCGGCGATGACGTCACAGAGGTTCTTGGCACGCAGCAGCTGCAGAGCGAGCAGGACAGAGACCCGGTCATTTCGCGGGTTCGGCAGTGGCTGGACGCAGGACAGCGGCCCGCCTGGGAGGTTGTGTCACCGCTGGACCCAGAGACTAAGGCCCTACACTCCCAGTGGGCCAACCTCCGCTGTCATGAGGGCGTGGTGTATCGGCAGTGGCAGACTCCAGCTGGGCAGCGGCACATTTGGCAGCTGCTGGTTCCTCGTCGACTCCGGCCCAAAGTACTCCAGCTGGTTCATGGGGCGGTAGGAGCGGGCCACTTCGGGGTGACAAAGACGCTGCAGCGCCTTCGGGCCCGGTTCTACTGGCCCGGCTGTCATCAGGACGTGGAGCTCCACGTTCATCGCTGCGACACATGCACAGCTCAGAAGGGACCAACTCAGCGATCCCACGCTCCCCTGCAGCAGTACCGGGTGGGAGCACTGATGGAGCGAGTGGGAGTGGACATCCTGGGCCCTTTCCCGACCACGGACCGGGGGAACCGCTATGTGCTGGTCGCGATGGATTATTTCACTAAGTGTCCAGAGGCGTACGCGGTCCCGGATCAGAGCGCCGCTATGACGGCATCAAAGCTGGTGGATGAAATGTTCTGTCGGTTTGGCGCACCGGAGGAGCTGCACAGCGATCAGGGTCGGAACTTCGAGGCGGAGGTCTTCGGAGAGGTCTGCAAACGGCTGGGCATCCGGAAGACCCGGACCACCCCACTGCATCCACAGAGCGACGGCCTGGTCGAACGATTCAACCGGACCCTCACCACCCAGCTCGCTATCCTAGTGGACCAGCGACAGCGAGACTGGGACCTGCATCTGCCTTTTGTTTTGTGGGCGTACCGGACGGCTGCTCAGGAATCTACCCGGTGCACCCCTGCGGCGCTCATGTTTGGACGCGAGCTGCGCACACCGGTGGATTTGGTATTCGGTTGCCCCCCTGAGCCGGAGGTGGAAGGAAAACCTGGATTGGATTATTTTTTTTGTTTGAAAGAACGTCTCCACACGGTGCACGAGCTGGCTCGAGAGGCCCTGGCAGCGGCAGGGGGTCGGCAGAAGCGAGCGTACGACTCCCGCTGCCAGGGGAGGGACTTTGCACCGGGAGATCGAGTCTGGGTTTTCTGCCCTGAGAGGAAGAGAGAACGATCACCGAAGCTGGCGAGCCAGTGGTCGGGGCCATGCGTGGTCCTGGAGAGACTGTCAGATGTGGTGTACAGGGTGAGGCTTAGAAAAAGGGACCGGGTTGTGGTCCTTCATCGTGACCGTCTCGCCCCGTATCGGCCATCTGCACCGCTGGTGGACGAACCGGAGCTTCCATCTCGGCCCGATACCCCGACCGAGACCCAGATGGACACTAGGGGGCCTGTACGTGTTGGCCACCGGCGCCGAAGACCGCCCCGACACCTGGATGAGTTTGTATTGGACTTTTAAATTGGACTTTAATTTTTCTGGGGACAGAAACCAGTCCGGGGGGGGGGGGGCAGTGTAACGTTGGGGCCATGTTAAGTGAATTTCCCAGCATGCTTTGCCAGTTTGAAATGTTACTGTGTGTGTTAAATGTGTGTTAAATGTGTTATTTCTGAGTTACACTGCTGTGTCATTATAACTGCATTATAATGACCCAGCAGTGTTTAGCAGGATTAGGGCAAGATGTATCTGTGTGTGTAACCATGATTGAAATGGAGGTCTGGGAGAATGACCTCCACTCCACTCTGTAGCACAGAAGCAAGTTGGGGTTGGGGTGTACAAAATAAATCTGGTTGATCACAGCCATCTGCTCCATTTTCTTTGTGTGAACCTTGCAAACGTCACAATATCATGAAAGTTGGGCATTTAAGTAGAAGCATGCAATGGTGATTTCCCCATCTCAAACAATTTATTGAAACAAAAGCCAACAACTGTGGTGGGTATACCACAACAAAAAATGTCAGTGTCTCAATAACTTGTCATGTGTCCTTCAGCATCAGTTATAGCTTGACAACAACGTCTCATGCTGTTCACAAGTTGACTTATTGTCTGCTGAGGCATGGCATTCTTGAAGGGTGGCCTTCAGGTCACTGAGGTTGTGAGGTGCAGGGTTATGAATCTCTACACGGTGACTCAGCTGATCCCATAGGTTTTCTATGGGATTCAGGTCTGGAAAAAATGCAGGCCACTCCATTTGAGGTACCCCAGCCTCCAGCAGCCATTCCCTAATGATGCGACCTTGATGAGCTGGAGCATTGTTGTCCATGAAGATGAATTATGCAACAGTTAGTTGCGATCGAGCAATTTGATTGGACAATAGGGATTCCAGGAGTTACTATAATCCGCGATAACTGCACTCCAGTTTCACTGGATATGTATCACTCCACTTCAGAGGTGTTCTATAGTAACGTTAATTACTAACAATATTTTTCTATCAACTCTGACAATTGCAGTACTGTTTTGGATACCATAATTTCCACAGTGAAGCAAGAAGGAATTACACAACCATGACCCAGACGTCCAACCCTTTTGCAAAGGTCTACTTCCATCCTGGTCATTTTAAGATCATTAAACAATTTCATGTGTGTTTAAAAAAATAGGTAGTGCTCGAGTTTGTTTATTGTCTCTATTAACAAACCGCAATACCTTTGTGGTGATGGACTCTTTATCTGAAAAGGCAAAGAAAAGCAAGCAAAATGTGCTAAATCGCTAGCATGTGCTAAATCGTTAACATGCTAACTACAGTGGTATTAGATACGTTTTAATCTGGGATTTTCTGAAGTATCAACTTAACAGGAATGCTTTATAAACACTTATTACCTCCACCAAGGAGGTTATGTAATCGGGGTGGTTTGTCTGTTTGTCTGTCCATCTGTTTATTTGTCTGTTAGCAGGATTACGCAAAAACTACTGGATGGATTTTGATGAAGTTTTCACCAGAGGTAGTCCTTGGGCCAAGGATGAACCCATTAAATTTGATGATGATCTGAGAGTGCATACTTCCACCAAGAGCCTTGTTTGTATTTGTGCAGCAGGATTACACAAAAACTATTGGATGGATTTGGATGACATCTTCACCAGACGTGGTCCTTGGGCTAGAGACGAACCCATAACATTTTGGTGATGATCCCAGACTGCATACCTCCACCAAGGCTCTTATCTTCTCACAGTGTGTTCACAAGAATCCTCCAAAGCTAGTCGAAAGATGCTGATGCAGTTTTCACCAGAACTGGCTCGTGGCCTACACTCGAACCCATTACAATTTGAAGGAGATCCATGAGGGACAGAAGGAGCCTTAGCGGAGGTATGTGCCCTCTGAGGGCTTTTCTAGTTACTTTTGCACTTGACAGTATTTAATTTGTTTACATGTGTATATGAAATGACAAAAAATGTCTTCATGCTGATTGAGATGTTTAGCAGCAGTTAGTGGCTAGTGGTTACATTCAGAAGGGACTTTTTTCTCAGCTGCGCAAAGTAACTGGTTAAACAAGCAAATCATAATATTTTGGCCAGTATTTGTCACGTTCTCCCTGTGCGCTTTTACGCAGTGCACAGCGGAGTAGAAGGAAGGCGGATTTACGAGCAGGTTACACCACAAACACATTTATTAAAGAACGAAGAATCAGTTCACAACATACAGACATACAAAAATGGTGACGGGGTACACTAAATGGCTACACGACTGGGCGTGAAGCGGGCAGACCACAGTGTACAGTGGCAGAATAAAACAGTTCAAAAACAAGGCTGACATACAAAAAGGCAAAAGGGTTCACTTACTGGCTTCAAGACAGGACGAGAAGCGGGCAGACTACAGTGTACAGTGACACCAGCGTAATGGCAATACAATAGTCCAGCAATGCTTGACTGGCAAAGAGCTGCTTAAGTACAAGCATTACTGGCAACGGTAGATTGGGTGCACCTGGGCAAAGCATGGGAAAGGCAATTACCGGAGTGGAACCAGCTGGCTGTCATGAGAGAGGGGACATGGTCGGACCGGCAAGTGTCAGACAGCGCCCACACGAGTGTAGGCCAAAGGAGGCTGCCTCACAGCTGCCGGCCAGAACGCAGTGGCTACAGGTAGGGAAATAAACAAGGAAAAATAGAAACTACAAGAAACTCAAAAGATAACACAATACATAAATACACAGATAACCTGAGCCACAGAGAACAGTCAGAACCGAGCCGGAAGAGCAAACCGGCTCGGTTCATGACAGTATTGCTGTCATTTAATTGTTGTCATTCGGCTTAAGCGGAGGGCACAAGCCGATCACACCCCGCTGGAGTTCATATATTCATGATACCGAACTCCCTTTCGTGTAATATTGCTTAAATAAAGATAAGATAAGCCTGTATTAGTCCCATAATGGGGAAATTACAGGATTGCTGCAGCACAGGGAAAGCAGCACTCAGAGCAATAGAAAATAAGATAAGAATTGGATTACAAAGCAATAAATAAATATACATATGTACACAGTTACGTATATGCACATGGCAGCAGCACTGTAGCTAGATGACATTAGTAACATCACAGTCAGTTAAGTTACCCAGCAAAATATAAATATAGACCCAGACAGTATATTTCACATTTGAATGAACAGTGTTGTTGCCACCCTCTTTAATAATTATAATTACCTCTGCCAAGGAGGTTATCTAATTGGGGTGGTCTGTCCAGCCATCCGTCCATCTGTCTGTTGCAGGATTACGCAAAAACTACTGGATGGATTTTGTAAATGGCCTTGCTAGAAGCTGATCTAGCTATCCAAACAGCTAAACACAGATCCAGAAACTTCTCGAACTCCAGAAGACGCTCAGTGTAATTTACTGAATCTTTAATTTGTGAAACTGTAACAATACAGAAAAACAAGACATATACATGTCAATTTGGGCTAAAATAACAATCACAGGCAATGACTATCTTATTTGCATATGTAAAGCACGGAGTAGCAGCCGTTAGCTTAGCACCAGTATAAACATTAACATACGGTTTTCAATGTGAAATAGTGCACCAAAAGGTTCCAAGGTTGTCAATGCCAGAAAGGTTCCAAGGTTGTCATAGCCAGGAGCGGCACTGGGGTTAAGCTCCCAGTGCTCATAAAATGCTCTTTATGGCGTGCGTCTCGAAAAGCCTCTGACAACTAAGTCCAACTCCTAGCCTGCCCGTGTGGTTTAGTCTCTAAGCCCGGCGGAACTGCTTTTACTAAAAGGAGAAGGGGCGAGGGCGGATCTCTGGCGCCTTGAAACCAGATGCTTCGGGTAGATGGTGGCTCGTCAACCTGGGAAGGTAGCCCATCTAGGGGAAGGTAAACCCTGATTTCAAACCTCCGCTGCCTTGCGGCACACCCGGTCACAGGAAAGGCTTTGGGAGTCAACCCTGAGGAAAAATCCGGAGTCGGAGTCCCTAAGGCAGTTTTCTGTTGTGCTCAACATCGTTCTGGCAGCTCCTGCAACGGCGCTGGTGCCAAACTGTAGCAGCCCTGCTGTTCCTTTGGATTTATCAGTGACGTGGAGAGGGGGGACATGCTGCATGGGCAACATCTTGTCCTCCATATCTTCCTGCCCAGGCTTGAGTCCTACTAACGCCCAACGCTGGAAGGTAGAACACCAGATCACTGGAGAGGACACTCCAGCTTCGCCTTTGGCGTAGACAAAACACGGGAAATGACAGTTACCGGTTATAAGCCACGGCTCAATTGGCGTAGAGCGCGGCGCCAGGGGTTGTTCCCGACGGTGGGAGGGATCATCGGATCTCACTGGACAGCTACCGCCTGCCTCAAGCTGGACAGCCCCCAGCCAATAAGGTGTTGTCCCGCCACAGCTTGCTTTCCTCATTGGGTGCATGGGGATGAGGAGAAGTCCGAACGGCAGGCTGAGAACCTTTGCACCAGGCAAGACAAAAAAACAAAAGAGACCAACTCTAAAACTGGGCTGCACGGTGGCGCAGTGGTTTAGCACTGTGGCAGCACAGTTTTATCCTCGGCCGGGGGATCGCGGGGATCATGAGATCGTGGGTTCGATCCCAGCCCCCGACCAACAGTGAGCTGTGTGGAGTTTGCATGTGTTGCGTGGGTTTACTCCGGGATTTCTCCGGTTTCCTCCCGCATACCAAAAACATGTAGGTTTAGGGCGCTCGCGCACGCAGCGACCGACAGCCGGTGGCTTGTCACCAGACTGCAAACCAAATCTACCTACGGGTACAAATAAGTAACAAAAAAAAACCAAAAAAAAACTGGGAACTTGGAACGTCCGCACTATGATGACAGGACTCGCTGCTAACCTCAAGGACATCAACAACACCAGGAAGACCGCCATCATCAATAATGAGCTGAAGAGACTGGAAGTGGATATCGCCACTCTCCAGGAAACACGGTTAGCTGACGCAGGCACACTGAGAGAGAAGGACTACACGTTCTACTGGCAGGGAAAGGGCAGTGACGAACACAAGGAACACGGAGTGGGCTTCGCAGTGAAGAACACCTTGCTGAAGATGGTGGAACTGGGCAGCAATGGCTCTGCACAACTCCTCACCCTCCACCTGAACACCACTCAAGGCCCAGTCACCCTCGTCAGTGTGTATGCCCCAACCCTGACAGCCACACCAGAGGCAAAAGACAAGTTCTACGAGAATCTCGCAACAACTGTCAGGATCATCTCCAACTCTGAACAACTCATTCTCCTTGGAGACTTCAATGCCAGAGTGGGTGCTGACCACGACTTCTGGCCCTCCTGTCTTGGACCATTTGGCGTGGGCAGAATGAACGACAACGGACAGCGGCTGCTCGAGTTCTGCACATATCATGATCTGTGCATCACAAACTCATTCTTCAAGACCAAGCCCCAACACAAGGTTTCCTGGCGACATCCACGCTCAAAGCACTGGCACCAGCTGGACTTGATCCTGACCAGGCGCACCTCACTGAAGAACGTGCTAATCACCCGTTCGTTCCAGAGTGCAGATTGAGACACAGACCATTCATTGGTGTGTTGCAAGGTCAAGCTGCAGCTGAAGAAATTCCATTGTGCTAGACAGCCAGGAAAGGCACGGATTGACACCAGCAAGATGGCCCAACCAGAACTTGTTGAGCAGTTTGCCTCCACCTTTGAGAAGGAACTTGGTGTACCACAAGAAGGAGAATCTGCAAAGCAGAAGTGGGAAGAGCTGCGAAACACCATCCACCGCACAGGCTTGGCTACCTTTGGGAGGAAGACTTCGAAGTCACAGGACTGGTTTGATGCCAAGTTGACCGAGATGACCCCCGTCATTGAAGCCAAGCGCTCAGCACTTGCTGAGTACAAGAAGCACCCAAACGAGAAGAATCTCCAGATTCTCAGGGCTGCGAGAAGCAAAGTTCAGCAGACTGCTCAGCGCTGTGCCAACGAGTACTGGACTCAGCTCAGCCAAGACATTCAAACCGCTGCCATAACAGGGAACATCAGTGGTATGTACGATGGCATCAAGAAAGCACTTGGTTCAGCTCAGAGCAAGACGGCCCCCCTCAAATCCTTCACTGGGGAGATGATCACAGAAAAGAACAAGCAGATGGAGAGATGGGTGGAACACTACTCCGACCTCTACTCCAGACAGAACACCGTGACACCGTCAGCCCTTGATGCCATCGACTGCCTGCCATCCATGGATGAACTTGACGCCGAGCCAACCATCGACGAACTCAACAAGGCCATTGATAGCTTGGCCGCTGGCAAGGCACCCGGCAACGACGGCATACCCCCCGACCTGATCAAGCACTGCAAGACCGCCCTACTGCTGCCATTGCATGACGTCCTCTGCCAGTGCTGGAAGGAAGGTGCCGTACCACAGGACATGAGGGACGCCAAGATCATCACCCTCTACAAAAACAAAGGGGAGAGAAGTGACTGCAACAACTACAGGGGCATCTCCCTCCTCAGCGTTGTTGGCAAAATCTATGCACGAGTTGTTCTCGTTCGTCTACAGAAGCTTGCTGAACGTGTCTACCCTGAGTCTCAGTGTGGCTTCCACGCTGAGCGATCGACGGTAGACATGATATTCTCCATCCGCCAACTCCAGGAGAAATGCAGAGAACAGAACATGCCCCTGTACGTCGCCTTCATCGACCTCACCAAAGCGTTCGATCTGGTCAGCAGAGAGGGCCTTTTCAAGATCCTGCCAAAGATAGGATGCCCACCAAAGTTGCAAAGCCTCATCAAATCATTTCACACCAACATGCAGGGGATAGTGCAGCACGACAGCAACGTCTCAGAGCCATTCAACATACGCAGCAGAGTGAAACAGGGCTGTGTACTTGCGCCAACCCTCTTTGGGATTTTCTTTGCTATGCTCCTGAGGCATGCCTTCAGCACAGCAACAGAGGGAATCTACCTGCACACAAGATCTGACGGCAGGCTTTTCAACCTCGCCCGCCTGAAAGCCAGAACCAAAGTACGCGAGGCTCTAATCAGAGACATGCTGTTCGCAGACGACGCTGCAGTCGCAACCCACACACAGCAGGAGCTTCAGACCCTGATGGACCGCTTCTCCCAGGCATGCAAGGACTTCGGGCTTACCATCAGCCTGAAGAAGACTAACGTCTTGGCGCAAGGCACGGAAGCACCACCAACCATCACCATCGACGACTACGAGCTGGAGGTCGTGAATCAGTTCACGTACCTGGGGTCCACGATCAGCAACAACCTCTCCCTTGATACAGAGATCGACAAGAGGATTGGAAAACCAGCCTTCACACTCGCTCGCCTCACCACACGAGTGTGGGAGAATCCCAAACTCTCTGTCAAGACGAAGATGGCAGTGTACAACGCCTGCGTCGTCAGCACACTGCTCTATGGGAGTGAGACGTGGACAACATACACCCGGCAGGAAAAGAGACTGAACTCCTTCCACTTGCGCTGCATTCGCCACATCCTGGACATATCCTGGCAGGACAAAGTGCCCAACACAGAAGTTCTGTCCCGCGCTGGCCTTCCCTCCATGTTCACTATACTCAGGCAGCGCAGTCTCCGCTGGCTAGGCCACGTTCACCGTATGGAGGATGGCAGAATCCCCAAAGACGTCCTCTATGGAGAACTGGCGACTGGCAAGAGAGACGTTGGCCGCCCACAGCTGCGCTTTAGAGACGTCTGCAAGAGAGACACGAAGGCCCTGGAGATCAACACAGAGCGCTGGGAGGACCTTGTACTGGACCGCTCCAAATGGAGAGGCACCCTGACAAGACAGCTCAAGGCGGGTGAAGAGAGACTGACTGCTGCAGCAGATGAAAATAGGACCTGCAGGAAGAACCGCCACAGACCCAGCAGCACGGAGACCACCCACAAGTGCGACCTGTGTGACAGGGACTGCCATTCGCGCATCGGCCTGTTCAGCCACAGTTGGTGCTGTTCCAGCAGAGTAGACGTTTAGGATTCTGTTCCATGGTCATCATAGACCGACGGAGGCTGACAAAAGTGCACCAAAAACGCTAGACAACCAAACCGAAGACAACGTATGTGGTGACTAATTATTTCCACTATAAAATACTTACAGACGATGCTTTCACAAACACAAATGAATAAAGAAGACCAGGAAAGTGGAGCTGCCGTGTATAGCAGTGGGACCGCTTTCTTCAGCAACTTCCTGTCTGAGTTCTTCTTCTACCGTCTTAAATAAGTTAACTAAAAACGGCCACTAGATGGCGCATAATACCAAGCAATAAATATGACATTAACCTCAGTGAACACAACAGATTTTGATGAAATTTTCACCAGAGGTAGCCCTTGAGCCAAGAATGAATCCATTAAATTTTGGTGATGATCTGAGAGTGCATACCTCCACCAAGGACCTTGTTTGTATTTGTGCAGTAGGATTACACAAAAACTACTGGATGGATTTGGATGACATCTTCACCAGAGGTGGTCCCTGGGCTAGAGATGAACTCATAACATTTTGGTGATGATCCCAGAACGCAAACCTCCACCAAGGCTCTTATCTTCTCACAAAGTTTTAGTACAAATTCTCCAAAACTACTGGATGGATTTGGATGAAATTTTAACCAGAGGTGGTCCTTGGGCTAGAAAGGAACTCATAACATTTTGATGATGATCCCAGAATGCATACCTCCACCAAGGCTCTTCTCACAGTGTGTTAGCAACAATACTCCAAAACTAATGGACAGACTTTGATGCAATTTTCACCAGAAGTGGCTCTAGGTCAACACACAAACTCAGTACATTTTAGAGGTGATCCATGGGGGAAAGAAGGAGCCTTGGCGGAGGCATGCACTCTCTGAGTGCTTTTCTAGTTGTATAAGTTGTGTATTGCAGGGGACAATCTATTGTGCAAAGCTGTGATGTTTAATACGGACTCTATGAGCAACACCGGTTAGATTACAAAGTCTGACAGCCGTAGGTAGGAAGGACCTACAGAACCTCTCCCTCGAGCACTTAGGATGACACAGCCTACCGCTAAATGAGCTCCTCAGTGTGTTCAGCATGTCCTGCACGGGGTGGGACCCAGACTCCAGCGGAGATGACAGCTTAGCCACCGTCCTCCTCTCTCCTATCTCCTCCACTGGGTCGAAGCGTTGCCCCAGAACAGAGCTGGCTTTTTTGATCAGCCTGTTCAGTCTCTTCTTGTCAGCTGCCACAATGTGGCTACCCCAGCAGACCATTCCATACGTAAAGGCTGATGCCACTACCAAACCACTGAAGGTCTTCAGGAGTGTCCCCCGCACTCCAAAATACCTGAGTCTCCTCAGGAGGAACAGCCTGCCCTGCCCCTTTTTGTAGAGTGTGTTGGTGTTGTGTGTCCAGTCCAGTTTATTACCTCCGCCAAGGGAGGACAGAGGTAATGTTTTTAGTGGCGTTGGTTGGTTTGTCTGTTAGCAACATAACTCAAAAAACTATGAATGGATTTTGATTAAATTTTCAGGAAAGGTGTGCAATGGCATGGGAAACAGATAATTAGATTTTTGTGGTGATTCAGCTCACGATGTGGATGCAGGATTTTTTTGAATACTATTTTATATATTAATCTGGTGCTTTTCATGTACTGCCCCTTTAAGACGTGTCCACTCAGTTACCTGGGTGGTTACATCATAGGTCCACATGCCTCAGCAACCCAGAAGCCAAACACTGCAGAAAAAGTATTTGGGGGGGTGTCCACCAAACTTGTTTTTCCTGCTGTGGGTGACTATTTTCTATTCATTCTTTATGTAGTCCAGCATTTACAGCGCTGAGCGCCCTCGGTACTGAAACACTTTGAGCAGTGGCCGCTTTTTGTCGCGGTGCTCAGGGCTGAAAAAAGTTCAACTTGTCAGATTACTCTACAGCTGCACTCATCATTGTCAGACCTTTCTAAGCAGCCAATCAGAATTAAGGAAGGACAAGACACAGGACGCTGGTACAGGAAGACGAGAACGGGAGGTGACATGGAGGAGGTGGAGGCTGAACTTTGCTGCATCAAATAATGTGAATTTGTAGCTGATAACTGCAAAGAAAATGGTATGATACCGCACTGTTGTGTAATATTGCTTAATAATTATGAACCTTGTCAGTAAACTGTAATGGAGAAGAAAGGAGGAAAAAAGAAAACTGACCTGAAAGATTCACTAAACCATGATGTTGATTTAAGGTGGAATCGCCCAGCCCCAATGTATAGTCAATACAATTATGACAGTCTTGTTATAATAATAATAATAATAATAATAATAATAATAATAATAATGGCTTGCATTTATCTAGCGCCTTTCATTCAAATGGTCAGGAAAGGTGTGTAATTGCACACTGAACACATGATTAGATTTTGGTGATGATCTCAAAATGCATACCTCCGCCAAGGCTCTTATCTTCTCACAGAGTGTTAGCAATAATATTCCAAAACTGCTAGATAGATTTGGATGAAATTTTCACCAGAGGTGGCATTTGGTCCAAAGATAAACTCATTAGATGTTGGAGGTGATCCGTGAGTGCATACCTCCACCAAGGCCCTATCTCGCAGTGTACAGATGGATGGCGATATGGACGGACGGAGGGGAGGATAAAGGGAGGAAGGGACAGAGCCTTGGCAGAGGTATGTACTCTCTGAGTGTCCTCTAGTTACACATGGGGCCGGCCCCTCAGTGTTCATGATAAATGATCCAGTGGTTTAAAACTGTATGCATGTGCTCCATTTGTGGTGATCCGTGCTGTGTGTTTTCCTTGCTCACTAATTATCTTCCACAACTGTGGTTTCATTCACACCTGAGCCTCCCAGTTAGATGGCCTTTTATTAGGAGTGGAGCCCTGCACTCCTGCACAGAGACGTCTATGCTCCAACAGGGTGAAAGAACTCCACAATGCGAGTCTACCCTTCTCTTCAGCTGGGAGTTTCACCTCCCTTTCTACTAAGTTATTAGCACCTCATCGTCTGGGAGTTTTGCCTCCCCAACTCAACTGTAAGCTACCCCTAACTGGATGTTATCTTCTTCTGCTCCTGCCTTTTCCTGTTCCTCTCCCCTGTGCACAGGTGGACCAACCTCCAGGCGGACCTTCCCCAACTCTAGGCGGCGGACCGGATCTCAGCCCGTGAGCCAGAGGCTCCACTCTCTCTCCAGCTCTGTAAGTGCCTCTGCCCCCGGGCTGAATTCTCTCCTCTTTTCCCCTCAGCAGAAGTTTCACTTGAACTCAGCACTGTTATTATCTACATGGGCACCTCTTCACCTCTGCGGGACCCTGGTAACCTGGAAAACGACAGAGCTGCTTCTTTGTGCCTCTGTTACTCCCTCTTGCTCCATAAGGCTGTTAATTATTCTGCCAATTCAGCCAATTGTCACAATAAAACTCATATTCTCTTCTCTCCTGTCTCTCTGCAGGGTTGCCAGACCACTCCCGTTCTGCACACACACATTCACACACATTCACTCAGTCAATAAAGATCATTGTGATACTAATTGAGTCTGTTGTCTGCTCTTGGGTTTTACGTGAAAACATGTCACCATCTGCTTTAGTGTTGTGCTGGGTAGCCAGACAGAACAAACCCTACAGCCAATCAAAAGTAACTAATAGATTTAATGTGCATTTATTGGTTCATTTTCATTGGCTATCAACCTTCAGCTACAGTGCTGCTTGGAAGTTTGTGAACCCTTTAGAATTTTATACCTTTCTGTATAAATATGACCTAAAACATCATTAGATTTTCACACAAATCCTAAAAGTACATAAAGAGAACCCAGTTATATAAATAAGACAAAAAATACTATTTCATTTACTTATTGAGGAAAATTGTCCAATATTACATATGTGTGAGTGGCAAAAGTTTGTGAACCTTTGATTTTAGTATCTGGTGTGACCCTCTTTTGCAGCAATAGCTACAACTAAACATTTCCGGTAACTGTTGATCAGTCCTGCACATCAACTTGGAGGAATTTTAACCCATTCCCCGTACAGAATAGCTTCAACTCTGGGATATTGGTGGGTTTTCTCACTTCAGGTGCTTCCACAACATCTCAGCTGGATTAAGGTCGGGACTTTGATTTGACCATTCCAAAACATTAACTTTATTCTTCTTTAACCATTCTTTGGTAGAACAACCTGTGTGTTTAGGATCATTGTCTTGCTGCATGACCCACTTTCTCTTGTTCATGTACTGATGTCATGACATTTTCTTTTAGTATTTGCTGATATAATTCAGAATTCATTGATTCATCAATGATGGCAAGCTGTCCTGGCTCAGATGCAGCAAATCAGGCCCAAACTATGACATTACCACCACCATGTTTCACATATGGGACAAGATTCTTATGCTGGAGTTCAGTGTCTTCCTTTCCCCAAATATAATGCTTCTCATTTAAACCAAAAAGTTTTATTTTGGGCTCATCCATCCACAAGACATTTTTCCAGTAGCCTTCAGGCTTGTCCACATGATCTTTCGAAAACTGCAGATGAGCAGCAATGTTCTTTTTGGAGACCAGTGGCTTTCTCCTTGCATCTCTGCCATGCACACCATTGTTGTTCAGTGTTCTCCTGATGGTGGACTCATGAACATTAACATTAGACAATGCCAGCGAGACCTTCAGTTGTATAGAAGTTACCCTGGGGTCTTTTGTGACCTCGCCAACTATTACATGCCTTGCTCTTGGAGTGATCGAAGTTGGTCAACCACTCCTGAGGATAACAGTGGTCTTAAATTTCCTCCATTTGTGCACAGTCTGTCTTACTGTGGATTGGTGGACACCAAACTCTTTACAGATGGTTTTGTAACCTTTTCCAGCCTGATGAGCATCAACAACCCTTTTTCTGAGCTTCTCAGAACTCTCCTTTGTTCATGCCATGATACACTTCCACAAACATGTGTTGACCCTGTGATAGATCTTTATATAAAATATTCTTTAAATAAAACGGGGTGCCCACTCACACCTGATTATCATCCCATTGGCTGAAAATACCTGACTCTAATTTCACCTTCAAATTACTTGCTCATTCTAAAGGTTCACAAACTTTTGTCCTCGTAGATATGTAACATTGTATGATTTTCCTCAGTAAATAAATGAAAAAGTATTTTTGTCTCATTTATTTAACTGGGTTCTTTATCTACTTTTAGGACTTGTGTGAAAATCTGATGATGTTTAAGGTCATGATCATCGACACCACTAGCAGGGGTAATATGAATCAAGTGTTAGATTTAATGCCTTGGCATTAGAAAAGAAACTGAAGATTAAACGTATGGGACCACACCAGCCAGAGGACTTAAACATCACACTCAATCAGGAAAAGGCAAAAACTGTTTTTTCAACACAGAATGGTTCAGTAGAAAAACATGTTGAATTGGAAGTGTTGCCAAAAAGTCACTTTTCTGCTTTTCTTGCCTGCTCTTTGGATGGGACAATTTGGATGGTAATTTACTGTTCTGAAGCTTCTTCCTGAATGACTTGCTAAACATGAAAATAGCAGTTTGTGTGGGAAAAGTGCTGTTGGATTTGACTTGCCTGGAAGATCTGGGCGGTGCGGTGGCGCAGTGGTTAGCACTGCACCAGCACAGCAACTCACCCTTGGCCATGGGATCCCTGGTTCGATCCCAGCCCCTGACCAACAGTGATCTGTGTGGAGTTTGCATGTTCTCCCCATATCTGCGTGGGTTTACTCCGGGATTTCTCCGGTTTCTTCCCACAGCCCCAAAACATGCAGGTTAGGTTAATTGGAGACTCTAAAGTGGCCCTAGGTGTGAATGTGTGTGTGAATGGTTAAGGGATAGCGCCGTACCGTGGCTGCTTCATCCATCCAGGTGGATGCCCTCGATTTCCCCCCTGGGGATCAATAAAGTACACAAAATTTTAAAAAAAAAGATCTAATATTGCAGCTCAGATCAATATCGCTCACAAACACTTAACTGATCTTCACAGTCAGCAAGAAGAAGAGAACAGGTATGGTCTTGGTGAAATAATAACATTCCTAAGACTGTGGGAAAGGTGAACTCGTGCTATAGGGCCATAATGAATTGTCAGCTTCACTGAATCCAGGGATTTTTAAGAACATTTTTGAAACGATGTGTGCAGGTGATTCCAGGCTCAGACAGCATTACAACATGCAGACTGACTTCAGACACACATCATTTCATTGATGGATTGGTGGACTTCGACAAAAAAGGGATTGACAAGTTTTCCAAGATGAAAGATCACCTTACAGCCTTTTTGTCCCAAGTAAACGTTACTGGTGAGTCTATTAGCATTATTTGTAAGGTTGTTTTGACTGTAAGTTAAAAATCGTGGGTTCCTGTTCTTCTGAAATATTGCTTTGGATGTTTTATAAGTGATCTTAACTGGTTAAGTTTGAATTTGTAGTTGAATAATGTGTAAAAGGGTAAAGTGAGCATCATTATCGCTTTCTGCTTCCGCATGCCAGAACATTAATGTGCGCTTTGAGGTGTATTTGTATTTAAATTCACTGAACATGTAGTTTACATGTTAGTGTTTATTGTGCCACCAGACTTTCTGTGATAGAGACACCATTGTCCTTGTTATCAATACAATATCAATCTGAAATATGCCATGTCAGGTCAGTGTGGATCCATACCTTAAAGCCATAAAGGTCCTGTTATTATGAAATTAATGTATTCTCTGAATTGCCAGTGTATCAATAAACCGTATTTTTTAGTTTTGCGTTACTACAACGATATATGTGCTGTCATAAAAGGTAATCATAAATGCCACTGCCACAAACAACCCCTTAAGCATAAAAGTGAAATTAAAGCGTCTTTTGTTGCCCTCTACTGGACATTTGTGATTATAAAATAAACTTTTTTTTTGCCTCCATCATTCTTGGTGGAAGGAATAAAAAAAAGTGTGTGTGTGTGTGTGTGTGTGTGTGTGTGTGTGTGTGTGTGTGTGTGTGTGTGTGTGTGTGTGTGTGTGTGTTTTAGCAGGATTGTGCAAAAAAAAAGAAATTTGGAGGAAGCGTAGAGCTTGTTCCAAATTAAAGGGAGATTCAAGGAATGGGTTTCCCCACTTTTTTAGAATAAGATGTTTGTTTTGTTTTATTTTGTTTTGTTTTTTTTACATTCTCTAACATTCTCTGAGATTTATGCAAGGAATTTGATGACAAAATTCAGTTTTATATGAGTGGAGGGCTTCTGCAAGTATGTAGAACAATATGATGTGGATCCACATGAAATATAACCCTCAAGTGTTGACAAAGTTATGCACTGTCTGGGCACTTGTTTCTTTCTTCTTTGTGCAGCAATCTTGAAGGTCAGTATTTGGTCAGACCATATTTATTCTTCAACACATCCTGAACTATTTAATTTCTGTAAGAAGTCTTCAGGAATAGCTTCCCAGGCTTCTTGAAACTCTTCTTTGGATGTTTACTGACATTTGTTCCATTCTTTGTCAGGATGACCCTGCATTTCAAATTTGGATTCATCACTCCATAAAACCTGTTGTTGATTTTTAGTGTAATTTTGTGTACTCCAGCCTTTCCTCCCTGTTTCCCTTCCTAAAAAAATGACTTCTTGACAGCCACCCTTTCACTGGGACCATTTAAATGATGATTTGGTACTTGGATCAAATAAAGGGCACTTTCCAGGTCCCGTGTCAGGTCATTGCTGGATTTTTTTTCCTGTACAGACACTGTCATCTACCTGATGCAACAAGCCCAATTGCACCTGGATGGAGGAGGAGACACTGTGAGAATCACATTTTTTGATTTCTCCAGTGCATTTAACACCATTCACCCACTGCTGCTGGGTGAGAAGCTGTGGGTGATGGGGTTCGACAACTCTTTGATCTGCTGGATTACTGACTACCTGACCGGCAGGCCACTGTTTGTACAGCTAGGCAGTGTCTTGTCTGATGTGGTGGTTAGTGATATGGGAGCTCCACAGGGGACTGTGCTTTCTCCTTTTCTCTTCACCTTATACGGCACCAACTTTCAGTACAACTCCGAGTCATGCCACCTGCAGAAATTCTCTGATGACTCGGCTGTTGTTGGGTGTATAAGAGGGGGAGTACATGGCACTGGTAGACAGATTTGTGGAGTGGAACAAGCAGAATCACCTGAGGCTGAATGTCAGCAAGACCAGGGAGACGGTGATAGACTTCAGAAAGAAGAGGATGTCTTCACAGCCATTGCAAATTAGGGGGGAGAGTGAGGGGTAGTGGAGGACTACAAATACCTGGGTGCCGTGATCAGCAATGGACTGGACTGGAAATCTAACACCGATGCTGCGTACAAGAAGGGGATGAGTAGACTCTACTTTCTGAGGAAGCTGAGATCATTCAACATGTGTAACAAGATGCTGGAGCTTTTCTACCAGGCCACTGTCACCAGCGTCATCTTCTTTGCTGCTGTTTGTTGGGGTAGCTGCATCAGAGCCAGCGACACCAACAGACTTGACAAGATTATCAAGAAGGCTGGCTCTGTAATTGGTCTCAGGCTGGAGACTTTTGAGAATGTGGTGAGAGGAGGACACTGAACAAACTGTGATCCATCATCGACAGTCCTGATCACCCCCTCCACGACACACTGGACAGACAGCGGAAACTTTCTCCAGCAGACTGCTACAGCTTCGCTGCCGAATGGTCAGGTACAGGAAATCTTTTCTGCCACATGCCATTTCGCAGTACAATAACTCAGTCTAATATTGAATCTTGGTCATAACAATGCTGTCATACTGCACCTTACAGTCTAATTGGTACCTCACATTTCACCCTGTGCCTGATAATCCTGCACTGTACAGCGAGGACGATTCATGTATCTATACAGGTCATCATATGTTCATCTGCAATGTATATATACCTGCTCCTTAACACCAGCAAAACCAAGGAGCTCATAGTGGACTACAGGAAGGAGAGGGAAGAGACACATGACCCCATCCATATCAATGGCATAGCTGTTGAACGTGTCCCCAGCTTCAAATTCCTGGGGACCCACATCTCTGAGGACCTGTCCTGGTCAGTTAACACCACCAGCCTGATCAAGAAGGCCCATCAGCGCCTCTTCTTCTTGAGGACATTGAAGAAGAACCATCTGTCAACTGACATCCTGGGCAACTTCTACCGCTGCGTGATAGAGAGCACCCTGACCAACTGTATCACACTCTGGTATGGGAGCTGCTCTGTAGCTGACCGCAAGGCGCTGCAGCGGGTGGTGAAAACCGCCCAACGCATCACAGGGACTCCACTTCCAGCTATAGAGGACGTCTACAGGAAAAGATGTCTGCGCCGGGCACGCAGCATTCTTAGGGACTCCAACCATCCTGCTCATGGACTGTTCCAGCTTCTCCCCTCCAGAAGACGTTTCAGAAGCCTTCGGACTAGAACCAGCAGGTTTAGGAACAGTTTCTTTCCAACAGCTGTCACGTTATTGAACTTAGTTCCCCGCTGACTCTCTTACAATCATCTTTTACCATCCTCACCTGTACATAACTGCATAACTACATAACTACATCTAACTTATTGCACATTATTTGCACATAACAGTACTTTTAACTTTCTGCACTGCTGCATATATTTGCATATATTTGCTTAAATTGCACATACTGTTACACATTACCGTATATACTGCACTGCTGTCCTTTGCACTTCTGATTGGATGCTAAACTGTGTTTCGTTACCTTGTATTCATACATGTGTAATGACAATAAAGTTGAATCTAATCTAATCTAATCTATATAAAGTTATCTAGGCAGTTTTGCTTTCCCTGGGTAATTCCTTATTCTATTATGCTGTGTGTGTTTCTATCATTTTGGTCGTCTACTGTCATGTTGCTGTTACACTGTAATTTCCCAGTTTGGGATCAATAAAGTACATTTATCTATCTACAGTGGTTGAAAAAGTGTTTGCCCCCTTCCTGATTTCTCATTTTTTGTATGTTTGTCACACTTAAATGTTTCAGATCATCAAACTAATTTAAATATTAGACAAAGATAACACAAGTAAACACAAAATGCAGTTTTTAAATGATGTTTATTATTAAGGGTAAAAAAATCCAAACCTACATGGCACATGGCCCCGTGTGAAAAAGTGAACCCCCCCCCCCCCGCCCTGTTAAAATATAAATTAACTGTGGTTTATCACATCTTTGGAAAGCTGAGTTCAATTTCTCTAACCACACCAAGGCCTGATTACGGCCACACCTGTTCTCAGTCAAGAAATAACTTAAATAGGACCTGCATGACAAAGTGAAGTAGACCAAAAAGATCCTCAAAAGATAGATATCATGCTGCAATCCAAAGAAATTCAGGAACAAATGAGAAACAAAGTAACTGAGATCTATTAGTCTGGAAAAGGTTATAATGTAGAAGATGTGCTCAAATGACGAGGCTGAGTTTAGTCGTAAACCAGCTTTATTGATAGAACACAGCTTCTAGCATTCTCAAAGCAGGAAAGAGGAAGAATCATATCTCAACACCCTTTTATATGTTTCCAGCATCAGAATTCAAGTCACATGGTGTCTTCGGTAAACATACAGTCACAAAGCATCCCTTTGAAGCTTCACCATTGTCTCTCATTTCCTGATGAACCGGAAATCTCTCCGGGGCATCTTCTGTGGGACAAAGAGACAAATCTCACACCTCCTTGTTATCTTCTGCAGATTCGAGTCTTTTGTCCTTGCAGACGTGACACCCTCAATACACATGCAGTCCTGTCTCTGTGGCAACGTGAGCCCACAATGTGTGTCGCCTACACTACCCCCCCCAAACGTCTAGTGAGGCAAAACCTGCATGGCATAAAAAGAAGAAAAACACAAAGCACTCCATACATCGCTAATCAATCCACCAACTGCCTAGGTTTTAACTTTCTGCCGAATCTGCTGCAACCTGGCTTGGTTGCACCTGCAACATCTCTCTGCACCTGTGGATTAAAGCTGTTAGCACCTTTCCGTGAAGACCTTGGAGAATGTCCTCTCGGCGGCCTGCCACGGCGGGGGGGCCTCGCGAGCTGCACTTCCTCATCAGCCAAAACAAAGGCGGGTTTGAGCCTGTTTATGCAAATCAACTCCCTTCTGCCCCCTAAATCTAGCAGAAAATGCTTCTGCCCGGTCTCCAGCACTCGGAACGGTCCGTCATAAAACAGCCGCAAACTTGGACGCTGAGCATCATGTTTAACAAAAACAAACTCTGCATTTTTTAAAGCCTTTGGCACAAAAATGTGTGGTAAACTGTGATGGACCGGGCCAGGGAGCGTGTTTGCTCCTGAGTCGCTCTGCCACGGCTGAGCAGGGGGGCCATTTGGTGCGGGATTATCGGGAAGGAATTCCCCCGGCAAACGGAGAGGTTGTGCAAAAACTAATTCAGCCGGGGAAGCATGCAAATCTTCCTTAGGTGCAGAACGCAACCCCAATAAAACCCATGGAAGTTTGTCCACCCAATTTGTATCCGTTAGCGACGCTCTGAGGGCTGCTTTCAATGACCTGTGAAAGCGTTCGCATAAACCATTAGCCTGGGGGTTATACACGGTGGTGCGATGAATTTTCACCCCCAAGCTGCGGGCCATCGATGACCATAGCTCGGAAATAAATTGGGGACCCCTGTCGGATGTTATGTCCGACGGTACACCGAAACGCGCAACCCACGCTGCTAAAAATGCTCACGCAACTTCTTCCGCTGTGGTTATGTCAGAGGAATCACCTCTGGCCAGCGCGTGGTGCGATCCACCATCGTCAAAAGATGTGTGTGCCCGTGTGATAATGGAAGCGGGCCGACTAAGTCAATGCGCACATGATCAAAACGCTTAGCGGGGATGTGAAAAGGTTCTAACGGGGCCTTAGTGTGTCTGTGTATTTTGGCTCGCTGACACGCTACGCAGGCTGCCGCCCATTCCTTGACCTGTTTGCGCAACCCGGGCCAAACAAATTTCTCCCCCACCAATTTAATCAATGCGTGCACCCCCGGGTGCGCGAGAGAATGGACCAAGTCAAAAACGCGGCAACGCCACGCGGCTGGCACCACGGGGCAGGGCCGTCCCGTGGAGACATCGCAGATTAGTGGGGGCATACCCTTTTGTTGCACCCTGTGCTCCAGCCTTAACCCTGTTGGTCCAGACTGGAGCGTGCGCACGTCCGCGTCGTTAACCTGCTCCGCAGCCATGGCTGCATAATCTAACCCAACACAGACCGGGGCTGCGCGCGCTCCCGCGTCGCTGCCCGGGCCCGCGGCCACGGCTACAGAGTCTGCCCCTATGGGGCTTGGTGGTGCTACCGCGCACGAGAGGCAGTCCGCCACAACATTGTGTTTACCCGCGACATGCTGAATATCAGTAGTGAACTCCGATATTGCGGCTAGTTGCCTTTGTTGCCGGCCTGACCAGGGTTCTGAAATTTTGGCCATCGCAAACGTTAGCGGTTTATGATCCACAAATGCGGTGAAACGTCGCCCCTCTAACCAGAACTGAAAATGACGGATGGCCAAGTGTAGGGCCAAGAGCTCCCTGTCAAACGCACTGTATTTCTGCTCGCTATCGCGCAAAGTCCTGCTGAAAAACGCAAGGGGTTGCCAGGTACCTGCCACAAACTGTTCAACTACCGCCCCCACCGCTACATCGGAAGCGTCAGTGGTGAGCGCCATGCGGGCCGTTGGAACTGGGTGTGCTAACAAAACTGCGTTTGCCAGGGCTGATTTGACCTGGGCAAAAGCGCGCTCCCGCTCCGGAGACCATTCAACTTTATTTGCGGGCTTTTGTTTTTTTAACGCGGTGTACAATGGCTGCATGAGTCGTGCTGCGCTTGGGAGGAACCGGTTGTAAAAATTAACCATCCCTAGAAACTCCTGAAGCGCCTTGACCGTTTGAGGTTGCGGAAAATCCGTTATGGCACGCACTTTACTTGGAAGAGGAACCGCTCCTTCTGCCGAAACGCGATGTCCCAAAAAATCAATCTGCGCCACCCCAAACTGGCACTTCGCTGGGTTAACTATTAACCCGTGCTCTGCCAGCCTCCGAAAAACTGCTGTGAGGTGTTGTTCGTGCTCGCCCTCGGACGCGCTGGCTACCAAAATATCGTCCAAATAAACGAACACGAAAGGAAGGTCGCGTAAAACTGCATCCATCATGCGTTGGAAAGTCTGCGCGGCCCCCTTGAGGCCAAAAGGCATGCGCAAAAACTCAAAAAGGCCGAAAGGAGTTATGACCGCTGTTTTGGGTACATCTTGCGCGCGCACTGGAACCTGGTGGTAACCGCGCACCAAGTCTATTTTAGAAAAAATGCGCGCCCCCGCCAAATGAACAGAAAAATCCTGAATGTGCGGAATCGGGTAGCGGTCATGAGCTGAAACGTTGTTCAACCTGCGGAAATCGCCGCAAGGTCGCCACGAGCCGTCAGCCTTTGGGACCATGTGTAACGGCGAAGCCCAAGAGCTCTTGGAGCGTCTAACAATGCCCAGTTTTTCCAGATTAGTGAACTCCTCGCGCGCGATGGCCAGTTTAGCTGGGTCCAAGCGCCGAGCTTTTGCAAAAACGGGGGGGCCGGTGGTTGTTATGAAATGCTCCACCCCATGTTTAGCCACCGTTGCCGAAAACGTGGGGACTGTGAGTGCTGGGAACTGAGCAAGCAATGTGTGAAACTTACCACCCGCAGCTGAGACGCTGGCATGTGCAGTCGGCGGGGCCACCCGAGCTGTGCAGGGAATAGAATGAAAGGACAGTGCATTAATCAGACGTCTATTAGCAAGGTCAACCAATAAACCATGTGAGCACAAAAAATCAGCCCCTAACATGTTGAAACTGACTGCTGCTACAATAAATGTCCACTCAAATGAACGGCCTTGTAAGGACAGAAGCATGGTCCTCTCACCGAACGTTTTAATCGTGGAGCCGTTCGCTGCTGACACTGACACCCAGGGAGCTTTAGAAGGCATCAGCCGTTCCGCGTAGGTGGGTGTGACGAAACTCAGCTGCGAGCCCGTGTCCACGAGGAACTGTTTCCCCGAGCATGCATCCGTCAGGTAAAGCAGCCTGTTCTCGTTGCCGAGGGTCGCAGCTGCTACCGGCCCTCGGTCTTGGCGTTTCCCTGGCGCTTAAAGTTGCACGGTGGGGCGCACCTGTGCGCTCTCTCTGCAAAACGGCGGTGGTAGAAACACGGGCCGTCCTCCGCTCCGCGTCGTCTGGCTCCCATCGCCGCCGCCGTTGGTGCGTCTGGCGCCGCGGCCGCTGGACCTGCGCTGTCTCCGGACGCCGTTCCCGGGCTAGCCGCCGCAGCCGAAACCGCGTTCCGCTTGTGGGCGTCGACCAACCGCTGCGCCTCTTTGCTCAACCCATGGTAGTCTCGCCTGGCCAATCGGGGCGACTCTGCCAGGGCCACTCTCACTGCTGGTGGCAGGGTTCAAAGGAAAAGGTGGGCAAAAATGAATTTGCCATCCTCAGAGTCTTTGAGCTTCAGCATCTTCACCATCAGGTCCGCAGGTCTATCGTTTTCTGCCTCCATCAACGTCAGGAGCCCCTCTGCTCGTTGTTGGACTGAGGGGGTGAAATGGCTGATCAGCGCGTCCTTCAATGCGCTGTACTTGTTGCTGTCTGGTGGATGATTAACCAGATCCTCCACTCTCTGGACCGTGTTGCTGTCCAGCCTCGCTACCACGTGGTAGAATCGTGTGTCGTCGTTGGAGATTCTCCGGAGGTTGAACTGCGCCTCGACTGCGCTAAACCATGAGCGTGGGCTGTGCTGCCAGAAATCGGGCAGCTGGATCGTGGAGGCGGCCATCAGGCTGGCTTCCGCCGAGCCCCGCTCGGGAGAATTCTGTCTGCTCATTTTTCGTCGTAGGTCACCAGTGTAGAAGATGTGCTCAAATGACGAGGCTGAGTTTAGTCGTAAACCAGCTTTATTGATAGAACACAGCTTCTAGCATTCTCAAAGCAGGAAAGAGGAAGAATCATATCTCAACACCCTTTTATATGTTTCCAGCATCAGAATTCAAGTCACATGGTGTCTTCGGTAAACATACAGTCACAAAGCATCCCTTTGAAGCTTCACCATTGTCTCTCATTTCCTGATGAACCGGAAATCTCTCCGGGGCATCTTCTGTGGGACAAAGAGACAAATCTCACACCTCCTTGTTATCTTCTGCAGATTCGAGTCTTTTGTCCTTGCAGACATGACACCCTCAATACACATGCAGTCCTGTCTCTGTGGCAACGTGAGCCCACAATGTGTGTCGCCCACACTAAAGCCATTTCTAAAGTTTTGGGACTCCAGCAAACCACAGTGAGAGCCATTATCCACAAATGGTGAAAACATGGAACAGTGGTGAACCTTCCCAGGAGTAGCCGGCCGACCAAAATTACCCCAAGAGCGCAGCGACGACTCATCCAAGAGGTCACAAAAGACCTCACAACAACATCCAAAGAACTGCAGGCCTCACTTGCCTCAGTTAAGATCAGTGTTCATGACTCCACCATAAGAAAGAGACTGGGCAAAAATGGCCTTCATGGCAGAGTTCCAAGACGAAAACCACTGCTGAGCAAAAAGAACATAAAGGCTTGTCTCAGTTTTGCCAGAAAACGTCTTGATGATCCCCAAGACTTTTGGGAAACTACTCTGTGGACTGACGAGACAAAAGTCAACTTTTTGGAAGGTGTGTGTCACATTACATCCAGCGTAAAAATAACACAGCATTTCAGAAAAGGAATATCATACCAACAGTAAAATATGGCGGTGGTAGTGTGATGGTCTGGGGCTGTTTTGCTGCTTCAGGCGCTTCATGCTCGAAAACCCTCCAACGTGGCTGAATTACAATTCTGCAAAGATGAGTGGACCAAAATTCCTCCACAGCACTGTAAAAGACTCATTGCCAGTTATTGGAAATGTTTGATTGCAGTTGTCGCTGCTAAGAGTGGCCCAATCAGTTATTAGGTTTAGGGGGCAATCACTTTTTCACACAGGGCCATGTAGGTTTGGATTTTTTTTCCCTTAATAGTAAACACCTTCATTTAAAAACTGCATTTTGTGTTCACTTGTGTTATCTTTGTCTAATATTTAAATTTGTTTGATGATGATATTTAAATGTGACAAACATGCAAAAAATGAGAAATCAGGAAGGGGGCAAACACTTTTTCACTCCACTCTGTCTGTCTATCTATCTATCTATCTCTAAAAAATGACATGGTCCCTACTATAATCTTGAGTTATTAATATTATAATAACACAACTTTTGCTTGAGTACACTGTCTCGCTACTCTACCCACCTTTGGATTTGAGTAATATGTCAAGAAACAGCTATCGCTTCTTGGATTTTACTTTTTTTTTTTTTTTTTTTATAAATGTGCATTTTTACCTCCACCAAGGAGGTAATGTGATTGGGGTGGTTTGTCTGTCTGTCCGTCTGTCTTTCTGTTTGTTGATGGAAATTTCACCAGAGGTGACCCTTGGTCTACAGATGAACCTATTAGATTTGGAAGGGGATCCAAGACCACATATCTCCACCATATGTCATAAATTTAAAGAAAGTGAAAAATTGATCCAGAATCTGCATCCTGACCTGGATCACCTCCAAAATATAATGAGTTCATCCGTAGCCCAAGGGGCACCTCTGGTAAAAATTTCATTAAAATTCGTCTAGTAATCCTTTACACAAATAAACAGACAGCCAGACAGACCTTGGTGGAGGTGTGTGCTCTCTAGGTGACTTCTAGTCTCTGTGTTCACAGCTTTTCTTGTAAAATGGAGATTTTTTTTCTCGGATATTTGTGGCGACGCCTTGCATGGCAGCGGCCCCTCAGATTCTAGATGTGATTAACATTGCAGATAGGAGAAACGTAATTTCATTCTACGGCACATGACTGGCTGTATGGATGAATGACAATAATGTTGGCTTCTTCTAAATTTGTGATTTTTTTCCTGCTATTGTGTGCAAAAGACCCATATGTTACATAACAGGGTCGACCCTTCTGGCGACACAGGTATAGAGTGCTGGACTCTGGAGCTGGAGGTTGTGGGTTCGAACCCACCAGTTCAGCTTAACTGCCCGTCCCTTGGCTACAATTACACGCTATTATTTTGGGCAGCTCGGTGACGCAGTGGTTAGCACTGTGGCAGCACAGTAAGAAGGTCACAGGATTGATTCCACCCCGACCATCATGGGTTCGATCCCACCCCCTGACCATCGGTGACCCTTCAGTGTGGAGTTTGCATGTTCTGCCCGTGTCTGTGTGGGTTTATCCCGGGTACTCTGGTTTCCTCCCACTGGCCAAAAACGTGCAAGTTAGGTTAATTGGAGACTCTAAAGTGGCCCTAGTGTGTGTGAATGGTGAAGGGATTGGCGCCGCACCGTGGCTGGCTCATCCATCCAGGTGGATGCTCTGAATTTCCCTCTGGGATTAATAAATTATACAAAAATACAAAAAAAAAAACTGGCATGGTCTCTGCTAAAGTAGACTATGTACTGGAGAAGAGCCCCCACTAAAGGATAACTTTTAAGTCCAGGTCTTCTGATGTCTGTGAAGACAGTAAGAAAAACACAGCAATATACAATTTCTGCAAATTAAACCCCCACAAAGCTAGGGCCTTTAATGTATAGATATAATAGGGCAGAATAGTAAGAAATTGATCCCAAGTAAAAGTAATGTACTTTATAATGTTAATTAAGTATAAGTAAAAGTAGTCATTAAAAAAAGTTATTTGAATAAGATAAGATAATCCTTTATACCTGAAATTTCCCCATTGTGGGACTAATAAAGGCTTATCTTATCTTATCTTATTAATCCCACAGTGGGGAAATTTACAGTATTGCAGCAGCAAATGAAGAAAAAAAACCATGAGTAGTCAGTAATGACTTTGCTCTTACCAATTTGGGAAGTTTATGGTTCTTTTCTCATAACTCTGTGTGTGTGTGGGGGGGAGTCTATATTTTTTTTAGTTTTTACATAAACTTACAATTTTTTTCCATAAATTATTTTTGTGCAGAAGTTTTCATACCTTTTTTTACCCAATTAATTTTGTATGTAATCTTTGAAATATGTAACTATTTTCACATAGGCTAAATATGCCACTTTACTCTAAATTACATTATAGATTTTTCCTCTAAAATGTTATCCTGAGGAAAATAAAGCACAAGCTAGCCACATGTACCTGTTAATATAATCCAAATCACAAAGAAAAAGTAGATATAAACAAAATATTAAAGTTGCAGTCATATCTGGTTAGAGCAAATTTTAGTATAAACTAGAACATTTCTACCCATTTTAAATTTAGTCAAGTAACTCAGAGTAAAACAAAATGTATGTGAGCAAAAGTACAGTTTTCTCTTCATAATCATACTCAAATAACAGTATAAAGAACCCTACAACCTTAGCGAGCCCTACGTTTTATTTTGACTTCTTGGATGGACCATGGATGGGCAATATAAGCTACAGCTTCAGCCATCACCCTTTTTGGATAATTTATGTTGAACTGTATAATCTGAGGAGTTATTATTTCAATTTGACATTGTTTGATTTTTCCTTGAATATTGTTCAGTTCCTTTCTTTTAATTTATCTGAAATAAAGATGATATAAGAACAATAAAACTGGTCAATGTGTTAAATGTGGGTCTGGCCCCTGGGACTTGCCGTAGCCGACGTCTGGCATCAGTCTGGATGATGTCAGGCAGGCTGTGGCTGCTGTCTGTATTCCTGTGTTCCTGCAATAAAGGTCAGTTCATTGTTTGGCATAAGATGGCTGACAGCTCGCTCATTTCATACATAACATTTGGCGACTGAGGATTAACTCATGGAGGCGTGCGTAACACCACTGCAGCCTTTCCTGGAGCTTCCTGGCAAACCACCAGTGCCATGGCCTTACTGGTTCTAACCAGCTTTTGAAACCTACATCACAGCGTTGGACCTGGGGATGCTGGATAAGGTGAGGAAATGAGTGCTGCTTGTCCACAGCCTAGGCTTGGAGGGCCAAAGGATTCTCTGCATGCTCGGTGCAACGGACTCGTATGAGGAAGTTGTGGAGTGGCTAGCTTGCTATTTCACTGCGACGAACAGCGTGACAGTACGACGGATTCGCTTTCGCCAGAGACAACAGAGGGTCGGTGAGCCAATACAGCAGTTAGTCGGTGACCTGAGACAGGTGGCTAATGTATGCCGTTTTGGGCTGCTGGAAGACGAAATGGTGTGGGACCAATTGGCCGAACACACGTGTAACGCTGGGCTACAAGCTAGGTTGCTAACGGTGCCTAATGATCTAACGCTAGCTAAAGCAGTTGAGTGAACACTCCAGTTAGAATCGGCAGAGAAGTTAGCAACGGAGCTAAATGGGCGCCAAACACAAGGGCTAGCTGGACAGTCGACTCTAGTTAACGTGGTAGACATGGAGGATGAAAAGTGCACGGCAGAAGAGTATGAAGCATATGCAGTGAGCCGAAGGTCCACTCCAAGAAGCCCCGGCTACGAAGGTTGTGGGTCCTCGACGCACTGGTATGGAGCACGACTTTGTCTGGCAAGAGGAGAACGGTGCATCAAGTGTGGGCGCCTGAACCATTTTGCCAGGGTATGCCGGCCGTCAGCATCATGGGACCTGCCAAGTAAGCCTGCCCGCCCACCAACAACAACCATCCACTTGGTGAGTCCCAACGCCAATGGTTGTTCCTATTGTACGGTGGAATTGGACAGTGTAGCTTTACCACTCCTGCTTGACATGGTGGCGGTGCGGTCGATGCTAAACTGGGCCACGGTGAAAAAGTTTTTCCCCAACCACAAAATCAAGGAGAACCCAGTGCTGCTGTATGGATATGGTGGTTACAGACTGTGCAATGTCGGAACAGTGGAAATGACTGCTGTAAACCCGAAATTATGTACGACTTCACGTTCCAAGTGACAGCGCGAGGTGACAACATTATGGGATGTGACCTTTTCTACGGACTGGGTTTCACCATTAGGGACAGCGCTGGGTTCGAATGGTCCAGGTGTGGACGTTGGAGCTCGCCGGACCCGGATGACGATGTCATGATGTGGGATGAGGTAGTATGGAAC
The DNA here is from genome assembly GCA_020510985.1 of Pholidichthys leucotaenia. NCBI lineage: Eukaryota > Metazoa > Chordata > Actinopteri > Cichliformes > Pholidichthyidae > Pholidichthys > Pholidichthys leucotaenia. The sequence continues at coordinate 33,331,815 of CM035844.1, forward strand.
AGCACTGACAGCGCTCCATCCACCCCATGCGCTCTGGAGGGGTGGGAGCCCATGCCCGTCGAGTACAACACTGAGGAGGTAATTAAGAATGGCACTGACACCAAAGCATCCACTCCACACTCTCAGGAGGAGAGCCGCTCGGAGGGGAAGCATGAGCATGCGGAGCGCCCCGGAGCGCAGCAGCAGCAGCCGGGCGCAGACACAACACACAACGGGGCACTGCAGAGCACTTCATATGGCTCAGTGGAGGAACTGGAGGGCTTCAGTGCCCACGCTTGGCCGGTTGTAGTGGGAGCGACCGAGTTAACAGGTGGAGGGTCCGTTCCGACGAGTGACACCATTGAGGCACCGGACACTTTCAGTGCTCAGGTCAAGTTTTGGACGATGATGGGTGAAGGGTCCGCTGAGACAGCGGTGACTGCTGTACCACCACAATGTTACGACAGCACCAGACGGAAAGAGAGCACGGAGCTGCCAAAAGCACAGCAGCACATCAAACTAAGCAAGGTACCAATCCATGCCACAGACTGGGTTCAGGTTTGGGTACAGGTGCAGCCAGTGAAACAATGGGCGCCACTGAGGATCGTGGTGAGGCTGAGAACAACGTGCTTGCTGCTGACGGATGATTCGCTTTGACACGCGAACAGACTACAGCCTGTCCGAGTGGCAGCTCCAGATGGCAAGGCGCCGCGGGAGTTGGCTACAGCAGTATGGGACCCGGGCCCTGGCGTCATGAAGATTGGCCCCGGGGGTCCAACAGCTCCAGGGGGGCAGCCGCCAAGAGTGCATTTCAAGGCTCCAGGGAGGAGGCCGCCAGGAGCCTGCTCCAAAACTCCAGGGAGGAGGCCACCATGGGGCCCCCTCAAAACCCCCCGGACAGAGCTGTTCCTCCCATGAAAGACTGTTAAAAAGAAAAAATTAAAGACTTTTGAGGTAGGAGCATGGCCGGACCAACGAAAAGTGGAAGAATATCCCACGTGGCAGTGCTGGGCTCTGTGGTAGTCCAACCACGGGCCCTAGTTTTAGGTGGTTCTGAGTGTGTTGTTGTTATTATTATTTTAGTTTGTTTGTTTTGGGGGGGGGGTTGTTTTACCAAATGGGGGGGGGTTAATTGGCTGATGTTAGGTTTTGGTCCCTGGGGTTTGTTGTAGCCGACAGTCAGGCGTCAGATGGGATGACGTCAGGCGGGCTGCGGCCGCTGTATGTATTCCTGTGTTCCTGCAATAAAGGTTAGTTCATTGTTTGGCATAAAATGGCTCGCGGCTCGCTCATTTCATACATAACACAATGCATGTATTTAAGTAATTTGCTACTTCCCACTTCTGAAAAAAACTAAACAAAAACATCACTTCTTACTATGAAGACTGGCTTTTTTATATGTTTTTTTATTGAGCATCATATTACAGGGTGTGTATATATACACATACAGTAACAATCATAGAAGTCCCTCAGAACAATGCTTACATATTATCATTATTTAACCCCCCAATAATTCCATCTCCCACCCCCTCCCCTCCAAGAACATGCAGGACACCACTCAAAAAAAAAAAAGGAAAACATATACATAGGTTCACCATTGCTGAAGCTGTGCGCTACACACTGTGGTTCACATGGACAAATAACACAAGTGCAAATGCACGAGGGCTGCTAAGTGGGCACGGTTTTAAGTTTATTCAAATATGTCAACGCTGGGTCCCACACAGAAAAGAATTTGTCCCTGGATCCCCTGAGAGTGTATTTTATTTTCTCTAATTGTATAAATTGCATTAGGTCACTAAACCACAGAGACACGTTCGGTGGGTTTTTAGATTTCCAATGTAATAATATTCTTCTCTGTGCAAGCAGCGTTGTAAAAGCAATGATGTTTTTATGTCTTGTCCTCATTGTAGAATGTCTTCTGTCTGTGGTACCAAATATAGCCATTACTGCACTGGGTTGGAGAGCAATATTAAGTGCCTCTGACAATGTTTTAAAAATTGTAGACCAGTACGTTGTCAGGGCTGGGCGTGACCAAAACATATGGGTTAAGTCAGCAGGAGTGTTTCAACACCTGTCACAGCTGGCATCTGTGTTAGGATATATTTTAGCCAGTCTTGCTTTAGAGAAATGGATGCGATGCAAAATCTTGAATTGTATTATGCTTAATTTGGCACAGGAAGTACTGTCATTCACTCTTTGTAGAGCGCTGTCCCAAGTGTCCTCCTCCAAGTCGCCTCCCAGTTCATCCACCCAGTCTGCCCTGACCTTTTCAAGGGCTGTGTTTTTAAAAGAAGTTATACAGTTATTAATTCTTGAAATGAGTCTTTTAGAGTTGAAAGAATTTTCAAACAGATCATCTAAGCCAGAAATTGATGATATATATGGAAAGTTGGGATCATGATGCTGAAGGAAGTGGCGAACTTGGAAATATTGAAATAAGCTGGACCGAAGAAGGCCAAATTTTTGAGATAAATCATCAAAGCTTGCAAAAATATTGTTTATATACAAATCTTTAAATTTATAAATGCCTTGTCTTTGCCAAAGAGTAAATTCAAAGTCTAATCTAGCTGGGGGGAAAAGGTGGTCATTGTGTATAGGACTTAGATGAAGAAGATTTTTGAACCCAAAGTTCTGTCTAAATTGAAACCATATTTTAAGGGTATTTATCACGATTGGATTATTAGTATATTGTGAGATAGAGAGGGGAAGACTGGAGGTAACCAGGGCTCTAAGAGATGTTGAAATGCAAGATGCAGCTTCAGAGTGACGCCAGTCTGTACCAGGAGAGTGAAGCCAATGCATGATTTTCTGAACGTTTGAGGCCCAATAATAATGACAAAAATTTGGCAGTGCTAAGCCACCCTGCAATTTAGGCCACTGTAACAGTTCTAGCCGTGCTCTAGGGTTCTTCCCATCCCATATAAATGAAATAAGGACTTTATCAATGGATTTAAAGAAAGATTTAGGGAGATAAAGTGGGATACACTGAAACAGATAAAGAAATTTGGGAAGTGCATTCATTTTGATGCAATTCACTTTTCCTGCTAAGGATAGGTGAAGTACTTCGCATTTTTTCAGGTCTGAGAAAAGTTTTCCTGATAAAGCCCTTGTATATTCCTTGTGATATTAATGCCCAAGTATTTAAAGCCATTTCTGGACATTTGGAATAGTAGGGCATTGTCCTGTATTTGAAGAGCCAGATCATTAAGAGGATAACATTCGCTTTTACTAAGGTTCAGTTTATATCCAGAAAATGTGCCAAATCTATTCAAAGCCTGGATAATATGAGGAGCACTTAAAACGGGTTCTGATACGTACAGTATATTAATAAATCGTTCATGTATAGAGATACTCTGTGCCCACCTCCCCCCCTTCTGTAAATTCCGCCAATGGTAATGATTTAAGTGTGATGAATAAAGGCTCTATGGTGAGGGCAAATAGTAATGGGCTGATAGGGCATCCCTGAGGGGTGCCCCTTGACAACTGGAAATACTGTGAACTCTTACCATTTGTAATTACAGAGGCTTTGGGTGAGGTATATAAGAGTTTAATCCACGAGATGAAGTTAGGGCCATAACCGAATTTCTTTAAACATGCAAATAAATATCCCCATTCTACCCTGTCAAATGCTTTTTCTGCGTCCAGTGCAATAACCACCTCAGGTGCTACACTGGACCCAGGCGAGTGAACAGCATTAAGAAGCCGGCGAATATTTGTAAAAGAATGACGCCCCAAAATCAAACCAGTCTGGTCAGCTGAAATCACATCATGCATTGTGGTTTCTAGGCGTAAGGCAAGGGCTTTGGCTAAGATCCTCACGTCACTGTTTAGGAGGGAGATGGTGGGTCGATATGAGCCACATTCTGTATTATCTTATCTGTATTATCGTATTATCGCTCTTGTCTTGTTTTCTCTTTTTTCTCTTTTGAATTCTTGGATGGAATATGGGTGGGCAATATAAGCTGCGGCTTCAGCCATCACCCATTTCGGATAACTTACGTGGAATTGTATAGAAGAAGGAATCTTTGTCTAATTTGACCTTGTTGTTATATTATACAGCTTCTTTTAACCTGTACTGTACTATCCGAAATAAATTCATTCATTCATTCATCTTCACCTGATTTAAGCAAGAGAATAATTGATGCTTCAGTCAGTGTCAGTGGAAGTGACCGAATATGAAGACTGACTTGACAAAACTTGCTTGACTTGATAGTCTATTCTCATTGCGGTGCATTATAGGACTTTCTTGTTAATTAAGCAGATTACACTCGTGAGCTGATGACTTTCCTTAGACTCGGAGCACAAACTGGTTTGGATGTGATCCACACAGCCCACAAACTGGTTTTTAAATTCTGAATTAAATCCGGAAAAAGGTGGATTGTCCTCTCCGGGTTGGGGACAGGCTCCTGCCCCAAGTGGAGGAGTTTAAGTATCTTGGGGTCTTGTTCACGAGTGAGGGGAAAATGGAGCGAGAGATCGACAGACGGATTGGAGCAGCATCTGCAGTGATGCGGACGTTGTACCGGTCTGTTGTGGTGAAGAGGGAGCTTAGTTCTAAGGCAAAGCTGTCGATTTACCAGTCAATCTACGTTCCTACTCTCACCTATGGTCACGAGCTTTGGGTAATGACCGAAAGAACGAGATCGCGGATACAAGCGGCTGAAATGAGCTTTCTCCGTAGGATTGCTGGACTCACCCTCAGAGATAGGGTGAGGAGCTCAGTCATCCGGGAGAGGCTCAGAGTAGAACCGCTGCTCCTCCACATTGAAAGGAGTCAGTTGAGGTGGTATGGGCATCTGATTAGGATGCCTCCTGGACGCCTCCCACTTGAGGTGTTTCAGGCACGTCCCACTGGGAGGAGACCCCGGGGCAGACCCAGGACTCGGTGGAGAGACTATGTCTCCCAGCTAGTCTGGGAACGCCTTGGTATCCCCTCTGAAGAGCTGGAGCAGGTGGCTGGGGAGAGGGAAGTCTGGGCTTCTCTGCTTGAACTGCTGCCTCCGCGACCCGGACCTCCGGAAAAGCGGTAGAAGATGGATGGATGGATGGATGGATGGATTAAATCCCCTCACGTGTTATCAATTGAAATATGTGGATTTGCGCTTTGCCTGGGACGCAATCATTTACGCAAAGTGATGCGAGCATGACGTTGACGGGCTCGACCAAAGCCCTCAAATCTGAGTTCCCGTGTAGTATCGCGATCTATTGCGTAAAATAAATCCTCAGCTCAGCCTGGGAATCGGCCATTTCGTCGGTGCAGGCCATCCGCGTCGGAGGGAAGTGGGGCTGTCAGCTGTTTACTGGGAACCTGAAAGACACATTAAGTAACATCGCAACATGAGTGAACAGCTTGTTTCATTCGCCAAGGATTTCTTGGCCGGTGGTATTTCCGCGGCCATCTCCAAAACAGCCGTCGCCCCAATCGAGAGAGTGAAGCTTCTCCTTCAGGTAAGGCTGCCTCCCGGAAGGCTCGCAGCCTTAGCCGGCTAGCTGGTATAATCGCTATCACTGAGCTGTCATAAGTGCTTATCTCGCCCCGCTGATATAACATGTTAACAGGTGTCAGAGCTTTAGCTGTGCTTAGTAATATGTGGTATTAATGTGTAGTTAATAGAAAGGTCGTGGTTTGTTCAAGGATTTAAGGTCACCACTAGATGAGAAATGACCTACACGGTAGACCGGTGGCTAACGTTAGCTTTAACCTTAGCCGGTGTAGCTAACAAAGGACAAACGGTAGTCGTGGCTTTGGAACACTTTGTTCAAATCGACTTTAGCTCCTCTAGTTAACTTACACTTGTGGTACAAGCGCTAGAGTTAACTAGCGATAGCGTGGTTGTCGCAATTTCAGATCAATTGGTGGAAAAAGTCGTCATAGTGGCTAATAAACTCCCGGATGTTGGCTAACATTTAGCGCGGCAGCTGATGGACTAAAGCTCGACGACGATCAATCAGTGCCGGGTTGTAATGTTTTGGTCCTTACCTGCTCCATCTACAGTACATTTTATTGACTGTAGTTTAGTCGATCACTGGTCCTCCAATTTTTTTTAATATGATGTGACTATATGCATAGCCAGCCATAAATTGTTTCATAGTTACACCTCAAGAACTGTTATCAATTTATTCCTTATAGGTCTGTTAAGTTAGACATCCTTTAAGGACCTTGCTTTACTGTCCCAAGGTCACAAAGAGACTTTGTCCTATGCCAATTACCTTCCCTATTTTAACCCATCTGTTTAATTTCTCTCATTTCTTCAGGTCCAACATGCCAGTAAGCAGATCACAGCAGACAAGCAGTATAAGGGTATCATCGACTGCGTTGTCCGTATTCCCAAGGAACAGGGAATCCTTTCCTTCTGGAGAGGTAACCTTGCTAATGTCATCAGATATTTCCCCACCCAGGCCCTCAACTTTGCCTTCAAGGACAAGTACAAGAAGATCTTCCTTGATGGTGTTGACAAACGCACCCAGTTCTGGAGGTACTTCGCCGGTAACCTGGCCTCTGGCGGTGCTGCCGGAGCCACGTCACTCTGTTTTGTGTACCCCCTCGACTTTGCCCGTACCCGTCTGGCAGCTGATGTGGGAAAGGCTGGACCCGATAGAGAGTTTAAAGGTCTGGCCGACTGCCTGGCGAAGATCTTTAGGTCCGATGGTCTGAGGGGGTTGTACCAGGGCTTCAACGTCTCAGTACAGGGTATCATCATCTACAGGGCTGCTTACTTTGGCATGTATGATACAGCAAAGGGTATGTTGATATAATTTATGCGTGCTTGCAAATTCAAAATCTGTATTTTCTGGAGTTGTATTTATTTTTTTATTTTTTTTACTTTCTGTATTCCAGGTATGCTTCCAGACCCCAAGAACACGCACATATTGATCAGCTGGATGATTGCACAGAGTGTGACAGCTGTTGCTGGCCTGACCTCCTACCCCTTCGATACTGTCCGTAGACGTATGATGATGCAGTCTGGACGAAAAGGAGGTGTGTACTGTTGACGTTATTTTTCCTCTGCTTTCATTTTGAGTTCTCATTATCCAATGTCTAACCTTTCCTTTTTCCTTGTTTCTCAGCTGACATCATGTACACCGGGACCATTGACTGCTGGCGCAAGATTGCACGCGATGAAGGTTCCAAGGCTTTCTTCAAGGGAGCGTGGTCCAATGTGCTCAGAGGCATGGGCGGCGCCTTTGTGCTGGTGTTGTACGATGAGCTGAAGAAATTCATCTGATTCTTCATGTTGTCACACCACTGTCCAATTTGGCTAAATGTAATAACTTTCCATTTCTATGGACTGCGTTCTGCCTTATTTATGGGAACAAACTAGAGATGGCTGTACGTTGTGCATCCTTATGATTTTAAACGTTCCACACCTTCTACCAATGTCATTCCTGTTTAAGAAAATCTGATACCTCCTGTCATTCACTAGGTTTGTATGGTCCCAACAACTTGAATAAATCTATTCTGGGGAACAAAACTTAACCACCGAGTTCGTCTCATCCACTTTCATAGCATAGATGAACACTCACGTGGGTAATGAATTGCACAAAGTGGATTACACCCCACTGCTATATTTACTCACGCTTATCTCTCCCTGAGCCTTTCTGGGTTTGACCATGGCCACTTCTAGGATTGTAGAGTAGAGCACCTGAGTGCTGGCTCCATTGACACTATTGTGACACGCCACTTAGAAAGTTCACAGCTCAAAGGGTAATAAGTTATTGATTCATTTAAGATTTTATTGCATTCACAGCTAATCTCACTGCAGTGTTTTCTTGTTGCTAGCCTTCATAAGGAAGAAAAGCACAAAAAAATGACACAATTTGACAACATTAAAAATTGTGATTGTCTCATAACGGTAATATCACAAAGTGTATCTAACGGTTGAAAAGCAGTCCATGAAAAGTTTTCACCCATTATAAACATGGCTGTGAAAGTTGATCACTTTGCCACTGTTTATTACATATCTGCTTGCATTGCTAAAATAAGGTGTCACATCGGGAAGGGAAGGTTTGGTAATGCATGCTAGATCTGCAGTATGGGTACATTTAGAACCTCAACCACTATGCATATCAGATTGAAGATGTTTTAGAACAGAGGATATGATCTAAAAAGTTGCAGTTGCAAAGTGCAACAGCACCTGGCGTTGATACATAAATTGTGCATGATATACCATATAATGACAACAGAGGGCGCCATTGATGAGTGAAAGTTTGGAGGTTTTGCTTATTGAGTGAGGGCTGTATAAATCTCATTAAAAAAGGTGCATCCTTGCATTAGAATACTGTTACAAAAATAAAACGGCAGCACATATCAAATATTGGAAGTTTAGCCTTTATTACAGGGTAAATTAGCAGTTTTGTTTTTTTTTATCCGTGTCATAAAAATGACCTTACATTGGTGCACAGTAAACAACCTAACAATGTAAAGGAAAAATATTTTTCCTGTACACTGAACATAGCCTTTGTGTTTCTTATTCACAATGCTTTTAATAAAGTGAATATAGAATGATTAATGCAACCTTTGCTCTGTGCTGAAGTGAAATGACCCCATAAACATGCCTATCCCCAGCAGTCGCTCTGGCATGAAATAAAGGACATATCCTTTGGAAAAAAATACACAAAACATTTTGTGTCAAATCATCCCAAGACTGATTTGTATATAATTCCTTTTGAAATAGATATTTAAAACATCAGTTTAGTGGTATTTCACATAATCATTTTTTTAAACTTAAAAGCTAAAAAAAAAAAAAATCCAAAATTTAAAAAGGAGAAAAAAAGGGAGACAGCCACGCGAGGCCTCAATTTCCAGATTTTTTTTTCTGAAATGGCTCTTTTTCGATGTTTAACTAATAGTGCCGCAACGATTAGTCAATTATTTGATCGTCAGAAAATTAATCCAACTATTTTGTTAGTCAACTAAATTGCCTGTGTACCTTTTCCAGGTAAAAAAAAAAAGATTATTTCAGCTTCTAAAGCATAAAAGATTGCCACATTTCTTGTTTTTGCATGATAAGTTTTAATAATTTTTGTTTTTGTACCGTTTGACAAAAAAGATGAGGTCATCTCGAGCTCTGGGATGTTATGGACATTTTTGACTGTTTTTAAATGATTCCACAGGCCAGTCAGGGACGGGCAGTGAGGGTAGGTCCGCTGCAGATTTTCTGGTCCACCCAGGCTCTTCTTCAGCAGGTGTTTGCACTGACGAGCTGAAGAGACTGGGCGGAGCGGAAAACCTGCACTGGAGTGGCCCTCAATGGCACACGGCTGCCCGTCCCCGGACCAAATGACCCGTCGGCTAATTGAAGGAATAATCGGCAGATTATTCAATAAAAATAATTGTTAGTTGCAGCCATAATTATAAAGCACAAATCAGCTTTAAAATGTAAAGATGCAAATGTTTATGCATGCAAATATTATACCTAATGTGTTATTCTTATAAGAATGCCTCATGTTAATTAGTCTGTTGCGTTGGAAATTAATTTGACTTAAATCTTCTAATAGATATGATTTACATACACTTTAATTTGATTCTTTTATTTAATCAATATATTCATTTTTTTCAGTTTTTTCCCCCCTAACTGCACAGATGTTTTTGCCACTGCAGCCATTTTACCATGAAATGGTAGCTGAACACAGGTGAAAGAAAGAGCAACACCGGTGACCGCTGAGGAATAAAACCGACTAAGTGTGCGGCTGTGTTTCATATTTAACTCCTCGTGTGACCTGCGTGCAGCATCTGTGGGGTTAAGACTCGTGCACACTTCACACTCCCTGGGTAGTACTGTAAGCACTGGACTGTAGTACTGCGTGTTTTTCCTCCTCTGGTGCCTCTACATTGGCTGCCTTCGTCTCCTCCCACTGCCACTCTCACACCAGTGAGTCACATGGGCCGCACACTTGAATCGGCCGTAGGTGTGAAGTGTGACTGTGAGTGTTTATTAATCATTGTTAGAGTTGTAACCAACAGACAGCTTGCCCAGGGTGTTTCCTCCCTTCTGCCCAGTGCATTCTGGGATACATTCCAGCCTGTTGTTCATTATCTCGTCGCTTCCAACTGTGTTTGGAATCAACATGCGCCACAACACGCACAGAGCTAATATTATTTGTGGGCTTAATTTTAGCCTCCTACTACATGCTTTGCATCGATCTGATTGTCAGTTTACAACCACACCAGTTAGGAGGTGCGGGTGTGTGGATGTGGTGCCCAGTGACCTGTATAGAGGGGCGTGCACATGATGTCGCAGAGCAGAACTCGTGGCAGGTACAAACATCCATCCATCCATCTTCTACCGTTTTTCCAGAGGTCCGAGTCGCAGAGGCAGCAGCTCAAGCACAGAAGTCCGAACTTCCCTGTTCCCAGCCACCTGCTCCAGCTCTTCAGAGGGACACCAAGACGTTCCCAGGCCAGCTGGGAGACGCAGTCTCTCTGGTGTGTCCTGGGTCTGCCCTGCGGTCTCCTCCCAGTTGGACGTGCCCAAAATGCCTCAAGTAGGAGGCGTCCTGGAGGCATCCTGATCAAATTCCCAAACCACCTCAACTGGATATGAACACCAAGTGGTAGAAATGAGTGTTACCTTTAGTTTGTATGCAGAAAACCCCAAAAAACAGTTTTCAGACACAGCACTACACAGAGCGCTTGGTTGCATTCTGGAGAGCTAATCTTATCAGGCCATCTTGTACTAATTGATAAAAAATAGGTAAACAATTAAGGGCTCAGAACCGGTCCTTCACTCATGTGTGCTCCTTGTTCTTTACCCACGTCAGTCACATACAGTCAAGTAAATGGTGTTTTAACATCTAAAGGTAAAAAAAAAAGGCACCGCATACAAACTACAGCTGTCACATGTGTTTGCCACTCAGTGCTGTATGCCAAGTTTTGCTCCAGTGCATATCCTGTTTAGAAGTGAATGTCAACCGGTGGCCCACGGGCCACATCCAGCCCGCCAGTGCTTTCTGTGCGGCCCCCGAAATAGTTTAGTTCAAACTTTGTTCAATTATATTTATGAAAAGTTCCGACAGATTTCTGAGTGCAAGTGAATGCAGCGTCAGATTACTTGCCCCCCCCCCCCCCCCACACTATCCCCTTCCCAGACAGTGGGATAGTGTGAGGAGACCTGCCGCTCTTCTACAGGTAAAGCCTTATTCATGCTGCATTTCCCCTCTACTCCGCTTTGGATGAGCCCGGCATGCACGCGGTGCTCTACACACTTTTTTCATCTACCCAGGCCAAGCAGTTAACACATGCACACAACCATCATTTGTAGTTTCACTCCCGCCCTGTAGATAGCGCCAATGCGCTGACGCACCAGGATTTTTTACCAACAAAGAAACCCTGCTTGCCACCACTTCCCGGTTTTCACTCCTTTTCCACAAAGATGCTGCTGCTGCTGAAGTACGTATGTATGATTCATGTATGTTTATTTTCATCTTCCGCTTCCTCGTTGTCTTCGTCTACTTTTTCTTGGTATGCTGTATCGATATCACCACCTCATGAATGGGATGTTCAGTCTTGCGCATGCGCTTTTCAATGCGTTCAGGGCAGGCAGCGCGGTCACAAAATTTGCGCTGCACACGGCCGTCCGCGGTCGAGCACTGCGGACACTAGTGGAGTGGAGACGATGATATAAATTTTGCCACATGATGTTTCCGGTTACACGTACGCAGACAGCAGAGGTGCAGCATGAATCCAGCTTTACCCAAGCATTTAATTCACATTATGATGACAGCCTTGGCTTTTATTATTATTACGCAAAAGGCTGAATATTTTTGGGGTCTTTCTGAAATTATTCGGTATAATATGCCAATATTTAAGTAAAAAAAAAAAACAGGAGGGGAAATTAGGCATAAAAACTTATATATTATACCAGAAACGACTGTATCTTTGGTCATTTTAATTAATTTTATGAATAATTTTTCTATTTTATTTAGTTTTTGAGAATCAGAGTTGAAATCATTGTTCTGTTCTGCTCTACACATTAAGTTTAAGATAGGTTATATGTGAAAAAGTCACAATATTACCACAAGCTTTTGAAACTGTTAGGAAAAACAGTTAATTCATTTTAAAATAGATGTAAATTTAGTGAAAAATCCACAGATTGATGTGGGGAAAAGTAGTAAATTTACAAGAAAAATGTCTGAAATTTCTGAGGAAACCCCTTACAAATGTATGAGAACAAATCTCAAATGTGCAACAGTCCTATATTTACAGCAGCAAAAACAAAAATAATGAAGGAGGGAGTTCAGTTAAGTGACAAAAATTTACAACAGAAAAGTCCTTAATTAACAAGAAAACCATCATAAATTTATAAGGAAAAAAAACCCTCACACTGTCAAGAATATCAAATAAGTTTTTGAGTACACGCTTTCTTGCTCTTACACACACTCGTCTAATAAATAATATAATATTGAAAGGAAAATGAATATATCAAATAATAATAAGTGTACAATTTGAATTTAATTTTATTTTGCATGAGCATCTGGCCCTGACAGTGTTGAGCAAAATTCCGTCCCTTGGACCAGTATAGCTGAGGACTCTGCTGTCTAGCTTTATTCCTCCATGCGTGAAGGTCCAAACATTTCAAGACACAATAAGAAAACGGCAACAAGACGTTCTGTGAAGTACAGGAAAGTACTAGTTTTTATTCCTTCATAATCAAACTTCACAAACAGCTTGAACTTGTACAATACCTCAGAGAGTGAAAATTACAAAAAAAAGTGCTGGTAACATTTACAAAAATCATCCTTACTTAGCAACAATCAGTTTATTCTTCCACACTTTTTTTAGTCTTTTGTATTAAGGCTTAATACTTCTGTATAAAGTATATGCAAGATAAGTCTTCACAGTTTTTCGAAAAAAGTCACAATATTATGTAACATAATGAAGCTTTTACGGCTATTTTCTTTATAATAACAAATACACATCACTGGTAAATATATGTGAAATACAGGGCTTATTGTAAAATGGCAAGTAATGATACTGTTTGCTGAGATAAATTGATTCCACACACTGTTATAGGAAAGTTCTGACACACCCTTGCTATAACTGAAGAAGGAGGGAAAAAAAAAAAGAAAATGATAAGCATAAACACTTGGGAGATCGCCTCCAAACTTTGGCACGTCCCATTAAACAATTTCACGGAATAAACTAAAAATAATGAGATTTATTTTTGAAATCATACATATGGAAGAATATAGCTAAACTGGCATAAAGTGAAAACATGCTGTGTAGTAAGGTGCTAAATCAGAGATATTCCACTGCCAGCCGTCCCCCCCCCGCCCCCCCACAGGGACTGACATGAATAAGGTGCATTTGTAAGACTCAAAGCATGTCAGCCTTTCTCAGATGTCAACAAAACATGTCATAAATACAGAGTTTTCAAAAGCAACCTATAGGAGTTTGACCAATAGTCTCGAGGCGACCTCTTCTACTCATGCATTCCCATGGAGTCAGAAAAATGACAATTTCTTCAGCAGGTGTGTAACTCTAACTGTGGCATGTGAAAGTAAAAGCTGTGTTCTTTTCATGGTGTGTGTTATTTGATTTTTTTTTTCCCTATTTTTATTTTCTTTTAACTGTTGAAATTGTGGAGAGGAGGAAAAAAAAAACAACCCATAAACCCTCAATGTGTAAGGAGATGGAATTGGAAACTAAATGCAAAAACTAAGCCAAGCTATATTCACAAGATCCTCTAAGCTGCACTGGTTTACAGGTCAACAGATGAGAGCGCTAGCCCTAGACTCACCAATTTTCACCCTCATGCATACTGTACGGTTAAAGTGACGCAACAAGCTTGCTTAAATAGTCTACATCACAAAAAGCAATTTGGTTTTAGTGCAAACACAATTGGCTGGCTTCAGCTTCTCAATAATAACAAGCTCACCAAGGAGATTACAAGAAGGCACATACTTATGCTTCCTCTAACACGCAACATATTTAGACAAACCGCAACATCTTTCAACAACACCACAAAGCGGTGGAAACAGGAAAGCTACTACATCCAGATAGAAGATGGTGGGATTTTGCTGCTCGTGGTGTATTGAAAAATTTACAATTATTCATCGGAAATAATGAACGTGACATTAAAGTTAAAGATTTTATGCTGTTGTTGTTCTTGTCGCTGTAACTGAAAAAGGGATGGAGGATGATGCATTTTGTGGATTCTGACACAAATAGCCAATGAAGGTATGTTTATATGGTTTAAAAAAAAAAGGAAAAAAAAGGCAGATTTAATTTTTGAGTCCACTTTAAAGCATTATTTTGTAACATCCCAGAAAGTACAGAGGTGTGTTTTTCTATGGAAGAGGTGTGCACGACGGTGGACAGCTTTGTTTCATCTTTTGGCATTTGCGTAATGAAGACGACTGACTTATGGTGAACGATTCCTTCCCTCATTAAATCCCTACTCTCACGCGCGGATCGGTAAGAGCTGCTCGATTTGTCCAAAGCAATCACAGGAGGAAACAACAGTTTTAATGCCCCTCAAATCTGGACAACTAATACTCAGGGTACAGCTGGGTAAAAAAAAAAAAAAAGCATAAAAGAAAAACCCTGCTACAAACAACAACATGTGCATTTAATAAGATGACCAATTCTGTACCTTAAAAAAAAAAGATTCAAACTTGTAAAATATCACCATTTGCTCAGCAGTCCCACAACGTGGGAACAGCGACAACCGTCCAATACTATGGTTCAAACATGTGTTGAGTGAATTATATTGCTTTTGATAGAAGAAGACCAAAATCAGTCTAGTGCAAATCTCTTATCTGGTTTGAGAAGTGGTGGTGGGTGTGATGAGAGGCAACTGTCAAGTCTGCTCTACCATAGAAAGAACATAGCAGGTGATTCTGATAATTGGTTCGCCGTGAAGTGGTATCCCCTTATAAGCAGGAAAAAAACCTGTCACCATTCTAGGCCGTGCAACAATTTGGAGGGAAACGTCTAATAAATAGCTCCTATTGAATATAACCCATCAAATAATGAATGCAATTAACCAGCACAAAGGAAATGCCTGAACTTTTTTTTTTTTTTTTTTTTTTTTTAAACATCCAATAACTCTGAAAAGGAGGATGGCGGCCATGTTAGTCCGCCTCCCCCGGTACAGCTGGGAGGATGTGGTTCCCCTCGCATCTGTGCTAATGGGTGTCATCTGTGCAGTAATGTCTGTCAAATACATCTCTCAACTTGGAAATGTTGGAAAACTCACTCCAGTCCAGTGTTTGACAAATCATATTATAAAACATCCTTGCACATACATTTAAAAAAAAAAAAAAAAAAAAACTTTATCCCCTATTCCAAAACAGCAGTCAATACATTTCAAACAAGCTTGTTTCATAACAACAATAATAATATAATAATAATAAAATACAAAGCAAATTGGAGCATAAATTATCAAAAAAAAAAAAGAACCACACATTACTGCAGCATATATTTCAGGGTTGCTTAGTTGTGATGTTAACTATCTTTACTACAACAGCTCCACTTCTGCCGAGTTCATAACTGTATAGGTGAAGATTTATTTTGTTGGGAAATAATATCATAAAAAAAGCTAACATAGGCCCCCCCCAAAAAATATGCCAGACAAAATATACACATATTTATAAGCACATCTCAATTCAACTCCTTTACAAAAGCATCTAAATACATGATATGGCAGCAAAAAGCCCGTAAAAAAAAAAAAAAGAAAGAAAGAAAGAAAGAAAACTAAGCTGCTTCTTAAAAAAGGGTGCAAGATTTACAATGTTTTCTATCGTCGGCCCAACATACAATATATTCTCTCAGTTACAGTAATTCCAATTTCCTATTTTGAAGACACAGGATGAACATACAGCAGATTCACCTAGAATTGGACCTTACAGTAATACAACTCTGTGTGTGTGTGTGTGTGTGTGTGCGCGTGCGTGTGTGTGTGTGTGTGTGTGTGTGTGGTCAAACGGTTTACATTCTGCTCGGAGAAGATGTGTTACTACAAAAATATATATCGCCCTTATTTGGACCACAATGTCACATTTTGGTGCTAATTTTGTAGTGTTTTTTTTTTACGTTTCACGAGATACTAATTTTACTTAAACTGTCGAGACTGAAATGCAATTTTTTTTTTTTTTTTGGCTTTATAAATAAATTAGGAACATGTGCAAACTTTACAGCTTGGTCCATCTCAAGTATAAATAGCTGAATGAACTCATTATTAGGAATCTAGAGACAGCCTTGAAATGTGTTGCATATCGTCCCATGTGAGGGTGTGTGTGTGGGGCACTGCAGGGGCGTAGCCGGGGGTGGGGGGGTGGGGGGGCTGCAGCCCCCCCTCAAAGAAAAAGAAACGAAAAATGTAAATAAAGAGCAGGTTTTGAGTAGTTTGCATTGAAAATGTTAAGAAATCTGTAGTTGACGGGGGGCTGAAGCTAAAGCTTCACCCCGGGTGTTCAGAACGGTGGTGGCGGTTAGGGTTCAGCCCCCCCACCCCACCCCTTCACAAATCTCT
Organism: Pholidichthys leucotaenia; assembly: GCA_020510985.1. Classification (NCBI taxonomy): domain Eukaryota; kingdom Metazoa; phylum Chordata; class Actinopteri; order Cichliformes; family Pholidichthyidae; genus Pholidichthys; species Pholidichthys leucotaenia. Next base: position 33,348,269 of record CM035844.1, read on the forward strand.
GGCTACGCCGCTGCACTGAAGACGTGCCCAACGGTGATTACTGCTGTGGCCGTTAAGCCAGAGGAACGACGCAACACCTGCGTTTATCTCAAACGTGTTTTAGCGTGCGACGGTTTACGCCGCGGCTACCTCTGTCGGATCCATTTTTGAAGTTTTGCTGCTCATTTTGGTCTGTGACAGGCAAACGGACGCAGCTACCACACCAGAAGCTGACCAAGCGGCGCGACACGTGTGCGTTTTTCATAAGCACCCTGTCATGAGAAGAACACAAATGAAATAAAACAGAATAACTGCGGCGATTCAGCCTAATTTAGGAACCCTATACACAATTAAAAGAAATTATTTTCTAAAAAAGAAAAAAAAAAAAAACCTTTCTTTGGTTTGTCAAAAAAGAAACATTGTCTAGTACATTTTTTTTTTTAAATGTCTAATGATTTGCATGGCCACCACCTGGCCCTTTCATCAACTTTACAGTCCTAACATTTTCCATCTCCGCCACCTCAGTGTCGGCTGAGGCGGCGGCCGGTACTGCGGTGTTTCAGCTTCTTCCCAGCTGACGTCTCTGCAGCGCGAAGGAGCGGCCTACGGAGACAGAATGACAGCATAGTGCACGTCGTCTATAAAACCACTCCACACGAGCTAGCTGTGCTTGGAGCTCATGAGGCTTGTGATCTCATGGCAAAGTTCACCAGAACAGTGAGATGGGTTTGCTTCTTAGGGCGATGCAAACTTCAGCACTAGCGAGTTCCACTAAATGTTGCGCTTGTTCGGCGCTAAGTCAGCGCCAGAGCAGAGCGATGGAATGTGCCGGACTTCAAAAACAGGAATGCATGTTTTCAGTTGCGCTGCTGCACGCTCTTAGACGTGATTGTGTCACCCGTGTGAACTAAAGTGGAAAGGGCCACATCGACTGAGAGGACAAAAGAGCCTCGGTGCTTAGAATTCAGAGGCTAGAACCGGTGTGCGAAAGAAAAGACGGTGAACGCCCGTGCGCTCCCTGCGGGGACAGGACCGTACGCTCCGTTTGGGCTGTTAAACGGTTATTTTTAATGATGAGGGAAACACATCAGGGTAGTGTGGTAACTGCATGTTTGGAGAATAGTGAATATAATCAAGATGTTGTAATAGCTTAGTATAGCTGTGTACTAAAAATCAGACCAGCTGCTTCATAATATGTCTGTAAACCCCAAAATGGGGGGGGGGGGGGATTTCTATATTTGAGTGTTAAAATCGGAACAGATGCTGCTTCTGTCATACTATGATGTTTGGATGACAGGGACTAGCTATATCACACTGCCTATATCTGTAATGCTTCATTTGAACATTAAATGGCTATGAAACTAAGTGTGTATTTGTTGATCATAGCTGTTTTCTCCTATTCATGTGGAAACGATGAATTATGGAGGATTTAAAGATTCAAAACAAAGGCAATCACTGTTGCACATTACGCTACAAATAGTTCTCATTCTGACATTAGTTTTTTTTTTTTTTTTTTTTTTTGTGGTTTTAGTGCCAGGTTCTCACTTCTAATTTAAAAACAGTGGTATGGTTTTTTTTAAAGTCCCCCTTTGTCCCTCTCGATTTTGGCACCGTAACTAGGCTGGAGAAGGTTAGAGAGAAAAACTGCGGTAATTAGTCCACAGGGGACAAAATAATAAGCCATCCCAAAACCTTTTTATCTCGCAGCCACTCAGTCCTGAAACTTGATTTATGATATTTTTTGAACTCTATCATATTTTTCTTTTAGTTTTGCTTTCATGTCGCTCATCCAGCCACTTAAAAAAAAAAAAAAAAAACACATCACGGCACATGGAAGCCGTGTTTATCTGTAGCCAAAACTTTCAATGTGGAAACTCATTTTGTCTCCAAGTTGTGGTGATAAAAATCAGCCAGTCCAACAGTTAATAACCATTTTCTATTTTTTTTTTTTTTTCACATTGCTTGCTGCTTGCCCTTTACAATTTCTTGCTGTACAAAAACGACAGGGCTCCCATATAAGATAAAACTTTAATGACCGTTGTGGGGCGACCGGGCACGTGGACGGGCCTGCTACTGAGGTCAAAGCGCACCTTTGCACAGTCTGCACACTTTGAAAGCGAAGCCAATAGCAGCTTCCAGGCTTGTAAACCATTCCTTTCATTTATTCAAAGAAAGAGCGCACGCAAGACGACTACTACTGTGCATATAGATGTTGTTATGCAGCAATAATAACCAAAAAACAAACAAAAAAAATATCCAGCAATTTTAGCTTGTAAGTACATTGCATTGGGTTAACATGCGCCTCCCCCTGCTGTCCACAACGCACCACTGCCCTCTGTCCCCCCACACATACAGTACAGTACGTCACAGTATATGGCTTGTTTGCAGATGGCAAAAAAAAAGAAAAAAAAAACCTGAAAATAAATTGCTTATCTTTGAAGCAGAGCAATGTGAAAGAAAAAAAAAAGATTATCTAGTAAGATGTCTTATTTCATTTATAAATCTACCTTCTATACTAACCCTACAGTTTTACTTTTTAGACTTGCAGCTGTAAAAAGTGTGATTGCATTTTCAAATCTTTTAAACCTCCAAAAAAAAACAAAACGGTACAAATGTACAATAAAAAATAAACCTAGCTCATGTAGCATTTGCTGTATATGAATAGAACTTTTCAGGTATTTAAAGGGTTCTCTTATGATGCACTCACAACCAACAGGTTTCGCAGTACTAGTATAAATAGTATATTTGTAATAGTCCATTGTGTATATACTGTATTTGTGCAACGTAGGAGAGAAAAACTATGAATATTCTGTATAGTTGCTGTATGTACTGGTAGGCACTTGATAGGCATACTCCCTATATCCCACAAGGTACTGTATATTCTAGCTGCGATTTTATCAAACTATCTGGAGATGCATTCTTTATCTGTGTGGAGATGGTGATATTTAAAATATATATAGTATATTTGTCATCTATTTCATTCTTATGTGTACTGTAGGAGAAAAAATCTGTATCTGAACAGTATTCTATTATGTGACTTTATGCATGCCTAAACTAAAAAAAAAAAAAAAAAAAAAGTAAAATGTGACCAAAAATGTGTGGCGACAGACCGAAAGACAAACAGGAAGACAGACACATGCTTATCAGAATAAAATGATCCTTATGTTCCTTACTCGATCGACATCACCCTCGCCATTTCCATCGTTCCTCTTTTTTTTTTTTATCTCAACGCAAAGCCTATATGCATATATATATTACACGGTGAAAAATAACTGACTATGCTTTATCCATTCCGCGTGAAAAAGCTATGTATGTACGTTATGCATAAACAACACCACAATGACCACCAGAATAAAAGCAGGAGAAATAAAGAAGCATAACAATGAATCCAAAAACTTACTGCAAGGAGGACAACAACGTACTGTAGACCCTGTGTCTCTACGCTAAGATAAAGGAAAACAAACAGGAATATATCTGAAACACAATACAAACAGCTGCAGGCTCAAGACTAGTATCTAGTTTTCATTATGTTTTGTTCTGGAAAATATGCGCACACTTTGCAAACATAAAAGTCTAGTCTAACAACTCGAAGGAGCACAACTGAGATAAGGACTCGGTTTTTTCCAAAGTAATGTTGCAACTCTTCAACAATTTCCGACCGACTTCTTTGCAACACCGACAGAAGAGAATTAAGCACCACCACGAGTAGCTGAAGCGTTATAAGGAATATATAACTATGGACAGTGGAGGGCGTGTGATGCTAATGCAAACAGGGGGAGAAGGGCGGAAGAGGGGAACCCTGGGTACGCTTTAGCACGGCATGACACACTGGAGAGGAGGAGCTCCTTCCTCCACTTCCACCTCCGGGCCTGGCCAGCAATCAAACACCCTACGATTCAAGGAGTCAACCGACGGCGGGACGAGTTATTAGGCCTCATCCGGATCACGCTGAGATTGGCTACTGTTTGTTATTCCAAAGAAAGTGAGAGAGGAAACGACTGATAGTGAAATCCCGAAATCAAATATTCTGAAAAAACCAACATCAAGCTACTTAACCTACTATTTAGACCAAGGATACCACAAAGCTGGTTGTACTCATCTAGCTACAGTCAATAGTGCATTTGATATATGTGTTCACACAAAATATGTAAAAATTTCGGTGCCATGGAGGAATGCTAAAATTACTGAATACACACTGAATACACTGAAACAATTCAATTGAAGTCTCTGCCTTTGCTGCTGGAGAAGTGATGATGTTAGTCTGGCAGTGTTTCAACTCGACACCACCAACGTCATGAGCTGTGCGCCATACACGTTGCAATACTGTTGGAAAGAGATCTCGGCAGTTGCTTACATATTCTATTTAGTGCATTGTCTGTTAAGGCATGAGATTACCCTCCACGTGCAGTGTAGAGACAAATACAGCACTAGCATGCAGCAATATTGCCATCCTGGCAACCACAGCTACAAACAGGAACCACACAGTTTAGGCTTATATGCACACCGTAAGAAACGGGCCCAATCAAATGTTCAATAATGTGCTACTTTTACTGAGGACTGACCTCGTGCACTCACGTGTGATCAGTGTTTTTTTTTTTTTAATCCTTTAGCTGAGGAGAAAGTCAAAAGCAGAATCTCTCCAGATCATCACCGACTCAATTTAGAAGCCAGTGAAATGTGAAATCCAGCCCCAATTACACGAAACGTAACATCCGACTCCTCGACATCAGATCCAATTAAGTCAACAGCGCACTTGGCCAAAGTTTTAGTTGAATCTCAGAAGAAGGTTTACAGGTGCCTTATTAGCCCAAAATGATTTGGAGAGCTTTTTCTCGTAGTACCTGCGCTGCATATTGCAAAGGAAGCCCTACAGTTCAGATATTCCACTTATCAACGATTTGATTAGGCTGTACACCACACACAGACACCCACAGACATACAGACACGAAGGAAGGGACACAACTGTGTACAACTGGCGGACACATATCAAAGAAGCTGCATCCCATCACCTCCTTTACGCCTTTAAACCCACAGAAAGTTGTTCTAGGACACATATCATTTATGTTACACACACACACACTTTATAAATCTTTTTTATTATTAATAATATAATAATAAGCATTATTATCGTTCCCATCGCCAGCCTGAGGTTGGACGGGAGATTGTTTATTACTACTGGTTCTTGTTTCACTGTTAATGTTTGGCTTGGAGGAAAATTCTGCTAAAGAAATGCAATTGAAGAAACTGTTATAGGGAACTGACTCCACAGAGGAGTGAATTCAAAGGTTGAAACATTGATGAGCACACATAAATGGTACAGGTTTAAATTAAAAAAAAAAAAAAAAATGCTTGCGTTAACACGGCACAAGTATACAGTATTACTGTAGCAAGCAATAACAAAAGCCAAGAATCACTGAACTTACTGAATGAAGAATTTTTTTTAAACAAAGCTATTCTACTACAGGTGAACTCTACAACCAAATGTTTTTAAATTTTAAAAAAATCCTCTTTTCTAAAACTATAATATCTCTGTTAACAGTAGTGCACTTATTGGTTTAAGCAGTGCAACATATATGCAAGAAAATAATGCAGTCCACTTATCAAGATTTAAAAAAAGTTTTTTTTTTTTCCTTTGAAATTGAATAAAAGAAAATCATAGAAGTTTATTTAAGGAAAATGATTAAATATTCAGCACAGGCATTTTAAGAAAATGTGCAAAGTAGCACTTTTATTTATTTTTTTTTCTAAATTGACAGCCGATCTTTTCAAGACCGCTGTATGCAGTTATTCATTTTTTAATAACACAACTACGAAAGTGTTTGCTCACATAAATGAGCAAATCCTTCAGATTGCAGTTGCAGGCAGTTGTGTGTGTGTGTGTGTGCGCGCGTGTGTGTGCGTGTGTGCGCATGTTTAAGAGTGTGTGTGTGTCCTATTTTGGATAAAAAGCAATATAAAAGAACTAAAATATCAGAAACGAGCCTTAAGTGATGTGACGCACGGATGACAACTTGCACACACTAGCTTCCAAATCTATCTTGCACTTGCTGCGTCTAGGATTTTCAGGAAAATCGGGAACGTACGCCGTTGTCTACAACGTCCATCTGTAACTTGTGGTATATCATGAAACAGTGTGATGCCACTTAAATGGAGCCACTTGTTGTGCACTTCCTACCAAAGCACTGCACGTCATTTAAGCCTTCTGAGAGAGCCAATCCATAGAAGGCAGAGATGCATTTAGCTCCCACCTGCCCAAACAGCTCCATAACAGCTTTGAGCGATTTATACATAAATTCCAGGGTCATGATTATTTCAAATTTGGTTCAAATCAAATTACCCACTCTTTACCACGGTTCCAATCCACTAGTGTAATCTCCTGAATGTTTCAATCTAATTATATCAATTCAACACACGTAGGCTACTTGATGACAACAACAGCTGAAGTGGCAAATTTTATTTTTTAATCTATATCCCATAACAGTCAGGTGCAAGTTGAGGAGCAGCAATTATGAAGGAGAGCATTTAGTCGCATATTTCAGCCTGCCAAATCGATGAATGTAGAAGGCTAAAAACAACAGGAGAACACCAGCAAAATATTCTTTCCTTTTCCCTTGTGTTTTGACATGGAAGAGGTCTTAACAGTCTGTTTAGGTATTAGTGGCAGTGTATGCAAATGAGTTCAACTCCAAACTTTAGAAAAAAGAGACATATTTTTGCTTAATTACTGTCTCATCAGCACACGGGAACTTAGTAAGTTTTACAGTCAGAACGCATGGACAATAATTAGAAAACAGGTGAGAAATACTTGTCCCCATCAGCACTGACAGGGAGTTAAATTACATTTAAAATGACTGAAATTTGTACCTTGACAATGGCTGCATTATAATCCCTTAATACCATAGGAATAAATAAAACCCAGTGTCAAATTAACTACTCTCCCTTTTTATTTTTTTTTAGAGAAGAAGGCAATCTTGTGACCATCAGTATTTTTTAGCGGGAATACACATGTAGCCCAACCCCAGATGATTTTTTTTTTCTTATTGTAGCTGTAAATTATACCACAGTAAGCTTGGACATCTATAGTTTCCAAACTGGTCAATATGGATTCACAACTGCCACGATTTATGGTTCATGGCAATGTATACACACACACAAACACACACACACAAACACGCATACACACACACACACACACACACACACACGTGCAGACACACACACAGATAAAGAGACGGACACATGCAAACACACAACCCTCACACACACACACACACACACACACACACACACACACACACACACACACACACGCGCGCGCACACACGTATAGTCACTCGGACGTGTCGACACAGAAGGTGTGTTTGTGTGTATGTGTATCTTTCGTAGGCCTTTCGGTAGTGTTCAACACATAAATCAGTATTTTAGGAAAGCATACATTTAGAGGCCTGTAGTTAGGATCCATCCAGTAGATCAATATCAAACTACTAAGCCTTAAGGCCACCATCTTTTTTTTTCTTTTAGAATAACAGAAAACAAAAATCTTTTTTGGGAAACTTAATGTGCCAGTGTCTATACTCGTTACTCTTCATACCTCAAAATAAGAAAAAGAAAATCTAGTGCCATTTTTATTTGTCATTCTTTTCGAAAGAAGTTTATCTAGTTGTACTTATCCATCGGAGACATGCATTCGCATGTGGTCATTGAAGTGCTCCATTTGGTCAAACTTGGCAGGGCAGACGGAGCACACGTAGGTGGTCCCTTCTTGGCAGCTCGCTTCTGCAGCTACACCCACTCCTGTTCCAACCCCAGCCCCTACTCCAGCACCTCCACTTACTGGCATGGCGAGGGCCACCACTCCAGCTCCTGGCTCAGGGACAGCCATAGGCATGGGAATGGAGACTGGGCCCGGGGTACCTGCGCTCCCCGACAGCCCCGTGATGGCGCTGGCTGTGCTGTGCAGGGCCATGTGCCTCTCCAGCAGGGTCTTGTGTGAGAACTTCTTCTTGCAGATGTAGCACTCATAGGACTTCTCTCCACGGTGCAGCCGCATGTGGACATTGAGAGAGCTCTTCTGGGTGAAGCGCTTGTTGCAGATGCTGCACTGGTAGGCCCGCACCCCTGTGTGTGTCACCATATGTTTTATTAAGTAATCCTTGAGGGAGAACGATCGCCAGCAGATGCTGCACTGATGAGGCTTCTCACCTACATGTGCATGCAAGACAAAAGCACGAAGGCAGGGAAAAGAAGAGACACATTTAGAGGACAAGGTTTCATAGGCTGTTTGGGGAGAAACATCTTTTTCTCCTCTGAACATTCCAATAGATGAAATCCTTTATGCAATTCATAAATACCAAATGGGCAGGTAAGAAAAATATCGCTCCAAAAATGAACTGACATGAAACTCAGTCTTGCTTTTCTATTTTTATTTCTCAGGCTCATTCATCTGTTTATCACAAACAACAACCCTGATGAGGGCATTCACTGTACGGTCACTTTTAATGAAAGACTTCAGGGCCAGCACGCCGCTGTGGGTAAATCAGCCATTTCCGAGGCACATGTCAGTTTTATTAATTACTAAAAATTGTGCAAATTAGTAGCTGCAAATTGAATCAAGGCAAAATGTGATGCTAAATGCTCCTGAAACACAGCCAACTGACTCTTATGCTGCAAATACAGCAAGATCAACTGACTGCAACATCAGACGCCTGAAGCCAGCAGTGTTTCTTTTCCAGTAAAAGGAACACTGCTGGCTTGAAATATTTAAACTCCTATTTGCTTTGTTGTGATAGTGTTTTAAATAAATGCTGGGAACGTTTTTCCATCTATCCATCCATCCATCTTCTACCGCTTTTCCGGAGGTCCGGGTTGTGAAGTTAGCAGCTCAAGCAGAGAAGCCCAGACTTCCCTCTCCCCGGCCACCTGCTCCAGCATTACAGAGAGGATGCCAAGACATTCTCAGGCCAGCTGGGAGGTGTAGTCTCGCCAGCGTGTCCTGGGTCTGCCCCGGGGTCTCCTCCCAGTGGGACGTGCCCAAAACACCCCAAGTGGGAGGTGTCCAGGAGGCATCTTGATCAGATGTCCAAACCACCTCAACTGGCTCCTTTCGATGTGGAGGAGCAGCGGTTCTACTCTGAACCTCTCCCGGATGACTGAGCTCCTCACCCTATCTCTGAGGGTGAGTCCAGCAATCCTACGAAGAAAGCTCATTTCAGCCGCTTGTATCCGCAATCTCATTCTTTCGGTCATTACCCAAAGCTCATGACCATAGGTGAGGGTAGGAACGTAGATTGACCGGTAAATTGACAGCTTTGCCTTACAGCTCAGCTCCCTCTTCACCACAACAGACCGGTACAACGTCTGCATCACTGCAGATGCTGCTCTGATCAGTCTGTCAATCTCTCGCTCCATTCTCCCCTCACTCATGAATAAGACCCCGAGATACTTAAACTCCTCCACTTGGGGCAGGAGCTTGTCCCCAACCTGGAGAGGACAATCCACCCTTTTACGGCTGAGGACCATGGACTCGAACAATTTTTTCCTTGCAATTATGGTGAAGTCTTTACCATAATCTATGATCTATAATTGTAGCAAAGTTGTATAATTGATCTTTTTCACTTACAGAAAGATGTTTTGGACTAAAATGTGTAAATTAAAACCAAACACTGTAATATCTCTCTATTTAGATTTCCTGCCTTGTTTCTGACATATTTGATCATTTTACACACATGACTGAATAAAATTATGATCCTGAGAATACTAACACATCCATAATTACGTAAAACAATCAGGCAGAGGAATACACACTGCCAACAGGCCATAACATTTAAACCAATTTTAATGAAATCCCATGCGTCTCCTGCATTGAAACAAATGAATTTATTTGCTGTGTGTTTGGATCCACAAAGCCAACAACTGATGTGTTTGATTATATATATATACATACATATATATATATATATACATGTATATATACTGTATATATATACAGTATATATATATATACTGTATATGTGTGTGTATATATATATATATATATATATATATATATATATATATGTGTGTGTGTGTGTGTGTGTGTGTGTGTGTGTGTGTGTGTGTGTGTATATATATATATATATATATACTGTATATATATATACAGTGGGGGAAAAAAGTATTTAGTCAGCCACTAATTGTGCAAATTCTCCCACTTAAAAGATGAGAGAGGTCTCCAATTTTCATCATAGGTATACCTCAACTATGAGAGACAAAATGAGAAGAAAAAAAAAATCCAGAAAATCACATTGAAGGATTTTTAATGAATTAATTGGTAAATTCCTTGGTAAAATAAGTATTTGGTCACCTACAAACAAGCAAGATTTCTGGCTCTCACAGACCTGTAACTTCTTCTTTAAGAGGCTCCTCTGTCCTCCACTCGTTACCTGTATTAATGGCACCTGTTTGAACTCATTATCAGTACAAAAGACACCTGTCCACAACCTCAAACAGTCAGACTCCAAACTCCACTTTGGCCAAGACCAAAGAGCTGTCAAAGGACACCAGAAACAAAATTGTAGACCTGCACCAGGCTGGGAAGACTGAATCTGCAATAGGTAAGCAGCTTGGTGTGAAGAAATCAACTGTGGGAGCAATTATTAGAAAATGGAAGACATACAAGACCACTGATAATCTCTCTCGATCTGGGGCTCCACACAAGATCTCACCCCGTGAGGTCAAAATGATCACGAGAACGGTGAGCAAAAATCCCAGAACCACACGGGGGGACCTAGTGAATGACCTGCAGAGAGCTGGGACCAAAGTAACAAAGGCTACCATCAGTAACACACTACGCCGCCAGGGACTCAAATCCTGCAATGCCAGATGTGTCCCCCTGCTTAAGCCAGTACATGTCCAGGCCCGTTTGAAGATTGCTAGAGAGCATTTGGATGATCCAGAAGAGGATTGGGAGTATGTCATATGGTCAGATGAAACCAAAATAGAACTTTTTGGTAAAAGCCCAACTTGCCGTGTTTGGAGGAGAAAGAACACCATACCTACTGTAAAGCATGGGGGTGAAAACATTATACTTTGGGGCTGTTTTTCTGCAAAGGGACCAGGACGACTGATCCGTGTAAAGGAAAGATGAATGGGGCCATGTATTGTGAGATTTTGAGTGATAACCTCCTTCCATCAGCAAGGGCATTGAAGATGAAACGTGGCTGGGTCTTTCAGCATGACAATGATCCCAAACACACTGCCCGGGCAACGAAGGAGTGGCTTCGTAAGAAGCATTTCAAGGTCCTGGAGTGGCCTAGCCAGTCTCCAGATCTCAACCCCATAGAAAATCTTTGGAGGGAGTTGAAAGTCCGTGTTGCCCAGCAACAGCCCCAAAACATCACTGCTCTAGAGGAGATCTGCATGGAGGAATGGGCCAAAATACCAGCAACAGTGTGTGGAAACCTTGTGAAGACTTACAGAAAACGTTTGACCTCTGTCATTGCCAACAAAGGGTATATAACAAAGTATTGAGATGAACTTTTGTTATTGACCAAATACTTATTTTACTGAGGAATTTACCAATTAATTCATTAAAAATCCTTCAGTGTGATTTTCTGGATTTTTTTTTCTCATTTTGTCTCTCATAGTTGAGGTATACCTATGATGAAAATTGGAGACCTCACTCATCTTTTAAGTGGGAGAACTTGCACAACTGGTGGCTGACTAAATACTTTTTTGCCCCACTGTATATATATATATATATATATATATATATATATATATATATATATATATATATATCTCAACTGAATTGATCCAGATTTTAGCTTCACTTCGAGATCAGCAGCTCAGAATCACTGGCACATATACGGTATAACAGGTGTAGCATCAACTCCCTTTGGCTCTAATCTATAAAATCATTCTTCACCTTAAAGAAATTGTTTCACCCAAAAAGTCTGGTCAAGAATTGTTTCCTTCATCTAAGAACCACAGTTAGAAAACACATTCCATGGTAAAAGGTATGATAAGGATCCCATTTCGTGCCAGGAACGGATTTAGTTTGCCATCATAAATAACTGAAACTTCCTCCCAACAAGGCAGTTTTATGCTTTAACAACCGGTTGAGACATCCCAGACTCCTTGAGTGCATTCCACGGTCACTAGGAATTATCCACAGCTCAACATTACCCCCTGGTGGATGACTCTGGAATATGTTTGCTTTTGCCTCTACAAGCTGAACTGAGGTTAATGAATGAAATGACTTCCTTTTTTACAAAAACTCTCAATTCTCAGATTATTTCCTTTTTCAGGACACCCTGGAAAATCAAGCGGGACTCTGACATACCATTCTGGTTTGAAATGTTTCATTAATTATTGATTTTAAATGTGTTGCATGTTTGAAATTCTTAAATGAACCTTATTCTAATGCATGTTAATTCTAGAAGGACTTTATGAAAGTGTATGCTCACTGAAAGTTAGTCATGAATCATCAACGTAAGCTTAGACTTTATACATAAGTATGTAATTTGAATTTCACAGTTAATATGTGTGCCCTCTAAAACTTACTCAAGTCATCTGACTGCCTCAGCCAATCACCAGCCAGTCTCTGTTGGGCAATACCCCCTTTCATTCTATTGGTCGGTTACAGACAAAGGACTGTTTTCTTATTGGACCAGAGTTCATTCAAACCTCCCGCGATGGGAGACAACTGGTTCCCTTTCATGTCAGTCAAGTTTTTCCCCGGGAAACTTACTCAGTTTTAAGGGAGAAACACCCTAGTTGGGAGAGTTGTTCTGTGTGAAAGTCTGTGTGTCCTGCCTTAAATTCTTTTTCCTTTAAACATCTGGGAAAATTACTTTTTCTTTTTTTGAGCTCAAACTTCTCTTTTACATGGAGTGAAACTCCGTGTTCACAGATGTTTTTCTGTTTTATTTTGTTAAACTTTTCCTTACTGATTTTTCATAACTCACCGTGTTTTAAAGTGGACTGATCGTTTTTCTCACACTGGAAGCTGTTCTCACCAACCACCATGACACCTGCAGAACTTGGATTTTGTGGTTTGAATTTTTTTTTTATTAATCTTGTCGCTCTAATTCTGTGACCTTGATCAGACTGTGAACTATATCCAATTTATTTGGACCCAAGGAAGCCGCTGAAAAATTCTCATGTTGTCCGCATAACATATTACGTGGCCAGCAGCCTCATTATCGCCACCGGATCTCAGCTTCTGATTGCTTGTCCCTGGGAAGAAATATCTGCTGGCAGATATTCTCTGGAATAATCTTTAAATAAAGCTTCAGCTCCTGGATCCAGCTAGAAGCCAACGAAAATCAAAAGGTCACGTGAGCAAGATTCCTTTGTTTCATCTGCTGAATAATGCAATGTCCATCGCCTTAAATATGCCATAATTTGTCTCAGGTTTAAAACTAGTTCATAACTCTGATTGGAGCTATAGAATTAAAGAGAAATAATATTCCTCTTTTTATTAAATTCCGTTTTTATTTTTAGAGTAATTCATAATGGGGGCAGCACGGTGGCAGAGTGGTTAGCACTGCGGCAGCATAGCAACTCACCCTTGGCCAGGGGATCCTGGGTTCGATCCCAGCCCCTGACCAACAATGATCTGTGTGGAGTTTGCATGTTCTCCCCGTGTCTGCGTGGGTTTACTCTGGGATTTCTCCGGTTTCCTCCCACATGCCAAAAACATGCAAGTTAGGTTAATTGGCATCAAATTGGGGATTCTAAATTGTCCTTTGGGATGACTGTGAGAGTGAATGGTTGTCTGTCTCTCTGTGTTGGCCCTGCGATGGACTGGCGATCTGTCCAGGGTGTACCCTGCCTCTCGCTCAAAGATGCTGGGATAGGCTCCAGCCCCCCCGCAACCCAAAAAGGATTAAGCGGAAGAAGATGGATGGATGGATGGATGGAGTAATTCATAACTTCTTTTCCATATAATTAGCTTTTATAATTTTCTTCATAAAATTTACGTCCAATTTTCTTCATATTTTTGTTACAGTTATTTCAGTCTCCATTTTCATCACAGTTGCAAATTCATACTAAGGTTTCCTTGGTTCCACAAATGTGATTACACTCTGTTGCTCAATAATCAGTTACAAGTTGAATGTGATGCTTAATACTTGATCATTTCACTTTACCAACAAAACTGTTGAATGTAATGTCATTTAATCTGAGTCTGATCATTAAAACTGTAAACGGTACATGGAAGTTTCTGTTGATTTCTTTTCCTGTGTTTGTTTCTAAAGTCACCCAGTAGAACTCACGAATATTTGAGACTGATTGATTGAAGGTATAAAGATTAGTTATTAATAAATTGTCCAAGCTTGTGGACTGGTGCCCCAAAAATGAGTTTTTCCGGTGTGTGCGTGGACTGAAAGTAAACTTACGTTTCCACATACACCTCTAGGTATAAATTAAATAATCTTTGTACCTTATAATTAAATGTTGCTGCAGGTGTGCCTATTATGCTGAGTATATCTGCGACACACTGAGTCACACTATTGAAAAGCTGTCTCCTTGTCTCTGAAAGATTTTTTTGATCGAAGCAAATGACACATTACCTCTGCCGCGTGCTACATTCCCCTTTAAGCTATTTTAAGTGTGCAGCATCAGTGAGCTTTGTGAAGATGTTGTACATTGCACTTCCCAAGGTACTCCATTATTTTAAAAACAAACTGAATTTTGTGTATGACGGGCAAAGTGTTCTGGGACAGCACAAAAAAAAAATCTGATCTAGAATATGAAGTTGATCATCCAGAGATTGTTTTTTTGTTGTTCTTCTTCTTAATACTTCATCACTTTTCTGCATGTGATTTTTTTTTCTTTTCCAAGCAGGAAATTTAGCTTGAAAGTTTGGTCCTGGCCAAGCAATTAGCTGATTGCAATGAATAATAACGGCTATTTGAGCAGGCAATTTAAACGAGATAGTCTAATTATATGATATTTTATTCTTTCTTGCTGTGATAATTTCTACAGTATGTGAATAATAAGGGCATCAGTCTCAGAGGAAAGTGGTGCACAGCGGAGCGACATGCTGCACGATCACACTGCTGGCGTTTCAAGTCAATAAAAGCGATAAGAAGCAGACTCGTCGACTGTGACCTAACGAATGTCCTTTAGCTGTTTTTTTTTTAAATAAACTGAAATTCTAAGATAAGAGGTGGTTTATTATTAAATACAAATAATGAGAAGCAGACACTCAGTTACACAGAGCTTAATGAACAAAAGGCATACTACAACCACACAACATATTCCTTCTCTATCATCTACACACGTGGACAAAACTGTTGGTACCCCTCTGTTAATGAAAGAAAAACCCACACTGGTCACAGAAATAACTTGAATCTGACAAAAGTGGGAATAAATAAAAATTCTATGAAAATTAACCAATGAAAATCAGACAATGCTTTTGAATTGTGGTTCAACAGAATTATTTTAAAAAACAAACTTGTGAAACAGGCCTGGACAAAAATGGTGGTACCCCTAGAAAAGATTGAAAATAATGTGACCATAGGGACATGTTCAACCAAGATGTGTCCTCTAATTAACATCACAGGTGTCTACAAACTTGTAATCAGTCAGTCGGCCTATTTAAAGGGTGACAAGTAGTCACTGTGCTGTTTGGTGACATGGTGTGTACCACACTAAACATGGACCAGAGGAAGCAAAGGAGAGAGTTGTCTCAGGAGATTAGAAAGAAAATTATAGACAAGCATGTTAAAGGTAAAGGCTATAAGACCATCTCCAAGCAGCTTGATGTTCCTGTGACTACAGTTGCACATATTATTCAGAAATTTAAGATCCATGGGACTGTAGCCAACCTCCCTGGACGTGGCCACAGGAGGAGACGGATAATACGAATGGTAACAAAAGAGCCCAGAACAACATCTAAACACATTCAAGGCGAGCTCCAAGGTCAAGGTACATCAGTGTCAGATCGCACCATCCGTCGTTGTTTGAGACAACGTGGACTTCATGAGAGACGACCAAGGAGGACACCACTGTTGAAAACAAATCATAAAAAAGCCAGACTGGAATTTGCCAAACTGCATGTTGACAAGCCACAAAGCTTCTGGGAGAGTGCCCTATGGACAGACGAGACAAAACTGGAACTTTTTGGCAAGGCACATCAGCTCTATGATCACAGATGCAAAAATGAAGCATACCAAGAAAAGAACACTGTCCCTACTGTGAAACATGGAGGAGGTTCTGTTATGTTCTGGGGCTGCTTTGCTGCATCTGGCACAGGGTGTCTTGAATCTGTGCAGGGTACAATGAAATCTCAAGACTATCAAGGTATTCTAGAGAGAAATGTGCTGCCCAGTGTCAGACAGCTTGGTCTCAGTCGCAGGTCATGGGTCTCGCAACAGGATAATGACCCAAAACACACAGCTAAAAACACCCAAGAATGGCTAAGAGCCAAACATTGGACTATTCTAAAGTGGCCTTCTATGAGCCCTGATCTAAATCCTATTGAACATCTGTGGAAGGAGCTGAAACATGCCGTCTGGAGAAGGCACCCTTTAAACCTGAGACAACTGGAACAGTTTGCTCATGAGGAGTGGGCCAAAATACCTGCTGAGAGGTGCAGAAGTCTCACTGACAGTTACAGAAATCATTTGATTGCAGTGATTGCCTCAAAAGGTTGTGCAACAAAATATTACGTTAAGGGTACCATCATTTTTGTCCAGGCCTGTTTCGTGAGTTTGTTTTTTAAAGTAATTCTGTTGAACCACAATTCAAAAGCATTGTCTGATTTTCATTGGTTAATTTTCATAGAATTTTTATTTATTACCACTTTTGTCAGATTCAAGTTATTTCTGTGACCATTGTGGGCTTTTCTTTCATTAACAGAGGGGTACCAACAATTTTGTCCACGTGTGTATTTAATGGCCATTTATGAGAACATCACCAGTAAAGAGATACTCCTGCTCCCAAAATGTAACTTTAGCTAAAGTGCGACTGTATCATGATTGTTGGAGCACCAGAGAAATATACTTTAGAAGTCTTATTCTACAAATCACCCAAAACAGTTTTCGGTAGAAACTGTTTTCCTTTTACTCCCTATAGGCAACCAATCAAAGACAAGTGTGCACCGTTACACACCGGGCAATTGGGGCTCTGCAGCCTCTCATCATGTGAGCATGTGGCTGGTAAAACTGGGAAACTCACACCCATACTCAGGCCAGAGTAAAATGGGAAAATTGTGTTTTTGAGAGAACCGCAACAAAACCAGTAACTGTATGTCTAGTCTGATGCAGGAGTGTAGTGACTAACTATGTAAGCATGTTGAACTTCAACCTGTAATCCTGTCAATTAGATATGGAAGAACTTGAAGCTTAATTAACAATAATAATTTCAATGAAAAAGCAGAGCTATAGAGTATATAGCACTAATAACTCCAGCTAAGGCTACTTTACTCATTAACTGTGTATTATACATTTGTTTAACTAAGCTTTCCACAGTAAAAAATAAATAAATAAAATGAATAAATCTTGAGCTATTTTGACTTACCAGTGTGGACAAACATGTGTTTGACGTAGTTCTGTTTTGCAGTAAAGGTTTTACTGCAGAGAGTGCATTCGTAGGGTTTCTTTTCCCCCTGACCTATTCCTCCTGCTGCCTGCTGCTGCTGAGCTGGCGCTTGCGTTACCGACATGGGGTTTGGGAATGATGGCATAGCAGGCGGCGGCACTGCCACAAACTGGGGCTGCTGCTGGCCAGGAAGGTAAAGGAAAGGCTTGTGGTCTCTAGCCGGCTGTGTGGGAAAGAGTGTGGGCAGGAAGGTGCTTCCAGCAGTGCCCATCACTGGGGAATTGCTGGTCACGGTGATCGGCATCCTCAGATTGCTGGTGTGTGATTCTGTCTGGCGTATGTACTGGGACAAAGGGCTGAGTTTGATTGAGTTTGGCAGGGGCTGCATCATGCTACTGTCACTAGTGCTGTGGGATGTGTCCCCGTCCTCCGTCTTCTGCTCTTGCTCTGGGGACGAGTCATTGACCTCTATCTGCACTGAAGCTCTATCACCTTGCTGGCCTTCCCCACCCCCCTCTGGGTTGAAGCTGGGCAGGTATGGCTGCTGCTCCATGGTATCTGGCTCAGTACTGATGGAGGAGCTCACCCCTGAGTCAAAACTTTCAACCTTGGATTCACTCTCGACACCCTCATTTTGGTCAGCATCTTCCCGGCAGTCCCCCATGTTATCGTAGCAGCTGTACTCATCCTCGGCCTCCTGTTTTATGTGCATCCCTTCTGGCTGTAAGCGTACCGGTCGCGGCTGCTTGCGGCAGTGAGTGGACTCCGCTGAGATGAAACGGTCGACCTGCTGAGATCTCTCCTGGATGCGGTTCATCCAGGGCGGATCCTGAGACTGCTGGTCCTTCTGCGAGTTGAGAGCCTGATCGTAGTTTGTCGTCAGAGGGTTAATGTAGAGGGGGCGCTCGCGGGTGCCGTTCTGCAGCGAGAGGCCAGGGTAGGGATACAGTGATGTGTATGCGCGGTCTGCGTTTTGCTGTGATGTTGCTTGCATATAGCCTGACTCGGCGTCACTGCTGGGCCCAGAGGTGCCGGACTCCGGCGTGCCACGGGGCGTTTCCTGACCAGAATCTCCCGGTATAACAGGGAACCCCCCCGGCCCAGCCAGTCCCACATTCTGGGACACGATGCGGGTGCACTCATCGATGACGGTCTTAATCTGTAGGATGCTGGCAGCAGTAAGGATCTGCAGGGCCTCTGACTGAGATACCCGTAGGATCCCACTGTACATAAAGTCTATCAGCTTTTGGATGGATTGCACCGAGACCACAGAGGGGATCTCAATGTCACTATAGCCCAACAGCAGCTTGTCCTGAAAGAACGGGCTTCCAGCGGCCAGGACGCACCGGTGAGCTCGCAGCATACTTCCATGGATCCGAACAGTCACGTCACAGAAGTGCCCACGGTTGCGCTGCTCATTGAGGGTCTCGAGTACAGAATTGCTGAAGTTGTGAAGATTGATGTTATGAATGCGCTCGGTCATCCCCTTGCAACTGATGTCACCTGCAGGCAGGAAGCAAGAGACTCACATAATAGTTCCACCTGTGTATGGCCAAGATCAAGATTCAACACATCTTTTCACACATGTAACGACAACGTATCTTCACTGTTCACAAAAGTGTGACGTCTGGGTAAAAAAAAATGATCGCAGCTGCAGATTCTAAACTACTTTTACAGGTTGCATCTTGTTAAACAAAGACATGAGTTTGAAATTAGCATTATATTAAGAGACATAGTCCCATCTAATATAAACAGGCATTATTAGAGGATTCATGAAAAATAGCAGTTACTGTTACTGATTTTCCCCTTCGCTCCAGGCTCATAATATTTGAATGAGAATCATACAATTTTAACATCTGAACTAAATCTTATTTCTCGAATTGCCATTTAAAATTCCACATTGCCTCGGTGAAGGACAGTTAAGATGGTTCCCTCCTAATTACTCCAAGTTCCTTTCCCTCAGTTCGTATTTCTGAAAGTCGCCCAACCACCATTAGGTGGCGCACTGGGCTCAGAGGACAGCAGGCCCCTTTTGTTGGCCATGTGTTCACTGTGATGGCGCTTCCTATCCTGGTAATACACCAAATGTGACCCGGCAGATCAGCGAGGGAGATTGGAAGCCTTTTGGCCACAGTTTTCATTTACAGAAACCAAAGTCCACATCTGACTAAGGGAAGAATTAAGTGAAAGAATCCTGGATAGTTGAATTGCTATAAAATTTATCTTTTTACAAGCTTTGGTGACGTTTTTGCTTTTAAAGGTAAGGCAGATGGATTTATTAGAATATTTTTTTAAGTAAAATATTTGCAATCAATAAAAAAGTCACATAATTGAAGTTGATAAATGCAAAAACATCCCAAAATATATGGAGCGATAGCAGACAAAACTGCCACTGAACATCAAAAGTATATGAAAGTATAATCTAAGGAAGTTGACAACAATTTACTTAGATACTGACATTGTTTTTAATAAATACGATGAGCCTTTTGTTTCTTTTTCGTCCACTCAAGTTGGTAACAGAACTACAGAAGTCCGCGTCAGCATTAAAAACTCAACAAAAACTGAAGTAGAGCAGTACTCACAGTTAGATGACGTTTTTGTACCGAAGATGCTTGTGTGGCTGGTGATGAAGTGTGGTTCAAGCTTCAGTTTTGCTGGTGGAGATGGCTGATCAGAGGCCCTGGTGCTAGGCGAGGCTGTCAGTCCTCTCTGTCCAAATCATGTGTTGCTCTGCCACACTGTTTGGAGAGGGGGAGAGAAAAGACAAAGACAAATCTTAGTGCCACATACTGCCTCGCCGATTTTGCCACTCCCTTAATGAACCAGGAGCCACAGTAACAGAAATATCTGGCACTGACGTGCTGCAACAGATGTTGAAGAGTTTTTTGTCCTTTTTAAAGGAAAATTAAAAAAAAAAAAAAAAGCAAAAGGGATGTATGCTCACGAGCGCGCACGACTACAATCTGCAGAGAGAAAAAAAAAAGAAAAAAAATCAAGGTTGAAAATAATATTGGCACGTTTTCTCCACAGATATCTTTTCTGGTGAGCTGCTTGGCAACAAAACCACACCCTTCCCAAGAATAATTATCTACAGTTTTGTCATCAAATAAAATTTTACTAAATATTTTAGACAACACACTCAACCATGTGCAGCCTGAGTGAAAATGCATTCATTATATGCTTTCTTCTTGAACAACACATCACCTAATGCAGACGCAGAGCAAAGATTCATTGAAAAAAAAAAAGACACAAGAACAGCATTCAAGATCATCAAGCATGCTCAGAAAACTTGACACAACTTCTCTCAGACTGTACAAACACATTAATATGCAAATGTTTGAGACCGAAACTGGTAGTAGAATGATGTAAAAGTAACCACATTAAAGTCATATGGTCTCATTTTAGATCAGACAAAACGAGAAAGCACACGGAACCAATCCAAAGACGCCTTTTTCGACAAATTCAGGCCAAATTGTTCACAGACCCGTCAGGTAACGCCACCAACAAAGCTTTTAAATTCTTCAGGAATTATACAGCATGTTAAAACTTGAATATTTATAATTAATTTGAGTGTGGTGGGTAATTTGGACACTTTTAAACATATTTCCCTAAAAGACATTTAGCAGCAGCCACGCTTGCTGCAACACGAACATTGAGGGCTCTCTGTAAAATGCCAGTAACACGAGTGTGCTGGTGAAAGGACGGGACAGGGCTAGGATTTGACCAGACCTGCACATTAGTGCTGACACAAATTATTTTTTTACAGCTCTGTAAAGAGCTGTAACCGTGGGCTGCACGGTGGCGCAGTGGTTAGCACTGCGGCAGCACAGTTTACCCTTGGCCAGGGGATTGTGGGGATCGTGGGATCGTGGGTTCGATCCCAGCCCCCGACCAACAGTGATCTGTGTGGAGTTTGCATGTTCTCCCCGTGTTGCGTGGGTTTACTCCGGGATTTCTCCGGTTTCCTCCCACATGCCAAAAAAACATGCATGTTAGGTTAATTGGCTGTTCTAAATTGTCCCTAGATATCTGTTTCCTATAGGCCCTTAGAATAGAGGGTTAGTATTAATGAAAGCGCTTTGAGTGGTCTTTGTGACTAGAAAAGCGCTATATAAGTGCAGGTTAGTTAGTTAGTTAGTTAGCTCTCCAGTACTTTTCAGAGAGCACACCTCCTCCCCCGTTGAGCAACTGAGGTACGATTCAAAGTCAAAAACTGTGATTTAAGCAGGTGACCTCTATATTTTCTTTGATTCCACACTCTTGCAAAAGCACTTTTCTTACTTTTCTGCTCCAAGGTAACAGATATACGCAACGTGCCTCGCAGATGATGATGATTTTTATCTATAACGTAGTACAAAGAAGCAGAGTCGAAGTGTAACAGCTGAAATAGTGTGTGTTCAGACTGCTGTGGCTGTTCAGGCCTCACTTTGAGAAGTGTAGCAGTCAGTGAGTCAGTGCGTGCTCGATAAAATCCAAAAATGCTCCACTCACCTAGTCAATTTCATGAGAATTTATATACAGAAGTAACAGTGTTTTAGCACCAGAGAGTGATCACCAAATGCTGACAGGGATCATACTTTGGCAATAACAACAGCCAAAAAAAAAAAAAGCACAAACACACACTTGTTTCTTAAGCTCTGCAGTAGGGACAGAAAAATCAAATCCTTAATCCCAACATTTAAAATAAAATTCTTACCCGACAATCTTCCTGCACAGGCACATAAAGAGAATACAGCCTAAACTGAAGGACAACCTACAGCATGTTGTGTTAACTTTTTGATCACTTTCTTTAGCTTGGCTTAACAGACCACAGCGGGGCAACTAGAAACAATAAATTAATAAATACATATTAAATAGATGCGCATACATGCATGCACATTATGTTAGCATAAACATGTATGTTAAAATTCTGAATCCTTTCAAGTTACAAATTGAACCGATGAATTAATCAGTTCTCGCTGTCTCTGTAATTCATGTCGCAATTTTATCATCTAAAAATCAAGAAGTTGGAGTGTAAATGTCTCTGTGCAGCTGTTGTGCGGATTTCTGATCCACACTGGCAACCGACCTGGTCAAAGCAAAAGGAGAAGTTTATATTTTAAGAAGCTTTTTAGACACAAATGGCAAGCTAGCTAATATATGTAATTTTGTAAAACTGTTAAAGATGCTGTATGGTGTTTTTGGCAAGTCTTGTTTGAGGGACACCTTTTGGACACTGAGTGAACTGCAGCCTGATTCACTCCTTTTCCGAGAAGAACCATAGGTCGGACTCGTACACATAAAAAACAGCCTAACAAAAGAATAAAAAAATTTAAATAAAACTTAACACCATACATGTTACATTATACCTCCACTTTCCATTTTGCAGCTAAATCGTTTGGTTTCATCTGCTCCAACCACACCACACAGATGTACACTAAATTGTGGGTAGGAGGACGTAGTTGGTTGGAAGTGGAGCTTTGCATGTTGTGCTGCTTGGAGGACAGAAAGGTGATTTTTTTTTTTCCCTTCACATTTGAATACTGATTTGCACAATTGATTTGCATTAGTGTTTTTAAAAAGAATATTTGCTGATAGTCCCTAATGCACCAATTTTCTGTCTTAAAAATGCAAAAAAAAAAACCCTGCTTTAATCAGTTTTCTTACAGCTATTACCCGACAAGTCATGCCCCACTAAAAAAACAGACCTTCTATAAATCCCACCAAAAGGTGCACACCTCAGTGACGAGCCTTGTTCTAATATCAACTTTAAAAACCAGAGGTAACCCTAAAAAATAAGTGTAACTCACCTCCTCACCTAACCAACCTCATTATGAACACAATGGCACCCGGGCACACACACAATAGCACAAGGCATGAATCTGTGTCTTCAATCTGATAACGTCCACTGACCTTTGGCCTCTGTCTTCAGGTCTGCCACACCCGTGAGTGTCAGATCACCCACAAATGCACCTGAGTGCCAAGTTGGGCTCAGTCTGATCAGTGCAGCTCTATGGCTGACAGAGCTTTGCCCTGTAGCCACTGGGCATTTTTAGTTCATTCTGGCCAAGCTGTAAAGAGGTAATGCAATGATGGAGCATCCACCGTCCATCTGTCCGTCTATCCCCATTTCAGGGGAATCACTGCTCCTTCTATATATTTGCCCTGATGGTCACTGAACTCTCTCACAGTGATCCTCAGGTTGGTCTGCATCCAGGTTGTGCTCAAGGTCAAAGGTCAGGACATCTGGGCACTTACATGATTTTAGAAAAATCACTACTCCTCCTAGGCAACCACCTCGATTTTCACCAAACTCACTAGCAATGGTCCCCATCTGCATCCAGGCTGAGGTCAAGGTCATTGTCAAAGGTCAGGAGATCTGGACATGCATGAGTTCACAAAAAACGTCACTTCTCCTAGGCCACTGACCTTAAGCACATCCTAGACGCAGATACATCTAGGCTGTGCTTAAGGTCAAGGTCAACTCTCAGGAGAGCTGAGCCCTCTTGGGATGATTTAGTCAGGCCAGAACGAGTTACTCCATCACTGACAGTCTGGTTGATGAATAAAATAGTAATGTGATTAAATCTGCTTCAGAACCGTTTATCATTATGACTTTTAGTTTGCAAAATGACACAAGGAAGCATCTTTTTGTTTGACCGTTCTGCTGTTTTGGTGTTAGTAGCTTTGGATTTGTATGATTTATAGACTATTGCTTCAGCTGCTTTAACACCAAAATCTGCATTTGGACTTGAGGCTTCTGAAATGGACAAGCCCACCTGCAACCCTCCTTTAACGCCATTCCCACTGACTTGGGTCTGATCCCCAGCAGACAAGGCCGCGTGGACCTTTCCAGTGGTCCACTGCGGGCGAAGAACAATGTATTGTATTGTTTAATGTGATAAAAATCAAATAAAATGTCAGACTGACAGAACGCTAATAGGAATGTTGGATAAATTATGAGTCTTGGTCAGTCATACATTTTGCAAATCAGCACAAATAAATCTCCATATGTTGTAAAGCAAGCCCAAACAATAATAATATTATAATAATAATACACACATAAATACAATTAAATTTAAAAAATGAAACCCATTACATGGAGCAGCACAGGGGAGAGGAGTGGGTTACAGTGGCCTGTCTGCATGTAGAACTTTCTTCAATATTCCCCCATTCTTTAAGGTAGGATGCATCTTTTTATGTATGTATGCATGTATGTATGTAGTATATACTGTATGTATGGATGTATATGCATGCATGCAACTATGTGTATGTGCTGTATGTAATTATTTTATTTTGAGGGGGTGGGTTATATATTCAGTGGTTATGCTATTTGACAGGCTGCATCTATCTTTAAAAATGCGGTTGAGCGCTGTGTGCTGATTTGTGCTCTTGTAACTCTATCCATCAAGCTTAAAAGATGTGGGCCTCATGTTCTTGTTCGTGGATCAATGCTCCTCACTTTGTTGCTTTGGTCCTCGCGCATTCACCTTGGTTGCGTTGTTCACATAGCTGCTGAGCGGAGGTGAAGCCAAAAACAACCAGTGTCCACCGCGGAGTCAGCTGACCTAAAGGACTGAATGCTGAACGACTGTGTTCTCACCACAGACAAAAGCCAGGTCTTGAAGGGGTTCCCTGTGTCTTTTTGGCCAGTGAAAGGGGCTGTAGTGAGTGTTATTGAATTTTTTTTGTTGTTGTCGTCTTTGGCTTTTGAGACCATGAAGTTCTTTTCTTCTTTTCAGTTAGACATAGTAAACTATATTTCCATTTTACTGAGTTCGGTAAATAAATATCACTCATTAGCATCTTAAAACAGCCTGCTGATGACTGTTTTTTTTCCTCGCCTCTTTTGGGTTTATGGTACTTCCTACATTTCCCCCCTCAACACTAAGTGCAGGTCTCAACACAATTCAAATAGTTGACCTTTTTGCTTTTCCTGTGTGGTTACTATAGGTTTGCGATACATCCAGGTACAAAAAGGCCTTTCTTTGTGGCTACTGCTAAACAATGCAAACATATATGTTCCCCTCTCTGACTTCCCCCTACAAGTCCAGACATGTAAATCCACCTGCCTAATGGGTAAAGTGAGGTGAGGGCTGGCAACAAAGGAGCAGGCCAGGGGAAGCAGGCTTCAGTTGCCCAGACTGCCACTCACAACAGTGATTCCATTTTAGCCGTGACACAGTGGGTGAGCAGCAGCCAGCGCCTACCTGCAGTGAATTCTAATCAGCCCAGGGGTCTGTCTCCCTCCCTCCCTTCCCTCCCGTACCCTGCCTTGGACTAAAGGGGGCTGATGATCCTTCAAAATTAATTAGATCCTTGTAGAAGGCGGCCATTTTCTTTCACTTGCTTATACTCCCAGAGTATTTAAAAAAAAAAAAACCTAAACTGAGTATGTTCCCCACCACGCCACACTGCTCTGTCTCTCTACCTGCTTCCTGTTTCATCATGGCGTAACTCTCTCCGTCTTTCCCTCCATCCTTCCCATAAACCTTCCCCAGCGCCCTCCGCCACCCCCAACCCCACCTTCTCTCTCTCTCTTTCTCCCTCTCCCTCTCTCAGGCTCCCTCCATGCCCCCAGCTCTGTGTCTGCCTCTGTGGAGTTTGCTGTCAATAAATCCCCAGAGGTCAGTTTGTCTGCTGGAAATCAGACACAATGCTTCAGACCGCCAATGCAACGCATGCTCGGCTGCTGCCGCCACAACAAAGACTAAGGAGGGGTGGAGGATGAGGGAGAGGGGGGTAAAAAAGAAGAAGACTGGGAGACAGGGAGGGTTGCAACTTCACAAGGCGGACTCCAGGTTAATCAGCTGACTGTACTACGAGGAACGCTCATAGAATACACAGCATTGAATTGGACATTAGTTAATCAAAAAGGGGGTGGAGTGGGGGGGGGGGGTTAAAATGGCGAGGGTGGGGGATGGGGGTTGAGAGCAGATATAAGAGGCATGGTTATGAAAGGAGTGGTATCAGCCATCTGAATAATGTACATCTTGAATATGCAAATACTGCTTACAACACACGCTACAGCATACATTCAAGGCCCTTGGTACGTTTCAGTCTGGAGACAAAAGCACCACGGGGCATTATGAAAGGCTCATGTCCACACTCGTGCACACAGCATCTTGACACAGATTTGCACTTATCCAGAGTGTTTTGGGCTATACCTTATTAGCAGCGAGTCTGAAACCTGTACCGCCAAACAATCACTGTCCAATGTTGCAATTATTAATTTCAATCATCTATTGCAACCCAACACATTAGCATATGAACTGCCAGAAATGTAGTAATATAGTTTGGATAATGGAATTAATGTAATTTCATTCATGTGCAATGAGGACACTTGAAAATTAAAGCAATAATCAAGACACAACTGAAGGTGTATATGATAAAGACACAATATGTTAATTTCACTCCTCTGGCGAAACAGCATACAGACACAAAACATCAGTCAACATCTCAAACATTTATATTTAAAAAAAAAAGCACATACAAACTAAATGGAGCATCTCCTAGTGTGAGCATGGACTGTTCATGAGCGTCCCAATTCAAAAAAATTTTAATCACTGTACCATGGCAACCAAAACCTAAATGACTTATTCACCAAAAATTAATTGAACTCATCCTCTTCAGTCTTATTGGCTCGCGCTGAATGGTAATTCTGAATTCTGTAAAATTACTGGTCACAGATAACGTCAGCACCACGTTGTCTGTGAACATCCGGCAATGGCATGATAGGTTTCACCCCTGCCTAGCAACAGGGAAAAGACCCCCAAAAATGAGACCCCACCTCATCCAAACAACCTCAAACGCAGCACTGCACACGCTCGCGTAGCCAGCAAAACACCTGCAGAGTCTGGAGTGGATTGGATGAGCTGTTGTTGAGATAGTTGCAGAAGAGACGCGCGCGCGCGCGCGCACACACACACACACACACACACAGATTTCTTGATTTATTAGAGAGATAATTCATCTCTGACAAACAATGTTGTGTAGGCTAATTAAATTAGGGTAAATTGGAGAGCCATGTCTCTGATTGCCTTTGAGTGTTTCTCTATAATGCTGTAAGCCACTTAACAGGTAAGCAATGCAACTAACTCACACACACTCCAAGGTGCAGAAAGCATATCACACATACAGTAGTCTCGGGATTTAATTGATTTGGCTTAATGGCAGTCACTGAAAATCATCAACAAGCACATGTAGGCTGTTGGCAAGTTGAGCCAAGATTTTCACAACTATTTTTTTTTTCCCACCGTCTCCCATGACTGAAATTGTCGGGTTGCAACAACACAGGAATGAGAAAATAGTTTTAATGTGTCCAAATATAAATTACTGAGAATTTAAGCAATGCTTGAGAACAACACACAGACATATCGTTTCATACAAGATGAAACATTTTTTTTCCCAACCTTTGACTGCCAGTTTAGTTTTTAAGCTCATAAGCGGCGACACTTTAAAAAAAAAACACACCGTTACATTTTTGCCCTCTCCACTGGTCTATAGGTTATGTAGGAACGGCCAGTCTTCAGCTCGGTTTGCTTGAATGACTGTTTAACGTTTGTGTCTTTCTGTGAAATCACACATTAACTGTTAACTCTTTGTAGTCCCCTTAATTTAATCAGGATGTGCATGTTTAGCTCCACGACCACCAAAATGTCTCAAATAGCAGGTCATAATAATGTCTTAAGATATCCACTCGAACAGAAATCCAGTCACTGAGACAGGATGTGTGGCTTTCAAATAAATTCCACTTGCGCACAAATAACAATAAACACTGCATCACCATTACACAAGTACAGGACACTTAAAAGTATTTTTTTGACAGGACAGCTTGTTCAGCTTCATCATTTTCTGTCAGAAACACCCCCACCTCCACCCGTTATCCAGAGCAAATCCATTGTACACTTACAGATGGGAAGCTAATCTACTTCTAATATACTTTTTTTCAGGCATAGTCGATGCAAACACTTGTGAATTAGTGCTATCAGTAATACTGTATTTTATGAAGTTTCTTCCAAAAGCAGAGAAGAGGAGGGGGAGAGAAACAAACAACCACTGATGGCTTACAGCCATTTAAATTAAAGACAGAACGTCACTTTGGTGCTGGAACAGGAAAAAAAAAATCTTAGGATTGGCAAATGGCTCTGCTTTTGTGAATGAGCATTTGACCAAAAAGAACCATCTGACTACTCATATGACAGTCTCCAAAACACCTCTAACCCCCGAAGCAGATAATGCTAAATTCAAGAGTTATCATTTAGGCACAAGTGTCCACAGCAACTGCCTCTCCACAGCTACTACACCCGTCGAGGACATTTTGCCTCTTCAAAAAAGGACCTCACAGGCCATTAAGAGATCTTCACGAACCTACACAGCTGCTCATATAGGACCTCTCTGTCTATTACTACTGTATCACAATGAAGAGTAGTTAACAGATTCGGTTTGTCAAGAAATACCAACTTGTTTTTCTTTTTCTTTTTTCCTTCTTATTCAGGAGTGAATAGTGTGCTGCATAGGGAAATCGCAATAAGAAGATAGGGCATTATAGTAGGTGGGGGGCAGGGGTGGGGCAAAAAAAAATCAATACACTAGTATTGCGATACTCTGTGTCCACGATACTGTATCAATTCAGAGAAACCAGTATTGTGGTACTTAAATAAACACATTAATAAATGTTGCAAATACAAATTCAGTGTTTTTAAACTAGAGCAGGGGTGCCTACGGGATGAATTTGCAAAGTGTAAAAATAAGAGAACACAGGAGCAGCAATTTTTCAAAAAGTAACTGCTATTCCCAATTTATCCATTTGGGGTCACACAAGAGTAGGGCTGAAACAATTAATCAATAGCGTCGATCATAAAAATTTGTTGATGCACATTTTTATTGTCAACAAATAGTTTAACTTTAAAGTTTATATGCATGCCGCGGAAATGTTCAGTTTAACTGTCCCAGTGAAGAAGAAGAGGAGCACAACATGGCGAGAAGGAGAGAAAATCACAGAGAAAGCCAAAAGTTTCCAAAGTGTGGGAGGATTTTACCAAAAATTAATAAATGAAACAAGTTAAATGTAGACTGTAAAGCAGTATTGTCATATCACAGCTGCAATACAGCAATGCATCCATTCCCTCCTCCTCTCTGTTTCTCCATCTCCCTGTCAGTGGACTGCACCGGTAAGGTTAGCAAGTAATGTTAGTGCTGTGGTGGTATGGGTGGGGGATTCTCCACCCAGAGAAGGCAGCTGGGGAAGGGGGGATCAATGGACCGAAGGAGGAAGTATCACCGGGGGGTATCCAAAGGGACAGTAAGGACTATGCGCCCCCCTGGGAGAGGAGGAACTGCCTGAGCTGCTGGAAGAGGAAAGGGTGTGAGAGCGGTGCCGGCGTTATGTCATGTTAATGTACCACACAGGTCTTTGTTTCAAACAATGTATTATGGTCGGAAGTTCCAGGTCTTAATGCATGGAATTAAAGGTATAAAAGAGGAATGCACAGAGACCCGGGTGCTCTTTTACTGTACTTGATGATGGAGAAAGAATAAAGTTTGTGTGTCTTCCAGCTCGCTGCCTCGCCTGTTTCCTTTCTCCACATTGGTGACCCTAAGACGTGCCATGGAAAGCGAGCCGAGCACCACCCCGGAGACTGCCTGGAGGGAGAGCACCAGTGCTGCGTGCGCTGTCTCAGTCAGGCTCCCAGACTTCTGGCTTCACAACCCGAACACGTGGTTCCTGCACACAGAAGCCCAGTTCGCACTCCATGGGATAACAACGGATGATACCAAGTATTACTACATGGCCGCCATGCTGGATGTGCACGCTACGCAACAGGTGACAAGCCTTCTCCAGGAGCCGTTGGCCCAGGGGAAATATGAAGCACTCAAGAGGATGCTGCTCCAGCGCTATACCCTTTCTGACCGTGAGAAGGCAGAGAGACTCCTAACGCATTCAGAGTTAGGTGACAGATCAGCAGTGGAGCTCATGGAGAGCTTGTTGGCGCTGGGGGGAAGAACAATGAATCTTTCCTGTTTGTCTACTTGTTCCTCAGGAACCTACCGGCTACGACGAGGCCAATCCTGGCCAACTCGCTGCGACTGGTTGCCAAGGACTACTGCGCCCTGGTGCAGGAAGCAGACCGTATCATTTTGGCGACCAGAACTCTCAGCATGCAGGCAGTGGCACCGGCATCCATGAGGGAGTCCAGCGAGGTCGAGGAGCCGTTGTTGGTAGCCGGGACGGACACCAGGAGACAAAGGAACGGGGCAATCTGTTTTTATCATCTGCGTTTCGGCTCGAATACCCAGCACTGCCTGTTGCCATGCCAATTCAAGAAGCTGGGAAGACGGCATGTTCGGCATTCAGTTGCAGCTGCAGCCGCTGGCAACAGGAACAAACTGTTTTATGTCATGGACACACGTTCGGGGAGACAATTTTTGGTGGACTCCAGCTCCCGGAAGAGCCTCATCCTGCCGGTCAACGCAAACAGGTTGGCAGGAGGCAGTGGTCCCAAGCTCATGGCCGCCAACGGATCCACCATCAGGACGTTCGGCAAATGGACATGGACACTGACGATATGCTTGCACGGATGCAATTTCCAGTGGGGCTTTGTGATAGCTGCATGTGCTGTCCCCATTTAAGGCGCAGACTTTCTATGTGCTTATGGGTTGTTAGTCAAGGTTGCTAATAGGCAATTAGTGGATGTTGTCTTTTTCTCCTCACTGCTCTGCACAGCTCAGGGAGCAGGGTCAACAACACTGGCTAATGTTATAGCTCCAGGGGGTAAGTACCAACACTTACTCATCCTGACCTTTTCAGCTACAATAACGAAATACAGGGTCGAACATTTCATAACTACAAAAGGCCCGCTGGTGTTCGCAGGTCCTCGGCGCTTGGACGCGGCTAAGCTGGCCAGCGCGCACAAGGAGTTTGCCAACTTAGAGCAGGTGGGCATCGTCAGGCGTTCCAGCAGCCTGCGGGCATCCCCGCTTCACATGGTGCCTAAAGCCGATGGGTCGTGGCAACCGTGCGGCAATTTCTGGCGCTTGAACAACGCCACGGAACACAATCGTTATCCTATTCCGCACATCCAGGATTTTTCCATGCACCTGGCCGGGGCACGTGTTTTCTCAAAAGTGGCTCTGGTCCGCAGATACCATCAGGTCCTGGTGCGTGTGGAAGATGTTCTGAAAACAGCGGTAATAACATCTTTCGACCTTTTCGAGTTTTTACACATGCCATTCGGATTAAAAGGCGCAGCGCAAACTTTCCAGAGGATGATGGACACAGTGCTTCGCGACTTGTCCTTCGTTTTTGTCTACTTAGATGGCATTCTGGTAGCTAGCGCATCCGAGGAGGAGCACATCATCCATCTCAAGACAGTTTTCCAGAGGTTGGAAGCACATGGACTTATAGTTAACCCGGCAAAGTGCCAGATTGGTGTGCCATTGATTGATTTTTTGGGCCACCGCATTTTATTGGATGGTACGATTCCACTACCAGATAAGGTGGGTGCCGTGTCGGACTTTCCGTTTCCTTCCCCGGACAGCCCAGCTGATGCAGCCATTGTATGCGACACTGAAAAAAAGAAGCCTGCGGAAAACATCGACTGGACTCCTGAGCGAATCCAGGCTTTCACGGACGCCAAAACAGCGCTGGCGGATGCCACGTTGCTAGCCCATCTGGATCCATCGGCACGGATAGTGCTCACTACGGACACGTCTGATGTTGCCATAGGAGCAGTGGTGGAGCAGTATGTCTCCAGTTCGTGGCAGCCACTCGCAATTTTTAGTCGAACTTTGTGCGACAACGAACGCAAATACAGCACGTTCGATAGAGAGTTGTTGGCTCTACACCTGGCGACAAGCCATTTCCAATTTTGGCTAGAAGGGCGCAAGTTTACCGCATTCGTGACCCATAAGCCGCTGACGTACGCGATGTCCAAGGCCTCGGAACCGTGGTCGGCCCGGCAGCAATGGCATTTGGACGCGATCTCGGAGTTTACGACCGACATTCAACACGTTGCCGGTAAGCTCAACGTCGTGGCCGACTGTCTGTCGTGTGCGTTAGTCTCTCCGGTCTACATGGGAATAGACATTTGCGCGCTCCAGTCGGCGCCTACTTTGTTAAGACTGGAGAGCAGGGTGGTGCAAGAAGGGTGCCCTCCCTTGTTCTGCGACGTCTCGGTTCTGAGCTTTTGGTGTCGCTGCATTTTTGAGTCAGTCTACTCCATTTCACATTTGGGAGTGCGTGCTTCAGTGAAGCTAGTGGGGGCAAAATATGTCTGACCGCGCTTATACAAGGACATGAAAGAGTGGGCTGCAGCTTACGTTACGTGCCAGCGGGCCAAAGTGCATAAGCACACCAGAGTCCCCCTCGAGCCCTTCCAAATCCTGGCCAGGAGGTTTGACCACATCCACGTGGATTTGGTGGAACCCCTCCCGCTGTCACAAGGTTTCACACACCTTTTGACAATTGTGGACCGCACCACACGCTGGCCTGAAGTGGTTCCGCTAGCTTCTACCACATCCGCAGAAGTAGCTTGTGCTTTTTTGTCAGCTTGGGTTGCACGGTTCGGATCCCTGTCGGACATCACTTCCGACAGGGGTCCGCAATTCGTTTCAGAACTCTGGTCCGTGATGGCCTAGAGCCTGGGGGTCAAAATTCACCGTACTACTGCGTAATCCCCCAAGCTAACAGGTTATGCGAGCATTTTCATAGGTTGCTTAAAGCAGCGCTCAGAGCTTCGCTCACGGACACAAATTGGGTCGACTGCCTGCCCTGGGTTCTTGTAGGGTTGCATTCCGCGCCTAAGGAGGATTCCCAGAGAGGATCCCCAGAGAGTTTTTACCGGAAAACCCCATGCCCGAGGCTGATCCGCCCATGCAATTTTTGCACAGCACATTGGCTTTTAACGTACCAGGCCCGGCCCACCATTGTTTTCCCTGCACTTTCGTCCCCAAGAGCGTACAGAATGCCAGCTTTGTTTTTGTCAGGCACGATGCGCACCGGACCCCGCTGTGCCCACCGTACGACGAACCGTTCAGGGTGTTGGAATCTGGGGCGAAATATTTTGTGTTAGATTTGGCGGGGGGGGTGTAGGGAGACCATCTGCATCGACAGGCTGAAGCCCACTTTTGTGTTGGCAGACAAGCAGGTGGTGCTGACCCAAAGATCACCGGTGCAGACGCCCACCATTGGTGGCTCCGCAAGTTGGTGTTCCCTTGGTAGGGTCCTGCACCCACAAAGCTGATGTGTTTTTCCCCCCTCCCTTTATCCCTCCACAGACTGATGTGCCCTCCTGTACACCTCGCCAGCAGGGTGGTTCAAGTGGATTGGCAACCCCCCACTACAGCCACTATGGGCGCCGGCTCAAGCCCAAAGGACGGGGGGGGGGGGGGGGGTTAGTGCCCCTTCTCGGTGTTTGGGGGGGGCTGTGTGGTGGTACAGGTGGGGGATTCTCCACCCAGAGAAGGCAGCTGGGGAAGGGGGGAACAATGGACCGAAGGAGGAAGTGTCACCAGGGGGTATCAGATGGGACAGTAAGGACTATGCACCCCCCTGGGAAGAGGAGTTCTTTACTGCTTGTAAAGAACTGAAAATGGTCATTTGTGGCATTAGGAAGTCATATGTACTGAAATCAAAAGCCATTTCAATCAAAAACATCTTAACAGGCCAAGTTACATGTTAACATAGGACCCCTTCTTCGATATAACCTTCACAATTCTTGCATCCATTGAACTTTTGAGTTTTTGGAGAGTTTCTGCATGAATTTCTTTGTAAGATGTCAGAATAGCCTCCCACGGCTGCTGCTTTGATGTGAACTGCCTCCCACCCTCATAGATCTTTTCCTTGAGGATGCTCCAAAGGTTCTCAATAGGGTTGAGGTCAGGGGAGGATGGGGGCCACACCATGAGTTGCTCTCCTTTTATGCCTATAGCAGTCAATGATACAGAGGTATTCTTTGCAGCATGAGATGGTGCATTGTCATGCATGAAGGTAATTTTGCTACAGAAGACACAGTTCTTGTTTTTGTACCATGGAAGAAAGATGTCAGTCAGAAACTCTATATACTTTGTCAAGGTCATTTTCACACCTTCAGGGACCCTAAAGGACCTAAAAGCTCTCTCCCCATGATTCTGGCCCAACACATGACTCCGCCACATCCTTGCTGGCATCGCAGCCTTGTTGGGACATGGTGGCCATCCACCAACCATCCACTACTCCATCCATCTGGACCATCCAGGGTTGCACAGTACTCATTAGTAAACAAGACTGTTTGAAAATTAGTCTTCATGTATTTCTGGGCCCACTGCCATTTCTGTTTGTGAACATTGGTTAGGGGTGGCCAAACAGCTGGTTTATGCACAACTGCAAGCTTCTGGAGGATCCTACACCTTGAGGTTTGTGGGACTCCAGAGGCACCAGCAGCTTCAAATACCTGTTTGCTGCTTTGTAATGGCATTTTAGCAGCTGCTCTCTTAATCTGATGAATTTGTCTTGCAGAAACCTTCCTCATTATGCCTTTATCTGCACAAAGCCATCTGTGCTCTGAATCAGCCACCAATTTCTTCACAGTACGGTGATCACGCTTAAGTTTTCATGAAATATCTAATGTTTTCATACCGTGTCCAAGGCATTGTACTATTTGATGCTTTTCAGCAGCAGAGAGATCCTTGTTCTTTCCCATATTGCTTGAAACCTGTGGTATGCTTAATAATGTGGAACATCCTTCTTAAGGAGTTTTCCTTTACTTGAGCTCACCTGGCAAACTAATTATGACAGGTGTCTGAGATTGATATCAGTGATCCAAAGAGCCCTGAGACACAATACCATCCATGAGTTTAATTGAAAAACAAAAAATTTAATGTTTATGACACTAAAATCCTATTTGCATAATAATTTGAAACACGGTGTAAAGTTTTTTTTTTTATTATTATTATTTTGGACTGGAAGAAGTTCTTTTAATTTTCATCTGAAGCCTATTTAAACTTTTAAACTTCAAGGCCCAGCAAGGTTTCAAACAGGATGGACTAGCTTGTTATTTTCTTTTTTTAATTTAATGGAGTTGAATATTACTCTAGTTTATTTTTAACACGCAGTTACAACAGCCTTTGGTAGAGCATCCGCCCCACACCCGGGAGGCAGGGGTTCAAATCCCGGCCGGGTCATACCAAAGACCATATAAAAATGGTACTTTCTGCCTTCTAGCGTGGTGCTCAGCATAATAGAATGGGGAAAGAAAAAGTTACACACAGAGCTACCAGAGGACTGACCCCCACTGTAGCTTTCACTACTTGTAGTAGCTGTGTGGCCTAGGGTCAGAGAAACGGAGATAGGCGCCGCCCCATACACCAACTGGTGTTCCACATGCTGTGGAAGGGAATTAACTAACTAACTAACAACAGCCTTTATGGAGCAGCAGAGCTGCTATTTGAGTTTTTAGACTTTAAAATCTATTATTTAATGGTGTTGCTACAAACACTTCTGATTAAGCTGTCAAGTCAAGTTTCCAACTCATGTTTGATGGGTCATTATTTTATTTAGCTATGGGAACGTTTTATAATAGGCTACATTATATTAAGGCAGAGACTGACAACAAAGTGATTTTCACAGGTGTGCAGGCTTAAACAGGTGAGGTAAAACATGACCTAGAGCCCCGAACAGGAGTTGTGCCAGCAGGAAGCTGAGCTGGCGGACATGACAGAAATAATCGCGATTAATCAACTAATCTAAAAAAATAGTCGTTAGATTAGTGGACTACCAAAATAATCATTAGTTGCAGCCCTACACAAGAGTAGCTGACACAAAAGTGATCCCTGATTTCCACTGCAGGGTTTCCGCTGGTAACATTTCTGCATGGCGGCTCGCCATGCCATAAACTGAGCCGCCACACCAAGACAAATTTGGGCATGTAATTTTAAACAAAAGAGCCACACAGGAACCAATTTAAAAAAAAAATAAAAGAGCCATAAAAGAGATATCAAAGAGCCACATGCAGCTCAAGAGCAGGAGGTTTGCCACCCCTGACACATATACTGTATTTTTTTGCTAAGAAAATAAATTAAGGGATGTCACTCCGCAAGCGAACAACGCATGTCAAAACAGTCACTCGTGGCATCGAGAGTTCGGGAGCATGCCACATAAAAAGCATACAAGAATGTCTATGTTTTTTAAACACTCCTGGGTAGTGAAGATGGCAGCAGTAGCTCTCCTGCTCCGGGTCCGAGTAAATAAATAGCTACATTAACACTAGGGGTGTAACGGTACATGTATTCGTATTCAGATTTTTTGGTATGGCACCTTCGGTTCGGTGCAGAGGCATACCAAGGTTCCACACAGACCATGTTGAGTGACGGACATGAAGTGTAATTGCCTTGCACCATACATGTAAACAAACAGTGCAGCTTGTGGCTGCCCGACTAGCGAAAGTCAAAACCAGAGCTTGAAAACCCTCTTCACATGTCCTCCTGTCTGGAAACACTTCGGCTTTCCGGTGAAATATGTGAGCGGACAACGGCAAGTGAATAAGACGAAAACAGCATCGGATATGCTTTTGGCAGTATGTTGAACTTGTTAACTCATTTGAAACGGCACTACGCGAATGTGAATATTCGTTGCAGCACAAAAAAAAAGAAAAAAAACTAGCGTGGTACAAGCACAGCTTCCAGCGGCATTTAGACAGCCTCTCCAGGGCTCTTCAGATCGAGCCAAAGTAATAACAAATGCCTTTGGTATTTTTATAGCAGCGGATCTAAGGCCATATTCAGTTGTTGAGAACACCAGG
The DNA here is from genome assembly GCA_020510985.1 of Pholidichthys leucotaenia. Classification (NCBI taxonomy): domain Eukaryota; kingdom Metazoa; phylum Chordata; class Actinopteri; order Cichliformes; family Pholidichthyidae; genus Pholidichthys; species Pholidichthys leucotaenia. The sequence goes on from CM035844.1 coordinate 33,385,534, forward strand.
TTTAAACACATGCTGGAGGTAACTATGCCACAGTATGAAGTTCCTTGTTGTGCCCACTTCAGTCATAAAAATAATTCCATTCTTTTAAGAACAAGCTAAATCTGTTAATGCTGCACTTTAGGCCTGTGTTTTTCAAGGGTGCCCTAGTATGTTCCTTCTTAACTGTCCAAAAATTGCAAATAATTTGCTGTTGTTGTACATGGGGGCCTTCAGAACCTATACACAACAATGACAAATCTGCAATTTTTTTTGACCAAGTAACAAGTGAAATTAGATAATTATTTTCCACAGAAACCTGAACATGCCAGAGCACCCTGGTTAAAATCACTGCTTCAGGCAATAAGGAATAAAAGAATAATTCAGACTATTCAAACTTCTATTGTCGCACTTGTCTACATCGTTCATTTGCTAAAAAGAGAATTTATTTATTTTATTGTATACATTTTATTTATTGGAGAACTGACGGCAGTTTGCAGTTTTTTTGTCAAAGCTGTTCCCGCTTATACAAAAGATAAGCAGTTTTATGTTTTGCATTGTGTTTCCTTACTGTACCGAAAATGAACTGAACCGTAACCTCAAAACCAAGGTACGTACCGAACCATGATTTTAGCGTACCGTTACACCCCTAATTAACACAATGACTGCTTTGATGCTGGTCCCTACTGATTAAATGAGAGTCACTGGCATTTTTACAAGTATTTTAATTTTGTCATCCTGTGTCAAACTCAGCGCAGATCAGTGGTTGACTGGAATACATCAATCTGTAGTTCAGTGTTTACTGCTCTTGTCCTCCGTTTTCACAAACTGGGTTGCAAAATGCACCCGCCATAATTGGTCTACCATTTTTTTTTTTGCATACAGGGCATCCGGAAAGTATTCACAGCGAATCACTTTTTCCACATTTTGTTAATGTTACAGCCTTATTCCAAAAGGGATTAAATTCTTTTTTTTCCCTCAAAATTCTACATACAATACCCCATATGACAACGTGGATTTTTTTTTTTTGAGATTTTTACAAAACTTACTAAAAATAAAAAACTAAAAAAATCACATGTACATAAGTATCCACAGCCTTTGCCATGAAGCTCAAAATTGAGCTCAGGTGCATCCTGTTTCCACTGATAATCCTTAAGATGTTTCTACAGCTTAACTGGAGTCCACCTGTGGTAAATTCAGTTGATTGGACATGATTTGGAAAGGCACACACCTGTCTATATAAGGTCCCATAGTTGACAGTGCATGTCAGAGCACAAACCAAGCATGAAGTCAAAGGAATTGTCTGTAGACCTCCGAGACAGGATTGTCTCAAGACACAAATCTAGGGTACAGAAAATTTTCTGCTGCTTTGAAGGTCCCAATGAGCACAGTGGCCTCCATCATTCGTAAATGGAAGACGTTTGGAACCACCAAGACTCTTCCTAGAGCTGGCTGGCCGTCTAAACTGAGCAATCGGGGGAGAAGGGCCTTAATCAGGGAGGTGACCAAGAACCTGATGGTCACTCTTGTCAGAGCTCCAGCATTCCTCTGTGGAGAGAGGAGAACCTTCCTGAAGGACAACCATCTCTGCAGCAATCCACCAATCAGGACTGTATGGTAGAGTGGCCAGACGGAAGACACTCCTGAGTAAAAAGCACATGGCAGCCCACGTGGAGTTTGCAAAAAGGCACCTGAAGGACTCTCAGACCATGAGAAACAAAATTCTCTGGTCTGATGGGATAAAGATTAAACTCTTTGGCGTGAATGCCAGGTGACATGTTTGGAGGAAACCAGGCACCGTTCATAACCACGCCAATGGTAGTGGCAGCATCATGCTGTGAGGATGTTTTTCAGCAGCAGGAACTGGGAGACTTGTCAGGATAGAGGGAAAGATGAATGCAGCAATGTACAGAGACATCCTGGATGAAAACCTGTTCCAGAGCGCTCTTGACCTCAGACTGGGGCGACTGTTAATCTTTCAGCAAGACAACGACCCTAAGCACACAGCCAAGATATCAAAGATGTGGCTTCAGGACAACTCTGTGAATGTCCTTGAGTGACCCAGCCAGAGCCCAGACTTGAATCCAATTGAACATCTTTGGAGAGATATGAAAATGGCTGTGCACAAATAATTCCCATCCAACCTGATGGAGCTTGACAGGTGCTGCAAAGAGGAATGGGCCAAACTGCACAAAGATAGGTGTGTCAGGCCTGTGGCATCACATTCAAAAAGGGTTGAGGCTGTAATTGCTGCCAAAGGTGCATCAACAAAGTATTGCGAAAAGACTGTGAATATTTATGTACATGTGATTTCTTGATTTTTTTATTTTTAATAAATTTGCAAAAATCTCAAAAAAAAACTTTTTTCATGCTGCCATTATGGGGTATTGTGTGGAGAATTTTGAGGAAAAAATTAATTTATTTCATTCTGGAATATGGCTGTAACATAACAAAATGTGGACAAAGTGCAGTGCTGTGAATACTTTCTGGATGCACTGTACCTCCATCAAGGACCTTGTTTGTAGATGTGCAGCAGGATTACACAAAAACTACTGTATGGATTTGGATGAAATTTTCACCAGAGGTGGTGCTTGGGCTAGAGAGGAACCCATAACATTTTGGTGATGATCCAAAAACGCATACCTCCGACAAGGCTCTTATCTTCTCATAGTGCGTTAGCAAGAATACTCCAAAACTCCTGGATGAATTTGGATGAAATTGTTAAAAGACGTGGTACTTAGCCCAGAGAGGAACGCACTACATTTGGGTGATGATCCGAGAATGCACACCTGTACCAAGGCTCTTATCTTCTCACACTGTGTTAGCAAGAATTCTCCAAAACTACTGGATAGACTTCAATGCAATTTTCACCAGAACTGGCTTGTGGCCTTAAGACGAACCCATTACATTTTGGCAGTGATTCATGAAGGACAGAAGGTGCCTTGGCAGAGATATGCGCTCTCTGAGTACTTTTCTAGTCTCACAGTGTGTTAGCAAGAGTACTCCAAAACTACTGGATGGATTTGGATGAAATTTTTACCAGAGGTGGTCCTTGGGCTACAGAGGAACCCATTACATTTTGGAGGTGATCCATAAGGGGCAGAAGGGTTTTTTGTATTTTTTTTTGAGGAAGCTATCACAGACAAAAAGAGTAGCAGAGGTGTCCGTTAATGTGAAGGTGTGGGGTAACCCCCACAACAGCCACAGACAAACAGAGCACTCAGCTGGGGCAATTAGCAGAGCAATGAGATGTGTGTGTTGAGATCAATAGGCAGCCTCTCCGTGTCTAGTTCAGGCGCCAGTATCCTGTGGATATGTATGACTCAAACGCAAACATTCATGCTTCCTGCTCTCATTGTGGTACAAATGTCACATGCCTGAATGCACTTCCTTTGATGATAAAATGCCTTTGATGTATTGTCTGTTGCTGGGTATTTAAGTGGCTGAATTCATATGTTCACTCTCTGTTCTTCTTCTGACTGCTTCTGACTACTGCTCATGAGAGCCTGAGAGCGATCCCCAGCCTGCTTATACAGCAGCTGGGGTGAGCTCCGTGATGGCGATGATTTGATGAATAAACTTCCTTAAAAACTCCAGTCGCCGTGCCTTATTATAACATCGCCACAAAGGGAACATTTACTCGCACAGTTCCCAGCACTCATGGTCCCGTCCTTTTCGGCTACGATAACGAAACACGGGGTCGAACATTTCATAACTACAAAAGGCCCGCCGGTGTTCGCACGTCCCCGGCGCCTGGACACGGTTAAGCTGGCCAGCGCGCACAAGCACTCCAATAGCCCATGGGCATCCCCGCTTCACATGGTGCCTAAAGCCGATGGGTCATGGCAACCATGCGGCAATTTCTGGTGCTTGAACAACGCCACGGAACACAATTGTTATCCTATTCCGCACATCCAGGATTTTTCCGTGCACCTGGCCAGGGCACGTGTTTTTTCAAAAGTGGATCTGGTCCGCTGATACCATCAGGTCCTGGTGCGCGCGGAAGATGTTCCGAAAACAGCGGTAATAATGCCTTTCAGCCTTTTCGATTTTTTACGCATGCCATTCGGATTAAAAGGTGCAGCACACACTTTCCAGAGGATGATGGACGCAGTGCTTCGCAACTTTTTCTTTTGTTTTCGTCTACTTAGAAGACATTCTGGTAGCTAGTGTGTCCAAAAAGGAGCACATCGCCCATCTCAAGATGGTTTTCCAGAGGTTGGAAGCGCACGGACTTATAGTGAACCCTTCGAAATGCCAGTTCGGTGTGCCAGTGATTGATTTTTTTGGGCCACCGCATTTCGTTGGAGGGCGCAATTCCACTACCGGATAAGGTGCGCACCGTGTCGGACTTTCCGCGTCTGCAGACCGTGAAAGCCCTGCAGGAGTTTTTGGGAATGGTCAATTTTTATAACCGTTTCCTTCCCCAGGCAGCCCAGCTGATGCAGCCGTTGCATGCCGTGCTGAAAAAAAAGAAGCCCGCGGAAAACATCGACTGGACTCCTGAGTGAGTTCAGGCTTTCACGGATGCCAAAACAGCGCTGGCGGATGCTGCATTGCTAGCCCATCCGGATCCGTCAGTACGGATAGTGCTCACTACGGACACGTCTGATGTTGCCATAGGAGCAGTGGTGGAGCAGTATGTGTCTGGTTCGTGCAGCCACTCGCATTTTTTAGTCGAACTTTGCGTGACAACAAACACAAATACAGCACGTTCAACAGAGAGTTGTTGGCTCTACACCTGGCGACAAGCCATTTCCAATTTTGGCTAGAAGGGCGCGAGTTCACCGCATTCGTGGACCATAAGCCGCTGATGTACACAATGTCCAAGGTCTCGGAACCATGGTCGGCCCAGCTGCAACGGCATTTGGCTGCGATCTCGGAGTTTACGACCGACATTCAGCACGTTGCCAGTAAGCTCAACGTCATGGCCGACTGTCTATCGCGCACGTTAGTCTCCCCGGTCTACATGGGAATAGATTTCCCTGCAATGGCCACAGAGCAAGCCGGGGATGCGGACATTTGCACACTCCAGTCGGTACCTACTGGGTTAAGGCTGGATAGCAGGGTGGTACAAGAAGGGTGCCCTCTCTTGCTCTGCGACGTCTCCACCAGCAGCCTGCGCCTGGTGGTTCCAAGCTTTTGGCACTGCTGCATTTTTGAGTCAGTCCACTCCCGTTCGCATCCGGGAGTGCGTGCTTCGGTGAAGCTAGTGGGGGCAAAATTTGTCTGGCCGCGCTTGCGCAAGGACGTGAAAGAGTGGGCTGCAGCTTACATTGCGTGCCAGCGGGCCAAAGTGCACAAGCACACCAGAATCCCCCTCGAGCCCTTCCAAATCCCAGCCAGGAGGTTCGACCACATCCACGCGGATTTGGTGGGACCCCTCCCGCTGTCACAAGGTTTCACACACCTTTTGACAATCGTGGACCACACCACGCGCTGGCCTGAAGTGGTTCTGCTAGCTTCTACCACGTCCAGGGAAGTAGCTCACGCTTTTTTGTCGGCGTGGGTTGCATGGCTCGGATCCCTGTTGGACATCACTTCCAACAGGGGTCTGCAATTCATTTCGGAACTCTGGTCCGCGATGGCCCAGCGCCTGGGGGTCAAAATTCACCGCACTACCATGTACATCCCCCAAGCTAACAGGTTATGCGAGCGTTTTCATAGATACCTTAAAGCAGCACTCAGATCTTCGCTCATGGACACAAATTGGCCGCCGACAAGTACTGTTATCTTCTCATAGTGCATTAGCAAGAATACTCCAAACCGGGAACCGGGATGTAGAAATGAGCACAGAGTGGAGTTGAATAAGGACCGTGGTGAACCACTGTCTCCAGCAGCTGGTCAGAGCACTGCAGACTCCGTGCGAGAGTGAGTAAAAAAGTGCTCTTTTTCTCTCGCTCTAAGATGATCCGGTATAACATACACATTTGCCTGATGCAGCTTCAAAATTGATCTAGTTTGGCAGATTCATTTTCACTCTGTTGTTGTGCCGCAACTGTAGTCTCTTCACCAACAACTACAATATTAAGTAATTTATGTTCATTTTTACGTATCTGGCAAGTTAGAATGACCCAAATTCACGAAGTCAATGACTTAAATCCGTTAACATTCTCCGGCCTTCAGACAAACTAAACCTGCCAACATTTAGAGTTCAAAATATGGGTGGTTTTCTTGTTGTCTGGTTGGTGAGGAGTGTTCCAAAAAATTGTGAATACTGTATATAGAAATGTATGGTCATTGTAGTTAATTTTATTTCATTAAATATAATTTTATTAATACTTTTATATTTCCTTGAAATCAGAGTTGAAATTACTGTTCTATTTGGGCTCTGCAAAATTATAATCAAACGTTTCAACTAGAAAAGCACTCAGAGAGCACAGACCTCAGCCAAGGCTCCTTCCATCCCTCATGGATCACCTCCAAAATGTAATGGGTTTGTGTGTAGGCCGAGAGTCACTTCTGGTGAAAATTGCATCAAAGTCTGTCCATTAGTTTAGGAGTACTGTTGCGAACACACTAGGGATGGGCATAATTTACCGATTAACCAATAATTGATCATTAAGAATTTCACCGAGGAAGTTCATTTTCGTCGACAAACCGTTTTTTTTTTTTTAACGATCCGAGGTTATTAGGCCTAGTGCACGGCCGTCCTCAAACAATGCAATGCATTTAACTGTGCCACTGGCAAAATTTGGACACCAGGGGGCAACATTACACCATCGCCGTACCCTGGCGTGCCTCAGTTGATACATGCGAGCTTCCGTAGGGCAATCGCCAAATCATGAAGCGGTTACGGCGAAGTGTTGCGTGGGACCATTTCAATTTAAAAAATGACCAGGTGTGCTGCAATCACTGCAATGCAGCATACAAATATACCTCATCGACAACACAAATGATGTATCATTTGAACACCACTCATCCAAGCCTGATAAAAGACACTGCACCTCCTTATTGGTCCATGGAACACCCTTATTACGCGAAGCCATTTTTGATAGAGAATAAATGAAAATAGCACAGCAATACACTGAAAAGAAACCGCCAACAGTGGTTGCGCGCTGAGTAATGGCGGTCGTGAAGATTCTTTTTTTTTTTTTTCAGAAACTTTATTGAGAAGGTCATGAAGATTCGGTAGAAGACACACACGTGTGTGTGTAAGTGTACATACATATGTAGATGTAAATAAAGTGTACATAAATATGTTTTTAGAACTCTTTTATTCTTATAACAAGATACGTAACTCAAGATGAAAATGATTTACTGCACAGGTTAATGAGAGCTTTACTGCTCCTCAGGTGCTAGAGGCGCAGGATCATCGAGGAAAGCTGCAGGAGGCGGCGTAGTGGCTCGAGGGGAAGACTATTTCGCACAAAATGGCACAAGAGAACAGCAAAAAGTTCCACGCGGCTAGACTAAGCAACACGAGCGATAGAGCAATGAATGCGGTCTTCGTTTGTTGGGTGGCCGCTCGGCAGGGACAGAAGCTGGGTAAAACGTCTCGGCCAATCAGCTTGCGGGGTGAAACGTCTCGGCCAATCAGCTTGCGAGATTCCCAAGCCGAGCCAGCACGAGAACAGCGAACAGAGAGAGAGGGATTTGAGAGAGAGAGGTGGATTTGAGTTGTGCGGCTCTCCGTGCTGATACCTGATGTTCTAATGTAGTCTACCTGCCTTGTTACCTACCTAAAAATGTTAATGATTAACCGATTATTAATCATTAATTCTCCCGACGATCGGTGAAGAAAATTTCACCGAATGCCCATCCCTAGAACACACTGTGAGAAGATAAGAGCCTTGGCGGAGGTATGCACTCTCAGATCATTAACAAAATGTAATGGGCTCATCTCTAGCCCAGGGACCACCTCTGGTGAAAATTTCATCCAAACCCATCCAGTAGTTTTTGTGTAATCCTGCTGCACAAATACAAATAAAGCCCTTGGTGAAGGTATGCACTCTCAGATCATCATCAAAATCAAATCATCCGTTCCCCGTGCCATTACACACCTTTCCTGAAAATTTCATCCAAATCCGTTCAGAACTTTTTGAGTAATGCTGCTAACAGACAGACAAGCCAACCAACGAATGCTGGCGAAAACATGACCTCCTCCTCTTGGCGGAGGTAATTATGAGAAAAAAATTACCATAAACTGTTTAAGATTTATTAGGAAAACAGTAATTTCATTATAAAAATAGACAAAAATAGCCATAAAATAATCCACAAATTAATGATAATAAAGTCTCAAATGTACAAGAAGAGTCTTTTTACAAAAGGAAATTACAAATTTATGAGGAAAATAGTTGCAAATTTAGGTAAAAACAAATTTTACAGAGAAAAAAAAATTTTAAAAAAAAGGTTGACGTACACAATGGTTATAAATTTAGGAGAAAAACCTCAGACTTTCAAGACTAAGTCATTACTCAAGTATTTTTTTTAAGTGGGTGCTTCAGTACTCTTACTCAGCTTGTAATTTTTTGGGTGTCTACTCTTCACTCACTCTATATACAATTCAAGAAATCTGTCTGTCTGTGTGTCACGACCATAGGACTCGCTAAAAGATCATAGGCTCGCCTATGATGTTCCTATGATCTCTACAAGATGTCTATACGACATCAAAGATCAAAGGCAGGCATCACTCACGATCATAGGACTCGCTATGACATCATCAAAGATCAAAGGCAGGCATTACTGAACGAGTGGTGACGTGCTTGCTTACACCTGCTTTCTACGGGCATGCAGAAATACTTGCTTATACTTGGTTTCTACGGGCATGGACGGGTATGCACTAGTAATTATTAATTTCATAAGACAACACTGCTTTTACATGAGTGCAATTTCTGGCTACTATACCCACCTCTGATCATATAATTTAAGTATGCGTGATTTAATTACTACAGTATTATGAATGTTTTTTCCCTTTGTGTGTCACGTGTTTTCTCATGTTTATACACACTTCACATGCACCCCCCCACACACACAAAAAAAAATTATATACATGTTGCTACCATGCCAAAGTCTTTAAGCCAGAGGAAATACTGCACTGACTCCACTTGCAGTCTGTTAGCAATTCTCCACCATAACAGATCGCTAAAAATATGCAACAAGTCTTTTTATGGATGCCGGATCCAGCACACACTGAAATGTCATGATATTTACTGTATTTAAGAACTGTTTTTTAAAAATACATTTACCCCCGTGTCTCGCAGTATGGCAAGTGCTGGAGGGCGTCCATGACCGTGCCAACAGTTGGTGTTTCATTGGGGTTCATGAGGAGGTTGCGCAACAGTTCCCTGCCATTTCCCGGATGTTTTCATGGTCGGAACCATTTTTTCTTGTCACAAAATTTTTTGAGCATATTCAAAACAAGAAAAGTTGCCGTCTAACGACAGTGAGCTGTCAGGGCACCGCCGGTTGGGGCATTTGTGGGCGCTTGCCACTCTGTGAGATACGGGGGTTAAGGACTGTAAATGACTTTCTGAGGTCTACTCCTCCACCACTGTGTAGAAGAAGATAAAAACTTTGACATAAACACTTAGAATTAACACCGAAAGGCTACGTACGTCAGCATGGCTTGCTTTCTTGTTGTCATCACGTGATAATGATCGGTCTCTCTGGGGTTGTCACAGTCTCTCTTGAGCTCTCGCGTTATTCCATATAATTCTCGCGTGATCTTGTGCCGCAGCAATGACCATGTTGACATGTACACTAACAAACCAGTTATGATTGGATTTCTAGAGTTATCTGATTATTCACGTGGCCATGTAAGCAGAATATCTGATAAAGGCCATTTAACTGGGGTCATTAACTCAAGTGGTTTACCCTCCAGTAATCTGTTTATTCAGTGCATGTAAACACGAAAAAACTGATTATTGGCATTATCAGTTTATTGCTAGTAATCGGCTTATTGTAACCATGTAACCGGGGTCGTCATCTTCTTCTCTCGGCTGCTCCCTTTAGGGGTCGCCACAGCAGATCATCTGTCTCCATCTCACCCTATTCCTTGCATCTTCCTCTGTAACACCAACCTTCTCCATGTTTTCCTTCACTACAGACATGAATTTTCTCTGTAGTCTTCCTCTATTTCTCCTGCCTGGCAGCTCCATCTTCAACATCCTTTGTCCAATATATCCACTCTCCGCCTTCTGCATATGTCCAAACCATCTCAGCATTATCTCTCTTACTTTATCTCCAAACTGCTCAACCTGAGCTGTCCCTCTGATATACTCATTTCAAATCTTGTTCCTCCTAGTCACTCCCAATGAAAATCCTAGCATCTTCAACTCTGACACCTCCAGCTCCACCTCCTGTCTTTTTGTCAGCGCCACCGTCTCCAAACCATACATCATGGCAGGTCTCACTACCGTCTCGTAAATCTTTCCCTTCACTCTTGCTGCTACACTTCTGTCACAAATCATCCCTGACACTTGTCTCCACCTATTCCATCCTACATGCACTCTCTTCTTCACCTCTCATGCATTTTCCATTGCTTTGGATGGTTGACCCCAGGTATTTAAACTCATCTACTTTCACGACCTCTACTCCTTCCATCTTCACCGTTACACCTGCCTCCCTCTCATTCACACTCATGTATTCTGTCTTGCTTCTACTGACTTTCATTCCTCTTCTCTCCAGCGCATACCTCCACCTCTCCAGGTTCTCTTCCACCTGCTCCCTACTCTCACTACAGATCACAATGTCATCTGCAAACATCATGGTCCACGGAGACTCCTGCCTGACCTCTTCTGTCAGCCTGTCCATCACCATGGCAAACAAGAAGGGGCTCAGAGCCAATCCCTGATGTAACCCCACCCCCACCTTGAACCCATCCGTCACTCCTAGAGCACACCTCACCACCATCTCGCTGTCCCCATACATGTCCTGCACCACCCTCACATACTTCTCTGCCACTCCTGACTTTCTCATACAGCACCACATGTCCTCTCTTGGCACCCTATCATATGCTTTTTCAAGATCCACAAAGACACAGTGCAACTCCTTCTGACATTATACTTCTCATCAACACTCTTAGAGCAAACATTGCATCTGTAGTACTCTTTCTTGGTATGAAACCGTACTGCTACTCACTGATTGTCACCTCTCCTCTTAACCTGGCTTCAACAACTCTTTCTCATATCTTCATAGTGTAGTTGATCAACGTTACGCCTCTGTAGTTACTACAGCTTTGAGCATCACCTTTGTTCTTGAAAATTGGTATCAAAACACTTTTTCTCCACTCCTCAGGCATCCTCTCACTCTCCAAGATTGTGTTAAACAATCTGGTTAAAATGTCAACTGACATATCTCCTAAACATCTCCATACCTCCACAGGTATGCCATCTGGACCAAATGCCTTTTCATTCTTCATCCTCTTCAAAGCTGCCCTCACTTCCGCCTTGCTAATCCTTAGGACTTCCTTGTTCACCATCTTTCCTTCATCCATCCTCCTTTCTCTCTCTCATTTTCTTTATTCATCAGCTCCTCAAAGTACTCCTTCCACCTTCTCAACACACTCTTGTCATTTGTTAGTACATTACCATTTCTGTCCTTAATCAACCTAACCTGCCATACATACTTTCCAGCTCGAGCTCTTTGTCTAGCCAGTTGATACAACTCCTTTTCTCCTTCCTTAGTGTCCAGCCTCTCATACAACTCACTATCGTCATACAACTCACTACCTTCACCGCCTCTTTCTTTGCCATGTGCCTAGAATCTAGGCACATGGCAATATTGACATGGCAGTATTTGGAATCCAGGCCCTAGATTCCAAATACTCCTGTCTACTTTCTTCTCCCTGACTATCCCACTTTTTCTTTGCTAACCTCTTCCTTTGGAGACTTTCCTGTACTTCCTCATCCCATCACCAAGTCTCCTTGTCTTCCTTCCTCTGACCACTGGATACACCACATACCTTTCTACCCGTTTCCCTCAGTACTTTTGCTGTACTTCCCCAGTTATCTGGTAACTCTTCCCTACCACCCAGAGCCTGCAACAACACCTTCCTGAAATCTGTGCGACCGTCTTCCGTCTGTAATTTCCCCCACTTAATCTTTGGCTCTGCCTTCACTCTCTTCCTCTTCTTGCTTTGCAAGTCATCCTACAGACTACCATCCGATGCTGTCTAGCTACATTCTCCCCTGCCACCACCTTGCAGTCTCCTATCTCTTTTAGGTTTCTCCTTCTGCATAAGATGTAGTCCACCCGTGTGCACCTTCCTCCACTCTTGTAAGTCACCCTATGTTCCTCTCTCTTCTTGAAGTACAGCCATTTCCATCCTTGTAGCAAAATCCACAACAACCATCTGTCCTTTCACATTTCTCTCCTTCAGACCATACCTACCCAGGACCTCCTCATCACCTGTTTCTTTCACCTACATGTCCATTAAAGTCTGCTCCAATCACCACTCTCTCCCCCCTGGGAACACTCTCTACCACTTCATCCAACTTACTCCAGAATTCCTCTCTCTCTTCTACCCAACATCCAACTTGTGGGGCATACGCACTGACAACATTCAACATTACTCCTTTGACTTCTAGCTTCAAACTCATGATTCTGTCTGACTCCCTCTTTACCTCCTGAACACTCTTCACATACTCTTTCTTCAAGATTACTCCTACTCCATTTCTCTTCCTATCTACCTATCTGGTTTCTTGAACACACAGTATATCTACCTTTCTTCTCTCCATCATATCAGCCAGCTCTCTGCCTTCACCAGTCATAGTTCCAACATTTAACGTCCCTATTCTCACCTCCACACTTCTAGTTTTCCTTTTCTCTCTCTCGAGCCTAACATGCCTTCCCCCTCTCCTCCTCCTCGATCTTTGACCAACAGTAGCCCAATTTCCATCAGCACCCTGTTGGTTAACAGCACTGGTAGTGGTCATTGCTAACCCAGGCCTCAACCGATCCAGTATGAAAGTCCCATTCATCATGATCCACATGTTTGATTTGGCAAAGGTTTTATGTTGGACACCCTTCCTGACACAACCCTCCCCATTTACCAGGGCCTGGGATCGGCACTAGGAGTCCACTGGCTTGTGCACCCCCTGTGGCTGGGTTGGCCATGTAACCGGGGTCATCACTCTATATATAATTCAAGAAATCTCTGTCTGTCTGTCTGTGTGTTTGTCTGTGTGTCTGTCACAGCCATAGGACTCGCTAAAAGGTCATAGGTCTCGCTATGGCATCACTCACAATCATAGGACTCACTATGACATCATCAAAGATCAAAGGCAGGCATCACTCACGCTCACTCACGATCATAGGACATCAAAGATCAAAGGCAGGCATCACTCACAATCATAGGACTCGCTACGACATCATCAGAGATCAAACACAGGCATCACTCACAATCATAGTGATGTGCCTATGATGTCTATATGACGTCGTCTGTAACGACCATAGGACTTGTTAAAAGATCATAGGATTCACTATGACATCATCAAAGATCAAAGGCAGGCATCATTCACAATCATAGGACTCGCTATGACATCATCAAAGATCACAGGACTCGCTATGAGATCAAAAGCAGGCATCACTCACGATCATAGGACTCGCTATGACATCATCAAAGATCAAAGACAGGCATGGTGACGTCAAAAATCAAAGGCAGATTTCACCATGGTTACTGCTGCCATGGTAACTAACTTCTACAGGCCTGCAGAAATGCTTGCTTACACTTGCTTTCTCTGGGCATGCACAGGCATGCACAGGTCAGCATGAAATCAGCAGCTTCAGTTCAAAACAGAACAGAAAAGAAAAAAAATCAGGTTGTTCATACTTTGATCAAGATTCATCATTCAGGCTGTTCATGTTTTGTAAAAGATCAATGATTCAGCAGCTGGGTGGCGCAGTGGTTAGTACTGTGGCAGCACGGTAAGAAGTTCACAGGATCAATTCCACCCCTCACCATCGTAGGTTCAATCCTACCCCTTGACCATCGTTGACCCTTCTGTGTGGAGTTTGCATGTTCCCCCCGTGTCTGCGTGGGTTTACCCGGGTACTCCGGTTTCCTCCCACATGCCAAAAACATGCAAATTAGGTTAATTGGAGACTCTAAAGTGGCTCTAGGTGTGAATGCATGTGTGGATGGTGAAGGGATTGGCGCTGCACTGTGGCTGCCTCATCCATCCAGGTGGATGCCCTGAATTTCCCTCTGGGGATTAATAAAGTACACAAAATTTAAAAATTAAATTCAATAAATGTAAGCATTCTGCAATGTACTTGAGATGAGATTCAACTTTATTGTCATTATACATAAGGTAACGAAACGTGACTTGGCATTTGGGCACGCTCTGCAGAGTGCATCCAAGGCCGGGGCAGCCGCTAGGCGCCAGTCAATTGTACTTCTTTGTACTAAAGCAATGAAATTTGGAGCTGCCATTAGGTTGTTTTGCTATTATTTTACTGGTCCGGCCCACTTGATGTTAAATCTGGCAGTATGTGGCACCCGAGCTAAAATGAGTTTGACACCCCTGAACTCGAGTAATTAAAAACAACTGGCTTTTCAGTCCACTAGAAGGTGGTAAATGCTCACTGTCTGGTTAGGTCAGTATAGCAAAAGAGTGACTCATGACATCTGGCCAGGAGTTGAATAAGACAGAAATCAGGATGGGAAAATGTAATATACAATGTTGCAATACTCAGTGCATCACAAGACTGTGAAAATATCATATCGCGGCCCAAATACCGGGATAATATTGTATTGTGGGGCTTCTGGTGATTCCCACTCCTAGTGGGGGCATCTTTATACCTTCCAGAGAAAAGAGAACATCCTGACTTTCTGTCCTTGAGGGATGAGCTATAAAAAAATGTCTTGTGTCATCTACGATAGTGTAGGACCTGTTGTATGTTAACAGCTCTGCAGTACTTGAGACTGGATTTGTTCAGGATAAGAATATACAGTATATCTATGTTGGTCACAAGGCAGAAGGAGATGAATGGAGCTGCAACGTGTGTTTAGAGTTGAGGAAAGCGCTAAAAAGTTTTATGTAAAGCCAAGTTTTGCAGAGAGGTTTACAGTAAAGATGTTTGCTTTCTCTCTCCTACACACACACATAAACCGCTCATACAAAAATGTTGTACATTTTCCACCAGAGCCTTAAATAAGTAATCAATTCTGACTAAAGTTTCTCTACAAAAACACTTGGACATCAGGCCTGGTGAAATATGGACCCATGGTCCGAGTTAACTATTTAACCACCAGTAATGACTTTGAGTTAATATCCGACCATGCAGAAATGTAATCATCAGCAGCTTCAGCAGAGCTCAACCAAGTCATTCACCAGCCACTGCACAGCAACACACGAGTCAGTGCTGTGATGGTCCAGCACAAGACTCAACTTGAACAAATCCACGAGGCTGCTTTAACCAATCTAGCGGTTTGCTTCAAGGGTCAGCAATCAGGGTCAGCAATCCAGGCTCCCACGAAACCAGGCAAGCTAAACATTTAACAAGATGTTTGCGGGGGGGGGGGGGGCACAAAAGCAGCAAAAATGGACATTGCAAAAAGGTTATGAGGTGTAACATTGCTTGGGGCTGTAGCTACCGTAACCACAACAAATGCCATTGGATGTAGATAAAAGGGAGTCATTATTCAGGTGCACTGATGACATTGTCAACAAGCTGTCATCAAAGACAGATTTTCATGTCAATAATATATTTGAGAGAATTATTACAAACATGCTTTGATTATTTTGAGCCTTCACTGTGTATTTATAGTTTGGCAAGCCGTTGTGTAGTAAAAACGTCTCATCAGATCATTTGACATATGACCCATCTAAATGTGTAATGCTGATGCACTGAAACATGGTCGACCATGAGAGTGGCATATACACCTAGGGTGGTTCGTCTACTCCAGAGGTCTGCAGGCAGACTTACACTGGGTCTAATGACTGAAACCAGAGTTGGTACAGAGGTAAGATTTTCTGTTAATCCAACAAGCAGCAGCAGCAGCAATCTAACCACAACAGGACACTTTATCCATAGGATATGGTGTTACAAGATAAACTCGTTGAACAATCCAGTGACAGAATTTCACAAGAAATGAGACGAGGGCCAAAAAACTCGAGATTTACATCCTCTCGAGTATTGCGCCAAGCTAATTTGAGTAAATTCAGAGGTCTATTATTATATATCATTTAGAAATTTGATCCAACTGAACTGTCAGCGGTGCATGCTGAACGTGCAGATAAGTCAGTCATCTGTTCTGTGAAAACGGGGCTTCGATGAGGACAATAAGATCATTCATGTAAAGGGGATATCAACTGGCTATTTAAGGAGAGCGGGGCAATTTAACAAAACTAAGGACAGCACTGAAATGTGTACTGCTAGTCACTCACTACACATTTGGGGTGAATGGGAGAATAGGAATGCAGATAAAGTCACGAAAAATGTATGCAAATTCAAACGTATGGCAAAGCACTGCTAATGAACATATGAGTCCCATTTCTCATGTTCTAGTATAAAGACTTTACACATTGGGTCTCATCCAAGAACTGTTAATAATAACAGATTTGTTCATAAATGTGATGCACCATCAGTTTACGTGAATTTGTGGGATTCACCAATCTGTTAGAGGCGGCAGTGGCTCAGGAGGTACTGCAGTTACATCCAATAACCGGAGGGTTAGCGGTTTGAATCCCGCTCTCCCCAGCCATTCTGCCATTTTGTCCCTGGGCAAGACACTTTACCCACCTTTCCTCCACTGTCCATAACACTAGATATGAATATGTATAAATGGTAGGAGAGGCCGCTGGCACAGATTAGCAGCTACGTTTCTGTCAGTCTGCCCCAGGGCAGCTGTGGCTACAGAGGTAGCTTATCAGTGTCTGTCTGGAGTGGATGAATAATGGACTCACTGTAAGCACTTTCAGATGTCACCTGACATATAAAGTGCCATATAAATCTAATTCATTATAAGAATATCTTGAAATTTAGTACAGGTAGTAACAAAATTTACAAATGGTCCGACCAGTTGGAAGGGTTTTGTGTAAATAGTTTGCTGTTATTCTAACAACGGTTTTCACTAAATGGCTCTATATTTTGTCTGAATCAATTATAAGAGTGTAAACTGTATTAGTTGACAAGATTTTATACTTTGATTCAAATTACAATTAAAATTGAAATAATAATTTAAAAAACAGTATAATTCCATCAACATCCAAATCATATCAGATGCAATAGTCATGTGAAAAAATTAGGACACCCCTTTAAACATTCAGTTCTTTATTAAGAAATGTTCACATATTGATGCCTAATCTTGTTTTTATTTATCTCTGGAAAAGAAGGTGATTTAATTGCAAGTAAATAACAAAAATTAACCTTGTTTTACCCATTAAACAAAAGATATCAACAAAAATGCATATTCTAACTGAGAAAAAATTAGGACACCCTACCGCCTAATAGCTAGTGTTACCCCCTTTGGCTGAAATAACTTCAGTGAGACGCTTCATGTAGCCATCTACCAGTCTCTGACATCGGTCTGAGGAAAGTTTGCCCCACTCCTCAATGCAGAATTCTTTCAGCTGTGTGATGTTTGAGGGGTTTCTTGCATGTACAGCCCGTTTCAAGTCACCCACAGCATCTCAATGGGATTAAGATCTGGGCTTTGACTCGGCCATTCCAGGACTCTCCATTTCTTAGTTTTTAGCCAGTCCTTGGTGGATTTACTGGTATATTTTGGGTCATTGTCATGTTGCAGGGTCCAGTTCTGTTTCAGCTTTAATTTTTTTACAGATGGTCTCACGTGGTCCTCAAGCACCCTCTGATACACGGTAGAATTCATGGTGGATTCTATGATGGTGAGCTGGCCAGGTCCTGTTGCAGGAAAGCATCCCCAAACCATGACACTTCCACTTCCATGCTTCACAGTTGGTATGAGGTTCTTTTCCTGCAATGCTGTATTTGGTCTACGCCAAACATATCCTCTGTTCTGGTGTCCAAATAATTCAATTTCAGACTCATCTGTCCAAAGAACGTTATTCCAGAAGTTCTGGTCTTTGTCTGCGTTCTCTCTCTGGCAAACTTCAGTCTGGCCTTCATGTTTCTCTTGGACAGCAAAGGTTTCCTCCTTGCATACCTCCCATGCAAGTTAAACTTGTGCAGTCACTTTCTGATTGTAGAGGCATGCACTTTCACATCAACAGTAGCAAGAGCTTGCTGTAGGTCCCATGATGACATTTTAGGGGTTTTGGAGACTTCTTTTAGCATCTTGCGGTCTGCTCTCAGGGTGAACTTGCTTGGACGGCTAGACCTGGGCATGTTGGCAGTTGTTTTGAATGTCCTCCACTTGTAGACTATTTTCCGGACAGTGGAATGGCTGATTTCAAATTCTTCTGAGATCATTTTAAATCACTTACCAGACTCATAAGCTGCTACAATCTTCTTTCAGAAGGCCTCAGACAGCTCTTTCGATCTGACCATGGTGTTCACTCTCACTTCAACAGTCAGGAGCACACCAAACTAAATGTCTGAGGTTTAAATACAAGCCTCCTTCAAAATGCTGAGAAACGATGTTTTAATCAGGTGCACTTGATGTGATACATCTGTGTGTGATTTTAGCCCTTTTAAGTGGGAATAAATGTGGGGGTGTCCTAATTTATTCCTCACCAGAAATTGCATGTTTTTAGAATTACATTTTACAGAAAATTTTAAATTCTTTTCTTCAGTTTTAATTGTTTAGCTATATTACTTGAATCTCTCAGTATTGTTAAAATTGGTATTAAATGTCCACATGTCCAAATATGTTAAAAACACACACAGGCTTTCATGGGGTATCCTAATTTTTTTCACATTACTAAGATTCTAAATGTCATTGCCAAAGCAGCACATGGCTTCATTATACCAGAGAACAGCACAGTAGGGATGCATCTGACACAAGGTGATGTGATGGCTGGCTGACTGGTAAGAAACTTTTCAATTATCACAATGTAAGTCACATAGATATCATTCTGATTTTTACTGCTTTCATATGAGGTGCGGGCTTCGCCTCTGGGTTAGGGTGCAGAGCAGGGTCCATTTTGAGTGATTCTGAGAAAAGGCTAAGCTCTATTTTCATATAATCTCATACTGCGAAAATTAACAGAAGTCAATTTTTAATCACTTTTGTACACACACACATTTTAAGCCCAAATTGTTGAAATGTGTCATACTGCTCAGCACAGTGGGCCAGTTTCAGTACAGTGCACATGGCTGGCACAGATGACCAAAGTGCGCTGTGCCCAGCTGTGTCTTCATATCGGTCACTGTTCAGAGGAACACCGACAGCAAACACATAGTGAAATATCTCACACTGTATCTGACGGGATCTTTCATTTTGCTGGTCCCTTGATTCCACTGCGAACGCTGCTTAAATTATATTGTTTTAGTTTCTGGATCTCAGACAGGAGAACTTCAAGTTTGCTCAAGAAGTTGTTCTTTTTTTTTTTCTTACACTTTGAAGCCATTTTTATGAATGAAACCCTCAGTGTACTCGATAGAATTGGGGCCATATATAGTAGTTTCACGCTGTCAGTTTTGCAAACTTTCAGTTCTCGTCGAAGCACACTTACACACGGGTGGAATTCACCATTTTTACACATGCTGTTTACACACTTTTGTAGGCCATACGAGGGTTTTTTTGAAATTGGAGTGGCACGTTTGTACCAAGGCGGCTCACTAACACAGTACGTGCGATCTGCACATACTAACATGTTCTTACACGAGGCTTATTGTGTCTCAAAATTTTAACCCATACTTTTCTTCAATGTGTGGGAAATACTTCTCAAGTAAAATTAAGGGTTTTTTTGTTTGCACTTCACCGTGTATCATTCTATTTTGTTTTTTTCTTTCACTTACATAACAAGTTTTAGAAAGACACCAGGCTCTTGGAAGACGGCCAGTAACTATAGGCCACTGGTTGGACTGACCAACTAGTTCTACAAGTACAAGAGTTGCATTTATAGCTGCTCATATGTCACTTTTTAAATCACTTATGAAATCAATGTGTTACTTCCTCCTTTTTTTTTTACATTCCTGAGGATTAGCTGTTAAAAGCCCAAAGTGTACATGTTTTTTGTAACTTCAAATATTTTAATAAATGTTTACTTTGATGTTATAACCTTAAAAACAATATAATTTATATCTAGAGCAAAAAAGAACCATTAATAAGATGATAAGATGCTATTTTCCTTTTTCAGAATTACTGTATTTGTCGTTTTGTTCAACTGCATGAAACTTGCTGCTGAACAGCCCTGTAATTAAAGCAGTGTATTTCCATTACGTTGTTTGTTGCTATGCAATGTATCACTACCAACACCACAACATACAGTACTTGTGTCCACCATTGATCACACATTGATGATTTCCATGTGTGTATACTTCAGTGTTGAGATCTCTGATGTGTTTTCCGCCTCAGCACATAAATGTAGACATAACATCAGCTCTGCCTATGATGATCGTGTGGCCCTCTGGCCTTTCTGATGCTCTTGGATTGCTGGCCAAGACGTGTGTGTGGTCTGCTTAATGCAGCGGATGTGTCACCGTTGATGGAAACTACCTATGGGCCATAAGCTTCAGAGTAGTGTAACCTTAGCTGATCAGCTGTTTCTGGTAACATTGCTATAAAAATCACATCGGGGGGGTGGGGGTGGGGCGGTTTATGGGGGTTGCTGTGAGTATTTCTGGCAGGTCACGTCATAAATGTGCTACTTCTAAGTCAGTTGTGCTGTGAGATCACAAGGTTTATGGAGATGTGTGCTTACTGCAACAGGTGTCCGTGTGCGCTAAGTAAACTGTCGTATACTTTTAACAGCTATCTCCTACCACTATGAGAGTGTTTCTGTGTGTGTGTGTGTGTGTGTGTGTGTGTGTGTGTGTGCGCGCGCGCGTGCGTGCGCGCGTGCGTGCATGCTAACCTAGTGATCTGCCGTCCAGTAAATGCATGCAGGAATACACTGGGCTGAGCCTGACGAAAAGGAGGATTTTTTTTTTTTTTTAATTGCATGAATGAATGAAGGTGGGGACGTGAACGAACGCTAACGCCCGCTACAGTCAAAGACTATAAAAAACATTTCATCTGAAATGCATTAATGTCACCTAACCTGTTCATGGAATCTAGAAAAGGAAAAAAAAAAAAAAAAAAAAAAAAACAGTGTACGTTTCCACAGCAGCTTCCACCGAGTCTTTTATTGGAGGATCGTAATACAGTGAAAACACCGATGCACTCCAGCCACAACTGATACTTACTACACAACTGCTGTAACCACTCACGTAGCTTATGGAGACTCATATGGGAAGCATCTGCTTTGATAATGTAATGCAGGTGTTATAAACACCACTACAACGATCAACCGTTTTTTGGGGTTTTTTTTTTTTGTTCCATCAATAATAAATGCCAAAAAAGCCCTGCAGCTTTGATCAAACTGAATATTTGTCTTGTCCGCTGTTGTTGCAGAACAGGTCAGGCATTTATTTCCAGCAGTCATAAAACCATACTCTAAATACAGAGGCTCATCCCTCTCACAGTCACAAAGGTGTCATAAATCTGAACACGATCTACAGTGTCTCTAATGTTCACCCAAAACAGTCATTTCTGGTGCCAACACACATCATTCTGAAGAACCTGAGAGGAAACGTTTTGCTGTTTCACAACACAAAATGTCTGACCAGGATTTTGTGAAGCTCTTGAACAACAACAACCAAAAAAAAAAAAAAAAAAAAAGACTGTGTGGAAATACTTTTAAGATTCCTTCGATTTCAATTTTTGATAAAACCCCAACACAAATACTATTGTGTAAATAATTCCCTCCGCTTAGTTTACCCAAAGCACAGTGCATGCCAATGTACCTTGAGTGCAACTGTGCACAATCTTACCATTTTGGCTGCAGCGAGTGCAGTTTACTGGCATGAGGCTTAAAAAGTCGTCCCGGTGCCAAGAAGGAGGCAGAGAACTCGCAGTGCTTATACCCTGTATGCTAAAGTTTAAAAAGTTACCAAGGGAGTTGATACAGTTCAGATATTTTCTCAAGCTCTGTTCGGAGAGGTTCCTCTTCCACTAGGCAGTGATCTCACTATGACTTGTAGAAAACCATATGGGTAGCAGGGTGAACCGAGGACACACATGCACCTTGGCAAACATACAACTTTGCTATTAGGATCCAGGATACATTTTTCACAGCGGTTGAATACGTCGGCCTGCCTGTGTGTTTAAAGAGAGAGAGCACTAATTAGCTTTAAATGCTCATTTCTGTCATGCAAACAAAAAGCAGTTTTGCAAAACTGTGGTTTTAAACTAAGTTTAATCAAGTTTAAAAACCTACAGCAGATTCCGTCCCTGTTGTGAAACAACGTATGGTCAAGTTGTTACACGATATTTGGTCGGATTTTTAATGAAAAGCTTTAGAAACACAAGTATAATAGAGTATGAATCAACTGTTGATTCAATTTCCTCATAGGTAATGGAAAAATGTGGTCATGTCCAGCACTAGATTGTGTTTATAAAGCTCTGTAAATATATTAAAAAGTCACTCTTTATATTTTCACATCAAAGACAAAAAAAAAAGGGTACTTAGAAAAATTTAAATATTACATAATTTTTTGATCTACCAGTTTTGATGCTGGATGTTTTATGCTAGTGTGTAAATACTAAATAAGATTTTTTCAAAAGCTTTTCCTGAGGCAAGTGTGTAATGAACTGCTCCCAGTTCGAGGTTCATTTATACAAATACATATTTTAGAAACAGTAAACAAAAAAAATGCTACAAGAGTGCTGCATTTACATTCAAAGTATGTGGAATTTCAGAAAAGTGGCCGGGTTTAAGGAGTTTTATAACAAAGCAAAAGCCTGCTGACAACTGACTGGCACACTCGCAAATACTTGCACACTCCTTTTGTGCTTTCATTACATATGCCTCCGATACTTGCTGGGAGAGAAGATTGCAAATCCAAAACATGCCATAATGCCTTTTATTTCTGCTGCTTGCTGCATGATGACAACAAACGACTATATATTATAAAAGTCCTAATTATGATTCTTTGGACTGTAACTGCCAATTGTGAACTGATGTAAAGACAAAAATTATATATATATATATATATATATATATATACACCTTAAATACTGTTACTGTATCTACCAATGCAGCCAGATAGTGTATGTTTATAATAACAATTTAATTCCGAAACATCTTTACCCTGGCTTTTTTTATACATCAATAATAAAATATATGTGTTTTCTCTTTGTATTTTATTTATTTGACCTTTATTTTACCAGGTAAAATGCTGGAGAACCAATTCTCATTTACAAACATGACCCGATCATGATCTTTAAACAAACATTATGTATAATTTGGTCTAATGAATGAAAAAAAAAATTGCCCTAACTAAATGGTACAACGATGGTAGCGAATAAAAAAATTGTCAACAGCTTTTTCAGTTGCATCGTCTGTGTCTTCAAGGACTTAAAATGATGTAAAAACTAAACAAATAAAAAGTTGTGCTGTGTTTTTTTTTTTCCTTCAACGCGGACCAACTCTTAAAACCAAAAAATACACTCAAAAAACTACTTCATTGACAGTTTAGAAGTGCTTGAGTACTACAGCTACCATGGTAACTGCAAACATAAAGGTCATATTTATGCTGTGAGTCCTGTAACACAGGAACCATCCTGGCAAATACGAGGTGAGAAACTTTATAGGTTCTTCTTAAACAAAATAAAATCCTTTAGCTTAAAGTCTGTTTAGGGATTAAAGGTGACTGTAGTTAAT
Organism: Pholidichthys leucotaenia; assembly: GCA_020510985.1. Taxonomy (NCBI): domain Eukaryota; kingdom Metazoa; phylum Chordata; class Actinopteri; order Cichliformes; family Pholidichthyidae; genus Pholidichthys; species Pholidichthys leucotaenia. The sequence continues at coordinate 33,409,248 of CM035844.1, forward strand.
TACGAGACTTATTAACTTGGAGATGTTACCTGAAAACAGTCTCGGTTGGCAATCACATCAAAGATGAGCTTTACTCCAAAGGGAGGATATTTTCTACCGAGTATATACAAGAGGGAAAAAAAAGCTGGAAAGGATAGACTCAGCCTGAGACAAAAAGGCCAAGCAGTTAACAAGCACTGTGACATTCTGGATGCAATCCACAAAGTGGCTTGTTATATCGATGGATCTCTACTGCATTCCCAAAATGGCTGCCAAATATGTTCAACTGAGCAAAATAAAGTGCCAGAAAGGACTCTAGTGCAAGTCTGTTGTTATACAGTGGTCTAATACCTGACTCGGAATTTGGAAATTACAATATTGATTTTTACAGAGTATGCAAAGGGTGCCAAATTTTTATTTGGGTATTTATTTTATTAGCAAATTGTCAGTCTCTGTCTAGATCGAAATGATATGCAAATAAAATCAAATGTACACCAGAAAAATAAACAGCACCCAGATGATTTCCCTTTGTGACCAGTATTCAATGGCCTCACCGCTCCTGTCAATTCCACCAAGCAGCCACCAAGGCTGAAATGAAAATGAAAAGCCTAATAAAAATATAGAGTTACAAATGTAATAATAATAAGCATGTTATAACAGCCTGCTGAAGATGGCGTGTGAATAGCGCCAGAAACTGCGGAGGCTTCAGAGAGATGTCTTTATCTTGTCCATTTGGGCAGCAGAGCCTTTACAGCACTTAAAAAAATATTTGGAATACTGACCTGCCATCTGTGTGCATGTACAGTAAGAAATGATTGTTTTTCTTCTTCTTCTTTTTTTTTTTTTCTTAAATATGTGTCTTACAAAGAAGCACTTATTACATTAGTACAGCATGGTCCCCTTACACATTTACACTTGTGTAAACCCAAATAATCAGGTGGGAGAAATGTGTGAAAGTGTGACTAAATCAGTCAAAAACATTTGAAAAACTGAACAGTGGACACATTGTACTCGTGTGTTGGTCAATAATAAATTGCTGAATGATTGGAGACAGTGACAAGCTGCAGAGAGCGAGCGTTGCCAAAAGAAAATTGGGATTGATTGGCACATGTGGATTAACTGATTGCCCCCCCCCCCACACACACACACACACAGACACACAGACACACACCCTTTCGCCTTCATATGAGTGGGCCTGCTGTTTATCTGCTGGGTCTCCTTCGTACAATAACGACTTTCCTTGTTCTGCACACACACACACACACACACACACACTCTTAAATATTCATTAGTAATGGGTGGGATTTAGCCGTGACACAGGGAGCAGGCAAGTGGAGATGGCTTGGACCCCGTGAATATTGATGTATGCTGGAATATATACATAGAAATAAATACTCATTACTCCCTCAACTGAGATGAAACTGGGCACCTGATACTCGAGCACAAACCCCAGCCGCTCCCCCCCACAACAAGGCCCGCAACGCCTGCTCTCTCCCAACAGCTACTGTACACGTCTGTAAAACAAGACTTTTGACATCAAGCTCACTCACAAAAGCTGATAAGCGCTCTTCAATTCATCAAACAATAAATTGTCCAAAAAATAAAAAAATAAAAAAATGCAGGTGTTAAGTCACTTTTTTCTCCTCGCTTTTGTGGAGACTCTATTCAGATGAAGGGCATTCAATCCGGCAATACACATTGTGACAATATAATTTTTACTTTCTCACTACTTACCCACCCACATGCAACCTGTCAAATCAATGTGCTCTAATTCACAGGACAGATTTACAATTATGCCTGGTTGAAATCTTACATGGGGAGGGGGGTGGTGGTGGTGGTGGTGGTGGTGGGGTGGGAGATGCCATCCCTACTGCTGCTGCTCGCACGCTCAGCTCTGCCTTCTCCAATATATGTGTCCATTCAGAAAACAAACGATCCAAAGCAGCCACCAGTTACGTAACTGAGCCTATAGGACCGCAACCAATTTAGGTTGTGGAGGCATATTCTGAATGGAGGCGGGGGGGGGAGGGGAGGAGGAGGAAGTGATCACAACATGAGTGGAAAAAAAAAAAAATGGATGAACGCACATAGTAAAAAGCAACACATGCTGTTTCTCTCTCTCTCACACACACACACAGGTGCACATCCACCGTGCGTATTTTGGAGTTGCTGGAGGGACCCGCTTCTCCCCGGACCAGGAGCCGGCCCTCTCCCTTTTAGCTCCAGTGACCACACCAGAACCAGCCCCTGACATGACTAATGTGTTGCCGCAAAGCGCTACGGAACTTCTGCGCTACAGGCGAGCCCGTGGCCATTAATCAGGCACGGAACACGCCGTATCGTAGAAACTGTCAATGGCCTCTCATGAGTGCACGCCGCATCACGCTCTTTATCTGGCAAAAGCCGGAGCGCTCTGGGACAACATCTGTTCGCTGCACGCGCGCGCGCACGCACGCACTCTGCCCCCGTCTCATGGCACACGAGCACGGGGGGAGGGAGGTGGGGGGGGGGGGGTGTAGCCCTAAATGACCGACGTGTTGAACAGGGATGAACTCCCCGTGGCCCTCTCAGGGAAATCAGCGGTGCGTTTCTTTATTTAGCTGCCCGCACATATTTCTGACTTTATTCTAGAGGAGACAAGAAACACTCTACTGTCAGCGAGCACCAGCGAGGGGATCACGAGTTGCCCATTAACATTTTGCAAGGAAATGTCTCCAAAAAATGCGCACAGAGAGCGTCTTGTGCAACTTTAATTACACCAGAGCATGCCCCCATATCTAGGCCAGCCTTTCCAAAAAAAAAAAAAAAGAACAAAAAAAATCTCACATTGTAAATGTTTTTACCGTGCGAATTAAATAATCACTTAACGTCGTTTTTGGAAGACAGATGGAGCAGAAAATAAAATCTTATTTATCTCAGAAAGTGGATGCTTTCGGACAGCGTAAGAGCCCGTCTTCCTCCGCCAGCTGAGCACATCCTAGTGCAACCCTGTCTCATAAACGACACGGTGTAACCAAATTAATTCACAAAAAAAAAAAAAAAATGTAGGCTAGACATCTGTCTGCATCTGTGTGCACACGCGTTGTAGGCTACGCCGATCGCTGCTTTGAGGATGCATTTCAGCCACGGAGAACAAGTTTAAAAATGTATTTTTTTTTTTCTTCATCTCAAGCCAGCGGACACGTTAAAGCCCCCCCCAAAATGCAGTAAAGGAAGCGTGTTTCCTCCGACTCAAATAACTGACCTAAAATCCAAATGCGCACATCGGCTGCCACAGTTGTTCCGGGCTCTCTGTACGTGTGCGTAAAATGTGAGTAGTCTGCCAGCACTGCTCGGACTTTGGCTGATTGAATCGGACCCAGTGATTCAATCAGATTTGGTCTCGAGTGTGACCCGTCACCCCCCTCCCACACGCCCAGGTCAGGGGTGAATCTGACGGCAGAGGGCTAAAGGTAAAAGGGGCACAGAGAGAATAATGGCATATGGCAAACTTGCGTCATGCCAGGGCAGCGGCGCGTTTTTCCTGGTCGAATATAACCGCACTGGCAGCCAAAAAACGGAGCCCCCCCCTTCCAAAAAAAAAAAAAAAAAAAGATAGCCCTTATTGAAATAACAGTGCTACTATAAAGTAGTAAGTTTCCATTTATATAGAGATTCAGTCAGTGGAGCACCAGCCACAACTACATTGAAGTGAGTAACATTTCCTGCGTTTCACCCAAAAGTCACCGAGCGCGGTTTCACGGAAACTCCTACTGTTTCCCCCCCTTTAATAATAACAGCAATAGATATATAGTAAAAAGCCATCCCTTCTCCTACTTTTCTCAATTTTCTTACCTGCACTTCCCGGAGCACGTTCAAAAAGTGACCACGTCGTTTCCACGGATTCCCGTTTTCCCCCGACTGGAACACGTTTGGTTTTTGTCCTTCCTCAATGTGTTCCTTTACTTTCTTTCATTTCTCACTTCCATCGTCTCTTCATCTCATCAATAAACACACGCTGCAGCCTACCTTCATAGACAAGCTCGGTTCAAAAGTGCCCTCCCATTTTTTAACTATACATCCAGCACTTTGAGGGGTGGAGGAGATGGCGGGAGGGAGAGGGAGGCACGCCTTTTCACTTAAAGCTGCGATTGGAAGAACACGGTACCGTCTTCGGTTGGATCACAAATCCGTCAAAGTGATTGTGCCCCAATCGCTGGCACGGGGAGCTCCGTGGGGCGGTCAGAGCGGCTCCATTATGGCTCTGGAAGTGGTAGGAGTTGGAGTAAGTTGTAGCGGGATGACGGAGCTGCCTCTGTTCCGTTTGCTCTTCAAGTATCAGTGATGAAGTCAGTCTCACAAGTGGAAGTAGTTTGGGGGATAAAAACGCGTGCAGTAGATGGTGCGTAAAACAGACGCGCGGTCTTAACTCCCCCCCCCCCCCCCCCTCCCTTTGCAAGCCGTTGTTTTTTGTTTTTTTTTTTCCTGGCCCTGATTCACGTGTTTTTATTGCAGCGCGTCCCGTTTTCACAAATACTGAATGAACTCTGAAATCTATGCCCCGTTTTGGATCAAAAAGCCCAGCGGAATAGTCGGTTAGGTGTCCATCACGCGTCCGAACTTTGCATTGGACGCCGGCGGTGCCAGTACGGCGAGCCAGCTGCGCCTCGGCCTCTCATTGGCCGCGCCCAGCCGTCACTCATCCCCCGGCGCCAAACAAGCTAGATTGTCTGCCGTGCCTTCTACTTTCTACGCATTTCTATTTTCTCATTTATTTATTTTTTAACGTCCCGAGCTGACCTCGGGTTTGCGAGCTGGGGGGAAAACGGTGTGGGTTTGTCCGGCCAATCAGATCTGGTGGAGCGATTATTATTTCCCCCCTCTTGTTGTTGATTCTTTTGTCATTATCCAGGGCTTTGGGATATATTCACCCTGTTAAAAAAAAAAAAAAAAAACAGTAAGGGGTCATGTGGGATCCCCCCCCTACCCCTCACCTTATTGCCCCCCCCCCTTGTCTAGACGGTGACAGGTGTGTGTGTGTGCGTGCATGCGTGTGTGCGGGATAATAACGGAAAAAAAAGAAGTATCTAAAATCTTAAATAAAATATGTACACGTGCGGTGGGTGTGCGCCGGCATCCTGAAAGGCAAGCTTTCAACCGGGAGAGGTCAGCTAAGGTTACGCGCGGTCGGACCTGCCCCTTCAGCCGCCGCGTGTGCGTCAAAGGGTGCAAAACACTGGATTTAAGTGGGGGGGGGGGGGTGGAAAGCTGCACTCTTGAACTTTGATCCCACGGCTGCTCACGAGAGGCAGAGGTGCCGCTTTTCAGACAATCGCCATCTCGGAAGCGTGTAGGCGCCATACGGATATGCAGTTGGTGTGTGAGTGTATGTATATGTGTATGTGTGTGTGTGTGTGGCACCCGGGGCGCTCGGTTGGCCGTGCGCGCCATCTGCAGGACTGCGATGTGTGGATTTTTATTTTTTTATTTTTTTTTTAGGCACCGCGGGTTCAGCGGAGGACACCTGAACGTCACTGCTTTTGACCTACATTAACCAGGAACGCGGCTGGAACTGCGCCGGCGGCGTCAACGCGCGCCTTTTCCACCCGCGACGGCCGCTCCCCGTTGACCAAACAGGCTCGTTGGTGTTCCTCGGGAACGGGCCGGATACATTCCGGGATGCCTGGAAACGTGCGCGGTGCACGCCCTCCCGGAACGGCGGCTGAGGCACTTGATTCGGCAGCACGTGCGGGGAGGATTCGCCATAGAGAACATCGTGTTTCTGTTTTTTGCATATTTCACCTGGCATGCCCCTTATGGCTGTGCGCACGCGCTTTCTGTTAGTCACCGCAATGTTATCTGGAGCGCGCCCGCTTTATCGCGCTTATATATTTTGGCGACTTATGCGAAAGCGCAGCGGCGTGATGTTATAGTTACTCTGCAAATAATTCTGCTCTGCTGAAACTGTAGTGCAGTAAAAATAATCATGAAATATGAATCAGATTACGACTTATTTTTGTTCCTTGCATGCACGAATATCTTGGTCTAATGTGTTTGGAAACTGTAATAAATAATCAGTCAATTTGATCTTTGACTTTATTGTTTTTAAATACCATATTACATCTGTAAAAGTGTACAAAAGAACAGTTTTTCTTAATGAAGTTTTAAAAGGCAGACAATACATTGAGTATATAATAACAGGATATTAATTATCACAATTTTAGTTATCAAGGTTATGCCAATGCTGACAACCATATTTTTTCTGTAAAATTCTATTCCCAAAAATAGCAAAACTGCATACATGATGATGATGGATAGGGATGATATGATGGAGCATGATTTACAATATAGCAAGTGTTAATTGCTAATAATTAATATTAAAACAAGCTAAACTTTTATTTATGTATTTCACTCTTAGAATATCACCATTTTAGAAGTCAAAATATAGCAAAGAATACCTAAAAAAAAATCTTCTTTGAGAATAGTGAACAAACTTGAAGACACCACATCACATTTTATACATTTTAATGTATTAAAGTATTTCAAATATTGCCAAACAAATACAAATGTACTCATATTGGTTAAAATATTCTGGCATCACAGCAGTGAGAGACTTATTCATCTGTGAGCATAAACCAAACTTCAATGATACCTTAAAACCATCGACAGACAAATCAAGTTCTCATCTTTAGACAAACTAATTTAACACACCGTTTAACATTTCTGACATTTAAAATCCACAAATGTTCACTTCAAGCAATAACTGAGCAGAAGGTTTCAGACGTATTTTTAGTGGTTGATTGGCATTTTTAACTGCAGAAAAAAATTACTAATAATACAGCTGAATAAGATGGTTGCAATTTCACGATCGATTTTACACTGATACAAATGAAGAGTTAAAAAACAAACCTCTGCAAAGTTTAGACAAGAAAAAAATATTAACTTTGAATTAACCCACACTTTTCACAACATCGCAGTCAGTTGAAGAAGGATTTTTTGTGATTATCACTTTAAAATTAACACAAAATGGTTTTAGAGCAAAAATATTCACTTTAGTAATACTGGACCACACTGTATCTCAGCTAACAACCAACGGTCAAGCCACGTATTAACCAACAGAGGACAGCACAATGACATCTCTTTAGACATGTATTTTTTTAATCCACCATTTTATATGTTCTTACACATCCTCAACTATTAAAAATTACAGCAAAGTGTCCTCTTAATTTCTAAATGTGTGTAAAAGTGTGAAATGTTTAGTATTTCATATACATCTACAATAAAGCTATGATTAACTTTGCCCTTTTTGTACATCAGCTTCATAACAAATCGAGAGATGAGATTTGTGCTTCATTAGATACAGTGGTATTGTACAAGTCCACTCCGGTCTTGTCCTTGTGTCTCTTGTTCTGTTTTAATGAATTCTAGTAAATGAATGGCCCACAGGCTATTCATTTTACAGTGTCTAGACAACTCATTATGGATTAGATAGTAACTGACGATGTGCAAGCTGGTCTAGGCAAGGTGGAATTAGTTTTTGTTCTGTTTGTGGTGCGATTAAAATGCTATTACCTTTCCAAGTCTGCTTTGTTTTAAACCCACCAGGTAGAAACTTTTTTTTTTAATAGTATATCATCCCATTTATATTTCTTCATTACGTGAACATTTTTAAGAAGCAGCACACTCAACCACTTCCATCCAAGTTCAGTTTGCACGGATATCCGTGAGCACTAGCACTGAAGGTAGAGTGGAGTATCATAAAATGAATTTGCACCACACATTACTTCTATGCAGTCCATTATTTTCTCTTAGCTGGCTCTGACTTGAATCACCTTTTAGAGATAAACTCGTTCATTTTGACTCAACACTCTCCAGTCACTTCGGCTGTTTGCAATACATTACAGAAGAGGCATTTCTTCTCATTTTTGTCCATACTGTAGGGATGAAGCCTCATAGTTTTAGCAGATTTTATGGCCTTCATATGTTCTGCTGCATCTTAATAGTGCTCTATATACTCAGTAGCTACTTTATTTGGTACACAAGTTCAGCTCTTCTTTAATGCCAATTTCTACACAGCCATGTGTTGGCTGTGTAGAAATGCAGAAATAAAATGTGTTGGCTGATCACACAGCAAATCATGTAGACGTGATCAAGACGATATGCCGAAGTTTAAACTGAACATCAGAATGAGGGAGAAAGATGATTTATGTGACTTTGAACATAGTGTGGTTGTTGGTGCCAGGTGGGCTTGTCTGAGTATGGCAGAAGCTGCTTATCTACTTGGATTTTCATGTACAACCATCTATAAGATTTACAAAAAGTGGTCTGAAAAAGAAAAAAAATAACTACTGAGTGGCAGTTCTGTGTGAGGAAATAATTTTTTGAAGCCAGAGGTCAGAGGAGAATGACCAGACTGGTTAGAGCTGATAGAATTCCTTACAACTGCGGTGTGCAGGAGAGCATCTCTGAACATACAACGCATCCAACATTGAAGCAGATGGGCTACCGCAACAGAAGACTGCACCAGGTGCCACTCCTGCAAGTTAAGACCAAGAAACCAAACTTGGAATCTGCATGGACTCACCAAAATTAGGCAGTAAAAGAATGGAAAAATGTTCCTGGTCTGATGAGTTTTGATTTCTGCTGTGACACTCACATAATTCTGTCAGAATTTTTGTAAACAACACAAAAGCATGGATGTGGTATGGCTGCGAAGCATGTACTGTCTATCTTCAGCAACTGCATGTTGCCATCATGTCTGTATGGACAAATATCTTGAGCACTTTGTTGAATATATTCCATGGAGTATTACGGCAGTTCTGAAACAAAAGGGGATCCAATCTAGCACTGTAGCATCCATCCATCCATTCTCTACTATTTATCTGGGTGACCAGATTGTGGGGGCAGCAGTCTAAGCAGAGGAGCCTAGACTTCCGTCTCTCCCCAGCCCCCTCCACCAACTCTTCAGGGCTGATTCCAAGGCGTTCTCAGGCCAGCAGGAAGACATAGTCTCTCCAGCTTGTTATAGGTTTGCCTCTACATCTCCTTCCAGTGGGATATACCTGAAAAACCTCACGTGGGAGGTGACCAGGTAGCATCCTGATAAGATGCTCAAACCACCTCAGTATGCTCCTTTCAATGTAGAGGAGCAGCGGTTCTACCCTGAGCCTCTCCTGAATAACTGTGCTTCTCACCCTATCTTTAGGGGTGAGCCCAGCCACTCTACACAGAAAGCTCAGTTCTGTTGTTTATGCAATCTCATTTTTTTTCAGGCACTGCCCAGTTTGTGACCACAGGTGATGGCAGGAATACAGGCTGACCAATAAATCACCAGAATTTGGTTTAGAGCTCAGCTCCCTTTTCATCACAACAGACCAGTATCCACATCACTGCAGACACTGTTCCAATCTATTTGTCAATCTCTGGCTCCATTCGCCTATCACTCATAAATAAGACCCAGAGATACTTGAATCCACCCTTTTCCAGCTGATAACCATGGACTCTGACTTAGAGGTGGGACTGTCACTCCAGCCGCTTCACATAGAAGCAAACCTCACCAGCAATCCTATAGGCCTTAAGGTGCGTTCACACCAAATGCAAACGGGCAGATTTTTCTCACGGTGCAATTAGATTTTAACTCAATGTAAGCACACAAATAGACATGAATTCACCATCTGAGTGAGTTGCAGACAGGCAAAGTTGCCTTTGTAACTTCTGCAGCTGTGTTCAACCTGCTGTGGAAATCCACCAAATACCGTCATATACATTATCCAACGGGGTCTCACCTCAAAAAATTGTCCCTGCCTCCAGAATTTCACCTGCATGATGGGTTGTTTACATTGCTAGCCTTGTTAGCACGTCCGTGGCAGGAGTCCGTGAGTAAAAAACTCTGATACTCCGATTCGACTGCACAGCTCCCGGTCCATCTGTCTCCAGGTGAATGTCAGTCTCATTTTCAAACTAGTTTACTCTCTAATGTTGATGCTTTTACTCCGGTGATGGCAAAATGTCAAGGTCATTACTAGCTAGCGCTACCCCTTGGGCATGAACACGCAAATGCGCGAGATTCACGTGTGCTTGCCTCTTTCCATTGACTTTGTATGTATTTGCGCTGCGCAAAAAATTCGCTTCACATTTGGTCCGAACGCACCTTTAGGTTGATGATGCCTACAGGACCACATGGTCTGTAAAAAAACAGAAATGAGATTCTGTGACAATTGAACATGACACCTTCTGTTCCCTGGCTGCGCCTTGAAATCCTTCCCACAAAAATTATTAACAAGATCAGTGACAAAGTGCAGCCCTGACAGAGTCCAACTCTCTCTAGAGACATGACCGGCTGTTGGCAGTACGAACCAATCTCTCACAATGGTCATATAGAGACCGAATAGCTCATAACAATACTCGAGATACTTCAACAAGAAGCCATGAGGGATGCAGTTGAATGCCTCCTCCAAGTCTAGAAAACATATTTAGACTAGCTGGGCACACTCTTTTGAATCCGCAAGGATCCTTGAAAGGGTATAGAGTTGGTCCATTGCACCACGACTAGGACAAAAACTGCATTGTTTCTCCTGAATCTGATGTTCAATCAATGGCAGAACTCCTTGAATGAATGAATGAATGAATGTTTATTTTTTTTAACACAGTGCAGCATTCCAACCAAACTATACAATATGAAAAATACTAAAACAAATGGAACAAAATAAGAATAAAGTAAACAACAACAACAACAAAAAAACATTGGCACTTTGTCTATGTTTAAAAAAAAGGAGTGGGAAGGAGTCGACACTTATTGGATCCCACCCCTTTCTCCATACACCAATTCATCTATGTACATTTCTTTCATTCAGCAGAAATGCATACAGTATAATAAACTTAATATGCTATCTTCAATATAAACAATAATAATGATGCTCACAATATACCATTTTCAATATTTATGGTATATACAATAAACATACTCTCTAGTATCCTGGCATAGACCTTCCCAGGGAGGCTGAGGAGTGTGATCCCTCCGAAACTTTCAGTTTCAGTTTAAGGTTTATTTGAAAGGGACATTACCTTCTAATGAACATTAATACTAATGTAAGTATGCTAGATTTAGCAATACTGCTAATTTGCATCTGTAGACCCCCGGCGGGTCACAAAAACACAAACAAACAATCATACATGAGCAGAAAAACTGCAATGAAACTGTATACCCTCTGGTCCCACCACCTCAGTTTGCATGGTAGAGAGCTGCTTTCTACTTATGAGTTGCAGGAAAGTTTGCCAGAATATCCTTGAGTCTTATTGAAAGTCTTTTTCTGTGGCATCACTGAAATCATCCCACATCCAAGTATTCCCTCCCAGCACAAACTGGTTGAAAAAATGTTGAAAAGACGGCTTTGCCAACCATCAAAAATTTGGTTGAAAAGTGAAAGCTGCCTTTTTAAGGTTGTTAAAAAAGGGGGGGGGGGCATCATATAGTAACCATCTTCTGTTATACCAGAATCATTAATCTTCTGATCTTTTTTGGGTTGTGTGAGAGCACACCTACACCAGCATCTTTGGGCAAAAGGCACAGTATATCCTGGAGAGATCACTGGTCATTACAGCACCAGCCATTCCCTGGCAACTCCCCATCCATGTCTGTAGCCTCTGCTCAACAGACCAATCACTGACCCTCGCTGAGGAGGTAGTCCTGCTCAACAGACCAGTCATACCAGTCATTCATCAACATTGAGAAAACTGGCTTCTCAACAGACCAATCACTGAGCATCGTTCAGGGAAGCTAGTCTCCTTTAAGCAGTTATATTTAACTTTAAGCTTATATTTACATATAAGCAATGTATCCTTGCACTAGTCAATGGGCACAGCGCATTGTCGTCAGATTTGATAGTTCATGCTCGTCTTTTTCGTGAAAATACAGACTGAAAAGTGTCATATTGACCGGACAATCAGCCTAAGTGCAAAGTGCAATCACCAAAAGAACACACACAAAGAACGTTTGACCCTTTATTGAATTTTCAAAACTGCAAACTTGGGAGGAAAATCAGTCACTCGCCAGAGGAGCAGCAAACCTGTAGAGGATGAGACGAGGCTGATTAATGAGGATTAGAGGGGAAAAATGGAAATCTAATTTACATCATTTACGTGGGGGGAGAGGAGAGACCGGCTCAGAACCCAGCGAAGGAGAGGAACCAGCAGGTCGGAACTGCTGGTAGAGGAATGAGGCGTGGAGTCTGACCAGGTGGAGTAGATGAGCTGCGTCGTGGAAGAGCAACCAGCTGGCGAGAGCACCAAACCCCTGAAGATGCACCACGACGTTGGCAGCAACCTGGAAGAGAAGAAAAGGGAAATGTGTGTAAGGTAAGGTCACACACAACACAACCACTTACTTGATGAGCTAGTCTGCTTGATGCAGTATACCCAAACGAGCCAGCGTTGAATCACCGAAGAGCGCTTCCTTATAAATGCTGGCTCAGCAGGAAACAGCAGGTGCATCTGATGAGGAGACAGGTGAAACGGGAAGGAGGGGGTGAGCGCTCACCAGAACATGACAGAAAAGTGCGCGGTTGTTCCCCCGACGAGTCATGTTTGATATCTACACTGAAAAAGAATCCTATTTATATGCTTGATTGCAACTTTTCATTACAAAATATGAAAATTTGCCTTGCCAACTGAAGACGGTCCGTCACCATCGTGTACCGACAGCTCATTACTTTGTCATGAATATTCATTCATTATTTTCAAACAGTTCAAGGAAGTGGTAGATGTGAAATTAAAAGAAAGTAAGAACGCAGCTGGACATTAAATTCTAATGTACATTTAATGCACTGTACTAACTGTGATTGGATTTTTCTTCATATTTTGTGTCCTCACATTGCAGGAAAAGGTGCCTTAATAGATTGCTTGTGTTACACATTTACTTTTGATATGTAGTCATTACTCCCACTGTGGAGACACCTCCAGGCTGGATCAGACATCAGGATATGTACCTGCAGGGGTCATAAGCCCCAGGCAGGCAGTCTACCATCTAAGTACTAACCAAGCTAAAACCTGCTTATCTTTCAAGATCAGACAAGACCAGGTGCTTCTGGGGACACGTGGAACCCAAGGTGTGAGCATCAACAAAAAACACCACAGAGATAAATTTGTAAAACGTGCTTATATCCAAATAGTGTTCTTTAGGTGTATAGCACAATAGCAGTAGCACTGGTTTCAGACTGTTTCAAATATTATGTAACAAGCATTACGCCAAATGTTGAACTTAAAAACAAAAACAAAACTTAAAAAAAATATACATTTTTATAAAGCACTTTTAACAGAGTCTTTATGGTTGTAAAAGTGTATTTGACTTTTGAGAGACAGACCCCCACCACTATTGCCAAATGCCAAAAACTATTTTGAGGATAAGTTAGGGCCAGATTAAATAGCCCAATTATTGGACTATTTTTGTGGTTAATATGGTCAGGCACAGCCCAATTTTCAACAAGTGTTTTCTGGTTAAATATGGTCTGTATTAGGGATGAGCTAATTGTTGTGTCCATAATTAGTGAAATGAGGAGCAGGGCAGAAGGCAGTTTATATTGTTTATTAACGAACTCACAAACAGCACAGCAATAGGCTACAGCGCTCCTGGTCCAGGCATCTACGACAAAAGAGAGGGTGCCTCTCCTGCCCCTGGCCTTTATACCCGGCTAACGTCACCACCGGAAGAGTGGTCCGCCAGCCCCCTCTATTCCCCGGTAAATCCCAGGCCGCCATATTACTACTGTTTACAGACATAACATTTACCCCACTTCAAAAAAATTTCAAGCATACAAATCAGCCCACCCAAATATATTACCCAATTAACACTCTAACAGGGAAGGGAAAAAAACCCAGTATGTACACAAATAAATAAACAACCTAACCAGTCACACAACCAAGGCTGGGGGTCGGGTAGACTACCAGCGCCCCCTACACGGCCAGGCGGATTATTCTGCCGCCTCCTCATACCAGTCCAAAAATTAAAAAATGAGCCGTGTTTCTAAAAGAAAAATAATTCCAGAACAGTTAATTAGAATACATATGTGCAGTACCCAATAAACTATAAACAATCCTAATACATAAACTGTCATTTCCCACTGCCCCCCCCCCCCCAAAACACTCACCCCCACACTTGGGCACACGTTATAAAACACACGGTGTTGGGCACCTCAATCAATAACCACTAATTCTCCACATTAACATACCACAGGTCATACCTCAGAGCACTCACTGGCCCCTTACCAATCACCAGAGTAGGCTTTACCTCAATAATTCAGTTGTTTTTTTTTTAAATTTACACAATTTCACCAAATTTCCTTTCAGATATACCCAATTACAACATTGGAATAAATTTCTCAAAAAATACACTAGGGGCACAAACTCAGTAAGAACAAAACTATGTACACAATGACATGTGGCAAGAAAATTCAACACACACCAACTAAATAAGCCCACAATCATTTTACACATCCAGTGGATACCCCCCCCCCCACCACCAGGATTACCATCTTGTGGTTCCCAGCCAGAACGCCTTCATCTCCTAGTCTATGGTGACGGGCTGCATCGCCTCTTCTTCTCCACCACCCGATGCAGCTCGTTGGGGTGCCTCCACGTTTCATCTGAGAGGCCCAGATAGCCATCATTCCGGGTTGCTTTCACCTGTAGCCACCCCTGGTCATCATACTGCCCACGACGCTTGTGGATCCCCCTCGACCGAGCTTCAACCCTAGGATGAACCACGTCACCAAACCCCAGGGGAGCTCTAACAAGTCTCTTCAGATCCTCATGTCATGGGGGGGCTTCCCATTTAGAGCTGGTCTTCTTATCAGCTTGGCCTGAAGCCCTTTTCAAAGGCCATCTTCTGTTGCGTTTTAAACGTGCACCTGTTGGTCTAGCCCCGGTGCTGTTCAGCGCTGATGTCCCAGTTCCGCCTACTAACCCGGGGGCCCCACCATGCCGCCCAGCTCCCACACCAAGGGTAGCTTGGGCTCTGGCATCAGGTCCATCCCGGGGAGGCGCTCCGTGACGTTCCTCCTCGCTGTCTTCTCCCATTCCAGACCAATTGGCGTCCCACACCGCATCATCATCCACATCCGGCAGGGGCCAGTTCCACAAACCACCACCCGACCACTCCTCTCCGGTGTCACTGGTGATGGAGAAGCCCAAGCCATAAAACATGTTGCATCCCATAATGTTGGATACCGTAGCAGTCACCACCTCCTGGACATTCGCCATGCTCCGCTACTTGTACTCTGCCGTTAACACAATGTATCCCAATATGGCGATCCTGCGCCTTCCATAGCCATAAAATGGGGCCGCTGTTTTCTGGATGCGGTACCGGGAAAACAGACTCTTCATGGTCTGCAGGTTCAACACTGAAGCCACCGCTCCCGTATCCACCAGCATCAATACCTCAACTCTGTCCAGTGATACCGTACAGTAGACATGGCCACCCATCTCCAGTGTGACCGTATGAATAACAGTGGGAGTCTTCATGGAGGAACCCCCTCCCTGTTCATGATCCCCTCACTCAAAGTTCTGACAGGACTGAGCGAAGTGGTGCAGCAGGCCACATTTCCCACAGCGCTTTCCTTTCGCCGGACACTCTCTGGACCCGTATCTGTGTCTAGCGGACCCACAGCCGTAACATCTCGGCATTCCTGGGGTAGACCTCATTCTGACGACAGAGGTGTATTCCTCTTCCTCAATGTCGTCTTCATCTTCAGGGCCCGCTGTCAGCGCCTTTAACCGAGGCTCATTAAATAATGAGGATGACTCTCCACCAAGGTCCCTCGCTATAGTTTCAGCTGCCTCAAACTGCTGGACAATGTCAATAGCGGTAGCCAGTGTTAATTCACCTGAGTGGATCAGGAGGCGAGACCGGGCAGCAGGACACCGGACATGCTCAGCTGACTGATCCCAAATCATCTCATCCTGTAGAGCTCCAAATTTGCACTCCACCTGATAGAATAATTATAGTAGGGGACTTTAATATACATGTGGATGTAGATAGTGACTGCCTTAATGTGGCTTTTAATTCAATATTAAGATAAGATAAGATAAGCCTTTATTAGTCCCACAACGGGGAAATTCCAGGATTGCAACAGCACAGGGATAGCAACACTCAGAGCAACAATCAGAAGGCAAGAAAAAAACAAGCAAGCAAGAGCAGCTAATATACATATGTACGTATTACTATAATATATATATATATACACACACACACAGACACACAGTGCAGAGCATTGTAGCTGGATGGAATAAATATATGAATATATGAACACACAGTGCAGAGCATTGTAGCTAGATGGAATAAATATGTAAATATATAAACACCCACAGTACGGAGCATTGCAGCTAGGTGGAATAAATATGCAAGTATATAAACACACACAGTGCGGAGCAATGTAGCTAGATGGAATAATATGTAGATATATAAATATATAAACACACCCAGTGCTGAGCATTGTAGCTAGATGGAATAAATATGTAAATATATAAACACACACAGTGCAGAGCATTGTTGCTAGATGGAATGAAACAGCATAACCGTCTACTTAGTTATCCTACATGGTATGATTATGTGCCCAAACATATTCTCACCCTCCATAGCGACCGGTATGTTCCTAGTTGTATGCCGGAGGGGACCATTGTGTAAGTCTATTGCATCTTTTGCATTCAAAAAACTATTAGTTTGTTACGTCTTTTTGCTATCTCTGCGAGCAGCCCTGCTTAGGTTGTACAGTCTGACAGCCGTTGGTAGGAAGGACCTACGAAACCTCTCGGTTGTGCACCTGGGATGATGTAGTCTGCTGCTAAATGAGCTCCTCAGTGCATTCAGTATGTCCTGCATAGGGTGGAACTCGGACTCCAGCAGAGATGACAGTTTAGCCACCATCCTTCTCTCTCCTATCTCCTCCATCGGATCAAGGCGCTGCCCCAGGACAGAGCTAGCTTTCTTAATCAGTTTGTTCAGTCTCTTCCTATCGGCTGCAGTAATGCCACTGCCCCAGCAGACCACTCCAAAAGTGATGGCTGATGCCACCACCGTGTCATAGAATGACTTCAGCAGCGCCCCTTGTACACCAAAAGACCTGAGTCTCCTCAGCAGGAACAGCCTGCGCTGTCCCTTCTTGTAGAGTGCATCAGTATTGTGTGACCAGTCTAGTTTATTGTTCAGATGAATACCCAGGTACTTATAGGATGTCACCATCTCGATGTCTGTTCCCTGTATATTTACTGGTACTGTGAGGGGCTGCCCATGCCTGCGGCAGTCCACCACCAGCTCCTTAGTTTTCCTCGCGTTGATCTGGAGGCAGTTCCGATGGCACCAGTCCACGAAGTCCTGGATAAGCCCTCTGTACTCAGCTTCATCTCCATTGGAGATGAGGCCAACGATCGCAGAGTCATCAGAGAACTTCTGTAGATGGCAGTGTGTTGTGTTGTGTGAGAAGTCCGCAGTATAAAGAGTGAACAGGAAGGGAGCCAGCACCGTTCCCTGGGGGGCCCCCGTGCTACTGATGATCGTGTCGGACACACAGTCCCGGGTTCTCACAAACTGAGGCCGGTTCGTGAGGTAGTCCAGGATCCATGATGACAGGTGCTGGTCCACCCCTGCGCGCAGCAGCTTGTCCTTCAGGATCATCGGTTGGATGGTGTTGAAAGCACTGGAGAAGTCAAAGAACATGATCCTCACCATATTCCCGGGCTTCTCCAGGTGGGACAGAGAACGGTGAAGGAGGAAGATCACCGCATCCTCCACCCCAATGCCATGCTGGTAGGCGAACTGGAGTGGATCCATCGCTGGTTCCACCAGGGGGCGGAGGTGAGCAAGGAGCAGTCTCTCCAGGGTCTTCATCAAGTGGGACGTCAAGGCCACCGGTCTGTAGCTGTTCAGGTCTTTGGGGTGGGAAGTTTTTGGTACAGGTACCACACAAGATGTTTTCCACAGCTGTGGTACCCTCCCCAGTTTCAGGCTCATGTTGAAGATATACGTCACAATCCCACACAGCTGGTCTGCACAGGACTTGAGGAGCTTTGCGCTGATGCCGTCCGGTCCCGGCGCCTTCCTCGCCTTGATCTTCCTCAGCTCCGTCCTCACCTGGGTCCTGGTCAGGGTCAGGATGGGGGGCTGTGTGTTGGGAGTGGGGGGGTGTTGGTGGAGTGGGGAGTGGGCAGCAGGACTTGATTTCTTTAGAGGCAGCAGTGGTTGTTGTGCAGTCAGGGGGGAGGGCGGTTGGTCAAATCTATTGAAAAACAGATTCAGGTTGTTCGCCCACTCCCTGCCCCCTGTGGCCTGGGGGGAGGTATTCTGGAGCCCCGAGATGGTTTTGAGGTTTCTCCAGACCCCGCTGATGTCGCTCTGTTGCAGCTTGTCCTCCATCTTCTTCCTGAAGCTGTCCTTGCCTTCTCTGATCTTTCTCCTCAGCTCCCTCTGTACGGACTTCAGCATCTCCCTGTTCCCTGACCTGAAGATCCTCTTCTTCTCTCTCAGAAGTGTTTTTATCTCAGGGTTGATCCAGGGTTTGTTGTTTGAGTGACGCCGTATGGTCTTGGTGGGAACGGATTTGTCCACACAGAAGCTGAGGTAGCCCGTGAAGGTGTGAATGAGGCCATCGATGTCCTCACCATGTGGATCGCAGAGCTGCTTCCAGGCGGTGGCTTCAAAACAGCCCTTTAGGGTGTCCATTGTCTCCTCAGACCATAACTCCACAGTGTGCATGGCCGGAGGTTGTCTGTGCACTCGGGGTTTGTACACCGGCCGGAGATGAACCAAGTTGTGATCCGATCTCCCGAGTGGGGGGAGTTGTGATGAGGTGTACGCCTCCTTAGTGTTTGCGTAGAATAAATCCAGTGTTTTATTGTCTCTAGTGTGGCATGTGACATACTGGGTGAACGTGGGTAGAATGGGAGACAGTGAAACATGGTTGAAATCGCCTGAGATGAGGAGAAGAGCATCTGGGTGTTCTGTCTGCAGCCTGCTGGTTACTGAATGGATGACGTCACGTGCTGTCCCAGCGTTCGCCGTCGGATTTGCATAAACAACAATGCAGATCACGTGTGAGTGTTCTCTCGGGAGATATGTAGGCCTCATGCTAACAGCTAGCAACTCAATGTCTTTGCTGCAGTGTCGTTGTTTAACAGTGATATGTCCCGGTCTGCACCAGTTGTTGTTAACATACATTATCACTCCACCGCCCCTAGCCTTGCCACTGTCTGGTGTTCGGTCAGCTCGTATCATGTGAAAACCCTCCAGCTCAATGTTAGCATCTGCTGCTAGTTCAGTTAGCCACGTCTCAGTAAACAAAAGGAGAGAGCACTCCCGGTATGTGCTATCATAACGGGAGATAGCCGCTAGCTCATCTAACTTTCCCAGTATCGACCGTACATTTCCCATGACAACAGATGGAAGGGAGGGTCTGTACCTTATATTTTTTGTCCTCCGCCTTACTCCAGCCCGGCAGCCGCGGCGTTTTCGCCTCAGTTCTCTCGGTATGTCGAGTTTTTCCAATGGGACCGGGTGGCGGTTGAATGCTAGCAGCTGTTCTCTGCTGTATCGTATCCTGCTATAAACAGTGGCTCCGTCCACCGGCTCAGGAGACATTTAGGACGATCTGTGTGTCCGTGATATAAGTGGGGTGAAAAAAAAAGACGGATCAAAAGAGAGAGGAAGGGAAAAAGACTCGGAATCGAGCCGCTGTTGCAAAAGGCAGCCTACTCGTGTGGCGCCGAGAGAAAAAAAAAAAAAAAAAAAAAAAAAAAAAATTCACCTGAGTGGATCAGGAGGCGAGACCGGGCAGCAGGACACCGGACATGCTCAGCTGACTGATCCCAAATCATCTCATCCTGTAGAGCTCCAAATTTGCACTCCACCTGATAGAATAATTATAGTAGGGGACTTTAATATACATGTGGATGTAGATAGTGACTGCCTTAATGTGGCTTTTAATTCAATATTAGACTCGATTGGGTTTTCTCAGAAAGTAGGAAATTCTACTCATTACCTCCACCATACATTGGACCTTGTTCTGACATATGGCATAGAAATAGAAAATCTTGTAGTGTCTCCTCATAACCCTGTACTGTCAGACCATTGTCTGTTAACCTTTGATTTTACTATTTCTGACTATTTGGCTCCTAAAGAAAAATATTATTACAGTAGATGCCTCTCAGATGATGCTGTTTCCAAATTTATGCAGATTGTTTCCTCTATGCCATGTGTCAACACTACGGAAATAAGCTATAGACAGCTTGCTCCTTCTGTAATTGATAACATGGTGGATAGTGTTTCAGCTTCTCTGCATCAGGCTCTAGACTTGGTGGCCCCCTTAAAAAAGAAAAAGTCTAATCAGAGATTTCTAACTCCTTGGTTCAACACAGAAACTCGTAGCTTAAAACAGAAGACTCGTCAATTAGAAAGAAAATGGCGCTCTACTAATTTAGATGAAATCTATTTAGCTTGGAGAAATCATCTTTTAATTTATAAAAAATCTCTTAGAAAAGCTAGAACGAGTTATTACTCTGCATTAATAGAAGAGAACAAGAATAATCCAAGGTTTCTTTTCAGTACTGTAGCCAGGTTGACAAAGAGTCAGGACTCTGTCAATCCTAGCATTCCCTTAGAGCTTACTAGTCAGGACCTTATGAACTTTTTCAATAATAAAATTTCATCCATCAGAGATAAAATCAATCAGATTCTTCCCACAGTTAACTTAAATACTGTAACTACTACAACTGCTTCTATTGATGTCTGTCTTGATGAGTTTACTCCAATCGACCTTTGTGAGTTAGACAAAATAGTTTCCTCATCCAAACCTTCAACTTGTCTTTTAGACCCTATTCCTACCAGGTTATTTAAAGAAGCCTTCCCACTTATTGGTAGCTTTATTCTTCATATAATCAATTCTTCATTAACTTTAGGCCATGTACCGCAGGCTTTTAAAACGGCTGTAATTAAACCCTTACTCAAAAAGCCAACGCTAGATCCAGGAGCTTTAGCTAACTATAGACCAATCTCTAATCTCCCTTTCATTTCAAAAATCTTAGAAAGAGTTGTTGCTACGCAATTATTTGACCACCTGCAGGGAAATGGTTTACTTCAAGAGTTTCAATCTGGGTTTAGAATCCATCATAGTACTGAAACAGCCTTAGCGAAGGTCACTAACGACCTCCTCATTGCATCTGATAATGGACTAGTTTCTGTACTTGTCCTTTTAGACCTTAGTGCAGCTTTTGATACTATCGATCATAATATTCTACTTGATAGATTAGAACACTATGTTGGACTTAATGGAACTTCGTTGCAGTGGTTTAGATCTTATTTATCTGATAGGTTCCAGTTTGTTCATGTAAATAATGAGTTTTCTTTCAACTCAAAGCTTAGTCATGGAGTTCCACAGGGATCTGTGCTAGGCCCTACTCTTTTTAGTTTATATATGCTTCCGTTAGGCAACATTATTAGAAAGCACTGTATACATTTTCATTGTTATGCAGATGACACACAATTATACCTGTCAATGAAGCCAGATGATAGTAATCAATTAGCCAAGTTAGAAGCCTGTCTTAAGGAAATCAAAGCTTGGATGACTTGTAATTTCCTGCTATTAAATTCAGATAAGACTGAAGTCATTCTTGTTGGTCCAAAAAACCTTAGAAATTCCTTTCCAAATCAAACTTTCAGTTTGGATGCGGTTACTCTTTCTCTTAATAGCTCTGTGAGGAACCTTGGAGTTATTTTTGATCAGGATTTGTCCTTCAATTCACATATTAAATTTGTTTCTAAGACTGCCTTCTATCATTTGCGTAATATTGCCAAGATTAGGAGCATATTGTCTCAGAGTGATGCTGAGAAGCTGATCCACGCTTTTGTTAGCTCGAGATTAGATTATTGTAATTCTTTATTATCAGGCTGTCCTAAAACATCTTTAAAAAGTCTTCAGCTGATCCAAAATGCTGCAGCAAGAGTTTTAACAGGTACTAGAAAGAGAGATCATATCTCTCCGGTTCTGGCCTCCCTTCATTGGCTTCCCATAGAATTTAGAATTAAGTTTAAAATCCTTCTTCTTACTTACAAAGCTCTAAACAATCAGGCTCCTTTTTACTTAAAAGATCTGATACTACCGTATTATCCTAACAGAGCATTGCGCTCCCAAAATGCAGGATTACTTGTAATACCTAGAATCTCCAAAAGTACAATGGGAGGCAGAGCCTTCAGTTATCAAGCTCCTCTCCTGTGGAATCAGCTGCCAATCTGGATTCGGGAGTCAGACTCGATCTCTGTTTTTAAGAATAGGGCTAAAACCTACCTTTTTGATATAGCCTACAATTAGGTTCAGGTTCAGGTTCAGGTTACTTTATTTGTACCCGTAGGTAGATTTGTTTTGCAGTTGGTGACATCCATATTTACAAGCCACTAATTACATTCAACATAGACACAAACACAGGCACACATCTTACAAAATAGGTAAATATAAAATATGTACAATATAATTTTTATAGCTTGTTCAACTCTTTGACAGCAGCAGGGACAAAGCTGTTTTTGTAGCGCTGGGTTCTACTTTTTGGGACAGCAAACCTCCGTCTGGAGGGAAGAAGCTGAAAGTTGCAGTGCAAAGGGTGGGAGTCATCATTTAAAATCGAGTCGGCCATCCTCTGTACTTGTCTGGTGTACAGGGATGTCAGGCTCAGCTGTGACTCACCAAGCAAACGACTGGACCATCTGACTACCTGATCCAAGGATTTCCTCTGTTTCAGTTTTATCTGACCAAACCATGACATTAAAGAAAAGGATAAAACAGATTCAATAAAAGCCCGATAAAACATAGTCATTATGGTTCAGTCAATTTGGAAGCGTGCAAGTTTCCTCAAACAATGCAAATTTTGCTGACCCTCTTTGCACAATTAGGGAGGGATCATGTGTTTCTGAACTCTCCCTTAGTTATGCTGCTAATAGGTTTAGTCAGCCG
Organism: Pholidichthys leucotaenia; assembly: GCA_020510985.1. Taxonomy (NCBI): domain Eukaryota; kingdom Metazoa; phylum Chordata; class Actinopteri; order Cichliformes; family Pholidichthyidae; genus Pholidichthys; species Pholidichthys leucotaenia. The sequence continues at coordinate 33,432,188 of CM035844.1, forward strand.
GGGGACCTCCAGTAATGCACTGGGCCTCACTCCTTTCCTCACTCTCTATGAAATATTTTTTTTTTGCTGGTTATTAACATCTGTTTGTTCTCTCCCATAGATTGAGTCCCCATCGTGCTGTTTGCTCTCTACATGTCTGTTCTTTTCTTCTTCTCTATCCCCTCACCCCCCAGCCAGTCGCAGCAGATGACTGCCCCTCCCTGAGCCTGGTTCTGCTGGAGGTTTCTTCCTGTTAAAAGGGAGTTTTTCCTCTCCACCGTCGCCAAGTGCTTGCTCACAGGGGATCGCCTGATTGCTGGGGTCTTTCTGCAACTGTGGGGCCCCCCCCTACAGTTGATAGCGCTATGAGATGACTGTTGTTGTTGTGAAATGGCGCTATATAAATAAAGTTGAATTGAATTGAATTGAATCCACCGCCAGCTGACGTAGACCTGCTACAAATCGCTTCACCAATTTTCCCATCTGCTGGTGGCGCTGCAGAAAGTGGATACGCCGGACGATGATGTTGTCCGGCGCGTGAAAATATCACACCATTAGCGCTACAACCTCCTCAAAAGTCTCGGCTCCTCCTAATGTTTCAAGGATCCTCTGCCCTTCCATGCCCAAATTATGGACTAAAATTGCTCTTGCTTGTAATTTCTTCAACTCACCGAGGTTGAGGGCCACCAGGTAGTTGCTAAACACAGTGAACCTCCTAGGCCAAGGCACGGGAGGCTCGCCAGGAGTCTCCAGAAATGGCCGAAAACTCATTGCAGCACGTTCCATAACCGTGTTCTTCTCATTGCCAAATGTTGTCTCCATAATTAGTGAAATGAGGACCAGGGCGGAAGGTAGTTTATATCGTTTATTAATGAACTCACAAACAGCACAGCAGTAGGCTACAGTGCTGCTGGTCCAGGCGTCTACGATGAAAGAGAGCGTGCCTCTCCTGCCCCTGGCCTTTATACCCCGGTTAATGTCACCGCTGGAAGAGTGGTCCGCCAGCCCCCTCTATTCCCCGGTAAATCCCAGGCCGCCATATTACTACTGTTTATAGACATAACACAAATACCACTTTTTCAAGTCCGATACCGATACTGTGACTTTGAGTATCTTCCAGTACCGTCTCTCTTATTTAAAACTACAAAAGTACAGAACATACTTTGGTAATGACTTGTTGCATTTTGCACACGTATAAAAACATAAATCTAAAAGTCAACCAATATATTACAAATTTCACTCAGTTTAGCAACGTTGCTGCTTTTTTATTTTAAACTTTGTAACATTGGCAGCATTTCACTGGTCAGTACTATGTAAACATGCATTCTGGAGTTTTAAGTGCAAGTTTATGCAAAACTTTAAAGCTGAGTATTAAATAAACACTCAGATGAAATTCAAAGTGCCACTTTATGGATGAGGTTAAAAAAATGCTGTAGATCTGAAAATAAAGGAGCTAACCCTTTAAGTTGTATTTTTGTCATCCATTATTATTATCAGAAGTATTCTCCTGGTCCTTGGTTTATTTAGTAGTGTTTCTGATATTATGCTCTGTCCATTCTTAGTTTTTAGGTTTGCTCTTATTTTGAAGTCATTCTTGTTCCATTTCCTGTAGCCATATTGTTGTAGTCCTGCTTCCAGCTCACCTTTATGATTTGCTTTATACGTTTCTGTTACCGAACACTCATCAGCTGTTCCTCATTCTCCGCTGAAAGGTAAACCCATGTTATGTCATTGTTCCTGTCGTTTTCCATGCTCGCGTCTAGTTTGTACTTTAAGTTTTGTTCTTTTCGGGGTGGCTGTGGGGCAGGTGTAGTGTTGCCGGCTACTGATCGGAGAGTCAGGGTTTCGATTTCCGCTCTGTGTGCAGTCTGCATGTCGAAGTGTGCCTGAGCAAGACACTGAACCCCCAGTTACTCCTGGTGGGCCAGGCCAGCACCTGTGTATGGCAGCTCCGCCTCCATCAGTGTGTGAATGGATGAATAGCAGGATCTATAAAGCACTTTGGTCATCTAGAGATGAGAAAAAGCGCTATATAAGTGAACACCATTTACCATTTTGTTTACGTTGCAGTTTTAGCATCTTCCAGCCTCCAAACTGGAAAAGCAGCAGCTGGTGATGCGCGACACACTTCCTTCTGCCCAGTTCTTGACAGATTTCAGCATACTCCTTTACCGTGATATTTCTGCAAGTGTTTTATGAAGTTGGTAGTTTTAAAATTGTAAACACTGGTACCACCCCACGAAACAGTTCCGAAATTTCACACAGCAAACATATCAAGGCTAGTCCCACAGACAGGCTCCTGTGACACATGACACTTGTTGCTTCTGTTTACGGAAGTTCTGTGCAGCGTGGTTGAGGATGGTGACTGCACCTTCATTTTAATATTATTAGTCTTAATATTATTAGTCTCGATAAATTCTCTCGGTAAATTACTTTTATTCCTTACCAATACCGATGCAGCCATTCTGCCTGGATCAAATCCAATACCGATACCACAGATCGGATCAGCTCATCCCTACAGTGGTGTGAAAAATTGTTTGCCCCCTTCCTGATCTCTCATTTTTTTGTATGTTTGTCACACTTAAATGTTTCAGATCATCAGACAAATTTAAATATTAGACAAAGATAACACAAGTAAACACAAAATGCAGTTCTGAAATGAAGGTGTTTATTATTAAGGGTAAAAAAAAAAGAAATAAACCTACATGGCCCAATGTGAAAAAGTGCCCCCCCCCCCGTTAAAACATAAATTAACCGTGGTTTATCACATCTTTGGAAAGCTGAGTTCAATTTCTCTAGCCACACCCAGGCCTGATTACTGCCGCACCTGTTCTCAATCAAGAAATCACTTAAATAGGACCTGCCTGACAAAGTGAAGGAGACCAAAAGATCCTCAAAAGCTAGAGATCATGCTGCGATCCAAAGAAATTCAGGAACAAATGAGAAACAAAGTAATTGATATCTATCAGTCTGGAAAAGGTTATAAAGGCATTTCTAAAGCTTTGGGACTCCAGTGAACCACAGTGAGAGCCATTATCTACAAATGTCGAAAACATGGAACAGTGGTGAACCTTCCCAGGAGTGGCCAGTCGACCAAAATTACCCCAAGAGCGCAGCACCAACTCATCCAAGAGGTCTTTTGCCACCTCTGAATGGCTTAAAAGGAACTCCGATTATATTGGCATGTTAGCTCTATATGCTTTATTTTTATGTTAGTAACATAACTATAATATAATTTTTTTGAAAATAATTCCCAGTTTTATATATTTTTAAAAACTTTATTACGATGTAAATTGCCATTTTTGTTTACGTCACAATGCATTCTGGGTAGTGACGTAGAATGGTTGCAGCCGTTTTTTCTGTCTTATACAAGCCAAGAAGCGAAGCTACGAACTACTGCCATTTGTCAGTGAAAATGCCACATTGCGTGGCTTTTGGATGTAATTTCCAATCAAAGGGAAATAAAGAGAGCGGGGTAAGCCTCCATAGCTTTCCTAAAGAGGGAAAGTTGAGGAAAAAGTGGGGCGGCAGCGGCTCAGGAGGTAGTGCAGGTCGTCTAATAACCCGACGGTTGGCGGTTCGAATCACGCTCTCCCCAGATATCCTGCCGTTGTGTCCCTGGGCAAGACGCTTCACCCGCATTGCCTCCAGTGCCCATAACACTGGGTATGAATGTGTAAAAATGTTTAAATGCTCGGAGAGGCCGTTGGCGCGGATTGGCAGCCACATTTCCGTCACTCTGTGAGTGTCTATGATCAAGTGCTATAGCGCACGCTTGATAAAGCTGATATATATATTTATCACGCTATGATAAAGCGCTATATTGCTCAAAGCGTGCGCTTGAGACATGCGCTTTGAGTGTCTGTGATCAAGCACTATAGCACACGCTTGATAAAGCTGATATATACATATTAATCACGCTATGATAAAGCGCTATATTGCTCAAAGCGTGCGCTTGAGACATGCGCTTTGAGTGTTTATGATCAAGCGCTATAGCGCACGCTTGATAAAGTTGATAGATATATTAATCACGCTATGATAAAGCGCTATATCGCTCAAAGCGCACGCTTGACATGTCGAAGATCTGGCTGGCAGTCATTTGGAACGACTTTGGAGCACTGCTTATGGACGTTCAACCCGCAGTCTGAGAAAGCAACAGAGAAATTGCTTTATGTTGCTGAGAGTCCATGTTTATCAGTTCAGTGCCCATCATGCTTGTAGACAATTTTTTGTGTTTGAGCATTCTATTGTAAGTAAATCAACAATATATAAGTTTCACCTTAAAATAATGCTTCCTCAAGCGCATGCTTGAGACACTCAAAGTGGAGAGACACTCGCAGAGTGGAGAGACTCTCAAGCGCACGCTATATCGCTCAAGCGCTCTTTGAGCGATATAGCGATTATCATAGCGTGATTAATATATATATCAGCTTTATCAAGCGTGCGCTATAGCGCTTTATCATAGACACTCAAAGCGCACGTCTCAAGCGTGCGCTTTGAGCGATATAGCGTTTTATCATAGCGTGATTAATATATATATCAGCTTTATCAAGCGTGTGCTATAGCGCTTGATCATAGACACTCATAGAGTGACGGAAATGTGGCTGCCAATCCGCGCCAACGGCCTCTCCGGCCACCACCGAGCATTTAAACATTTTTACACATTCATACCCAGTGTTATGGGCACTGGAGGCAATGCGGGTGAAGTGTCTTGCCCAGGGACACAACGGAAAGATATCTGGGGAGAGCGTGATTCAAACCGCCAACCGTCGGGTTATTAGACGACCTGCTCTACTTCCTGAGCCGCTGCCGCCCCACTTTTTCCTCAACTTTCCCTCTTTAGGAAAGCTATGGAGGTTTACCCCGCTCTCTTTATTTCCCTTTGATTGGAAATTACATCCAAAAGCCGCGCAATGTGGCATTTTCACTGACAAATGGCAGTAGTTCGTAGCTTCGCTTCTTGGCTTGTATAAGACAGAAAAAACGGCTGCAACCATTCTACGTCACTACCCAGAATGCATTGCGACGTAAACAAAAATGGCAATTTACATCGTAATAAAGTTTTTTAAAAATATATAAAACTGGGAATTATTTTCAAAAAAATTATATTATAGTTATGTTACTAACATAAAAATAAAGCATATAGAGCTAACATGCCAATATAATCGGAGTTCCTTTTAAGAAAAACAAAATGAAGACTTTGGTATGGCCTAGTCAAACTCCTGACCTGAATCCGATTGAGATGCTGTGGCTTGACCTTAAAAAGGCGGTTCATGCTCGAAAACCCTCCAATGTGGCTGAATTACAACAATTCTGCAAAGATGATTGGGCCAAAATTCCTCCACAGCGCTGTAAAAGACTCATTGCCAGTTATCGCAGATACCTGATTGCAGTTGTTGCTGCTAAGGGTGGCCAAACCAGTTATTAGGTTTAGGGGGTAATCACTTTTTCACACAGGGCCATGTAGGTATGAATTTTTTTTCCCCTCAGTAATAAACACCTTCATTTAAAAACTTCATTTTATGTTTACTTGTGTTACCTTTGTCTATTATTTAAATTTCTTTGATGATCTGAAACATTTAAGTGTGACAAACATACAAAAAAAAAAACGAGAAATCAGGAAGGGGCAAACACTTTTTCACACCACTGTAGTCTGTATGAGACGGACTAAACATGGCCCCATTCTCTACTATTATTTCTGGGTTAAATATGGTCCATATATGCAAACTAAGCACACCTCAATTTTCAACATCTTTGTGTGAGCTAAATTAAGGCTTGTACCGGCTGACCTGATTTAGCCCAAAATACGAAGTCTTAAATTACGACTTGTGCTGGGGGGTGGGGGGTGGGGGGTTGCTTCAACAACTACTCAAGCCACACTCCACTTGGCCATACACCTCAGCTGCTTCCAGAGTCCCACAAGCTAACCAAGCTTGGTAGGATTCCTTCTTCAACCTGATGGCCCCCGTCAACTCCGGAATCCAGTACCTGGCTTGGGGGTTGGCACCGATACCCTTACGGCCCCAGCTCTGATCAGCCACTTCAACAATGAAGGTGATAACCATGGCCAACTTGGACTCCATGTCTCCAACGAAATGGTATTCTCCCCCGGCGTCTGATCCAACTTACCACCAGGTGTTGATTGCTTGACAGCTCAGCACCTCTCTTCACCCGAGTGTCCAAGACGCACAATTGCAGGTCTGATGACATAACAGAATCGATCACTGACTTGCGGCCTAGTGTGTTGTCACAAAATCTACCTAATAAAGTGGCAGGTGAGAGTATATTCAAAACTGATGATCGTGACCAGTTGAGTAGAATAGAGCCCCTGTAATTGTCAAGAAACCAGTCTGAGATGATGTGAGCTTTGTGACAGTGTGTAATCATGCTGAACACACTAGAAAGATTCGCTGTGATCATAACAAAATTTTGCTAAGCTGTGGTGTTTAAATGAAGCCTCATAGGTACTAAGGGGCTCCATCAAACTCCATTATACCATCACCAGCGTCAGAAGTCTGCATTGCGGATTCAGCAGGGAGAAATGGATCCATGCCTTCATGTTGTTAAAGGTGAATTATGAGCCTAACATGTAACTGTTGCAGGCGAAATCAAATCAGCCTCGGTTATCGTTTTGGAATCTTTTATTGGATAATTTTGGTGAGCATGCCCTGTACAGCCCTTAGGTTTTCAACTTTTGACTGACAGCACACATGGGTGTTGTCTTCTGCAGCTATACCTGGTTTGTTTTCAGATTGTAACAAGCTGTATTGTGCATTAATGAATGTTCCGTGTCCCACATCAGCTTGTAGCATTTTTTTTTTTTTTCGGTGACTTCTGCCATTACCCAAGCTCTTTTCTCTCACTCTGTGAAATCCAAAGATAATAGTGAAAACCATTTCATGCTCTAACCAGCCCTTCTTGGAACAGTAGCAATGTTACTTTAAAAGCTACCTTTCTTCCTCATTCTTTTGCGTAGTTTGAATGTCAGATCAACATAAATAGAAATGTTTTCACCGGGACTGAATAATTAGAAGGCTAAACAGTTGAGCAATTGTGACCTATAATGAGAAGGTACATTATTGGTAAATGATAACGTTTTTTCCCTTCATCCAAGAAAAGCAAAGACAAGTGCATTCTGCCGAGGCGTTGTTGCGCTGCTGCTAATGTGCCTCAGTGTCAAGCATGCGTTCGCTGTTCAGGCCTCCATGCTCTTGAAACTAGTCAACAAGGTTATACCATTCTCCAGTACTATTGTTCCACATGTCCCCACGCTGTCTCTTTGTTCTGTGTCACTGTGTGGATAATTCAGAATAGATTTAGTTTCTTTTTTTTATCTAGCAACTTGAAAATCCAGATGGTGTCACAACCAATCTGAGAATGTTCACCCAAAATATCAGCCAGTTTTTCACCTAGACAAAAACTGTTGAGGAGACAGAACAACAGGATGTAACAGAATTTTTTTTTTTTTTTTTTTTTTTTTTGCTTATGGTGTAAATGGTAGAAAATGGCTTATTCCTTTCAAACCTGAGACATTAAGAAATCAAACTATTCAATCAATTCAAAGCAACTGTGACATATTTGCAGTTTATTTGTACACAATGTCTGAATGAAGTGAGGTTTTTTTTTTTTTTAATTTACGACTACAATGCATGCACAGTTTAAAGAGGAAGAAAACAGGTCTTTTCCATTTACTTTAAGTATAAGCAATTTGGAATAAATACTTTCTGCCCAAGGACAAGAAAAAAGTATATGCTTTGCTACCTAGTGTAATCTTTATGAAAGCACATCATTATATTGTGTATTCTCCGTTGTCACCACTACATCACATAGATGCTTTCCAAGCCAACCTGACATTACTTGCCCTCTCAGTACTGACATACACACTGTGCCCCATAATATACTTAAAAAAATGTCATGCACGTTGTAGAAGTCATTGTCATTTTCCCTTTTTTTCTTACAATTTTCAGTTATAAACAACAACAAAGGCAAGATCTTTGTCATGCTCCTTGTAACGTTTTATGTATCTGAGAAAGAAAATGAATTGCTATCAGCCACACATGCTACCCAAAGCTTGCAGCATTTTGTAATGCACAGTAACTTTGCAATGCAGAGAGCTTCTTGCCTCTCATCTTCAAAACTGGCTGTAGGCAGGTTGCTGACAAGTACAGACAATACAGTTGCTTTGTTAGTTATTCTCATCTTCTTTTTTTGGTTATTTGGTCTTTGGTCCTAATTTGTCAATTTCCAGGCCTAAAATAACTTTTTTGTGGCAGTGCAGCATGTCACTGGCAACATTAGTTTTACACGTTCTGTAGAAACTCACAAGAAATGATCACAGGTAAGCCAGATGTGACAAAAAAATAAGAATCCTCACATCACGACAAGTGTTTTTTTTCCCCCCATTCCTTTTTGGCTCCTACTCCTCTGTAATTTTAACGTGGTGTTATTAGATTCTGCAGAAGGTGGAAAACATTAGTTACTCAGGTTGTGTTGTAGGCAAATACTGCAGCTCATGCTCTTAGTAGAATAGCACCAACTGTTCCATGAGTCATGCACCATTTGAGTTTAAGGATTTTATAGGAAAAACAAAAAGGGAAAAATAAGAATGTGTTAAAACAGAAGTCTTATCCTTAGGTTTAACAATTTACAGTGGTGTGAAAAAGTGTTTGCCCCCTTCCTGATTTCTCTTTTTTTTGTATGTCACACTTAAATGTTTCAGATCATCAAATAAATTTAAATAATAGACAAAGATAAGACAGGTAAACACAAAATGAAGTTTTTAAATCAAGGTGTTTATTGTTAAGGGGAAAAAAATCCTAACCTACATGGCCCTGTGTGAAAAAGTGATTTCCCCCTAAACCTAATAACTGGTTGGGCCACCCTTAGCAGCAACAACTGCAATCAAGCGTTTGTGATAACTGGCAATGAGTCTTTTACAGTGCTGTGGAGGAATTTTGGCCCAATCATCTTTGCAGAATTGTTGTAATTCAGCCACATTGGAGGGTTTTCGAGCATGAACTGCCTTTTTAAGGTCAAGCCACAGCATCTCAATCGGATTCAGGTCAGGACTTTGACTAGGCCACTCCAAAGTCTTCATTTTGTTTTTCTTAAGCCATTCAGAGGTGGACTTGCTGGTGTGTTTTGGGTCATTGTCCTGCTGCAGAACCCAAACTTGAGGTCACAAACAGATGGCTGGACATTCTCCTTCAGGATTTTATAGTAGACAGCAGAATTCATGGTTCCATTTACCACAGCAAGGCTTCCAGGTCCTGAAGCAGCAAAACAGCCCCAGACCATCACACTACCACCACCATATTTTACTGTTGGTATGATGTTCCTTTTCTGAAATGCTGTGTTACTTTTACACCAGATGTAATGGGACACACACCTTCCAAAAAGTTCAACTTTTGTCTCGTCAGTCCACAGAGTATTTTCCCCAAAGTCTTGGGGATCATCAAGATGCTTTCTGGCAAAACTGAGATGAGCCTTTATGTTGTTTTTGCTCAGCAGTGGTTTTCATCTTGGATCTCTGCCATGCAGGCCATTTTTGCCCAGTCTCTTCTTATGGTGGAGTCATGAACACTGACCTTAACTGAGACAAGTGAGGTCTGCAGTTCTTTGGATGTTGTTGTGGAGTCTTTTGTGACCTCTTGGATGAGTCGTTACTGTCCTCTTAGGGTAATTTTGGTCAGCCGGCCACTCCTGGGAAGGTTCACCACTGTTCCATGTTTTCGACATTTGTAGATAATGGCTCTCACTGTGGTTCACTGGAGTCCCAAAGCTTTAGAAATGGCTTTATAACCTTTTCCAGACTGATAAATCTCAATTGCTTTGTTTCTCATTTGTTCCTGAATTTCTTTGGATCACAGCATGATGTCTAGCTTTTGAGGATCTTTTGAGCTACTTCACTTTGTCAGGCAGGTTCTATATTTAAGGGGGCTTTCACATCTAAATTCATTTAATTTGGTCCGAATCAGTTGACAAGTTTGTTACTTTGTATCATTTTCTCCTTGGTTTGGTCCCCTCTCACACAGGCAAAAATTCAAGCAGCCCAAACTGTGTCACGCTAAATCCCGCAAGACATACGTCAGAATGTTCTCTGTTCTAATTGGTCAGATTTGTTTGCCATGAGAACAGGAAAGGTAAATACAGGAAGTAGGATGACTACTGTGTATTTATGCATTTCTGGGGAGAAAATAATACAAATCGTAGCGTAATCTACGGGGGGTTTTCATTGCCCTGGTTATCGTTTATTACATTATGTGCATATACCACTTTCGGCAGATCATACTGTTTGAAAATGAAGCACTGCTACGGATGGGAAATAACATGTAAACATTCATTAATCCTCCAGAACTGTGACGTCCTCAGATAAGATAAGATAAGATAAGATAAGCCTTTATTAGTCCCACAACGGGGAAATTCCAGGATTGCAACAGCACAGGGATAGCAACACTCAGAGCAACAATCAGAAGGCAAGAAAAAAACAAGCAAGCAAGAGCAGCTAATATCCATATGTACGTATTACTATAAAATATATATATATACACACACACACAGACACACAGTGCAGAGCATTGTAGCTGGATGGAATAAATATATGAATATATGAACACACAGTGCAGAGCATTGTAGCTAGATGGAATAAATATGTAAATATATAAACACCCACAGTACGGAGCATTGCAGCTAGGTGGAATAAATATGCAAGTATATAAACACACACAGTGCGGAGCAATGTAGCTAGATGGAATAATATGTAGATATATAAATATATAAACACACCCAGTGCTGAGCATTGTAGCTAGATGGAATAAATATGTAAATATATAAACACACACAGTGCAGAGCATTGTTGCTAGATGGAATGAAACAGCATAACCGTCTACTTAGTTATCCTACATGGTATGATTATGTGCCCATACATATTCTCACCCTCCATAGCGACCGGTAAGTTCCTAGTTGTATGCCGGAGGGGACCATTGTGTAAGTCTATTGCATCTTTTGCATTCAAAAAACTATTAGTTTGTTACGTCTTTTTGCTATCTCTGCGAGCAGCCCTGCTTAGGTTGTACAGTCTGACAGCCGTTGGTAGGAAGGACCTACGAAACCTCTCGGTTGTGCACCTGGGATGATGTAGTCTGCTGCTAAATGAGCTCCTCAGTGCATTCAGTATGTCCTGCATAGGGTGGAACTCGGACTCCAGCAGAGATGACAGTTTAGCCACCGTCCTTCTCTCTCCTATCTCCTCCATCGGATCAAGGCGCTGCCCCAGGACAGAGCTAGCTTTCTTAATCAGTTTGTTCAGTCTCTTCCTATCGGCTGCAGTAATGCCACTGCCCCAGCAGACCACTCCAAAAGTGATGGCTGATGCCACCACCGTGTCATAGAATGACTTCAGCAGCGCCCCTTGTACACCAAAAGACCTGAGTCTCCTCAGCAGGAACAGCCTGCGCTGTCCCTTCTTGTAGAGTGCATCAGTATTGTGTGACCAGTCTAGTTTCTTGTTCAGATGAATACCCAGGTACTTATAGGATGTCACCATCTCGATGTCTGTTCCCTGTATATTTACTGGTACTGTGAGGGGCTGCCCATGCCTGCGGCAGTCCACCACCAGCTCCTTAGTTTTCCTCGCGTTGATCTGGAGGCAGTTCCGATGGCACCAGTCCACGAAGTCCTGGATAAGCCCTCTGTACTCAGCTTCATCTCCATTGGAGATGAGGCCAACGATCGCAGAGTCATCAGAGAACTTCTGTAGATGGCAGTGTGTTGTGTTGTGTGAGAAGTCCGCAGTATAAAGAGTGAACAGGAAGGGAGCCAGCACCGTTCCCTGGGGGGCCCCCGTGCTACTGATGATCGTGTCGGACACACAGTCCCGGGTTCTCACAAACTGAGGCCGGTTCGTGAGGTAGTCCAGGATCCATGATGACAGGTGCTGGTCCACCCCTGCGCGCAGCAGCTTGTCCTTCAGGATCATCGGTTGGATGGTGTTGAAAGCACTGGAGAAGTCAAAGAACATGATCCTCACCATATTCCCGGGCTTCTCCAGGTGGGACAGAGAACGGTGAAGGAGGAAGATCACCGCATCCTCCACCCCAATGCCATGCTGGTAGGCGAACTGGAGTGGATCCATCGCTGGTTCCACCAGGGGGCGGAGGTGAGCAAGGAGCAGTCTCTCCAGGGTCTTCATCAAGTGGGACGTCAAGGCCACCGGTCTGTAGCTGTTCAGGTCTTTGGGGTGGGAAGTTTTTGGTACAGGTACCACACAAGATGTTTTCCACAGCTGTGGTACCCTCCCCAGTTTCAGGCTCATGTTGAAGATATACGTCACAATCCCACACAGCTGGTCTGCACAGGACTTGAGGAGCTTTGCGCTGATGCCGTCCGGTCCCGGCGCCTTCCTCGCCTTGATCTTCCTCAGCTCCGTCCTCACCTGGGTCCTGGTCAGGGTCAGGATGGGGGGCTGTGTGTTGGGAGTGGGGGGGTGTTGGTGGAGTGGGGAGTGGGCAGCAGGACTTGATTTCTTTAGAGGCAGCAGTGGTTGTTGTGCAGTCAGGGGGGAGGGCGGTTGGTCAAATCTATTGAAAAACAGATTCAGGTTGTTCGCCCACTCCCTGCCCCCTGTGGCCTGGGGGGAGGTATTCTGGAGCCCCGAGATGGTTTTGAGGTTTCTCCAGACCCCGCTGATGTCGCTCTGTTGCAGCTTGTCCTCCATCTTCTTCCTGAAGCTGTCCTTGCCTTCTCTGATCTTTCTCCTCAGCTCCCTCTGTACGGACTTCAGCATCTCCCTGTTCCCTGACCTGAAGATCCTCTTCTTCTCTCTCAGAAGTGTTTTTATCTCAGGGTTGATCCAGGGTTTGTTGTTTGAGTGACGCCGTATGGTCTTGGTGGGAACGGATTTGTCCACACAGAAGCTGAGGTAGCCCGTGAAGGTGTGAATGAGGCCATCGATGTCCTCACCATGTGGATCGCAGAGCTGCTTCCAGGCGGTGGCTTCAAAACAGCCCTTTAGGGTGTCCATTGTCTCCTCAGACCATAACTCCACAGTGTGCATGGCCGGAGGTTGTCTGTGCACTAGGGGTTTGTACACCGGCCGGAGATGAACCAAGTTGTGATCCGATCTCCCGAGTGGGGGGAGTTGTGATGAGGTGTACGCCTCCTTAGTGTTTGCGTAGAATAAATCCAGTGTTTTATTGTCTCTAGTGTGGCATGTGACATACTGGGTGAACGTGGGTAGAATGGGAGACAGTGAAACATGGTTGAAATCGCCTGAGATGAGGAGAAGAGCATCTGGGTGTTCTGTCTGCAGCCTGCTGGTTACTGAATGGATGACGTCACGTGCTGTCCCAGCGTTCGCCGTCGGATTTGCATAAACAACAATGCAGATCACGTGTGAGTGTTCTCTCGGGAGATATGTAGGCCTCATGCTAACAGCTAGCAACTCAATGTCTTTGCTGCAGTGTCGTTGTTTAACAGTGATATGTCCCGGTCTGCACCAGTTGTTGTTAACATACATTATCACTCCACCGCCCCTAGCCTTGCCACTGTCTGGTGTTCGGTCAGCTCGTATCATGTGAAAACCCTCCAGCTCAATGTTAGCATCTGCTGCTAGTTCAGTTAGCCACGTCTCAGTAAACAAAAGGAGAGAGCACTCCCGGTATGTGCTATCATAACGGGAGATAGCCGCTAGCTCATCTAACTTTCCCAGTATCGACCGTACATTTCCCATGACAACAGATGGAAGGGAGGGTCTGTACCTTATATTTTTTGTCCTCCGCCTTACTCCAGCCCGGCAGCCGCGGCGTTTTCGCCTCAGTTCTCTCGGTATGTCGAGTTTTTCCAATGGGACCGGGTGGCGGTTGAATGCTAGCAGCTGTTCTCTGCTGTATCGTATCCTGCTATAAACAGTGGCTCCGTCCACCGGCTCAGGAGACATTTAGGACGATCTGTGTGTCCGTGATATAAGTGGGGTGAAAAAAAAAGACGGATCAAAAGAGAGAGGAAGGGAAAAAGACTCGGAATCGAGCCGCTGTTGCAAAAGGCAGCCTACTCGTGTGGCGCCGAGAGAAAAAAAAAAAAAAAAAAAAAAAAAGATACAGATATTTTCAAAGATCTATTAGATATGTACAGTGGCATAAAATGTTTTACCGTTTGCCGCTGGTCCCGTTTTAGTGCAGTCGCTTTTTCACCTGCAGGACCACACCAGAGTTCGCCATTTGATTCGAACCGAGACCACCTCTTTCAGGAGGTCTCGGTACGGTTGTTTTGGTACGCACTTGAGTGCGATTACTGTGTTCTCACCAGACAAAATGAACCACACTAACGAAGAAAACGAACTTGAGTTTGACTGAAACGAACTAAAGCCTGCAGGTCTGAAAGCACCCTAAGTGATTTCTTGATTGAGAACAGGTGTGGCAGTAATCAGGTCTGGGTGTGGCTAGAGAAATTGAATTCAGCTTTCCGAAGATGTGATAAACCACAGTTAATTTCTGTTTTAATGGGGGGGGGGGGAATCACTTTTTCACACAGGGCCATGTAGGTTTGGAATTTTTTTAACCTTTAACAATAAACACCTTCATTTAAAAACTGCATTTTGTGTTTACTTGTGTTATCTTTGTCTAATATTTAAATTTGTTTGATGATCTGAAACATTTACTAAGTGTGACAAACATAGAAAAAAATGAGAAAACAGGAAGGGGACAAACACTTTTTCACACCACCGTACCTGTTTGGAATAGTTTTGCATACTGGAATCAGACACAGCATTGTTGCGTTAATATTTACCTGCTTGGATGGAACTGCTTGTGTAAATGATAAAACAATTTTTTTCCCCAAAGCAAGCTCTAGAAGTTAAATTTCATTCCAAAGCAAAATAGATCAGTTATTCATTTATGAAATCTTACAGTTTAGCAATGCACCAACTGTAGTTTCAGAAAAAACAAACGTTCTTAATATATTTGAATTTATGGCATCGACAACAGTGACAAAAGGAGTCCAACCAGAAAGCAGCCTTGTAATTCTCCCTCTTTTAATGGCCTTCAAAAGGCAACTGAGGTAACATAAATGAGTTATCACAATACTATCTTTTGGAGAACACAGTCCAAGTGGTATAAATGATTAATGGGCTTCTTCACTTGTCTTTCAGCTCTCAAGGGGCGCCGTCTGTGTCAGCCTTGTAGCTGAAATATAAGAATAACGTGGCACTGGTCTCCATAGATTCTTCCTCAACTCTCTGTTTTGTGATTCATATTTCATCTCACCTCTGTTTGCCACAAGCATGGAAAAATACTGACTCAAAAAATGTTATTAGATGGTGATGACACTAGTCCTTCTGTTATGTTGAAAAGTACTTCTGACGATTAATGCAGACAGACCTGAGGCAGAGGAAAGTCTTGTTTTATAGTTGCCCAAGTCCAAATGTAACATTTTCTTAAAAAAAAAAACAAAACTATTCATCAGGATGTGTTTTGGTACCCAGCTGTATACATTCAGAAAATCTCAAGTGCCAAATGACATGAGAGCGTTTTCAACAGGAGACATCCGCTTCACCCTCTCTAGTCAAATGTAAATTATATCAGTAAGAGACATGCTATAACACCTTGACTGTGCCTGTCTTTTATCAGTCTCTAGAGCTTTCGTGGATGACCTGATAATGATAAGTGGCCCATCAGAAAGCTGCAATTGACTCCTCTACAGGCCTTGGGATGCTCCACAGCTGGACACGGCTATTCTTCAAGTGAGCAAATTCCAAGAGTTGTAGCGAAAATGTGTCTGAGCAATTTCACTTCTCCCTAGGAGGCACAGACATCCCATTCTTCAATGACTACTCTGTCAGAGGCTTGGCCAAGACCTTGAGTGACCGTACAGGTGACTGGCTGGCAGTCAGAGTCGTGGAAGGTGGTAGTGGGTACAAGAAGGAATGTTAGAGCAATTCAAAGTTCAGACGCTGACATCCCTGCATTCGTTCTGCTGTCAGCTGCTGGGGCCTTTCAGCAGCACTGCTTTCTATTTTTGCACATGGACAGTCCACACAGAAAACACGGCTGGATCTGTTTTATATAGGCCCGTGTAATAATAATAATAATGGATTAGATTTATATGGCGCTTTACATGTCAAGTGACATCTCAGAGCACTTACAGTGAGTCCATTATTCATTCACTCCAGACAGACATTGATAATGGTAAGCTACTACTGTAGCCACAGCTGCCCTGGGGCAGACTGACGGAAACACGGCTGCTAATCTGCACCAACAGCCTGTCTGACCACTACCGAACATTTGTACACATTCATACCCAGTGTCATGGACACTGGAGGCAACGTAGGTAAAGTGTCTTGCCCAAGGACACAATGGCAGGATGGCTGGGGAGAGCAGGATTCGAACCACCAACCCTCTAGTTATTGGACAACCCACTCTACCTCCTGAGCCACTGCCATCCACATTTCCCTCCTCCATTCCATTTTTGCTGAGCACCAAGCTGGACGGCAGGAAGTTCCATTTTTATATGGTCTTTGGCATGGCCCGGCTGGGACTTGAACCCCGACCTCCCGGTTGTGGGGCGGATGCTGTACCTCAAGGCCACCACTCCGGTGGTAGCAAGGTAGCTGTGTAGCAAGGTAAATTCAGCTTCAGAAGACAATAGCATATCAGTCACTTGACAAATCAGTCAGTTTCTTGTAAAATGAGACAAGAAATAAA
Source organism: Pholidichthys leucotaenia (assembly GCA_020510985.1). Taxonomy (NCBI): domain Eukaryota; kingdom Metazoa; phylum Chordata; class Actinopteri; order Cichliformes; family Pholidichthyidae; genus Pholidichthys; species Pholidichthys leucotaenia. Next base: position 33,448,864 of record CM035844.1, read on the forward strand.
AAGAGTGTAAGGACTCCCAGCTCACACACTAAAAATGTAAACAAATAGCATATCTTCCAACCCTTCAGTGTGCCTGTGCAATGCAAAGGTTTTAGTTGGGTTTTTGCAAAAAAACGGCTCCTACTGGTTGTGAAAATTAATTATGTGACAGTGTGGAGGGGCAGCAGTAGTTAATTGTGTTTAACCCTTGAAAGGGCACACATCAATATACTTGAAAATTCAAAATTTCAACCCTAGACCATTATTGGCAGATATTAGAAGATTGCTTCAATTATTATCAGCTCTTTTGTTTTTCTTATTTCAGACAAGAACAAAAAGGAGATGGTTTTACCTTTACATGCTTCGACTATCGACTGCAGTCTTCCTCAGAAGTGTCAGCTGATTGCTGTGAAGTGTCATTTATTAGCTGTTTTTCCTAGGCAGGGCCAGACCAGCAGAACTGTCAGATCCACTGGGCTGGCCCTGCCCTCCGCCGTCTGTTGGTCTCTGGAGAATGTAGTTTCAACCTGCTCAAGCTACTTCAGTATTGTTGTTGTTGTTATTATTACTAGTGCATACCCATACATGCCCGTAGAAACCCGTGCATGCCCGTAGAGGGGATGCATTGGAACAGAATTCTTGCCATTTACAGGACAGTTGGTATAGCAACACAGCACTAAGTGGCAATCACGTGACGGCTTTTGTATGCAGCAAAACATAAAAATCACACAAAATATGCCCTGCCATCTGGGGATGTTTGCCCCTGCTTGATACTTCTTCTCCTGCCTGTCACTGTTCTGTGTTATGTTGCTTACCTGTGTCTATATACTGTATATGTCTTGTAGGGAGTCATGTGCTCTGTCTATGTGCCATCATATAGACATCATCTGGTGGGTCTTCTTCTTCGTTCAGACCACTGAAGGGTCTCCTCCTGTCTCAGACGGCTGTGTTGTTCACAATCATGCCTGCGGCGTACTGGTGGAACCTGAGGTGTTTCATGTTCACGGCATCCTTTCTGACGTGCAGCAGTTCTCCTAATTCTATTGTTCTCCATCTGGTGGGTCTTCTCCTTCTTCGTTCAGATCGTGTAGCAGTTCTCCTCATTCTAATGCTCTTCATCTGGTGGGTCTTCTTCTTCTTTGTTCAGACCACTGGTTGAGGGATAGGTGCATCATGATTTCAGTTCATGGGCACGATCCTGAAAAGGTGGCTTTCGACCCTGTTCAGGAAGGCCTGTGCATACCCGTAGAAACCAAGAAACCGGAGCACCAGGAGAAACTCAGCGCTTTGCTTGGCATTTTACACATTTGTAGTGTAGACTGGCATTCGTCAAGGTTACACATTTGCCGTCATGTAGGCATGGCGATTTGTCCTATGATGCCTGAGTTCACAGGACACGCTATGATGATGAGGCAGAGATCATAGGCCGTCCTAAGATGTCCTATGAAGCATGACACACACACAAACAGACACACAGAGATTTCTTGCTTTTATAGAGTGATGATGATGATAGAGTGATAGTGTTACAATTTATTATGTCTCCTGAAGTTACCAAATATGGTTCCTCGTCCAATAAAGAGTTAAAGTGGACCCTCACCATACCCTAACCTAAACAGACATTATCCTAGCCTTAACCACCTAAAAATATGCATTTAAAAAATAAATTAAGTATGGTTTGAAGACATAAGTAAAAGTGAACAGAAAAGAGGACTGAAAAAAGGCAAGAATGGGATGTCAACATGGGTCTCCAGCATGGGGAGACCCCCCAAACGTGTCCATGAAAGTAAAAACATATTTTGGGGTACATCTTACATGCAGACTAAAGGGTCTTTTTGTTCCTTAAGGAATTTTCAGTTTTCTGTATTTTTAAAGACACTGTGGCTTGCAACATCCAAAACATCAAAATGATCGATTAAACTTTTTTCACACTTTTTCTAAATAATTAAAAGGTACACTGACTGCACTTTTTTTTCCACATTTTCACAACTCACGTGTCTTAATGATATGCTTGTGACATATTTTGGTCACATTTTCTTTAATTATTGCATCATAATTGTGAATCATCTTTTCTAGCCTTTCTGAGAATGACTGCATGTCTCTTTAAATCTCTAAGGCTGCATTTAACTCCGCCCTCCCTCTTACGTCCCTATTGCTAATCTTATCTGGTTAGATCCTAGCTCAGAGCCAACTAACAGAAATTTGTCTTAAAGAATGAATGAAATAATTCATCACTGATGGACAAGGGTGTGTGGTTTCAGTGGTCGATAGGCTGTAACTAACTGGTCCCTAGAGTTCAATAAGCACATAAACTAGGGATGCATAATATGTACCAGCATGCTATCGGCATCAGCAGATAAAGCAAATATTTGTCGGCAAAACCTCATATTTACAGCTGATACAATAATGTTACAGCTCACAGTCGGCTGTGAGGGTCCACTGTGACGTTTTTTTCAGCAGCGCGAGGGAATAACATCATCACGTCAGGTGGCATAGATAAACATGTACGCCCCCACAGACATGCACAAGGAAATGAATCCATGAAGCCCAATAAGAGAAAGGCACAGTGGTGAAAAAGAAGAACTTATAGGTACACTGTGTAAAAAAACAAACAAACAACAACTGGCGGCATCTAGTGGTGAGGTTCCATATTGCAACAAACTGAAAATCTATTCCTGACCCCTCCCCTTCAGAACGCAAGTGACTCTCCACGCAGGCCGTCAGGTGTCAAAACTTTTGGAATTGCCAAATGCGTATCTGCCAAGATGATGTCTCCTAGCGACTCTACTGATGTGTCAAGTGGTAAGAGAGAAATTTCGGAAATGTAATGTGCAAAACTATCACAGACAATGCCAGTCAATAAATGTTCAGCAGTTGAGTAGTGTTATTGTAAATATTAGCTAAAATAAATAATAAATAATAAGTGACAAAACTTTTTTTACAAACTGACAAGAGAAAAATATTGCTCACTTTGCGTTGCATAAGGTTTAGGTTAAATTTACTGTAAGCAAAGCTAAAACAACATTACAACATAACATTATAGTTTGGCTGTGTTATCTGTTTTTGAAAACAACTTTTAAGCATATTTTAAGTCATAATAATGTACTTTTCAACTAAAGTCTTGATGTCGGTTAACTAAACAGATGTTTTCCGTTGAAATCACGAGTTATTTCTCGTATTTGCATCTCGACATGTTACAACACCGGTAACGTTTATGCAGCGATTCCAATGCATGAGCATACTGTTAAACTACGTACAAATGTCGTGATCAACAAAACATTTTATAATGCTAAATGTTTCTTTATTGGTGAAAAAAATGTTACAATTTGCATTAATTTTGGTAGGGTACATTACCTCTCCAGGAGAAAGCAGGCAAATTCAGCATCACTTTAAAACTTTTGTCCCACATCAGCCGTTTCCATTGGGTAAAGGCAACACCGATGTTTACACCAGTCTTTGCCTGTCCCGACATCTTGTCATCTCATCATGTTTTCTTTTTTCTTTGATGAAGTCGATTCATGCTCGTTTTTCTCTTCTTGACAAGAATAATAAGTATGATCTGCCATTTTTATAAGTGCAACCCAAGAAAGTCCAACTCCTAACAAAAATGTTTATATTATAGCCGCTTCTCTTATGTGTGTTTCTTCTTTGTATCCTGTTTTATGTCAGCCAGTCAGCCAACGGTCAACTAATGCTACAGCGCCACCAAATTCTAAAAGCCAGTTCGTCAGTACAACATAAACAGTTTCTTCTACAGCCAGCTGTATTAGTTTTTTGTTTTTCTTATTTCAGACAGGGATAAGAAGGAGATGTTTTTACCCTCACATGTTTTGACTGGCATCTGCAGTCTTCCTCAGAAGTGTCAGCTGATCTCTGTGAAGTGTCATTTATCAGCTGTTTTTCCTAGGCATGGCCAGCCCACCAGAACTGTCAGATCCACTGGGCTGGCCATGCCCCCCACCGTCCGATGGTCTCTGGAGAACGTAGTCACAGGTGTGAGAAAGCATAAATGCCCCCTCATCCCGATTCATGCCATCTTTGCCCCGCTTCCTGATTTCTATGGCCTCCTTGATCCAACGTTTGTGTCTGTTGCTCTCTGATCCAGTGATTTTTGCATTGTCCCAGTCCATGATGTGATTGTTTCTTCTGCTGTGATCTGATATTGCTGAGTTTAGTGTCACTTGTTCTGCCTTTTCTTTTTGCGATCTTGTGAGTTGTCCTTGTGTTTCCTTCGCACATTCCTTCTGTAAAGGTAAAAACATCTCCTTCTGATCCCTGTCTGAAATAAGAAAAACAGAAAACTAATAACTAAAAAAGAAGTCAGAATGAACCTACTTGAACTAGCCAGCTTGTCCCTTCAGAGCTACTGTAGAAACATGGCGGTGCAAAATGGTGGCCTCCATAACGGCGCGGGTCCAGCTTCATGTAGCTATAAACAATTTATTCTAAGGTAGCAAAAATCCAACAGCTATTTTTAAAACAACTATACACTATTAAGCATATGCTTATACATGATTATCTTTATTTTTGATAAAAGATCATCCAAAATTTACACAGTGTACCTTTAAGTTGCAGCCTCCATTGCTCCTGAAAACTATCCGCTCCCACTCACTGAAAACTTTGGTAGAGCCGCGGACTCCCAACAAGCCCCACCACACGCGCCTTGTCGTAGGTAATTTTCACATTCAGCCTTACCCAAGTTACAAGCTGTCATTTTTTTGAACATCACATACTGAGGTGATTCTAAGTTACTGTTTGAAAAAGAGGCTGCTTAGTAGGCTCTTATTTTGAAGTGATTTATTTGATCCAGTTGATATGATGCTGAGTTTAAGTAAGGTTGTGAAGCACATGCAGCCTTATTTGTGCTTCTTTATTCAGTAGTGTAAAAATATTACACTGACTATTTACAGTATGTTGGTGCAAATTATTTGAGTTACTGTACAGTTGTACAGTGAATGCACTTTATTTTCACATGGTCCCTGTGGACAGGTTACATTTATTTACATGTTTCCTGTTGCCCTGATTGTGGGTGTTGTAATGAAAGCCACAGTAACGGTATCCTCCACGCCTATTTAAAGGGGGATGTTTACAGTTCTGTTGATCATGTTACTAAAAATAAATAACATGTATAGTATTTATTTTCATATTAAGTTGAGGGAGTTGTTGTATTTTCCCTGGGAAATGTGTCTTTATATGCCAGTTAATTAATCATCACTGTAAGACAAAATAGTATATTGATACTGGCATATCGGCCAAAATTCTATTGTGTATCCCTAACAAAAACAGCTAGCCGCGTTGGATCTCAGAGAAAATAAAACTTTAAGCTAAAATAACATCTAAGAATGACGTCGTTGGAAAAATTCTAACCTAAATGCCAAGTTAAATAAACGAGAGGAGAAAAACCAAGTGTGAGCAGAAATGATTCTCTACTCTTTTGGCCAAGAGAGACACACAGCCAGTTACAGCTAAAATGTGTGGAAGGGTCACTTTGATACGATCCTTTATAGTATATCCATGAGAATGCACACACAAGCACGAGACAATTAATCGTTACTGCCAACTCTCACTCTTTTGGAGTGAGCCTCACTCTTTTTCCGCCACTCCACAAACTTTATTTCTCACTCCAAAATGAGAAAACTACTGCCAATATCATGTTGACTTTCTTCAGATTTTTACACAGTAAGAGCTGTCAGCGCAGCATAAAGCAGACTGAACATGTTCTAAAACTTATTCTGAGGTAAAGAAGTGTATTTATTGAAAAAAATAACTTTACAAGTATTGTGTGCATGCACACTCACTCACATACCCCTCAGTCTCCCCCGTGCACAGCTCCCTCTAAAAACCTTTACATACTCCACAAGAACAGAGAATTTTGTTTTTCTTGAGGTGGCAAGAACGAGAACAAAGTTCTTTCTGACCAGGACATTTCATACTTCACAAGAAACTCAAGTGCAGAACTTCTGGGAAATTCAAATTTCTGACCAGTCACACACGGTGGCGCAGTGGTTAGCATTGTGGCAGCACAGCAACTCACCCTTGGCCATGGGATCTCGGGTTCAATCCCACCCCCTGACCAACGGTGATCTTTCTGTGCAGAGTTTGCATGTTCTCCCTGTGTCTGCATGGGTTTATGCTGGGATTTCTCCAGTTTCCTCCCACAGGGGCCAAAAATATGCAGGTTAGGTTAAATGGCATCAACCAGGGCGGTATGAATGTGAATTGTCTCTTGCCCCTTCCCCCCAGGGCACAGTTGTAAATAAGAATGTGTTCTTAATCTGTCCTGCCTGGTTAAATAAAGGTTAAATAAAATAGAAAATTGTTCTTGGACACCATGGAAGAAAAAAGTTCATCCACGATGATGTGTCAAGAACAAGCTGCAAGAACTCCCAAACCAGGGCTGCAAGAACAAAATGACATCATTTTGCTCTTGCAGCCCTGGGAGAGAGAAAACATTTCTCTGTTCTTGCAGAGCATGTACAGGCCTTAAATCTCACTAAGCTTTTCTAAAAAGTTGGCACTTCTGCAATTATCACATGATGAGCACATGGAGTCAGAAGCATTTATCTATAGGGAATGTGCTACATGACTTAATCACTGTCATGAGTCAAGAGCTGGAGATTTCTGCCAAGCTCGGTCTCATGGCTTTTTCATATTTACTTATTTGTTGTATTTTATGCCTTTTGGGTTTCTGTATTCATGTACTGTTTGCCATCTTCCCATTTGTGCTCTAGTTTTGTTACACTTTTATTTTGTATTAATTACCTCCGCCAGGCCGAAAGGCCAGGAGGAGGTTATGTTTTTGCCGGGGTTTGTCTGTGTGTTTGTCTGTGTGTTTGTCTGTTTGTCTGTCTGTCTGTCTGTTTGTCTGTTGGTTAGCAAGATAACTCAAAAACTTTTGGACGGATTTCAATGAAACTTTCAGGCGTTGTTGGAAATGGTACAAGGAAGAACTGATTAAATTTTGGGGATGATCTGCGTCACCGTCTGCATACAGGAATTTTTTAAAGCATTTTTCCACACTGTGACATACGGCCATTTTCAACATGTGCGCAGGCGCAATGGAGGGCGCTGGGCGTCGTGTCTGACCAACACAAACTCCGCCTTCTTCAACGTTTTAGCCACAAAAGCATGCGGAAAACACTGGTGGCCTGGGCCCGCCAGCGTGCCTGTGGCAGCCATAGGCGCTGCGCACATTGCGCTGGTCGTCGTGTCTGACCAACACAAACTCCGCGTTCTTCAACGTTTTAGGCACAAAAGCACGCGGAAAACACTGCTGGCCTGGGCCCGCCAGCGTGCCTGTTTTTGCGCCACGCTGCAAAACCTGACACGGCCACCTGTCCACCGCCCGATTATTTGCCACAAATTCCCCACCCAGCTATAGGCGCTGCGTAAAAACGACCTTTCTGCCGGGGAAGACTCTAAATTCTGTTTTGCCGCGGAGCGCAACCCCAATATAATATAAAACCCACGGCAACCTGTCTAACCAATCTGCATCCGTCAGTGGGGGAGATGGACACACCAACACTTCAGTTTATTACCTCCGCCAAGGAGGCAATGCTTTTACAACCGTAAAACGGGGCTATAAGGGACGGCGGGGTAATATGGGACACTTTTCTAAATGTAATTCTGCTTTTTTAATTTTGCTTCCGCCTAGATTTGATGAAGGATTCATGGATATTGGACAATAACAACACAACTCAGCGTCCTTTTCAAAATAAAAAAAGCAGAATTACATTTAAAACATTTCCCAGAAAAGTGTCCCTTATTAACCCGCCGTCCCTTATAGCCCCGTTTTACACTACTGAACCACTAATCCTATCACTATCACATTGATTGTCATTCATTAATTGTCTGTTTATTGCACTGTCCATGTCAAATAAACAAATAATCATTGTGAATCCAATTGCTAGTCATATCTTTTCATGCTCAGGGAATCTGAAAACGTACACACAAACACTGTATGGGGGGAATTGTGCCGCTTGGCGGAGGTCTGCGCTCTCCGAGTGCTTTTCTAGTTTATATTTTATTTTTCTGCTTGGGTTGACATTTTATTCTTTTTATCTCCACTGTTGTTCTTTTTCTAGTTGACAGCTGTCAGTGGTGTGGTGCTCCGTGTGGGCGTTGCCCTGTCAGCTGTCAGCTTTGGTTCACTCCTCTCTCACTGCCCCACCTGGTCCTAATTATGTTTCATTTGCTTTCTCCTGCCCCCTCAGATGCCCGCACCTGTCATCGATTGTGTAAATAATTATTGTTCCTACTTAAGAGCTGTAATTTTATTTTGTCTTTGCCGCAGTCTTGTTTGGACTCTCCTCGTCTCCACCAGAGCCCTGCCCTGCTCTAGGTGCTTTATCTGTAAGTTTTCTCCCTCGTTTGCATTTTGTGTTTAGTGCACTGTGTTGAACTTTATGTTTGTTGTTTCTTTTCAATAAATTGGCCAAACTCACAGTTCAGCGCGTGGGTCTTATCTTCCTGCCCTGAAGGGCATTCATGACAATCACAAGATCTGTCATAGACAGTTTTAGAACAAAACAAATTTCACTGACTTCTCTGTACTCTTATCATGAGACTCAGCATATTACAGCATATTTTGTAAGACAAACACACAGAATGATACTGTATAAAAGAATAACCTAGGAAAAAAGATCCTAATAAATACAATTTTTCCTTCAGACATATATGGCCAAGTGTTGTAGATGAACAAGGATTCCAGTGGGGATGTAAAAAATTTATCAAAAATAGTGATCTAAACTGACTGGATCAACAGTTAATGCCAGGCAGCGTGTTGGACAGCATCTCCCCACTAATGAGCTGTAATGCTGCAAGAACGACAGACTCTGACCACCCAACCAAGCTAATGCTAACTGTTCAATGTAACATCATGGCAGAAATATAACAAAATAAGCCAGAATGACTTCAGATATCTACTTAACAGACAGCTAGACTGGCCAATAACCGAGCAGCGGGCAGGTATCAAGGCTAGTGTAGTAACATGTCCCATTTCTTCATGTACAGGAAAAGTTAAAATGGCCTCTTGGAGAGACAAGAAAGATAAAAGCTGTGTGGGTTTTTTTTAAGAGAATTGAGTGTTTTGATATTTTTTTTCAATAATTGTGACCAATAGACACATTTCATGAGGTTAAAACCGTCAAAAACACAGCTTTTCAGTCAATGACCTTTTTAAAGCAAACATAAAGGAGGATGTTTTACTGTCTGTCATGAAAATAAATCATGATCAGGACCCTCATACTATAGCAGGTTACTAGAATTTCAGCACCATTATTTTAATTTCCAAATTATTTATTTCTGTAAATTTCTACGAATTCCTATAAAAATTTGATTGGATTTTTTCCCCTTAATAACTATTTTGGGGGATTTTTGCCATTATTAGATATACTGTATGAAGTTGAAAGGGAGACAGTGGACTGAAGAGCAGGGAACAACAACAACAAAAGACTGCTTTGGCCAGGACTCTAACTGAGGATCACTGCAGTTGAGCAACATGCTACTATAGTATGCTTCCTAAACCGCCATGCCATAAGACACAATATCAAGTAGAACTATTATTATAGAGTTCAGAGATTCACTTTCATATGCAGTCTACTCTGACTGTGGCTCACTACTTAAGATTTGAATTATGCCGCAGTGTTTTTTTTAATTTATCCTTTAAATCTTATTACAAGGTAAAAATGAAAAGATTAGACATAGTAAATCAATTTTAGGTGGATTTCTTTGTAGTAGTAGTTCAGCAGTACACCAGCAGATGGCGGTCAACACCATGTAATAGGGCAACAGATACATTGTGTGTGTGTGTGTGTGTGCGCGCGCGCGTGTGCGTGTGTGTGTGTGTAATCAGCATAACTCAATGCAAGGTTGCATCCTAAATAAGCTGTAATCAAAGTTGATGAAACTGTGTTACAACTACAAATTCCAATCATGTTAATTGCAGTACAAAATTGACAGAAATGATGTGGTCGGAATCAACTGTTATCAGTCTGCCTATCTTATCATACAGTCCTGTATAATCTTTAATATATGCCAGCTCTTTTGCATAATTAATGCCTGACATCTTCCTGTGATGCCATATAATCTCTGTCACATTCTGCTGTCAAATGTTTTTCAGATTACCATTAGGGCTTTACTCCCACTACCAGCTCTGTTGCTCAGGCAGGCTGATACGCCAGAAGGATGAATGTGAGCTATATCATTGCATGCTGCAGTGGACAAGTGAATGCATTAGCACCCCTAGATTTCCCCAGCTGCTTATTAATTAGCAAGCTGTGGGGTTAGTGGGAGTTATCAGCAAGAAAAAGGTCACTGCAAGCTATGCCACTGATGTTCATGGAAGTGTCTTGCTCAATCTGTGTCTGTTCTGGCTTTATTGGAGTATACCAAATGCTACTTCACCAGGCTGCCCACAAAGCAGGCGACATGCACAGACAAGAAGGGAGTTGGCCGATTTCACAGATGTATAGTGACTCAAATGTTTTCTGTTGACTTTATCTGACTGAATATTGACAATAGAGTACATGTAATAATTGTTTTTTCTGCACTCTGTTGGGCACACTTTACATCTAATATCAGCAAAGGCCCTGATATGCAAATGATCCTTTCAATGATTTCTAGTCTTGTTTCCCCGTGTTAGTCATGCCAGTGGCATGTGTACAACGCCCACATGACACTCTGCCAGTGTTCTGTGTAGCAGCCTGGTTCACTGACATATAAAAGTTCTACAGGGATGGTTTGAGTGTCTTTTTGCTTCACCCAGTGGTATCACATCGTAGCTGAATGGCCCCATACTTCTCTGCTCATGAGAAAAAGACAGATTTTTTTGACCTTGTAGAACATTTTGTCAACCCAGTGGATGCACAGATGAGAAAATGTAATAAAAGATGATAAAGCTTCGGCGGCCACTCATGTCCAGCTGGCACCAGAAGCAGTGATAAGGTAGCGATGACAACAGACTTATTCTCTTGAATGAGTCAGTGAAAGCCTCAGCAAATCAACGACATGGCAATGAATCGACTTCCCAAGAACAGGAGAGAATGAATGATAATGAAGAGGATCAGAATCAGAATCAGAATCAGAATCAGGTTTATTGCCATTGTTCATGTAGTACACAAACTAGGAATTTGTCTCGGTACAATGCTGCAACATTAAACATGATAAGATAAGAGAAATAAACTATACATGTAATAAAGTGTAGGATAAGATTAAGTGATACTGGTCAACAGTTAAAATATATATTAGCCAGCAGCAGATACTGTGGAGAACTATATAGTGCAGTCGGTAATGCAGGAAGAAAACAGTGATGATTGACATGAGTCTGGTTGAGCTGCTGTACATGGTGCACGAGAGTCACTTAGTGTTCAGCAGTCTAATGGCAGAGGGGAAGAAGCTGTTCATGTGACGGGAGGTTTTAGTCTGGATGGACCGAAGTCTTCTACCAGAGGGGAGGGGGGCAAACAGTACGTGACCAGGGTGTGAGGGATCGGCTATGATCCGGCCAGCACGCCTCCGGGTCCTGGAGATGTACAGATCCTGGAGAGATGGGAGCTTGCAGCCGATCACCTTCTCAGCAGTGCGCACGACGCGCTGCAGCCTTAGTCTGTCCCTGGCAGTGGCTCCTGCGTACCACACGGTTATGGAGGTGGTGAGGATGGACTCGATGATGGCTGTGTAGAACTGCACTAACATCTTGGTGGGTAGCTTGAGCTTCCTCAGCTGCCGCAGGAAGAACATCCTCTGCTGGGCTTTTTTGATGAGTGAGCTGATGGTCAGCTCCCATTTGAGGTCCCTGGTGATGGTAGTGCCTAGGAAGTGGAAGGAATCAGCAGTGGTGATGGGAGAGCCTGAGAGGGTGAGGGGGGGCAGAGGAGTAGTGACTTTCCTGAAGTCTACAATCATCTCCACTGTCTTCAGAGCGTTCAGCTGCAGGTTGTTATTGCTGCACCAGGACGCCAGCTGGGCCACCTCTCTCCTGTAGGCGGACTCGTCGCCGTTGGAGATGAGCCCGATGAGGGTGGTGTCGTCCGCAAACTTGATCAACTTGACAGACTGGTGGCTGGAGGTGCAGGAGTTGGTGTAAAGGGAGAAGAGTAGGGGGGAAAGTACACAGCCCTGGGGTGATCCGGTGCTGATGCTAGTATAGTCTGAGACAGTCTTTCCCAGCCGCACATGCTGCCTCCGGTCCGTCAGGAAGTCGATGATCCACCTGCAGAGGGAGTCAGGCACGTTGAGCAGGGACAGCTTGTCCCGGAGCAGAGCGGGGCGGATGGTGTTGAATGCGGAGCTGAAGTCCACAAACAGGATCCTGGCGTAGGTTCCCGGGGAGTCCAGGTGCTGCAGGATGGAGTGGAGGGCCAGGTTGACTGCATCGTCTACAGACCTGTTGGCTCGGTAGGCAAACTGCAGCGGGTCCAGGAGAGGGGTGGTGATGGACTTGAGGTGGGACAGGACCAGGCGCTCAAAGGACTTCATGACTACAGAGGTGAGCGCTACAGGTCTGTAGTCATTAAGTCCAGTGATCCGTGGCTTCTTGGGGACAGGGATGATGGTGGAGGATTTGAGGCAGGATGGCACGTGGCATAACTTAAGGGAGGTGTTAAAAATGTCTGTGAATACAGGAGCCAGCTGTTTCGCACAGAGTCTCAGGGTGGAGGGAGACACGCCGTCTGGGCCGGGGGCCTTGCGCGGGTTCAGTCTGGAGAACTATTTGAGCACATCCTGCTCACTGATGATAAGGGGAGGGGGGAGGTGGGGGGGGGGGTGCCTTAAATGATCCATGCCATCATCACTGATATACTCTCTGAATGATGTCAAACCATGTTAGCAGCTTTCATCATCATTTCTGCATAAAAGGTATTTAAAAAAATGGATGACTCACAACTGACTCTTCACGAATGTGTGAGGCATGCTGGTACAGGCAGGCAGTGCGAGACGACTTTCTAAAGCTAGGGAACAAGTAGCTCTCTGCCAACATGAATGGTAAATTATAGTGTACAATATAGTGCTGTACTCTCAGTAAAAAACAGAGACCAATATGGAACAGTGTACACAGAATTGGAGCACCACACCATGAGCGGCAAAAGACAGGGACATGTGAAAAATGGCCCCTCAGTGTTTTGGCCCAACACATGTAAAGTGGTGCACAGTTTAAGAGTGAATGACTGGTTTCACAAGTTCTGGCTCCCATGGAAACATCAACAAAAGGCAAGTATTTTAAACAAATAATTAACATTTACAGTGGTGTGAAAAAGTGTTTGCCCCCTTCCTGATATCTCATTTTTTGTATGTCACACTTAAATGTTTCAGATCATCAAACAAATTTAAATATTAGACAAAGATAACACAAGTAAACACAAAATGCAGTTTTTAAATGAAGGTGTTTATTATTAAGGGTAAAAAAAAAAAATCCAAACCTACATGGCCCTGTGTGAAAAAGTGATTGCCTCCTCTTCCCGTTAAAACACAAATTAACTGTGGTTTACCACATCTTTGGAAAGCTGAGTTCAATTTCTCTAGCCACACCCAGGCCTGATTACTGCCACACCTGTTCTCAGTCAAGAAATCACTTAAATAGGACCTGCCTGACAAAGTCAAGTAGGTTAAAAGATCCTCAAGAGCTAGACATCATGCTGCGATCCAAAGAAATTCAGGAATAAATGAGAAACAAAGTAACTGAGATCTATCAGTCTGGAAAAGGTTATAATGTGGAGCGTGTAAATAACAAGGCGGATTTGATTCAGACATTTTATTACACGTCTCACACAAGAAGCATAGACAGAATGAATACTCCACAGAGAGTCTCCTCTTAAAAAGCATGGCATTCTTCTAGAAGCTTCTCACACACAAAAGGTCACATTGCATTCACTTCCTTAATTCTTTAACATCCTTCCAGAAGTTTCTAACACACAAAAGATCACACTGCATTCATCCTTCACACCTCCCTGTTATCTCCCAGGGAAACTCTGCTCTTTGTTCTTGCCTAAGATGCTATACAATTATGCACTCCCCATGTGTCACCAAACGACCCCCCGAGCGTCTTGGATAGAACAATAGAATGACAGTCCATATGCTGTGGTAAAATCATTAAACATCAATCCACATGCTGCTTGGGCTTCAGTCTTCTCCCGTATCTGCTGTAACCAGGATTCACCACCTCCGCGGCGCTGTCATGCTGGGGGGCTGATGTTTGAGGGGTAAAGTCTGTCCGTGTGGGTGCTCTGGGGAATCTTTTCTCTGGGAAGCTCCCCGTGGGGGTCTTCCACGCCGAGGGGCCCTCCCCAACAGCACTTGCTCGTCTGCCACCACAAAAGCGGGTTTGAGTCTGTCTATGCCAATCTTCTCCGTCCTACCCCCCAAATCTAGCAAAAAATGCTTGTCTCCTGTTTCCAGCACTCTGAACGGTCCATCATAAGGTGGGTGCAGTGGAGGGCGATGGGCATCGTGTCTGACAAAAACGAATTCCGTGTTTTTCAAAGTTTTAGGCACAAAAACGCGCGGAAAACTGTGGTGAGCAGGGCCCGGCAGCATGCTTGTGTCTATGCTACGCTGCAACAGCTGAGACGGGGAGCTGCCCGGCGCGGGATTATCTGGAAGAAACTCCCCGGGCAGCCGAAGTGGCTGCGCAAAAACGAGTTCAGCCGGGGAAGCTTCCAGATCCTCTTTAGGCGCAGAACGTAACCCCAATAAAACCCACGGTAGCTTGTCTACCCAATTTGCATCCGTCAGTGACGCCCTGAGAGCTGCTTTCAATGACCTATGAAAACATTCGCATAACCCATTAGCCTGTGGATTGTACGCGGTTGTGCGGCGAATTGTGACACCCAGGCTGCGGGCCATTGTTGACCAGAGTTCGGAAACAAATTGAGGGCCTCTGTCGGACGTAATATCCGATGGGACTCCAAAACACGCCACCCATGCTGTTAAAAACACATGCGCCACCTCCTCGGCTGTGGTTGCCGCCAGTGGAACCACTTCCGGCCATCGCGTGGTGCGGTCCACCATTGTCAGAAGGTGCGTGCACCCCTGTGATGGCGGGAGGGGGCCCACGAGGTCCACATGAACATGGTCGAACCTCTTAGCCGGGATGCGAAACAGCTCCAAGGGAGCCTTCGTGTGTCTGTGTACTTTGGCTCGTTGGCACGCCATGCAGGCTGCTGCCCACTCTTTCACTTGTTTGCGAAGGCTCGGCCACACAAATTTCTCTCCTACCATTTTGACCGACGCGCGCACTCCCGGGTGCGCCAAAGAATGAATCGAGTCAAACATGCGGCGGCGCCACGCGGCCGGGACCACAGAATCAGAATCAGAATCAGAATCAGAATCAGAATCAGGTTTATTGCCATTGTTCATGTAGTACACAAACTAGGAATTTGTCTCGGTACAATGCTGCAACATTAAACATGATAAGATAAGAGAAATAAACTATACATGTAATAAAGTGTAGGATAAGATTAAGTGATACTGGTCAACAGTTAAAATATATATTAGCCAGCAGCAGATACTGTGGAGAACTATATAGTGCAGTCGGTAATGCAGGAAGAAAACAGTGATGATTGACATGAGTCTGGTTGAGCTGCTGTACATGGTGCACGAGAGTCACTTAGTGTTCAGCAGTCTAATGGCAGAGGGGAAGAAGCTGTTCATGTGACGGGAGGTTTTAGTCTGGATGGACCGAAGTCTTCTACCAGAGGGGAGGGGGGCAAACAGTACGTGACCAGGGTGTGAGGGATCGGCTATGATCCGGCCAGCACGCCTCCGGGTCCTGGAGATGTACAGATCCTGGAGAGATGGGAGCTTGCAGCCGATCACCTTCTCAGCAGTGCGCACGACGCGCTGCAGCCTTAGTCTGTCCCTGGCAGTGGCTCCTGCGTACCACACGGTTATGGAGGTGGTGAGGATGGACTCGATGATGGCTGTGTAGAACTGCACTAACATCTTGGTGGGTAGCTTGAGCTTCCTCAGCTGCCGCAGGAAGAACATCCTCTGCTGGGCTTTTTTGATGAGTGAGCTGATGGTCAGCTCCCATTTGAGGTCCCTGGTGATGGTAGTGCCTAGGAAGTGGAAGGAATCAGCAGTGGTGATGGGAGAGCCTGAGAGGGTGAGGGGGGGCAGAGGAGTAGTGACTTTCCTGAAGTCTACAATCATCTCCACTGTCTTCAGAGCGTTCAGCTGCAGGTTGTTATTGCTGCACCAGGACGCCAGCTGGGCCACCTCTCTCCTGTAGGCGGACTCGTCGCCGTTGGAGATGAGCCCGATGAGGGTGGTGTCGTCCGCAAACTTGATCAACTTGACAGACTGGTGGCTGGAGGTGCAGGAGTTGGTGTAAAGGGAGAAGAGTAGGGGGGAAAGTACACAGCCCTGGGGTGATCCGGTGCTGATGCTAGTATAGTCTGAGACAGTCTTTCCCAGCCGCACATGCTGCCTCCGGTCCGTCAGGAAGTCGATGATCCACCTGCAGAGGGAGTCAGGCACGTTGAGCAGGGACAGCTTGTCCCGGAGCAGAGCGGGGCGGATGGTGTTGAATGCGGAGCTGAAGTCCACAAACAGGATCCTGGCGTAGGTTCCCGGGGAGTCCAGGTGCTGCAGGATGGAGTGGAGGGCCAGGTTGACTGCATCGTCTACAGACCTGTTGGCTCGGTAGGCAAACTGCAGCGGGTCCAGGAGAGGGGTGGTGATGGACTTGAGGTGGGACAGGACCAGGCGCTCAAAGGACTTCATGACTACAGAGGTGAGCGCTACAGGTCTGTAGTCATTAAGTCCAGTGATCCGTGGCTTCTTGGGGACAGGGATGATGGTGGAGGATTTGAGGCAGGATGGCACGTGGCATAACTTAAGGGAGGTGTTAAAAATGTCTGTGAATACAGGAGCCAGCTGTTTCGCACAGAGTCTCAGGGTGGAGGGAGACACGCCGTCTGGGCCGGGGGCCTTGCGCGGGTTCAGTCTGGAGAACTATTTGAGCACATCCTGCTCACTGATGATAAGGGGAGGGGGGAGGTGGGGGGGGGGGTGCCTTAAATGATCCATGCCATCATCACTGATATACTCTCTGAATGATGTCAAACCATGTTAGCAGCTTTCATCATCATTTCTGCATAAAAGGTATTTAAAAAAATGGATGACTCACAACTGACTCTTCACGAATGTGTGAGGCATGCTGGTACAGGCAGGCAGTGCGAGACGACTTTCTAAAGCTAGGGAACAAGTAGCTCTCTGCCAACATGAATGGTAAATTATAGTGTACAATATAGTGCTGTACTCTCAGTAAAAAACAGAGACCAATATGGAACAGTGTACACAGAATTGGAGCACCACACCATGAGCGGCAAAAGACAGGGACATGTGAAAAATGGCCCCTCAGTGTTTTGGCCCAACACATGTAAAGTGGTGCACAGTTTAAGAGTGAATGACTGGTTTCACAAGTTCTGGCTCCCATGGAAACATCAACAAAAGGCAAGTATTTTAAACAAATAATTAACATTTACAGTGGTGTGAAAAAGTGTTTGCCCCCTTCCTGATATCTCATTTTTTGTATGTCACACTTAAATGTTTCAGATCATCAAACAAATTTAAATATTAGACAAAGATAACACAAGTAAACACAAAATGCAGTTTTTAAATGAAGGTGTTTATTATTAAGGGTAAAAAAAAAAAATCCAAACCTACATGGCCCTGTGTGAAAAAGTGATTGCCTCCTCTTCCCGTTAAAACACAAATTAACTGTGGTTTACCACATCTTTGGAAAGCTGAGTTCAATTTCTCTAGCCACACCCAGGCCTGATTACTGCCACACCTGTTCTCAGTCAAGAAATCACTTAAATAGGACCTGCCTGACAAAGTCAAGTAGGTTAAAAGATCCTCAAGAGCTAGACATCATGCTGCGATCCAAAGAAATTCAGGAATAAATGAGAAACAAAGTAACTGAGATCTATCAGTCTGGAAAAGGTTATAATGTGGAGCGTGTAAATAACAAGGCGGATTTGATTCAGACATTTTATTACACGTCTCACACAAGAAGCATAGACAGAATGAATACTCCACAGAGAGTCTCCTCTTAAAAAGCATGGCATTCTTCTAGAAGCTTCTCACACACAAAAGGTCACATTGCATTCACTTCCTTAATTCTTTAACATCCTTCCAGAAGTTTCTAACACACAAAAGATCACACTGCATTCATCCTTCACACCTCCCTGTTATCTCCCAGGGAAACTCTGCTCTTTGTTCTTGCCTAAGATGCTATACAATTATGCACTCCCCATGTGTCACCAAACGACCCCCCGAGCGTCTTGGATAGAACAATAGAATGACAGTCCATATGCTGTGGTAAAATCATTAAACATCAATCCACATGCTGCTTGGGCTTCAGTCTTCTCCCGTATCTGCTGTAACCAGGATTCACCACCTCCGCGGCGCTGTCATGCTGGGGGGCTGATGTTTGAGGGGTAAAGTCTGTCCGTGTGGGTGCTCTGGGGAATCTTTTCTCTGGGAAGCTCCCCGTGGGGGTCTTCCACGCCGAGGGGCCCTCCCCAACAGCACTTGCTCGTCTGCCACCACAAAAGCGGGTTTGAGTCTGTCTATGCCAATCTTCTCCGTCCTACCCCCCAAATCTAGCAAAAAATGCTTGTCTCCTGTTTCCAGCACTCTGAACGGTCCATCATAAGGTGGGTGCAGTGGAGGGCGATGGGCATCGTGTCTGACAAAAACGAATTCCGTGTTTTTCAAAGTTTTAGGCACAAAAACGCGCGGAAAACTGTGGTGAGCAGGGCCCGGCAGCATGCTTGTGTCTATGCTACGCTGCAACAGCTGAGACGGGGAGCTGCCCGGCGCGGGATTATCTGGAAGAAACTCCCCGGGCAGCCGAAGTGGCTGCGCAAAAACGAGTTCAGCCGGGGAAGCTTCCAGATCCTCTTTAGGCGCAGAACGTAACCCCAATAAAACCCACGGTAGCTTGTCTACCCAATTTGCATCCGTCAGTGACGCCCTGAGAGCTGCTTTCAATGACCTATGAAAACATTCGCATAACCCATTAGCCTGTGGATTGTACGCGGTTGTGCGGCGAATTGTGACACCCAGGCTGCGGGCCATTGTTGACCAGAGTTCGGAAACAAATTGAGGGCCTCTGTCGGACGTAATATCCGATGGGACTCCAAAACACGCCACCCATGCTGTTAAAAACACATGCGCCACCTCCTCGGCTGTGGTTGCCGCCAGTGGAACCACTTCCGGCCATCGCGTGGTGCGGTCCACCATTGTCAGAAGGTGCGTGCACCCCTGTGATGGCGGGAGGGGGCCCACGAGGTCCACATGAACATGGTCGAACCTCTTAGCCGGGATGCGAAACAGCTCCAAGGGAGCCTTCGTGTGTCTGTGTACTTTGGCTCGTTGGCACGCCATGCAGGCTGCTGCCCACTCTTTCACTTGTTTGCGAAGGCTCGGCCACACAAATTTCTCTCCTACCATTTTGACCGACGCGCGCACTCCCGGGTGCGCCAAAGAATGAATCGAGTCAAACATGCGGCGGCGCCACGCGGCCGGGACCACAGAATCAGAATCAGAATCAGAATCAGAATCAGAATCAGGTTTATTGCCATTGTTCATGTAGTACACAAACTAGGAATTTGTCTCGGTACAATGCTGCAACATTAAACATGATAAGATAAGAGAAATAAACTATACATGTAATAAAGTGTAGGATAAGATTAAGTGATACTGGTCAACAGTTAAAATATATATTAGCCAGCAGCAGATACTGTGGAGAACTATATAGTGCAGTCGGTAATGCAGGAAGAAAACAGTGATGATTGACATGAGTCTGGTTGAGCTGCTGTACATGGTGCACGAGAGTCACTTAGTGTTCAGCAGTCTAATGGCAGAGGGGAAGAAGCTGTTCATGTGACGGGAGGTTTTAGTCTGGATGGACCGAAGTCTTCTACCAGAGGGGAGGGGGGCAAACAGTACGTGACCAGGGTGTGAGGGATCGGCTATGATCCGGCCAGCACGCCTCCGGGTCCTGGAGATGTACAGATCCTGGAGAGATGGGAGCTTGCAGCCGATCACCTTCTCAGCAGTGCGCACGACGCGCTGCAGCCTTAGTCTGTCCCTGGCAGTGGCTCCTGCGTACCACACGGTTATGGAGGTGGTGAGGATGGACTCGATGATGGCTGTGTAGAACTGCACTAACATCTTGGTGGGTAGCTTGAGCTTCCTCAGCTGCCGCAGGAAGAACATCCTCTGCTGGGCTTTTTTGATGAGTGAGCTGATGGTCAGCTCCCATTTGAGGTCCCTGGTGATGGTAGTGCCTAGGAAGTGGAAGGAATCAGCAGTGGTGATGGGAGAGCCTGAGAGGGTGAGGGGGGGCAGAGGAGTAGTGACTTTCCTGAAGTCTACAATCATCTCCACTGTCTTCAGAGCGTTCAGCTGCAGGTTGTTATTGCTGCACCAGGACGCCAGCTGGGCCACCTCTCTCCTGTAGGCGGACTCGTCGCCGTTGGAGATGAGCCCGATGAGGGTGGTGTCGTCCGCAAACTTGATCAACTTGACAGACTGGTGGCTGGAGGTGCAGGAGTTGGTGTAAAGGGAGAAGAGTAGGGGGGAAAGTACACAGCCCTGGGGTGATCCGGTGCTGATGCTAGTATAGTCTGAGACAGTCTTTCCCAGCCGCACATGCTGCCTCCGGTCCGTCAGGAAGTCGATGATCCACCTGCAGAGGGAGTCAGGCACGTTGAGCAGGGACAGCTTGTCCCGGAGCAGAGCGGGGCGGTTGGTGTTGAATGCGGAGCTGAAGTCCACAAACAGGATCCTGGCGTAGGTTCCCGGGGAGTCCAGGTGCTGCAGGATGGAGTGGAGGGCCAGGTTGACTGCATCGTCTACAGACCTGTTGGCTCGGTAGGCAAACTGCAGCGGGTCCAGGAGAGGGGTGGTGATGGACTTGAGGTGGGACAGGACCAGGCGCTCAAAGGACTTCATGACTACAGAGGTGAGCGCTACAGGTCTGTAGTCATTAAGTCCAGTGATCCGTGGCTTCTTGGGGACAGGGATGATGGTGGAGGATTTGAGGCAGGATGGCACGTGGCATAACTTAAGGGAGGTGTTAAAAATGTCTGTGAATACAGGAGCCAGCTGTTTCGCACAGAGTCTCAGGGTGGAGGGAGACACGCCGTCTGGGCCGGGGGCCTTGCGCGGGTTCAGTCTGGAGAACTGTTTGAGCACATCCTGCTCACTGATGATAAGGGGAGGGGGGGAGGAGGGGGGGGTGCCTTAAATGAAGTAGGGAATGTGGAGGCTGTGGAGCTGGAGGGAGGGGGGGAGTTGGACACAGATGACGAGGTGTCAAAACGGGCATAGTGTTGGGACAGTCTCTGACAAAGGGCTTTGTCATCCTGACCTTTAGGAGCCTGAGGCCGATAGTTGGTGATCTGCCTCAGTTCTCTCCACACGGAAGCCGAATCATTAGCAGTGAACTGCTGCTGGAGTCTCTCTGAGTACACAGATTTAGCCCTCTTCAGCTCTCTGTTAAACCGGTATTTAACCTCCCTGTAGCAGTCCCTGTCTCCACTTTTCAGCGCTGCTTCCTTCTCCTTCCTGATCTGTCTGAGCTTAGCTGTGAACCAGGGTTTGTCATTAGAGTAACTCACCCTGGTGCGTGATGGAAGAATGTTCTCTTCACAAAAGTGGATATATGAGTTCACAGTGTCCGTGTACTCATCCAGATCATGCGTGGCTCCTTTAAGCATGCCCCAGTCAGATATTTCCATGCACGTTTCCAGCTTCTCCTCAGCATCACTGGTCCGTATCTTCGTAGTGCTCACAACAGGTTTAGTGAGCTTCAATCTCTGTCTGTATGTGGGAATGAGGTGAACCATCACGTGATCAGATAATCCCAGCGCAGCTCGAGGGACAGCGCGATATGCGTCTTTCACTGTGGTGTAACAGTGATCCAGTGTGTTTAATCCTCTGGTGGGGCATTTAATAAACTGTTTGTAGAGGGGGAGATCGTGGCTCAGATTGCACTGATTAAAGTCGCCAGCCACAATAATCAGCGAGTCTGGAAAACTCCGCTCTGTGTGTTGAATGTGATCCGCGAGCACGCGCTGAGCTTCGCGCGTGTCCGCGTCGGGAGGGGCGTACACAGCGATCATTATAAAAGAAGCAAACTCCCGCGGGGAATAGAAGGGCTTGCAATTGATAACAAGAAATTCCAAGGCAGGAGAACAGTGTTTGGAAATTACCGTTACATCAGAGCACCAGATGCAGTTGATGTAGAAGCAGACTCCGCCTCCTGTGGTCTTGCCGGAAAGCTCTGTGTCACGATCAGCACGGAAGAGCTGGAAGCCGTCGAGGCGCAGCGCGCTGTCCGGTATATTTTCCCGGAGCCAGGTCTCAGTAAAGCAGAGGACAGCTGAGGAGGCGAGGTCCTTAAAACGCATCAGCAGTCTCAGTTCATCCACCTTGTTAGAGAGAGAGTTGGTATTGGACAGAAATATGCCAGGCAGCGCCGTTCGCGAGCCTCTCCTGCGAAGTCGCACGAGAGCGCCCGCTCGTCTTCCTCTCTTCCGCCGTCTCACTTTCCGAGCCAAACAATAAACCAGATCGGCGGCAGGGGCTAGAAAAACTGGGAGGAGGTCCGTGGGGGTGAAAGTCCTGATATTTAAAAGTTCTTCACGGGTATAAGTGCAAGCAGACACACAATTGACAAACAAAAACAAACAAAGAGCGCAGCGAAGCACCATGTCGACAGGACGCGGGCGCCCCGTGGAGACATCGCAGATTAGGGGGGGCATGCCTTCTTGCAGCACCCTGCTTTCCAGCCTTAACCCTGTTGGTCCAGACTGGAGCGCGCGCACATCCGCGTCACTAACCTGCTCCGCGGCCATGGCTGTGTAATCTATCCCCACGCAGACCGGGGCAGCCACAGCGCGCGAGAGGCAGTCTGCCACTACATTCAGTTTACCCGACACATGCTGAATATCGGTAGTAAACTCTGAGATTGCGGCCAGCTGTCTCTGCTGCCGGCCCGACCACGGTTCTGAAACCTTGGTCATCGCGAATGTTAGTGGCTTGTGGTCAATGAACGCGGTGAAACAGCGCCCTTCCAGCCAGAACTGGAAGTGGCGAATGGCCAAGTGGAGAGCCAGCAACTCCCTGTCGAACGCGCTGTATTTACGTTCACTGACACGCAAAGTCCTACTGAAAAAGGCGAGCAGCTGCCAAGCCCCGGCTACGCGCTGCTCCACGACCGCCCCTATGGCCACATCTGACGCGTCAGTGGTGAGCGCTATGCGGGCCGTTGGATCTGGATGTGCCAGCAACGCAGCGTTTGCCAGGGCTGCTTTGACTTCCGAGAACGCCCGCTCTCGCTCCGGGGACCATTCGATCTTATCCGCGGGTTTCTGTTTTTTGAGCGCGGCGTACAGTGGTTGCATGAGCTGCACTGCGCAGGGAAGGAAACGGTTATAAAAATTCATCATTCCCAAAAATTCCTGTAGTGCCCTGACCGTTTGCGGCCGGGGAAAATCTGGTACCGCGCGCACTTTGTCAGGCAGCGGAACCGCTCCTTCGGGAGAGACGCGGTGCGCCAAAAAATCAATCCGCGTCACCCCAAACTGACATTTCGCTGGGTTGATTATTAACCCGTGCTCTTCCAACCTCCGGAAAACTGTCGTGAGGTGGGTTTCGTGTTCGTCTTCGGACGCGCTGGCTACTAAGATATCGTCCAGGTAGACGAACACAAAAGGGATATCGCGCAGCATTGCATCCATCATGCGTTGGAATGTCTGTTCAGCCCCTTTAAGCCCAAAAGGCATGCGCAAAAACTCGAATAAACCAAACGGAGTTATTACCGCTGTTTTGGGTATGTCCTCAGCGTGCACTGGGACTTGGTGGTAACCGCGGACCAGGTCTATTTTAGAAAAAACGCGCGCTCCTGCAAGGTGAATGGAAAAATCCTGAATGTGAGGAATTGGGTAGCGGTCGTGCGCTGTGGCATTGTTCAACCTGCAGAAATCCCCGCAAGGTCGCCACGAACCTTCAGCTTTAGGGACCATGTGTAGCGGGGAAGCCCATGGGCTGTTTGAGCGCCTAATGATGCCCAACCTCTCCAGGTTGGCGAACTCCTCGCGCGCTATGGCCAGTTTAGCTGCGTCCAAGCGCCGAGGTCTTGCAAAAACAGGCGGCCCGGTGGTGGTGATAAAATGCTCCACCCCGTGTTTAGCGATGGCTGCTGAAAACGTTGGGACAGTGAGTGCTGGGAACTGAGTGAGCAGTGTGTGGAACTTACCGCATGCATCTGTGACGTTGGCTTGTGCTGTTGTCCGGGACGCTCGAGCTATACAGGGGATAGAATCAAAGGACAGTGCATTAACTAGGCGCCTGTTAGCGACATCAACCAACAAACCATGTGTACACAAAAAATCAGCCCCCAGTATATTGAAATTCAATGCTGCTATGACAAAAGTCCACTCAAATGTACGGTCGTGTAGAGACAGGAGTAGAGTTCTCTCACCAAAGGTCTTAAACTCCGAGCCGTTTGCTGCTGCCATCTCGTGGCCGCTAGATCCTGCCAGCTGGTCGGCGTAGGACGGCATGATGAAACTCATCTGGGCGCCAGTGTCCACGAGGAAATGCCTCCCCAAGCGTGCGTCCGTCAAGTAGAGCAGCTTGTTCTCCTCCCCGAGGGTCGCGGCTGCTACCGACCCCCGGTCTTGGCGTTTCCCGAGTCGCTTGAATTGGCACGGTGGTATACATTTGCGTGCCCTCTCTGCGAAGCGGCGGTGGTAGAAGCAAAGCGTGTCTCCCCCGCGTTCCTTGGCCCCCGCTGCTGCTGCCGTCGGTGGCTCTGCTGCCGCCGTCGATGGCTCCTTGCCTCCTCCGGGCGTCGCGCCGAGCTCCGTCGCTGCTGCAATGGTCGTGAACTCCCTGCTGGCGACGATGATCCGGTTTGCTTCACGGGCAAGCGCACGATAGTCCCGCTTGGCCATCAACGGCGAATTGGCCAGGGTCGCTCTTGCCGCTGACGGAAGGTTCCGGAGGAAGAGGTGGGTAAAAATGAAATGGGCGTCGTTTGTGCCCTTTAACCTCAGCATCTTCTCCATCAGGTCTATGGCCGACCATCTCCCAACCCGGTCCGAGTCAGGAGTCTCTCTGCTCTCTCACCATCCGAGAGTGTGAAGTGCTGGATAAGTGCAGCCTTCAGCGCGCCGTACTTGTCGTCGGTTGGTGGCTGATCGAGCAGGCTCTCTACGTGCCGAGCTGTGCTGGCGTCGAGCGCTGCGACCACATAGTGGAATTTTGTGTCATCCGCCAATATCCCCCGGAGGGCGAACTGCACCTCGACTAGGTGGAACCAGGAGCGCAGGTTGTGCTGCCAAAAATCCGATAGCTTGATCGCAACAGCACATGCATGGCTGGGGGTTCCCATCAAGGCTGGCTCCGGGGGTCTTTTGTTGTGTTCCATGATTCGTCTGGGGTCACCAGTGTGGAGTGTGTAAATAACGAGGCAGATTTGACTCAGACATTTTATTACACGTCTCACACAAGAAGCATAGACAGAATGAATACTCCACAGAGACTCTCCTCTTAAAAAGCATGGCATTCTTCTAGAAGCTTCTCACACACAAAAGGTCACATTGCATTCACTTCCTTAATCCTTTAACATCCTTCCAGAAGTTTCTAACACACAAAAGATCACACTGCATTCATCCTTCACACCTCCCTGTTATCTCCCAGGGAAACGCTGCTCTTTGTTCTTGCCTAAGATGCTATACAATTATGCACTCCCCATGTGTCACCAAAATAAAGCCATTTCTAAAGCTTTGGGACTCCAGCGTACCACAGTGAGAGTCATTATCCACAAATGGCAAAAACATGGAACGGTGGTGAACCTTCCCAGGAGTGGCCAGCCAACCAAAATTACCCCAAGAGCGCAGCAACGACTCATCCAAGAGGTCACAAAAGACCTCACAACAACATCTAAAGAACTGCAGGGCTCACTTGCCTCAGTTAAGGGCAGTATTCAGGACTCCACCGTAAGAAAGAGACTGAGCAAAAATGGCCTGCATGGCAGAGTTCCAAGACGAAAACCATTGCTTGTCATGAGTATTTTTGAGCATTTTATGTCTGTTATTATTTTCTTGTCAGTTTCTGTCATTTTTGGTTTTGTGATACAAGCCTCCTTCCTCCTCTCCCAGACACACCCACTATCCACTCACAGTCTGTTCCCCAGTTCCCAGCTGTGAGTGACTGTCTATTAGGTCACCTGGTCGCTCAGCCTGCCCACACCTGCAGTTCATTTGTGTGCCGTGTATTTAAGCTGTTAATTCATTGTTTCACTGCAGCACTATTGAATTGTCTGAAGTTGTTTAGACTTATCCTTTCGTGTTTTTCCTCATCTCCTCCAGAGCTAAGGCGGCTCTGGAGTGCACCTCCCTGTAAGTTATTCTTGCTCTTGCATTTTTGTATTGTCTGCACTGCAAAGCACTGGGGACTTTATGTTACAGTGGGGCAAAAAAGTATTTAGTCAGCCACCAATTGTGCAAGTTCTCCCACTTAAAAGATGAGAGAGGTCTCCAATTTTCATCATAGGTATACCTCAACTATGAGAGACAAAATGAGAAAAAAAATCCAGAAAATCACATTGAAGGATTTTTAATGAATTAATTGGTAAATTCCTCGGTAAAATAAGTATTTGGTCACCTACAAACAAGCAAGATTTCTGGCTCTCACAGACCTGTAACTTCTTCTTTAAGAGGCTCCTCTGTCCTCCACTCGTTACCTGTATTAATGGCACCTGTTTGAACTCGTTATCAGTATAAAAGACACCTGTCCACAACCTCAAACAGTCAGACTCCAAACTCCACTATGGCCAAGACCAAAGAGCTGTCAAAGGACACCAGAAACAAAATTGTAGACCTGCACCAGGCTGGGAAGACTGAATCTGCAATAGGTAAGCAGCTTGGTGTGAAGAAATCCACTGTGGGAGCAATTATTAGAAAATGGAAGACATACAAGACCACTGATAATCTCCCTCGATCTGGGGCTCCACGCAAGATCTCACCCCATGGGGTCAAAATGATCACGAGAACGGTGAGCAAAAATCCCAGAACCACACGGGGGGACCTAGTGAATGACCTGCAGAGAGCTGGGAGCAAAGTAACAAAGGCTACATCAGTAACACACTACGCCGCCAGGGACTCAAATCCTGCAGTGCCAGATGTGTCCCCCTGCTTAAGCCAGTACATGTCCAGGCCTGTCTGAAGTTTGCTAGAGAGCATTTGGATGATCCAGAAGAGGATTGGGAGAATGTCATATGGTCAGATGAAACCAAAATAGAACTTTTTGGTAAAAACTCAACTTGTCGTGTTTGGAGGAGAAAGAACACCATACCTACTGTGAAGCATGGGGGTGAAAACATCATGCTTTGGGGCTGTTTTTCTGCAAAGGGACCAGGATGACTGATCCGTGTAAAGAAAAGAATGAATGGGGCCATGTATCGTGAGATTTTGAGCAAAAACCTCCTTCCATCAGCAAGGGCACTGAAGATGAAACGTGGCGGGATCTTTCAGCATGACAATGATCCCAAACACACCGCCCGGGCAACGAAGGAGTGGCTTCGTAAGAAGCATTTCAAGGTCCTGGAGTGGCCTAGCCAGTCTCCAGATCTCAACCCCATAGAAAATCTTTGGAGGGAGTTGAAAGTCCGTGTTGCCCAGCGACAGCCCCAAAACATTCAATTCAATTCAATTCAATTCAATTCAACTTTATTTATATAGCGCCATTTCACAACAACAGTCATCTCATAGCACTATCAACTGTAGGGGGGACCCCCACAGTTGCAGAAAGACCCCAGCAATCAGGCGATCCCCTGTGAGCAAGCACTTGGCGACGGTGGAGAGGAAAAACTCCCTTTTAACAGGAAGAAACCTCCAGCAGAACCAGGCTCAGGGAGGGGCAGTCATCTGCTGCGACTGGCTGGGGGGTGAGGGGATAGAGAAGAAGAAAAGAACAGACATGTAGAGAGCAAACAGCACGATGGGGACTCAATCTATGGGAGAGAACAAACAAATGTTAATGACCAGCAAAAAAAATATTTCATTGAGAGTGAGGAAAGGAGTGAGGCCCAGTGCATTACTGGAGGTCCCCCGGCTGACTAAACCTATTAGCAGCATAACTAAGGGAGGGTTCAGAAACACATGATCCCTCCCTAATTGTAGGCTATATCAAAAAGGTAGGTTTTAGCCCTATTCTTAAAAACAGAGATCGAGTCTGACTCCCGAATCCAGATTGGCAGCTGATTCCACAGGAGAGGAGCTTGATAACTGAAGGCTCTGCCTCCCATTGTACTTTTGGAGATTCTAGGTATTACAAGTAATCCTGCATTTTGGGAGCGTAGTGCTCTGTTAGGATAATACGGTAGTATCAGATCTTTTAAATAAAAAGGAGCCTGATTGTTTAGAGCTTTGTAAGTAGGAAGAAGGATTTTAAACTTAATTCTAAACTCTATGGGAAGCCAATGAAGGGAGGCCAGAACCGGAGAGATATGATCTCTCTTTCTAGTACCTGTTAAAACTCTTGCTGCAGCATTTTGGATCAGCTGAAGACTTTTTAAAGATGTTTTAGGACAGCCTGATAATAAAGAATTACAATAATCTAATCTCGAGCTAACAAAAGTGTGGATCAGTTTCTCAGCATCACTCTGAGACAATATGCTCCTAATCTTGGCAATATTACTCAAATGATAGAAGGCAGTCTTAGAAACAAATTTAATATGTGAATTGAAGGACAAATCCTGATCAAAAATAACTCCAAGGTTCCTCACAGAGCTATTAAGAGAAAGAGTAACCGCATCCAAACTGAAAGTTTGATTTGGAAAGGAATTTCTAAGGTTTTTTGGACCAACAAGAATGACTTCAGTCTTATCTGAATTTAATAGCAGGACATTACAAGTCATCCAAGCTTTGATTTCCTTAAGACAGGCTTCTAACTTGGCTAATTGATTACTATCTTCTGGCTTCATTGACGTATAATTGTGTGTCATCTGCATAACAATGAAAATGTATACAGTGCTTTCTAATAATGTTGCCTAACGGAAGCATATATAAACTAAAAAGAGTAGGGCCTAGCACAGATCCCTGTGGAACTCCATGACTAAGCTTTGAGTTGAACGAAAACTCATTATTTACATGAACAAACTGGAACCTATCAGATAAATAAGATCTAAACCACTGCAACGAAGTTCCATTAAGTCCAACATAGTGTTCTAATCTATCAAGTAGAATATTATGATCGATAGTATCAAAAGCTGCACTAAGGTCTAAAAGGACAAGTACAGAAACTAGTCCATTATCAGATGCAATGAGGAGGTCGTTAGTGACCTTCGCTAAGGCTGTTTCAGTACTATGATGGATTCTAAACCCAGAATGAAACTCTTCAAGTAAACCATTTCCCTGCAGGTGGTCAAATAATTGCGAAGCAACAACTCTTTCTAAGATTTTTGAAATGAAAGGGAGATTAGAGATTGGTCTATAGTTAGCTAAGGTCCTGGAGTGGCCTAGCCAGTCTCCAGATCTCAACCCCATAGAAAATCTTTGGAGGGAGTTGAAAGTCTGTGTTGCCCAGCGACAGCCCCAAAACATCACTGCTCTAGAGGAGATCTGCATGGAGGAATGAGCCAAAATACCAGCAACAGTGTGTGAAAACCTTGTGAAGACTTACAGAAAACGTTTGACCTCTGTCATTGCCAATGAAGGGTACATAACAAAGTATTGAGATGAACTTTTGTTATTGACCAAGTACTTATTTTACCGAGGAATTTACCAATTAATTAATTAATTAATTTTATTTTTTTTTCTCTCCGGCGCCACACCAGTCGGCCGCCCTTTGCAACAGCGGCTCGATTCCGAGTCTTTTTCCCTTCCTCTCTCTTTTTGATCCGTCTTTTTCTCACTCCACTTATATCACGGACACACAGATCGTCCCAAATGTTTCCTGAGCCGGTGGACGGAGCCACTGTTTATAGCAGGATACGATACAGCAGGGAAGAGCTGCTAGCATTCAACCGCCACCCGGTCCCATTGGAAAAACTCGACATACCGAGAGAACTGAGGCGAAAACGCCGCGGCTGCCGGGCTGGAGTAAGGCGGAGGACAAAAAATATAAGGTACAGACCCTCCCTTCCATCTGTTGTCATGGGAAATGTACGGTCGTTACTGGGAAAGGTAGATGAGCTAGCGGCTATCTGCCGTTACGATAGCACATATCGGGAGTGCTCTCTCCTTTTGTTTTCTGAGACGTGGCTAACTGAACTAGCAGCAGATGCTAACATTGAGCTGGAGGGTTTTCACATGATACGGGCTGACCGAACACCAGACAGTGGCAAAGCAAGGGGCGGTGGAGTGATAATGTATGTTAACAACAACTGGTGCAGACCGGGACATATCACTGTTAAACAACGACACTGCAGCAAAGACACTGAGTTGCTAGCTGTTAGCATGCGGCCTACATATCTCCCGAGAGAACACTCACACGTGATCTGCATTGTTGTTTATGCAAATCCGACGGCGAACACTGGGACAGCGCATGACGTCATCCATTCAGTAACCAGCAGGCTGCAGACAGAACACCCAGATGCTCTTCTCCTCATCTCAGGCGATTTCAACCATGTTTCACTATCTCCCATTCTACCCACGTTCACCCAGTATGTCACATGCCACACTAGAGACAATAAAACACTGGACTTATTCTACGCAAACACTAAGGAGGCGTACACCTCATCACAACTCCCCCCACTCGGGAGATCGGATCACAACTTGGTTCATCTCCGGCCGGTGTACAAACCCCTAGTGCACAGACAACCTCCGGCCATGCGCACAGTGGAGTTATGGTCTGAGGAGACAATGGACACTCTAAAGGGCTATTTTGAAGCCACCGCCTGGAAGCAGCTCTGTGATTCACATGGTGAGGACATCGATGGCCTCACTCACACCTTCACAGACTACCTCAGCTTCTGTGTGGACAAATCCATTCCCACCAAGACCATACGGTGTTGCTCAAACAATAAACTCTGGATCAACCCTGAGATAAAAACACTTCTGAGAGAGAAGAAGAGGATCTTCAGGTCGGGGAACAGGGAGATGTTGAAGTCCGTACAGAGGGAGCTGAGGAGAAAGATCAGAGAAGGCAAGGACAGCTTCAGGAAGAAGATGGAGGACAAGCTGCAACAGAGCGACATCAGCGGGGTCTGGAGAAACCTCAAAACCATCTCTGGGCTCCAGAATACCTCCCCCCAGGCCACGGGGGGCAGGGAGTGGGCGAACAACCTGAATCTGTTTTTCAATAGGTTTGACCAACCGCCCTCCCCCCTGACTGCACAACAACCACTGCTGCCTCTAAAGAAATCAAGTCCTGCTGCCCACTCCCCACTCCACCAACACCCCCCCACTCCCAACACACAGCCCCCCATCCTGACCCTGACCAGGACCCAGGTGAGGACGGAGCTGAGGAAGATCAAGGCGAGGAAGGCGTCAGGACCGGATGGCATCAGCGCAAAGCTCCTCAAGTCCTGTGCAGACCAGCTGTGTGGGATTGTGACGTACATCTTCAACCTGAGCCTGAAGCTGGGGAGGGTACCACAGCTGTGGAAAACATCTTGTGTGGTACCTGTACCAAAAACTTCCCACCCCAAAGACCTGAACAGCTACAGACCGGTGGCCTTGACGTCCCACTTGATGAAGACCCTGGAGAGACTGCTCCTTGCTCACCTCCGCCCCCTGGTGGAACCAGCGATGGATCCACTCCAGTTCGCCTACCAGCATGGCATTGGGGTGGAGGATGCGGTGATCTTCCTCCTTCACCGTTCTCTGTCCCACCTGGAGAAGCCCGGGAATATGGTGAGGATCATGTTCTTTGACTTCTCCAGTGCTTTCAACACCATCCAACCGATGATCCTGAAGGACAAGCTGCTGCGCGCAGGGGTGGACCAGCACCTGTCATCATGGATCCTGGACTACCTCACGAACCGGCCTCAGTTTGTGAGAACCCGGGACTGTGTGTCCGACACGATCATCGGTAGCAGGGGGGCCCCCCAGGGAACGGTGCTGGCTCCCTTCCTGTTCACTCTTTATACTGCGGACTTCTCACACAACACAACACACTGCCATCTACAGAAGTTCTCTGATGACTCTGCGATCGTTGGCCTCATCTCCAATGGAGATGAAGCTGAGTACAGAGGGCTTATCCAGGACTTCGTGGACTGGTGCCATCGGAACTGCCTCCAGATCAATGCGAGGAAAACTAAGGAGCTGGTGGTGGACTGCCGCAGGCATGGGCAGCCCCTCACAGCACCAGTAAATATACAGGGAACAGACATCGAGATGGTGACATCCTATAAGTACCTGGGTGTTCATTTGAACAATAAACTAGACTGGTCACACAATACTGATGCACTCTACAAGAAGGGACAGCGCAGGCTGTTCCTGCTGAGGAGACTCAGGTCTTTTGGTGTACAAGGGGCGCTGCTGAAGACATTCTATGACACGGTGGTGGCATCAGCCATCACTTTTGGAGTGGTCTGCTGGGGCAGTGGCATTACTGCAGCCGATAGGAAGAGACTGAACAAACTGATCAAGAAAGCTAGCTCTGTCCTGGGGCAGCACCTTGATCCAGTGGAGGAGATAGGAGAGAGAAGGACGGTGGCTAAACTGTCATCTCTGCTGGAGTCTGAGTTTCACCCTATGCAGGACATACTGAATGCACTGAGGAGCTCATTTAGCAGCAGACTACATCATCCCAGGTGCACAACTGAGAGGTTTCGTAGGTCCTTCCTACCAACGGCTGTCAGACTGTACAACCTAAGCAGGGCTGCTCGTAGAGATAGCAAAAAGACGTAACAAACTAATAGTTTTTTGAATGCAAAAGATGCAATAGACTTACACAATGGTCCCCTCCGGCATACAACTAGGAAAATACCGGTCACTATGGAGGGTGAGAATATGTATGGGCACATAATCATACCATGTAGAATAACTAAGTAGACGGTTATGCTGTTTCATCCCATCTAGCAACAATGCTCTGCACTGTGTGTTTATATATTTACATATTTATTCCATCTAGTTACAATGCTCCGCACTGGGTGTGTTTATATTTATATATCTATATATTTATTCCATCTAGCTACAATGCTCCGCACTGTGTGTTTATATATCTACATATTATTCCATCTAGCTACATTGCTCCGCACTGTGTGTGTTTATATATTTACATATTTATTCCACCTAGCTGCAATGCTCCGTACTGTGGGTGTTTATATATTTACATATTTATTCCATCTAGCTACAATGCTCCGCTCTGTGTGTTTATATATTCATATATTTATTCCATCCAGCTACAATGCTCTGCACTATGTGTCTGTGTGTGTGTATATATATATTTTATAGTAATATGTCCATATGTATATTAGCTGCTCTTGCTTGCTTGTTTTTTTTCTTGCCTTCTGATTGTTGCTCTGAGTGTTGCTATCCCTGTGCTGTTGCAATCGTGGAATTTCCCCGTTGTGGGACTAATAAAGGCTTATCTTATCTTATCTTATCTTATTAAAAATCCTTCAATGTGATTTTCTGGATTTTTTTTCTCATTTTGTCTCTCATAGTTGAGGTATACCTATGATGAAAATTGGAGATCTCTCTCATCTTTTAAGTGGGAGAACTTGCACAATTGGTGGCTGACTAAATACTCCCCCCCCCCCCCTGTATTTTCGTTAATAAATGTCACAATTACAATTCAACGCTTGGGCCTGCCTTTCTGCCCCAGAGGGGCATTCATGACACTGCTGAGCAAAAAGAAGATAAAGGCTCATCTCATTTTTGCCAGAAAACATCTTGATGATCCCCAAGACTTTTGGGAAAATACTCTGTGAATTGACGAGACAAAAGTTGAACTTTCTTGAAGGTGTGTGTCCCATTACATCCGGCGTAAAAGTAACACAGCATTTCACAAAAGGAAGATCATACCAACAGTAAAATATGGTGGTGGTAGTGTGATGATCTGGGGCTGTTTTGCTGCTTCAGGACCTGGAAGACTTGCTGTGGTAAATGGAATCATGAATTTTGCTGTTTACCAAAAAATCCTGAAGGAGAATGTCCAGCCATCTGTTTGTGACCTCAAGCTGAAGCACACTTGGGTTCTGCAGCAGGACAATGATCCAAAACACACCAGCAAGTCCACCTCTGAATGGCTTAAGAAAAACAAAATGAAGACTTGTGAGTGGCCTAATCAAAGTCCTGACCTGAATTCGATTGAGATACTGTGGCATGACCTTAAGGCGGCTCATGCTCGAAAGCCCTCCAATGTGGCTGAATTACAACAATTCTGCAAAGATGAGTGGGCCAAAATTCCTCCACAGCACTGTAAAAGACTCATTGCCAGTTATTACAAACACTTGATTGCAGTTGTTGCTGCTAAGGATGGCCCAACCAGTTTTTAGGTTTAGGAAGCAATCACTTTTTCACACGGGGCCATGTAGGTTTGGATTTTTTCCCCTTAATAATAAACACCTTCATTTAAAAACTACATTTTGTGTTTACTTGTGTTATCTTTGTCTATTATTTAAATTTGCTTGATGATCAGAAACATTTAAGTGTGACAAAAATACAAAAAAAAAAAGAGAAATCAGGAAGGAAGCAAACACTTTTTCACACTATGATTGGAAGGTTTGGCATATGCCTCGCCAGCACATAAAAGAACCATCATGCGAATGCTTCAGCGCTGGCTCGTTGGGTATACTACCTGTGAGACTAGCAAGAGAGTTACATTTCTACTACGAGGATTAAATTGTCTAATTCCTCTCTTTCTCCTCTTCCCAGGTTGTTGCCATCTGTGTGGTGTGGTCGTTGCGCGCTCACCTGCTCCATCGTCCTCACCTCCGCCTCAGCCACCTGGATCCACCCGGTCAGACTGTTGTGTCTATAATTATAGGAATAACGAGCCAGTCGTAACTCGGTTAACAGGGCTTTAATCAGGATGCCAACTACAGTATATACAAGAAAGGCTTACGGCACACGCCTGCAGGCCAGGAGGCTCCCACGACAAAAGAGGACTTGCCTCTTCCGCCCACCTCCTTTATACTAGGGGTGGCGTAACTACCGGAAACCGGCAGTTAACCACCCCGGTCTATTCCATGTCCAACCCGGCTGCCATCTTACTCGTACCAGCCTATTTCCATATCTAACATTCCCCACCCCCTTCA
Source organism: Pholidichthys leucotaenia (assembly GCA_020510985.1). Lineage (NCBI taxonomy): Eukaryota > Metazoa > Chordata > Actinopteri > Cichliformes > Pholidichthyidae > Pholidichthys > Pholidichthys leucotaenia. The sequence continues at coordinate 33,484,076 of CM035844.1, forward strand.
AAAAAATGCCAGGCACACAGATAACCCACTCCAATTTATCTCCCGACTCATACTCTAAAAGGGAAGATATGTACAAAAAGAAACAAACTCCTATCCATTCACACAACTAAGGCTGGGGGGCCGGGTAGACTGCCAGCACCCCCTACACGGCTGGCCGGGTTATTCTGCCGCCAAAGAGAACAGTTCAATTCAAATAAAATAAAGCCGTGTTTCTAATTAAAACAATCCCATAAACAGTTACACAAAACAAGACATACCAAATCACAATATACATACAAGCTATTGGTGGCCCCCACCCCAACACCCACCCCATAACAGGCACTCACAAAACAAAACTGTGTTGGGCATTCAGAATTAATATAAATAATCAATTAAACATGGCTAAATCAAATTTCAATACACACAATTTAACACGTACCACGTATTGCCAACACTCGGTCGGAGTCATTCCCAGTGAGAGTTGGACTCCGACAGGGCTGCCCTTTGTCACCGATCGTGTTCATAATTTTTATGGACAGGATTTCTAGGCGCAGCCAGGGAATGGAGGGTGTCATGCTTGGTGACCACAGGATCTCATTTCTGTTGTTTGCAGATGATGTTGTCCTGTTGGCTTCATCCAGCAATGACCTACAGCTCTTGCTGGGACGGTTTGCCGCTGAGTGTGAAGCGGCTGGGATGAGAATCAACACCTCCAAGTCCGAGTCCATGGTCCTCAGCCAGAAAAAGGTGGATTGTCCTCTCCGGGTTGGGGACAGGCTCCTGCCCCAAGTGGAGGAGTTTAAGTATCTTGGGGTCTTGTTCACGAGTGAGGGGAGAATGGAGCGAGAGATCGACAGACGGATTGGAGCAGCACCTGCAGTGATGCGGATGTTGTACCGGTCTGTTGTGGTGAAGAGGGAGCTTAGTTCTAAGGCAAAGCTGTCGATTTACCAGTCAATCTACGTTCCTACTCTCACCTATGGTCACGAGCTTTGGGTAATGACCGAAAGAACAAGATCGCGGATACAAGCGGCTGAAATGAGCTTTCTCCGTAGGATTGCTGGACTCACCCTCAGAGATAGGGTGAGGAGCTCAGTCATCCGGGAGAGGCTCAGAGTAGAACCACTGCTCCTCCACATTGAAAGGAGTCAGTTGAGGTGGTATGGGCATCTGATTAGGATGCCTCCTGGACGCCTCCCACTTGAGGTGTTTCAGGCACGTCCCACTGGGAGGAGACCCCGGGGCAGACCCAGGACTCGGTGGAGAGACTATGTCTCCCAGCTGGTCTGGGAACGCCTTGGTATCCCCTCTGAAGAGCTGGAGCAGGTGGCTGGGAAGAGGGAAGTCTGGGCTTCTCTGCTTGAACTGCTGCCTCCGCGATCCGGACCTCCGGAAAAGCGGTAGAAGATGGATGGATGGATGGACAATTTAACACACTATTAAACCACCACCATCCTGGCCAATAAACTCTTAAAATGTAAAACCTCCAAGATTTCACACAAAATACCACAAATTAAACAAGATCACAATACATCCTCCTTTCCTTTTTTCCTTCCTCTCCACCTGCTGCTCCTGTTTCTTCCACCGTCTGTCGAACGACTTCCATTCCCTCAACTGCCCTGTATGCGGGAGAGGTGGGGAAATGTAAGAGCTTTCTTTGCCATGTTCGGCTTTATCTGGGTCAGGTGGGCGGGGAGTACCCAGACGAGACCTCCAAAATTCATTTCATGACCCTCCTGCTGTGAGATTGAGCCCTTAGTTGGGCCCAGTCCATCCTCGACAGTCCGGAGGGTCCCAGCTATACATTTGATAGATTTGTTACTGAATTCTCCCGAACTTTTGACCGAACAGAGAGTGAGGGCAACAAAATGAGTCACCTCATGTCTCTCCATCAGGGAAGCCGGTCTGCTGCCGACTACTTTTCGGGTCGTCGCAGTGGACTCTGGATGGAATGACGTTGTGTTACGCAGCGTCTTTCTTTCTCCAGGGTCTAAACACCAACCTCCATGAAGACCTGGCGGTTCATGCTGTCCCCTCCTCTTTAGACGGTCTTATCGATCAGGCTGTCGGTTTGGACAACTGGTACTGCGAGCACGCGAAGGAGCGCAAATCCTCCTCTCACCCGCACGTCGCGCACGTGCCAGTCCGGGCTACTGACACAGGTGGAGCTGACTCCTCTTCCCAACCAGTGGTGCTCGTTCGGGCCCGTCTAGCTCCGTAGGAGCACCAGCTGTGGAAGAGAGCCAGTGCATGCATGTACTGTGGCTCTTTAGGGCACAAATTGAATGACTGCCACCTAAAGCCAAAAAGGCGCAGCCCGTCAGTAGCCATGGGGGTTCTGGACTCTTCTTCTTCCAGCTTCCAGAGAGAGCAGACGCTTTTCTCTCCTCTCCTCTCCTTTCCTCCTCCCTGATACTGTCTCCCTGCTTGCGATGTCCTGTCTGTGTCTCGCTCTTCTTCTGCTGCATCGACCCAAATGGAAATTATGGAAATTGGAATTGTGGCTTAATGCTATTGACACCACTTTTTTAACAGGAATCGGGCCAGGGGGGAGCCCAAGAATTGGAACTTGTGTTTCGACTGAAGATTGGCATGATCACAGGATTTTCTGTTTGGCCCTGGAGTTTTCCTGGTGTATCGAAATTATAGTTGGATGAGCTAATCAAAATGCGGACCCGGTGTAGCTCCCTCAACAAATTTGTTCAGCTGGGGGGAGCACTGATAGCGGCAAATGGGATTAACATGGAATTTACCATATGGCATGCACGGAAGAGAGATGGACTCTCTTGGACATGTTACCTATGTTTCGGTAGGTGGATAACATCTGGAGTCACTGAGTGCTCTCCAGGGAATGATTCTAAAGCCTGTAAATTGTGATGCACAGAATCGCATGAGAGGTGAAATTTTTATGCTCTAAGTGAACTGTGCCTATTGACCTTGATTCGGCGCCCTGAAGACTTCATTCATTCCTCCTGGGAAGATAAGGCTCAAGGGAGTTTGGCTTCTTCTCCCTGACATAAACAACCTGGCGTACAGTAATCTGAACTCTCAAGGACAGCGCCATGTGACTGGCTTAGAAATTACCATCGGACATGCACTGAGAGTTAGATCTCTTGAGGACATGCTATCTGTTTCAGACACTAAAGACATAACATCCAACGTTGTTGTGAGAGGAATTTTGCTGTTCACCAGTAACTGATACACACACACTGCATACAAACATCACATGACTGATACACATATACTGACACACATACACTCACACTGTCTCTCTCAACTTGCTCTTGTCAGCGTGTGTATTGTTTGTCTGCTAAATGTGCATTGAGGTTTTTTTTTTCTTGTAATCATAATCTCGCTCACTGAGCGCTATTCTGATAACTATGTTTTTTTCTCTCGCCTACTGTGCCATCCCCTACCCCTTCCCTCTTTACCCCCACTATATGACTGGCGCCTTCGGGCTGCCGCGGCTCTGGGATGCGCTTATAGAGCGCGCCCAATGTCAAGTCAAATTTCAATTCTCCTGTATGTCTTGCACGTATGGTAGTATTGACAATAAAACCTTTCAATTCAATTCAATTCAATTATTCATCCCCCAGTAACTTCTCCATTTTGGCCCTGATCCAGTTGCCAGGGGTCGAGAAGAGGGTTAAGACTTTGATTGATTCAGGGGCGGGACAGAACTTTGTTTCTTCCCAGCTTATGCAAGAGATGGGTATTCCCGTCACTAAATTATCCATTCCACTGAATGTCACGACCTTATCAGGCGGTAACGTGGCTTCAATCTCCGAACGCACGATGCTGATCTCTGTTCTTTTTTCCGGGAACCACTGGGAGGAGTTGTTGTTCTTTATCCTCCCAAATTCTTCCTCCCCGGTGGTCCTGGGGTATCCGTGGCTCCAGAGGCACAACCCCATTATTAATTGGGCCCAAAACTCAATTTTCTCCTGGAGCCCTTTCTGTTTGGCAACCTGTCTCAGTTCGACCGAGTGTTCACCATCTATACTCATGTCCTCCCCTCCGGTGGAGCCACCGGACATCAGCCTCGTACCCGAGGTCTATCATGACCTTGGGGAGGTCTTTAGCAAGTCGAGAGTGCTCTCTTTACGACCTCACCACTCATACGACTGTGCCATAGATCTCCTCCCGAGTGCGCGGCTGCCATCCAGCCAACTCTATAGCATCTCTGGGCTGGAGAGAGGCATTGGAGAGATATATCAAAGACTCGCTGAATGCCGGCCTCATTCGGCCTTCCTCGGCTCCTCTTGGGGCAGAATTCTTTTTGTCGGAAAGAAGGACGGATCTCTGTGCCCGTGCATTGATTACCGGGAGTTAAACACAATCACCGTCAAAGACAAATATCCTCTGCCCCAATCAACTCTGCGTTCGAGCTTTTTCAGTGTGCGCAGATGTTCTCCAAACTGGACTTACGTAACACATATCACCTAGTCCGTATTCGCGAAGGGGACGAATGGAAGACGGCCTTTAAGACACACTTGGGGCAATTCAAGTACCTTGTAATGCCTTTTGGTCTCACCAACGCCCCCACCATCTTCCAACGCCTCATTAATGACGTCCTCCGCAATATGGTGAATCAATTTGTTTTTGTCTACTTCAACGACATTTTGATTTTTTCCCGCACGCCAGAGGAACACACAATCCATGTCAGGGCCATGTTACAACGGCTCCTGGTGCACCAACTTTTTATGAAGGCCGAAAAGTGTGAGTTTTCCACCTGCTCCACTTCCTTCCTGGGATTTATTGTGGTGGAGGGGGAACCGAGAGCCAACCCGGCCAAGGTGAAGGCTGTGCTGGATTGGCCTACACCCGACTCCCGCAAGGAGCTTCAACGCTTCTTGGAGTTTGCAAATTTTTAATCGCAGGTTCATCAGGAACTACAGTGGGGTAGCACAACCCCTTACACAGCTGACCTCCATTAAGGTGCCATTTCTCTGGTCCAAGGCAGCCGAACAGGCTTTTTCCAAATTAGAGAGCCTGTTCTCTAATACCCCCATCTTGGCCCAGGTAGACCCTCAGCTCTATTTCACCCTGGAGGTGGATGCTTCTGACTTGGGGGTGGGCGCTGCCCACTCGCGGCGCTAGACCTCCGACCAGAAGCTCCACCCATGCGTGTATTTCTCTCGGCGGCTCACCCCACCCGAGAGGAACTGCAACGTAGGGGATTGAGAGCTCCTAGCCATTAAGTTGGCTCTGGAGGAATGGGGGCACTGGCTGGAGGGAGCAGTCCATCCTATTGTCGTGTGGACCGACCACAAAAATTTAGAGTACCTCCGGTCGGCCCGCCAACTCATTGCCAGGCAGGCCCGCTGGGCCTTATTCTTCCTTAGATTTAATTTCACCATCACATACAGGCCTGGCTCACGAAACATCAAACCGGACGCTCTCTCCCAACAATTCTGCACTAACCATCCAGCCCCCCCCCCCCCCGTCCCTCTCCCAGCCTATTTTGTCACCTTTATGCATGCTCGGAGCCCTTACCTGGGAGATTGAGCAGAGGGTCCAACAGGCCCAGTCCACGGAACCCAGACCAGAAGGAGGACCAAGAGATCACCTGTTTGTTCCGGCCGGCCTCTGCAGTGACGTCACCCGGTGGGGTCATTCCAGTCACTTTGCCTGCTATCCTGGGGTCTCCCGGACAACAGACCTATTCCAGTGAGTGTTCTGGGGACCCACTCTATGAACAGACATCCAGGACTATGTGAAAGCCTGCCAGGTGTGCACCTGCAATAAAAAAGGTGATAAAATAATACCATTTTAGGGGATATATTTATAAATATGTGTGTGTGTGTATATATATATATATATATATATATATATATATATATATATATATATATATATATACACAGTATATATATATATATATTCTCCTCATTGATACCTTTGAACAATGAAATACCTCTGATGCTTTGGAAGCTCTCTGTGGACCTGGCATTTGAACAGGGGTGTGTAGACGTTTACATCCACAATAAATAAATAAATAAATATATATATATATATATATAGAGAGAGAGAGTATATAAAGGCTATACACCCCTGTTCAAATGCCAAGTTTTTGTGATGTAAAAAAATGACACCAAGATAAATCATTTCAAAACTTTTTCCACCATTAATGTGACCTATAACCTGTACAACCCACTTGAAAAACAAATGGAAATCTTTTAAGGGGAAAAGTAAAAAACTTACAATAACCTGGTTGCATAAATATGCACACACTTAAACTAATACGTTGTTGCGTCACCTTTGGCTTTTATTACAGCACTCAGTTTTTTTGGGTAGGAGTCTATCAGCATGGCACATCTTGATGTGGCAATATTTGCCCACTCTTATTTGTAAAAATGCTCCAAATCTGTCAGATTGCAAGGGCATCTCCTGTGCACAGCCCTCTTCAGATCACTCCACAGATGTTTGATCGGATTCAGGTCTGGACTTTTGCTGGGCCATTCCAAAACCTTAATCTTCTTCTGGTGAAGCCATTCTTTTGTTAATTTGGATGTGTACTTTGGGTCATTGTCGTGCTGAAAGATGAAGTTCCTCTTCATCTTCAGCTTTCTAGCGGAAGCCTGAAGGTTTTGTGCCAACACTGACTGGTATTTGGAACTGTTCATGATCAGTGTTGGGGTTGCTGTAACGCCACTGTTTTTGCAGTAATGTGCTGTGTAACGAAATTAATGTTTAAAAATTCAGTAATGCGTTAGTTACTGAAATTTGATTAGATGCGTTACTCGTGTTACTCGTTTTATTAATATGGATAGATATTTTCAACACAAATACAAACTCACCCTATGTAGCTAACGCGCCGTCAGTCAATGTGTTGCAAAGAGCGGAGCCTCTTTATTGCTGCAGCCACAAATGGAGCTTGCTCCTGCTGGGAAAGGATGAAGCTACTTTGTTTTTGTGGAAATAGACAGATTATTTTTCCTTTGTTGTGATTAAGGACAAAGGCACATTTGTGGGTTGGAAGCTAAATGCCGTGTGAGACTGACTGCAATCTTCAGAAGTGCCTGAACAGCGACAAGATCAAAACTAGTGCTATGCTATGCTAGCACCGTGTTAATAGTGGATTTATGCGATCTGAACAGCCACGCTGAATTTCAAGCACAGGTGTGTATCTGGACAGTTTGTGACCCAGCAAGAATTAAACCAACTGATTGCCAGATACGTCGTTACAGAATGAAGATCTGATAAAAGTCATTTCCCATCAGACAGCTGAGACTGTGAGCCACTGAAGTTGAAACAACTTTACTTGCTACCTGGATAAAAATTATTCAAAAATGGATTTTGATCTCCAAAAGGAATTTACGGGACTGGATCATGTCTCTGTCACAGCAGACATTTGGACTGTTGATAATGGACATTTTCTTTGGATCACTGCACATCAGATTAAATCCATAATATTAAAGGTAAGAAACTTTGACAGCTTTATGCAGTGTTGCCAACGCTCACTCTTTAGGAGTGATCTCACTCTTTTTCCCTCTCTCTCATGCCACAAACTCTATTTCTCACTCCAAAATGAGGAAATTACTGGCAATTTCGTGTTGATTTTCTTCAATTTTTTCCGCAATAAGAGCTCTCAAGGCAGGATAAAGCAGACTGAACATGTTCTGTTCATGTCTGTTTTCAGCCCGACATTAATAAGTCCATAATGTAATCCATTGTTTAAATTATCTTGCTATGTGTGCAAGATGATTTAAGCATGCATTTAAAAGTATTGTGAAAGCTACTTTTCCAAGTAACTAGTTACTTTAATCATATAGTAATTGGTAAGTAACTCAGTTACTTTTGAAAAGAAGTAACTAGCAACTGTAACTAGTTACTATTTTTTAGTAACTTGCCTAACACTGTTCATAATTCCCTCCACCTTGAGTAAGGCCCCAATTCCAGCTGAAGTGCCACCACCATGCTTCACTGTAGGTATGGTGTTCTTTTGGTAATGAGCAGTGTTGTGTTTGCGCCAAAAATACCTTTTGGAATTATGGCCAAAAAGTTCAACCTTGGTTTCATCAGACCGTAACACATTTTCCCACACACATTTGGGAGATTTCAAATGCGTTTTTGTAAGATGTAGCCGGGCTTGGATGTTTTTCTTTATAAGATAAGGCTTCCGTCTTGCCAACCTAGACGGGAGATTGTTGTCACATGTACTAAACAGCCAGTACTTGCTAGAAATTCCTGCAGCTCCTTCAATGTTGCTGTGGGCCTCTTGGCAGCCTCCCTGACCAGTTTTCGTCTTGTCGTTTCATCAATTTTGGAGAGACGTCCAGTTCTTGGTAATGTCACTCTTGTGCCATATTTTCTCCACTTGATGATTACTATCTTCACTGTGTTCCATGGTATATTTAATGCCTTGGAAATTCTTTTGTACCCTTCTCCTGACTGATACCTTTGAACAATGAGATCCCTGATGCTTTGGAAGCTCTCTGCGGACAATGGCTTGTGCTATAAGATGTGACTACAAAAATGTCAGGTAAAGCCTACTAGAACAGCTGAACTTTATTTGGGATTAATCACAGGCACTTTAAATGGTGGCAGGTGTGTGCTGACTCCCATTTAACATGAGTTTGAATGTGATTGCTTAATTCTGAACACAGCCACATCCCCAGTTATAAGAGGGTGTGCATATTTATGCAACCAGGTTATTGTAGCTTTTTTATTTTTCGCCTTAAAAGATTTCAGTTTGTTTTTCAATTGGGTTGTACAGGTTATAGGTCACATTAATAGTGGAAAAAGTTTTGACATGATTTATCTTGGTCTCATTTTTTACATCACAAAAACCTGGTATTTGAACAGGGACATGTAGAGTTTTATACCCACTATATATATATATACTGTATATATATATACAGTATATATATATATATATATATATATATATATAGAGAGAGAGAGAGAGAGAGAGAGAGAGAGAGAGAGAGAGAGAGAGAGAGAGAGAGAGTTTCCAAAGCATCAGAGGACTCTCATTGTTCAAATGTATCAATCAGGAAAAGGGTACAAAAGAATTTCCAAGGCATTAAATATACCATGGAACACAATGAAAACAGTCATCATCAAGTGGAGAAAATATGGCACAATAGTGACATTACCAAGAACTGGACGTCCCTCCAAAATTGATGAAACGATGAGAAGAAAAACTGGTCAGGGAGGCTGCCAAGAGCCTGACAGCATCATTGAAGGAGCTGCAGGAATTTCTGGCAAGTACTGGCTGTTCAGTACGTGTGACAACAATCTCCCATCTTTTTCATATGTCTAGGCTATGGGGTAGGGTGGCCAGACGGAAGCCTTATCGTACAAAGAAAAACATCCAAGCCCGGCTACATTTTGCAAAAAACACATTTGAAATCTCCCAAACGCATGTGGGAAAATGTCTTATGGTTCGATGAAACCAAGGTTGAACTTTTTGGCCATAATTCCAAAAGGTATATTTGGCACAAACACAACACTGCTCATCACCAAAAGAACACAATACCTACAGTGAAGGTAGGTAGTGGAAAGCATGGTGGTGGCAGCATCATGCTTTGGGGCTGTTTTTCTTCAGCTGGAACTGGGGCCTTAGTCAAGGTGGAGGGAATTATGAACAGTTCCAAATACCAGTCAGTGTTGGCATAAAACCTTCAGTCTTCTGCTAGAAAGCTGAAGATGAAGAGGAACTTCATCTTTCAGCACGACAATGACCCAAAGCACAAATCCAAATTAACAAAAGAATGGCTTCACCAGAAGAAGGTTAAGGTTTTGGAATGGCCCAGCCAGGGTCCAGACCTGAATCCAATCGGACATCTATGGGGTGATCTGAAGAGGGCTGTGCTCAGAAGATGCCCTCGCAATCCAACAGATTTGGAGCGTTTTTACAAAGAAGAGTGGGCAAATATTGCCACATCAAGATGTGCTACACTGATACACTCCTACCCAAAATGAGTGAGTGCTATAATAAAAGCCAAAGGTGCTGCAACGAAGTATTAGTTTAAGGGTGTGCATATTTATGCAAACAGGATATTATAAGTTTTTTATTTTTCCCTGTAAAAGATTTTAGTTTGTTTTTCAGTTGGGTTGTACAGGTTATAAGTCACATTCATGGTGGAAAAAGTTTTGAAATGATTGGTCTCATTTTTTATATCACAAAAACCTGGCATTTGAACAGGGGTTGCATACTTTTTATATCCACTGTTTGTGTGTGTGTGTGTGTGTGTGTGTGTGTGTGTGTGTGTGTGTGTGTGTGTGTGTGTGTGTGTGTGTGTGCTGATATGATGAAAAAAATGGGATAATCAACCTGAAAATTCACAAGCACGGGCAACTTACGATGCTCTGTCAAGTGACACATTTTAATTAAAGATGGCCAGCCTTGTGAGTATACACTCCCTGGGTGCCCTCTAGTTCATTCATTCCATAAGCCATAAAAATCACCAACAGATATTAAGAAATAACCACTTGTCTGTTACTCAAACTTTAATTTTCATGCGTCACAACACCCATCATCAAATTTTTCCCAGTCATACTTCTGCCTTTTTTTTTATTAATGTTAAAGGCAACATGCTGTGAGACGCTTAAAACATATCTTACAATAAAAACAGAAATAAAGTGTTTTGAGTATTGAAATATATTACATTAAAGCTCTGTTGATGTCTGTCTGGTGTACCGACACTCCAATCTAAAGAACCTCAAAGCTTGCATTTACATACAGTACAAATGCAGTCTCCCTTAATAGCTTAATTGCTTCAACTCCCTCACTCAGACTTGTTGTTCATGTGACAGAGCACCCACGTCACTGACTATTGGCACACAAACAACACCCACACAAACACGTCCTGCAGATGTGTTGCTTGCTGCAGCAGCCTGCATACACACATCCACCACCACATATTGTTTTTCCACTTACATCTGTTTGTAAACTATTTTAAACAATTAACTCTCATCCCTTTCTCCGCTTAACTGCTTTACTAGTGCAGCCAAGCGTGCACACTTTGTTGTTCTGCCATTTTGGTAGGCACGCACTCTCATATTCACATACCATACTCATCCCTTTGTCCGTGTGCATTGTGCATCTTCCCGGCTGTCCTACATTCAGGCACTTGATTGGCCAAACAGAGTGAACCAGTTATGCACTTTAAATATTGTACTTTCACCTGCTTTCCTTGTCAGGTGACCCCGTGTGGCTGTGGTCATAAATTTAAATATAATTTTTTTTTTGTGAATGAACTTATTTTGTGTGGGGAAATATTCATCCTTATATTAAATATTTATGGTTAAAACATACTGAGAAATGGTGCATTGTAAATAGTTTTCCACTGAAATTTTTCGTGAATCATATATGGCCAGTGGGAGGGGAAGGAGCCCATTGTAGATCTAAATCAGGGGTGGGTAAACTTTTTGGCTCAAGGGCCACAGTGTAGGGTTAGGCATGACCAGAAGCCCCACAGTACAATCTTATCCTGACACTTGGGCCACGATACAATCTTGCGATACACTGAGCATTGTAATATATATTGCAATTTCCCATCCCAACCCTTGTTCAACTCCTAGCAAGACCTCATGAGTCACTCCTTTGCTATACTGAGGTAATCAGACTGAGCATTTAGCACCATCAACTAACAGCTTCAGAAGTCAATTGTTTTGTACCTCCGCCAAGGGAGGAGGTAACGTCTTTTGTGGTGCTGGTTGTGTCATATTGATAGAAGGATCAGCTCACGTGCAGGGAGCCACACCAGAGAAAACACTCGTGACACAGAGAAGCAACGTTTAAACAGTTTATTAATTTCAAAAAACAAGAAGCACAGTATGGAAAATGTCCCTCGCCAGAGGAAGACTCAGCCTGTGGGGAGAGATGAGAGCAAATTAGTGGAGAATGGAGGCTAGGGAAGTGGGTAGACAAATTGCCGCTTACGTGAGCCGAGCAGAGAACCTGACAGAGAGACCCAGCAGTAATAGACAAACCAGTGGGAAGAAGCTGGCAGGAAGCAGGATTGGGAAGGAGCTGGGTGGTGTTTGACTGGGTGGAGATAGGCTGCTGAAGCGGGGTGAGGATGATGGGGCAGGTGAGCGCACAACAATCCCCGAAGACACACCGCACCGATGGCAGCAACCTGAGAAAAGGAGAAGAGAGAGGAATTAATTAGGTTATCCTCTAATAACAATTTTCAACTTGCTTGCACTTAGCTAGGCAGTATACCCAATGAGCCAGCGCTGAAGCCTCCGCTTTTTTTTTTTTTTTTTTTTTTTTTTTGTTACTTATTTGTACCCGTAGGTAGACTTGGTTTGCAGTCTGGTGACAAGCCACCGGCTGCTGGTCGCTGCGTGCGCGAGCGCCCTAAACCTACATGTTTTTGGTATGCGGGAGGAAACCGGAGAAATCCCGGAGTAAACCCGCGCAACACGGGGAGAACATGCAAACTCCACACAGCTCACTGTTGGTCGGGGGCTGGGATCGAACCCACGATCTCATGATCCCCGCGATCCCCCGGCCGAGGGTAAAACTGTGCTGCCACAGTGCTAAACCACTGCGCCACCGTGCGCCACCGTGCAGCTTGTTGGTCCTTTATGCGCTGGCGAGGCAGAAGCGGCAGGTACGTCTAATCACGCAGGTGTTGTGATTGCCTGTGGAGTTGGGGAATCTTTTATCAGGAAGGAGGGGGCGCGCACTCACCTAGACATGACAGTGCCTCCCCCTCAAGGGGCGCCTCCTGGCAGTCCACTGGGCTTATCCGGATGGGCTTTGTGGAAGGCCGAACCATCCCCTTGTCGTGGAAGTAGGACTTGGGGATCCATGATCTTTCTTCCAGGCTGTAGCCCTTCCAGTGAACCAAATATTAGAGACCCCGGCCCCGATGGCGGTCGAGGATCTGAGGAGGAGGCAGCTTAGTGGGTGGGGGGGGCAGAAAGGGCTGGCGGAGAGGGGTTTGATGCGTGAAACGTGGAATGTCAGATGGATGCGGAGAGTCCGTGAGAGCTGTAGACGGCCCATGGTGTCGTTGACAATTATGGTGATGAGAAATGGGCTCAAGAAGCGGGGTGACAATTTCTTGGACTCTGTCTTCAATGGTATTTGGTCCATCAATACCCAGACATGCTGCCCGACCTTATACTTGGGAGCCGAGACCTGCTTCCGGTACGCATATTGGCAGTTGCGCTCCGTAGAGCAGAGGAGGGTGGCTTGGGTGGCCCTCCAGAGCCGGCCGCAGTGGCGTGCGTGAGCCCCCATGGATGGCACGGCGACCTCCCTCTCTGCCATGGGCAACGGGGGGGAGTGTACAACATAGAGGCCTCAAACAGAGTGAGTCCCGTGGCAGTGGAGACGGCTGAGTTGTGAGCATATTCCACCCAGGCCAGATGCGTGCTTCATGTGGAGGGATTCTCAGCTGCTACACATCTGAGGGCGGCCTCCAGGGACTGGTTTGTACGCTCAGCCTGCCCGTTACTCTGTGGGTGGTAACCAGACGTGAGGCTGACAGTAGTCCCAAGCGAACGGCAGAAGGATTTCCAAACCAGTGAGGTAAACTGTGGCCCCCGATCGAATACAATGTCCAGAGGAATACCGTGGAGGCGGATGACATGGGAGGTGAGGAGGTCGGCGGTTTCGGATGCAGTGGGTAATTTGGGGAGGGCTACAAGATGGATTGCCTTGGAAAAATGGTCGACAGTGGTGAGAATGATAGTCTTGCCTTGACAAGGGGGGATTCCAGTAACAAAGTCTAAGGCAATATGGGACCATGGTCGACCGGGAGCAAGTAAGGGGTGAAGCAAACCAGCAGGAGGTGAGAAGTTGGATTTGTTGTGGCTGCAGGTCTGACATGCTTTCACGTACTCCTGCACGTCCCTCCCCAGGGTGGGCCACCAGAACACTCGTTGGATAAGGTCCATAGTGCGGGACACTCCCGGATGACAGGCGAAGTGGTTGAATGGCCCCACTGGATGTCATCGTTGCAGAGAGAGGCTGGAACAAACAGACAATTACTGGGCCCTCCCGCTGGATCTGGTTCCAGTGACTGGGCCTGTCAGACCCGCTGCTCGATCTGCCAGGTAAGGGCTCCGAGGATGCACGAAGGCAGGACAATGGGCTGGGAGAGGGATGGGGGGGGGGGCTGGATGGTCTGGGCTAAATTGCCGGGAGAGAGCGTCCGGTTTAACATTATGTGAACCAGGCCTATAAGTGATGATAAAATTGAATCTAAGGAAAAACAGGGTCCAGCGGGCCTGCTTGGCATTGAGTTGGCGGGCCGACCAGAGGTATTCTAAATTCTTGTGGTCGATCCACACGACTGTAGGATGGATCACTCCCTCCAACCAGTGCTTCCACTCTTCTAGAGTCAATTTAATGGCTAGGAGCTCCCAGTCCCGTACATCGTAATTCCTCCTTGGCTGGGGTGAGCCGCCAAGAGAAATATGAGCATGGGTGGAGCTTCTGGTCGGAGGCCGAGCGCTGTGAAAGGACAGCGCCCACCCCGGAGTCAGAAGCGTCCACCTCTAGGGTGAACTGGAGCTGAGGGTCGACCTGGGCCAAGATGGGGGTATTAGAGAACAGGCTCTTTAATTTGGAAAAAGCCTGTTCGGCTGCCTCAGACCAGAGAAATGGCACCTTAACGGAGGTCAGCTGTGTGAGAGGCTGTGCGACCCCAATATAGTTCCTGATGAGCCTGCGATAAAAATTAGCAAACCCCAAGAAGTGCTGGAGCTCCTTGCGGGAGTGGGGTGTAGGTCAATCCAGCACAGCCTTCACCTTGGCCGGGTCGGCTCTCAGTTCCCCCTCCGCCACAATAAATCCCAGGAAGGAAGTGGAGTAGGTGAAAAACTCACACTTTTCAGCCTTCATAAAAAGTTGATTCTCCAGAAGCCATTGTAACACGCCTCTCACGTGGAGCTTGTGTTCCTCTGGCGTGCAGGAAAAAATGAGAATATCATCCAGATATACAAAAACAAACTGATTGACCATATCGTGGAGGACGTCATTAATGAGTCATTGGAAGATGGCAGGGGCCTTGGTGAGACCAAAAGGCATAACCAGATACTCAAACTGCCCCTGGTGTGTTTTAAAAGCCGTCTTCCACTCATCCCCCCCACGACTACGGACTAAATGATACGCGTTGCGTAGGTCTAGTTTGGTAAACACCTGTGCGTGCGGAAGGAGCTCGAATGTGGAGTTTATCAGGGGCCGAGGATGTCTGTCTTTAACGGTAATAGCATTAAGTTCCCGGTAATCAATAGACAGGCACAGAGATCCGTCCTTCTTACTGACAAAGAAGAATCCTGCTCCAAGAGGAGCCGAGGAAGGCATTCAGCAAGTCCTTAATATATCTTTCCATCGCCTCCCTCTCTGGGCCAGAAATACTATAGAGCCGGCTGGACGGTAGCCGCACACCCGGGAGGAGGTCTATAGCAAACAGTAACAGTCATATGAACGGTGAAGTGGTAAAAAGAGCACTCTCGACTTGCTGAAGACCTCCCCAAGGTCATGATAGACCTCATACGAGGGTGAGGTCCGGCAGCTCTACCGGAGGGGAGGAGATAGGTAAGGATGGCGAACACTCGGCCGAACTGAGACAAGTTGCCAAACAATGCGGACTCCAGGAGGAAATTGAATTCTGTGCCCAGTTAATTATGGGGTTGTGTCTCCGGAGCCAAGGGTACCCCAGGACCACCGGGGAGGATGAACTTGGGAGAATGAGGAACGACAACTCCTCCTGGTGGTTCCTGGAAAGAAGGATGAATATCGGTGCCGTGCATTCGGTTACTGAAGCCACATTTTTGCCAGAGAAGGTGATGACATTCAGTGGAGTGGATAATTTGGTGATGGGAATACCCATCTCCTGCACGGGCCAGGATGATACGAAATTCTGCTCCGCCCCTGAATCAATCAAAGCCGTAACTCTCCCTTCGACCCCCGGTAACTGGATTAGGGCTGAAATAGAGAGATTACTGGGGGGATGAAGAAAGGTCCCGCCCATCAGACCTCCCACGGCTACTGACAGGCCCCGTCTTTTGGCTTCAGGTAGCAATCATCCAATTTATGCTCTTAAGAGCCGCAGTACATGCAAGCACTGATCCTCCTCCGCCATTGGTACTCCTCCGGAGTTAAACGGGTCCGACCGAACTCCATCGGTTCAGAGGAGGAATCAGCTCCACCTGAGTCAGTAGCCTGGACAGGCATCCGCGTGAAGGGTGGGTGAGAGGAGGATTTGCACTTCTTCGTGCGCTCATGGTAGCGGTTATCCAAACAGACAGCCTGACCAATTAGACTGTCCAGAGATGAGGGAACAGCTTGAACCGCCAGGTTGTCACAGAGATTAGCGTTTAAACCCTGGAGGAATGCACTGCATAATACATCATTCAATCCAGAGTCCGACGCGACCACCCGAAACTCCACTGAGAAGTCGGCTATAGACCAGTTTCCCTGGCGGAGAGACAAAAGGAGGCTCATAATATTACCCTCACTCTCTGTGCGGTCAAAACAATCAAATGTTTAGGTGGGGCCCTCTGGGCTGTCGAGGATGGATTGGGCCCAACCGAGGGCTCGGTCCCGCAGCAGAAGAGTCATGAAATGAATCTTGGAGATCTTGTCCGGGTACTCCCCGCCCACCTGACCCAGGTAAAGCCGAACATGACAATGAAAATCCTTGCATTTCCCCACCTCCCCTGCGTACGGGGCAGGTGAGGGAACTGAGGTTGTTCGGTGTACGGTTCACAGAAACATGGGCAACAGGTGGAGCAGCGGGGGCCGAACGAGAACTGTGGGCTAAATGCTCGTTGACCGTGCCCAGCTGCTGCGTAATTGTTTGCATCTGTTGAGTGAGCGCGGCCACCTGCCTCTCTGTGACATCTAAGCGGTGAAGAGCGGAGTGTTCCGCCGATGCAGCTCCCGCTGAGCTCATGTTATAGCTGGCTCGTTCTGTCATATTGATAGAAGGATCAGCTCACGTGCAGGGAACCACACCAGAGAAAACACTCGTGACACAGAGAAGCAACGTTTAAACAGTTTATTAATTTCAAAAATCAAGAAGCACAGTATGGAAAACGTCTCTCGCCAGAGGAAGACTCAGCCTGCGGGGAGAGATGAGAGCGAATTAGTAGAGAATGGAGGCTAGGGAAGAGGGTAGACAAATTGCCGAGCAGAGAACCAGACAGAGAGACCCAGCAGTAATAGACGAACCAGTGGGAAGAAACTGGCAGGAAGCAGGATTGAGAACGAGCTGGGTGGTATCTGACCGGGTGGAGATAGGCTGCTGAAGCGGGGTGAAGATGATGGGGCAGGTGAGCGCACAACAATCCCCGAAGACACACCGCACCGATGGCAGCAACCTGAGAAAAGGAGAAGAGAGAGGAACTAATTAGTTTATCCTCTAATAATGATTTTCAACTCGCTTGCACTTAGCTAGGCAGCATACCCAATGAGCCAGCGCTGAAGCCTCTGCTTGTTGGTCCTTTATGCGCTGGTGAGGCAGAAGCAGCAGGTGCGTCTAATCATGCAGGTGATGTGATTGCCTGTGGAGTTGGGGAATCTTTTATCAGGAAGGAGGAGGCGCGCACTCACCTGGACATGGCAGGTTGGTCTGTTGGTTTGTCTGTTAGCAACATAACTCAAAAAGTTATGAATGGATTTTGATGAAATTTTCAGAAAAGGTGTGTAATGGCATGGGAAACATGATTAGATTTTGGTGATGATCTTAGAGTGCATACCTCCACCAAGGGACTTTGTTTGTATTTGTGCAGGAGGATTACACAAAAACTACTGGATGGATTTGGATGAAATTTTTTACCAGAGGTGGTTCTTGGGCTAGAGAGGAACCCATTACATTTTGGTAATGATCTGAAAATGCACACCTCCGCCAAGGCTCTTATCTTCTCACAGAGTGTTAGCAACAATCTTCCAAAAGTAATGGACAGACTTTGATGCAATTTTCACCAGAAGTGGCTCTAGGCCTACTGTACATACAAACCCATTACATTTTAGAGGTGATCCATGAGGAACGGAAGGAGCCTTGGCAGAGGTATGCTGTCTGACTGCTTTTCTAGTTATTACCACAATGAGTTTTAAAAATTTGATGAATGGGCCTGGGCCAGTATCAGATGGATGGATGTAGTCAGTGTAAAGACCCAAATATGTGTCATGATAGCCAGTCAGCGTTGAGATTCTGCCATTTCCGGAGAGTGTATCAACAATGAAGAGTAAACTAGCATGAAAATGCAACCACCATTCACCAGAGTCAGATGGACCAGCTGAGATGGAGTGTCTGGAGTTTGTATTCACCCATGAACACCTGCTACAGATGTGCTACTGAGGGCTAGAAGCTTCTGAAACTGGACACCAGCCAGCTTCAGTTTAGCGCATCATTAAGGTGCAGTTTCTGGAGCCCAAAAATTTATCTAGAAAGTATCCCCCCAAAAATGTTTTTCTTCATAAAAGAATATATTCTCTTTTCATCATACATGAAGTGAAATATTTCAAGTCTTTTTTGTATGAGGTTTGATAAGTGTGTCGGGCACATCAACATGGCGGCCAGGTGGCCTCACTCGGCTCTGTACTCGCTAATGGGGCGTAAGCCATCCAGCTTGTCTATAGAGATCAGTGTCCCATATGCAGAAGTAGTGGGGGCGTGACTTAGGCTGAGAGAGCTGTCACACAGACAGCAAAGCAAGCCCAAATAATAATAAGAAGAAAATGAAGAAGAAGAAGCCATCTCTGTTGTCATTCAGTCCATACAGCCAATCCTGTACAGTAGAACTAAATTATGTTTCTCCTATCTACAGTGTTAATCACATGACTCAGAGGGGTCACTGCCGTGCAAGGCGCCGCCACAAACAACTTCTCCTTCCCCCATTCTATTATGCTGAGTACCAAGCTAGAAGGCAGGAAGTACCATTTTTTTATATGGCCTTTGGTATGACCAATAAAATAAAATAAGCAACTACACGTCCAACAACAAGAAAAACAAGACCAAAGTCACTTATAATAAGTGGAACCAAGCTGTTCTGATCATTTAAGCGCTACAGAGCTTTTATTTTTAAATAATTTTAGAAGTGTTGAATTGTGTGTGAGAAAAAATGCATTAAGCTCAGATTGAGTAACTTTAATCTCTGAAAAATACAAAATTTGTACATATTTATACTGAGTAAATGTTTAAACCAGGGGTGTCCAATCATGTGCCATGGAGGACCAAGACCCTGCAGGTTTTCTCTTCTACCCAGTCTCTTCAGCAGGTGTTTTCACTTATCAGCAATCAGTGGGAAGAAACTTAGTGGAATCTGTTGTTGAAGACACTGGTTGGAGGTAAAGCCTGCAGGGTCTTGGCCCTCCATGACACAGATTGGACACCCCTGGTTTAAATAGTTAATCCATCCATCCATCCATCCATCCATCTTCTACCACTTTTCCGGAGGCCCGGGTCGCAGAGGCAGCAGCTCAAGCAGAGAAGCCCAGACTTCCCTCTCCCCAGCCATCTGCTCCAGCTCGTCAGAGAGGACACCAAGGCATTCCCAGACCAGCTGGGAGACATAGTCTCTCCAGCGAGTCCTGGGTCTACCCCGGGGTCTCCTCCCAGTGGGACGTGCCTGAAACACCTCAAGTGGGAGGCGTCCAGGAGGCATCCTGATCAGATGCCCATACCACCTCAGCTGGCTCCTTTCAATGTTGAGGAGCAGAGGTTCTACTCTGAGCCTCTACCAGATGACTGAGCTCCTCACCCTATCTCTGAGGGTGAGTCCAGCAATCCTACGAAGGAAGCTTATTTCAGCCACTTGTATCTGCAATCTCATTCTTTCAGTCATTACCCAAAGCTCATGACCATAGGTGAGGGTAGGAACGTAGATTGACCGGTAAATCAACAGCTTTGCCTTAGAGCTTAGCTCACTCTTCACCACAATGGACCGGTACAATGTCTGCATCACTGCAGATGCTGCTCCGGTCCGTCTATCAATCTCTTGCTCCATTCTGTCCTTACTCGTGAATAAGACCCCAAGATACTTAAACTCCTCCACTTGGGGCAGGAGCTTGTCCCCAACCCGGAGAGGACAATCCACCTTTTTCCAGCTGAGGACCATGGACTCGGACTTGGAGGTGCTGATTCTCATCCCAGCCGGTTTCACACTCAGTGAGAAACCGTCCCAATAAGACCTGTAGGTCATCGCTGGATGAAGCCAACAGGACAATATCGTCTGCAAACAACAGAGATGAGATCTTGTGGTCACCGAGCATGACACCATCCGTTCCCTGGGTGCGCCTGGAAATCCTGTCCATAAAAATTATGAACAGGATCGATGACAAAGGGCAGCCCTGGCAGAGTCCAACTCTCACTGGGAATGAGTCCGACCGAGTGTTGGCAATATGAACCAAACTCTCACAACAGTTGTATAGAGACTGGATAGCTCGTAATAACAAGCCTGATACCCCATACTCCCGAGGCACCCCCCACAAAAAACCATGAGGGACGTGGTCGAATGCCTTCTCCAGGTCCACAAAACACATGTAAACTGGTTGTGCAAACTCCCACGAACCCTTGAAGATTCTCAAGAGGGTAAAGACCTGGTCCGATGTGCCACAGCCAGGACGAACCCACATTGCTCCTCTCGAATCTGAGGTTTGACCAACGACCAGACTCTCCTCTTGGCATAGACCTTGCCAGGGAGGCTGAGGAGTGTGATCCCTCTAAAGTTGGAGCATACCCTCCCGTCCCCCTTTTTAAAGAGGGGAACCACCACCCCGGTTTGCCATGCCAAGGGCACTGTCCCCAACCTCCACGCAAAGTTGCAGAGGCGTGTCAACCATGACAGCCCTACAACATCCAGGGCCTTGAGGTACTCAGGGCGAATCTCATCCACCTCTGGGGCCCAGCCACCAAAGAGATTTTTAACCACCTTGGCGACCTCAGGCCCGTGATGGGCAAGTCGTCCCCGTCATCCACAAGCCCCGCTTCCTCTGTGGAAGGCGTGTCAGTGGGATTGAGGAGATCCTCGAAGTATTCCTTCCACCACCCAATAATATCCCCAGTCGAAGTCAGCAGTGCCCCATCCGCACCATACTCAAGTGTGGACAGGGAGCTGCTTCCCCCTCCTGAGCTGCTGGACAGTTTGCCAGAATCTCTTCAATGCTGACCGAAAGTCTTGTTCCATGGCCTCACCAAACTCCTCCCACACCCAAGTGTTTGCTTCAGCAACCACCCGAGCCGCACTCCGCTTGGCCTGCCGGTACACCTCAGCTGCTTCGGGGGTCCCACAAGCCAACCAAGCTTGATAGGACTCCTTCAGCTTAATGGCCCCCTTCACCACTGGTGTCCACCACTTGGTTCGGGGGTTGCCACCACGAGATGCACCAACGACCTTGCGGCCGCAGCTCTGGGCAGCCACTTCAACAAGGTGGAGAACATGGCCCATTCAGACTCCATGTCTCCAGACTCCCTCGGAATGTGGTCGAAGTTCTTCCAGAGGTGGGAGCTGAAAATTCCTGGACAGGGGCTCAGCCAGACATTCCCAGCACACCCTCACTATACGTTTGGGTCTACCAGGTCTGAATGGTGTCCTCCCCTGCCACTGGATCCAACTCACCAGCAGGTGGTGATCAGTTGCCAGCTCTGCACCTCTCTTTACCCGAGTGTCCAAGACATATGGTTGCAGGTCTGATGACATGATAACAAAATCAATCATTGACCTGTGACCTAGGGTGTTCTGGTGCACATGTGGACACCCTTATGCTTGAACATGGTGTTTGTTATGGACAAACTGTGGTTAACACAGAAGTCCAATAACTGAACACCACTCGATTTCAGATCGGGCAGGCCGTTCCTCCCAATCAGCCCCCTCCAGGTTTCATTGTCGTTGCCCACATGTGCATTGAAGTCCCCCAGTAGGACAATGGAGTCTCCAAGAGGAGCACTCTCCAGCACCCCAGTCAGAGACTCCAAAAAGGGTGGGTCAGTTTAGGAAGTCTGGGATTAGACCGCCAAAGTCTCCGCCTTCGACCGCCACCTGATCCACATAGCACCAGACCCCCATGTTCCCTCCTGCAGGTGGTGAGCCCACTGGAGGGTGGACCCATGTAACTCCTTCGGGCTGAGCCCGGCCGGGTCCCATGAGTGGAAACCCGGCCACCAGGCGCTAGCCATCGAGCCCCTCCCCCCAGGCCTGGCTCCAGAGTGTGGCCCCAGTAACCCCATACCGGGCGGGGTACACTGAATCCTTGTTTTAGCATTCATCATGAGAGTCTTTTGGATGGTTCTTAGTCTGGCCCTTCACCCAGGACCAGTTTATCTTGGGTGACCCTACCAGAGGCAAACTGCCCCGGACAACATAGCTCCTGGGATCACTAGGACACGCAAACGCCCCACCACGATAAGGTGATGATCCATAAACAGTTAATACAAGTCTTTATTTCATTCTAATGAGTTTTCTTTATTTGTGATTTTTATCTTGGTGAATTATTGTATTTGTGTGTAGTTAATACAAGACTCTGGACCCTATTATGATGATCAACAGTACTTTTTATGCCACATTTCCCACCATACACAGTGTGTTTATTAGCTTCTATCAGTGCATTGTCTGTTTTTTATGCTTTGCGTCTCACCATCAGGTAGACAATGCTTCGCTTCAGAAAAGGAAATGCAGGGTATGTAGTCCCATACGTCTGGTTGTACCATCTGCAGGGTAACTCCTAAAACTGACCCAGCTTACCAGCACCCATCTCATGACTTCAAAACCAAGCAGTTTTTAAAACTCTGCTTAAAATACTTTTGAGTTGTTTTTAAAGCATAAACATCTGTTCTTTTTTCATTAATGTTTAAATAATTTCTCTGCTTACATGTATTCATTTGTCAGCCCACAAGTTGTGTCATGAGCTCTCCATGCGCTTCTCCAATAGCGCACGGAGGAGGAGAAAGGACGAGAGGATTTAATTGCAGAGTTACACCAAACACACATTTATTAACACACCAGTGAACAGTTACTGTGACAAGTGATATGATGGCTGCGCTCAGGGAAACAGAGAAAACAGCGGGTTGCTCACCACCCCTGCGGGGAACGTAAACTGGGCTAAGCCTAAGCATAACGATGGTGCTGTGGGGAGAAACACTGCCAGAAGCGAAACGGGATTGAACCGGGAACAGGAATGCTTCTGGCACAGCGTAAAGGCAACACAGAGAAGCGCTAGCAGTTTACTCACAAGGGGAGCAGTCCCAAAAAGTCCAGCTATCCAGGCGAGTGCAAGCAGTCCTTCAGTGACATGACGATTAGATGGTGAAGCACAGTCATCCAACACGTACAATGATCCAGCGGTGTCTGTGTAGCGAAGAGCTCCTTTAATACAGACGCCGCTGGTGTGACAAATAAGGAACACCTGGGCAAGCGCGGGAAAGATGATTACCAGGGCAAACAGCTGACTGTCAGAAAGAGGGGGGCGTGGCCGGACAGGCCAGAGCGGCAGCTACAGGCAGGAACAGAAACAGTGCATGGACAAGAAAACAACAAGAAATCAAAACACAACTCCACATAATAAACCCACTGCCTGAGCCACCAGGATCGATCAGAATCGAGCCCATAGGAAACATGGGCTCGGTTCATAACAAGTTGTTCTGTAATATGTGAATAAAATCACACAACAAAGTACCATTTCTTCTTCTTCTTCCTCTTTCAGCTGCTCCCTTTAGGGGTCGCCACAGTGGATCATCTGTCGCCATCTCGCCCTATCCCTTGCATCTTCTTCTGTAACACCAACCTTTTCCATGTCCTCCTTCACTACATCCATGAATCTTCTCTGTGGTCTTCCTCTTTTCCTCCTGCCTGGCAGCTCCATCTTCAACATCCTTTGTCCAATATATCCACAAACCCTTCTCTGCACATGTCTAAACCATCTCAGCCTTGCCTCTCTTACTTTGTCTCCAAACTGTTCAACCTGAGCTGTCCCTCTGATATACTAATTTCTAATCCTGTCCCTCCTAGTCACTCCCAGTGAGAATCTTAGCATCTTCAACTCTGCCACCTCCAGCTCCGCCTCCTGTCTTTTTGTCAGCGCATCAAGAAAGGATTGACAGCGCTTCACTTTTTCCACATTTTGTTATGTTACAGCCTTATTCCAAAATGGATTAAATTCATTTTTTCCTCAAAATTCTACATACAACACCCCATAATGACAACATGAAAAAGGTTTTTTTTTTAGATTTTTGCAAATTTATTAAGATAAGATAAGATAAGATAAGATAAGCCTTTATTAGTCCCACAACGGGGAAATTCCAGGATTGCAACAGCACAGGGATAGCAACACTCAGAGCAACAATCAGAAGGCAAGAAAAAAAAAAAACAAGCAAGCAAGAGCAGCTAATATACATATGTACATATTACTATAAAATATATATATACACACACACACACAGACACACAGTGCAGAGCATTGTAGCTGGATGGAATAAATATATGAATATATGAACACACAGTGCAGAGCATTGCAGCTAGGTGGAATAAATATGCAAGTATATAAACACACACAGTGCGGAGCAATGTAGCTAGATGGAATAATATGTAGATGTATAAAAACACAGTGCTGAGCATTGTAGCTAGATGGAATAAATATGTAAATATATAAACACACACAGTGCAGAGCATTGTTGCTAGGTGGGATGAAACAGCATAACCGTCTATTTAGTTATCCTACATGGTATGATTATGTGCCCATACATATTCTCACCCTCCATAGCGACCGGTATGTTCCTAGTTGTATACCGGAGGGGACCATTGTGTAAGTCTATTGCATCTTTTGCATTCAAAAAAACTATTAGTTTGTTACGTCTTTTTGCTATCTCTGAGAGCAGCCCTGCTTAGGTTGTACAGTCTGACAGCCGTTGGTAGGAAGGACCTACGAAACCTCTCGGTTGTGCACCTGGGATGATGTAGTCTGCTGCTAAATGAGCTCCTCAGTGCATCCAGTATGTCCTGCATAGGGTGGAACTCGGACTCCAGCAGAGATGACAGTTTAGCCACCGTCCTTCTCTCTCCTATCTCCTCCATCGGATCAAGGCGCTGCCCCAGGACAGAGCTAGCTTTCTTAATCAGTTTGTTCAGTCTCTTCCTATCGGCTGCAGTAATGCCACTGCCCCAGCAGACCACTCCAAAAGTGATGGCTGATGCCACCACCGTGTCATAGAATGACTTCAGCAGCGCCCCTTGTACACCAAAAGACCTGAGTCTCCTCAGCAGGAACAGCCTGCGCTGTCCCTTCTTGTAGAGTGCGTCAGTATTGTGTGACCAGTCTAGTTTATTGTTCAGATGAATACCCAGGTACTTATAGGATGTCACCATCTCGATGTCTGTTCCCTGTATATTTACTGGTGCTGTGAGGGGCTGCCCATGCCTGCGGCAGTCCACCACCAGCTCCTTAGTTTTCCTCGCGTTGATCTGGAGGCAGTTCCGATGGCACCAGTCCACAAAGTCCTGGATAAGCCCTCTGTACTCAGCTTCATCTCCGTTGGAGATGAGACCAACGATCGCAGAGTCATCAGAGAACTTCTGTAGATGGCAATGTGTTGTGTTGTGTGAGAAGTCCGCAGTATAAAGAGTGAACAGGAAGGGAGCCAAAACCGTTCCCTGGGGGGCCCCCGTGCTACTGATGATCGTGTCGGAAACACAGTCCCGGGTTCTCACAAACTGAGGCCGGTTCGTGAGGTAGTGCAGGATCCATGATGACAGGTGCTGGTCCACCCCTGCGCGCAGCAGCTTGTCCTTCAGGATCATCGGTTGGATGGTGTTGAAAGCACTGGAGAAGTCAAAGAACATGATCCTCACCATATTCCCGGGCTTCTCCAGGTGGGACAGAGAACGGTGAAGGAGAAAGATCACCGCATCCTCCACCCCAATGCCATGCTGGTAGGCGAACTGGAGTGGATCCATCGCTGGTTCCACCAGGGGGCGGAGATGAGCAAGGAGCAGTCTCTCCAGGGTCTTCATCAAGTGGGACGTCAAGGCCACCGGTCTGTAGCTGTTCAGGTCTTTGGGGTGGGAAGTTTTTGGTACAGGTACCACACAAGATGTTTTCCACAGCTGTGGTACCCTCCCCAGTTTCAGGCTCATGTTGAAGATATACGTCACAATCCCACACAGCTGGTCTGCACAGGACTTGAGGAGCTTTTCGCTGATGCCGTCCGGTCCCGACGCCTTCCTCGCCTTGATCTTCCTCAGCTCCGTCCTCACCTGGGTCTTGGTCAGGGTCAGGATGGGGGGCTGTGTGTTGGGAGTGGGGGGGGGTGTCGGTGGAGTGGGGAGTGGGCAGCAGGACTTGATTTCTTAGAGGCAGCAGTGGTTGTTGTGCAGACAGGGGGGAGGGCGGTTGGTCAAATCTATTGAAAAACAGATTCAGGTTGTTCGCCCACTCCCTGCCCCCCGTGGCCTGGGGGGAGGTATTCTGGAGCCCCGAGATGGTTTTGAGGTTTCTCCAGACCCCGCTGATGTCGCTCTGTTGCAGCTTGTCCTCCATCTTCTTCCTGAAGCTGTCCTTGCCTTCTTCTTTTAAAAATAAAATACTAAGAAATCATATGTACATAAGTATTCACAGCCTTTGTTCAATGCTTTGTTGATGCACCTTTGGCAGCAATTACAGCCTCAAGCGGTTTTGAATATGATGCCGCAAGCTTGGCACACATATCGCTGGGCAGTTTTGCCCATTCCTCTTTGCAGCACCTCTCAAGCTCCATCAGGGTGGATGGGAAGCATCGGTGCACAGTCATTTTCAGATCTCTCCAGAGATGCCCAATTGGATTCAAGTCTGGGCTCTGGCTGGGCCACTTAAGGACATTCACAGAGTTGTCCTGAATCCACTCTTTTGATATCTTGGTTGTGTGCTTAGGTTCGTTGTCCTGCTGAAAGATGAACCATCACCCCAGTCTGAGGTCAAGAGCGCTCTGGAGCAGGTTTTCATTCAGGATGTCTCTGTACATTGCTGCATTCATCTTTCCCTCTATCCTGACTAATCTCCCGGTTCCTGCCACTGAAAAACATCCCCACAGCATGATGATGCCACCACCATGTTTCACTGTAGGGATAGTGGACGACTAAGGCCCTTCTCCCCCAACTGCTTAATTTTGACAGCCGGCCAGCTCCTAGGAAGAGTCCTGCTAGTTCCAAACTTCTTCCATTAAAGGATGATGGAGGCCACTGTGCTCATTGGGACCTTCAAAGCAGCAGAAATTTTTCTGTACCCTTCCCCAGATTTGTGCCTTGAGACAATCCTGTCTCAGAAGTCTACAGACAATTCCTTTGACTTCATGCTTGGTTTGTGCTCTGACATGCACTGTCAGCTGTGGGACCTTATATAGACAGGTGTGTGCCTTTCCAAATCATGCCCAATCAACTGAATTTACCACAGGTGGACTCCAGTTAAGCTGTAGAAACATCTCAAGGATGATCAGTGGAAAGAGGATGCGCCTGAGCTCAATTTTGAGCTTCATGGCAAAGGCTGTGAATACTTATGTACATGTGATTTATTTGTTCTTTATTTTTAATAAATTAGCAAAAATCTAAAAAAAAAAACAACCTTATTTCACATTGTCTTTATGGGATATTGTGTGTAGAATTTTGAGGAAAAAAGGAATTTGATCCATTTTGGAATAAGGCTGTAACATAAAATGTGGAAAAATTTAAGCGCTGTGAATACTTTCCAGATGCACTGTACATCATAGCAGGTCTCACTACCGTCTTGTTAATCATCCCTTTCACTCTTGCTGCTGACACTCATCTCCACCCACTCCACCCTGCCTGCACTCTCTTCACCTCTTGTGCATTTTCCATTGCTTTGGATGGTTGACCCCAGGTATTTAAACTCATCAACTTTCACTACTGCTACTCCTTCCATCTTCACCGTTGCACCTGCCTCCCTCACATTCATACTCATGTATTCTGTCTTGCTTCGACTGACTTTCACTTCTCTTCTCTCCAGAGCATAGCTCCACTTCTCAAGGTTCTCTTCCACCTGCTCCCTACTCTCACTCCAGATCACAATGTCATCTGCAAACATCATAGTCCACGGAGACTCCTGCCTGACCTCATTTGTCAACCTGTCCATCACCATGGCAAACAAGAAGGGACTCAGAGGGGCTCCCTGATGTAATCCCACCCCCACCTTGAATTGATCTGTCACTCCTACAGCACACCTTACCACCGTTTCGCTGTCTTCAGACATGCCCTGCACCACCCTCACATACTTCTCTGCCAGTCCTGACTTCCTCAAACAGTAACACACTTCCTCACAATTAAATTATAGAAAAAGTATATGAAAATAATATTATACAGTTGAAAGCAGAAGTTTACATACACTATGAAAAAGAACCTTTTTCCCCTCACTGACATTAAATCAGACTAAACTTTTCCTGTCGTTAGATCAGTTAGTATTAATTTAATTATTTCTATTTACTAAATAATTTTTAAAATTGCTAAATATAAAACTCCTGGATCAAGGAGTTTTAGCTGTAGTGCATCCAGAAAGTATTCACAGCACTTCACCTTTTACACATTTTGCTATGTTACAGTCTTATTCCAAAATTGATTAAATTAATTTTTTCCTCAAAATTCTACACACAATACCCCATAATGACAACATAAAAAAGTTTGTTTGTTTGTTTAGATTTGTGCAAATTTATTTAAAATAAAAAACTAAGAAATCACCTGTACATAAGTATTCACAGTCTTTGCTCAATACTTTGTTGATGCACCTTTGGCAGCAATTTCAGCCTCAAGTCTTTTTGAATATGATTCCACAAGCTTGGCACACATGTTGTTGGGCAGTTTGGCCCATTCCTCTTTGCAGCACCTCTCAAGCTCCATCAGGGTGGATGGAAAGCATCGGTGCACAGCCATTTTTAGATCTTTCCAGGGATTTTCAATTGGATTCAAGTCTGGGCTCCGGCTGGGCCACTCAGGGACATTCACAGAGTTGTCCTGAAGCCACTCGTTTGATATCTTGGCTGTGTGCTTAGGGTCGTTGTCCTACCGAAAGATGAACCGTCGCCCCAGTCTGAGGTCAAGAGCGCTCTGGAGCAGGTTTTCATCCAGGATGTCTCTGTACATTGCTGCATTCATCTTTCCCTCTATCCTGACTAGTCTCTCAGGTCCTGCTGCTGAAAAGCATCCCTACAGCATGATGCTGTCAACACCATGCTTTACTGTAGAGATGATATTGGTCTGGTGATGAGCGGTGCCTGGTTTCCTCCAAACATGACGCCTCACATTCACGCCAAAGTGTTCAATCTTTGTCTCATCAGACCAGAGAATTTTTTTTCTCATGGTCTGAGAGTCCTTCAGGTGCCTTTTGGCAAACTCCAGGCAGGCTGCCATGTGCCTTTTACTAAGGAGTGGCTTCCGTCTGGCCACTCTACCATACAGGCCTGATTGGTGGATTGCTACAGATATGGTTGTCCTTCTGGAAGGTTCTCCTCTCTCTACAGAGCAATGCTGGAGCTCTGACAAAGTGACCATCGGGTTTTTGGTCACCTCCCTGACTAAGACCCTTCTTCCCCGATTGCTCAGTCTAGACGGCTGGCTAGCTCTAGGAAGAGTCCTGGTGGTTCCAAACTTCTTCCATTTACGGATGATGGAGGCCACTGTGCTCACTGGGACCTTCAAAGCAGCAGAAATTTTTCTGCACCCTTCCCCAGATTTGTGCCTCGAGACAATCCTGTCTCGGAGGTCTACAGACAATTCTTTTGACTTCATGTTTGGTTTGTGCTCTGACATGCACTGTCAGCTGTGGGACCTTATATAGTCAGGTGTGTGCCTTTCCAAATCATGTCCAATCAACTGAATTTACCACAGGTGGACTCCAATTAAGCTGTAGAAACATCTCAAGGATGATCAGTGGAAAGAGGATGCACCTGAGCTCAATTTTGAGTTCCATGGCAAAGGCTGTGAATACTTATGTACATGTGATTTCTTAGTTGTTGTTTTTTTATTTTTAATAAATTTGCAAAAATCTCAAAAAAACCTTTTCCATGTTGTCATTATGGGGTATTGCGTGTAGAATTTTGAGGGAACAAAATGAATTTAATCCATTTTGGAATAAGGCTGTAACATAACAAAATGTGGAAAAAGTGAAGCACTGAATACTTTTCAGATGCACTGTAACTTTCGACCAATTTCTAAATTTCAAAAATCTTAAAAGAGTTGTTTCTGCGCAGAGATTTAGCACACAAGGCTCATGGTTGATTGGTACAGCTGTGCAGCCTTCGGTCGCGTCAGAGTATTATTTTCTCCCCTTTTGTTTGTTTTTATCGATTTCATTTTTAATTTTTTACCTCTGTTTATGATACTAGTCTGTGTTTGCTGTTAGCTCAGTATTGGCCTCGCCTAAAAGCCCGTTTGGATGCGCGAGTAGGTCCAATCCCCGGCTGGGCTGCTTTTTACCGGGCTAGCCTACTTGCTAGCCTGTTTTTAGCCTTTTAGCTGTTTTTAGCTTACTTTCAGCTAACTTGTTTTTAGCTATTTTAGCTGTTTTTGGCTAATTAGCGGACTATCCATCTCAGCCCCTGGAACACCATGGCTCCGTCTCCGACTTGTACTAGCTGTTTATGTCTCCTTGGTAAGGTCTCTGAGTTGGAAACGAGGCTCTCCAACCTTTATAAGATTCGGGAGGCCGAAGATCACCTCGATACCGTCATTCTCAGGCATACATTGGCTCCGCCTACCGACTCACAGTTGACAGAGACGGCTACTTACTTGGGTGAGCTCAGCACTTCTCCATCCACCTCTACACCTGCTCCAGCCTCTGCAGACGCCCATGACCAAAGCAATAAACACTGGCTTTGTCTCGGGGCTAAACCCAAAGCTTCGGTTGGTCCCTCTCATCCTCCATGTGCGCCTTGGACCTTGGTTCGACCAGCTAACAACTATCGTCGATCGACCAGAAAGGGCCGCACCGCTTCTCTTCCCGTGTCCCTGGATAACAGATTTGATATTCTTTCTATGGAGGATTTTCCCCACTTGGACGCTGGCTGTCCACCCCTGGATGCCCCTCGTCCCCCCTCCTCTTCTTCAGCGGCGGCTTATGTCCGCAAACCCCGGATAAAGACCACCCTGGGTGTGTTAAATCACACACCAGTTCCAGATAGAAGAGAGCACTTCTCCCCGCCGTCGCAACAACAACATCACCCTCTACAAAATTACTCTCCTCGTCAGAATCCACCGACAAAAACCCCCCAGACGACGCTGGTAATTGGTGACTCGATCGTGAGGAACGTCAGAAGCAGGTACTGTGTTACTCGATTTTTTCCCGGGGCTGACATATTGTCGGCCCAGGAAACACGCACGCAGGCTCAGGTAGATTTGACAGCTTTATTAAACAACAAGGTGAGTGTATGGATGCGTGTGTGAGTGATTAGTGTGTGATGCGAGTGGAGGATGCAAGCCAGGACAGAGCAGCACGTCGTGCGGCCAGACAACCCTATGGGAGAGAGGAGAAAAGGGGTTAGCTAGGCAACTACACGGGAACGTGATCTAGAGCTGTGCTTACTTGCAGAGATGAGGTGGCTGGCGTTGGCAGGTCCCAAGCCAGGGAGACAACGTCTTGCTGTGCGTCGGGGCGAAGCGGTGAGGCAGAGGAGCGGCGGGACGATGGAGGGTAAGTCCGCCGCAGGGTTATCCACCTGTGCACAGGGGAGGCTGATAGAAGAAGATGAACAGACAATAATGACAGCTTACGTGTCCTTTAGCGTAGATCAGCAGGCCTGATGAGGAGGAAGCTGCTGGGAGATATCGATGTTGGGAGACAGACGGCTCCAGGCTGCAGCTCAGGGCAGGATGGAATAAATAGCGGCACACTAACGAGGCGCAGGTGTGCGCGCAGCTGAGGTGGAAGCCCGTGAGCTGCGGGTGATGACAGTACTCCCCCCCCTACCAGCGCCTCCTGGCGCTGGCTTACCTGGGTGTGTCCGGTGAAACTCCGCGATGAGGTCTGGATCCAACACCCACGAAGAGCGCACCCAGGATCTCCACTCTGGCCCATAGCCCTCCCAATCCACCAGGTACTGCAGCCCGCGACCCCGACGCCGGGAGTCCAGAATGGCAGAAACACCCCACGCTGGGTCACCGTCGATCATTCTAGGCGCGGGAGGAGACTTAGGAGGAGGGCAGAGTGAATTGGACACAACAGGCTTAAGCTTGGAGACGTGGAAAGTGGGACACACATGGAGGGAGGGGGGGGAGGGCCAAACGCACAGCCACCGGGTTGATGATTTTGGAGATCACAAAGGGGCCGAGGAATCTCGAGGCCAATTTCTTCTTTTCTCCTTTCAGGTTGATGTCTTGAGATGACAGCCACACCCGCTGACCCACCTGGTAAGCAGGAGCTGGTCTCCTGTGACGATTGGCAGTGGAGCTGTTGCGCGCCGCTGTGCGTAAAAGCGCGTCCTTAGTTTTGGCCCAAATCCTCCGGCAGCGCCTGATGTGCGCCTGGACAGAGGGGACAGCTAACTCACCCTCCTGCTCAGGGAAAACAGGGGGGTTATACCCCAAGGACGCTTCAAAGGGTGACACTCCAGTTGCCGTGGACTGGGCCGAATTATGGGCGTATTCTACCCAGGTCAGGTAGGAGCTCCAGGACGAAGGATTGGAGGATGTTACGCAGCGCAGAGCAGCTTCCAACTCCTGGTTCGTGCGCTCGCACTGCCCGTTGGATTGGGGATGGTGACCTGAGGAGAGACTCACCGTGGCCCCTAAGGCGCTGCAAAAACTCCTCCAGACCTGGGAGACAAACTGTGGACCCCTGTCCGAGACCACGTCCAGCGGGATACCATGCAGTCTGACGACATGGTGGACCAGTAGATCGGCCGTCTCGTCTGCGGGAGACCCTGAAGAGGCACAAAATGGGCGGCCTTGGAGAATCTGTCCACAATTGTCAGGACCATGTCATAGGTGTTAGAGACTGGTAAACCGGTGACGAAGTCAAGGGCGATGTGCGACCAGGGCCTGCCCGGGATCGGCAGGGGCTGGAGTAGACCCGCAGGTGGAGAGTTCTGGGTCTTGCCGGTTGCACACTGGGGACAGGCCCGGACATAGTTGGTAACGTCTTTATGGAGACCTGGCCACCAAAATGAGCGCTTCAGCCAACTCACCAGGCGGATAATGCCGGGGTGACAAGCGAGTCTGGAGGTGTGGGCCCAATGGATCACCTCACCCCGAACTGCAGATGGAACAAAGAGCCTCCCCTCCGGCCCCCTGCCAGGATCTGGTTCCGTCTTCTGAGCATCCAGAATCTTGTCCTTAATGGGCCAGGCGATCACTCCTAAGACGCACGATTTGGGCAGGATGGTATGACCGGATTCTTCTGGACCCTCGGGGGCAAACTGTCTGGAGAGGGCGTCGGGCAACTCATTCTTCGAGCCTGGACGGTACGTGATGGTGAAGTTGAAACGAGCAAAAAATAGAGACCAGCGCGCTTGGCGGGCATTCAGACACCTCGCTGACCTCAGGTACTCGAGATTTTTGTGGTCCGTCCTGACCACAAAGGGTTGGGCTGCTCCCTCCAACCAGTGACGCCATTGCTCTAGCGCGAGCTTGACAGCGAGAAGCTCCCTGTCGCCAACGTAATAGTTACGTTCCGCCGCCGTCAGCCGTCGAGAGAAGAAGGCGCAGGGCCGCTTGACTCCATCCACCGGCGAGCGCTGAGAAAGCACCGCCCCCACCCCTGTGTCAGATGCGTCAACCTCCACTAAGCACTGAAGCGCAGGATCAACCTGGGTCAGGACCCGGGGGGACGAGAATTCCGCCTGGAGGGTCTTGAAGGCGGTGGCCGCTTCCTCGGACCACTGGAAAGGCACCTTCGGTGACGTGAGGGATAAAGCGCCGGTAGAAATTTGCGAAGCCAATAAACTGCTGCACCTGCTTCCTGGACGTGGGCGTGGGCCACTCGACCACCGCATTAACCTTCGCGGGGTCGGGGAGGATCTGGTTATGCAAAATGACGAACCCCAGGAAGTAGGTGGTTAGGGCATAAAACTCACATTTCTCGGCTTTAATAAACAGCCGGTTCTCCAGCAGCCGTTGCAGGACCCGCCTCACATGGGCCTGGTGTTCATCTCGTGCCTTGGAGAAGATGAGTATATCATCCAAATATACAAAGACAAACACTCCCAGAAAGTCCCGGAGGACGTCGTTGATTAGACGTTGGAAGACGGCAGGTGCATTGGTAAGCCCAAACGGCATCACGAGATACTCAAAGTGGCCGCTGGGCGTCCTAAAGGCCGTCTTCCACTCGTCTCCCTCCCGGATCCTAACGAGATGGTAAGCGCTGCGGAGGTCAGGCTTGGTGAACCAGGTCGCCCCCTGGAGGGAGTGGAAGGCAGTGTCCATAAGGGGCAGTGTGTAACGGTCCTTAATGGTGATGTCGTTCAGGGCTCTGAAGTCGATACAGAGGCGTAGGGACCCTCCTTCTTTGCCACGAAGAAGAATCCTGCGCCAAGTGGGGACGAAGAGGGGCGGATGATCCCAGCGCTGAGTGACTCCTTAATGTACGTGTCCATTGCTTCTCGCTCTGGTGCAGAGAGGCTGTACAGACGGCCTGATGGCAGGGGGGCCCCCAGGCGGATGTTGATCGCGCAGTCGTAGGGTCGATGCGGGGGAAGAGACAAGGCTCTGGACTTACTGAACGCCGCCCCTAGGTCGTGGAATTCCTGCGGGACCAGGGTCAGGTCCGGAGGTTCGGAGACGGGCACTGATGGAGGGGAGGACGGTGCGCAGGGCGCCGACTGGAGACAGGTGCCCAAGCAGAAGGT
Organism: Pholidichthys leucotaenia; assembly: GCA_020510985.1. NCBI lineage: Eukaryota > Metazoa > Chordata > Actinopteri > Cichliformes > Pholidichthyidae > Pholidichthys > Pholidichthys leucotaenia. The sequence goes on from CM035844.1 coordinate 33,518,782, forward strand.
GCTCCAGGACAGGACGCTGCCGGTCCTCCAATCCAGGACAGGGTTGTGCAGCCGCAGCCAGGGGTATCCCAGGATGACACGGTCCAACAAGGAGGGCAGGACGTAGAAGGACAAATCCTCCCGGTGGTTGCCGGAGACGATGATGGGGACTGGCTTCGTGCGATGTGTAACAGTACCCAGGGGAGAACGGGAGAGAGTGACCAAGTTTAAGGAGTTAGGCAGTGGTTGACATGGTATGCCCAAATGGGTTGCCAGGCTTTTAGAAATAAAGCTCTGCTCTGCCCCGGAATCCACTAGTGCGTGAATGGAGTGCCCAGTGGAGTCGTGACAGAACCATAAGGGCAATGTACAAGAGGATAGGGAGTTAGACCGGTTAGAGTCTGCGAGGCCCCCTATAGTGACTCGCGGACCTCCCCATTTGGCTTAACCAGGCACAGCTCCACGGGATGCTGGTCATCTCCGCAATACATGCAGAGACCCCGTTCCCGCTGGCGTTGTCTCTCCGCTAGAGGGAGCCTAGTGCGCCCGATAGCCATGGCCTCTGGTTCATCGGCGGACTCCGGAGCCGGTAACGCCAGGGGGTGAGACTGAGCTGGGCGGAGGGAAGCTCCGCGCGAGCGGCTGGCAGACTTCTGCTCCGCAGCCCACTCACGTAGCCTGTTGTCCAGGCTAATCGTGAGCGAGATTAGCTCAGAGAGTCGCCCTGGGAGGTCCCGGCCAGCTAGCTCATCCCTCAGACCAGAGTTGAGGCTACGGAGGAAAACGCTGCAGAGAGATGCCTCTCCCCAGCCCACCTCCTCCGCTGCCACCCGGAAGTCGACCGCGTATTCCGCCGCTGACCGGCCTCCCTGTTGGAGACCGAGAAGCCGGTCAGCGAGGACGCTGTCGAGATGGGAATGGTCAAAAACCTCTAGAAAGTCCCGCACGAACCGGTCATACGAGAGGTTAGCGTAACTGGGCTTCGTCATTACAGCATAAGCCCAAGTTAACGCTCGCCCCTCGAGAAGATTGACCATGTAACCGATTCGGCTGTGGTCACCGACACACACTGCAGAATGAACCCCTTCACTCCACTGAGTTTCCCGCTGAAGCGAGCGGGGGTTGGGATTGGTGTGAGACGGGTTGGCGCCCCCGAGCCAGGCTGGCCGGCCGAGGAGACAGCCGGAGCCCGGCACCAGGAGGACCCAGAGGGAAGGACCGTGGAGGATCCAGGCGGTCTAACCGGTCAGTAATTAATGTCAATTGATTTAGTATCACCTGCTGTTGGTGAGCTATCATATCCACCCGAGCCTCGAGGGTGGAAAAACGGAGTGCGAGCCCGCTGTCCGCTGGGCCGCTTTGCTGGAGCCGTACTGACATATTGTCGGCCCAGGAAACACGCACGCAGGCTCAGGTAGATTTGACAGCTTTATTAAACAACAAGGTGAGTGTATGGATGCGTGTGTGAGTGATTAGTGTGTGATGCGGGTGGAGGATGCAAGCCAGGACAGAGCAGCACGTCGTGCGGCCAGACAACCCTATGGGAGAGAGGAGAAAAGGGGTTAGCTAGGCAACCACACAGGAACGTGATCTAGAGCTGTGCTTACTTGCAGAGATGAGGTGGCTGGCGTTGGCAGGTCCCAAGCCTGGGAGACAACGTCCTGCTGTGCGTCCGGGCAAAGCGGTGAGGCAGAGGAGCAGCGGGACGATGGAGGGTAAGTCCGCCGCCGGGTTATCCACCTGTGCACAGGGGAGGCTGATAGAAGAAGATGAGCAGACAATAATGACAGCTTACGTGTCCTTTTGCGTAGATCAGCAGACCTGATGAGGAGGAAGCTACTGGGAGATATCGATGTTGGGAGACAGACGGCTCCAGGCTGCAGCTCAGGGAAGGATGGAATAAATAGCGGCACATTAAGGAGGCGCAGGTGTGCGCGCAGCTGAGGTGGAAGCCCGTGAGCTGCGGGTGATGACAGGGGCTAGAGTCTCTGACATTGAGGCTCTTATCCCTGACCTGCTGAATGAATTCCCTCACGTACAAACTGTCGTTGTGCATGTGGGATGCAATAACATCCCGGATGAAGCGTCAGAGATTTTAAAAAGTGACTTCAGGAGCCTTCTGTCCACTCTTATGAACTGTGGCAGACGTGCGCTCATCTCTGGGCCTTTGGCACCTTTCAGACAAGGCTGCAATCTTTTTAGCAGAACTCTCAGTCTTAATACTTGGCTGTGTTTTACTTGTCCTATTTTTAACATTGGTTTTGTTGACAATTTTAACTTATTCTGGAACCGCCCTTCACTTATGAGGCCTGATGGTATCCACCCAAATAGAGTTGGTGCACGTGTTTTAAGAGACAATCTATTCTATTCCATTCAGTGTTTTTTAGTACAGTGACTGGGACTTGGCGTGTTTACTCGCTCTGAAGCTTCTGGGTTTGCCAAACTGCCCTTTTCTGGTTCTGTTCCCACTTCTTGTATCGATCCCATTAATTCAGGTGGTCTTTACCATTTGGATCAGCCTTTGATTTATAATCCTACAGAGGTTGTGTCTGTCTCCCGTTGCCCTAAATATTGTAACCCAGGACAAATACAACATAACTTGAAAGACACATGCACTTCTGCAGCTCCTCCTTATCCGCCACCCTTCAACTTTGCCCTTGTCTCCTCCCTTAGAGAACCTTTTTCTGCTTCATCTAAAGTTAATAAAAAAAGTTAGTAAAAATAGAATTCATAAACATCCCAAACTGATTAAACAAAACGTTGGTAAAATTCAAATCCAACCTCAAGTCCCTAAAATTAATAAATCGTCTGACATAATTTCTGGACCCAGGGGACAGAAGACAGACTCGAGAGAATACAATTATCCTTTTATTATCAACCCGTGTCTTGTGAGTGAGTGCGTGTATGTACAAGGGGACAAGGGACAAGAGTTGCAAATTAGCTAATAGCTATACACTCTATGTGCAACACATCAGATTGATTGTCTTTGATTAATTGTCTATGTTTATTGCACTGTCCCTGTCAAATAAACTAATCTACTACTACTACAATGTGGTGCGTAAAGTGCAGGACTCGTGCTGGGGCTGAGCAGGACGCCGTTCGGCCTGGCAACCCTATGGAGACAAAGCAGAGACATTAACGCTGCACCAGCACTGAGAGCGTAATAAAGACAGTCGCTTACTTTTGCAGGTGGTGATGCTGGGCTCCGGTTTGCCCTGTGGGCAACAGCCAGGGAAAGGGCGTCTAGCTCTGTGCCGGGGGAAGAGGGAGTTACCCTGATGCTGATGCGGAGCTGAGCTGCTGCAGGGGAGAGAGGGTCCGTCGCCGGAGAGGGTCCACCTGTGCACAGGGGAAGGGAACTTGACAAGGTAAGTGGAGATTAAGCTTATGTGCTTCAACGTGTTGCTCATAGTCAGAGGTTGAGCCAAGATGTGGCTGGAGACGAGAGACGTGTCCTCGTGAGTTTGACAGACGGCTCCGTGCTGAGTCGCTGGCAGGCCTGGCTCTTAAAGCCCGCTGACGATTGGCAGCAGGTGTGCAAGCAGCTGAGACTGATGATGGCCCTGCGGGCGCCATGACAGTACTCCCCCCTCTAGAAGTGCCTCCTGGCACCTGCTCTATCTTACCTGGGTGCGTCCGGTGAAAGTCACAGATGAGTTGTTTATCGAGGACAAGAGACGGACATACCCAGGACCTATGCTCAGGGCCGAATCCCTCCCAGTCCACCAGGTATTGTAGGCCGCGGCCCCGCCGGCGGACATCCAGGATGGTAGTGACTCCCCACGCCGGATGGCCATCGATCATCATCGGGGGAGGTGGAGCCGCGGGGGGGGGGGGGGGCGGGCAGAGGGAGCTGGAACAGACGGGTTTCACCTGTGAAACATGGAAGGTTGGGCAGATGCGGGGGGGGAAGAGTTAGGCGAACAGCCACAGGGTTAGTCACACGTACAATAGGGTAAGGCCCAATAAAACGCTTGGTCAGCTTGCGTTCCTCTGCTTTCAAATTAATGTTACGCATTGACAGCCATACCTGCTGACCCACCTTGTACTTGGGAGCCGGTCTCCTGCGACGATTGGCCGTCCTGATGTTACGCTCGGTGGTTCGAAGGAGAACTCTGCGGGTGGTAGTCCAGAGCCAGCGGCAGCGCCTGACATGGGCGTGGACAGAAGACACTGCCACCTCCTTCTCCTCCTCCGGAAACAGTGGGGGGTCATACCCCAAAGATGCCCTGAAGGGGGACATCCCAATCGCTGAAGAAACCGTGGAGTTATGGGTGTACTCAATCCACGGCAGGTGGCTGCTCCAAGAAGAAGGGCTGGAGGCAATGACGCAGCATAGGGCGGCCTCCAGTTCCTGATTCACTCGTTCGCACTGCCCATTGATCTGAGGGTGGTAACCAGATGACAGGCTTACTGTTGACCCCAGCGCGTGACAGAACGCCCTCCAAACCTGGGAAACAAACTGGGGCCCACGATCCGAGAAGACATCCGTGGGGATCCCATGAAGACGAATGACGTGCTGAACCAACAGATCTGCTGTCTCCTGTGCCATCAGCAACCCCCAGAGGGGAACGAAGTCGCCGAAGTCGAAGAGGCCACCTTGGAGAAGCGATCAACAATGGTCAGGACCGTCGTAAAATGATTGGATGGCGGGAGGCTCGTCACAAAATCCAGGGCGATGTGTGACCAGGGATGACTAGGGACTGGCAGGGGGTGGAGCAGTCCGGCCGGGGGGGAGGAGGACAACTTTCCAGTGGCACACTGAGCGCAGGCCCTGATGTAGGCATTGACGTCCTTCCGCAGCCCCAGCCACCAGAACGACCTCTGGAGAAGCTCAGTCGTGCGAGACACCCCAGGGTGGCATGCCAACTTCGAGGCGTGAGCCCACTGAATGACCTCACCCCGGACCAGCGTAGGGACAAACAACCGTTCCGAGGGGCCGCCTCCCAGATCGGGCTCACGGTGGCGCAGTGGTTGGCTGCACGGTGGCGCAGTGGTTAGCACTGCGGCAGAACAGTTTACCCTTGGCCGGGGGATCGTGGGGATCGTGGGATCGTGGGTTCAATCCCAGCCCCCGACCAACAGTGATCTGTGTGGAGTTTGCATGTTCTCCGCGTGTATGCGTGGGTTTACCCCAGGATTTCTCCGGTTTCCTCCCACATCCCAAAAACATGCAGGTTAGGTTAACTGGAGACTCTAAAGTGGCCCTTTGTGTGAATCTGTGTGTGTGTGAATAGTTAAAAAGGATGGCGCCATATTGTGGCTGCTTCATCCATCTAGGTGGTGGATGACCCTTAATTTCTGTAAAGTGTCTTTGAGTGTCTATGATAAAGCGCTATATAAATCTGATGCATTGATTGATTGATTGTGTGCCTTCACAACCTTCTCCCTGATGTCCCACAAGAGGGCGGCCACGACGCAGGATGGAGGAAGGATGGTTTGTTCCTGGTCCTCGGATACCTCCGCCGAGAACTGCCTGGAGAGGGCATCTGGATTAGCGTTCTTGTCCCCGAGGCGATAGGTGATCGTGACGTCGAACAGACTGAAGAACAGGGACCAGCGGGCCTGACGGGAGTTCAACTGCTTAGCAGTCCTCAGATATTCCAAGTTCTTATGGTTGATCCAAACTACAAAAGGCTGGGCAGCTCCCTCCAACCAGTGGTGCCACTCCTCCAAAGCGAGCTTAACCGCCAACAGCTCCCTATCACCGATGCTGTAATTCCTCTCTGCTGGAGACAGGCGGTGCGAGAAGAAGGCACAGGGGCGGATCACCCCGTCAATCGGAGAGCGCTGGGAGAGTACTGCCCCCACCCCGGAGTCCAAAGCATCCACCTCGACCAGGCACTGGAGAGCCGGGTCCACCTGCGTAAGGACGTGGGACGATGAGAACTCCCTCTTGAGTGCGCCGAACGCTGCTGCAGCCTCCTCCGTCCAGTGGAAGGGAACCTTCGGGGACGTGAGACAGTTCAGCGGGAGGGCTACCATGCTATACTTGGGCACAAAGCGGCGGTAAAAATTGGCAAACCCCAGGAACTGCTGGAGTTGCTTCCTGGATGGGGGGGGGGGGTGGCAGTCCACCACCGCCTTGACCTTGGCCGGGTCGGGGAGAACCTGGTTGTGGGAAATCACAAAGCCAAGAAAAGACATCTTGTTAGCATGGAACTCACATTTCTCAGCCTTCACAAACAGTTGGTTCTCCAGGAGTCGTTGGAGGACCCGTCTCACGTTCACCCGGTGCTCCTCAAGCGATCGGGAGAAGATGAGGATGTTGTCCAGGTAGACAAACACAAAGGTGCCCAGGAAATCCCGGAGAACATCATTGATCAGGCGCTGGAAGATGGCCGGAGCGTTAGTCAGCCCAAACGGCATCACCAGGTGTTCGAAGTGGCCGCTTGGGGTCCAGAAGCCAGTCTTCCACTTATCTCCCTCCTTGATCCACACGAGATGGTACGCGTTGCGGAGGTCGAGTTTGGTGAACCAAGAGGTCCCCTGGAGGGAATCAAACGCCGTGTCCATGAGGGGCAGGGTGTACTTATCCTTCACCGTGATATCATTGAGACCCCTGAAGTCGATACATGGCCGCAGGGAGCTGTCCTTCTTGCCAACGAAGAAGAATCCTGCCCCCACCACCAAAGAGGACGGGCGGATGATCCCTGAGCTGAGCAACTCCTTTATATACGTATCCATCGCCTCCCGTTCCGGAGCAGACAGGCTGTACAGACGGCTCGACGGCAGCGGGGCACCAGCCCGGAGATTAATGGCGCAGTTATAAGGGCGGTGGGGAGGAAGGGACAGCGCCTGCGACTTACTGAAAACTGCCCCCAGATCGTGATATTCAGCTGGCACCTTGGACAGATCTGGAGGGGGGGACATGCGTGGGGCCACAGACACCAATGGGGCACATGCCGCGGACTGCAGGCATGCGCTGAGGCAGAACGAACTCCAGGATGAGATGCTTCCTGTCTGCCAGTTGAAAGATGGATTATGCAGCCGCAGCCAGGGGTAGCCCAGGATGACCGGGGAAGTGGAGGAGGGCAGCACCAGAAAGCGTAGATCCTCTCGGTGGTTCCCAGAAATGATCACCGACACTGGGGCGGTCTGCTGAGAAATAGTCATTAGCGGGGCTTTGGATAGGGCTATCAGCTTGAGCGGTGGCTGGAGAGTTTGACAGGTGAGCCCTAACAGGGTTGCCAGGTCTCCTGATATGAAACTCTGCTCAGCCCCCGAGTCAATCACTGCATTGGTGGAGTATTCAGTGTGTTTATGGATGAATCGGATGGGCATGAGGCAGCTGGTGAGGGGTTTAGACTGGGACGCGTCCGTGAGTCCCCCTACTGTGACCCACGGACCTCCTCTTTTAACCGACTTGCACAATTCTCCAATTCATGTGTACTGCTACCGCAATACAAACACAGCCCTAACTCCCTACGGCGCTGTTTCTCAGCAGGCAGAATTTTGGAGCGCCTGATTACCATATCCTCCTGCCCCGGAAGTCCTTCCGGAGAGGGCAGAGCCAACTGGGGTGACTGTGAGGAACGAAAAAACTGCGCGCTCAAGCGGCTGGAAGCCCTTCGCTCGGCTGCTCGTTCCCTCAGCCTGTTATCCAAGCTAATGGTAAGGGAGATTAGCTCGTTTAGTCGTTCTGGCTTATCCAACCTAGCTAGTTCATCTCTTAGACTGGGGCTTAGGCTACGGAAAAAATGCTACACAACTAGGCGTCCTCCCACCCAACCTCAGCGGCTACCACCCGGAAATCGACCACGTAGTCCGCAGCGGACCTACCGCCCTGTCGAAGGTTTAACAACTGGGTGGTGAGCACGGAGTCCCGGTCGGAGTGATCAAACACCTCATGGAAATCGGCCAGAAACCGTTGATATGTTAAGTTAGCATAACTGGGCTTAGCCATTACGGCATAGGCCCAGGCTAGCGCACTACCTTCTAGCAGGTTAGCGATGTAGCCTATCTTGCTATGATCCATAGGAAAGTCTCCTGGTACTCGCTGGAAAACCGTCTCACATTGCAGGATAAACCCCCGGGCTTCCCCAAGCTTCCCACTGAAGCGTGTGGGTGTGGGCACCGGTGTGAGGTGGGCCGAAGGGACCTGGCTAACCTGGCTAGGCGGGGGGCTAGCGGGGCCTGGTGGAGCCCCGGAAGCTGGTGGAAATGTCCGCTGTCCATCCAGACGGTCCAACCGGCTGTTAATTAGGGTTAACTGGGTAAGGATAACGTTCTGTTGGTAAGCTAGTTGTTCTACTTGAGCATCTAAGGTGTTTAAATGGCGTGCTAGCACGCTGTCCGCTGGGTCGCTCTGACAGAGCCGTACTGACATAATTTCTGGACCTAGGGGACAGAAGACTCGAGAGAATACAATTATCCTTTTATTATCAACCCGTGTCTTGTGAGTGAGTGTGTGTATGTACAATGTGGTGCGTAAAGTGCAGGACTCGTGCTGGGGCTGAGCAGGATGCCGTTCGGCCTGGCAACCCTATGGAGACAAAGCAGAGACGTTAACGCTGCACCAGCACTGAGAGCGTAATAAAGACAGTCGCTTACTTTTGCAGGTGGTGATGCTGGGCTCCGGTTTGCCCTGTGGGCGACAGCCAGGGAAAGGGCGTCTAGCTCTGTGCCGGGGGAAGAGGGAGTTACCCTGATGCTGATGTGAAGCTGAGCTGCTGCCGGGGAGAGAGGGTCCGCCACTGGGGAGGTCCACCTGTGCACAGGGGAAGGGAACTTGACAAGGTAAGTGGAGATTAAGCTTATGTGCTTCAACGTGTTGCTCGTAGTCAGAGGTTGAGCCAAGACGTGGCTGGAGACGAGAGACGTGTCCTTGTGAGTTTGACAGACGGCTCTGTGCTGAGTCGCTGGCAGGCCTGGCTCTTAAAGCCCGCTGACGATTGGCAGCAGGTGTGCACGCAGCTGAGACTGATGATGGCCCTGCGGGCGCCATGACATCAGCTTCTGTTCCTCCCCAAAACTTAAATATTAAATGTGGTCTATTAAGTATTAGGTCTCTAACTTCTAAGTCTCTTCTGGTTCATGATCTATTAATCGATCATCAGATCAATCTATTATCCCTCACAGAGACCTGGCTTGGGCAAGATGATTATGTTGGTTTAAATGAATCAACTCCCTCTGGGTATTTAAACTGTCATAACCCCAGAGGTTCTGGTCGTGGTGGTGGAGTGGCGGCAATTTTCCATTCTAAATTACTAGTTAATGTTAAGCAAAAATTATGTTTTAATTCCTTTGAAGGTTTGGTCCTCAGAGTGGGGTTTGTTGGCAATCTTGGCTTGAACCCAATTTTCTTTGCCATAGTTTATCGTCCTCCCTCGGCCTATTCAGAGTTTCTATTGGAATTTGCCGAATTTTTAGCTGATTTAGTGCTGAAATCTGATAGAATAATTATTGTAGGGGACTTTAATATACATGTTGATGAAGAGAGTGATTGTCTTAATAAGGCATTCAATTCAATTTTAGACTCAATGGGGTTTTCCCAGAAAGTAAAAAATTCTACCCATCATTTCCACCATACATTGGACCTTGTTCTGACTTATGGTATAGATATCAAAAATCTGGTAGTGTCCCCTCATAGTCCTGTACTGTCTGACCATTGTCTGTTAATTTTTTACTTCATTATCTCTGATCACTTGTTTCCTAAAGAAAAATACTACTACAGCAGATGTCTTTCCGATGACGTTGTTGCCAAGTTTTTGCAGATTGTCTCCTCTATGCCATGGGTCAACACAACAAAAACAACAGAAATAATAGGTGGAGAGTATGCTCCATTCGTGATTGATGGCATGGTTGATAGTGTTACAGCCTGTCTGCATCGGACTCTAGATTTGGTAGCCCCTTTAAAAAAGAAAAAGTCTAACCAGAGATTTCTAACCCCTTGGTTTAACTCAGAAACTCGTGACTTAAAACAGAAAACTCGTCAATTGGAAAGGAAATGGCATTCAACTAACTCAGATGAATTCTACTTAGCGTGGAGAAATCATTTCCTAATCTAAAAAAAATCTCTTAGAAAAGCTAGATCAAGCGATTATTCTGCATTAATAGAAGCGAACATGAATAACCCCAGGTTTCTCTTCAACACTATAGCCAGGCTTACAAAGAGCCAGGAATCGATCAATCCTCACATCCCCCCTGAGTTTTCTAGTCAGGACTTTCTGAACTTTTTCAATCTTACAATTTTATCTATTAGAGATGAAATCAGTCAGATTCTTCCTACCATAAACTCAAGTACATTAACTTCTACAGCTCCCTCAATTGATATCTGCTTAGATAAGTTTACTCCAATCGACCTCTTGGAGTTGGATAAAATAATTTCCTCATCTAGGTCTTCATCTTGCCTTTTAGACCCTATTCCTTCTAGGTTATTTAAAATCATCTTCCCAATTATTGGTAGCTGTATTCTTCTTATAATTAATTCTTCTTTAACTCTGGGTTATGTACCACTGGCTTTTAAAACTGCTGTAATTAAACCCTTACTCAAAAAACCGACTCTCGATCCAGGACTTTTGGCCAATTATCGACCAATCTCTAATTTGCCTTTCATTTCAAAAATCTTGGAAAGAGTTGTTGCTGTGCAATTAACTGACCATTTGCAGGGAGTTGGTTTGTTTGAGGTGTTTCAATCTGGGTTCAGAGCTAATCACAGCACTGAAACTGCTTTAGTGAAGGTCACTAATGACCTCCTGATCACATCTGATAATGGATTTGTCTCTGTTCTTGCTCTTTTAGATCTCAGTGCAGCCTTTGACACTATTGATCATGCCATTCTACTTGATAGATTAGAACACTTTGCTGGACTAAATGGAACTCCGTTGCAGTGGTTTAGATCTTATTTGTCTGATAGATTTCAGTTTGTTCACATTAACGATGAAGTTTCTTCCAACTCTAAGCTCAGTCACGGAGTTCCACAGGGATCTGTGTTAGACCCTACTCTTTTTAGTGTATATATGCTCCCGTTAGGCAATATCATCAGAGAGCACTGTATACATTTTCACTGTTACACAGACGACACTCAACTATACCTGTCAATGAAGCCCGATGATTGTAATCAATTAGCCAAGTTAGATGCCTGTCTTAAGGATATCAAAGCTTGGATGACTAGTAATTTTCTACTATTAAACTCTGATAAGACTGAAGTCATTCTTGTTGGCCCAAAACATCTTAGAAATTCCTTCTCAAATTATGCCTTTAATTTAGATGCCGCCACTCTCACTTTGATTAGTTCTGTGAGGAACCTTGGAGTTATTTTTGATCAAGATTTGTCCTTTAATTCACATATTAAAATTGTTTCTAAGACTGCCTTCTATCATCTGCGCAATATTGCCAAGATCAGGAGCATCTTGTCTCTAAATGATGCTGAGAAACTGATTCACGCCTTTGTCAGCTCTCGATTAGATTATTGTAATTCGTTATTATCTGGTTGTCCTAAAGTATCCTTAAAAAATCTTCAGTTGATTCAAAATGCTGCTGCTAGAGTTTTAACTGGTTCTAGGAAAAGAGATCATATCTCTCCTGTTCTGTCCTCCCTTCAATGGCTTCCCATAGAATTTAGAATCAAGTTTAAAATCCTTCTTCTTACTTTCAAAGCTCTTAATAATCAGGCCCCCCAATATATAAAAGATCTGATATTACCTTACCATCCTAATAGAGCATTACGCTCCCAAAATGCTGGCTTACTTGTGGTGCCCATAATCTCCAAAAGTACAGCGGGAGGCAGAGCCTTCTGCTACCAAGCTCCTTCTCTCTGGAACCAGTTACCACTCTGGGTCCGGGAGTCAGACTTGGTCTCTGTTTTTAAGAACAGGGTAAAATCCTTCTTTTTTAATATAGCTTACATTTAAGGAGGGATTTTGTGTCTTTTATCCCCACTTTTGTTCTACTGTTATTTGATCCATACTGCTGGTTGACCTCCAATAATGTACTTGGCACCTTACTGTTATGTTTTTATGTCTGCCCTCTCCATCCTCCCTATCCCCTCACCCCCAGCCAGTCGCAGCAGATGACTGCCCCTCCCTGAGCCTGGTTCTGCTAGAGGTTTCTTCCTGCCAAATGGGAGTTTTTCCTCTCCACTGTCACTTAGTGCTTGCTCATAGGGGATCGTCTGATTGCTGGGTTTTTCTGAGACTGTGGGGTTTTTCTCTGCACTCTGGCTCCATGAGATGGCCTCTGTTGTGATGTGGCGCAGTATAAAAAAGCTGAATTGAATTGAATTATTTGACCACCTGCAGGGAAACTGTCTATTTGAAGAGTTTCAGCCAGGATATGTATATTTCACACGAAAACTATGTTCATCTCTGGGACACAGAACCCATCTCCTTCCTGAGCGGTGTGATGGTTGGACATTCCCATGGTGTTTATACTTGTGTATAATTGTTTGAACAGATGAATGTGGCACCTTCAGACATCTGGAAATTGTACCCAAGGATGAACGAGATTTGTGGAGGTCCACAGTTCTCTTCCTGATGCAGTATCTCACAAAAGTGAGTACACCCCTCACATTTTTGAAAATATTTTATTAGATCTTTTCATGGGACAATACTGAATTTATGACACTTTGACACAATGTAAAGTAGTCAGTGTACAGCTTGTATAACAGTGTAAATTTGCTGTCCCCTCAAAATAATCAACACCCATCCATTAATGTATAAACCGCTGACAGCAAAAGTGAGTACACCCCTACTGAAAATGTCCAAATTGTGCCCAATTAGCCATTTTCCCTCCCCGGTGTCATGTGACTCGTTAGTGTTACAAGGTCTCAGATGTGAATGGTGAGCAGGTGTGTTAAATTTGGTGTTATTGCTCTCACACTCTCTCGTACCAGTCACTGGAAGTTCAACATGGCACCTCATGGCAAAGAATTCTCTGAGGATCTGAAAAAAAGAATTGTTGCTCTACATAAAGATGGCCTAGGCTATAAGAAGATTGCCGACACCCTGAAACTGAGCTGCAGCATGGTGGCCAAGACCATACAGCGGTTTAACAGGACAGGTTCCACTCAGAACAGGCCTCACTATGGTCGACCAAAGAAGTTGAGTGCACATGCTCGGCGTCATATCTAGAGATTGACTTTTGAAAATAGACGTATGAGTGCTGCCAGCATTGCTGCAGAGGTTGAAGGGGTGGGCAGTCAGTTTTTCAGTGCTCAGACCATACACCGCACACTGCATCAAATTGATCTGCATGGCTGTCGTCCCAAAAGGAAGCCGCTTTTAAAGATGATGCTCAAGAAAGCCTGCAGTTTGCTGAAGACAAGCATACTAAGAACATCAATTACTGGACCCAGGTCCTGTGGTCTGATGAGACCAAGATAAACTTATTTGATTCAGATGGTGTCAAACGTGTGTGGCGGCAACCGGGTGAGGAGCACAAAGACAAATGTGTCTTGCTTACAGTCAAGCATGGTGGTGGGAGTGTCATGGTTTGGGGCTGCATGAGTGCTGCCGGCACTGGGGAGCTACGGTTCATTGAGAGAACCATGAATGCCAACACGTACTGTGACATACTGAAGCAGTCTTCCCCCATCTGATAGGGTGGTACCTTTGGTTCACGTCTATACTCCAGACGTAGCTGCTCAGGGCCACCACTAGAGTCTTGTGGTGGAATAAGTAGTGTCTCTAATAATGCCACTGGCCGCCTAGGCTGGGATGCTGGTGTTGGCAGGTCAAATCTGGACTGCTTGCAGTTCTGTGGTTGGCATTTGCCCTGAATAGGGTGGGTCTGGAGCCAGTGGGGCCTGGACCGATGACTGGATGGCAGCAAGTTGCCCAACCTGTGGAACTGAACTTCTTAGACTCCTAAGTTCTGCTAACTGGCCCTTCTCCCTTCTGCTTTGTGCTGCCAAAAAGTCTCTCATCAAAGCCAACAATTCTCCCCCAAGCCCACCTGTTTCCATTGGGGCTGCCGATGCAGTAGATTCAGCCGTTTCATCTTCTTCCTGCAATGTTGGAACTGTCTCCCAGGCTGGATCCACCTCCGCAGTCACCATCAACTTTAACTGCTCTCGTTGCTTTTGAGAACGTAATCCTGTATGCTGCCTTGGAAGGCGGGTTGCTCTCCTACAACTTGCCATCCCACCGCTGCCACAATATGTCACGGGGTTCTACTTCAACTTCCTCAAATCCAAAAACGATGGCAAAGTTGACCAGATGGTAATGAGCCTCTTTATTTTACCGGCCTCCAAAGTGCAAAATTATATACAGGTGAGGAGGAAAAACCAGTGGAAACAAATGGGGAAAAAAAAACAACAACAACAAAAAAAAAAACAGTCTGTATGCCAAATTGTCTCTTTGAAATGGAGTCCTCTATTAACTCCTTCTCCAAAATGGAAGAAAATGGGCCACCCTCTTACTTACAAACAGCAGAACACCTGTTACCTCCTCTGCAACAAACTTCAGACTGACCGCTCAGCCCCACAACCCCATTTTAAAGACCAAGCCCCTCCCACTGGACGTATCATTCATGGAAAAACATACTTCAATAAATATTTCTATAAAAACAGTTCACAATGCACCATCTTCCAATATATATTTTACACATAAATATTTAGATACATAAAACAAGTTGTTCCCTGCACAAAGTCAGTCCATTTACAAAAAAAATTTATTAAAATTCATGACCACAACCCCCTGGGTCACCTGACCAAAAGGCGTGTGAAAAAACTCTATTTAATCTGCTCAATTGATTCCATCTGTTTAGCTCGTTAGACATCTGAATCATGAATGGAGGCAGATGGGCAGACATGCAATGGAACAAACAAAAAATAAGTTTATATGGTATGAAAATACGAGTGATTTTTTTTCCATTGTAGCAGAACAACCAAGTGTGCACCCGTGGCTGCGCTAAAAAATAGGTAAGGGAAAAAAAAAGAATTTACAAACAGAAGTAAATGAGAAAATGGATGGCGTGTGTGTAGGTGAGTGTGCACATAGCCATTTGTATGACTGTTTGTGTGCCTGCAGTCAGTGGTGAGGCTACTCCATCACATCATCCCCCTCCTCACGAAGGTTGGCAATGTATAGCAACCTGGAAAGATAATCAGCTCCCACACTGGCTCTTCCAGACCGATGCCGAATAGTAAACTTGAAAGGCTGCAGTGACAGGTACTAGCGAGTAAGGCAACTATTGTGATCTTTCATGCTATTAATCCATGTGAGAGCTCGATGATCAGTGTCCAAGTGAAACTCTCCTCCCAGCAAGTAGTAACGCAGGCTTCCCAGGACCCACTTAATGGCCAAACCCTCTTTCTCCACTGCAGAATACCGGGTGTCCCATGGCTGAAGCTTACGGCTCAAATACAAAATTGGGTATTCTTCTCCTGGGTCCCTTTGTGCCAAAACTACTCCGAGGCCCACTGCTGAGGCATCCACCTGCACCAGAAATTTTATCGAAATCTGGACTCTTGAGGACAGGGGAAGAACACAAGCGGTTTTTCATGGTGTTGAAAGCTGTTTCACACTCCTCAGACCATATGACAGGATTCTTCTGATTCTACAAGTCAAGGCAGTAAGTGGAGCTGCAATGGTCAAGAACTGCGGTATAAACTGTTTATACCAGCCGATCAACCCCAAGAAGGATCGTACCTCCTTCTTAGTCCGTGGTTGAGGACAGTTCTGAATGGCCTCCACTTTATCCACTTGTGGGCGCACTTCTCTACGTCCCAACTGGTACCCAAGGTATTGAGTCTCCTGCTGTGCCCACTCACACTTGAAGGGGTTAAGCGTCAGCCAAGCCTTCTGAATCTTTCCCAAGACCAAGGAAAGATGATGGACATGCTCAGCCCAAGTATTACTGAAGACAACCACATCATCCAGGTAAGCGGCACTGCAGTGATCACAGCCCCAGAGCACTTGGTTCATCAATCTCTGGAAGGTGGCTTGAGCTCCATGTAATCCAAAGGGCATCACGGTAAACTGGAAAAGCCCTGCTGGAGTTTGAAACGCTGGATCTGGTCAACTTGACTCTTCTAGTGGTATCTGCCAGTAATCTTTACACAAATCAAGGGTAGTGATGAACCTAGCAGCCCCAACCTTCTCTAATAAATCTTCGACCCTTGGCATTGGATAAGCATCAAACTCCGAGATTGCATTCAACTTCCTGAAGTCAATGCATATCCGAAGGGAGCTGTCTTTCTTGAATACTATGACAACAGGGCTACACCACTCCGAGTTGGAAGGCTCAATCACACCAAGTCCCAACATCTGTTATCTCCTGCTTCAGTCTTCCCACCAACTGTTGGGGAACCCTATAGGGATGCTGACGAATTAGTCACTCCTCTTTAAGACAAATGACATGCTCTGTGAGTATAGTCCTGCCTGGGCTGGAAGAAAACAAAGATGACACCTCCTCAAAGACCTGATGAAGCTGTGCTGCTTGGTCTGGTTCCAGATGTCTCAGCGAAGGTGTCTCTGCAGTAGTAAGGGATTCCAGTCCAATCTCCACTTCCTCCTCATGGTCTACCTTCCTTACCAGCAGAACCTGCCCTGGCTCGTGGCGATCCTTCCACTCTTTCAGCAGATTTACACGGTACGTCTGCTTTGGCTTCTTCTCGGGATGGTGGACCTTGTAAGTGACTGGCCCCATTTTACGAGTAATAAGGTAAGGGCCTTGCTACTTTGCCAATAGCTTACTACTGGATGAGGGCAGAAGCAGTAGTACTTTTTGGCGGCTTTCACTCAAACTCTTTGTTTCAGGTTCAACTGTCTTTAGATGTTTCTCAAAGCAATGTTGTCGCCGGGACTTTTTTGGGCCTTTTGTGCCACCCTCAGACTGCTATCAAAGTCTAAGAGTGGTTGAACGCAAGGCTTCTCTTTACCTGGGACAAGAGTGCCACCCTCACACAAGCCATGGTTAGGGTTTGGGAGTGGGTGGCCCCCAGCCTTTGTCTGAGCCTGTGTAATGACTGGACAAGAAATGTTTACATCAACCTCCCCCTTCCCCACAGCAATGCTCTTCTGCAGCAAGTCCATAAATATAGGCAAATCCCATCCTAAGACAACTGTAACTGGCAGCTTCTCAACCACGCCAATAGTCAATAAATATGGTTATTCATCAATAGTAACAGTCAAATCAGCTGTTGGATAAGGGTGCTTATCCCCATGAACACACAAAATGTCCTCTTGTCTGCTATAGTCCACCAGGCTCACAGGTACAAGGTCCTTCTTAACTAAAGTCATAAAGCTACCACTATCCAACAGAGCAGTAACATGCTGGCCATTAACAGTCACAGTTTTATAGCATTGTAGGCTCCTTACCCCAGACCCCACCTCAGCTCGAGGTGCATAACAAGCTCCAGCGAGTTTAGTTTTACACATAGGACACACAGAAGCTTTATGGCCTGGCTGCTGACAATAAAAACAAACAATGTCCTTACTGTGTCCTCGCTGGTTTGGGGCAGGGCTGGGATTACCTGGAGGTTCCTGTCCCTTGTCTCTCTTTACCGACCAGTGCTGGAACGGTTGATGTACCGGTCTCTGTGCTGTATTGTTTCGGTGTAAAATTGGTCCTCCTCGTCGAACATTAAGACACTGCAAAGCCAACCTAGCGGCTGCGAGCCCCTCTGTTGATTCATGCTCCTTCACCCAGGTCCTTATCTCTGCAGGAAGTACCCAGAGTAGTTGCTCCAGAATGATGGTCTCAGCAATCTCTTCCTTGGTATACTGATCACGCCGAATCCAGCATTGGTAGAGTCCCTTGAGGCAATGGTAAGTCTCGGTAGGGGTCTCACCAGATGGAACTGTCAAAAATCGAAACTGCAACTGGTATGTTTCTGGTGAGATGTTAAACTTTGTTAACAGTGCTGCCTTCAAGTCATGGTAGGAATGGGCCTTCTCCTTATCCATTGGAGTGTAGGCTTCCAACACCTTTCCCGAAAACAGTAGCACCAGTCTACATGCCCACTCAGTCTCTTGCCATTTCCATGTTTTGGCCATGCGCTCAAAGTGCAATAAATAGTTCTCAAGGTCTTCCCCCATCTGATAGGGTGGTACTTTTGGTTCACGTCTATACTCCGGACGTAGCTGCTCAGGGCCGCCACTAGAGTCTTGTGGTGGAATAAGTAGTGTCTCTAATAATGCCACTGGCCGCCTAGGCTGGGCTGCTGGTGTTGGCAGGTCAAATCTGGGACTGCTTGCAGTTTCTGTGGTTGGCGTTTGCCCTGAATTCAATTCAATTCAACTTTATTTATATAGCGCCATTTCACAACAACAGTCATCTCATAGCACTATCAACTGTAGGGGGAAACCCTCACAGTTGCAGAAAGACCCCAGCAATCAGGCGATCCCCTGTGAGCAAGCACTTGGCGACGGTGGAGAGGAAAAACTCCCTTTTAACAGGAAGAAACCTCCAGCAGAACCAGGCTCAGGGAGGGGCAGTCATCTGCTGCGACTGGCTGGGGGGTGAGGGGATAGAGAAGAAGAAAAGAACAGACATGTAGCGAGCAAACAGCACGATGGGGACTCAATCTATGGGAGAGAACAAACAGATGTTAATGACCAGCAAAAAAAAATATTTCATAGAGAGTGAGGAAAGGAGTGAGGCCCAGTGCATTACTGGAGGTCCCCCGGCTGACTAAACCTATTAGCAGCATAACTAAGGGAGGGTTCAGAAACACATGATCCCTCCCTAATTGTAGGCTATATCAAAAAGGTAGGTTTTAGCCCTATTCTTAAAAACAGAGATCGAGTCTGACTCCCGAATCCAGATTGGCAGCTGATTCCACAGGAGAGGAGCTTGATAACTGAAGGCTCTGCCTCCCATTGTACTTTTGGAGATTCTAGGTATTACAAGTAATCCTGCATTTTGGGAGCGTAGTGCTCTGTTAGGATAATACGGTAGTATCAGATCTTTTAAATAAAAAGGAGCCTGATTGTTTAGAGCTTTGTAAGTAAGAAGAAGGATTTTAAACTTAATTCTAAACTCTATGGGAAGCCAATGAAGGGAGGCCAGAACCGGAGAGATATGATCTCTCTTTCTAGTACCTGTTAAAACTCTTGCTGCAGCATTTTGGATCAGCTGAAGACTTTTTAAAGATGTTTTAGGACAGCCTGATAATAAAGAATTACAATAATCTAATCTCGAGCTAACAAAAGCGTGGATCAGTTTCTCAGCATCACTCTGAGACAAGATGCTCCTAATCTTGGCAATATTACGCAAATGATAGAAGGCAGTCTTAGAAACAAATTTAATATGTGAATTGAAGGACAAATCCTGATCAAAAATAACTCCAAGGTTCCTCACAGAGCTATTAAGAGAAAGAGTAACCGCATCCAAACTGAAAGTTTGATTTGGAAAGGAATTTCTAAAGTTTTTTGGACCAACAAGAATGACTTCAGTCTTATCTGAATTTAATAGCAGGAAATTACAAGTCATCCAAGCTTTGATTTCCTTAAGACAGGCTTCTAACTTGGCTAATTGATTACTATCATCTGGCTTCATTGACAGGTATAATTGTGTGTCATCTGCATAACAATGAAAATGTATACAGTGCTTTCTAATAATGTTGCCTAACGGAAGCATATATAAACTAAAAAGAGTAGGGCCTAGCACAGATCCCTGTGGAACTCCATGACTAAGCTTTGAGTTGAAAGAAAACTCATTATTTACATGAACAAACTGGAACCTATCAGATAAATAAGATCTAAACCATTGCAACGAAGTTCCATTAAGTCCAACATAGTGTTCTAATCTATCAAGTAGAATATTATGATCAATAGTATCAAAAGCTGCACTAAGGTCTAAAAGGACAAGTACAGAAACTAGTCCATTATCAGATGCAATGAGGAGGTCGTTAGTTACCTTCGCTAAGGCTGTTTCAGTGCTATGATGGATTCTAAACCCAGATTGAAACTCTTCAAGTAAACCATTTCCCTGCAGGTGGTCAAATAATTGCGTAGCAGCAACTCTTTCTAAGATTTTTGAAATGAAAGGGAGATTAGAGATTGGTCTATAGTTAGCTAAAGCTCCTGGATCTAGCGTTGGCTTTTTGAGTAAGGGTTTAATTACAGCCGTTTTAAAAGCCTGCGGTACATGGCCTAAAGTTAATGAAGAATTGATTATATGAAGAATAAAGCTACCAATAAGTGGGAAGACTTCTTTAAATAACCTGGTAGGAATAGGGTCTAAAAGACAAGTTGAAGGTTTGGATGAGGAAACTATTTTGTCTAACTCACAAAGGTCGATTGGAGTAAACTCATCAAGACAGACATCAGTAGAAGGAGTTGTAGTAGTTACAGTATTTAAGTTAACTGTGGGAAGAATCTGATTGATTTTATCTCTGATGGATGAAATTTTATTATTGAAAAAGTTCATAAAGTCCTGACTAGTAAGCTCTAAGGGAATGCTAGGATTGACAGAGTCCTGACTCTTTGTCAACCTGGCTACAGTACTGAAAAGAAACCTGGGATTATTCTTGTTCTCTTCTATTAATGCAGAGTAATAACTCGTTCTAGCTTTTCTAAGAGATTTTTTATAAATTAAAAGATGATTTCTCCAAGCTAAATAGATTTCATCTAAATTAGTAGAGCGCCATTTTCTTTCTAATTGACGAGTCTTCTGTTTTAAGGTACGAGTTTCTGTTTTGAACCAAGGAGTTAGAAATCTCTGATTAGACTTTTTCTTTTTTAAGGGGGCCACCAAGTCTAGAGTCTGATGCAGAGAAGCTGAAACACTATCCACCATGTTATCAATTACAGAAGGAGCAAGCTGTCTATAGCTTATTTCCGTTGTGTTGACACATGGCATAGAGGAAACAATCTGCATAAATTTGGAAACAGCAGTACAGGGTTATGAGGAGACACTACAAGATTTTCTATTTCTATGCCATATGTCAAAACAAGGTCCAATGTATGGTGGAGGTAATGAGTAGAATTTCCTACTTTCTGAGAAAACCCAATCGAGTCTAATATTGAATTGAATGCCACATTAAGGCAGTCACTATCTACATCCGCATGTATATTAAAGTCCCCTACTATAATTATTCTATCAGATTTCAGCACTAAATCAGCTAAGAAATCAGCAAATTCGGATAAAAATTCTGAGTAGGCTGATGGGGGACGATAAACTATGGCAAATAAAATTGGGTTTAACCTAAAATTGCTAAAGTGCCCAATACTGAGGACCAGGCCCTCAAAGGAATTATAACATGTTTTTTGCTTTACATTAACTAGTAATTTGGAATGGTAAATTGTTGCTACTCCTCCTCCACGACCAGAACTTCTGGGATTTTGACAGTTTAAATAACCAGAGGGAGTTGATTCATTCAAACCAACATAATCCTCTTGCCCTAACCAAGTCTCTGTAAGGGAAATTAAATCAATCTGATGCTCAATTAACAAATCATGGACTAACTAACTTGGGAGTTAGAGACCTAATATTTAATAAACCACATTTAATTTTTAAATTATGAGGAGGAACAGAGGCCAAATCATTCAATTTAGAGGCTTTATGTTTAATTTGAGTTTTACCAATATTTTGCTTTATCACTTTGGGATGCTTATACATTATATTTTTATTCACTTTGGAGGGAGCAGACAACGATTCTCTGATGGGGAAGACAGGGGCTAAGCTGAGGGGTGGCGGATGAAGAGGAGCTGCAGAGAGGCGTGTAAGACTGCGACTCCGCTTCCTGGTCCCAACTCTGAGTAGTCATGGTTTTGGAAATTTGGATAAAAAAGATGCCACATTGTTAGATAAATGAGAAGCACCATCCAAAGTGGGATGAATGCTGTCTCGTCTCATAAGACCAGGTTTTCCCCAAAAAGAGCTCCAATTGTCAATGTAGCCCACGTCATTTTTAGGACACCACACAGACAGCCAGCAGTTCAAGGATGACGAGCGGCTAAACATGTCATCACTGGTCAGACTGGGGAGGGGCCCAGAGAATACTACAGTGGCAGACATCGTTTTTGCAAAGTCACACACCGATTCTATATTAAGTTTCGTGACTTCCGACTGCCGGAGACGGATGTCATTAATGCAGGCGTGAATAACAATTGTGGAATATTTACAGTTACTTTTAGCCAGCATTTTCAAATTTGACTCGATGTCGCCTGCTCTGGCCCCAGGAATGCATTGGACTATGGCCGCTGGAGTCTCTAGGTTCACGTTTCTGACTACAGAGTCGCCAATGATCAGAGTTTTTTCCTCAGCGGGTGTGTCGCTGAGCGGGGAAAAACAATTAGAAACGTGAACAGGTTGGTGGTGTACCGGGGCTTTGCGACTAGGCTTCCTTCTCACCGTCACCCACCCAGTCTCCTCGCTGCTGAGGAGAGCCGAGGGACCGCTGACAGTGGGACCTAAGCTAGCTAGCTCCGCTGCAGCTAATGGGCGTCCGTCAAGATTAACTGGTGCAGACGGTGTTTCAATGCAGCGGAGCCGGGATTCCAAATCAGACAACCTCGCCTCGAGCGCCTCAAAAAAGACAACATTTATTACATTTACCGTTATCGCTAGGGTGGGTCTGGAACCGGTGGGGCCTGGACCGATGACTGGATGGCAGCAAGTTGCCCAACCTGTGGAACTGAACTTCTTAGACTCCTAAGTTCTGCCAACTGGCCCTTCTCCCTTCTGCTTCGTGCTGCAAAAAAGTCTCATCAAAGCCAACAATTCTCCCCCAGGCCCACCTGTTTCCACTGGGGCTGCCGATGCAGTAGATCCAGCCATTTCATCTTCTTCCTGCGATGTTGGAACTGTCTCCCAGGCTGGATCCACCTCCACAGTCACCATCTCCTTCAACTGCTCTTGTTGCTTTTGAGAACGTAATCCTGTATGCTGCCTTGGAAGGCGGGTTGCTCTCCTACAACTTGCCATCCCACCGCTGCCACCATATGTCATGGGGTTCTACTTCAACTTCCTCAAATCCAAAAACAATGGTGAAGTCGACCAGATGGTAATGAGCCTCTTTATTTTGCTGGCTTCCGAAGTGCAAAATTATATACAGGTGAGGAGGAAAAACCAATGGAAACAAATGGAAAAAAACCCCAAACAGTCTCTATGCCAAATTGTCTCTTTAAAATGGAGTCCTCTATTAACTCCTTCTCCAAAATGGAAGAAAACGGGCCACCCTCTTACTTACAAACAGCAGAACACCTGTTACTTCCTCTGCAACAAACTTCTGACTGACCGCTCAGCCCCACATCCCCATTTTTAAAGATCAATCCCCTCCCACTGGACGTGTCATTCATGGAAAAACATACTTCAACTAGAAAAGCACTCGGAGAGCGCAGACCTCCGCCAAGCGCCACAATTTCCCCCATACAGTGTTTGTGTGTATGTTTTCAGATTCCTTGAGCATGTAAACATATGACTAGCAATTGGATTCACAATGATTATTTGTTTATTTGACAGGGACAGTGCAATAAACACACAATTAATCAATGACAATCAATCTGATAGTGATAGGATTAGTGGTTCAGTAGTAAAAGCATTGCCTCCTTGGCGGAGGTAATAAACTGAAGTGTTGCTGTTGTGTCCATCTCTTCCACTGACGGATGCAAATTGGGTAGACAGGTTGCCGTGGGTTTTATATTATATTATTTTTTTGGGGTTGCGCTCCGCAGCAAACGAGAATTTAGAAGCTTCGCCGGCAGAGAGCTCGTTTTTGCGCAGCGCCTATGGCTGCCCGGTGAATTTCTGCCAAATGCGCAGCTCCTACGGCTGGCCGGGGAATTTCTGCCAAAGAATCCGTCGGCGGACAGCTGGCCGTGTGAGGTTTTGCGGTTGCGCGCAAACACAGGCACGCTGGCGGGCCCAGGCCAGCAGTGTTTTCCGCGTGCTTTTGTGCCTAAAACGTTGAAGAAGGCGGAGTTTGTGTTGCAGACACGACGACCAGCGCCCTCCATTGCGCCTGCGCACATGTTGAAAATGGCTGTATGTCACAGTGTTGAAAAATGCTTTAAAAAATTCCTGTATCCAGATGGTGAACCGGATCACCCCCAAAATTTAATCAGTTCTTCCTTGTACCATTTCCAACAACGCCTGAAAGTTTCATGGAAATCCGTCCAAGACTTTTTGAGTTATCTTGCTAACCAACAGACAAACAGACAGACAGACAAACACACAGACAAACCCCGGCAAAAACATAACCTCCTCCTGGCCTTTTCGGCCTGGCGGAGGTAATAAATATTTCTATAAAAACAGTTCACAATGCGCCATCTTCCAATATATATTTTACACATAAATATTTAAATACATAAACAAGTTGTTCCCCACACAAAGTCAGTCCATTTACAAAAAAAAAAATATTAAAATTCATGACCACAAGGTGTGTGAAAAAGCCCTATTTAATTTGCTCAATTGATTCCATCTGTTTAGCTTGTTAGACATCTGCATCATGAATGGAGGCAGCTGGGCAGACGTGCAATGGAACAAACAAAAAATAAGTTTATATGGTATGAAAATACTAGTGTATGTTTTCCATTGTGGCAGAACAACCAGGTGTGCACCCGTGGCTGCGCTACAAAACAGGTAAGGGGGGAGAATTTACAAACAGAAGTAAATGAGAAAATGGATGGCATGTGTGTGTGTGAGTGTGTGTATGCACACTGCTTTAACTAGCAAATCACCCACAGTACATACTGTAGTTGTGTGTATGTCAGTGTGCACATAGCCGTTTGTATGAGTGTTTGTGTGCCTGCAGTCAGTGACGAGGCTGCTCCGTCACATAGTGTATGTAAACCTGACTTTGAAAAAAGTAATAAAAAATTCTCAAAAATTCAGTAAATATAAAAATTATTTAGCAAATAGAAATAATTTTGGTAGTCCTAACTGACCTAAAACAGGAAAAGTTGTCATTGTATACAGTGTATGTAAACTTCTGGTTTCAACTAGTGAGCTAAAGGTATGTTATATTTGCTATCCATTAAATAGAGTTACGCTCTAAAATATGTTTCCATTATTTAATAGTAATTGTTAAGATGTACACAGGTGAATTATCTTGAGAACAGAGTTAAGAAAAAATTCCAAAACAACTGAAAAAAGAAACTGAGAATTTAATCTTTCAATACTTCATAGAAAATTTGAAAGTATCCCTTATGTTTTATTCATTAATCAGTTTGGTTTAGACAGTTTTAATAATTCATTTATTGTCATTGAACACTAGCTAGAGATAAATCTGGTAGCTGTCCAGACAGCAGTACCATGATGTCGGTGTTCTACTTGGATTTAGCCTGTCTGGATGACCAGTGCTTGTCCTTGGCCTACTTTGTCAGAGGCATACCACAGAGGCAAAAGACTACAGTCCTTAAGCAAAGAGGCACAGCAGGATGGATGCCACATATTTATGGGTGAGTGCTTTTTCAAGTCTTATTCCAGGACTATCATAATGGAAGTTTGTGGATGTACATCAGTAGAAATGCTCTCAGTATTCAAGCTTGTCCACTGGGAGAAGTTTTTCTCTTTGCTACTTCTAGCATGATATATTTTTAACAGCATGTGCATGTGTAAGTGTGTCTGTGTGCATGTGGGTGTAGTGCAAGCAGTGAAGCTTTTTAGTTTAGGATACACTTTCTCCTCATTTACATAATTATTATGAATATCATGCTGCTTTCTGTGACCATTTTTGGTTCTGTGAAAGCTCACAGCGTTTGTAATCTGTACCAAAGGAATCTTAATTTTGAGAATGTGAGAGTACTTGAGTTTTGGCAAAAGGAAATGTGACTGCAGAGCGGCTCACTTTAGAGCAGAATTATATAATCTTGGATACAGGTCAGCCATATTAGGTTCATCTTTTGAGGAGAACAGTTGGCACAGGATATGGATCACAGTTCAAACAATCCATTTATTTGTAAGCATCAAAACCCTGGTTTATCATCAAAAATGACAAATGTACACTGACATTTGTCATAGGCATCAAATTCACACACATCCTGGTATACACTTAATCACTAAGGCATCCACATTAGGGAGGGGTGATATGCCCAGAAAACAATATCCTGATATTTCTGTGAATTTTCACATTAACAATATTGACTAGCTCACAAAATAATGCTTTTCCTGCATTTTTTATTTTATGTAAAGAACAGTTTGACGGGTTAGCATGAAATTATTTGCTCTCAACCTATTCAACACAAAAAATAAACCAGACTGTTAATGACGGAGTAGCTCATTACAGCCTAACGAAATTACCCCAGGAGTACTCAGATCTCCTGACTATTGACCTTAAGTACAGCCTAGATGCAGACCCATCCAGGATGTGCTTAAAGTCGAGGTTAATGGCCTAGGAGTAGTATCATTTTTTGTGAAGTCTTAAATGCCCAGATCTCCTGACCTTTGACCTTGACCTTGAGCACAACTTGGATGTAGGCCCACCTAAGAAACATTGTGAGTGAATTTGGCAATCATTACACGGCCGCAAGAGATGACCTAATCAGCTGGAAGAGAAGAAAAAAAAAAAACATGCAGAGACAGAACAACACAGTGCCCCCCCATGATACAGTGCCCAAATGATCACTGACTGTGGAAACTTCACACTGTTCCTCAAGCAACTTTGATTCTGTGCTTCTCCATTCTTCCTCCAGACTCTGTGACCTTGATTTCCAAATAACAGGACTTGGCACCTGATTTGGGGAGCCATGTCATCTGCTGGTGTTAGTCCACTAGCTGTCGACCAGGAAATTTTTTAGAGCACTTCATGCTTCCCTTTGCTGACAAGCTTTATGGAAATGCTGATTTCATTTTCCAGCAAGACTTGGCACCTGCCCACACTGCCAAAAGTACCAAAACCTGGTTTAATGATCACGGTATCACTGTGCTTGATTGGCCAGCAAACTCTCCTGACTTAAACCCTTAAGAGAATCTATGGAGTATTGTCAAGAGGAAGATGAGAGACACCAGACCCAACAATGCAAATGAGCTGATGGCCACTATCAAAGCAACCTGTGCCTCCATAACACCTCAGCAGTGCCACAGGCTGATTGTCTCCATGCCACACCGCACTGATGCAGTAATTCATGCAAAAGGAGCCCCAACCAAGTATTGAGTGTGTACCTGGAAATACTTTTCAGTAGGCCAGTATTTTTTATTAAAAATCCACTTTTTAAATTGATCTTATGTAATACTCTAATTTTTTGAGAAACTCAATTTTTGCTTTTCATTAGCTACAAGCCATAATCATCAAAATTAAAATAAATGCTTGAAATATATCACTGTGTAATGAATCTATACAATATGAGTTTCACTTTTTGAATTGAATTACTGAAATAAATTAACTTTTTGTTGATATTCTAATTTATTGAGATGCACCTGTATGCATATATAGAACACATCTCTGCTGTTCACCTATAAATAGAGAAGGCCTATGAATTCCGCAAGGACCACCATCTCTATATAGCCTTTATAGATCTTAAGGCTGCCTTCGACACCGTGGACCACACTTCTCTTGGGAGTATCCTGCAGACCCTCGGAGCACCACCCGTTATCGTAGCCCTGTTTAAGCGGCTCTATAGCAGCTTAGAGAGCTGTGTCCATGTGAATGGAAAGGAGTCCAGCTGGTTTCCCATCAACAGCGGGGTCCAACAGGGCTGTGTGGCCGCTTCTGATCTCCAATTGTGTCATAGACTATCTGATGACCAAGGTCTGCGACCGGGTCCCTGGCATGCAGTTTGGCAACTACCATCTGGCTGGCCTTGAATATGCTGACGATGCGATCCTGTTCAGCCCATCCTATAGTCAGCTGAGAAATGCTCTAGTTGTCTACCACGAAGAGTCAGTGAAGCTGGGCCTTCAGGTGAGCTGGACGAAGACTAAGCTAATGCATGTGGGCGACGGACTGGACCCACCCCCGTCACAGCTCGGGAAAGATACCGTTGAGTTTGTCAATTCCTTTGTGTATTTGGGCTCCACAGTGACCAACAATGGAGACATGAAACCAGAGATCAACTGCAGACATGGCCTCGCTGCATCAGCCCTGCAGGCACTATGGAAACCTCTATGGCGCCATCGTTCATTCTCCCGAAAGACGGAGCTCCACATATACAATGTGTCAGTCCTCTCCATTCTACTTTATGGGTCAGAGACATGGCCACTGAATAAGTGGTGGAAAGAGACCTCCGACAGCTTGGAGTCATTGTTGACAATGCAGAGGAGCTGGCCCAAAACTGGCAATGCTGGCATGCACTGGCTAACCTGATTGGCTCTATGCATGGTGATGGCCACCCAGCCCTCACTCCGCAGGAGTAGTAAGTAAGTAAGCACCTGTATGTCTGTCTAGTAAAGTCTCATATGGAGAGCCTGCTCACCTACTGTCTGGGTGTGTGTTACGCCGGCTCCACGGCCGAGAACAGGAAGGCTGTGCAGAGGGTCGTCAACACTGCCCAAAAAATTATCGGCGGCTCTTTGCCTTCCCTGAAAGACATCTCCAGATCCTCCTGTCTCAGAAAGATCAAGGCCATCACAGGAGACCCCTCATATCCCGCCCACCACTTGTTTGACCGGCTTCCCTCTGGACGACTGTCCAGATCAATCAGGTCCCACACCTCCAGATTGACAAACAGCTTCTTCCCCTGGGCCATCCAAACTGCAAACAGTCAGAGGCTCCACCCCCCTCCCTTCGAACACTCACATGCTCAGGACTGAAGACCTTTTAAATTATCACAATAACACAACTGTCTTTGCACTCCGCACTTTTGTGTCTATTGACCCATCCATGAAACCCCTACTATGTAGTATATTTTCCATAATCCTTGAGCCATTTTACTCAATTGTGTGTTCTGCACTCCACACTCTTATGTACATAGTTTCGCCCACGTAGCCACTATCATACCTATGTATATTTTTATAATCCTGGGCCATTATTATTTTTATTTCAGTTGTGTGTTTAATCGTGTGTTCTGTAACCATGTTTTATTTAATCCTTCTCCCATACTTAGTTGTGCAGTAGCCTGGTGGAGCACCCACAATTTTGTTGTAACTGTACAACTGTACAATGACAATAAAGCCAATTCTATTTTATATTCTGTGTAGGGCTGTGTATTTTGTCTTGCACCATTTTTAGTCTAAAAGCATGTCAGTATATTTACAAATTTCTTTGATACTGGCATTATGTAATGGGAAAATATCTTTGAATTTTGAACTTGCCCCATTGCGGGATTAATAGTCTTATATTACCTCGCCAATATCATATCACTATTTAAGTGGCCCAGATATTGGCCCCTGTTTTTCAACATGAACTGTTGAATCTCATTACTTCCATTTATCATATTGAAAACTTTTCAGGCTTTATTAAAGTCAGAGAAATTTTTTGCTACTCATTTGGCAATGTATATAGTTTCTAAACTATTATTAGCATTAAATCAAACTAGGTGACAGCTCTTTCACAACTGCAGTTTCCTCTGGTTTGGCTTGTGCATCATCCTTCTCTTGGAATTCTGATTTCTCGCACCAGTAAAGGATGCTTCTGTCATGGGTGGCCCTGACGGGCCATTATTGCAACACTGTAGGCAGCCGATGAGTTTGCACGTTTATTTACAAAAGTACGAATGACAAAGTAGTAAGCCACATGGGGAAAAAACACATACAGGGACTAGGCACAAAACTGACGACTAAGATATGAGACAAAACCCTTGAAGAATACACTCACTGAATACGAGGAGGAAGGAAGACTGGAATCGGGGTTAGGGATTCCAGCCCAACATTGTGGAAGTCCAGTGTAGAGTGAGGTGGCAGCCAGGAGTAACCTCAGCTGTTCCCTTAAATAAGGTACTGTAGAAGATGTGCTCAAAAGACGAGGCTGAGTTTAATCGTAAACCAGCTTTATTAACAGAACACAGCTTCTATCATTCTCAAAGCAGGAAAGAGACAGAATCATATCTCAACACCCTTATATATGTTTCCAGCATCAGAATTCAAGTCACATGGTGTCTTCAGTAAACATACAGTCACAAAGCATCCCTTTGAAGCTTCACCATTGTCTCTCATTTCCTGATGAACCGGAAATCTCTCCGGGGCATCTTCTGTGGGACAAAGAGACAAATCTAACACCTCCTTGTTATCTTCTGCAGATTCGAGTCCTCTGTCCTTGCAGACGTGACACCCTCAATACACATACAGTCCTGTCTCTGTGGCAGCGTGAGCCCACAATGTGTGTCGCCCACACTACCCCCCCCCCCCAAACGTCTAGTAAGGCAGAACCTGCATGGCATAAAATAAAAAAAAAAAAAAAAAGGAAAAACACAAAGCACTCCATACATCGCTAATCAATCCACCAACTGCCTAGGTTTTAACTTTCTGCCGAATCTGCTGCAACCTGGCTTGGCTGCACCTGCAACATCTCTCTGCACCCGTGGATTAAAGCTGTTAGCACCTTTCTGTGAAGACTTTGGAGAATGTCCTCTCGGGGGCCTGCCACGGCGGGGGGGCCTCGCGAGCTGCACTTCCTCATCAGCCAGAACAAAGGCGGGTTTGAGTCTGTTTATGCAAATCAACTCTCTTCTGCCCCCTAAATCTAGCAGAAAATGCTTCTGCCCGGTCTCCAGCACTCGGAACGGTCCATCATAAAACGGCCGCAAACTTGGACGTTGAACATCATGTTTAACAAAAACAAACTCTGCATTTTTTAAAGCCTTTGGCACAAAAATGTGTGGTAAACTGTGATGGACCGGGCCAGGGAGCGTGTTTGCTCCTGAGTCGCTCTGCCACGGCTGAGCCGGGGGGCCACTTGGTGCGGGATTATCGGGGAGAAATTCCCCCAGTAAACGGAGAGGTTGAGCAAAAACTAATTCAGCCAGGGAAGCATGCAAATCTTCCTTAGGTGCAGAACGCAACCCTAATAAAACCCATGGAAGTTTGTCCACCCAATTTGTATCCATTAGCGATGCTCTGAGGGCTGCTTTCAATGACCTGTGAAAGTGTTCGCATAAACCATTAGCCTGGGGGTTATACGTGGTGGTGCGATGAATCTTCACCCCCAAGCTGCGGGCCATCGATGACCATAGCTTGGAAATAAATTGGGGACCCCTGTCGGACGTTATGTCCGACGGTACACCGAAACGCGCAACCCACGCTGCTAAAAATGCTCACGCAACTTCTTCCGCTGTGGTGATGTCAGAGGAACCGCCTCTGGCCAGCGCGTGGTGCGATCCACCATCGTCAAAAGATGTGTGTGCCCGTGTGATAATGGAAGCGGGCCTACTAGGTCAACATGCACGTGATCAAAACGTTTAGCGGGGATGTGAAAAGGTTCTAACGGGGCCCTAGTGTGTCTGTGTATTTTGGCTCGCTGACACGCTACGCAGGCTGCCGCCCATTCTTTGACCTGTTTGCGCAACCCGGGCCAAACAAATTTCTGTCCCACCAATTTAATCGATGCGCGCACCCCCAGGTGCGCGAGAGAATGGACCGAGTCAAAAACGCGGCGACGCCACGCGGCTGGCACCACGGGGCAGGGCCGTCCGGTGGAGACATCGCAGATTAGTGGGGGCATACCATTTTGCTGCACCCTGTGCTCCAGCCTTAACCCTGTTGGTCCAGACTGGAGCGCGCGCACGTCCGCGTCGTTAACCTGCTCCGCAGCCATGGCTGCATAATCTAACCCAACACAGACCGGGGCTGCGCGCGCTCCCGCGTCGCTGCCCGGGGCCGCGGCCACGGCTACAGAGTCTGCCCCTATGGGGCATGGTGGTGCTACTGCACGCGAGAGGCAGTCTGCCACAACATTGTGTTTACCCGCGACATGCTGAATATCAGTAGTGAACTCCGATATTGCGGCTAGTTGCCTTTGTTGCCGGCCTGACCAGGGTTCTGAAATTTTGGCCATCGCAAAAGTTAGCGGTTTATGATCCACAAACGCGGTGAAACGTCGCCCCTCTAACCAGAACTGAAAATGACGGATGGCCAAGTGTAGGGCCAAAAGCTCCCTGTCAAACGCACTGTATTTCCGCTCGCTATCGCGCAAAGTCCTGCTGAAAAACGCGAGGGGTTGCCAGGTACCTGCCACAAACTGTTCAACTACCGCCCCCACCGCTACATCGGAAGCGTCAGTGGTGAGCGCCATGTGGGCCGTTGGAACTGGGTGCGCTAACAAAACTGCGTTTGCCAGGGCTGATTTGACCTGGGCAAAAGCGCGCTCCCGCTCCGGAGACCATTCAGCCTTGTTTGCGGGCTTTTGTTTTTTTAACGCGGTGTACAATGGCTGCATGAGTCGTGCTGCGCTTGGGAGGAACCGGTTGTAAAAATTAACCATCCCTAGAAACTCCCGAAGCGCCTTGACCGTTTGAGGTTGCGGAAAATCCGTTATGGCACGCACTTTATCTGGAAGAGGAACCGCTCTTTCTGCCGAAACGCGATATCCCAAAAAATCAATCTGCGCCACCCCAAACTGGCACTTCGCTGGGTTAACTATTAACCCGTGCTCTGCCAGCCTCCGAAAAACAGCTGTGAGGTGTTGTTCGTGCTCGCCCTCGGACGCGCTGGCTACCAAAATATCGTCCAAATAAACGAACACGAAAGGAAGGTCGCGTAAAACTGCACCCATCATGCGTTGGAAAGTCTGCGCGGCCCCCTTGAGGCCAAAAGGCATGCGCAAAAACTCAAAAAGGCCGAAAGGAGTTATGACCGCTGTTTTGGGTACATCTTGCGCGCGCACTGGAACCTGGTGGTAACCGCGCACCAAGTCTATTTTAGAAAAAATGCGCGCCCCTGCCAAATGGACAGAAAAATCCTGAATGTGCGGAATCGGGTAGCGATCATGAGCTGAGACGTTGTTCAACCTGCGGAAATCGCCGCAAGGTCACCACGAGCCGTCAGCCTTTGGGACCATGTGTAACGGCGAAGCCCAAGAGCTCTTGGAGCGTCTAACAATGCCCAGTTTTTCAAGATTAGTGAACTCCTCGCGCGCGATGGCCAGTTTAGCTGGGTCCAAGCGCCGAGCTTTTGCAAAAACTGGAGGGCCGGTGGTTGTTATGAAATGCTCTATGCCATGTTTAGCCACCGTTGCCAAAAACGTGGGGACTGTGAGTGCTGGGAATTGAGCAAGCAATGTGTGAAACTTACCACCCGCAGCTGAAACGCTGGCATGTGCAGTCGGCGGGGCCACCCGAGCTGTGCATTGAATAGAATGAAAGGACAGTGCATTAATCAGACGTCTATTAGCAAGGTCAACCAATAAACCATGTGAGCACAAAAAATCAGCCTCTAACATGTTGAAACTGACTGCTGCTACAATAACTGTCCACTCAAATGAACGGCCCTGTAAGGACAGAAGCATGGTCCTCTCACCGAACATTTTAATCGTGGAGCCATTCGCTGCTGACACTGACACCCAGGGAGCTTTAGAAAGCATCAGCCGTTCCGCGTAGGTGGGTGTGACGAAACTCAGCTGAGAGCCCGTGTCCACGAGGAACTGTTTCCCCGAGCGTGCATCCGTCAGGTAAAGCAGCCTGTTCTCGTTGCCAAGGGTCGCAGCTGCTACCGGCCCTCGGTCTTGGCGTTTCCCTGGCGCTTAAAGTTGCACGGTGGGACGCACCTGTGCGCTCTCTCTGCAAAACGGCAGTGGTAGAAGCACGGGCCTTCCTCCGCTCCGCGTCGTCTGGCTCCCGTCGCCGCTGCCGTTGGTGCGTCTGGCGCCGCAGCCGCTGGACCTGCGCTGTCTCCGGACGCCGTTCCCGGGCTGGCCGCCACGGCCGAAACCGCGTTCCGCTTGTGGGCGTCGACCAACCGCTGCGCCTCTTTGCTCAACCCATGGTAGTCTCGCCTGGCCAATCGGGGCGACTTTGCCAGGGCCACTCTCACTGCTGGTGGCAGGGTTCGAAGGAAAAGGTGGGCGAAAATGAATTCGCCATCCTCAGAGTCTTTGAGCTTCAGCATCTTCACCATCAGGTCCGCAGGTCTATCGTTTTCTGCCTCCGTCAACGTCAGGAGCCCCTCTGCTCGTTGTTGGACTGAGGGGGTGAAATGGCTGATCAGCGCGTCCTTCAATGCGCTGTACTTGCCGCTGTCTGGTGGATGATTAACCAGATCTTCCACTCTCTGGACCGTGTTGCTGTCCAGCTTCGCTACCACGTGGTAGAATCGTGTGTCGTCGTTGGAGATTCTCCGGAGGTTGAACTGCGCCTCGACTGCGCTAAACCATGAGCGCAGGCTGTGCTGCCAGAAATCGGGCAGCCGGATCGTGGAGGCGGCCATCAGGTTGGCTTCCGCCGAGCCCCGCTCGGGAGAATTCTGTCTGCTCATTTTTCATCGTAGGTCACCAGTGTAGAAGATGTGCTCAAAAGACGAGGCTGAGTTTAATCGTAAACCAGCTTTATTAACAGAACACAGCTTCTATCATTCTCAAAGCAGGAAAGAGACAGAATCATATCTCAACACCCTTATATATGTTTCCAGCGTCAGAATTCAAGTCACATGGTGTCCTCAGTAAACATACAGTCACAAAGCATCCCTTTGAAGCTTCACCATTGTCTCTCATTTCCTGATGAACCGGAAATCTCTCCGGGGCATCTTCTGTGGGACAAAGAGACAAATCTAACACCTCCTTGTTATCTTCTGCAGATTCGAGTCCTCTGTCCTTGCAGACGTGACACCCTCAATACACATACAGTCCTGTCTCTGTGGCAGCGTGAGCCCACAATGTGTGTCGCCCACAGTACAACATTAATCAGGCAATGAGAAACTAATCAGTGTAATGTGAATCAGCTGTCACGACGCAGCTCAGCTCTGACAGCCGGAAGTCCCGCCGTGACGCTGTCACAATAAAAGACCTGGAAGGCCATATGACAACAGAACGGGGAAAATACTGCACAGCCCGAGCGCAGACAGCATCAGCGCTCAGACCATGACAGTAGTCCCCGCTCAAAAGGCGCATTCCAGGCACAAACATAATATCCAGCACCCCCCTTCCCCCCCAACCAGAAGGATACTGGGCCCGACCCAGGGAGGGTGGAGGGGGAACCAGGCCAGGAGGGAAAGGAGGGAGGGAAGGAGAGAAAGAACCACAAAAAGAAAGGGGGAACACTATAACAATGGAAAAAAAAAAAAAAAAAAAACACAGAGGGCAACAAAGATAACCCAAAATGATGAGGCTAACATGCCATAAATAACCCTAGGTCGTCGGCCTCCGTCGGTCTATGATGACCATGGAAGAGAATCCTAAACATCTACTCTGCTGGAACAGCACTGCCTGTGGCTGAACAGGCCGATGCGCGAATGGCAGTCCCTGTCACACAGGTCGCACTTGTGGGTGGTCTCCGTGCTGCTGGGTCTGTGGCGGTTCTTCCTGCGGGTCCTTTTTTCATCTGCTGCAGCAGTCAGTCTCTCTTCACCCGCCCTGAGCTGTCTGGACAGGGTGCCTCTCCATTTGGAGCGGTCCGTTGCAAGGTTCTCCCAGCGCTCTGTGTTGATCCCCAGGGCCTTCATGTTTCTCTTGCAGACGTCTCTAAAGCGCAGCTGTGGGCGGCCAACGTCCCTCCTGCCAGTTGCCAGTTCTCCGTAGAGGACGTCTTTGGGGATTCTGCCATCCTCCATACGGTGAACGTGGCCTAGCCAGCGGAGCCTGTGCTGCCTGAGTAGAGTGAACATGGAGGGAAGGCCGGCGCGGGACAGAACTTCTGTGTTGGGCACTTTGTCCTGCCAGGATATGTCCAGGATGTGGCGAATGCAGCGCAAGTGGAAGGAGTTCAGTCTCTTTTCCTGCCGGGCGTATGTTGTCCACGTCTCACTCCCATAGAGCAGTGTGCTGATGACGCAGGCGTTGTACACTGCCATCTTCGTCTTGACAGAGAGTTTGGGATTCTCCCACACTCGTGTGGTGAGGCGAGCGAGTGTGAAGGCTGATTTTCCAATCCTCTTGTTGATCTCTGTATCAAGGGAGAGGTTGTTGCTGATCGTGGACCCCAGGTACGTGAACTGATTCACGACCTCCAGCTCGTAGTCGTCGATGGATATGATGGAAATAACCCTACAGCACAGTAAATACCACAAGAATAAACTCTGCCTTATGACTGAAAAGGAGACAAGAAAACTGAAATACAGGTACATAACAAAAATATACAGTACCTAAAAACATCAGGGGAGAGAAGAAAAAAAAAAACCCTCAATCTTCAAAGTGGAAAAGTCCCACTACAAATATCGTTCAAAAAAAAAAAAAAATCACAGGCAAAGGTGAAAAAACAAAAGAGCATCTCTTCAACTACAGAGAACGAAAATACAGGCACATAACAAGATACAGAGTACCCTATAACACCAGGAAAATAACTCAACATGCTACAGAGCAGCGATACTACAAATATAGACCATCATAAACACAAAGACAACAAAAGAGCATCTCTCAAACTACAGAGGAGGGAGAGAAAAAAAAATCACTACAGGGATGCCGGCAGGTAACGCACAAAGCGAACAAAAAAAAAAAACAGTTCTGGAGGTCTACCCGCATCCATAGTCCAACTCGTAGGCAGGGAAAAAAGAAACAGTTCAGGTGGCCTACCCCAGTCCCAGGCTCGGAGAAACAGTACCACTGGCGGCCGGACCAGGTCACCGAACAAAGAAGACAGTCCGTCAGGTGGCTGACCCAGAATGCCGAACCGGGGAAGCAGTTTCCCGGGCGGCCGACCCACATCATTAGGCCACCAGAACTGGAGGGGAGAACTCTGTGGCGGCCTCCCTAACGAGAGGGACAGCGAGGGGAAACAGAGCCGAATCCAGGGAACCCCAACGGCACCCAGTGGAGGAAGATAAGGGGAAAGATGAGGGGCCAGTCCAACGTCGAACGGTGGAGGATCTGCAGCTCCTTCTCCGAACTTCAACCAAACCGGCGCTGCGCTCTTGCAGGACCCCGACTGGGCTGGGACAGTGCTGCACCCACGACGGACCCCGACTGGGCCGGAACAGTGCCCACGACGGACCCCAACTGGGTCAGAGCTGTGCCCACGACGGACCCCGACTGGGCCGGAACAGCACCAGAGATGACCTCCGAGCACGGACCTGGAACCTCCAAGACGACGACCGGAACAGACTCGTCACTGGTGACCCTGGGAAAAGGCTCAGAGGAAGAGAGGAAACTGGGATCAGAATCACCAGCAGCGGCAGAGCCCGGCGAGACAAGCTCGGATGCAGCGGTCGGCTGCACCCAGCTCGTTTCCCCGAGAGACGGGCAATAATGCTCCAGAATAGAAAAGAGGAAGACAAAATGGAGCACTTGCCTGATCTCGGGCTCTACCACCGTCCAGGACTTCACGCAGCGACCGGCAGCTGGTGATATAGTGCGTGTGTGTGTTTTTTGTACTTTTTTACATTTTTAGAAAATCCTGTGTCGTTCCTGCCCTGGAGCGTTTGTGGAATATATGGCGAAGAGCTCCCTGGTATCTACAACATGGATTTCCTCTCCTCTCTCACACTGCTGCTTTCTGTGCTGTGGCTCTTTGTCTCTGAGGTAAACGCGTTCGGCTCCATGGCCAGCAGAATAGCGGGCAGAATACAATATTCCAGGGATGTGTTGCTACGCTTAAACACAGCTGATGCAGCGTCTGTGATTGAGCCCAAACTGCAACTGCCGGACTTTATTTTGAGAGACGGACACAGCGGTGAAAAGAGAGGTGGCAGAAGGAAGCGTGGAAGACATGGAGGTGTGAAATTGCGCCTTAGGAGACGTCAGTTTGGTAACATTCCTCTTCCTTCGATAATTTTTGGGAATGCACAGTCTGTGAGAAACATCCATCCATCCATCCATCCATCCATCTTCTACCGCTTTTCAGGAGGTCCGGGTCGCGGAGGCAGCAGTTCAAGCAGAGAAGCCCAGACTTCCCTTTCCTCAGCCACCTGCTCCAGCTCTTCAGAGGGGATACCAAGGCGTTTCCAGACCAGCTGGGAGACATAGTCTCTCCACCGAGTCCTGGGTCTGCCCCGGGGTCTCCTCCCAGTGGGACGTGCCTGAAACACCTCAAGTGTCCAGGAGGCATCCTAATCAGATGCCCGTACCACCTCAACTGACTCCTTTCAATGTGGAGGAGCAGTGGTTCTACTCTGAGCCTCTCCCGGATGACTGAGCTCCTCACCCTATCTCTGAGGGTGAGTCCAGCAATCCTACGGAGAAAGCTCATTTCAGCCGCTTGTATCCGCGATCTCGTTCTTTCGGTCATTACCCAAAGCTCGTGACCATAGGTGAGAGTAGGAACGTAGATTGACTGGTAAATCGACAGCTTTGCCTTAGAACTAAGCTCCCTCTTCACCACAACAGACCGGTACAACGTCCGCATCACTGCAGATGCTGCTCCGGTCCGTCTGTCGATCTCTCGCTCCATTCTCCCCTCACTCGTGAACAAGACCCCAAGATACTTAAACTCCTCCACTTGGGGCAGGAGCCTGTCCCCAACCCGGAGAGGACAATCCACCTTTTTCCGGCTGAGGACCATGGACTCGGACTTGGAGGTGCTGATTCTAATCCCAGCCGCTTCACACTCAGCGGCAAACCGTCCCAGCAAGAGCTGAGGGTCATTGCTGGATAAAGCCAACAGGACAACATCATCTGAAAACAACAGAGATGAGATCCTGTGGTCACCAAGCATGACACCCTCCATTCCCTGGCTGCGCCTAGAAATCCTGTCCATAAAAATTATGAACAGGATCGGTGACAAAGGGCAGCCCTGGCGGAGTCCAACTCTCACTGGGAATGACTCCGACCGAGTGTTGGCAATACGAACCAAACTCTCACAACGGTCGTACAGAGACCGGATAGCTCGTAACAACAAGCCCGATACCCCATACTCCCGAAGCACCCCCCACAAAAATCCACGAGGGACGCGGTCAAATGCCTTCTCCAAGTCCACAAAACACATGTAAACTGGTTGGGCAAACTCCCACGAACCCTCGAGAATTCTCGAGAGGGTAAAGAGCGGGTCCGATGTGCCACGGCCAGGACGAAAACCACATTGCTCCTCCTGAATCCGAGGTTCGACCAACGGCCGGACTCTCCTCTCCAGTACCTTGGCATAGACCTTCCCAGGGAGGCTGAGGAGT
Organism: Pholidichthys leucotaenia; assembly: GCA_020510985.1. NCBI lineage: Eukaryota > Metazoa > Chordata > Actinopteri > Cichliformes > Pholidichthyidae > Pholidichthys > Pholidichthys leucotaenia. The sequence goes on from CM035844.1 coordinate 33,557,710, forward strand.
GTGATCCCTCTAAAGTTGGAGCACATCCTCCGGTCCCCTTTTTTAAAGAGAGGAACCACCACCCCGGTTTGCCATGCCAAAGGCACTGCCCCCAACCTCCACGCAATGTTGCAGAGGCGTGTCAACCATGACAACCCAACAACATCTAGGGCCTTGAGGTACTCAGGGCGAATCTCGTCCACCCCCGGGGCCCGGCCACCAAGGAGATTTTTAACCACCTTGGCGACCTCAGCCCCTGTGATAGGCGAGTCATCCCCCTCATCCCCAAACCCTGCTTCCACTGTGGAAGGCGTATCAGTGGGATTGAGGAGATCCTCGAAGTATTCCTTCCACCGCCCGACGATGTCCCCAGTCGAAGTCAACAGTGTCCCATCCGCACCATACACAGTGTGGACGGGGAGCTGCTTTCCCCTCCTGAGCCGCTGGACAGTTTGCCAGAATCTCTTTGAGGCCGACAGAAAGTCTTGTTCCATGGCCTCACCGAACTCCTCCCATACCCGGGTTTTTGCTTCAGCAACCACCCGAACTGCACTCCGCTTGGCCTGCCAGTACACCTCAGCTGCTTCGGGAGTCCTACAAGCCAACCAAGCTTGATAGGACTCCTTCTTCAGCTTAATGGCCCCCCTCACCACTGGTGTCCACCACTTGGTTCGGGGGTTGCCACCACGAGATGCACCGACCACCTTGCGGCCGCAGCTCTGGGCCGCCGCTTCAACAACAGAGGTGGAGAACATGGCCCATTCAGACTCCATGTCTCCAGACTCCCTCGGAATGTGGTTGAAGTTCTTCTGGAGGTGGGAGTTGAAGACCTCCCGGACAGGGGCCTCAGCCAGACGCTCCCAGCACACCCTCACTATATGTTTGCGTCTACCAGGTCTGAATGGCTTCCTCCCCTGCCATCGGATCCAACTCACCACCAGGTGGTGATCAGTTGACAGCTCTGCACCTCTCTTTACTCGGGTGTCCAAGACATAAGGTCGCAGGTCTGATGATACGATAACAAAATCGATCATCGACCTGCGACCTAGGGTATCCTGGTGCCAGGTGCACATATGGACACCCTTATGCTTGAACATGGTGTTCGTTATGGACAGACTGTGGTTAGCACAGAAGTCCAATAACTGAACACCACTCGGGTTCAGATCGGGCAGGCCGTTCCTCCCAATCACCCCCCTCCAGGTTTCACTGTCATTGCCCACGTGCGCATTGAAGTCCCCCAGTAGGACAATGGAGTCTCCAAGAGGAGCACCCTCCAGCACCCCAGTCACAGACTCCAAAAAGGGTGGGTACTCTGAAACATCATTTGGTGCATAGGCACAAATGATGGTCAGGACCCGTTTCCCAACCCGAAGGCGCAGGGAAGCAACCCTTTCGTCCACCGGGGCAAACTCCAATATAGAGGCAGCAAGGTGGGGCGATACAAGAATACCCACCCCTGCTCGTCGCCTCTCGCCCGGGGCAACTCCAGAAAAGGCCAAGCTCCAGCCCCTCTCCAGGAGACTGGTTCCGGAACCGGAGCTGTGTGTTGAAGTGAGGCCGACTATATCTAGCCGGTATCTCTCAACCTCGTACACCAGCTCAGGCTCCTTCCCCACCAGAGAGGTGACATTCCACGTACCAAAAGCCAGTTTAGAAAGCTTGGGATCAGTCTGCCAAGGTCTCCGCCTTTGACCGCCACCTGATCCACATAGCACCGGACCCCCATGATCCCTCCTGCAGGTGGTGAACCCACTGGAGGGCGGGCCCATGTAACTCCTTCGGGCTGAGCCCGGCCGGGTCCCATGGGTGGAAACCCGGCCACCAGACGCTAGTCTTCTGTGAGAAACAAGGTGGATGAAATTCAAGGCAATGTACATTACCAGAAGGATTTTAAGAACTGCTGCGTCATGGCTTTCACTGAATCTTGGCTTACTGCGCATGATCGAGATGCAGACCTGTGGATTGACGGCTTTGGAGCCCCGCTGCGCTCTGATCGGCAGGAAGAGGTAACGGGGAAACGTCAGGGGGGCGGTGTATGTTTATACATTAATAAGCAGTACTGCACATCTGTCACTGTCAGAGAGCGCATCTGTACACCCGATGTAGAGCTGCTGTCTGTGTCACTACGCCCCTTTTATTTGCCTCGTGAATTTCCCCAACTTTTCATCACAGTTGTGTATATTCGTCCAAGGGCAGACGCTGACTCCGCCTCCAGCACCATCTGTGATGTGGTGCAGCGGCTGCAGTCAATTTCTCCAGAGGCGCCAAACTTCATTCTTGGGGATTTTAACCATGTTTCTTTAAAGAAGACACTTAAAAACTTTCACCAGTATGTCTCCTGCCCAACCAGGCAAAAAAAGACATTGGACCTGTGCTATGGATCCATAGAGAGGGCCTATAAATCACTCCCCCTTCCTCCTTTAGGATCCTCAGATCACAACTGTGTACATTTGCTGCCCACATATAAAACTGCTCTCAGAAGAGGCAAGGTAGAGACCAGAGACATTGATGTGTGGACAGAAGATTCAGAGCACAGCCTCCAGGAATGCTTTGACTGTACAGACTGGAAGATGTTCGTAATGGCCTGCGGGGATGATTTGGACTCTCTGGCTGAGCTCACATGCTCATACATGGCTTACTGTCAAAATAAGATTGTTCCACGTAAACGTGTCAAAATATATCCCAACAACAAACCATGGGTTACTAAATCAGTTAAATCCTGCTTACAGAGGAAAGCACTTGCCTTTAAACAGGGGTCTGTTTCTGAGCTACAGGTTGCCACTAAGGAGCTGAAGGCCGAAATTTTAAGAGCAAAACAGAATTATAAATCAGAGTTGGAAAGCAAGATGGCAGCAAATAAACTTGGTTCAGCCTGGGCCAGTATGAAAACTATTGCAGGCCTTCAGAGCACAGAGCGCAGTAATCGTGTGTTTTTAGATGGTTTTAGTTCAGACACAGAGCTGGCTAATGCTCTTAATTGTTTTTATGGTCGTTTTGACTCCTTTGATTTTAGCACAGAAATCCAAGATTTGAAACAGAAACTCAAAGACAATCAGCACTTTAATATTGAGATGCAGGATGTTAAAAGGGAGTTCTGCGCTGTAAAAGTGAACAAAAGTCAGGGCCCTGATAATATATGTGTGCGCCTGGTAAAGTCCTGTGCACATGAACTGAGTCCTATATTTCATTACATTTTCAATAAGTCCTTACAGACACAACATGTGCCTAAGATCTGGAAAGATGCCGTGGTTGTTCCCGTTCCAAAATCCAGCTGTCCTAAAACGGTAAATGACTTTAGACCAGTTGCTTTGACTTCAATTTTAATGAAAATTTTTGAAAAACTGGTCAGATGTGAGGTCCTAAGGCAGACTGAACATGCATTGGATCCTCTGCAGTTTGCCTATAGGCCTCACAGAGGAGTGGAGGATGCCACTGTCACTCTGTTTAACATGCTTTTTAAACATCTGCATTTTAATGGGACACACGCCAGGCTTTTATTTGTGGACTTTTCTTCTGCCTTTAATACAATCCAACCTCATATTTTAGTTGAAAGGCTCCTGCAACAATTTGATTTGAGCAATAATCTGGTGGGTTGGATTCTGGATTTCTTAACCAACAGGACGCAGAGAGTAAGGGTCAATGGCACATTGTCTGACCTAAAGTGCTCTTCTACTGGCTCTCCTCAGGGGTGTGTGTTGTCACCACTACTCTTCATCCCGTACACAAACATATGTCGGAGCAGACATGACAACAGACACATTATAAAGTATGCTGATGATTCAGTCATTGTCAGTCTCCTCCAGGATGGTGAGAGTGGCCACGGCCCAGTAGTTGATGACTTTGTTCACTGGTGTGAGGATTCCTACCTGCAGCTGAATACAACAAAAACGAAAGATATGATTATTGACTTTAGGAGGAAAACTCCCAGGCACAAAGTCACCATACTAAAAGGCCAGACCACCGAATGTGTACAATCGTACAAATATCTAGGGACGATTATTGATAGTAAATTAAACTTTGAAGTGAACTGTGAAAGGGTGTGCAAAAAGGGTCAGCAAAATTTGCATTGTTTGAGGAAACTTGCACGCTTCCAAACTGACCGAACCATAATGACTATGTTTTATCGGGCTTTTATTGAATCTGTTTTATCCTTTTCTTTAATGTCATGGTTTGGTCAGATAAAACTGAAACAGAGGAAATCCTTGGATCAGGTAGTTAGATGGTCCAGTCGTTTGCTTGGTGAGTCACAGCTGACATCCCTGTACACCAGACAAGTACAGAGGATGGCCGACTCGATTTTAAATGATGACTCCCACCCTTTGCACTGCAACTTTCAGCTTCTTCCCTCCAGACGGAGGTTTGCTGTCCCAAAAAGCAAAACCCAGCGCTACAAAAACAGCTTTGTCCCTGCTGCTGTCAAAGAGTTGAACAAGCTATAAAAATTATATTGTACATATTTTATATTTACCTATTTTGTAAGATGTGTGCCTGTGTTTGTGTCTATGTTGAATGTAATTAGTGGCTTGTAAATATGGATGTCACCAGACTGCAAAACAAATCTACCTACGGGTACAAATAAAGTAACCTGAACCTGATCCAGGTTCAACGAGCTGGAGGTCCACTCCTGGTTCCCACTCGACTGCGGCGGGCTCCACAGCTGGCATGATGATCATCACAGGCTGGGGATTCCCTGGCACTAAAGTCCACGCCACAGGCCCGCACGGGGTGGTGGCAGGGGATCCGTGGCCTGCTGGGTCGAACTGCCCCTCCACGGAGACCCAGGGATGCTTAATCGTCGGTGCAGGCTCCAAACGGCAGTCCAGGCTCCTTCCTCGTCCGGCAGTGTAATCCTGGCACCGGGGAACACTCAGGGGAAGGAGACACAGAGGATGCAGGCTCACAATTAGTAACTGCAGCAGGTGGAAGGAGCTCGGGAAACTGTGAGCCCCGAACTCCACCCCCAGGAATCAGACAAGGCAATTCACAGTGAAGGAAAAGAATGAAAAGACACTTGCCTACTCCGCTGAGGGCTGATGGAAACTGCTGCAGCGGGCTTGGTTCTCTCCTTCTCCCTCTGGATGGTGACAGAGGACCCCCCGGGAAGACAAGGAGGAGCCGCTTGCACCGAATCAGGAACGGGGACAGTCGGAGTTAGACTCGTAGAGCTCACCGCTGGCTGGGAGGAAGAGTTCCTACGGCTCCCCCAAACTGGATCTGGATGGGGATTTCGCTGATGCTTCTTACGAGCATGGTGACGACGTTTACCGGCAGAGGGCGAGGCAAAGGTGAGGTCAGGGAAACGCCACTCCTGCACGGAGACAGAGGCGAGCAGGTCAGCGTACTCGGGGTAATCATGGAGTTTGGGACTGACCTCCACCAGTCTGACTGCCACCGCCACATGCTTCATAATTTCAGTTGGATGGGAGGCAGAACGAGCCGCAGACACACAGTCCTGGATGATCACTGCTGTCCACTGAGTCTCCTCCAGGGGAATACCGGCTGACGTCCTCCTCTGCTGTGGGCGGGAACGGCACTTGAGCGACAAAGACTCCTGGGCTGGATGGGTGACAGGAACTGGATCCCGAGGCGAGGAGTGGGGATGCCTCACCTTTGGCTTCCTGCCGGAGTTTCCCTCCAGTCCGCGGATCTTCTCCCGGAGTGCCGAGATTTCCGCCATCCTCTTCTTAATTTCAGTGTGGTCCGCATAGCGAGGATGGCGGTTAATAGCTGCCTCTGCAAAGTCCAGGTACCAGCATAGACCGCTGGGAGTGGGGTCGCTACAAGCACGCAAGAGGATTCCATCTATCTCGATTAGGGCCATGACTAGCTCATAGTCCAAGCTCATAGCATAGCCCTTGCTTGGCAACGCCATCTCCCAGCACACTGGTATGCAGAAAAGGAAAAAACTACAAGCCCAAAAAACACAAATTCACGGCGACCGGCGTCTCGCTTGGCTGTGACCTACTGTCATGGATGGCCCTCGCGGGCCATTACTGAGACGCTGTAGGCAGCCGATGAGTTTGCACGTTTATTTACAAAAGTACGAATGACAAAATAGTAAGCCACGTGGGGCAAAACACGTACATGGACTAGGCATAAAACTGACGACTAAGATACGAGACAAAACCCTTGAAGAATACACTCACTGAATACGAGGAGGAAGGAAGACTGGAATCGAGGTTAGGGATTCCAGCCCAACATTGTGGAAGTCCAGCGTAGAGTGAGGTGGCAGCCAGGAGTAACCTCAGCTGTTCCCTTAAATAAGGCACTGTAGGGAACCCACGCTGGGATATTCATCTCGGACTTCAAGCAGAGGAGAGGGGAATATTCCCTCTGCCGGCAGAGTGTGGGGGATTTAATGGAGAAAGACAGTACATATTGTAATGGGAAAAGATGGTAATGCAGCAGTAAGGGGTAAATGTGTGAATGTATTGTAATGCAAGATTTCAGGCAGCAGGGGGAAGGAATGGAGTGGTATAAAAGGAAAGACCCTGGTGTATTGAGCAAGTCTTTTTCTGTGTATGAATGAAGTGGGAATGAGAAATAAAGTTCGTCTGTCGTGTAAGTCTGGTTCCTTTATTTGCACTCTCCACACTGGTGACCCTTGACGAATTATGGAACACGAGGCAAGTACCCCGGAGTTGGCCCAGATGGGAAGCCACAGCAACGCGGCAAGCATCCCAGAGATGGCCCAGACGGAAAGCCCCAGCAACGCGTGCACTGTTTTGGTCAAACTACCGGACTTTTGGCTGCAAGACCTGCGGTCTTGGTTCCTCCACACAGAGGCTCAGTTCGCCCTCCGGGGAATAATGGCAGATGACACCAGATGTTACTATGTGATCGCAGCGCTGGATGCTCGCACGGCTCAGCAAGTAGCGAGCCTGCTCCAACAGTCTCCAGCTCACGATAAATACGGGGCTCTCAAGGCTGCGCTGACCCGGCGCTACACACCCTCGGACTGTGAGAGTAGAGAGGCTCCTGAGGAGCTCCGGGTTAGGAGATGGGTCGACGGTCAAACTGGTGGAGAAGATGTTGGCGTTGATGGGCATGGACAACAGGCATTTTCTGTTTGTCCACCTTTTCCTCTGGAACTTCCCAACAGAGGCAAGAGCGGTCCTTGCCAACTCGCCGTTGCTAGCCGCACGCGACTACCATGCGCTAGCCCAGGAGGCAGATCGGATCATCCTCACCACCAGAGCCCTCACAGTGAACGCGGCGGCGTCGGAACCCAGTGAGACGACCAGCGGAGGCGAGGAACCGGCGACAGTAGCGGCAGTGGGGGCCAGGAAGCGCCAGAGAGACACACTCTGCTCCTACCACCGCCGTTTTGGAGAGAACGCACGCAGATGCATGCCACTGTGCCAATTCAAGCGTTCGGGAAACGCCAAGGCCGGCAGTCAGTAGCAGCTGCGACCGCCGGTGAAGAAAACAAGCTGCTCTACGTGACGGACTCGAGCTCGGGGAGACGGTTCCTCGTGGACACCGGCTCCCAAAAGAGCCTCATCCTGCCGTCCTACGCTGACCAGCTAGCGGGAGCTAGTGGCCCCGAGCTGATTGCCGCAAACGGCTCAGACATTAGGACTTTTGGTGAGAGGACACTGACTGTATCCCTACACGGCCGTGTGTACGAGTGGACTTTCGTCATAGCGGCATGCAGTTTCCCAATCTTGGGAGCTGATTTTCTGTGTGCACACAGGTTGCTAGTCGATGTTGCTAACAGACGCCTAGTTAATGCAATGTCTTTTGATTCTCTCCCCTGTACAGCTCGAGGGTTGGGCCAACAACACTAGCCAACATCATAGCTCCAGGCGGTAAGTTCCACACACTGCTCACTCAGTTCCCAGCACTCACGGTCTCGACGTTTTCGGCGGCCATCACTAAACATGGGATGGAACACATTATCACCACCACTAGGCCGCCCGTTTTTGCACAACCTCGGCACCTGGACGCAGCTAAACTGGCCATAGCGCGTGAGGAGTTTGCCAACTTGGAAAGGTTGGGCATCATCAGGCGCTCAAACAGCCCATGGGCATCCCCGCTACATATGATTCCTAAGGCCAAGGGATCGTGGCGATCGTGCAGAGATTTCCGCAGATTGAATAACGCCACAGCACATGACCGCTACCTGATTCCCCATATTCAGGATTTTTCCGTTCACCTTGCCGGGGCACGCATTTTTTCTAAAATAGACCTGGTTTGCAGTTACCACCAGGTCTTGGTGCGCATGGAAGATATACCCAAAACAGCGGTAATAACTCCGTTTGGCTTGTTTGAGTTTTTACGCATGCCCTTCGGATTAAAAGGCGGGGCACAGACATTTCAACGCATGATGGATGCGGTGTTGCGCGATCTGCCGTTTGTGTTCGTCTACCTGGATGATATCCTGGTGGCCAGCGCGTCCGGGGACGAACACGTAACCCACCTCAGGACGGTTTTCTGGAGGTTGGAAGAGCACGGGTTAATAATCAACCCAGTGAAATGCCAGTTCGGCATGACGGGGATTGACTTTTTGGGGCACCGCATCTCACCGGAGGGAGCGATACCTTTGCCCGACAAGATGCGTGCTGTGGTGAATTTTCCCCGGCCTCAGACGATCAGGGCGCTGCAAGAGTTTTTGGGGATGGTTAACTTTTATAACCGGTTCCTCCCCCGCACAGCTCAGCTCATGCAGTCATTGTACGCCGCGCTCAAGAAACGGAAGCCGGCGGACAGAGTCGAATGGACTCCGGAGCGGGAGCAGGCGTTCTCTGAGGTTAAAACAGCGCTGGCAAACGCCACACTGTTGGCGCACTCGGACCTGGCGGCCCGGATAGCGCTCACTACCGACGTCTCAGACGTGACCATAGGGGCCATCGTGGAGCAACGTATCGCTGGTTCTTGGCAGCCGCCCGCTTTTTTCAGCAGGGCTTTGCGCGACAGTGAGCGTAAATACAGTGCGTTCGACAGAGAGTTGCTGGCTCTCCACCTGGCCATACGCCACTTCCAGTTCTGGCTGGAAGGGCACAGCTTCACCGCGTTCGTGGACCACAAGCCGCTAACGTACGCGATGGCCAAGGTTTCAGAACCATGGTCGGGCCGGCAGCAGAGACAGTTGGCTGCGATCTCGGCGTTTACGACGGATATTCAGCATGTGGCAGGTAAACTGAATGTGGTGGCAGACTGCCTCTCGCGCGCAGTAGTGGTCCCAGTCTGCGTAGGGATAGATTATACAGCCATGGCCGCAGAGCAGATTGGCGATGCGGACATGTGCACGCTCCAGTCTGGACCAACAGGGTTAAGGCTGGAGAACAGAGTACTGCAAGATGGCGGCCCCCCCCAATCTGTGACGTCTCCACGGGACGCCCGCACCCGGTGGTCCCAGTTGCTTGGCGCCGCCGAGTGTTTGAGTCAGTTCACGCTCTAGCACACCCAGGAGTGCGTGCGTCAGTCAAAATGGTGGGAGCAAAGTTCGTATGGCCAGGCCTGCGCAAACAAGTGAAAGAGTGGGCTGCAGCCTTCGTAGCATGCCAACGAGCCAAAGTACACAGACACACGAAGGCTTCTTTGGAGCCGTTTCGTATACCGGCTAAGCGGTTCGACCATGTTCACGTAGACTTCGTGGGCCCCCTCCCGCCATTGCAGGGGTTCACGCACCTTCTGACAGTGGTGGACCGCACCACACGCTGGCCAGAAGCAGTCCCACTAGCGGCAACCACATACGTGGACGTGGCGTGCGCCTTTTTGACAATATGGGTGGCACGTTTTGGCATCCCGTCGGACATCACGTCCGATAGGGGCCCTCAGTTTGTTTCCGACCTCTGGTCCGCGATGGCCTGTAGCCTGGGTGTAGCAATTCATCGCACAACCGCATACAACCCACAGGCCAATGGGTTATGTGAGCGTTTCCATAGGTCACTGAAAGCAGTGCTCAGGGCTTCACTTGTGGATGCAAATTGGGTAGACCGGTTGCCGTGGGTTCTGTTAGGGTTGCGTTCCGCACCAAAAGAGGATTTGGAGGCTTCCCCGGTGGAGCTTGTTTTTTCTCAGTCACTGCAGCTCCCCGGGGAATTTTTACCAGATAATCCTGCACCAGACAACTGTCTGTCTCAGCGTTTGCAGCATAGAGCAGATACAGGCACGCTACCGGGCCCAGCCCACCACTGTTTTCCACGTGCTTTTGTGCCAAAAACTTTAAAGAACGCGGCGTTCGTGTTTGTCAGGCACAATGCCCACCGCCCCCCAGTGTGCCCACCCTATGATGGCCCGTTCAGAGTGCTGGAACCAGGGGACAAACATTTTTTGTTAGGCTTGGGAGGTCGTCGGGAGAAAATATGTATAGACAGACTTAAGCCCACCTTTGTGGTGGCGGACGAGCAAGTGATGTTGGCTCAGGCCCCTCGGCGTGGAAGACCCCAACTGAGAACTCTCCAGGTAGAAGATTCATCAGAGCAGCCACACGGGCAAGTAGAATGTCTCCCACCCCCCACCCCCCGCCATTGCCCACCTGCAGACAGACACACCCCCAGGAGCCCCCTACCGGCACAGCAGCGCCGCGGACCCTCGTTACAGCAGATATGGGAGGAGACTGAAGCCAAAAGGACGTGAGGGTTGAAGCTCAGTCTGAGACTCTGGGGGGGCGGTGTAGGGAACCCACGCTGGGATATTCATCTCAGACTGGAAGCAGAGGGGAGGGGAATATTCCCTCTGCCGGCAGAGTGTGGGGGTTTTAACAGAGAAGGACAGTACGTATTGTAATGGGAAAAGATGGTAATGCAGCAGTAAGGGGGTGAATGTGTGAACGTATTGTAATACAAGATTTCAGGCAGCAGGGGGAAGGAATGGAGTGGTATAAAAGGAGAGACCCTGGTGTATTGAGCAAGTCTTTTTCTGTGTATGAATGAAGTGGGAGTGAGAAATAAAGTTCATCTGCCGTGTAAGTCTGGTTCCTTTATTTGCACTCTCCACAGCACAACATTAATCAGGCAATGAGAAACTAATCAGTGGAATGTGAATCAGCTGTCACGACACGGCTCTGACAGCCGGAAGTCCCGCCGTTACGCTGTCACAATAAAAGACCTGGAAGGCCATATGACAACAGAACGGAAAATACCGCACAGCCCGAGCGCAGACAGCATCAGCGCTCAGACCATGACAGCTTCTAATATATAGTTAATCCCCAGGTGCTAAACAGTGGCTGTTTATCTCCTAAGACAAATGTTAATGCTCAGACATGGCCACTACAGTCAAATTAAGAATATTATTTCCATGTGAAGTAACCCACTTAACCCCCACGTGAAAAGTAGCCTGAAACGTGCACAGAACACAGAGCATCGGATGTGACAAATGTGATTGATATTTCAAACAATACTAAAATCAAAAGTTGAGAAGTTGGGTTCAAAGGAGTTTGCAGGTGCCCAACAACATTTATCAGTTAAGCATTAGCTAATTTGAGTTTATGGATACACTGCTCTTGCCTGAAGGTGAAGGGCCAGACTAAGAACCATCCAACAGAGTCTCATGATGAATGCTAGAACAAGGATTCAGTGTACCCCGCCCGGTATGGGGTTACCGGGGCCCCACCCTGGAGCCAGGCCTGGGGGAGGGGCTTGATGGCTAGCGTCTGGTTTCCGGTTTGATGGCTAGCGTCTGGTTTCCGCCTATGGGACCCAGCTGGGCTCAGCCCGAAGGAGTTACATGGATCCGCCCTCCAGTGGGCTCACCACCTGCAGGAGGGACCATGGGGGTCCGGTGCTATGTGGATCAGGTGGTGGTCGAAGGCATAGACCTTGGCGGTCTGATCCCAGGCTTCCTAAACTGGCTTTTGGGACGTGGAATGTCACCTCTCTCGTGGGGAAGGAGCCTGAGCTGGTGCATGAGGTTGAGAGATACCGGCTAGATATAGTCGGCCTGACCTCAACACGCAGCTCCGGTTCCGGAACCAGTCTACCAGGAGAGGGGCTGGAGCTTGGCCTACTCTAGAGTTGCCCCTTGCGAGAGGCGACGAGCAGGGGTGGGTATTCCACCTTGCTGCCTCTATAATGGAGTTTTCCCCGGTGGACGAAAGGGTTGTTTCCCTGTGCGTTCGGGTTGGGAAATGGGTCCTGGACCATCATTTGTGCCTATGCACCAGATGATGGTTCAAAGTTACCCACCCTTTTTGGAGTCTCTGACTGGGGTGCTGAAGAGTGCTCCTCTTGGAGACTCCATTGTTCTACTGGGGGACTTCAATGCGCACGTAGGCAACGGCAGTGAAACCTGGAGGGGGGGCAGTGATTGGGAGGAATGGCCTGCCCCATCTGAAACCAAGTGGTGTTCAGTTATTGGACTTCTGTGTTAACCACAGTTTGTCCATAATGAACACCATGTTCAAGCATAAGGGTGTCCACATGTGCTTCTGGCACCAGGACACCCTTGGTCACAGGTCGATGATTGATTTTGTTATCGTGTCATCAGACCTGCAACCGTATGTCTTGGACACTCGGGTAAAGAGTGGTGCAGAGCTGTCAACTGATCACCACCTGGTGGTGAGTTGGATCCGATGGCAGGGGAGGACACCATTCAGACCTGGTAGACCCAAACGTATAGTGAGGGTGTGCTGGGAACATCTGGCTGAGGCCCCTGTCTGGGAGGTTTTCAACTCCCACCTCCGGAAGAACTTCGACCACATTCCGAGGGAGTCTGGAGACATGGAGTCTGAATGGGCCATGTTCTCCACCTCCATTGTTGAAGCGACTGCCCAGAGCTGCGGCCGCAAGGTCATCGGTGCATCTTGTGGTGGCAACCCCCGAACCAAGTGGTGGACACCAGTGGTGAGGGGGGCCATTAAGCTGAAGGAGTCCTATCAAGCTTGGTTGGCTTGTGGGACTCCCAAAGCAGCTGAGGTGTACCGGCAGGCCAAGCAGAGTGCAGCTTGGGTGGTTGCTGAAGCAAAAACTCAGGTGTGGGAGGAGTTTGGTGAGGCCATGGAACAAGACTTTCAGTCGGCCTTGAAGAGATTCTGGCAAACTGTCTGGTGGCTCAGGAGAGGGAAGTAGCTCCCTGTCCACAATGTGTATGGTGTGGCTGGGGCGCTGCTGACTTCGACTGGGGATATCGTCGGGCGGTGGAAGGAATACTTCGAGGATCTCCTCAATCCCACTGACATGCCTTCCACAGAGGAAGCAGGGCTTGTGGACGAGGGGGATGACTTGCCTATCACAGGGGCAGAGGTTGCCAAGGTGGTTAAAAATCTCTTCGGTGGCCTGGCCCCAGGGATGGACAAGATTTGCCCTGAGTACCTCAAGGCCCCGGATGTTGTTGGGCTGTCATGGTTGACAAGCCTCTGCAACTTTGCGTGGAAGTCGAGGGCAGTGCCTTTGGCATGGCAAACCGGGGTGGTGGTTCCTCTCTTCAGTAAAGGGGACTGGAGAGTGTGCTCTTTGTGGACTTGAAGAAGTCATTCGACCGCATCTCTTGTGGTTTTCTGTAGGGGGTGCTTTGGGAGTATGGGGTATCAGGCTTGTTGTTACAAGCTATTCGGTCTCTATAGGACCGTTGAGAGTTTGGTTCTTATTGCCAACACTCGGTCGGACTCATTCACGGTGAGAGTCGGAATCTGCCAAGGCTTCCCTTTGTCACCAATTCTGTTCATAATTTTTATGGACAGGATTTTTAGGCACAGCCAGGGAATGGACAATGTCATGACTGGTGACCACAGGATGTCATCTCTGTTGTTTGCAGATGATGTTGTCCTGCTGGCTTCATCCAGCAATGACCTACAGATCTTACTGGGATGGTTTGCCGCTGAGTGTCAAGTGACTGGGATGAGAATCAGTACTTCCAAGTCCATGGTCCTCAGCAGGAAAAAGGTGGATTGTCCTCTCCGGGTTGGGGACAAGCTCCTGCCCCAAGTGGAGGAGTTTAAGTATCTTGGGGTCTTATTCACGAGTGAGGGGAGAATGGAGCGAGAGATTGACAGACGGATAGGAGCAGCATCTGCAGTGATGTGGATATTGTACTGGTCTGTTGTGGTGAAGAGGAGCATAGCTCTAAGGCAGCGTTCCTACCCTCACCTATGGTCATGAGCTTTGAGTAATGATTGAAAGAACAAGATCACGGATACAAGCAGCTGAAATGAGCTTTCTTCCTAGGATTGCTGGACTCACCCTCAGAGATGGGGTGAGGAGCTCAGTCATCCAGGAGATGCTCAGAAGTTGACCCGCTGCTCCTCCACATTGAAAGGAGCCAGTTGAGGTGGTATGGGTATCTGATCAGGATGCCTCCTGGACACCTCCCACTTGAGGTGTTTCGGGCATGTCCATCTGGGAGGAGACCCAGGACTCGCTGGAGAGACTGTCTCCCAGCTGGTCCGGGAACGCCTTGGTATCCTCTCTGAAGAGCTGGAGCAGGTGGCTGGAGAGAGGGAAGTCTGGGCTTCTCTGCTTGAGCTGCTGCCTCCGCGACCCGGACCTCCGGAAAAGCGGTACAAGATGGATGGGTGGATGGATGCTCTTGCCTCGCTGAATTACATGAACTGCTTTATATGTACTATGCATGACTTATGTCACCAAAGCATATTCCGGGTGTCTTCCCAGCATTGATAGAAGTCGGTCACTACAATTTCAATTCAATACATTCCTCTGTATCAGTGGAGAATTCAATAACAATACAATTTTTCTGGGATGTTTTCAATAAAATAAAGGCATCTATCTATAAATTCAAGACATCTCTGTCTATTTGTGTGTGTGTGTTTCTTCGAGATCTCTCAAACCGTTCGTCACACTGACCTAAGATTTTAAACATGCTTTGCTGAAGCTACGAGGGTGTGCATCCCCGAATATGGAGTCACTCAATCAAAATATGTAATTTTTATCAATAAAAGTTTAGCCACCGCTGAATGACCACTCTGTCTTCATCCCCTGGCTTCAAGAAGTGTGGGCGGGGTTTCGGATTGACTGCGTGCTCATTGGAAAATACGTCGCATCACGACCATGTTGATTGGACAATACGCGGCATCACGACCATGCTGATTGGATAACACAGCATCACGACCTGTCAGTCACAACCCTTCGCAAACAAAGATTTTAGAAGTGCTTTGTTGCTGAGGTGTGCATCCACGAGTATGGAGCTGCTCAGTCAAAATATAGACCATAAAGTTGCTGTGCTTGCGTAGGTCTAATGGATATATTTGGCATAGAGAACACGAGTTGCCGGGGGGGACTGCAAATAACATCACTGCCACACAGGTAAAGCAGCAGCCGAGACTCCCGTCCCGTCCCATCAGGCACTCCACGAATGTCCGGGGGGAGGCACGCTCAGCCTGCCGAGTCAGTGGTAGACGAAAGTCCCGACTGCTACTTCATTGTGGAGTGGAATGACCAGATCAACTGCATATTACAGGCGGACACATATGCATGCTTTGACTAAACAACAACACGCAAAAATTCCCAAATAACGAAATAAATCATTTTTATTTAAATATTTACAGACAAATAGGCAATACTGATGCAAAAGTTGCAGCCAAGTGGGTAATTCTGTTGTGTGTATGTGAGAGAGACTGGTGAAGGGATCGGCGTCATACGTGGATGTCCTGAATTTCCCTCTGGGGATCAATAAAGTATACAAGATACAAATACAAAAAATAATAATAATGGTCGGTGTTTTGTACTTATATTGTTAAAATATAAAAGGATGAACTGCAGTGGATCTCAAATATTTGTAAATGTGTCCTGTTATAGTACTGCATAAGTTTATTGACGATAGACTATAAACTACACATATAAACTAAATTATAATGGTGACTGAAAAACTCCCATTCCCCAAAGTGCAAGATACAACATTTATGAATATAACTCATAAAAGATTACACAAATAAGTGATCTTTATCTTTATTTTGGATAGATTAAAAGATTTAAAGAAAGAAACAGAACAATATACCGGGGGAAAAAAATCCAACAAGGTCAAATTAAACAATAACTCCTTGGATTATACAGTTCAACATAAATTATTCGAAAAGGGTGATGGCTGAAGCTGCAGCTTATATTGCCCACCCATGTTCCATCTAAGAAGTCAAAAAAATAAAAGTAATTGCAAAACAAAACAAAGCTAAGCCACAACACAGACTGGATATGATAATACTTATGTGATTTTACATGTCATTTTGTATGTAGTATGTTTGGAGTATTTCTTCCTTTAGTTTTTGTTTAAACTGACCAAGCGTTGTACATGATTTTAATTCAGCTCCAAAAGCGTCCCACAGTCTGACTCCCTGCACTGAAACACAGTGTTGCTAGGTGGTAGTTCTCACTGAAGGTTTTTGAAATATGCATGTTCCTCTGAAATGATATTGTTTCTCCCTTATTAAAAACAACTTTCGGATATTTGCAGACAGTGATAGATTCTTCACTTTAAACATTATTACTGCAGTTTTATTCAACCAGATCTTTCAACTTGAGAGCTTTTAATTTGAGAAAAAGTGGGTTTGTTGGTTCCCTGTAAGCAGCTTTGCTTATTATTCTAATAGCTCTCTTCTGAAGCATATAAACTGGATATGTTTGTTTTATATGTATTTCCCCATACTTCAGTACAATATGTCACGTATGGGAGTATTAATGAATGATACAGGGTATATAGTGTGGGTTGATTCAGTAAATATTTCCCTCTATGTAATATTGTGATTGATTTGGATATTTTACCTTCAATATAATTAATATGTGACTTCCAACACAATTTATCATCAATTATTACTCCAAGAAATTTGATTTTGGATACTCTTTCAATCTCTACACCATTTACACTGAGTTTAAATACTGAGTTGTTGTGATGGTTGTTAAAAATTATAAATTTTGTCGTACTTAAATTGAGCGTTAATTTGTTTGAATCAAACCACAGTTTAAGATTTCCTAATTCCTTTCCGAGTGTATCCAAAAGTTGTATCAAATTGCTTCCACTGCATAATAAATTAATATCATCTGCAAACAATATTAAACCAATTTTTCTGACACTTTACATATATCATTTATATACAGATTGAACAACAGTGGCCCCAACACGGAACCTTGTGGGACTCTACAAATAACCTTCAGTAACTGCGAGTTTTTGCTACCTACACATACAAACTGACAGCTACCCCCTAATACCATAATTTTATAGTTTCTTTAACAATAATTTATGATCCACTGTATCAAATGCTTTAAGATCCAAGAATACCCCAACTGAATACTCTTTATTTTCTACAGCAGTTGATATTTTTCTGTAAATTCCATTAGAGCAAATGCAGTTGTCTTCTTGTGTCTGAACCCATATTGCTGTTCACACAAATTATTCTTTATTATAAAGTTGTCAGTTCTCTCGTAGAATATTTTTCGAGTATCTTTGAAAATTGTGGCAATAGTGAAATAGGCCTACAGTTTGAAAATTCCCCTCTGTCACCCGTCTTGTGTATCGGAATTACTTTGGCTATTTTCATTGCATTGGGAAATATATCTGTTTGGAGAGACAGGTTACAGATATTCGTCAGTGGCTTCACTAAGTATTTGATGATAGTTTTTACTAAAAGCATGTCAATACCATCACAATCCGTAAATGTTTTACTTTTAAACGATTTAACAATTTCAATGACCTCTCTCTCATCTGTGTTCTTTATGAAGATGGAGTCTTTTATAGCAGTGTTTTTGCTTTTTGTATCACCTGTAGGTGCCATAATGGGTATTTCTCGAGCCAAATTAGGACCAATGTTAACAAAAAAATTTATTAAATTCATCTGCAGGTGAGTCTGCATTCAGTCTTTGAGTCATTTTTTTTTTTTTTTTTTTTTTGTGAAAGAGTGGTTGGGTAGCTTGTATTTCTGATTTTATGTCCAAGAATATTGTTAAGTATTGTCCATGTATTTTTAGTGTTATATCTGTTTTTCTCCAGTTCTTTACTGTAATAGTCTCTTTTACTACATCTCATTATATATATTAACTTATTTTTGTATGTTTTATACCGCTGCTCTGCTTCAGTCAGTGATGCTAAAAACCAACAGCCAAGCCAGAAATCTGAGTGTGATTCTGGACTCAGACCTCAATTTTAACAACCACATTAAGACAGTAGTAAAGTCACCCCATTATCACTTAAAGAACACAGTGAGGATTAAAGGACTGATGTCTCAGCAGGATCTAGAAAAACTTGTCCATGCATTTATCTTCAGTCAACTGGACTACTGTAATGCTGTCCTCACAGGTCTCCCTAAAAAGTCCACCAGACAGCTACAGTTAGTTCAGAACGTTGCAGCTCGAGTCCTCACCAAGACCAAGAAAATAGATCATATACAGTCATGTGAAAAAATTAGAACACCCTGTATAAGCCTGTTTTTTAAACATATTTGGACATATGGCTATTTAATATCAATGTTTAAAATACTGGGAGATTCA
Organism: Pholidichthys leucotaenia; assembly: GCA_020510985.1. Lineage (NCBI taxonomy): Eukaryota > Metazoa > Chordata > Actinopteri > Cichliformes > Pholidichthyidae > Pholidichthys > Pholidichthys leucotaenia. The sequence goes on from CM035844.1 coordinate 33,576,060, forward strand.
TGTAATACAACTAAACAATTAAAAATGAATTAAAGACTTCTTTATAATTTTCTGTAAAATGTAATTCTAAACAAATAGTGAAGAATAAATTAGGACACCCCCATCTTTTTTAGGACACCCCCACATTCATTCCTACTTACAATGGCTAAAATACATTTTAAAAAATGCAAATAAAAACAAAAACAAGGTTAGCCATAGATACATGAACATTTCTTAATAAAGAACTGAATATTGAAAGGGGTGTACAATTTTTTTCACATGACTGTACGTAACTCCAGTCTTCAAATCTTTACACTGGCTTCCTGTCTGTTAAAGAATAGATTTCAAAAATACTGCTGTTGGTTTATAATGCTCTGAACGGTTTGGGGTCAAAATAAATCTCAGATCTGCTGGTCCATTATGAACCACCCAGAGCCCTCAGGTCGTCAGGGTCAGGCCTACTATCTGTGCCCCGAGTTAGAACCAAACATGATGAGGCGGCGTTCAGTTTTTATGCTCCGCACATATGGAACAAACTCCCAGAAAGCATCAGGGCTGCTGAAACTCTCGGCTACTTTAAATCCAGGTTAAAAACTTTTCTATTTGCTACTGCCTTTCAGTAGAATTATTGTTAATCTCCCACAATGCACTGTAACTTTTATTTCTGTCGTATTCTATTTTAGCTGGTTTCTGTTTCTCTTTAATTTATTTTTTAGTTTGCTTTTAAATTCTTATGTATTTCTTTTGCAACTTGCTGTATGCTTTGATGCTTTATGTAAAGCACCTTGAATTGTCTTGTACATCAAATGTGCTTAATAAACTTACCTTGCCTTATGATCCATATGTTTAACTTTATATTGTTAATTGGCAACTTTTACAGAGTAATCCAAAAGTAATGTACTGTAAATAGCAGTGTTTCAGCAGTAACTAAGTAAATCATAATTTTTTTTTAAAATTTTGAGTAACTACCCAACGCTCATTATCGAGATCTGCTCGAAAATCTCAATAATAATCTTTCACATTAAGCTGATGCATAGTTTCTAAGAAGTTGCATTTGTTGTTGAGCATGAATCAAAAGACAATGATTGGACGTGTGAGTGTAGACTAATCAGTATTTGATCGAGTGGAGCGGAGTAACTGAGGCTGTCTGTGGAAGCATGACCGTGCGGTGTATTAATAACAGTGACCATCTGTAGGATGAGGCCATCTGTGCACATAAGCGACTGATGTAGTGCACTGTACATTTCAATCAAACCCTGCACTCTCCCCACCCCGAGGGCCAAAAAAAAAAATGTGTGTAGAATTGCTTTACTGCTGCACCGTCGCTCCAGCACTGTGGAGAGCTGGAAAGTGGGGATGAGGTGAAGTGAGGGGTGGATTTGCACAATTACAGAATTTCCCCCACACACGGGAGTGAGTGGTACGGTCCACAGTCTTAAAGGCAGAGTGTGCTCAGAGGAATGTGTGTGTCTTCACACCCTTTTATCAAAACTAGTCATAATTAAAAATCTGTGAGCACGACAGGTTTATAGAAGTTTACAATAAATTGATAATGTCTGAATGTCGTAATATTGTATGTGCAGATAATGCTTTCTGATGTTTTCTGATGTCCGCGCTCTCATGTTTAACTCTAACGCAGAGTTCCTGACTCAGTCCTCAGCACTACAACGACCATATGACAACAACAAGCCTCCCCATTGCCATGGCAACAACTGCACCATTACTAAGGCAACAGCTGCAGAGAGCGCTACAACAAGCAGAAAGCCTTCATGTGTTTCCACTCGCACTCTTATTTGATCCAGATAACACACAGACTGCCGGCTCATGTGATCTGGTCTCGCAGCACTTCATGCTTTCTTTTTCTCTGATGCATATGTAATTCACACTCTCCTCCTCAACACATTTTCTTTCGGTCTAATTCCTGCTGTCTTCACACACATACATACATACAGTGCACACACTCAGGCGCTCACCCACTCTCCCTCTCCTTTTCTCTCTCCTCCGCTGTCCCCTCCCTCAGTTCTTCCTCTCCATCCTCCGCTGTTTTGCTGTCTTATTCTCCGTTTCTCTTTTTCCCTTTTCTTTCCACACCGTGGCCCCCCCCCTTTTTTGTTAATCCCACCACCTCTGCTTTCCATCTCCATCCTCTCCCTTCCTCCATCTCTCCTCATCTCCATCACCCCATCTTTCCTCTTTTCTTTCCCACCAGAAATACTCTCATCTCCCCTTCTTTCTCATACTAAATTCTGAGACCACCCTCTTCCCGTCCCCTTCTGTCTTTTCTTTGCTCACTCTCTCCATTTCCCTGTGCCCCCCCCCCTCCCTCCCTTTTCATGTTTCCCCCTCCCCTCCATCCTCTCTTTCCCTCGCTGGTTCAGTTAGTCCAAGAAGAGATTCACGGAAGGAGAGAAAAGGGGGGAAAGGCAGGACGAGAGTGAGAGTGCAGGAGTGGGGCAGGCTGGGGAGAGGGGTGTGGGGTCTCAGCCCTCTGTCGTGGGGGTGGGGGGGGTTGAGATACACCCCAATATTTAGTTTGAAGTACCATGGACTGCCTCTGCATTGTGACTACAAAGGTAAGCCAATATGCTTTTGCTTACTCTAGCTCTGCGTGTGTGCATGAAAGAGAGTGAGAGGCACAAAAACTGGAAGTGAACACAAAAAGAAGAAGAAGAAGAAGAAGCCTTCCTCTTTCTGTCAATTAAACAAGTGTGGCATCTTTATGGCATTTCCTCTGCTCTAGAAGGCTTATGTCTTCACGCTCCTTTTCATGGGATTTGACCATTTACCTGAAAGCAGTGTGAGCTGAGATAACTGCCCGAACACTCTTTGATTTCTCTCCCTCTGGATGACCCTCTGCCCAGTCTGTCTGTGAATCTCCTACTCTGTCACGCTTCGAGAGTGTATAAACACGGGGCTGGCTGCCCTGCGTGGATGGAGGGAAAGCGGCAGAGAGCTGGTGCTCGGGTTGCCTGTATGGGGCTTTTGTGTCAAGCCGGAGTTGCAGAAAATGTCAGGGAAGAGGCATGGGGAGGGCACCCCGCGTGCTAATGTCTTCACATTTTCAGCTGCTTCCTTTTCAAAACCTCGACCGTAGAGTTGCCCACTGTGGATCTGCACGTCTGCCTCTCTCTCTCTCTCTCTCTCTCACACACACATGCAGAGCATAAGCGACGTGTTATATCATCCACATGTGCTCAGCATCAGCCTGATGCTCCACGGAGGAAGATGCGGGCAGAAGGAAGGCAGTGTTTGGTTGGGTGTCTTCTCGGTGTTCAGAAATACTGACAGACATGCAGATTGTAGTCCGCATGCAGTTTCAGCCAGGAAGTGATGACAAAAAGTGGGAAAAAAAAAAAATAAGACACAAGCAGACACAGGAACTGTCACTGCTGTGGAAAAGCGGTGGCTTGAGGTTTCTCATCTTGGTGGTTGTGGAGCAGGCGTGAGTGCAGCTGGTCCTTTCAAACGCATTACGTAAATTTGTGCTTAATGGTGGCACATTACATTCATTTGCTTATCAAGCTCTCAGTTTCCGTGGCAACAGAGATTATTGGTTAAACATAGATAAGTAGGTACAGTCAGATGAGAAGAGAGAACACTGTGCAAGCTTGCATATAGAGGATGTTAAATGCATTTTTCCACTTATGTCACATTATTTCAAATGTTCCCATATGAGCTGCAACTTTCAAGCTGGTTAGTACAAACTGCTTTTGTCATAGAGGGGACAACTTCCTTTTGAGGAAAAAAAAAAAACAAAACAGAAAATGTCAAAGTTTCTCACAGTGATCTTGAAACATCTGTCTTTTATGCATCTGATTTGCATTGAGTTACGCACTGAGCTCAGGAAAAAAAACTGGTAACAGTGGATCTTTCACAAATCTTGCGTTCAAAGTGAGAAAAGACTTGCTGTAAAACTGGCAAAGAAACCCTGAGCATTGCCAGGAGCTTGTGGGACAGATGGTCAGTTTATAAAAGGGAAAGTTGGTGCTCAAAGGCGAGTAAAGGAATGCAATGACCGACTAGCAAAGCAGGTCTTTGACCAAAGAAAGGTGCAGTAGCTCCTTTAGATTGTTCCTTTCCCCCCCCCACTGCTGTGCTCAACTTTACAATGGCTGATGCTCATATCTAGAGTGATGAAAATTTTGAGTTCAGTTTATATGCTGTGAGCAGAACCAAAGAAAGTGGATGTACAGTCATGTGAAAAATTTGGACACCCCTTTAAAAATTAAGTTCTTCACTAAGAAATGTTCACATATCTATGTCTAACCTCATTTTTGTTTTTATTTGCATTTTTTAAAATGTATTTTAGCCATTGTAAGCGGGAATGAATGTGGGGGTGTCCCTAAAAAAGATGGGGGGGGGGTGTCCTAATTTATTCTTCACTATTTGTTTAGAATTGCATTTTACAGAAAATTTGAAAGTCTTTAATTCATTTTTAATTGTTTAGTTGTATTACGTGAATCTCCCAGTATTTTTAATATTGATATTAAATATCCATATGCCCAAATATGTTTAAAAAAAACAGGCTTATACAGGGTGTCCTAATTTTTTCACATGACTGTACTTCTTATGGACGTCTACACTCCAAACTGACTGTTTGGCTTAAAACAGATGGATGATTGGGCTTTGTTTTCTTTAGACAGAAAGGCTATAATTTTATGACGAATAAGGATTTTTCCAAACTGAGACTCATTCAGCTCTTCTCTAGTAGAGTCTAAACATGCAGCTGGATATATGCATAATTATACTGACCATCTGTAATGATAAGCAAGAAGCTTTTTTATGCAGTAGTTTGTTAAATATAAACCAGAGATCCTTTTAACGTCCAACTTCGCAAGTTAACTTGGGTTTGCCATAAACTTGCAATATTCCTTTAAATGTGTGCCATTAAACTTTAATGGGGGCTGGCTGCATTGCAGGTGAGCAGCGTGGCTTGCCATCATGTAGCAGATGATGGGTGAGCATCTCCCCGAGTGAGCAGTTGCCTGACACCCACATGCTGGATATAACAGGTTATGTGAACAGCGTTGCCTTCCTGTGCAGGTCCGCGCGCAAAGTTTTCGCTGTGTGGGTGAAGCCATGGTGAGCCAGTGTGTGACAGATATCGCATAAAACGGTACAAGAGGCGCGCCAAGTTGAACTAAAGCACCGCTGCGCTCAGTGCTCTTTAAGGCTTAAATGGCATCCCCCAGTGAACCACTGCGTTGAGCCTTTTGGTTGAAAAATTCACCCTGAATTTCTTAGTAAGACGTCATAATAGGATTTCCTGGAGCAATTTTGCGAGGAAAAAAAATAGAGCACTTTGCCAATTTAAGAAGAACAATAGCTTTCTATCCTTGAGGTACAGTTGTGAGGAGGATTTCTCTTCCTTTCACAAATACTATCATCTTTACATGCCTTCCAAGTGAGAAGTTACAATTTGCCACGATTCTTTTCTTTCTTAAAATGCCTCCCCCCCCCCCAAAAAAAAAAACCCTCTGGGAATAGTTTTATCTTGGTGTTGTATTGTTATCCCTCACGCTGCTCCAGTGCCACGTCGACCTGCTCATAATTTCAGCTAATTTCTAAGCCACATGACCCCCCCCCCCCCCCCCCCCAGAACTAAGCGATAGATTGTCAGGGGTGAACTGCTCTCTTTAACAGCTTATGTAATGTCCAGCTCCATCTTACACTAACATCTCTGTGGTGAAACTAAACAATAAATTGCAACATATGACACCAGTGAATCATACAAGTGTCTTTACATAACATTTTAGAACTGGAATATTAGGGCATATCATCTTGAGGAGACGTCACAGGATTTATATTTAGTTGCAAGTCTGACAATACCTTTGACTCTCCCTCCCTGTATGGCAGTGAGTCAGAGAAGGATGGTTTGATATTCCAGATGTGAGAACAAAGCCGGGAGCTCTCTTAAAGAATCTCATCTTAATTCAATCTCTGAGAAAATTACTGCAATACAATAAAGTGATCCTGGAACGAAAGGCACGTACATGATTTCTGTGAAAATTTTTCTGCCCCAGCCTGTCTTTTCGGTTGTCGGTCTTTCTATATTGCCACTTCTAATATTGACACATTTGTCCTTTTCTGCCTTCTTCACCTTTGTAATCCCTCACTTGCGCCTCTCTGTCAGCCTCCCATCTCCCTTTTCCCCTCCCTTCCGCTCCCTCTCTTCTTTCCTGCTCTCTATTCTGTTCCCTACCTTCTGCCCTCTTCTTCAGCACTTTCGAGGCTCCCCTAGTTAGTGCTCTTACCAATGAATAATGCATTTGACAAGATGTAGTCAAAGTCAGCAGCCTGGTGTGCACATTGCTGGCTTTATGTACGGCTTCATGCTCCAGCACAACCATCTTCTTCCCTGGATTTGCTTTTTAGCAGCCATGTTTGATAATTTTGTGCTGCCAGTTGGCGTTGTAGTTCACATATGTATAGTTATACCGTGTGAATGTGGACCTTATTGTGCCTATTCAGGGGAGAGAAGCTTAAAAGCCACTGCATCTTCTTTTTGCTCTGGGACTCTCCAAAATGGAGTTAAGCTAAACCCTCAGCTCACAAATCCAACTGAGCCCCCTCGGCATTCATATGACTCCTCCACCTTAACAAGTGTCCGTTCACCATACCACGCGATGCCCGTCTGAGTGCGTACAGTAGAGTGGGCTGCGAGTTAGGATTAGTGATCCAGTGGAGGGCTCAGATGATCTCTGCTCAAGGGCACAAGTGTCTATCAGGCCTTTGTATGCAACCACAGAGACACTGATCCTGCCAAGTGTCTCCCAGGGCACAGTGAGCGATGCAGGGCTTACCCCAGTGCAAGTCTCATGCCATCACTCCACAATGTGCCTGCATTTTACTGGCCAATAGAACACACATACTTACACAGAGCAGAACTGAGATGTAATTTTATCCAGGCAGATGTTTTGTTTCCCCCCCTTTGATTCTCTGTCATCGTTTCAGCTTGAAGTGAAAGCCTCCCTCCCTTTCTAATGTAGATTTCTGAGGTTAGGCGTGGTGTTTCATTTTCCAAGTATTTATTGCACCACTTCACCCACACCTGCAACTGTTTCCCAAAAGAAAGCCACGCACACCTACATGATTAGACAGAATTCACACTAAATGCACAAGTGTCTTTCTCCAGTGCAAGCATCTGCTGGCTTCCTCCCTGACAATTCTAACTGCAGCCTTGCTTAGGTTTGGAAAACAATGTTAACTGAGGAAACTTGTCAAGTTTAGTTAAAGCAGACAAAGGGATTCCCGTATGCTGATACTTTTCAAAGCTTTGATTAGAGAGTAGTAAATAGGAAGATAACCTTTCTGAGTCTTTTAAATATTTTTCTTTAAAAAAAAAAAACAGGCCGAATTGCTAAAATATTCAGTAATGCTGAGATTGAACTGGCTTGAGGGGGGTTGTTCAACACCATGAAGGAACGGTTTGAGAAGTGGGTCCTTTTTTGATAGTGGGGTTCATGAGCACAAAGGCTGACAGCTCATATCACTGTATTTTAATTATTTAGAGCTCAACTCGAGAAGCTTTGCAAAGAGAAGAAAACTGCTAGCTTGCAAAATTTAAAAAAGATGTAAATAATATACATTTAAAATTTTTCAAGAACTGCCTTTAATGTGGAAGAAAAAAAATCCACTGTCATGTTAGGTTTTTTACAAATATATCATATTCTTTACAAAGAGAGACCTAGAAACCCAAATCAGAAAATGCTGGGATGGTAAAAATGCAAATAAAAAGAAACACAGTAATTCTTAAATTTTCTTTGGCCTTCATTTCATTGCAGACAATATGAAGCAAAGAAAATTCATATTTATTCATGTTATTTCATATATACAGCTCTAGGAAAAAATTAAGAGGCCAAAGGCAACACGGAAAAATTATCACTATCTGGTTTTACAATTCATACGTATGTGTTTGAGTACTATGAACAATTTTTCTTTATTCTCTATTCTCCTATTGAAAGCAACTCTGTCTTGTGGGTGCAGATGTGCTGAAGTCAGTCAAAGCTAGGGCCTCTACACTTTCTATTAATTTTTTAATCCTATAGCCCTAAAAAAATGTTTAAATCTTTTCTTCTGACACGGCGGTCACTGTTCTCTAATTTTGCTCACTGTTTTGTTGTTTGTTTTTTACAAAATGAACATTTGTGTTGAAGTGCCTTGGTTACTTAAAAAACAAAACCATGCTAGTACAGCAGTGGTATAACCACAGCTGATATTCTGTAAAATTCTGAACAATGAAGAATAACATACGCTACTCACAAAAAGTTAGGGATACTGTATTTGGCTTTCGTGTGAAATTTTTGGAAAATGTTAAAAATTCACATTACAGTGATATCATGAAAGTAGGGCATTTAAGTAGAAGCATGCGATAGTGATTTCCTCATCTCAAACAATTTATTGAAACAAAAGCCAACAACAGTGGTGGGTATACCACAATAAAAAATGTAAATGTCTCAATAGCTTGTCATGTGCCCTTGAGCATCTGTTACAGCTTGACAACAACGTCTCATGCTGGTCACAAGTCAACTTATTGTCTACTGAGGCATGGCATTCCACTCTTCTTGAAGGGCGGCCCTCAGGTCATTGAGGTTGGGGGGTGCAGAGTTATGAGCCTCTACATGGCGACTCAGCTGATCCCATAGGTTTTCTATGGGATTCAGAGCTGGAGAAAGTGCAGGACACTCCATTTGAGATACCTCAGCCTCCAGTAGCTGTTCCTTAATGATGCGACCTTGATGAGCTCTAGCATTGTCGTCCATCAATCAATCAATCAGAGCGACCTCAACTGAACTGCACTCCTAGCAGTCCAATCTTCACACAGGCAGCAAGCTCGCCAGTGGTGGCCACCCCATTGTCTCCCTTCAGAGTGTCCACGAATGATGTTAATGGCTGTCCTGGGCGGCGAAAGCCATGTGTCGGTTCCCAGAGTACCAGATGGCCTGTTGGGAGCTCTTGGTGATGGTAACAGTGCCCCACAAGGCCAAGTCTTCGCCAAGCCACCTTGTCTGATATTCTGAGAAGGTGCCCATAGAGAGCTTCATTGGCAACATGGTCTTGCCAGTTTACATAGAGGATGGTGCGCAGCATCCGGGTGTAGGAACCGTCCAATGACCTCTGAAGGGAGACGTTTAATGGCCAGCACTCGCTTCCGTATAGCAGTATGGATTCCACTGTTGCACAGAAGAATTTAACTTTTAGCTGTCTTAATATGTTTGAGCACCATTTAGCTCGTATGTCATTAAGAACACCCTGAGCGAGTGCCTTGCGCGCCTTCATATCATAATTAGTAAATCCTATCTAGGAGCCCAGGTACTTGAAGTTGCTGACTACTTCCAAAGGGCTGCTGGTACTCATCAGCAGTGGAGATAGACGTGAACAAAATTGTTGGTACCCCTCTGTTAATGAAAGAAAAACCCACAATGGTCACAGAAATAACTTGAATCTGACAAAAGTGGTAATAAATAAAAATTCTATGAAAATTAACCAATGCAAATCAGACAGTGCTTTTGAATTGTGGTTCAACAGAATCATTTTAAAAAACAAACTCATGAAACAGGCCTGGACAAAAATGATGGTACCCCAAGAAAAGATTGAAAATAATGTGACCATAGGGACATGTTCAACCAAGATGTGTCCTCTAATTAAAATCACAGGGGTCTACAAACTTGTAATCAGTCAGCCGGCCTATTTAAAGGGTGACAAGTAGTCACTGTGCTGTTTGTTGACATGGTGTGTACCACACTAAACATGTTCTTTCATTAACAGAGGGGTACCAACAATTTTGTCCACGTCTGTATAGAGTTAGAAGTATCCCCGGGCATCAACACTTTGGTTTTCTGGTCATTAATGGTGAGACCAATCCAAGAGCATTCCATCTCCATAATCGACAACAATCTCTGTGCCTGTGAGATGTTGTTGGACAGCAAAACAATGTCATCTGCATAATCCAGATCTGCTATTGCTTTTGCCGGTATTCTTCGGGATCTACAATGTGTTATCATTAGACCCAGCTCAGCTTCTCTCCCATCAGTGGCTTTCCACAGGTTATAGTCTAGGATGATAAACAGGAATGGGGCCAAAGTATTGCCCTGGAGTACTCATGAAGTGATCTCAAATTCATCTGACTCGCCGTCTGCGGTGACAACCTTGGCACGTGTGTTGGTATACGTCACTCTAATAGCATTACATAGTCTTGATGGAATACTGTAAGCCTTCAGTATCTTGAACATAATTTCACGGTTAATTGAATCAAAGACTTTCCTAAAGTCAAGGAATGTCAGAACTGCAGGGAGGTTGTTTTTCGTTGATGCTAACATTGAACATGCTAACAACTTTTTCGATGCTAACATTGAGCTGGAGGGTTTTCACATGATACGAGCTGACCGAACACCAGACAGTGGCAAGGCTAGGGGCGGTGGAGTGATAATGTATGTTAACAACAACTGGTGCAGACCGGGACATATCACTGTTAAACAACGACACTGCAGCAAAGACATTGAGTTGCTAGCTGTTAGCATGAGGCCTACATATCTCCCGAGAGAACACTCACACGTGATCTGCATTGTTGTTTATGCAAATCCGACGGCGAACGCTGGGACAGCACGTGACGTCATCCATTCAGTAACCAGCAGGCTGCAGACAGAACACCCAGATGCTCTTCTCCTCATCTCAGGCGATTTCAACCATGTTTCACTGTCTCCCATTCTACCCACGTTCACCCAGTATGTCACATGCCACACTAGAGACAATAAAACACTGGATTTATTCTACGCAAACACTAAGGAGGCGTACACCTCATCACAACTCCCCCCACTCGGGAGATCGGATCACAACTTGGTTCATCTCCGGCCGGTGTACAAACCCCTAGTGCACAGACAACCTCCGGCCATGCACACTGTGGAGTTATGGTCTGAGGAGACAATGGACACCCTAAAGGGCTGTTTTGAAGCCACCGCCTGGAAGCAGCTCTGCGATCCACATGGTGAGGACATCGATGGCCTCATTCACACCTTCACGGGCTACCTCAGCTTCTGTGTGGACAAATCCGTTCCCACCAAGACCATACGGCGTCACTCAAACAACAAACCCTGGATCAACCCTGAGATAAAAACACTTCTGAGAGAGAAGAAGAGGATCTTCAGGTCAGGGAACAGGGAGATGCTGAAGTCCATACAGAGGGAGCTGAGGAGAAAGATCAGAGAAGGCAAGGACAGCTTCAGGAAGAAGATGGAGGACAAGCTGCAACAGAGCGACATCAGCGGGGTCTGGAGAAACCTCAAAACCATCTCGGGGCTCCAGAATACCTCCCCCCAGGCCACAGGGGGCAGGGAGTGGGCGAACAACCTGAATCTGTTTTTCAATAGATTTGACCAACCGCCCTCCCCCCTGACTGCACAACAACCACTGCTGCCTCTAAAGAAATCAAGTCCTGCTGCCCACTCCCCACTCCACCAACACCCCCCCACTCCCAACACACAGCCCCCCATCCTGACCCTGACCAGGACCCAGGTGAGGACGGAGCTGAGGAAGATCAAGGCGAGGAAGGCGCCGGGACCGGACGGCATCAGCGCAAAGCTCCTCAAGTCCTGTGCAGACCAGCTGTGTGGGATTGTGACGTATATCTTCAACATGAGCCTGAAACTGGGGAGGGTACCACAGCTGTGGAAAACATCTTGTGTGGTACCTGTACCAAAAACTTCCCACCCCAAAGACCTGAACAGCTACAGACCGGTGGCCTTGACGTCCCACTTGATGAAGACCCTGGAGAGACTGCTCCTTGCTCACCTCCGCCCCCTGGTGGAACCAGCGATGGATCCACTCCAGTTCGCCTACCAGCATGGCATTGGGGTGGAGGATGCGGTGATCTTCCTCCTTCACCGTTCTCTGTCCCACCTGGAGAAGCCCGGGAATATGGTGAGGATCATGTTCTTTGACTTCTCCAGTGCTTTCAACACCATCCAACCGATGATCCTGAAGGACAAGCTGCTGCGCGCAGGGGTGGACCAGCACCTGTCATCATGGATCCTGGACTACCTCACGAACCGGCCTCAGTTTGTGAGAACCCGGGACTGTGTGTCCGACACGATCATCAGTAGCACGGGGGCCCCCCAGGGAACGGTGCTGGCTCCCTTCCTGTTCACTCTTTATACTGCGGACTTCTCACACAACACAACACACTGCCATCTACAGAAGTTCTCTGATGACTCTGCGATCATTGGCCTCATCTCCAATGGAGATGAAGCTGAGTACAGAGGGCTTATCCAGGACTTCGTGGACTGGTGCCATCGGAACTGCCTCCAGATCAACGCGAGGAAAACTAAGGAGCTGGTGGTGGACTGCGCAGGCATGGGCAGCCCCTCACAGTACCAGTAAATATACAGGGAACAGACATCGAGATGGTGACATCCTATAAGTACCTGGGTATTCATCTGAACAATAAACTAGACTGGTCACACAATACTGATGCACTCTACAAGAAGGGACAGCGCAGGCTGTTCCTGCTGAGGAGACTCAGGTCTTTTGGTGTACAAGGGGCGCTGCTGAAGTCATTCTATGACACGGTGGTGGCATCAGCCATCACTTTTGGAGTGGTCTGCTGGGGCAGTGGCATTACTGCAGCCGATAGGGAAGAGACTGAACAAACTGATTAAGAAAGCTAGCTCTGTCCTGGGGCAGCGCCTTGATCCGATGGAGGAGATAGGAGAGAGAAGGACGGTGGCTAAACTGTCATCTCTGCTGGAGTCCGAGTTCCACCCTATGCAGGACATACTGAATGCACTGAGGAGCTCATTTAGCAGCAGACTACATCATCCCAGGTGCACAACCGAGAGGTTTCGTAGGTCCTTCCTACCAACGGCTGTCAGACTGTACAACCTAAGCAGGGCTGCTCGCAGAGATAGCAAAAAGACGTAACAAACTAATAGTTTTTTTGAATGCAAAAGATGCAATAGACTTACACAATGGTCCCCTCCGGCATACAACTAGGAACTTACCGGTCGCTATGGAGGGTGAGAATATGTATGGGCACATAATCATACCATGTAGGATAACTAAGTAGACGGTTATGCTGTTTCATTCCATCTAGCAACAATGCTCTGCACTGTGTGTGTTTATATATTTACATATTTATTCCATCTAGCTACAATGCTCAGCACTGGGTGTGTTTATATATTTATATATCTACATATTATTCCATCTAGCTACATTGCTCCGCACTGTGTGTGTTTATATACTTGCATATTTATTCCACCTAGCTGCAATGCTCCGTACTGTGGGTGTTTATGTATTTACATATTTATTCCATCTAGCTACAATGCTCTGCACTGTGTGTTCATATATTCATATATTTATTCCATCCAGCTACAATGCTCTGCACTGTGTGTCTGTGTGTGTGTGTATATATATATATTTTATAGTAATACGTACATATGTATATTAGCTGCTCTTGCTTGCTTGTTTTGTTTTTTTTTTGTTTTTTTTTTTCTTGCCTTCTGATTGTTGCTCTGAGTGTTGCTATCCCTGTGCTGTTGCAATCCTGGAATTTCCCCATTGTGGGACTAATAAAGGCTTATCTTATCTTATCTTATCTTATCTTTCTGTACCTCCTCTAGAAATGGCGCAGGGCAAGAACATGACTAGTGGTGGATCTATTTTAGCAGAAACCATTTTGACTGAATTGGAGGTGAGAGTCTAGAGGTCCTCGGATTTGGTTCAGTATCGTTGGATTATACATCTTAGCTGTGACACATGTGAGGCTTATTCCCCTGTAGTTATCAGTGCACAAGAGGCTGCCTGACTTAGGTAGTGGAATGATATTAGAAAGCAACTACTGGTTTGGTTTACCGTCATTTGTTAGTGCAAGATTGCAGAGAACCAGAATGATATCATCCAGGTCACAGGTTTTAAAGACCTCTGAGGAATGTTATCCGGACCTGCGCTCTTTCCAAAAGAGTTTTCTTTACCTCTTCATACTCATCACAGTGAAAGGACGATCGTCAGTATCCAGGTTGCTTAAAATATCTTATCTATCTTATCTATCTGGGATATTATCCTCATCAGTGTTCAGGCTGTCAGAAGAGCTGCCAAACAACTTCTTAAAGTGATTAAACCAGTTGGTAATGCTTTCTTTTGGGCCCGCCCCGCTGATCTTGTTAACAACCTTCCAGGCCTCACTCTATTGTCTGCATAAGTGAGCTTGTTCCACTCGCGCAACTTTTTCCTCTAAACTTTCCGCCATTAGGTGGACCGCACTGTATGTAGGTGCCATACAGTGAGGTCCTAGCCTTGTCTATGGCTGCACGCATGCTTTGACTTGCATCAGCTGCCACAGCATGTGTCGCTCTCTCCAGCTTCTCTCTTGCCCTCACTATGTCAGGATGTCTCAATCTTAGATATGGCTTGTCATCCATGAAGATGAAATTAGGTCTGTGTTGTTCATGCAGGGGCACAATGACTGGGTTAGCAATGTTATTCAAGTAGTATTGGCTTGTCACTGTACCATTCACAAGGTGTAGGGCAGTTCTGTATTGACTAGACACACCCAAAGGTTCGTCTGGTGACAACAGTGGCTGATGCATAGTGTTCTCCTTGACATCTCCAGCGTCGTTGGTGGCCATCATTTCTGCTCAGCGTGAATCGACTTTTATCAGAGAACACCACTGAGGCCCATTGGTCCCTCGTCCAGCTTAAATGATCCCTGGCCCATGTAAGACGATGATGCTTGTGCCTGCTGGTGTGGTCAGGTACCCTTGCAGGTCGTCTAGCACACAGACTACACTGATGTAAATTGTTTTGAATGGTCTGATGTGACACTTGGGTGCCTCTTTATCCCCTGTAAAATGTGCCTGGAGTTGAGGGGCATTCATCTTCCAGTTCCACAGGGCACTGTTCATGAGGAAGAGGTCATCAATGTAGGATGTGGCCAAAGGACGTCCACTTCTGTGCCTTTCTGTGACTCTTCTAGTCTCTCTGTTCTCTGTTGCAACCTGCTGATGACAGTCTGTGACACTCTAAGCTCAGTGGGCCACTTTTCTCTGAGAACATCTTGTTTGAAGCCTCGGCAATGGCGAGGTACTGTTGATCAGTTGCTAGGTGTCGTTTTGGTCTCATGTTGTCAAAATGTGAACAGCATGATGAAGAGGACTGTTTAAATACAATTCTAATTGAACAAGAAAATTTACTGGTTGATTCATGGATTAAACACCTGTTGTGAATTTTGTCATTAAGCACCTTGTTAGAGAACAGCAAGTTATGCAAAAAGTACTGAAACATTGAACAGTTGGACATGTGCATTCAAATGGTTAGAGAAGGTCAAATTAAGTTCACCTGTAAAAGTTATAGTGCATTTTAAGTGCATCCTGAAATTTCACCAGAAAGCTGAATATCTCTAACTTTTTGTGAGCATTGTATTTTAGAATTAGTCAAGTATTAATACACTGATCTCTAATTTTGATCTCCACTGTATATGTAATTCAACACGCGATTCAAACACAGGTGATCCAACAAGTGTTTGGTCATTGTGAGTTGGTACAAAAAGCAGATTTCATGAAAAGCTGACTCTTTATGGAGCAAAGTTGAGCAGAAGATCTTCAGTTTGTCAACAAGTATGTAAGAAAATTATTCAACAATTTAAAAACAATGTTCCTCAAAAGATTGGAAGTGGTTTGCATATCCTCAACAGTTCATAATATATTTAAGGAAGTTAAGAAACCTGGAGAAATCAGTGAATAAAGGGCAAAGGCACAAGTAAAAGCTGAACACCTGTGATCCCCGATCCCTCAGGGCGGCACTGCATTAAAAATTCGTTAATAGCTGGTATAACCACATGGGCAAGGGGATTACTTTGGCAAAACTTTCTCAAGCACTACAATATTGCTTTACAATTACAAATACGACTTAACCCGTATGAGTGTGTATGTTGCCGAACTGCAACATAACCCCTAGTGTCAAGAGTGGTAAATATTTTTTGTCAATAAAATAGTTTAGATATCCAAGGCTATAACTTGAAAAGTGGTAAGAGATAATGGCTTACTGTCAATTAGAAAGATGTAAAATATGATCCAAAGTTTCAGATAGGAATAATTTAGGCATCTAATTTGCAAAATGTCATGGCACCTCTTTAAATTCCATAACTCCATCAAAACTAGACTTTGGACGTATTTACACAAAAAATGGTTCAGTCTTTTGACACCATTTTTTGTACAGAGGAAGCTCATCATCTTATCTTCAAAGTATATGAACAAGAAATCGAGTACATTAAAAAAAAAAAAAAACAGAAATTTTCACTTACTTTTGACAAAGGGGGACTGGCTGGCTGGGTGGCAAGGCTGCTGCGTTTTCACGCATCATGGTCTAATTTGCGTTCTGCCAGTAATTAAAATCTCTACCACATCTACAAAGTCTTATGATTATCCCACATAAATTTCACTTGTATCCCGCAGCTATTTCCCGCGTACAAAGCCGAAAAAGTGACTGTGACGATCATGGCCATATTAGCTTTCTGGGCTAACTGCTACAAATGGAAAAGGAAATGAGTTCTTCTTCTTTGGTGTATTACGTGTCATCCACTGAGTCCTCCAACAGATGTCTGCCACCTTTTGAAACTGGCAAATCAATACAATCAGTACAAATTCCCAATGCAGGCGATCATGTCAGATGAGAAGGCAGGCGACGTGCCGCGCTCTGCCACTAGGGGCACGCAAATTCTCACACCTCAAAGGGGTTAAAAAGTTATCATGCTACAAAGGAAACTTTGTTAACCCAGAGGCAAGCTGTGTATTTTACACCTTGGCATTCAATGATGTTCTACCAATGGAGATCTAATATAATTGGTTTCGCTGGTGTCTATAAGACATCAATGGTCCTACCTGTACGTGTCCACCTAGGCGTCTTCTGATACTAGATCCCTGCGCTGCCTCAACTTCAGGGATCCAGAGGCCACATAATTTTAATCGATTGCTGATCACTTCATGCTGCAACTGTTACAGGTCCCAGGTAGTGAGGGCCTGCAGGCAGTTGTGTCACTGAGAAAATGAGACAAGATGCTATGTGGCTTCTCGGAGCAAAGTATCCTCAGCTATATTTATTAAATATATTACAAGTGCAAACAGTCATTGTCTTAGATTTGTTATTCCTCTTTATTTCCTCTTGTGACGGTCATTTTCATTTGTTTTCACATTAAAAGTACATCTTTTTGCAAACACTACATTTAAGAAAGTCAAGATTTCAGATTCCATCAATGCACTGTGTCTAAAATGGGAATAAACCACAAACATTATAATAAATCACTTCAGAAAGTTCAGAAAATGATTGTCTGAAATCAATCCTAAATTCTCCTTCACAATTTCAGGTTATTATAGTCAATTTGAGCAACTTTATGTCATGATCTGGACACATTTTCTGCTGGTTTTTTGGATTTATTTCACTGTTGTCACTGTTACCATTAGTATTCTTGTCTGTAGTTTCTAGTTCATCTTATTTTGAAAGCTTCTTTTTTTCTGGTCTGTTCACAGTTTCATTGCCTGTGTTCAGTTTCTCTCCAGTATGTTGTTGTCTGTCCTGATTAGTTCCCAGCTGTCCTCTGTTAGTTGATCATTTAGTTTTCAAGTTACAAAACAACCTCTAAGAGTTTGGTCTCCACCAATCCACAGTAAGACAGATTGTGTACAAATGGAGGACATTGAAGGACCATGTTACCATCCTCAAGAGTGGCCAGTCAACTAAGATCACTCCAACAAGGAGGTATGGCGGATGATAAAATAAAGGCAGCGATGAGAGTTTTAAGCAGGTTTATTAAATCACACCGCCATCATAGGAACTCCGCTCCAGCCCAGTGTGAGCAGACTGGAGCGGGGTCCTCAGGCTCTCTAGCAAAGAGACACGGAGTGTGTGTGTCAGCAGCAGCAGTTGAAGAGAGGGGGAGAGTGAGTTACAGAATCGTGCAGCATATATACCCAGTACAAACAATACAGAAAGAGCATTCACAGCAGTTAGTATGGGCATTTGCATATGAGAGACATACATAACAATAGGTAGATTGCTGGCCTCTGCTCCAGCTGCAGGACAAAGAGGTTACAAGGCACATCTACATATTGATCTCAGTCCCTAAGGTCACAGTAAGGACAGGACGCATGAACACAATGCATGAATGGCACATTAACATCACAATGCATGAATGGCACATTACATCACAGTAGTGCTGCGGAAAAAAACAGAAGTAGCGAGCTGTCTGTCCTTAGTCTGTTGTGGGGGTTATCCCAAACCGCCACACTGCTCCCCCCCAGAGGGCTCGGCAGGGGGCCGAGACCTTGATAGTGCAGCTTTGGCAGCAAGCAGGAAAAGCTCTGTGCAGGCGAAGGTGGAGGGGGGTGGGGGGTAGTAAATGCCGGCCAGGGACGGTGGAATCGTCCGGGCCGCGCAAAAATTGCTTGCTGTTCCGCGATGTCGAGGGGCTGTCCCGTTGAATGTGCGGAGGTCACAAGAAGAAAAATTAGTCTCTGACTCCTCTCGCGGCCATGAAGAAAAACAGGAGCGGCGAGGCTGCGTAGCGGCTGTAAGAAAAAAAGAAACAAAAGCAGAGGGACTTGGCGTGTTGACTTTAGGTGCGGGCGCAGCCCTAAAGCCTTCGGGAAAAGCTGACGGCTGAATCCCCTTGTGCGCCGTGGCTGAGACCGTTAGAGAATCCTGTGAGCGAGCTGCGTGCTTGCTTCAGGTGTGCGAGCAGCCCTGAAGGTTCTGTGTGCAGCGGCGAAGGACGATGGCGGTCTGAAGAGCCGTATTTGTCCTGTGCGTGGTGCGCCGTCCTCGTATCTCCCCGGTGCATGTGCCGGGGTTCCGTGCGTGGGTGGGCCGCTGGGGAGGCGAGTCAGGGTCAAGAATCTTGGTGGAGATCAGCGCAGTCGGCGCTGATAATCATCCAAGTTGAGCTGTGGCTGTAGATTGGTCATGGTGCGTTAGAGCGGTGAGAGGGAATAGACAATCTTTGTCCCTAGGGCTCATGCAGATGCATTGGAGCGGTGAGAGGGAGGAGACGATCTTTGTCACTCGCTCGGCCATGGTGCGTTCAGGTCCACGCGCTGCGTTCTCCGCCGGCCCTAGAGGTCGCCGTCGTGGAGAGAGGACGAGGTGCGTGCGCTCTCGTGTGGAGGAGCTGTGAGAGCGGCCGGTCCCAGCGTGGATGTGTCGATCTAGGCGTGCAGATCCCACCATGGAGTTTGCTGCGGCTTTCCCGGTCGTGGGTGATGTCCTGAGAGTTCACTGAAGCAGAAGGCAGCTGCTGCGTTCGCTTGTCGTCGGAGCATCACCGCCGGGTGCTGCGTTCGCCGGCAGCGTGTTTTTTTCAGCGTCGGGTCACCAGTGAGGCGGATGATAAAATAAAGGCAGCGATGAGAGGTTTTTAAGCAGGTTTATTAAATCACACCGCCATCATAGGAACTCCACTCCAGCCCAGTGTGAGCAGACTGGAGCGGGGTCCTCAGGCTCTCTAGCAAAGAGACACGGAGTGTGTGTGTCAGCAGCAGCAGTTGAAGAGAGGGGGAGAGTGAGTTACAGAATCGTGCAGCATATATACCCAGTTACAAACAATACATGAAAGAGCATTCACAGCAGTTGGTATGGGCATTTGCATATGAGAGACATACATAACAATAGGTAGATTGCTGGCCTCTGCTCCAGCTGCAGGACAAAGAGGTTACAAGGCACATCTACATATTGATCTCAGTCCCTAGGTCACAGTAAGGACAGGACGCATGAACACAATGCATGAATGGCACATTAACATCACAATGCATGAATGGCACATTACATCACAGTAGTGCTGCGGAAAAAACCAGAAGTAGCGAGCTGTCTGTCCTTAGTCTGTTGTGGGGGTTATCCCAAACCGCCACAGAGGAGTGTAATAGCAAGGTCACAAAGGACCCCAGGGTAACTTCTAAACACCTGAAGGCCTCGCTCCCATTGGCTAATGCAAATGTTCATGAGTCCACCATCAGGAGAACACTGAACAGCAATGGTGTGCATGGCAGAGTTGCAAAGAGAAAGCCACTGCTCTCCAAAAAGAACACTGCAGTGCATCTGCAGTTTGCTAAAGATCATGTGGACAAGCGTGAAGGCTATTGGAAAAATGTCTTGTGGATGAATGAGACCAAAATAGACCTTTTTGGTTTGAATGCAAAGCATTATGTTTGGAGAAAGGAAAGCAGCATAAGAACTGTATCCCATCTGTGAAACATAGCGGTGGTAGTATCATGGTTTAAGCCTGTTTTGCTGCATCTGTGCCAGAACAGCTTTCCATCACTGATGGAACAATGAATTCTGAATTATATGAGCAAATACTAAAAGAAAATGTCAGGACATCTGCCCATAAACTGAATCTCAAGAGAAAGTGGGTCACGCAGCAAGACAACAATCCTAAACACACAGTCATTCTACCAAAGAATGATTAAAGAAGAATAAAGTTAATGTTATGGAATGGCCAAGTCAAAGTCCTGACCCTAATCCAATTAAGATGCCATGGAAGGACCTGAAGCAAGTAATTCATGCGAGGAAACCCACCAACATCCCAGAGTTGAAGCCATTCAGGTCAGCTCAGGTCAGCTCCTTCCAGCTGAGCTCAGGTGTGAAGCAGTCAGCCCATTAACCTGTGGAGAAAACAGAAGGGGAAAAAAAGTTGCACACCAATAGTGCCCTGGCTGGACACGCAACATGAGGAATAGGCTAAAATTCCTCCAAGCTGATGTGCAGGACTTCTCAACATCCATCCATCCATCCATCTTCTACTGCTTAATCCTTTTCGGGTCACGGGGGGTGGAGCCTATCCCACCATCTTTGGGTGAGAGGCAGGGTACACCCTGGACAGATCACCAGTCCATCGCTGAGCCAACACACAGAGAGACAGACAACCATTCACTCTCACATTCATACCAAAGGACAATTTAGAAACCCCAGTTGATGCCAATTAACCTAACCTGCATGTCTTTGGCCTGTGGAAGGAAACCGGAGTACCCGGTAAAAAAAAAAAAAACACGCAGACATGGGGAGAAGATGCATATTCCACACAGAAGGATCACTGATGGTCAGGGGGTGTGACTGAACCCACGATGGTCAGGGGTGGGGTCAATCCCGTGATATTCTTGCTATGCTGCCACAATGCTAACCACTGCTCCACCCAGCTGCCTGACTTCTCAACAGTTACCATTAGTTGCAGTATTGCTGCAAAAAAGGGGTCACACCAGATACTGAACCTTTGATTTCAGTACCTGGTGTGACCCCCTTTTTGCAGCAATACTGCAACTAAACGTCTCTGGTGACTTCTCAACAGTTACGGTACCAGAAATGTTTAGTTGCAGTATTGCTGCAAAAGGGGGTCACACTAGATACTGAAATCAAGTGTTCACAAAGTTTTGCCACTCACAGATATGTAATATTGGATCATTTTCCTCAATAAATACATGAAAAAGTAAAATATTTTTGTCTCATTTATTTAACTGGGTTCTCTTTTTCTACTTTTAGAACTTGTGTGAAAAGCTTATGATGTTTTAGGTCATATTCATGCAGAAATGTAGAAAATTCTAAAGGGTTCACAAACCGTTGTTTTTTTTATCTGCACTATTCATAGCCAGAGTAACAAAATTTCATTGTGATGAACACTGCATGGTGTAAAATCTGAACGATAAATTAAGTCTGTCTAAAGTGTACAGCACACACACAAGCTACTACTCTGCTCTCACAGAGTAGTAGCTTGTTTCAGAGTACACATCTGCTTTTTCTGCAAAAAGCCACCCATGATCCCTTCTCTTCTTTACGCTGCCTAAATTTTATAATGAAATTGTCAGACAAAATGACATTACTATTTAAACTGTCATGATCCTTCACACATGCACCTACAGTAATAGGCTAGCTACTAGCATGGGAGCTAATTATCTTACAGAGGGGTGTCTGACTCTTCCAAAACATGTTTCCTCTTCAAATGCTCGTGCACCGCCGTAGTGGCCCCATGGTACACAAGGCTCACTTTACAGAGCTTACAGTGAACAGTTTTGTTGGCTGAGGCACATATAAAATGTTCCCAAACTTTGGAACATTAGTTTTGCGTGAGCTCCGCTTCAGCCTCCACCATGGTGCTGCTTTCCTTGCCCTGTTCCTGTTCACTAGCGTGCATGCTCTGTCAGTGCACCAAAGAGCTGGGAAAAGCATGTCACATTCTGAGTTACTTCAATTGGCTACAGTGAAACATTGTTTAACGTAGCATTGCATGCCGTGGGATACACACGATGACGTCACTAACGACGCGTCGACTACTAAATTAATTGTCAATGAAGTCTGCCGTCGACTAGTCGTTGCAGCCCTACTGGTTTTGCAATTTTTTTTTAAAACACATACAATAACTATCCAATTAAAGGATGTGAAAATGCCGATGTTACTATATGCTTGCATGATAGCCCAGTGTGGCGAACCCAAAATCTGATTGGGTAAAGCTGAAACGATGGCTGAAATATGATCAATGAAATCCTCAAACATTCACTGCTCTGGAAGCAGTGCAACCAAGAGAAAAGTTAGGAAATGAAAAGACTATTGGGCATAATTTAAGACATCCTCATGGAACAAACCTAAGAATGTAGGATGTAAATGCAGTATTTATGCCAGCAGAGAAGGCTTCGCTTCTGCACATATTACATAGGTGTGGCTGCAGAGGATATGAATACTGGACTGGCCTGCCTGCAATTACAGAGAAGCCAAAGTAGATTTAAAAATCACTGTTTTCTTTTCATTGTAAATGTAACATTTGTATCTATACAAAATACAATTTAGCTGTAGTTCAGTGATATGAAAAAAATCCTTACAAATGTTGATTTGAAAGCATGATGTTATTAAAAGAAACGGCAAAGTTCACATTATGAACAGCTAAGTACAATGTAATTAGGGGGAATATACAGTTGAAGCCAGAAGTTTACAAACACTGTATAAAAAGACACACAACCTTTTTTTCTTACTGTCTGACATTAAATCAGACCAAACATTTCCTGTTTTAGGTCAGTTAGGATTACCAAAGTTATTTCTATTTGCTAAATAGCTTTTATACAACAGTTAGTTCTGACCGAGCAATTTGATTGGAAAATAGAGATTCCAGGAGTTTCATATTCCATGAAAATTGCACTCAAACGTTTCACTGGATATGTATCACTCCGCTTCAAAGGTGTTCATGTAACCCAGGGGTCCCCAACTAAAAGTGCAAG
Source organism: Pholidichthys leucotaenia (assembly GCA_020510985.1). Lineage (NCBI taxonomy): Eukaryota > Metazoa > Chordata > Actinopteri > Cichliformes > Pholidichthyidae > Pholidichthys > Pholidichthys leucotaenia. Next base: position 33,599,273 of record CM035844.1, read on the forward strand.
AGGTCCAATAAGTCAGTCCTCCTCCCCAGCTGAGGTCCGAATTAGGACTGGGGATCTTTAGCCACCTCACAATACAATTATGATTCAGGGTCTCCGATTTGATTGTAAAATGATTTTCGATGCATTTCTTTTTTTTTCAGGATGTTTTTCCTCTCACTGTGTGACAGCTTGGTACTTTTAAAGCCAAGTGTTTGCAGTGACCCATGAATTTACCTCAAACATCTTTTAATAAAAGAAAATGGAAGAGAAATATTACATCACATAGACAAATTTATCTGAAAATGTGCTTTTAAGAACTGTCATCTTTTCATGGACATTCTTTAAGAAGACCACAACTGTCTCCAGCAGGCCAATATCATTGGCTTTCACACATTATTTCACACATTATTTTATTAAGCAGCTGTTTTAGCTGCTTTTAGTTCTGTTTTTTAAACAAAAAAAAATTCTAATAAATTCTTTGCTGATTTTTAAATAAAACATAATAATTGAATCATACTAATACAGGGGAACACTAAATGTGTTTTTGACTCCAAATAAATAGCTCTAAAATTCTAAAATCTACAACTTAAATCCTAAAAATGGAAAGTTTTACAGGAGAACACAAACTAAATTACATACATTTAAAAGCATTAATATTTACAAAACAAAATCCCATGAAAGTCTGCCTGTATACCATATTTTCAGTATTAAAAAAATGTTTCAAACTGTAAGCTTAAAAAAGGGACAGAAAATATAATTCCACAGTGCAGATTTTCTTTGGAGGTTTTTAATGTCAACAGTGGTTTTTATCTTTTTAACCTGGTCTGGGTAACACTCTGTCACAGGGAGAGAGGAGGTGGATGTGTGTGGACTGTGGACTTTTCATGTTCAGTAACACACAGAGCAAATTATTATTTTGACATGATATCAGAGGGTTGTGGAAATTACCTCCATAAACAACGTCGTGCAGCCTAAAGGGGATGCTGTCCCAGGAAGGTGTGGAGGAGCCGCGGGGACCTTCCGTCAACAGACCCCCAGGTGGGCCCGTACCATTGCAGACAGCCAGAGTGGCGGTGGACACAATTTCACAGCAGCGTTTCATTCCACAGGTTACACCAGGAAGGAAGCGTGGCTGTCTGCCTGCTGTATCCCATGGAGAACGTCCAAGCTCCCACGCCACAAAATGTCAGGGCGGCCGCCGCCGATACAGCACTTGAGTTCCACTTTTTTGTTTGGTTAAAACAAAACAGCATAATTTTTCCCCAAATTATATTAAAAAGCTTCGGAGTCCAGATGGAGGACTCTCGAGGTCCGGATCCGGACCGGAGTCCGCCAGTTGGTGACCCCTGATGTAACCATTAATTACTAACGGTAATTTACTGTCAACTCTCAGTGAGAATTGCAACACTGTGTTGGATACCTTAATTTCCACAGTGAGGAGCTGTTTGAAAAGAAATCTGACCTGACCCAGAAGTCCCACCCGTTTGAAAAAACTTTATTCAGTTTACAAAGTCTGCCCTTGTATAAACATTGTTAAGCTATTTGAAGTCTGTTTAAAAAAATAAGTAGTGCTTGAGTTGGATTTATTGTCTCGATTAACAAACCACAATACCCTTGTGGTGATGGACTCTTTGATTCATCTGAAAATGCCAAGAAAAAGCGAGCAAAATGTGCTGAAGCCAAATCATTAGTATGCTAACTAGCCACTGGCACTGGCCACATTTTGATTTCGGCCCTTCTGTGGCACCAACTCAACAGGTGACTGGTATGTTTTATAAACACTGACTTTTGCACTTCACAGTATTTAATTTGTTTACATGTGTGTGAAATAACAATAGACGTCTTCATGCTGATTGAGATGTTTATCATCAGTTACTGGCTACATTTAGAAGGGATTATTTTTTTCCTCAGCAGCACAAAATAACTGGTTAAACAAACAAATCATAATATTTTGTCCAGTATTGCTGTCATTTGTGTCATGTCTTGTCTCATGGAGGTGTCTTGAAACACCTCCATGAGCTCCTGTTGCAGTGCTGGGAGGAAGGGGCTGTGCCCCAAGATATGCGTGATGTCAAAATCATCACTCTTTACAAGAACAAGGGGGAGCGGAGCGATTGTAACAACTATCGCGGTATCTCACTCCTAAGCATAGTTGGCAAAGCCTTTGCCCGTGTCGTCCTCAACAGACTACAACTACTTGCCGAACGTGTGTATCCAGAGGCGCAGTGTGGATTCAGAGCAACCAGGTCAACCATAGATATGGTCTTCTCTATGAGGCAGCTGCAAGAAAAGTGTCGGGAGCAGAGACAACCCCTCTTTTTGGCCTTTATTGATCTGACCAAGGCTTTTGACTTGGTCAGCAGGGATGGACTGTTTGCCCTCCTCCAACGAATTGGATGTCCCCCCCAAGCTTTTGAGCATGATCAAGTCATTCCACCAGGACATGAACGGCATTGTCCAGTTTGATAGATTATCCTCAGACCCTTTCCCGATCAAGAACGGTGTGAAGCAGGGTTGTGTTCTGGCTCCTACCCTATTTGGCATCTTTTTCTCCCTGCTTCTGTGCTACGCCTTCCGGGGCTCTGAAGACGGTGTCTTTCTCCACACCAGGAGTGACGGAGGCCTCTTCAACATGGCACGCCTCAGATCAAAGACCAAGGTGCGAAGCGTTCTAATCAGGGAGCTGCTCTTTGCTGATGATGCTGGTCTTGTTGCCCACACCGTGGAAGCGCTCCAGCGTCTCATCAACTGCTTTGCTCGTGCCTGCTCTGAGTTTGGCCTCACCATCAGCCTTAAAAAGACCGAGGTCATGGGCCAGGATGTCAGCAGTGCTCCCAATATCAATATCGGCGACCACACACTTGCGGTGGTGGACAAGTTCACCTACCTCGGGTCGATCATCTCCAGCAATCTCTCCCTAGACGCCGAACTGAACGCCCGTATCGGCAAGGCATCGACGGTGATGGCCCGTCTGGCGAAGCGAGTCTGGGACAACTCTATGCTAACCATCAACACCAAGATAAGAGTCTACATGGCCTGTGTACTGAGTACTCTCCTATACGGCAGTGAAGCTTGGACCCTCTACTCCTGCCAGGAACGCCGACTGAACGCCTTCCACCAGCGCTGCCTTCGCAGACTACTGCACATCACTTGGCAGGACCGTGTCTCCAACATCGACGTCCTGGCCAGAGCAGATGTGCCCAGTATGTTTGCCATCCTGACAAAGAGACGCTTGCGATGGCTTGGCCACGTCAACCGAATGGAGGATGGCCGCATCCCCAAAGACTTACTGTATGGGGAGCTGGCTACTGGAACTAGATCAAAGGGACGCCCAACTCTCAGATTCAAGGATGTTTGCAAGCGTGACCTCAAGGCTGGAGGCTTTAACCCCTCCGACCTGGAGTCAGCCGCCTCCGTCCGCTCCAACTGGCGGACCATCACCCAGGATGTCATCCGAACAGCAGAGGAAAGAAGAGACACTCGCTGGGGGGAGAAGAGACTCCGCAGACAGAGGAGACTGTCGAGACCCCCACTACACTGTGAAGAATTCATCTGCAACGGCTGCGGCAGGACCTGCAGATCCCGTATCGGCCTCTACAGCCACGCCCGATGGTGCAGCTCCCTGAATGATGACCCAAGGCACAAAACCCCCCCATGATCTTTCGAGATCGATGGAGCCAATGATGATTGCTGTCATTTAATAAATTGTGCTTGTGGAACTGTTATATAAAAGCAATATTACACTCGAGGTCGTACAGTATCAATGAATATAGTAACTAAGGGTGTGATACGTCTAATGCCTGATGCATGTAATATTGCTTAATTATATTTTCTAAGTAATTTTTTATTCCTTTCTGTCATGTGTCTGAGCTCATGCTTTCACTGAGCTCAGACCCTCACTTTATTTCTAAGTACTGTGTGTCTGATTAGTTTGATTTTCTTAGTTTTCTGTATATATTTTGGATTTGTTTACACTTGTGCCTTCCCTTTCCCAGACACTCCCTCTAACTGCTCACAGTCTGCTCCCCTCTCAGCTCAGCTGTGAGCAGTTGGTCAATTTAGGTCACCTGCTCACTCAGTGACTCACACCTGCAGCTCATTTTCCCCTGTATATTTAAGCACTGCCTGTTCACTGTTGCATTGCGGCAATATTGGATCAACTTCTGATCACTCCACTTTTCCCAGCCTCTGAAGTGTCTTTTACTTCTCCAGAGTGCTCCCTGTTCTGAGGCTCATCCTAGTAATTATTTGTTGTATTCTTGTATTGTCAGCACTAATTTTGGACTTTTATGTTCTTTTTGGTTAATAAATGTCACAAACTCAATTCAGCATCTGGGTCTGCCTTCCTGCCCCGTAGGGGCATTTATGACACTTTCTTCAAAATCAGAAGCTTACATACACTAATATCAGGAAGAGAACTGTGGACCTCCACAAGTCTGGTTCATCCTTGGGTACATTTTCCAGATACCCGAAGGTGCCACGTTCATCTGTCCAAACTATTATACCAAAGTATAAACACCATGGGAATGTCCAGCCATCATACTGCCCAGGAATGAAATGGGTTCTGTGTCCCAGATGAACGGGTTTTGGTGCGAAATGTGCTATCAACCCCAGAACAAAAGCAAAAGACCTTGTGAAGATGCTGGCTGTAGCTCGTAAAAGGGTGTCACGGTGAAATAAGTCTTATACTGACATAGGCTGAAAGGCTGCTCAATGAGGAAGAAGCCATTACTCCAAAAGCAGCATAAAAAAAGCCCGATTACAGTTTTTTGTTTATCTGATTTCAGACAAAAATGAAAAGGAGATGTTTTCTTTATCTTGACATGTTTCGACTGCCGTCTGCAGTCTTCCTCATATACAGTGTTGGGCAAGTTATGAAAAAATAGTAACTAGTTACAGTTATGAGTTGCTTCTTTTCAAAAGTAACTGAGTTACTTACCAATTACTGCATGATTAAAGTAACTAGTTACTTGGAAAAGTAACTTAAACGTTACTTTTAAGTGCATACTTAAATCATCTTGCACACATAGCAAGATAATTTAATTAATGGATTACATTACAGGCTTGTTAATGTCAGGCTGAAAGCAGACTGTTTCAGACAGAGCTTTTCGAACATGTTCAGTCTGCTTTATCCTGCCTGGAGTGCTCTTATTGTAGGAAAAATCTGAAGAAAATCAACACGAAATTGCCAGTAATTTCCTCATTTTGGAGTGAGAAATGGGTTTGTGGAGTGAGAGAGGGAAAAAGAGTGTGAATCACTCCAAAAGAGTGAGTTGGCATCACATCATAAAGCTGTCAATGTTTATCTTACCTTTAATATTATGGATTTAATCCGATGTGCAGTGATCCAAAGAAAATGTCCATTATCCACAGTCCAAATGTCTGCTGTGACAGAGACATGATCCAGTCCTTTTGGAGATCAAATCCATTTTTTAATAATCTTTATCCCGGTAGCAAGTAAATGTGTTTTAACTTCAGTGGATAACAGTCTCAGCTGTCTGATGGAAAATGGCTTATCAGATCTTCATTCTGTAATGACATATCTGGCAATCAGTCAGTTTAATTCTTGCTGGGTCACAAACTGTCCAGATACATACCTGTGCTTGAAATCCAGCCGTGGGTGTTGAGATGGCGTAAATCCACTAACACGGTGTTAGCATAGCATAGCACTAGTTTTGTAGGACCTTGTTGCTGTTCTTAGGCGCTTCTGAAGATTGCAGTTGGTCTCAACCGCATTTAATTTGCAACCCACCAATATGCTTTTGGTCCTTAACTGTGACAAAGAAAAAACAATCTGTCTATTTCCACAAAAACAAAGTAGCTTCATCTTTTCCTCCACTCAGCAGTGAACAGGCTGTTTGCAACAGGTTGCCTGATGGCTGCGTCGGCCACGTAGGGTCAGTTCGTATTTGCGCTAAAAATATCTATCCATACTAATAAAACAAGTAACGTGAGTAGCGCATGTCATCAAATTTCAGTAACTGTAACACATTACTAAATTTCAGTAATGCACATAACTGAATTACTGAATTTAAGCAAAACTGATTTACGTAATTACTGAATTATGCATAACTGAATTACTGAATTTTATTACAGTAATGTTACACAGCACGTTACTGCAAAAGTAGTGGTAACGCATTACTTTGTAACTATTACTTTGTAACGCGTTACTCCCAACACTGCTCATATTACAGTTTGCAAATGCACACAGGGACAAACGTTAATTTATTGAGACATGTCCTGTGGTCTGATCAAACTAAAATTGAACTGTTTGGCCATAATGACCATTGTTACATTTGGAAGGGGGAGGCTTGCAAGCCTGAGAACACCATCAATGTTTTGGAGTGGCCATCACAAAGCCCTGATCTCAATCTCACAGAAAATTTATAGGCAGAGCTGAAAAGACGTACATGAGCAAGGCAACCTACACACCTGACTCAGTTACACCAGTTCTGTCAGGAGGAATGGGCCAAAATTCCAGCAAACTATTGCAAGATTCCTGTGGAAGGATACCCAAAACATTTGATCCAAAACGTTTAAAAGCAATGCTGTCAAATACTGAGGAAATGTATGTAAACTTTTGAACAGGGCAGCTCGGTGGCACAGTGGTTACCACTACGGCAGCACAGCAAGAAGGTCACGGGATCGATTCCACCCCCTGACCATCGGTGACCCTTCTGCGTGGAGTTTGCATGTTCTCTCCGTGTCTGCGTGGGTTTACTCCGGGTACTCCGGTTTCCTCCCACAGGCCAAAAACATGCAAGTTAGGTTAACTGGAGACTCTAAAGTGGCCCTAGGTGTGAATATGTGTGTGTGAATGGTGAAGGGATTGGCACCGTACCGTGGATGCCCTGAATTTCCCTCTGGGCTTAATAAAAATATTTAGCAAAAAGAAATTATTTTGGTAATCCTTACTGGCCTAAAACAGGAAAAGTTTAGTCTGATTTAATGTCCGACAGTGAGAAAAAAAAGGATAATGTCTTTTTATGCAGTGTATGTAAACTTCTGGTTTCAACGTCATAAACTTTTGACAGTTTACAAGATATGTTTTTGTCCTAGCCCTTTTCAGTTTAACTTTCTTCATCTTGCAAGAGTGCACTTCATATTTTTCTTTATAGCGCCCATCACCCCCACCATGTGTGACAGCAATGAGGCTGTTAAGAGCTGCTCTTTGTCTAAAGCACACAACACAATCTGTGTTCCTTCCTTTCCTGCTGTCTTAGCTTCCATGAGAGTCTTATCCAGAGACAGCAAAGCCTTGTTGTTTCTTTTGAACTTTATCAATGTTTGAAAGCTCTATCTGGACATTTTAGTACACCACAGTTAAAAACATGATTATCCTAGTGTTCATCTGTGCATGTGTTCGATGTCTACTAAATTGAAAGGCTTCCGTTTTTTCTTCTTGTACCTTGATTTTAAACAGTTGTATATCATTTCATTATTTCATGGCATTGTTACTGATTTAATATTTCAACATATTATATGATATGTATGACCAGTTAAAGAGCAACAAAGGTGACAAAACAGAAATTAAGTTCTGTGTCTTTCAAATGAAAAAAAGCAGCATTTATCATCACCCGTACGTTCCTGCTTACAGAGTCTGACACTTATTTTCAGTGTTTTGGCTGTCAATCTATGTCCATCCTCAAAGTGCCCATATGACAGATGACAAATTAGATTCATCATTCCTCATTTGGGATGGACACTTTGTCGCCTCACATTGAGCAAGAAGGCTAGCGGTGAAACATGCGGAGGGGAGCAGCTGACAGTGATGCCACTCAAGAAACAAACCAAACAGCCAATGACGAAAAGAAATATTGAAATCAATCGTTATGAAAATGTGTGTCAAAAGATACCAATGGTGTCAATACAGGAGGCTCCAAGGACCTAATTAGGTTGAGGACTTAAGTCAAGTAGGACTGTTTTATCAATGAAAGCTGATCACATTCTAGGTCTTCTGGTTAAGGAGGAGGTCATAAGTTGCATGTGAGAAGAAAAGAGGAAAAGACAAAAATAAAACCTTGCATAGTACTACTGGTCTCACCATTTGCTTTCAGATTTTCTTCGAGAGCTGCATCTTTTTTTCTAATTCTTTTTGCAATTCAGCATACAGTGACCCCTTGTGGCTCATTGTTAAACTACAGGACATGATGACTATCTGGCTCAGGGATTATGTTAACTTGAAAAGCAGAATGATGCCGGGATGCAATATTAGCCCAAGTACATACGGCACATCGTCTGTGTCCACTGTGGTCGAGGCTCTGTGTGTTACAATCAGCTGAAAATATCTGAATCACCAAATCAGTAATTCATAAGCTGCCCTGTCACAGACATCTGCAATGCCCTTGTGTGAAATTGGGGTCACAATATTAGGTTTTAACCTCCTCCTCCAGGAAAGAGCACAAGACAGCGCAGCGTGTCGGACAAATTAGGATTATATGCCTTCTAACTCTAATGATACACTTAGCTATACGTGTAGCTTTAGCTCATGGAAGAACATGAATGTCTGACTGAAGAAGCTGACATGAGCAAATGTAAGAGTGACACCCAGAGCAGTAATGCACAAGTGCACATATTTTTTTTGGTGATTTGTTTGTCTCTGGCTTTGTATCTTCATGCTCCTCTTTTATAGGTGATGTCAGTTGCCTAGCAACCAAGCAATCAGGGCCCGATTGTTGCCATGACAACATGGCAGGGGTATCATCATGGAGAGAATAGAGATGAAAGGAGGAAGGGAGGCAGAGAGGAGAGAGAGAGAGATAGAGGAAGAGAAAGAGAGCCCTGCCATTGAAGGGTGTTGATAATGTGAAGCCCACAGCACGCAGGTAGGAGGATGACCTCTGTGTAGGCGGCTGCAGAGAATGCTCATGAATGCGGAGAATGGAAAATTAATGTTTGGTCTTATGTGGCTGGATTTGCAGGTTACACAGAATTTGACACTGTTTTAACAGGCCTGGTTCCAGATGGAAATGTCACAATGCGCTCCAGTAGTCTTTGGTTACAAACACTGAAGCTGTGCAGAAGCCACAGCTCGGTGTGTCATTGAGGACCAGAGGGCTTTGGGTCTAAACTCTCCAGGTGTCATAACCCATCCATCACCTGACAGCAGTCTACTATTAAAAAGTCCCATTGGGTCATGCCGCATTTCCTGTTTACTTCCCCCAAACTCTTATTTCTCCACCTCCTGTATGTAGGAAATCCCCTGGAACTACATATGAATACACTTATGAAGATTATGTTTGCAACTGGGAGATTAAGTGTGACTGAGCTGTATGAAATGGATTACTGTATAACTTTATGAAAAACTTGCATTTTGAACAATTTTGTTACCGTGTTCAGTGATATCAGAATCTGATATCTGCCAAAAGAACAAACAGTACTCAGCAATTTTTGTGACATTTGTTCAAACGCATCCAACATACTTTTCTTCCTGTATTTTGAAAATATATAGTCATCTTATTTCACAATAACTTAATCATCAAGTGTCTTTTTAGTTGGCACCATCTTGTCATGTTCAAACTGACACTTGGGAAGCATGCACAATGCAGAGCATAGATGCAGCGGGGAAAATAAGTATTGAACACGTCACCATTTTCTCATTAAACGTATTTCCGATGGAACCAGTGACCTGAGATTTTCACCAGATATCAGTAACAACCCAAGTAATCTATATATATAAAGAAATCAAGGCAACTGTGTTCACAGAACAAGTTATATTTAATAGTGGAATGACACAGGGAATAAGCATTGAACACATGAAGAAAAAGAGGTGCAAAAAGGTATAGAAAGCCAAGAAACCAGCTGAACTCATCAGAATTTAAGAAGCCATCCCATCCCCTATCAGTGCAAATTAATTTCAGCTGGTTAAGCCCTGACAGATAATCTTTCAAAATGTCTGTGAATATCAGATTGTCACACCACAAAGAACTCAAGATGGGTAGAAGCAAAGGGCTCTCGCTAGACCTTCGTAACCTTATTGTTGCAAAACATAATGATGGGCATTGATTACTGGGGTATTTCTAAACTGCTGAATGTTCCAGTGAGCACTGTTGGAGCCATTGTTTGTAAGTGGAAAGAACATAATTTTACCATAAACCGGCCACAAACAGGAGCTCCTCGCAAGATTTCTGACAGAAGAGTCAAAAGAAATATCAGAAGAGTTATCAAAGACCCAAAGACCACTTGTGGAGAGCTCCAGAAAGACGGTGGCGCAGTGGTTAGCACGGTTGCCTAACAGGTAGAAGGTTTGAGGTTTGAATCCCTGGTTGGCAGGGGTAGGAACCTTTCTGTGTGGAGTTTGCATGTCTCCCTGTGCTGCGTGGGTTTACTCCAGGGGATCCGGTTTCTTCCCACAATCCAAAGACTTGCATGTTAGGTTAATTGGTTGTTCGAAATTGTCCCTAGATATCTGTCTCCTATAGGCCCTTAGAAGAGAGGGTTAGTACTAGTGATGCTCTTTGAGACTAGAAAAAGCGCTATATAAGTACAGGTCCTTATCCCTTATCCCTGGAGTTAGCAGGTACTGCTGTTTCAAAAAAAAACAATAAGTAATGCACTGAGCCAACATGGGCTCTATGCCTGCTCACTTCACAAGACTCCATTGCTAAAGAAAAAGCATGTTGAAGCTTGTTTAAAGTTTGCTGCACAACATTTGGGCAAGCCAGTAAAATACTGGGAGAATATAGTCTGGTTAGATGAGACCAAAATTGAACTTTTTGGATGCCACAACACACGGCATGTTTGGAGGAGAAATGGCACTGCACATTCCATCATGGTGTGGGGGTGTTTTTCAGCACATGGTACAGGCAGACTTCATGTAATTGAAGGAAAGATGAATGGACAAATGTACAGAGAGACATCCTTGATAAGAACTTGTTGCCATCTGCCAGGATGCTAAAGAGGAAATGAGGGTGGACATTTCAGCAAGACATCCATCCATCTTCTACCGCTTTTCCGGCGGTCCAGGCCATGGAGGTAGCAGTTTGAGCAGAGAAGCCCAGACTTCCCTCTCCTCAGCCATCTGCTCCAGCTCTTCAGAGAGAATACCAAGGTGTTCCCAGGCCAGCAGAGAGATGTAGTCTCTCCAGCGAGTCCTGGGTCTGCCCCGGGGTCTCCTCCCAGTGGGACGTGCCCAAAACATCTCAAGTGGGAGGCATCTAGGAGACATCCTGATCAGATGCCCAAACCACCTCAACTGGCTCCTTTCAATGTGGAGGAGCAGTGGTTCTACTCTGAGCTTCTCCCGGATGATTGAGCTCCTCACCCTATCTCTGAGGGGTGAGTCCAGCAATCTTATGAAGAAAGCTCATTTCAGCCACTGGTATCCACGATCTCATTCTTTCGGTCATTACCGAAAGCTCATGACCATAGGTGAGGGTAGGAAATTCAGCAAGACACTGATTCCAAACACACAGCCAAAGAAATCTCAACTGGCTCCCGAGAAGGAAAATAAAGCTGCTAGATTGGCCCAGTCAGTCACCTGACCTGAATCCAACTGAAAATCTATGGAACAAACTGAAGATCAGAGTTCATAGAAGACACCCACGAAACCTTCAAGATTTGAAGACAGTTGGTGTGGAAGAATGGGCTAAAATCACTCCTGAGCAATGCCTACACCTAGTTTCTCCATATGGGAGGTGTCTGGAAGCTGTTACTACCAACAAAGGCTTTTCTACTAAATATTAAGAGTTTCACCAAGCGTGTTCAATACTTATTCTATATACTTATTATATAGGGCTGCACGGTGGCGCAGTGGTTAGCACTGCGACAGCACAGTTTACCCTTGGCCAGGGGATCGTGGGATCGTGGGTTTGATCCCAGCCCCCGACCAACAGTGATCTGTGTGGAGTTTGCATGTTCTCCCCGTGTATGCATGGGTTTACCCCGGGATTTCTCCGGTTTCCTCCCACATGCCAAAAACATGCAGGTTAGGTTAATTGGAGACTCTAAAGTGGCCCTAGGTGTGAATGTGTGTGTGAATGGTTAAAGGATAGCGCCGTATCGTGGCTGCTTCATCCATCCAAGTGGTGGATGACCCTCAATTTCCCCTCTGGGGATCAATAAAGTATACTAAATCTAAAAAAAAAAAAATCTAAATCTTATTCCCTGTGTCATTCCACTTTATTAAATATAACTTGGTTTGTGAACACAGTTGCCTTGATTTCTTTGTATGTATGGATTACTTGGGTCGTTACTGGTATTTGGTGAAAATCTCAGGTCAATGGCTCCATCAGAAATATGTTTAATGAGGAAAAATGTTGACGTGTTCAGTACTTATTTTCTACAACAACAACAACACAACTATTTTATCACTGGAGTACAAAATTTGTAATGTTGTTGTTAGTTGTTTTGTTTTTTTATATATTTTAAAGATATTCCAATTCTGTTGGAATTCACTAATATTCAGCTGCAGCTTTACAATAAAAATGATGTCACACAGTTATATGGCTATAGTTTATCTTGTTGATAGTTTATTATGTAAATTATTATGTCAAACAAATTTTGACCTTTATTTATTTTTAATTTCATAATCATTTTTTATTAACTAGCCTCTGGCTTCTTATCAGTTATCAAAAGTGCCCTGCGCAAATTCTGCTCACTTACTGATACTGCCTGTAAGATTATCTACCAATCATGTATTTACTCTTGCCATGATTGTTGCAATAAGAATTGTTCACCCATCTCTCAGCTGTCTGCAATTAGTGAAAATTGTTGTTTAAACTAGATGGGTACACCAGGGCCCTCCACGTTACTGCTATGCTAGCCTTCCTGTACTGGCCTCTAGTTCATTTCAGGAATGATTTGAAGTTTTCGTGTTGGTTTTGAAATCATTTCCTGGATTAGCACTGTCATACCTTTTAGATTGTTTTTGTCCCTACACTCCTCCAAGGTCACTCAGGTCCTCAAACTAGATGTTTTTAGCTGTAACTAACTTCATAGACTATACAAGTGTTGTAGTCAAGACCACAACAAGACCCGACCAAAACCAGTGCACAAAGAACAAAACTTGAACCAGACTGGGTCAAGACCAATGAAAAGACAGTCTAAGACCAAGACCACTGTGTATGCCTTGGTGGTGAATAGGTCTTGAGTTGTTCTTGATGCCTTAACATCTTGGTCTTGGCACACTGGAGTCCTGGTGTGGTGTTGACCACAACACTAGTCGGTACCATGTTTGGATATTTTTAAATCATGGCCTAAAACCCACTTGTTTACTGTTCCATTTTCACAGCAGTCTGAATTTGATGCCATTTCTTCTATCTTATTGTGCCCAAAATAGGGATGCAAATGATCAAATAATTCAGCATTTGTTAGTAGATTCACTTTATTGGTCGATTTGCAATTAATTAATAGGAGGTAAATTTCCTGAGAATCTGAATTTCCCTCTGTACCAACACAGTCTATAACATTGAATACGAAATAATGAATGTGATATACTGAATAAAAAATGCAAGGCATATTCCTTATTCATTTATTGTACAAATTTGGATACAATACAGTAAAAAGTCTGCAAAAAACAGATAAAATATGTAGGCTATTCAATTCAATTCAACTTTATTTATATAGCGCCATTTCACAACAACAGCAATCTCATAGCACTTTCAACTGTAGGGGAAACCCCCACAATTGCAGAAAGACTCCAGCAATCAGGTGATCCCCTATGAGCAAGCACTTGGCGATGGTGGAGAGGAAAAAACTCTCTTAACAGGAAGAAATCTCCAGCAGAACCAGGCTCAAGGAGGGGCAGTCATCTGCTGTGACTGGCTGGGGGGTGAGGGGATAGAGAAGAAGAAAAAAAGAACAGACATGTAGAGAGCAAACAGCACAACGGGGACTCAATCTATGGGAGAGAACAAACAGATGTTAATGACCAGCAAAAATGTTTCATTGAGCGTGAAGAAAGGAGTGAAGCCCAGTGCATTGTTGGAGGTCCCCCGGCTGTCTAAACCTATGAGCAGCATAACTAAGGGAGGGTTCAGGGGCACATGATCCCTCCCTAACTATAGGCTATATCAAAAAGGAAGGTTTTAACCCTGTTCTTAAAAACAGAGATCGAGTCTGACTCCCGAATCCAGATTGGCAGCTGGTTCCACAGGAGAGGAGCTTGATAACTGAGGGCTTTGCCTCCAATTGTACTTTTGGAGATTCTGGATATTACAAGTAGTCCTGCATTTTGGGAGCGTAGTGCTCTGTTAGGATAATAGGGTAGTATCTTATTTAGAGGTTTGTAAGTGAGAAGAAGGATTTTAAACTTAAAGGGCCTATATCATGCTATTTTAAGCCTTTCAGAGTAAACTATATGCATATACTGTATGTGATAGTATATTACCTTTGGTACACTGGAGAATGAATTTCTTATGAAATGAGTTATTTTCACGAGCCCGGAAGTAAGATGCCTCGATCTCTGAGGCTCTGCCTCTCCTTCTTGTGGCTGCCGCCCATTTCATGACATAACCCCTGAGCCGGCTGCTGCAGCGTGTCGCTATTTGTTTCCGCCCACGCTGTTTTGTTTTCCTTCCTTGTTTCCGCCCACGAAAACAAGGAAGGCTGAACAAACTCCTAAATCTCTCACACCCAAAGACACATTTACGCCACTTAGAAGACATTGTCTTACGTAAAAAAGCAAACAGTTGTCACTGAGCAGATTAGATGCGAGAGGAACTACTTCTTCACAGCGTCAATGCTAAGGTGAAAGAGTTTTGCCGATCACCGCTCCGTTAGCTGCGCGGAGAAAGTGGGTGTGTGCGTAAGCCTGGGGCAGTGCTGGCAGCACAGGCACTTCCTGGAGTGGGCGGCTCACCCACGTTCATACGTATGAATGTGGGGACCCAGTCATTATCAGGGACAGGGCGGAGCAGCAGCTCAGAGAGCAGGGTTGAGGAGGAATACTCAGAGATGCGTGAATGGAGCAAAATACCACTTTGGGGGTGTTTTTGGTGAGGAATTAACATTATAACATGCTTAAAAGCTCAAAAAAGTCAATTTTGCATGATATAGGCCCTTTAATTCTGAACTCTATGGGAAGCCAATGAAGGGAGGCCAAAACCGGAGAGATATGATCTCTTTCTAGTACTCTTACTGCAGCATTTTGGATCAGCTGAAGACTTTTTAAAGATGTTTTAGGACAACCTGATAATAAAGAGTTACAATAATCTAATCTAGAGCTAACAAAAGCGTGGATTAGTTTCTCATCATCACTCTGAGACAAGATGCTCCTAATCTTGGCAATATTACGCAAATGCTAGAAGGCAGTCTTAGAAAGGAATTTAATATGTGAACTGAAAAACACATCTTGATCAAAAATAACTCCAAGGTTCCTCACAGAGCTATTAAGAGAAAGAATAACTGCATCCAAACTAAGAGTTTGATTTGGAAAGGTATTTCTAAGGTTGTTTTTTTTTTTGGACCAGCTAGAATGACTTCAATCTTATCTGAAGTTAATAGCAGGAAATTACAAGTCATCCAAGCTTTGATTTTCTTTCATCTGGCTACTTTAACAGAAAAGAAATTTTGCACAGACCATCTGTTGGAAGTGAAATATTAGAAATGTAACAAAATAATTCTGAAAAGAAAATTATGTAGGCTTAGTTACAGATTCTTCAAAAACTACAGGTGAATTGTTTATTGCATATGCCAACATCTGGCATCTGACTGATCTAGACGGGCAATACCACAATACTTCATAGAATAAACTCCCATTGAGGACTGTGGAATACTCAACTGACAACTAATTTCTTATCGACAATTAATCAAAAGTCAAGAAACTAACATCCAAATCTTAAATTTGGGTTTAATGACCATTTCCTTTCTTCTAGTGCCTTATTCTGTTGATTGCCATAACAGTACTGTTTTTTTTGTTTTGTTCTCTCTCTCTCTCTCTCTCTCTCTCTCTCTCTCTCTCTCTCTCTCTGATCAGATCAAATTTAATGTTGCAGTCAGAAATATAACAAACAAGAGCAGTGTTTTTCAGCCAGGGTGTCCTGATATGTTCAGATTTCTGTGGGAAATTCTCATTTCAGTTGTTAACTTGTCTAAAAAAATATTTCCTGCTGTTGTGCATGGGTTCTTAAGGCAGCCATGCACCCTTGCACAACAATGGCAAATTGTTTGTTTTCTCTCGACCAATTACAAAGTGGAATTAGATCATTTCACATACCTCTGTCATTCTGACCATCCATACATTGCAAGATAGCGCCTTGGTGGAGGTATGCGCTAATGGATCACCTCCAAAATTTAATGAGTTAATCTGTACCCCAAGGGCCATCTCTGGCATAAATTTCATCCAAATCCATCCAGTAGTTTTTGCGTAATCCTGCTGACAGACAGACAGACGGCCTGATCACATTACCTCCTTGGCAGAGGTACTGTAACTAGGGGGCATTCAGGGAGTACATACAGTACCTTTGCAAAGGCTGTTTTAAAATAAAGGGAAAAAGTGCTCCAGAATCCACATACTGATCTGAATCTGACCCAAAAATATAATGGGTTCATTCTTGGGCCACGTTCTACCACTAAAGAAAACTTCATCAAAATCCATCCAATAGGTTTTTTAATAATCCTGCTAAATTTCAAAGAATCTAGCAGAAAGCATAACCTCCTTGGCAGAGGTAATAAAAAGAAACTGTATATTAGGGAAGTGAGAGACAAGTGAAATCACTCCAGTGAATTTCTGATATGCAGAAGTGAGTTTGAGTTGATATTTGAGCAAATGACTGTACAGTCGTGAAAAAATTAGGACACCCTGTATAAGCCTGTGTGTGTGTTTTTTTAAAACATATTTGGACATATACACTACCGTTCAAAAGTTTGGGGTCACCCAGACAATTATTTCGTGTTTTCCATGAAAAGTCACACTTATTTACCACCATGAGTTGTAAAATGAATAGAAAATATAGTCAAGACATTGACAAGGTTAGAAATAATGATTTGTATTTGAAATGATAATTTTTTCCTTCAAACTTTGCTTTCGTCAAAGAATCTTCCATTTGCAGCAATTACAGCATTGCAGACCTAACATGATTGCACAAGGGTTTTCTAACCATCCATTAGCCTTCTGACACAATGAGCAAACACATTGTACCATTAGAACACTGGAGTGATAGTTGCTGGAAATGGGCCTCGATACACCTATGTAGATATTGCACCAAAAACCAGACATTTGCAGCTAGAATAGTCATTTACCACATTAGCAATGTATAGAGAGTATTTCTGATTAGTTTAAAGTTATCGTCATTGAAAAAAAGTGCTTTTCTTTCAAAAATAAGGAAATTTCTAAGTGACCCCAAACTTTTGAACGGTAGTGTAGATATTTAATATCAATGTTAAAAATACTGGGAAATTCATGTAATACAACTAAACAGTTAAAAATGAATTAAAGACTTTTTTCAAATGTTTTGTAAAATGTAATTCTAAACAAATAGTGACGAATAAATTAGGACACCCCCCATCTTTTTTAGGACAACCCCACATTCACTCCTACTTACAATGGCTAAATTAAATTTTAAAAAATGCAAATAAAAACAAAAACAAGGTTAGACATAGATATGTGAACATTTCTTAATCAAGAATTGAATATTTAATTGGGTGTCCTAATTTTTTTCACATGACTGTATGTTAATTATAAACAAGATTTTTAAAAATTATATTAAGACAAGACTACTTTTGACATTTAGTTTGTAAATTTGAAACATGTTTTTAATGGCCCATTTTTAAGTTTCATCTTTACCTTAAAACTACAGTATTTACCAGAAGATTTATAGTCAGAAGCACATCACTCCACTTTGAAAATTATATGTTTAAATTTTTGTTTTGTGTAATGGTGGCTATCTTTCTGGGTTTTTACATAACAATAAATCAGTTGTTCATTTGTTACTTAAAGCAACACTGTAACTTCCTTGTTCACAGGGTGCTTAGCTGTTTGTGGCTAAAGTTGTGCCGTGTGATTGGCTGTTGGGATTGAGGGTATAGTCATCATAGTTGTAGTCTTTTCAGTATTACTACCAAAAAAGAGCTGCTGGAGGCAACGTGAATCCCCTAAGACTATGGGTGAAGTCACATTTTCTCGGTCAAAGGTTGATGCCACACAAATCTTACATTGTGTGGCTTTAAGTTAAAGAAATTCAACACATCTTTCTTAGCGGTCTTTATCTCTGTATATTCTGTATGAAAGGGATTTCTTTTATGACTGAACAATGCATGTATGACAGACATAAGAATTAAAGCTATTATGTTCTTTTTTCCTCTGATGGGCTGACAACACGGTCTAATATTTGCAGTTAGCTACAAGTAGGAGTCCAATAAACAGGATTTAAACATGTCAAAATGTTTTGATTATTTCATAAATGTCAAGTGAATTAGGTAAAAGGAAAATATCTCAACATAAACTGTCTGAGCTGTAACTGTAACATACGTCTCATTTTTCCCACAAACAAAGCAGGTCCTTTATGTTTTCTTAAATAGATGATAGCTGATTGACTTACTGTCAGAGAACTCCAACAAATCCTGCAGCTAATACAAAAAAGATAAGTTCCTAACTTTAGAGCACATGCATCATCTTCACTGTTTCTCCTCATTTTCAAGAGGAGACTTAAATCTGACAGTTGGGAGTTACTGCAGCACCACTACTTTTGCAGTAACGTGCTGTGTAACGAAAGTACTGTTTAAAAATTCAGTAATGCGTTACAGTTAATAAAATTTGATCAGATGCGTTACTCGTTTTATTAATATGGATAGATATTTTTAGAGCAAATGAATGAATATAAACTGATCCTACTGTAGCCGAGACGTGGCCGTCAGTCGACGTGACCTGTTGCAGAGAGCCGAGTCTTCACTACTGAACGGAGGAAGAGATGAACCTACTTTGTTTTGTGGAAACAGATTATTCTTCCTTTGTCGCAGTTAAGGACAAAAGCATATTGGGTTGCAAGCTAAAGTGCCGGTTGAGACCTACTGCAATCTTGAGAAGCGCTTGAAAGCAGCAACACAACTCCAACAAAGCTAGTGCTAAGAACAGCTAGCTATGCTAACAACACCGTGTTAGTGGATCTGTGCTATTTGAACAGCCACGGCTGGATGTACAGCGGAAAAACTCTTGTCTCAGCAACCGCAGCTGGATTTCAAGCACAGGTATGCGTCTGGACAGTTTGTAACCCAGCAAGAATTAAACCAACGGATTGCCAGATACGTCGTTACAGACTGAAGACGTGATAACAGTTACTTTCCATCAGACAGCCGAGACTGTGATCCATTGAAGATAAAACACATTTACTTGCTACCTGGATAAAGATTACTCAAAAATGGGTTTGGAGCTCCAAAAGGAACTTGAGGGACTGGATCATGTCTCTGTCACAGCAGACATTTGGACTGTGGATAATGGACTTTTTTTTTTTTTGATTACTGCACATCAGATTAAATCCATATCATAAAGGTAAAATGAACATGGACAGATGTATGCAGTGTTGCCAACTCTCACTCCAAAATGAGGAAATTACTGGCAATATCATGTTGTTTTTCTTCAGATTTTTCCCACAATAAGAGCTCTGAAGGCAGGATAAAGCAGACTGAACATGTTCTAAAAGCTCTGTCTGAAACGGTCTGTTTTCAGCCAGACATCAATAAGGCCTTAATGTAATCCATTAATTAAATTGCTATGTGTGCAAGATTATTTAAGTATGCATTTAAAAGTAACTAGTTACTTTAATTATGCAGTAATCGGTAAAGTAACAATTATTTTTTGAAAAGAGCTAACTAGTAACTGTAATTAGTTACTATTTTTTCATAACTTGCCCAACACTGAAATCTGAGTACAGAGGGTAGATGGCATTGAAAAAATATTTCCAGCTTGGATACTGAGATTGATTCTCTGTCTTGACTTTTTTCTGTGTTTACGGTCACTTCCTTGTTGGGCACTCACTCAAGTTTGACCATTAACTTCTTTTAAGCATTCAAGTGCATATTTTTGGGTTGTTAAGGTTAGGGTAATGTGTAGGGGTGGGATCGTGATACTTGGGTCACGATGTATTCTCTGGGTTTCATTTTCCACAGAGACGCGTCTCTGCACACAGGGAGGGTGGTGCATGGTTTTGGAATAGATTCCCACCCCAGATGTGTTTTGCTGACTCTGTGGACTTTTTTTAAAAAGCAGCTGAAAACTTTTTTGATTAACGAGGATTTCGGTTGAGTTTCAATTCAGCTGCTTTTTAATGGTAAGTCTGGTATTTTTAAATTATTTTAATCTTGTTTTAACTTATTTTTGTATTTTAAAATTATTTTTATCTATCAACTTCCTTTTATTCCATTTTATTATACAGTGCTACGTCTGTAAAAAGCGCTTCATAAATAAACTTAATTGGTGCTCGGAGAAAAAGCAGGCTCCATGGCGGTGTGGTTTTAGCTTAGCTGTGGCTAATGCTGCTCCAAGAAGTGTGTTAGCCCAGATGCTCTATATTTTTTTTTTTTTCATGCAGCTCTTCTTGCGGGTTGTGTCATGTCAAAGACTTTCCTTCCGTCTTTGTTATAAAATCCCCCCCCCCCAAAAAAGCCCAACATTTGAGCTAACTTTGCGCTAACTGCTTTCTAACTTTCAAAGCTGCCAAGCTATGACTTCACTTGACTGGGTGCTTGTTTGGCCCCATCTAGTGGACTGAAAATGCAATTGGTTGAATATGCAAGAGAGTATGCAGCTTTTACAGGATAATTATTAAAGGATCGATGCATGCGTTTAGGGATCAGTGCATGGTCGTTAGTGTCAAGTGTTGCGATCCATCACTGAATCGATCTTTTGTCCCACCCAAAGTAATGGGTAGGGGTAGACATTAAAAAATATTGGGTTAAGTTTAGGGAAATACTTTGGGACGATTGGGAAAAGGTGAGGCTGTGGAGAAGGGAAGCAGGCAAGGCAACGAGCTAGACGACACATGAACTTTATTCCATCTCCAACATACAGTACAGTATAAAGATCTCCCGGGTCTCTGTGCATTGCTCTTTTATACCTTTAATTCCATGCATTGAGACCCGGACTTCCGACCATAATACACTGTTTGGAACAAAGATCTGTGTGGCACATTAAGATAACATAATGTCGGACCCGCTGCTCATACCCTTCTCTTTTCCAGCAGCTCCGGCGGTTGCTCCTCTCTACGGGGGGTGCATAGTCCATACTGTCCCGTTTGAGACCCCCGGTGGCACCTCCTCTTCCAGTCCATTGTTCCCCCTTATCCCAGCTGCCTTCTCTGGGTGGAGAATCCCCCCACCCGTGCCACCACAAGGCCATGTTTCTTGTCATTAGTTCCACGAACTTGTACATATAAGACGTGTCACCTGCCAGTAAAAATGCTCATATAGCCTGTTTTCTGCTGAAGGACTCGGGAATCAGGAGAATTAACCATAAATTTACACCTGACAAAAGAGCATATGGGTTACAAGTAAAATACCATCTGCAATGAGAGAATGTTTAAATGCAGAGACATTATTGTACAATACTCATGCAGTAATATGAGTGTCCAAAGTGTTATTTTTTTTTTTAAAGTATCATTTATCTGACAGTGTGAGTGTTTTTTAAAATGTGTCGGAGAGCGAGAGAAGAGGATGAAACCGTACTCTGGAGTGGATGAAAAGCTTATTAAAGGTAGACTCTCCGGGTCTCCTTCCCTCCCTCCCTCCCCAGCAATGGCAAACATGTTTTTATGAGTCACAGCTGCCAGTCGTCTGTGTTCAGACCCCTGCCTTTAACATCAAGACACATCTCACACCAACAACTCTGTTTCCAGGAAAACTCTCTCTCTCCTCGTCTGCCACGACACCCCCTCCCCTCCCATCTCCCCCTCCCTATTTTTATTACCCCTTCCCCAGACTCCCATCTCTCGCTCGCTCTCTCTCTCTCTCCCCCTCTTTTTCTCCCCATCTCTCCTCCTCTACTGCGGGTGTCTGGGAGGCTGTTTTTCCTCTGTCTCTTGCTCATGAAGGGTCGCACTAAGCTCCCTTCTCTCTGTCCGTGTGTGGTAGGTAAATCCACCTCTGTGTTTGTGTCGTTCTTCTCTCTCCGTCCCTATGTTGCTGCCTCTGCTTTGCATGTTAGCTCAAAGTCTGCTAGGCGCTCTGGCAGGCTTGGGGGAGGTCGGGACCTACATCTGTGCATATTGCCTCGAACAGGCTTGTGATCTGCTCCACTGTCACAGATTAATAATCAGAAATATGCATATGAGGAAAGTGTTTTTGCTCGTCTTTCATGTGTGCGCCAGGCAGTTGTGATGATGCACTGTGACTGTTGCGTATGACAGGCGGCCTGGCACATGTGGGTGTGTATGTAGCAGACGGCGTTTCAGGCATGCAGGAGGAGGGAAACTCCAGCAGACTTGTTGATTAAAGCATCACAGGTTCATGTATGCTGTGGTTTTATTCAGCGTATAGGTTCCATACAGGGTATTACTCTTGGGCACTCCTACCTCATGGAAACAGGGAAACCCTGGTACTTGTTTTAAAGCTGGTAGAATAATTTTTACAATTGTATTTAAAAATCCAAGGAACTGTAGCAGTTGGATGAGGATCTACTTTGGGTGATTGATTGTGTCACCATTTAATTCTGTTCTTAAGCTTTAAACCACTTTGTCTCCATATTGGGTTGTGTTCTGTTGTAACTCGTAGACAAGGATGAAGCCAAGAGTGGAGCTGAACACTGCTTTTTTAAACCAGCTGGGCTCTGTACACCCAACCGCACATGCAACCGCTGGGCAGAGGAAAAGCGGAAGAGACTGTCCCCCTACCAGTAGCCCCTCTTATACCACTGGAGATGGCGGAACTGGAAACGGGGGCCATCATCCCGTACCACACAAATAAGAGCTCCAGCAATAACAGTATATGAGCATTGAACAAATACATAATATCCCCCACCCCCACAGCGCTTCCCTCTTGCTGCACGCTCTCTGGCCTTGTGGTGGTGCTTCGTGGACCCACAACCCATACACCTGGGCTTCCCCGGGGCAGACCTCATCCGTGCAGCACTGTCCTCCTCCACGTCGTCCACGACGCTCCCATCACTTTCCAGGTCCACTACCTGTGCAGCCATGGGGGACCTTGACTCGCCTGGCGAAAGGCGCTTGCTTAGCTCCCGGGTTAGCTTATCTGCCGCTTCCAGCTGTAGCGCTAACTCGACAGCCCTGGTCAGCATCAACTCCCCCAGGAATGTGAGCAGCTTGGAGCGGACTGCAGCACAGTTGGTGTGTTCTGCCAACTGGTCGCATTCCATTTCTTCTTCCAACAGCCTGGACTGGCACTCAACGGCCAACTGCCTTAAGTCCAACACGAACCGCTAGATCAGTTTGCCTACCTGTTGGTGGCGCTGTCTGAACTTAATCTGCCTAGCGATGACATTGTCCGGCGCCCTGAAATGGCGGGCCATTAACTCGACCACTTCTTCATACATGTCCGCATCTCCAAGCGTGCCCAAAATTCTTTGTCCCTCCATTCCCAGGTTGTGTGCACGAGCTTGCAGCTTCTCCATTCTTCCCAGGTCCAACGCTACCATGTACGCCTGGAAAGCCTCGTATCAACAAGGCCATGGGACAGACGGCTCCCCTGGGAGCTCCAAGAATGGACAAATTGGTGTTCCACATGCCTCCATGAGTTTACCTCTCATCGCCAAAATGTTATGTCGTAACTCGTAGACAAGGATGGGGCCAGGTGTGGAGATGAATACTGCTTTATTAAACAAGCTGGATTCTGTACACCCGACCGCACTTGCAGCCGCTTGGCAGAGGAAAAGCGGAAGAGACCGCCCCCTACCAGCAGCCCCTCTTATACCACCGGAGATGGTGGAACTGCAAACCCGGACCATCATACCGTACCACACCTAATAAGAGCGCCAACAATAACAGTATATGAACATTGAACAAATACATAATAGGTTATTTGAAAGCTTTAAACTTGTCAGCTTAATTTGTGTAACTGCCTGATGAAGGATTAAATCTACAGACCTTGTGACTAAAATATACACTGTATGGATCTTTGCTCTTTCTGTGCGTTTTAGTAATCGTCCTAAGAATGCAAATTATCCAGAATATTTTATCGAAAATGGCAATTTGATAAATAATATGGAAGATGTGGTCAGTGGTTTCAATAAATTTTTTGTAAACGTTGGTCCTGAATTAGCAAAATCAATAGTGACTCCAGAAACAAACTACAGTGGTTCTGTGAATGAAATAGAAGATAGAAATCCAAACACAATCTTTTTGGGTGCAGTTACTGAAAAGGAAATTATCGAGACTGTGAGTAAATTTAAGAACAAAAAATCAACGGACTGGAATGAAATTGACATGACAATAGTGAAAAAAGTAATTGAGGGAATTGTTAAGCCACTCACCCACATCTGTAACCTGTCATTTCAAACTGGTACATTTCCAGACAAAATGAAAATAGCAAAAGTAATACCTCTATACAAAACAGGAGACAGTCATCGCTTCACAAATTACAGGCCAGTCTCTTTACTCTCACAATTCTCCAAAATACTTGAAAAAATCTTCACTAAGAGACTGGATGATTTCACTGAAAAACACAACCTCCTTACAGATGGCCAGTATGGTTTTAGAGCAGATAAATCTACATCTTTGGGACTGATTGAACTTATAGAAGAAATTACTAGTTGTATAGATAAAAAAAATGTTGCTGTAGGAGTATTCATAGATTTAAAGAAAGCTTTTGACACCATTGACCACAGAATACTACTAAGGAAACTGGAAAGGTATGGGATAAGAGGGGTTGGACTGAGTTGGGTGGAAAGTTATTTAAGTAACAGACAACAATTTGTACAAATTGGAGAGCACAAATCACCCTTCATGGACATCACTTGTGGTGTGCCCCAGGGGTCAGTTTTGGGACCCAAACTCTTTATTTTATATATAAATGACATATGCCAAGTATCAAAAATTCTGAAATTTATTTTGTTTGCGGATGACACAAATATCCTCTGCACTGGTGAGAATTTGCAGCAGGTTTTAGAGGTGGTCACAACTGAAATGAAAAAATTAACGCAGTGGTTCAACAAAAATAAATTATCTCTAAATCTAAAAAAAACAAAGATTATGTTGTTTGGAAATTATAAAATAAATCATGAAATAATGGTAACGATAGATGATACCAGAATAGAAACAGTACAGGAAAATAAGTTTCTGGGGGTGACGCTTGACAATAAAATCTGCTGGAAACCTCACATCAGTCACATCCGGGCCAAATTAGCAAAATGTATAGGCATACTGGGGAAGACAAGACACTTCTTGGACTATAAATCATTGGTCTTATTGTACAATTCACTGTTTTTACCTTATCTTAACTACTGTGTAGAAGTCTTGGGAAACACCTACAAAACCAACCTACAGTCAATATGCACATTACAAAAAAGAGCTATAAGGATAATAAACAATGCAGAATATAGAGACCATACCAATTCGTTGTTCTTAAAGTCACATGTCATAAAGTTCATCGATTTAGTTAAATTTGAGACAGCACAAGTAATGTACAGGGCAATTAATAATCAACTACCAAAACTAATATACAAAAAATATTTAAAAAAGAGACAATGATCATAATTTGAGGGGAGACTTAAACTTTACAAAACCCAAGATACGTACTACCAAGAAAAGTATGTGCATATCTGTCTGTGGGGTGGATTTGTGGAACAGTCTAGAGCCGGAACTGAAACTATGTACAAACAGAAATCAATTCAAAAAGAGGTACAGTATAAGCATCATTTGCTGAAAGGGTATATGTTAGAAGGGTAGTAGTTATATGTACGATTCATTATGTTCACTCTGGGATATTATGGGACACTATGGAATGGTGGGTAGGACAGCACTGTGTGTATATCTGTGTTGTTTGAGGCTGGTTTTGTTGTATGGACATCATTGTATGTTAGAATGGATGGGTGTTAATGTTGATTTGTAAAAAATACAGTAAATTGTTTACTTGGGCTCTTAAAGGTGGTAATTTGTATAAAATTCACATGGGTGTATCTATGGAAAAGAGGAGATGGAATTAATAAGTGTTCACTTCTTCCTTCTCCCTTTCGAACAGTGTATAATGTTACTTTATTGCATTTGTCATTTGCTTGTATTTGTTATATTTTTGTGTTCGAAATAAACTATCTATCTATCTATCTATCTATCTTAAAGAGAGGCAATGGAAGATGATAAAGAGAATGCAGATATTTCCTGGTCCATCATCTGTAGTGTTTTAAGTGGGACTAAAGTAGACGCATTTAACTGACTAACACCTTCCCCAGGGACTGCAGCACCAAAAAAAAAAAAATCTTTTTTGCTTAATGATACCACTCGCAGCATAGCTCTCAGTATCCTGCAAATGCAAATGATGATGTATAATAGCTGTTTATTAAAAATTTCCT
Source organism: Pholidichthys leucotaenia (assembly GCA_020510985.1). Lineage (NCBI taxonomy): Eukaryota > Metazoa > Chordata > Actinopteri > Cichliformes > Pholidichthyidae > Pholidichthys > Pholidichthys leucotaenia. Next base: position 33,625,641 of record CM035844.1, read on the forward strand.
CTGACCCACTTCCACTTGTTGTAGGAGGCTGAATTTGCACGCGTATAATAATATATATCTCTATAGGTTGCATGGTAATTTTCAGCTCTGAACTCCGAAGAGTTTCTCTTCTACAAGTGCTAAGGTGGAGTAAGGTGTGATAATGGAGCCTGTTTAATGTAGAGTGTGTTATGTATGGTAAAATACCTCTATAAAGGATGAGGTCAGGTGACTGGAAAAACTCAGCTTTATTGAACATTGGTAACACAGCGGACATACAGTAGACACCAGGCAGAGAGCACCAGTCGAAGAGGCCGCATCATGGATGCCCGCTGCTATTTATAGGGTGGTGCAGTGACAGAACAGGAAGTGCCCACCACTACACCACACTTCACAATAAAGGTGTCAAACCTCAACACCACAGAGTGGTCATCAGGTTCATGTACTTGAGAAGGTGAACACCATCCCCTCCCCTCTTTAGAAAAGTCCAAAACCACTTATTCAATTAAAACTCTCCCCAATTTAGGACCTGAATCATGCACTAATAAAACGATTGATGTCTCTTAATGGCCAAACTCATTCACACAACAGGACCTAAAATAGGGCGAACGGGTGGACTACCGTCCTACCCATACGGCATGGTGGATTATTCTGCCACCTGCTAAATTAAAGAAAACTCCATTAGTAAACTAAAATTATTGCCATGTTCCTAAACCAGTAAAATATACAAAACAATCCCATTTTACAAAATACATAACCACATGAACATCAGAACTAATATACACACAATTTACAGCACTGTCCCTTGGGCAGGAATAGCAGAACCAGCATGGGGAGCCCAGGGCAACCCCTCAGCAAGCACACCCCTGGAAGCAGCAGGCCCCTGATACAATGGCTGATCTTCCAGACGAAAGCGCCTCTCTTCTTCACCATTGACTCCTGCTGTCGTCCAACCCCATTACCAGAAGCCTCTTCCCGGACACACTGAAGCTGATTGGCATGCCTCACCAAGCCGCCAGACTGCTGGAAGTAAGCTGCACCCAGTTTAGCCACTATGCACACACACTCCTGATGTTTCACTGGCTGTCGTCTGGCCCATCTTTGCCGTGGACATTCCTCTCCTCAAACCCGGACCAAGTCCATAACCCTAAGAGGGGCTCGGCTCAGCCTGACATGGTGCTGCTTGGCACGCAGTTTTCCCGTGCTAGTCGGTCTGGCCCTGTCCTCTTCTGAAGCTGTCGTAGCGGTCACCATTGTAGCTGCGGATCCTCCATCCCTCTGTGGCCAAGCTCTGGAGGAATCTGGGGCTAGCACTTTGGCATCACTTGCCAGCGCAGGCGCCTCACCATCACACTCGGTACCCCCTCTACCGTTTCCTGAGCGCCGGCACTGAGACCCTCCTGTGCCGAACCTGAGTGAGACTGGTCCTGCTTGACTGCCATGGTGTAAATTATAACATCATCATTGACCACATGAAACAGAGGGTTTCACAGGCCACAACCTGACCATTCAGAATCAGAATCAGAATCAGATTTATTGCCATTGTTCATGTAGTACACAAACTAGGAATTTGTCTCGGTGCCATGCTGCAACATTAAAAACATGATGAGATAAAGAGATAAACTAAAAAACTAAAGGACTAAAAACGTGCAATAAGTGTAGAAAAATAAGTAATAATAATAATAATAAAAGTAATAATGAGTAGTACTAGTCAAGGCAGTTTTAAAAAAATTAGCAAGTAAGATAATATGGGGTACCACAGTGCAGTTGATAATGCAACAGAAAAAACAGTGATGAATGACATGAGTCTGGTTGAGCTGCTGTACATAGTGCACGAGAGTCAATAAGTCACTTAATGTTCAGCAGTCTGATGGCAGAGGGGAAAAAGCTGTTCATGTGCCGGGAGGTTTTAGTCCGAATGGACCGAAGTCTTCTACCTGAGGGGAGGGGGGCAAACAGTACGTGACCAGGGTGTGAAGGATCGGCTATGATCCGGCCAGCACGCCTCCGGGTCCTGGAGATGTACAGGTCCTGGAGAGATGGGAGCTTGCAGCCGATCACCTTCTCAGCAGTACGCACGACGCGCTGCAGCCTTAGTCTGTCCCTGGCAGTGGCTCCTGCATACCACACAGTTATGGAGGAGGTGAAGATGGACTCGATGATGGCCGTGTAGAACTGCACTAACATCTTGGTGGGTAGCTTGAGCTTCCTCAGCTGCCGCAGAAAGAACATCCTCTGCTGGGCCTTTTTGATGAGGGAGCTGATGGTTGGCTCCCATTTGAGGTCCCGGGTGATGGTGGTGCCCAAGAAGCGGAAGGAATCTGCAATGGTGATGGGAGAGCCTGTGATGGTGAGGGGGGGCAGGGGGGTTGTGACTTTCCTGAAGTCCACAATCATCTCCGCTGTCTTCAGAGCGTTCAGCTGCAGGTTGTTATGGCTGCACCAGGACACCAGCTGGGCCACCTCTTTCCTGTAGACGGACTCGTCACCGTTGGAGATGAGCCCGATGAGGGTGGTGTCGTCCGCAAACTTAATCAGCTTAACAGACTGGTGGGAGGAGGTGCAGGAGTTGGTATAAAGGGAGAAGAGTAGGGGGGAAAGTACACAGCCCTGGGGTGATCCTATGCTGATGCTAACAGGGTCCGAGACAGACTTCCCCAGCCGCACATGCTGCCTCCGGTCCGTCAGGAAGTCGGTGATCCACCTGCAGAGGGAGTCAGGCACATTGAGCAGGGACAGCTTGTCCTGGAGCAGATCGGGGCGGATGGTGTTGAATGCGGAGCTGAAGTCCACAAACAGAATCCTGGCGTAGGTTCCCGGGGAGTCCAGGTGCTGCAGGATGGAGTGGAGGGCCAGGTTGACTGCGTCGTCCACAGACCTGTTGGCACGGTAGGCAAACTGCAGCGGGTCTAGGAGGGGTGTGGTGATGGACTTGAGGTGAGACAGGACCAGGCGCTCAAAGGACTTCATGACTACAGAGGTGAGCGCTACAGGTCTGTAGTCGTTAAGTCCAATAATCCGTGGCTTCTTGGGGACAGGGATGATGGTGGAGGATTTGAGGCAGGTCGGCACGTGACATTGCTTAAGGGAGGTGTTAAAAATGTCTGTGAAGACAGGAGCCAGCTCTTTCGCACAGTGTCTCAGGGTGGAGGGAGACACACCGTCTGGCCTGGGGGCCTTGCGCGGGTTCAGTCTGGAGAACTGTCTGTGCACGTCCTGCTCACTGATGACAAGGGCAGGGGGGGAGGAGGAGGAAGAGGGGGGGACTGCTTTTGATGAATTAGGGGCTGAGGAGGCAGTGGAGCTGGGTGGAGTGGGTGAGTTGGACACAGCTGACGAGGTGTCAAAACGGGCGTAATGTTGGGACAGTTTTTGACAAAGGGCTTTGTCATCCTGACCTTTAGAAGCCTGAGGCCGATAGTTGGTGATTTGCCTCAGTCCTCTCCACACAGAAGCCGAGTCATTAGCAGTGAACTGCTGCTGGAGTCTCTCAGAATACACAGATTTAGCTCTCCTCAGCTCTCTGTTAAACCGATATTTGACCTCTCTGTAGCAGTCCCTGTCTCCACTTTTCAACGCTGCTTCCTTCTCCTTCCTGATCTGTCTGAGCTTGGCCGTGAACCAGGGTTTGTCGTTAGAGTACCTCACCCTGGTGCGCGATGGAAGAATGTTCTCCTCACAGAAGTTGATATATGAATTCACAGTGTCTGTGTACTCATTAAGATCATGTGTGGCTCCTTTAAACATGCCCCAGTCAGTTATTTCCATGCATGTGTTCAGTTTCTCTCCAGCTTCACTGGTCAATTTCTTCGTGGTGGTCACAACAGGTTTAGTGAGTTTCAGTCTCTGTCTGTATGTGGGGATGAGGTGGACCATCACGTGATCAGATAGTCCCAGCGCAGCGCGGGGAACAGCGCGATATGCGTCCTTCACTGTAGTGTAACAGTGATCCAGCGTGTTATTTCCTCTGGTTGGACATTTAATAAACTGTTCTGACCATTCCTCCCCAGCGTCATCTTTAATGGCGAAACCCAGTCCATAGAACAAGTCACAGCTCATGATGTTGTTGCCTCGAGTCGTCGCAGACTTGTTCCGAACCATTAACTCCAACATTCCAACTGTGCACAGCCTGCCACCTCCATAACCATAAAGCGGCATTGGGCCACCTCTTACTCTGTAGTGGGGGAAAAACTTCCTCACCGTGGCCCAATTCAGCAATGACCCCTCCGCCCACGTGTCGAGCAGAAGCAGTATCTCCACACCGTCCAGTTCCACTGCGCAGAAAGTGTACCCGTTGGTACTGGCAGACACCGTATGGATGGTTATTGGGGGTGGGCGGAGTGATCTCTTCCGTGGGCTCTCCGGCTCAGATACACGGCACACTCTAACATAATGGTTCAAGCGTCCACATCTGCTACAACGCTTCCCTCTAGCCGGGCAGTCCTTAGCCTTGTTTTGGTGTTTCACGGACCCGCAACCCTTGCAAAGGGGTTTTCCCGGGGTAGATCTTTGGCTAGCTGCATTGGCTTCCGTAGTATCGTTGTCCAAGCTATCCTCACTATCAGAGTCCGCTACTAATTCCGTGGCGGGAGGCTCCGGCGGCCGCTGTGACTGGCGCCAGTTTAGCTCTGAAGCTAGTTTGTCTGCGGCCTCCACCTGGAGAGCTAGCTCGACAGCCCTGGCTAACGTTACTTCACTCGGCACCGTGAGTAGCCTAGCCCATATAGCGGCGCTACTTGTATGCTCCGCAAACTGGTCACAAACCAATTCATCCTCCAGCAGCCTGAAACAACACTCGCTAGTTAGCTGCTTCAAGTCGGTGACAAACTGATGTATAGGCTCACCCCATGTTGATATTGCTGCCAAAAGCCAATCCTCCAGACAGTCTTGCTATCCGGGGTGTGAAAGTGGCTTGCTAGCAGCTCGACAACATCTTCAAAAGAGTCCGAAGCTCCGAGTGTGCGCAGGACATGCTGGCCCTCAATCCTGAGGTTGTGAACAAGCAGCGCACGTCCTCTTAACTTGTTGAGCTTACCCAGGTTGAGCGCGATGATGTAGGTCTGGAAAGCTTCAAGCCATCTTGGCCAAGGAACGGGCGACTCCCCTGGGAGCTTGAGGAAGGGGCGAAGTGGCGTAATACACACCTTCATTAGTCGCCAAATGTTATTTATGGTGAAATACCTCTATAAAGAATGAGGCCAGGTGACTGGACGAGCTCTTCTTTATTGAACGTTGGTAACACAGCGGACATACAGTAGACACCAGGCAGAGGGGACCGGTCGAAGAAGCCGCATCATGGATGCCCTCTGCTATTTATAGGGTGGTGCAGTGGTGGAACAGGAAGTGCCCGCCACTACATCGCACTTCACAATAAAGGTGTCAAACCTCAACACCACACAGAGTGGTCATCAGGTTTGTGTACTTGAGAAGCTGAACACCACGGGAGATGTTCAGTGAGATGAAGGAGACAAAGGCTGCATTCACACCAGGATAGTCCAGGGGTCTCGGTTCATTTGGGTGGGGAATACCCAGAATTTTCACACCTTCCTTTGGTTTGGTTTGCATTCACATGGCAGCAGACCAAACTGCCTGGACAACATCACACAGTTACAACTGCTCGTTTGGGGCACTGTAGCTGAAACCACCACTGACCAGGACGAAAACATCTCAGCAAAGAAGAAAAAGTGGTTGTTTTTATTATTTTCTACCCAAAATATGCTATGGTAAATGCCACTTCCTCTTCTCAGATTACGTGTTGCTATGCTGACCCGCCAGGGGACTACAGATGCTAATTAGCAGTATTGCTAAATCTTGCCTACTTACATTTAAATTAATGTTCATTAGTATGTAATGTTGCTTTCAAATATTAAACTAAACTATGGTTACACAAATGCCGAGGGGCACTTCCGCCCTTTGGTCTGCTGGATAGTCTGTTTGCATTCAGGTTCAGGTTCAGGTTACTTTATTTGTACCCGTAGGTAGATTTGTTTTGCAGTCTGGTGACATCCATATTTACAAGCCACTAATTACATTCAACATAGACACAAACACAGGCACACATGAAGCTGACTATAAACATGATAAAAATACTCAAGGCTCCATCAATCAGGGTATAAAAAGACAAAGAGATGAGAGAGAACTAACTAACTAACTAACTAACCTGCACTTATATAGCGCTTTTCTAGTCACAAAGACCACTCAAAGCGCTTTCATTAATACTAACCCTCTATTCTAAGGGCCTATAGGAAACAGATATCTAGGGACAATTTAGAACAGCCAATTAACCTAACAGAGAGAAGCCAGAGGTAAGAGAGAAGGGTCATATTAAAGGTTAAAAACTAGTCAAAGAGGTTAAAAAGCTCAAAGGTCTAAAACCCAATAAAATATTTAGAACCCAAGTGACATCCTACAAAAATAAGTAAATATAAAATGAAGTTAATAAATAGGTACCTAAATTATGTGCAATATATTTTACAGCTTGTTCAACTCTTTGACAGCAGCAGGGACAAAGCTGTTTTTGTAGCGCTGGGTTCTACTTTTTGGGACAGCAAACCTCCGTCTTGAGGGAAGAAGCTGAAAGTGGCAGTGCAAAGGGTGGGAGTCGTCATTTAAAATGGAGGTAGCCATCCTCTGTACTTGTCTGGTGTACAGGGATGTCAGGCTCAGCTGTGACTCACCAAGCAAACGACTGGACCATCTAACTACCTGATCCAAGGATTTCCTCTGTTTCAGTTTTATCTGACCAAACCATGACACTAAAGAAAAGGATAAAACAGATTCAATAAAAGCCGGATAAAACATTGTCATTATGGTTGGGTCAATTTGGAAGCGTGCAAGTTTTCTCAAGCAATGCAAATGTTGCTGACCCTTTTTGCACACCCTTTCACAGTTCACTTCAAAGTTTAAAATACTATCAATAATAATATCAATAATTCACACTGTAAGCAAAGCGCACCAGACTTCATTTGCAAGTGAACCAAGACCCCCTTTTCAGGCGGACCAGACTTCGCTTGTTTGGTGCGCACCAGAGTTTGAACATGCATTCAGACTGCACCAAACAGACCGAACTATCCGCAGATAGTCCTTTGGTCCAGACCAAACAGTGGCTGTGTGAATGCGCTCTTATAGAGAGGATGCCCCATCATGTCACGTAATCAAGCACTGGCATCAACAGTTCAAGTGTCGTCGATATTGGTGGAAATGGCACCCATTCCCAGGTGACAACAGTGTGCCATTGATGAAGACATCATCTGGCAATGGTGGAGGCCACCATTTTGGAGGATCGCCACATAATCATTTGCCAACCAGCCCAAGATGTCAAGAGCAGTGTGGGGTATGTGAAAAAATCATCCATGACCATTTACACATGCAGAAGTTGTCTGCATGATGGATTCCCCGGTTGCTCATATCTTTCCAGAAGCAGGAATGAGTCACATGCTCCCAGGCTCTTTTGGCCATGTTCCAAGACAACCAGGAGACGACTTCTTCAACAGACTAATCAAGCAAGACAAAACATGGGTCCACCACTATGATCCAGAGACTAAAGCCCAGTCAAAGCAATGAAAACATAACTCACCACCTCCGAAGAAGACACTTGTCCAACCCTCGGCAAGCAAGGTAGTGCTCACGTTCTTTTGGAACCAGCATGGAGTATTGATGATGGATTTCCTGTCAAAGGGTACCACAATTACCAGGACTTACCATGCTTCACTGCTGCAGAAATTGTGGAAGGCCATCAAACCAGGAGGCATGGCATGCTGTCCACCTCCTACAAGACAAAGCCCCGGTTCATAACTCATGTTGCTCAGATGGAAGCACAGTTCTGCGGCTATGAAATCCTTTGTCACCCCCATTACTCTTCTGACCCTGCACCATCTGACTTCCACCTCTTTCCAGAAGTCATTTTTGAAGGGCAAGCACTTCCAAAATGACGAAACACTGATTTCCAAGATCATGCCATGGCTTCTGACCAGAGGCTGCACTACACTTTCTTGTATCTATCATTTTGAGAGGCAGGGTTGTAAAAATTCTGTTATCTATTATTACCTGTTGTTTTAATTGTTATATATCATGAATCTACAGAACACAGCATACAGAATATACATTTATTTGTTAGCTGAACTGATGAACAGAGACTGGTGAGACAGTACTGTATTTGATATGCATTATAAAATGGACAGGTGTAATTACAATGTTACTGTTATCTGTCAAAATGACAAACAGGCTTCAGATTTTTCTGTCATTGCTAAAAACAGCTGTCAGTGACAGACAGTATTCACTTAAGACAACCTCTGCTTCTAACTCAACCTGCAGACTTTTACAGGTGAGGTCTCCACTGCTGCATAAAGTGATGGGAGAAGTGTGTGGCCCTTGGTGGTACCTATGAAGAGGAAGACTAATAACTGTGCCAAGTTTGGTTCCTCTCAGTCCATGGGAAATGAGTCAGGAGAAATCTTTGAGGAGCCCTCATACTTCTACTGCTCTCATGAGAAAAACAGTTTGCATCATGAGAGATTGGTTTTAATGGGGGGAAAACTGGGCTAGTATTGAAAAAAATAAGTCTTAAATATTCAGTCTGAATGGTTTTGTCATCATGTACTTCTAAAATACACTGAAAAGCATTACATGATTTAAAACGTTCATTAAATTCATTACAGTACGTTGCCTGTATTGCTTTAAAAATTACTTTCTATTTTAATTTCAGGAGATTCAAATCGGTAAATGACTGAGTTGCAAAATGTTAGATTTAGTTGCCTTTTCTTTAAAGTAATAATAAAAGCAGATTAGAAGATGTGCTGATTAAAGTTTTTCATTTGGATCTATCATCATCCAAAGCAGTGTAAGATACCCTGATAACATATGGTTTTCAACTGGTGCATGTCAATCAAACACAACTTTCAGTAACACCAGTATGACCTCTGATGGTTCATCAGATAGTTAAAACGTAAGAAATCTTATAGAGCAGATCAAAGTGTTTCTGATAGATGAAACAGAAGATCGATCTGTTCATGAGTGATGGACAGATAAAAGTGTGAAGATTAAAAAAAACAGCAGATAATCCAAGGTCTGCATCATCTGTCAAGCACAGCAGAGGTGGTGTTATAGTTTGGGTGTGTATACACATACAGTGGAGTCACTTGAGTGTATACTGTAAATAATTTCACTACGTATGTCATTGTAAGGATGGATGAAGACATGCATTGTTACATATCAAATGCAAATGTTCATATTTATACATGAAAAATAAAGGTCAAGTGTCACAAAGGTAAGATTTATTTGACCAATAAGTGCAATGTTCTCAAGTAGTCGATCAGCCGGACCACAAGTTATTACCAAACAGAGGGGCAAATGCTAGTGGTGTTTTTTGTATGTCTGGACACATGCAGAGGTTGAAAATTTATGATAGCAGTGTGTTTCTGGTAGCTCTGCATGAACACCATTTTATTATATATACAGATGTACCCACATAACCCAGCCACAGGGGGTGCACAAGTCAGTGTACTCCAAGTGCCGGTCCCAAGCCCAGGTAAATGAGGAGGGTTGTCTTAGGAAGGGCATCCAACGTAAAACCTTTGCCAAATTGAACATGCAGATCATGATGAATGAGACTGATACCGGATCAGTTGAGGCCCAGGTTAACAACGACCACAACCAGTGCTGTTAACCAACAGGGTGCTGGTGGAAATTAGGCTACTGTTGGTTGAAGATCGAGGAGGAGGAGAGGGGGAAGGTGTGTTAGGAGGGATAGAGAGAAAAGGAAAGGTAGAAGTCTGTAGGTGAGAGTAGGGATGTTAAATGTAAGAACTATGACTGGTAAAGGCCAAGAGTTGGCTGATTTGATGGAGAGAAGAAAGGTAGGTATACTGTGTATTCAAGAAACCAAATGGAAGGGAAGCAAGGCTAGGAGCACTGGAGGTGGAGTTAAACTATTCTACCATGGTGTAGATAGGAAGAGAAATGGAGTAGGAGTAATCTTGAAGTAAGAGTATGTGAAAAGTGTTCAGGAGGTAAAGAGGGAGTCAAACAGAGTCATGAGTTTGAAGCTAGAAGTCAAAGATGTGATGTTGAATGTTGTCAGTGCATATGCCCCATAAGTTTGATGTCAGGTAGTAGAGAGAGAGAAATTCTGGAGTAAGTTGGATGAAGTGGTAGAGAGTGTTCCCAGGGGGGGTTGGAGTGGACTTTAATGGACATGTAGGTGAAGGGAGCAGAGGTGATGAGGAGGTCCTGGGTAGATCTGGTCTTAAGGAGAGAAATGTGAAAGGACAGATGGTTGTGGATTTTGCTCAACAGATGGAAATGGCTGTGGTGAACACATACTTTAAGAAGAGAGAGGAACACAGGGTGACTTACAAGAGTGGAGGAAGGTGCACACAGGTGGACTACAGCTTGTGCAGACGGAGAAATCTGAAAGAGATAGGAGACTGCAAGGTGGTGGCAGGGGTGAATGTAGCTAGACAGCATTGGATGGTAGTCTGTAGGATAACTTTGCAAAGCAAGAAGAGGAAAACAGTGAAGGCAGAGCCAAAGATTAAGTGGGGGAAGTTACAGAAGGAAGAAGGTCGCACAGAGTTCAGGAAGGAGTTGATACAGTCTCTGGGCGGTATGGAAGAATTACCAGATGACTGGGACAGTACAGCAAAAGTATTGAGGGAAACGAGTAGAAAGGTATGTGGTGTATCCAGTGGACAGAGGAAGAAAGACAAGGAGACTTGGTGGTTGAATGAGGAGGTACAGGAAAATATTCAACGGAAGAGGTTAGCAAAGAAAAAGTGGGATTGTCAGGAAGATGAAGAAAGTAGACAGGAGTACTTGGAATCTAGGTGCATGGCAAAGAAAGAGGTGGCAAAGGAAAAGGCATATAGTGAGTTGTATGAGAGGCTGGACACTAAAGGTGTGTTCACACCAAACGTGAACGGGCAGCGCAAATCCATACAAAGTGAATGGGAAGACACAAGTACGCACGAATTTGCGCACTTGTGCATTCGCGTATTGGCTAGCTAGCAGCTAGCTAATGCGCATCCGGTGCTGTCACCGGAGTAAAAATATCACCACTGCAGAATAAACTAGTTTGAAAATGAAACTCACACACCGGGAGACAGGAGGACCGGAAACTCTTCAGCTGAATCAGGATTTTTGAGTTCTTCACCCATGGTTTCCAGCCACGGACATCCTAGCAAGCTAGCAACGTAAACATCCATCATCTGTGATGTTTTGGAGGCTTGAGACAACATTTTCAGTTGAGCCCTCGGTCAGATAATATAAACCTAAGCATGACGTTATATTGGGAATTTCCACAGCAGGTTGAACACAGCTGCAGAAGTTTTAAAGATAACTTTGCCTGTCTGCATCTCACTATTCATGTCTGTTCGCGTGTTTACATTGAGTTATAATGTAATCGTGCCGTGGGAAAAATTTACCCGTCTGCATTTAAGGAAGGAGAAAAGGACTTGTATTGATTGGCTAGACAGAGAGATCGAGCTGGAAAGGATGTGCAACAGGTTAGGTTGATTAAGGACAGAAATGGTAATGTACAGTGCATCCGGAAAGTATTCACAGCGCTTCACTTTTTCCACATTTTGTTATGTTACAGCCTTATTCCAAAAGGGATTAAATTATTTTTTTTTTAATCAGGTCTGTATGGTAGAGTGGCCAGACGGAAACCACTCCTTAGTAAAAGGTACGTGGCAGCCTGCCTGGAGTTTGCCAAAAGGCACCTGAAGGACTCAGACCATGAGAAACAGAATTCTCTGGTCTGAGACAAAGATTGAACTCTGTGGCATGAATGCCAGGCATCATGTTTGGAGGAAACCAGGCACTGCCCATAACCATGCCAATAGTGGTGGCAACATCATGCTGTTGGGGATGTTTTTAAGCAGCAGAACTGGAAGACTAGTCAGGATAGAGGGAAAAATGAATGCAGCAATGTACAGAGACATCCTGGATGAATACCTGTTCCAGAGCGCTCTTAACCTCAGACTGGGGTGACGATTCATCTTTCAGCAGGACAACGACCCTAAGCACACAGCCAAGATATCAACGGAGTGGCTTCAGGACAACTCTGTGAATGTCCTTGAGTGCCCCAGCCAGAGTCCGGACTTGAATCCACTTGAACTGGAGAGATCTGAAAATGGCAGTGAACGGTGCTTCTCATCCAACCTGATGGAGCTTGAGAGGTGCTGCAAAGACGAATGGGCACAACTGCCCAAAGACAGCTGTGCCAAGCTTGTGGGATCATATTCAAAAAGACTTGAGGCTGTAATTGCTACCAAAGGTGCATCAACAAGGTATTGAGCAAAGCCTGTGAATACTTATTTATATGTGATTTCTTAAGTTTTTTATTTTTAATAAATTTGCAAAATTCTCAAAAAAAAACTTTATTCAAGTTGTCATTATGGGGTAATATGTGTAGAATTTTGAGGAAAAAAAGAATTTAATCCCTTTTGGAATAAGGCTGTAACTGTCATGCGATGACCCTCGTGGGCCATCATAAGACGCCAAAAGTCTCCAGTGAGTTTTGCATTGATGTTTTATTAACAAGACAAGACGAGACACAAAGCTGTGAGCCGCTGAGGGCAAAACACACACTACAGAGTACAAGGGATCGTAGGGCTAACCCCAGCCACTACGACCTAAACTATGACATGGACAAGAATATGCACGAACCTGACATGAACGAGGACCAGGAATGATTGACAGATGTTTGACAATACTCCAGCATCAACCAGCTGTCAGCGCCCGCTAATAAAGCCGACGACTAACAAGCGGTGATGCAGAACAGCTGATCGGCTCTGACAGCAGGAAGCCCCACCGAGTGCTGTCACAATAAGAGCCCGGGGAGCCAGAATGTAATCCACTGCTGTCAAAGCCGGCAGAGATGATGCATAGCCCGAGCGCGGACGAGATCAGCGCTCGGGTCATAACAGTACCCTCCCTCTGAGGGCGGGCTCCTGAACGCCTATAGACATCCAATCCTCCCCCCCCCCCCCAGGGTGGGCGGATGGGGCAGGACAGGATCAGACCACAGATCGAGAACCAGAACCAGAGCACAGACAGGGGAAAAAAATGACTCAAAAAATACATGAAACAGTCACACAAACACGAAATAACAGAAAAAAGAAAAACTCCTTACAGTACAAAACATGGTGACAGGACAAATGAGGCAACTGCAGAACACAAATCAAACTCCCAAAATGCACAAATGGCAACTACAAGAACAAAACACAGGACAGCGAAAAGGACAGAACAATTACAGGGCTAGACTACATTCCAAAATACATGAAACACAATTACACGGGTACGAAAACAAAAATACCACGCTCTTAAGTCAAAAGCAAGAACAACACAGGACAGAAAAAAAACCCAGAACAATTACAGGACCAGACTACCACTCCAAAATTCATGAAACACAATTATACAGGCATGAAAACAAAAATACCACGCTCTTAGGTTAAAAAGCAAATACAACACAGGACAGAAAAAAAACAGAACAATTACAGGACCAGATTACACTCCAAAATATGGGGGCGGTGCGGTGGCGCAGTGGTTAGCACTGCGGCAGCACAGCAACTCACCCTTGGCCATGGGATCCCTGGTTCGATCCCAGCACCTGACCAAAAGTGATCTGTGTGGAGTTTGCATGTTCTTCCCGTGTCTGTGTGGGTTTACTCCGGGATTTCTCCGGTTTCCTCCCACAGGCCAAAAACATGCAGGTTAGGTTAATTGGAGACTCTAAATTGGCCCTAGGTGTGAATGTGTGTGTGAATGGTAAAGGGATAGCGCCGTACCGTGGCTGCTTCATCCATCCAGGTGGATGCCCTCAATTACCCCTCTGGGGATCAATAAAGTATACAAAATCAAAAAAATAAAATCAAAAAATACATGAAACGCAATTACCCCGGCACGAAAACAAAAATACCACACTCACAGGTCAAAAAGCAAATACAACACAGGAGAGAGAGAAAAATAAACAAAAACAGAACAATTACAGGGCTAAACCACCACAAGGAATGACCTCTACCCCCGACAGTTCATGCCAACCGGCGGAGACCAAACGCCACGGGAACAGTTCAGGCGGTCTCCCCGCGTCCAACGGCCGACGGGTGGTCATGGGGGGCGGAACATGACAGGGCGGCTTACCACAGTCCCAGGCCCGGAAATTCCACTCCTCCGGTGGCCAAACCAGATCACCCAGGGAAACGCACAATATGTCGGGTGGACGACCCGAGGCGCCAAACCGGCCAGACGGTTCCTCAGGCGGCTAACCTGCATCCCTCAGCCACCAGTACCGGGGGAAAACAGCCCGCGGCGGCCTCCCTGGCGAGGACAAAACACGGGAGAGCCAGGGCAAGCGAAAAGGGACCCCCACGGCCCCCGGCAATGATGCGCAGGGGCGATGACTCTGAAGAGGGGACAGAAGGCAAGGATGAGCCCGAACTGGGTCAGGCGGCGAAGGGTCTGCAGCTCCTCCACTGTCGGTGGACCAAACCGGCGCTGCACCTCCGCTGGACCCCGATTGGGTCCCGGCTGCACCCACGTCGGACCCAGATTGGGCCAAAGCAGCTCCCGCGATGGACCCCGATTGGGCCTCGGACGCACCCACGTCGGACCCCGATTGGGCCAAAGCAGCTCCCGCGATGGACCCCGATTGGGTCTCGGGCGCACCCCCGTCGGACCCCGATTGGCCCAAAGCAGCTCCCGCGGAGGACCCCGATTGGGTCTCGAGCGCACCCACGTCGGACCCCGATTGGGCCAAAGCAGCCTCCACAACGGACCCCGACTGGGTTGGTGCAGCTCCGCTGATGACCTCCACCCCTGAACCTGGAACCTCCAACTCGGCGACCCCGACTGGCTCCACGTCGGTGACACTGCAAGGAAACTCAGAACACAGAGAAAAACCGGGATCAGTATCACCGGCAGCAACAGAACCCAGCGAGATGAGTTCGAGCGCAGCAGGCGGCTGCCCCTCACTCGCCTACCCGAGAGGCAGGCAAAAATGCTCCAACACAGGGGACAGAGACACAAGAGGGAGCACTTTCCTGCACTCGGGTTCTGTTGCCATCCAGGACTCCGTCGATCCAGGCTCAGGGCAAAGAAGTTCGTGCGCAGGCTCCAACTCAGCTGCGTCGGGCTCCGCAGCTGGCAAGATGGATTCCGCAGCCTGAGGTTCCTCTCGTGCTGATGCCCACGCCGATAACCCGTATGGCATGGAGGCAGGGGACCCTCGACCCACTGGTTTGGACCGCTCCGGCGAGGAGACCCGGGGATGCTTCGTCGGCACAGGTTCCGGGACGCAGTCCGCTCTTCTCCTCTGTCCACGACGTGGCTGCAGGGCCGGATCCAGGCTTTCCAGCACCGCAGGCCCCCTCCTCACCCCGCGACGTAGGCCTGGTGTAGCGGACGACTCAGCAGAGGGAGACACAGAGGCAGCAGGTTTAGTTAATGTAACTACAGCAGATGGTAGGAGCTCGGGGGACTGCGAACCCCGAACTCCGCCCCCAGGAGTCAGACAAGGCAGATCACAATTATCATGTAAAGAATGAACTAGCACTTGCCTTTCTCCCGGAGGGAGGATGGTGCCTGCTGTAGGGGACGTTGTTCCTCCTTCTCCCCGCTGGATGGCGACAGAGGGCCCCCCGGAAGGACGAGGAGGAGCTGCTCTCAGAGGTCCACTGACAGGCTTCGCCGGCAGCGGGTCCAGCCAGGGATTCTGCTGGGGTTCACCTTGGCCGTGGCGCCAACGTCTTCAACAGCCCCCAGATGGCGCGAACTCCTGGACCGGATCAGGGGCAGGAAGGGTTTCCCAACATGGGGAGCAAGGATGCCTCCTCCTCTTCTTCCTGCCGTAGTCCACCTCCAGCCCACGGAGTATCTCGCGCTGTGCCGCAAGCTCAGCCCTCCTCCTCATCACCTCCGGGTGATCGTCGTAGTGGAGAGGAAGGTTGTCGAGAAGAACCTCAGCGCAGTCCAGGTGCCGACGTATGTCGCTGGAAGTGTCGTAAAGTGTAGCGGTGAATAGAGTTCCATCCACATACTCCAGAGCCTCCGCTAGCTCCTTGCCCAGGCGCCGACCGCGGCCCGTGGATGACGGCATTCTCCCAGCAAGTGACACCCAGACAGGGAAGAACAATAGTCCAATTTACGCAAAAACTCATGGTGAAAAGGCGTCTCGGTGTGGCGTCTCCGTTTAGACATCCTGGCTGGAGTATACTGTCATGCGATGACCCTCGCGGGCCACCATAAGACGCCAAAAGTCTCCAATGAGTTTTGCATTGATGTTTTATTAACAAGACAAGACGAGACACAAAGCTGTGAGCCGCTGAGGGCAAAGCACACACTACAGAGTACAAGGGATCGTAGGGCTAACCCCAGCCACTACGACCTAAACTATGACATGGACAAGAATATGCACGAACCTGACATGAACGAGGACCAGGAATGATTGACGGATGTTTGACGATACTCCAGCATCAACCAGCTGTCAGCGCCCGCTAATAAAGCCGGCGACTAACAAGCGGTGATGCAGAACAGCTGATCGGCTCTGACAGCAGGAAGCCCCACCGAGCGCTGTCACAATAAGAGCCTGGGGAGCCAGAATGTAATTCACTGCTGTCAAAGCCGGCAGAGATGATGCATAGCCCGAGTGCGGACGACATCGGCGCTCGGGTCATAACAGTAACATAACAAAATGTCGAAAAAGTGAAGCGCTGTGAATATTTTCTGGATGCACTGTACTAATGAATGACAAGTATGTTGAGAAGGTGGAAAGAGTACTTTGAAGAGCTGATGAATAAAGAAAATGAGAGAGGAAGATGGATGAAGGAAAGATGGTGAACAAGGAATTCCCAAGGATTAGCAATGCAGAAGTGAGGACAGCTTTGAAAAGGATGAAGAATGGAAAGGTGGTTGGTCCAGATGACATACTGTACCTGTGGAAGTATGGAGATGTTGAGGAGAGATGGCAGTGGACTTTTTAACCAGATTGTTTAGGATTAAGTGGAACAAGATGGATGGATGGATGGATGTTTAACACAATCTTGGAGAGTGAGAGGATGCCTAAGTAGTGGAGAAGAAGTGTTTTGGTACCAATTTTCAAGAACAAAGGTGATGCTCAGAGCTGTAGTAACTCCAGAGGCATAAATCAGCCACACTATGAAGATATGGGAAAGAGTTGTTGAAGCCAGGTTAAGAGGAGAGGTGACAATCAATGAACAGCAGTACAGTTTCATGCCAAGAAAGAGTAGTACAGATGCAGTGTTTGCTCTAAGAGTGTTGATGAAGAAGTATAGAGAAGGTCAGAAGGAGTTGCACTGTCTTTGTGGATCTAGAGTAAGCATATGATAGGGTGCCAAGAGAGGAAGTGTGGTGGGGTGCGCTGTAGAGGTGGAGGTGGGATTACATCAGGGATCTGCTCTGAGCCCCTTCTTGTTTGTCATGGTGATGGACAGGCTGACAGATGAGGTCAGGCAGGAGTCTCCGTGGACCATGATGTTTGCACATGACATTGTGATTTGTAGTGAGAATAGGGAGCAGGTAGAGAACTTGGAGAGGTGGAGGTATGCTCTGGAGTGAAGAGGAATGAAAGTCAGTAGAAGCAAGACAGATTACATGAGTGTGAATGAGAGGGAGGCAGGTGTAACAGTGAAGATGGAAGGAGTGGCGGTAGTGAAAGTAGATGAGTCTAAATACCTGGGGTCAACTATCCAAAGCAATGGAAAATGCACGATAGGTGAAGAAGAAAGTGCAGGCAGGGTGGATTGGTTGGAGACAAGTGTCAGGGGTGATTGGTGACAGAATATCAGAGGGACAGCTCAGCTTGAGCAGTTAGGAGACAAAGTAAGAGAGGCAAGGCTGAGATGGTTTGAACATCTGCAGAGGAGGGATACTGGATATATTGGACAAAGGATGTTGAAGATGGAGCTGCCAGGCAGGAGGAAAAGAGGAAGACCACAGAGAAGATTCATGGATGTAGTGAAGGAGGACATGGAGAGGGTTGGTATTACAGAGGAAGATGCAAGGGATAGGGTGAAATGGAGGTAGATGATCCGTTGTGGCGACCCCTGAAGGGAGCAGCCGAAAGAAGAGGAAGACAGATGTACCTTCATATCCATTATACAACTAAATTCAAAACATACCGTTTTTATGCACAAAACCATATAAAGCTGTGCGATATGACCAAAATTTCAAACGATATAAGTAATCTTATTTAACAATAACAATATATATACTGTATATATCATATTATTTTCTGTAAATTCTATAGTTTCTATATAATAGCCAATAAAAAGGACCTTCTCTTTTTCTACATTTTAAATGACAGTGAAAAAAATCAGTTGTACAAATTCATTGGTCATTATTTTTATGTAACTTTTTCCCCTTTTAATTTTGCAGAGTTGTTATAAAATTGTTTTTTAATGTGCATTTGAGATGACTTCAACTTTATTCATTATCGCTACTTGACTAATTAAAAATTATTAGAAATCAATTTACAGTAAGAGCCAGTTTGTTCATCCAACACATTGTAATTAATTTATTATTTATTTAGTGTGTATGTGGCCACTGTCACTCACTTTTGCAGCTTTAGTAATGTTTTTTCAGATAAAGTTAAGAAACTTGGAAGTAAAACCAAAGAAACGATGGTCTGATACATTGTTTCCTATTAGTGACGATTTAGTATTGTCATTTAGCATTTGCTGTTTTGTAACACTGGTCAACACCAAATTTATTGTCTAAGTTTTTTTTTAGCTGATTTAGGACAATTTTGATGTGCTGAATCCAAAAATCACATTGGTTTTGCTCAATCAAGTCAACTTTTTGAATTATGGCCACATGTTTTATACGTTTTTGTTTACATGTACGGGTATTTTCGCTTTATATGATGCAAAATTCTTTGTCTTGAAATTCTCTGAATTTTGAACAATGATGACATAACATTCAATTTACATGTACTTACCTTTATATAAAGGTAAGTACATGCACAGTACTAAGTAAGTACAGGTTTTTACTTAGCACCTGATCAAGAGAAACGAATGTCATTTTCGGATTCAGCGGTGCAAAATTGTCTTAAATCAGTTGAAAAAACACAGACAACTTACAAAAAAAATATTTTTGTAACCCTGTGTTATTAGAGTCAGATGGTGTTAATGTTTAGTTACCTCCAATTAAAACAAGGTTAGATGACTATCCTCGCTGACACAGCACAGCGGGAAAAAGTCCCACATCCCTGGCAAACAGCAGTAGCAGCTATATGACCAAAACATTAGCTTGCAGTTAGCAGCTGTGCTAACCACTGGAACCCACTATTGCACATCCCTGATGCACTGCAGGGGAGAGGCAGGGTAGTGACAAGTAGAAACAGGGTATGTGCTTTTTAAATCCCGATATAAACGATACAGTTTTATATGAAACGGTAGACTTTATCTTGTCACAGATATATATTGTCACTTTGTGGGACTAATAAAAGCTTTTCTTATATCACACAGCCCTAAAGCCATGCAATCTTCGTAAAAGTATTACAGATGAAATGCAGAACTACTTTGTTCATGCAAGTATCAAATTTAATTTGAAATTTCTCACAATATCATCAGGATATTGAAACATTTCTCAAAAATTAATGTAGTGGTATCTTTCTGGGGTACTATGGATTTGCTGCAGTCTGTATGCTCAGCCTTGCGCTGCTTTGCATGTGATTTCTACAGTTTTGATTATTTTGAAATTTAAAGTACAAAAGAGAACAATTCTGGAAGTGAAAATCATATGCTGTATGCATTTTCTTCTGTCTTACAGGGTCAAAATGCTGGTTAACTAAAAGATCAGTCATGGATGTGGATGATAAAAACAACAGTGGTGTTGGTGGTAGTCCCACAGCTAGTTGTAGTTCACAAATGGTTTCTAGTAGTAGTAGTTGTACTTTTCAAGATACACCAACAGTGACGAAGAGATGTCTCATTCATTTCACGGATGATGATCTCAAGCTAATTTTGCCAAAGGACATTTCTTCATGGGAGACTTTGCTCAGAGCGGTAGAAATTAGAAATCACACACAAATATTAGAAATAGCTGCAAAAACTCCAGCAGACCAAGTTCCTCTTGTATTTTATCACAGAACATATGCAGAAGCAGATTTACAATGAAAAGGGATTTGGCAACCATTGAAGAGAAATCCAAAAGACTTTTGAAGCTGAAGATAAGGTAGACTGTTAATTTATACGCAGCAGCTGAATTTGAAGCATACAAGTCAGTGTTTGATTTTATCAGATCTGACTTGATGAGAAACTAAAGCATCATCCGAATGACTGAACTAATTGATATCCTGTTTCAGAACACGAGGTCAAAGGTTATTACAGTTTTATCAAGGTTTTTTTTTTTAGCTACCAGATCAAAACTGCCATCATAAATTTTTCAGATTTATAGGTGTCAAGCCTTGATTTAAAAAAAACAAACAAAACAAAACAGGATAGCATTTGTCCCTATGATTGGTAATGATTCTCAAAATTGTACTCTTGGGCTGACAGACTAAAGTGGGCAAAAGCAGCAAGTAAAGGTGATTGTTATCCAGGTGGGTCAAAGAATCAGAAGTCTGTAGTGTCAGTCAGTCAATTGCTGTAAAGGATTTTCAACCATACATAAGTCACGTGGACAATGGGCAACAGTTCCTGCATAATTCATATGTTGATGATGTTAACATCCTGACTTTATATCAGACAGTCAACACTCTAGTGGTACTGCATTGGGCTGTACCAATTAACATCATGATCAATGTTGGACAAGTTACTAAAAATTAGGGACAAATTACAGTTACTAGTTACTTCTTTTCAAAAGTAATTGGGTTACTTTACCAATTACTGTATGATTGAAGTAATTAGTTACTTGAAAAAGTAACTCACATTACTTTTAAATACATACTTAAATCATCTTGCACACATAGCAAGATAATTTAATTAATGGGTTACATTAAAGGCCAAATGTCACATAACAGGGTACTTTAAATATCTTGAAACTAGATATAAAAGGGAACCGATCCGTTCGGGTCTTGGTGCATATGCTTCAGTAACAACGGAATATTCGTTAATTTAAAACTGCCGCGCTTGGCCTGACACGGCCCCTGGAATCGCCTGGGGAAGAAGGCGGAAGTGACGAAATCGATTGTACCCTAGTTTGATGCTTGGGGTATTTCAAATGATTGTTTATATGGAGACTGGAAGGTTGAAGTGAGCGACAAGAAAGAAAAAATTGGATATTTCACCCATACCTTAAAACGGGACTATCAGGGACAGCTGGGTAATAAGGGACACTTCTCTGGGAAATGTTTTCATACCTGTCAAGTGAGACGTTTTCACCGTACTTCAACACCGTAAAAAGCGGCTATAAGGGACGGCGGAGCAACAAGGGACACCTCTCTGGGAAATGCCCCAAATGCAACTCGTGTTGTTATTGTCAAATATTTTAAGGATTCATGGATATTTGACAATAACAACACAAAATAAAAAAAAAAATAAGCAGAATTCTGTATTTGTCAGGCGATCTCTCTCTGTTCCGCAACCGCTGCACAGCTGAACGTGTTAAACCATTGTCCTAATGACTTCTCATTGTAGTGAGAATAGCTCACGCTGAGCGATCAGCCCGCCCCGACAATCTGACTAATGATTGACTCCACACTTCTCATTGTAGTGATAATAGCTCCCGCCGAGCCATCTGCCAGCACCAGCTGTGGGGGATCACACACAGGACGTGCTCCGCAACACACTCAATTTTTTTTCCTGTATATTTTTCTTTTGGGCGTACAGAAATGGCAATACGCCCGTTTTTGCTAAAATTGCATTTTCCCCGTATTTTCCTTAAAATATTTGACAATAACAACACGAACTACATTTAAAATTTTGGTGCCGCGCTTGGCACCAAAATACGGCGAAAACGTCTCACTTGACAGGTATGCGCCTCCATTTTCATATTGATCTGGTCAATTTCTTGACAGCAGCGGCTCTCCTCCACTGTAATAATAATGGCTTCCAAAAAATCAATATTTATGGGGCGCCCTCGACAGACCCCCTTCGGCTTCGCAATTCTGGAGGCGATTAATGTCCAGTTCAATGACATTTTCCACTGGTTCTGCTCTCTGGTCATCGTTGGAACTGTTGTCATCAGACAAAGCATCTGATTCCGTCTCGGACGGCTCGAACCTGTAAGGTTCAATGCCTCTGTCACTGAACCACTGACAAAAAAAAAGACAAAAAAAAAAAGACAAAACTAAACTAATTTGTTCACAATCGCTGTCACTTTCCGTCATGATTGTCCAATGTTGATAAGTGTGAATGTGGATAGGCAGGGCAGCCAGGGTACAACTGGTGATGTCAAAAACATGGGCGTGGTCTGGACTGGCTGTCACAAGCCAGCAAGCAAGGTGGGGCCTTCACCTGGTGTATTTTGTGCAATTATGTAAATACAGGTGGGTGATATGGTCTCCGGTATGAATATTTGGTTTAAGCTATGTGTATTTTATCTAAATTCGTTGTCATTTAGAAAAAAAAATTACGTGACATTTGGCCTTTAATGTCGAGCTGAAAACAGACTGTTTCAGACAGAGCTTCACAGACAGTTTTTTTTTATGTTGGTGTTGCTGCACATGTGTCAGTGTGTGAGACATAAAAT
The DNA here is from genome assembly GCA_020510985.1 of Pholidichthys leucotaenia. NCBI lineage: Eukaryota > Metazoa > Chordata > Actinopteri > Cichliformes > Pholidichthyidae > Pholidichthys > Pholidichthys leucotaenia. Next base: position 33,648,267 of record CM035844.1, read on the forward strand.
TGTCCATGTTTATCTTACCTTCATGATTACGGATTAATCTGATGTGCGGTAATCCAAAGAAAATGTCCATTATCCACAGTCCAAATGTCTGCTGTGACAGAGACGTGATCCAGTCTCTCAAATGCCTTTTGGAGATCAAAATCCATTTTTGAATAATCTTTATCCAGGTAGCAAGTAAATGGGTTTTAACTTCATTGGCTCACCATCTCATCTGTCTGATGGAAAGCAGCTGTTGATATCATGTCTTCAGTCTGAAACAACCTATGTATCTGGCAATCAATCGGTTTAACTCTTGGTGGGTCACAAACTGACCCGCCAAGGTCTCCGTTGTTTGGTCTTGTTTGCAGATGATGTTGTCCTGTTGGCTTCATCCAGCAATGACCTACAGCTCTTGCTGGGACGGTTTGCCGCTGAGTGTGAAGCGGCTGGGATGAGAATCAGCACCTCCAAGTCCGAGTCCATGGTCCTCAGCCGGAAAAAGGTGGATTGTCCTCTCTGGGTTGGGGACAGGCTCCTGTCCCAAGTGGAGGAGTTTAAGTATCTTGGGGTCTTGTTCACGAGTGAGGGGAAAATGGAGCGAGAGATCGACAGACGGATTGGAGCAGCATCTGCAGTGATGCGGACGTTGTACCGGTCTGTTGTGGTGAAGAGGGAGCTTAGTTCTAAGGCAAAGCTGTCGATTTACCAGTCAATCTACGTTCCTACTCTCACCTATGGTCACGAGCTTTGGGTAATGACTGAAAGAACGAGATCGCGGATACAAGCGGCTGAAATGAGCTTTCTCCGTAGGATTGCTGGACTCACCCTCAGAGATAGGGTGAGGAGCTCAGTCATCCGGGAGAGGCTCAGAGTAGAACCGCTGCTCCTCCACATTGAAAGGAGTCAGTTGAGGTGGTATGGGCATCTGATTAGGATGCCTCCTGGACGCCTCCCACTTGAGGTGTTTCAGGTACGTCCCACTGGGAGGAGACCCCGGGGCAGACCCAGGACTCGGTGGAGAGACTATGTCTCCCAGCTGGTCTGGGAACGCCTTGGTATCTCCTCTGAAGAGCTGGAGCAGGTGGCTGGGGAGAGGGAAGTCTGGGCTTCTCTGCTTGAACTGCTGCCTCCGCGACCCGGACCTCCGGAAAAGCGGTAGAAGATGGATGGATGGATGGATGGGTCACAAACTGTCCAGATGCATACCTGTGCTTGAAATCCAGCCATGGGTGTTCAGATAAGAGTATTTCCACTTTACATCCTGCCGTGAGTGTTGAGATATAGTAGATTCACTTCACAGTGTTAACTGTTAGCATAGCTAGCCGTTACTTAGCACTAGCTTTGTCTGAACGTGTTGCTGTTTTCTGGTGCTTTTGAAGATTGCAGTAGGACTCAATTGGCACTTAGCGTGCAACCCACCGATATGCTTTTGTCTTTAACCACGACAAAGGAAAAATAATCTGTCCATTTCCACAAAAACAAAGTAGCTTCATCTCGTTGTCTGCTCAAAGTGGAAAAAGAGTCAGGCTCTTTGCAACAGGTCATGGTGACGTCTCAGCTACGGTAGGGTCAGTTTGTATATTAATTTATTTGCTTTAAAAATATGAATCAATATTAATAAAACAAGTAACAAGTAATGCAGCTGACCAAATTTCAGTAACTGTAATGCATTACTGATTTTTAAACAGTAATTTCATTACACAACACGTTACTGCAAAAATAGTGGCATTACAGTAACGTGTTACTCCCAACACTGCTCATGATTAACTTTGTGATATTAAAGGTCCCATTTTTTGCCATTACCAGGAATTAATTTTAGGTCAGCGTATCCTCAATGATATACAGACGTAGTTTTAAAAGCCAAAAATCATTCCTGTGTTGATTTTCAGCTTATTCATAAAAATAGTTTCTGTGTCCACATGTTCATAAACATTCACAAGCCTCTCATGTAATTTGGGCAAAGTTTTCTCTGAAGTGCGGTAAAGGCTGATCAAACACTAAGTAAGCCACTAAACTAACACTAAAGCCCAATTCATGCTTCTGCATCAAAAACAACGGTGTCTGATGCATCTACGCTTTGGACAAGGCCAGTGCACATGCAGATCTGTATATTGTTCCCTTGCATCTACTGTTTGACCAAGGTTTTGACGCATGTGCATAACCATCATCTAGGTAGCATTGTATGCTGTGTCGGTGGCGGCACCTTTTGAATGGGAGATTGGATTTTGCACATGCATAATCAGCGTGCACAGATGTGGGACAAATTTGAGGAGACTGTGGATAGATATGTGCCTAAGAAAAAGCAAGCCCTTGTACTTTACTCGCAAAACTGTCAGTTGTTAGTGTAAATTGTGGAAGAAATATAGAGAATCTCGTGAGTATAGCGACTACATAGTAATAATAATAATAATAGATTGCATTTATATAGCACCTTTCAAGGTACCCAAAGCGCTTTACAATCAGTCCATTAGTCATTCATTCCACAAACAGACAATGGTAGTTGTAAGCTACTGCTGTAGCCATTGCTGCCCTGGGGAAGACTGACAGAAACATGGCTGCCAATCCGTGCCAACGGCCTCTCCACCCACTACCAAATATTTATGCACATTCATACTCAGTGTTATGGACATTGGAGGCAAGGTGGGTAGAGTGTCTTGCCCAGGGATACAACGGCAGGATGGCTGGGGAGAGCGGGATTCAAACCGCCAACCCTCCGGTTATTGGACAACCTGCTCTACCTCCTGAGCCACTGTCGCTTCAGTGGCGGCAGTATACAGTATAAAGAATTGGAAAGGAATGCCACCGAGGAAATCAGAAAGGCCCAACGTGAGTTTTGAAGAGAAGCTAGCTAGTAATATAAAATTGCATCCAAAATCGTTCTACCACTATCTTAGATCAAAGCAGCGAACCAAGGAAGCTGTGGGACCACTGAAGGATGGAGGTGGCGGACTACCAGACGACAGCAAGGAAATGTCTGAACTCTTAAATGATTACTTTGTATCAGTGTTCACTGTGGCAATGTTAAAATAAGGCACGGCGTCTGGAGTTTTAAGGAAGTTTATTGATCAAATCATCGCCATCACGGAGCTCACCCCAGCTGCTGTATATGCATGCTGGGGATCACTCTCAGGCTCTCATGAGCAGTAGTCAGAAGCAGTCAGAAGAAGAAAGAGGATGAGTTACAGAACATGTGCGGTATTTATACCCAGTTCAGACAATACATGAAAGGCATGTTATGATCAAAGAAACTGCATTCAGGCATGGGACATTTACATTTGAGTACAGAGCAGGAAGTCATACATAACAGCAGGATACTGGCGCCTGAACTAGACACGGAGAGGCTGCCTATTGATCTCAACACCCACATCTCATTGCTCTGCTAATTGCCCCAGCTGGGCTCTCTGTTTGTCCGTGGCTGTTGTGGGGGTTACCCCATATTCACCATGGAAGATACGTGAAATATGCCAAAACCAACAAATCACTTCCGAGACACTGATCTAGAAAGGCTCAGCAACATTGACTTCACACCAGGGGATGTGAAGAAATGTCTGTCGAAACTGAAACCATCTAAGGCTCTAGGACCGGACTCCCTACTCCCAAGAATCCTAGCAGAGGCAGCAAAATGGATAAGCAACCCTTTGGCAGAAATTTTTAACAGCTCCTTGCAATCAGGAATGGTGCCAGAAGACTGGAAAATGGCTAATATCATGCCTTTATTTAAGAAAGGGAGAAGCAATACTGCCTCAAATTATAGACCAGTAAGCCTGACATCACAGATTTGTAAACTTTTAGAGACCTTTATCAGAGATGCTGTAGTAGAGCACTTGACTACCCACAAACTACTAAATTTGTCCCAGCACGGTTTCCTCAGAAAATGTTTAACAAACTTGCTTCATTTTCTTGAAATTGTCACAAATTATATTGACCAGGTCCTACCAGCAGATGTAATATACCTCATTTTCAGAAGGCCTTTGACAAAGTACCTCACAAAAGAGTTGTGGAAAAGTAAAGGGCTCACAGCATCACAGGCAACATTCTCCACTGGATTGAAAACTGGCTAGAAAAGAGATCACATTGAATAGTGTTAAACGGAAAGAAATCAGCGTGGAAAACAGTGACAAGTGGGGTCCCTCAAGGATCCGTACTGGGTCCTGTCCTATTTTTGGTGTTTATAAATGACATTGATAATGTAGTGGAAAGTATGGTCCTCAAGTTTGCTGATGACACTAAACTTTTTCATGTCATCAGCACTCAACAAGATGCCATCAAACTCCAGAATGATCTGCATAACCTAGTGAAATGGTCTAACGATTGGCAAATACTATTTAATGTTTGCAAATGTAGAGTTATATGTAGCTTTGAAAATCCCTTAAATGGCTACTCTATGAATGGACAAGTCCTAGAGACTGTAATGGAAGAGAAGGACCTTGGTGTGATCATCGACATGAAGCTGAAGCCCAGCAAGCAATGTGCTGAAGCAGTGAAGAAAGTCAACAAACTGGCTGGATTGGTGAAGAGGCACTTTGAATACAAATCCAAGGAGATGATCATTGCGCTTTGGAAAGGGAAGATATGTTCTAACTTAGAGTTTTGTATCCAAGCATGGTCCCAGTATTACAGGAAAGACATCATATTGATTCCAAAGGAGAGTAACCAAGATGATACCCGGCTTCTCAGAACTGCCTCATGAGGACTGACTAAAGGAAACAAACCTCACAACACTAGAAGAATGACTAGTCCGTGGCGACATGATAGAAACTTATAAGATAGTCACTGGAAAAGAAGACCTGGACAGAGACGTGTTCCTCAGCATGAATGATCTGGAGAGGAACACCAGAGGTCATCAACTTAAAATTTATAAGAAAAGAGTAAGGTTAGACTGTAGAAAGTACTTTTTAGCACAGAGGATTGTGGATGGATGGAATAATTTGCCTAGTGATGTCATTGAAGCTGAATCTGTGAATGACTTCAAGAGACAATATGATAAGCACAGAGGAGCTGTAAATGAGCCTAATGCTGTCTTGCCCTTTATGCCGAGACAATGATAGATGTCCGGCGTACAGGTGAATACAGTCACCGCGGTCACAAAATTTCAGCCACAGAGCGTAGCGGACTGGAGAGGATGATGACATTTACATCACACATTTGCACATCTGCTTGAGCAGATGTGCAAAGCATAAAATTGGCTTGACTACAGGTTGCAGCAATTCAGACCATTACCAAAATTGTCAAATGATGGCAGCGGTGGTGGACATACATACCGTTTTCTCTGTCTTCTTTCTTTTTTCTGTTGCAGCAAATATGAAAGGTTGCTTTATAAATTTCTTTAAAAAAAAAAACCCTACACAATCATATATAGCAAGCATACACATCTTTCCTTAGTTCAATAGAATATCAATGCTAAGCTAGCAACTTTAGCAGTGACAACCTCCAGTTATTTGCCCTCACTGATAGAATATTTAGAATACTTACTTATGATTATTGGTCTGAAAAAATAGCTCAGCAGTGTGGAGGCAGTAGTGTTCCGAGGAAGTAGCTACCCAGTAAAACCTAAACTTTGTTTAGTCAAGCTGTAGCCGATGTTAGCACTAATGCTAACAGGCATTTGATTCTGTCTCAAACTAGGGGGTAGATGAACTCAGCATCAGGACTTCTACCAGACTGTATAAAAATAAATGTTTCAAAATGAAGGGACATTTTAATATTTTTAAAGTAATCATATGACCCAAGAAAGCATTTTAAAGGGTTAAAATCCACAGACACCATGTTTTTGAGGATGAGCCCTTTAAATCTCAAATCATAACACTTGACAACACAAGTGCAACATGATCTTGTTTTTATGCTGTATGTCCTCTGTAGAATTAAACATAGTAAAGTTTATCATATTTAATGCAACTTTGCTATACAACATAATGATCAAGCATTCTCTGTCAGAGCGTAATGTGATAATACTGCACTAATAAAAACATCAGTTTTTCTGTCATGTAACTTGTCAAAAGCTCACTTTAAAAGACGTCTAACCTGCAAGTTATTTGATTCCCATATTTAGCTCCTGAATTTGACGTGCCATGCTACAGTGAGCTGGTAAACCCTATCACAAGTGAGCTCAAAGGGTTACTGTTGAGAGAATTGTCATAATATAATGTTTCTTTTTTTTCCTGTCAGACTAAGCAATTTGTATGTATTGTATTGAACTATGTCTTTGCTGAAACTAGTTGTGTGTTTTTGAACTGCCACCTCATCTGAACCTGACACTGTATGCATCAGATGCTCTTGTGTAGGTGTAGAAGGTTAGTTGCCATTTTAAAAAAGGACACCACCTGTTTATTGAGTGGTTTGAACTCATTCTGCTTCCTGCAATAGTGGCATCCACCTGTATTGACCCAAAGACTAATAACAGTAAGCTGTTAATTACTGGGTACTCTTAATCCGTGCAGGCAGCTTTTTACTGTTATTGGACTAAAATATTAAGTATGTGCTAATGATCCATGCTGTCTATTTTAAGTACACCAGGAGGTCATAACATTAAAACCAAATGTTCTACAGAATATGTGTGTAGACCTTCGAAAGCAGTGAACATCAGCTGGTGGCCTGCGGGTCACATCCGGCCCACCAGAGCTTTCCTTCTGGCCCCCAGAATGTTACTGAATTCAGGAATAGTTTTTTTTTTTTTTGCAAATGAGGCACATAGGCAGAGTTGGTGCTATGGGCCAGTCATTCGCTGGCTGTGTTCCCCAAAAGCGTTATTGTGCCCTCCCCAAAGCCATTGACTAACCCAGGATTTACACTGACTCCAGATGCAGTCCGTTACAGATGCAGTACAGATGGACCCTTGCGTCTGTTCCTGCCAGCTCCATTTGTGTTTTGCAGTGGCATGGATAAGAACAGAGTTCAAAATACAAGATTGCGTGAGAATTATACAAAATAACACGAGATCTCGAGAAAGACCAGAGAGTGACCGAGATGAGCCGATTGCGATCATGTGATAACAACAAGAAAGTGTGATGTAGCGGCTCACCACCTGGATTTTTGGGCTCTAATAATACGTAAGTAGCCCGTTAATTTTAATTCTATGAAGTGTTTGTATGTTAAGTCAAGTTTTTTACCTTCTCTGACACAATAGTGGAGGAATAGACCTCAGAAAATAGTAAACAATCCTTAAGACTCCGCACCCCAAGGACCTGAACAGCTACAGACCAGTGGCCCTCACATCACACCTAATGAAGACCCTGGAGAGGCTGCTCCTTGCCCACCTCCACGCCCTGGTGGGACCAGCGATGGATCCACTTCAGTTTGCATACCAGCATGCCATTGGGGTGGAGGATGCAGTGAACTTCCTCCTACATTGTTCCCTGTCCCACCTGGAGAAGCCTGGGAGCACTGTAAGGATCATGTTCTTTGATTTCTCCAGTGCTTTCAACACCATCCAACCAGTGATCCTGAGGGACAAGCTCCTGTGTGCAGGGGTGGACCAGCACCTGTCATTGTGGATCCTGGACTACCTCACAGACCGATCACAGTTTGTGAGAACCCAGGACGGTGTGTCTGACACCATCATCTGCAGTACAGGGGGCCCCCAGGGATCAGTTCTGGCTCCCTTCCTGTTTACCCTCTACACTGCTGACTTTTCACATAACACACCACCAGTGTTAGGCAAGTTACTAAAAATAGTTACTAGTTACTTCTTTTCAAAAGTAACTGAGTTGCTTTTGAGTTACTGCATGATTAAAGTAACTAGTTGGAAAAGTAACTTTCACGTTACTTTTAAATCCACACTTAAATTATCTTGCACACATAGCAAGATCAAGGGCCCCTTGTTCTCATCAGAAAAAAGAAGAAAAAGAAAACTGATGTGAAAAAAAGTCTCATCTTACAGAGAAAAAATGTCTCAGATTTACATAAATTATTGTATTTAGTAGAAAGTCAGAAATTTACTAGAAATAAAGCTGTAAATTCAGAGAAAATTTTGGACCCCCTGGTGGACAATTTTTGGCCCACGAGCTATATGTTTGACACCCCTGGACCAGCCCATTAAAAATGCATATTTAGAGGATTTACTTCCGTGAAATAGTTTCATATCACAACAGCATGTAAATGAATAAGATAAAATAGAAAGCACAGATAAATGAAAGTTCACCGCTTAGAAGAAGCTGTTCTTTACTGCAACAAGTCAGTCTCTTTTTCTCTGTGTATAAGAAAACTCAAGCAGTTACTTACACAGCTTACACATTTACACAACTGCGGACATTAAATGCAGCTTCTTGCTCAAAAAATACTCATGTTTAACCACAGAGGTAGGAGCTGTTGGGGGTTACTCACCACTCGGACAACAGGCAATCAGGGCTCGATGTGAGAAGTCACCACCACCACGGCATTTCTTCGTACCGGGCTGCAGCGTGAACTGGGTCAGGACAGGAAACCGACCCACAAAAGAGACTGACAGCTGCGCCAGCTATGGTAGGGTCAGTTTATTTGCGCTAAAAATATCTATCCATATTAATAAAATGAGTAACAGGAGTAACGCATCTGATCAAATTTCACTAACTGTAACGCATTACTGAATTTTTAAACAGTAATTTTGTTACACAGAACGTTATTGCAAAAGTAGTGGTGTTACAATAACGCGATACTCCCCAACACTGCACACCATACTGCCATCTACAGAAGTTCTCTGATGACTCTGTGATCGTCGGCCTCATCTCTGATGCGGATGACGTGGAGTACAGAGGACTTATCCAGAACTTTGTGGACTGGTACCTGCGGAACCTGCCTCCAGATCAATGTGAGGAAAATCAAGGAACTGGTGGTGGACTGCCACAGGTGAGGACAACCCCCCACAACACCAGTAAACATCCATGGAACAGACATTGAGATGGTGACATCTTACAAGTACCTAGGTGTTCACCTGAACAATAAACTGGACTGGTCACACAACACCAACATGTGCTACAAGAAGGGGCAGTGCAGGCTGTTCCTCCTGAGGAGACTCAGATCGTTTGGAGTGTGAGGGGCGCTACTGAAGACCTTCTACGATTCAGTGGTGGCATCAGTCATCACATTTGGAGTGGTCTGCTGGGGCAGCGGCATCACAGCAGCTGACAGGAAGAGGCTGAACAGGCTGATTAAAAAAGCCAGCTCTGTTCTGGGGCGACGCCTCGACCCAGTGGAGGAGATAGGAGAGAGGAGGATGGTGGCTAAGCTGTTATCTCTGCTGGAGTCTGGGTCTTACCCCATGCAGGACATACTGAACACACTGAGGAGCTCATTTAGTGGTAGGCTGTGCCATCCTAAGTGCTCAAGGGAGAGATTTTGCAGGTCCTTCCTAACTACGGCTGTCAGATGTTATAATCTAACTGGTGCTGCTCATAGAGGCTGTACTAAATGTTACAACTTTGCACAATAGAGATTATCCCCTCCAATATACACAACTAAGACAATTACAATTACTATCAAGAGTGACAACAACACTGTTCATTCAAATGTGAAATATATTGTCTGGGTCCATATTTTTTTTTTTTTTTTTGCTGGGTAATTTAACTAAATGTAATGCTGTTGATACCATCTAGCTGCAATGCTCCTGCACTGTGTATATAACTGTGTACATATGTATATTTATTTACTGCTTTGGTTAACCAAAGCAGTTAGTAAGATCTTAGTATCTTATTTACTATTGCTCTGAGTGCTGCTGTCCTTGTGCTGCTGCAATCTTGGAATTTCCCCATTGTGGGACTAATAAAGGCTTATCTTAAATCCTTTTTAATGAACGAACAGCTATTAAATACCGCAAGATACCACAGCATTTCCTTGCGGATTGGGTCCAGCATCTGTCAAAAATGGACTCATTGGGTTTCATTAGCAAACCGAATTTGACGAGCCGGATTCGTTCCACAGTAGTCCAGACCAGGTGGGGATGAGAAAATTGATGAGAATGGGAACTATTTGCTGCGGAGGCCAGATCACAGCTGTAACGTACTGCATCAGGAGTCAGTGTAAATCCAGGGTAAACCTTTGCCATCAAACTTTGCTTTATTAATTAATAATGTATATTTACAAAAAATCAGATTTCTGAGTGTAAGTGAATGCAGCATCACAGTGTTCTTCCTGCATAGCGGGAAGAGTGGAGCCAGCCACCTGCCAGCAGCTCCTCTTAAAGGTAATCCACACCTTTAATTTACAGTGCCACTGTTGTGTCTGGGAATTAGGACAGCAAAGACAGGAGCTGTACTGAATGATGGCTTTATTAGCAAACAGCGTTAACAACACGTGTTACAAAATGCTAGCCACTAAGCTAACCCCGAACAGATACAGGCTGGTGTTGGCATAGATGCAGAGCGCCAAAGAGGCTGTCTCCCACCGTCAGTCCTGTAATATAGGCACAGCGTGATGATGTCCGTGCTGCCTGTTAATATGTGGAATATTTAACATTCACCTCCCCCCTGGGAAAACCAAAAAACATGAACATTTCAGTGTTAAACAGTTACCACAATAAAGTAAACGGAACCTGAGCCACCGGGCCAGACCACTGGTTGACCCTGCACGACTGAGTGGATTATTCTACCACTTCTGAAGCAGTTGTGCCTCACTAAACAGTTTTCTGGAGTCACTGCTGAGATTTTCAGTTCAGGGGCCTCTGGCGATCCCTCGGTGAGCACGGCTCTGGAGGCGCCTGGTGCAGCGGATCTGGTTGTCCCGCTACAAAGTCCCAGTCTGGGTCACTGGCTGGATCGACTCCAGGGCTGCTGGTCTCACCCTTCAGACGGCTGGCATGCCATCTCGATCGATCGGCCATTTGGAAGGTGTTTTGCCCCAACGGCACAGTGATTCTCATCAGCGATGACAGGACTATCTGTGGGTCCAGGTGTTCGGATCATCAGACTCGAACCCATTCCAGCACTGGGAGCGGTGATCGGTTCGCCCGCATATGGCATTGCTGTTGTGGTGGCGTGTCTTTCATGCTGGTGGTGGGACGTGCCCCTGGTTGGCATTGTCCTGCTGGGCCATGAACGCTCTATCCTGCAGCACTGCAGTGATTCCTTGCTGCTGACACCAGATGCAGATATGAGATGAGTCCGGTTTCTGCCCTCTCTCGTTGCCATCTTCTTCCTGCATTGTCAAGTACAGAGCAGCTGCACCCACGCATGGGTGTGTTGCGCCCCCATCATCAGCGGCCAAATAGAGCCCAAGGTTATCACGGATGGCAAAACCCAGTTCATAAAAGAGGTCACACCCCAGAATATTATCCCCGTGTGTGACTGCCTGGAAAACCAACGCCAGGAGAACTCTTGACTCTAGCGAACCGCCAGTGATACGGTCCCTGCTAAGCTGATGCGTGTGTGCCCATAGCCATACAGCTCTGCTGGATTTTTCCCAATAGGGTGGTTGGGGAAGAATTTCTTTACTGTAACCCAGTTCATCACTGACCTAACAGCGGCAGTGTCCAGCAGCAACAAGAAGTCGACATTGTCTAGCCTCACCGTGCACTACATGTACGCTGTCCCTCTGGAGCCCACAGCGTGGTTGGTCATTGTTGGTGGCTGCTTTGGACTGGGTGGCGGGTTTGATGTCAGTCGTGACGATCGGCACACCTTGGTGAAGGGATTGAGCTTGCCGCAGCGGTTGCATCGCTGTCCCTTGGCCGGGCAGGGTCGCGCTTTCTTTTGGTTTGTCGGGGAGCGGCAGTTACCGCATGGACGATGTTTCATGGTGTTCACCTCTGCATCCTCCAAGAAGTATGTGGCGTGACTGGGTTCTCTTGCTGGTGTAACTGCATGTAATAACGGGGCTCGTTGTTGTTGCTCACCTAATTGTGATGTTAACTTGTCAGCAGACTCCAGCTGGAACGCCAACTCCACCGCCTTCACCAATGGTAGGTTGTTGGGTGCCATGATTAGCTTCGCCCACAGCTGTGGGTTGCTGGTGTGCTCTGCTACTTGGTCCTGCACCATTTCATCCTCTAAATAGCCAAACTTGCATACGCTTGCCAGACAGTGGAGGTGCGCATTGTACTGCTGGGTTGTCTCACTCACCTGTTGGCGCTGGCAGAAACAAATCCTCTTTGCTAGCACACTTTCAGGCGCCGTAAAGTGTCTGGCCAGCAGAGTGATGCACTCCTCATAGGTGTCTGCCTGTTCTAAATTGTTGAATATCCGCTGCCCCTTGGCACCCAGGCTGTGGATTAGAATTGCTCGCAGCCTCAACTTGCAGTGTCTCTCCAGGTCCATCGTCAGCATGTAAATGAGGAACAACTCAAACCAACGAGGCCATGGGATGGGCGGCTCACCTGGGGTCGCAAGGAATGGTGGTAGTGGTGCTAGGCACGCTTCAATCTTCAGGAAAATAGTTAATTTTCCTCCAGAAGACCAGTTTACCTCGTCGCCAATGTTGTCTGGGAATTAGGACAGTGGAGACAGGGGCTGTACTGAACGATGGCTTTATTAGCAAACAGCGTTAATGACACATGTTACAACACGCTAGCCACTAAGCTAACCCCAAACAGATACAGGCTGGTGTTGGCATAGAGGCAGAGCGCCAAAGAGGCTGTTTCCCGCCATCAGTCCCCTAATATAGGCATGGCGTGATGACGTCATCCGTGCCTGCGCCCTCACGTCCGTGCTCCCTGTTGTTAATATGTGGAATATCTAACAGCCACCCTTGGCTTTTATGATTATTGTTCAAAATGTTGAATATTTTTGGGTCTGTCTGAATTTTGTAAGAGAGAGGATGCATAGGCTTCAAACTTGGGTTCTGCTGAGGGGCATCTTTGGTCATTTTAAGGAATATTATTGAATTAAAAATGGCTTTATTCATAATTTTATTCAAAATCAGAGGTAAACTCATTGTTTTGTTCTGGCGTTGCAAATTAATGTTCAGATATGTGTGGAAAAAGTCAGTTTTACCAAAAACATTTCAAACCAAAAAACATAAATTCCTTGTTATAAAGTAAAGATAAAATCAGGAGTAAAAAAACACAAATTGATGAGGAAAGTATTACAGTTACAAGACTAGAAAAGCGCTCGGAGAGCGCAGACCTCCGCCAAGCGCCACAGTTCCCCCCATACAGTGTTTAACATCATAAATATTAATCCTACATTACACGGCAAACTGAAGTTTAAAAGGGTGCTTTATTCATCCTCCACGAGGCTCGCTCGGCGCTGTGGCAGCACGCTGGAGCAAGCCATGTGTCTCAAAGTCAGCAACAAACAATGCGAGTGATCAAAAAGAGAGAGAGCAAGAGATATGCAGTCAACTTATATACCCAGCTCAGACAATGCATGCATGGCACATTAGCATCACTTTATTGCCCTCCCATCAAGTTTCCCAGTTATCGACTGGTAGACAGCAAGCTAACACGTGTGGTGCAGGCCTCAATGATGACAAGATGTTTCCTTTTATCTCATTTATTGAAGCTACCCCACAAGGAACTCAACGTGATGTACACTCGTCTTTTTGGTTTTACATCCGTTTACATTCATTCCTACAGCCGTGTAAAACTGCAACAAAGTAAACATATACACGCCGTCAATGATATAATCACCGTGTTTAGCTTAGCACATGTTAGCATTAGCTCTAACTTAGCTGGTAACAATGTTGGCAACGGACTAGACAGTCGCTTAAAATACACCAATGCAACCATGCAGTTCTCATTGTAGCTGTTAAAACTGTCAAACCATGTAGGATACTCACGGACTAATGATGTCCAAGGCGCCGAAAATTAAACAACATTCACAGCGTTCGTACATTGAGTGACGCTCTGACCGGTCTCCCGTTATATCATTACTGCGCATGTGCAACACTTTGTGTATCAGTTCAAAACGATGCTTTCACTACACCACTAGAGGGAACCAAACTCACTTACATGAAATGCTGTAATGGGAACTGCCCAACTAATTCATGGAGGCAGCATAATCACAGTATACAGCAGGAAAGCATGGACATTTGCATTAGAGTCACACATATCAGGATTACTGGCCGAAAGAGGGAGGGAGGCGCATCTGCATAATGATCAGTCCATACCTCTCACTGTTCTGACAATTGCTCACGCTGAGCGCTCTGCCAGGCCCGTACGCTGTGGGGGTCACACACGAGGTGTTCCTCCACACTATCAATAATTTTTTTTCCCGTATATTTTTTTTTTCTTTTTGGCGTACAGAAATGGCAATACGCCTGTGTTTGCTAAAATTGGCTGGGTGTTACAATTCACCGCACAACCGCGTACAACCCACAGGCCAATGGGTTATGCGAGCGTTTTCATAGATCACTGAAAGCAGCACTCAGGGCTTCATTGACGGATGCAAATTGGGTAGACAGGCTGCCATGGGTTCTATATTGGGGTTGCGCTCCGCGCTGAAAGAGGATCTGGAAGCTTCCCCGGCAGAGTGGCTGCGCAAAAACCTTATATTATAGAACCTGGGGAAAAAAAAAAAAAAAAAAAAAAAGAATCCTTTAAAAAATTCCTGGATCCAGACGGTGATCCAGATCACCACCAAAATCTAATCATCTGTAGGATACCACATTTCTGACAATCTGTGAAAATTTCATGAAAATCCGTCCATAACTTTTTGAGTTATCTTGCTAACAAACAGACAAACAAACAAACAGACAAACCAACGCTGATGATCACATAACCTCCTCCTCTTGGCGGAGGTAAAAAGTGTCTGAAAGTTTTGAGAAAACCTTACAAATTTATGAGAATAAAGTCCCAAATGTATGATAATCCTAAATTTACAAGAAAAGTGTCATTTTCTAAACTTTCCTGGGTAACTCCTTTTCCTGTTATGCTGTGTGTATTCCTGTTGCTTTGGTTGTCTTAACTGCCATGCTGCTGTTACACTGTAATTTCCCAATTTGGGATCAATGAAGTACATCCATCCTATCTATCTATCTATCTATCTAGCTAGCTATAAAAAATTAGGAGAAAACCTCTCAAAGTGTCAAAAATAAAATCACATCTCAAGAAACTTTTTAAGTAGATATAGTAATTATTACTCTTATACTTGAGTACCGGAGTGGTGGCTCAGTTGGTAGAGCATCCACCCCACACCCGGGAGGCAGGGGTTCAAATCCCGGCCGGGTCATACCAAAGACCATATAAAAATGGTACTTTCTGCTTTCTAGCGTGGTGCTCAGCATAACAGAATGGGGAAAGAAAAGTTACGCACAGAGCTACCAGAGGACTGACCCCCCACTGTAGCTTTCACTGCTTGCAGTAGCTGTGTGGCCTAGGGTCAGTGAAACAGAGATAGGCGCCGCCCCATACACCAATTGGTGTTCCACATGCTGTGGAAGGGAATTAACTAACTAACTATACTTGAGTAATAAATATCATAACGGTAACTTTTTTTTTGGGGGGGGGGTGCATGGAAATGCCAAAACTATTGTATATTTGGCCTTTTAAATAAGTTTGATTGTATATTGTTTAGGCCCTAAAACTATCGTATATCTAGCAACACAACACTGTGCAGCAGTTATCTTAGCTGCAGTCAGAGTGGAGATCCACACCACTCAAGTCCACAAAAAACAATGACCCTGCATTAGGGCCAGACTAGTTACCATCATTTTATTACATTGCCACTACAGTTTTTTTCTGACTCTTTTTGTTAATTTTGGTTGTTAATGTTGTCCAGTTAAAACTGTCATACAAAAAAAGGTTAAAAATGTTATAGTTATGGCAAAAAATGTTCATGTTTTACTGTGACTTGTTGTAGGCTCCTAAGTGGAGCATAAGGTTAGCAACTAAACCAGACTTAAAAAATAAATAAATAAAAAAATAAGAATAAAATAATAAAAAAAAAATAACTGCCAGAGTGTCTCTTTTGGGTCACTTTGTTGGTCCCAAGCCCGGATAAAGGAGGAGGGTTGGACGTAGAGCTAGCAATTTCACCCACATAAGTCTTTTGATTAAATTTGATATTCTAACATTTAACAATGCAGGACAAAATTGATTTATGTAATGTGGGTCTAGACAAAGCATTAAAGTCATGAAGTTATTTTAAGAAGTGATGGCCTATTTAAATGGCAAAATTAAAGCAAACAAACCAAGAATCAACTGAAGAAAGATAATTTGTAGTTCTAAACATATTTAGGGTGTTTTTTACTCACTTTTTGTTTCTCCCGTGACGTTACTGTTCTCTACCACAGTGTCCATTACAATTACATGCTAATGACCAATTATGCAAATTATGCAAATGAGGTGATGACGTTATTTATTAAAATCACCCTTATTGTCATTCAACTGTACAACCAATCATGTACAGTAGAACGAGATTGTGTTTTACCTATCTACAGTGTTAATCACACACACCCCAAGTGCAGAATCAGAGGGCCGCTGTCATGCAAGGCGCCACCACAAATTTCCCTCCTCCATTCCATTATTGCTGAGCACCAAGCTGGACGGCAGGAAGTTCCACTTTTATATGGTCTTCGGCATGACC
This sequence comes from Pholidichthys leucotaenia, assembly GCA_020510985.1. Classification (NCBI taxonomy): domain Eukaryota; kingdom Metazoa; phylum Chordata; class Actinopteri; order Cichliformes; family Pholidichthyidae; genus Pholidichthys; species Pholidichthys leucotaenia. The sequence continues at coordinate 33,664,676 of CM035844.1, forward strand.
CGGCCAGGATTTGAACCCCTGCCTCCCGGGTGTGGGGCGGATGCTCTACCAACTGAGCCACCACTCCAGTATTTATCAACTTTTGTTGACTTTTAGGACAGCCAATAGTTACTTTCCTTACTGAGGAGTTGGCAACAGTGCAGCCGCTGCTTGTTGAGGATGCAGAGCAATCGCGCACTTTCACGTCAGTGTCCAAAACACCAGAAAAGTCTTTGATAACATCAGGAAAAGTTGTTTGTTTGTCGCTAGTCGCTTTTGACAAAAAAAAAGTCATTGAGGGGGATAAGTCATCAGATAAGTCATCAGATGTAATGACAAAATCGCCAAGTTGACAACACTGGACCAAGGAGGTTGTAAAACTATTAATGTGGGGGTTTCTTGGCTGAGCACCATCCTGTCCTGACATTTTCACATTAGCTACCTGTACAGGTATGAGTCTGTTAACACTGACAAAGGCTTAAAAATAACATGCATTTGGAAGGAAAATTATTATTAATAACTATTATTATTATTAATAACTATTATTATATTAATAACTAGAATTAATAATTATTGCAGCACCTTGTTCTAACACTGGGGGGACACCACTGGCAGTTTAGATAGATGCCAGAACTTTAATAAATAAAAATTAATAAACAATTTAGCTTAAGGATTTGGCAAATAATAAGCTAAGCATTAATTAATAATTTCATTAACAGTTATTCAATCAGTCTGGTAACCTGTGCATAAGCTCTTGACACTGAGTGATTCTGAAACTGGACACACACAAATCACACATTTAACACATTTTTAGCAGATTTTAATAAAGGAACCAAAGTGATAATGTACATCTGTGGAGCGAAAATGAACAGATAACCAGATGTTGTAATAACAGTGGTAATTTTGGCTATAATGAGAAAGGAGCAATGTCATCTACATATTTACAGGTTTTGCATGTATGAAATAAGGCTAGTATGTGACCGTGTATCTGAATGGAGAATTGGTGAAACCACTGTAAAAAAAAAAAAAAAAAAAAAATGAGTATAAGGCAAGGTTGATAAAAAGGGGAATTTGGGGGAAAAATGTTTTGGAAAAAGAAGGAAAACAGATTAACTTCACAATAGGCTCAAAAAAGGAACAACAGTTACAGAAAAGGTTATAGTTAAGGTGAGTAAAAGTGTCCCTGAAACTAAGGCTGTTGGCTGCCATACTTACTTTCTTGGAAGCTGTGCAGGAGTTCCTCTCCTGGCATGACTGCGGTTCTTAAGAGACTTGGACTGAAACCAGAATAAAATAGTCAAGCCTCATTTGAATGCAAACGCTGGAGAATTAGGGCTCTTGGCAGCCTGGCTGGTCCACCCTGGGTTGGAGATCGGGCCTTGAAGGCAGGGGTCCTCTCTATGGGTCTGTGCCCGGGGTCTTGACCTGAGAACCTTCACAGAGACGGGGGCCTGGTTTGAGGCCAGTATTCTGGGTCTGCTTGCTTCTTCTGAGAACAATAGGTTGACCTCTCGGATGGCGTTTCGGCGTTGGAGAACAGCCCAAAAAGGAAGCCTTAAAGCTAGGTTAAACTAGTCATGCTCTAAAGTAGGTAGGTATGCTTGAGTTTAGAGAAAAATATTATAAAAATTGATGAATTGAAAAAAGAAAAGGGCTTAGGCTGCTTTGAAGAAAAAAAATTAATAATCACTTTAACTGGTACTGTCTTTCTTAGATGACAAACTTTAAGGAAATATTTACAAGTGTAAAAGTTTAAGTAAAGAAAGAATTCTAAGGAACAAAGAGCTGTATTTACCTTATGTAAAAACAGTTGTGTGAATGGGCCCGAAGGCCAGAGAAGCCAGAGGGAAAACAGAGAAGAGTTTCAGTTCTCAGTGGGTGATAAGGGGAGCAGATCCACATGCAGGAGCGGGGTTTACCGCAAACCCACCAATCAGGGAGAACATGACTAAAGCTGGATTTATGTACCCGTGTCAAACCGATGCAGCTATGATGGTGTTGACGCAGCGGCAGAGTCTGTTCCTATTGCGTCGCCCGGCGTGCACCTCTCCAGAGAAGGAGAGGTGCATGTTGACGTGGCACGGCGACGCAGGCCATCAGAGCTGTAATTGGTCCGCTTTTGGGCCTTTTCCACTAGCAGCTACTCAGCCCAACTCGCCTCAACTCTACTTGGTTTGTAGGGTTTTCCATTAGTACCTAGTACCAGGTACTAGGTACTGTTTTGGTACCTACTCCAGTGAGGTTCCAAGTGTGCTGAGTTGAGCTAAAAATGTGACGTCAACAGATTGCAGGCCACTGATTGGCCAGGGTGTAACGTCAGTGGATGAGAGCGATGTCTTCACAAGATCCAAAACCGCCACTTGTAAATTCGGCCGTGGAGTTTTTATTTCTGTGATAATCAACAAGATAAATGGCTACACACAAATCAACAATGTGGTCAAACAAGGTGTGGACTTTTCTGTGCTTGGTGGCTAACGAGAGAATCCAGAGGGCGCTACGGGGCTGAAAAGTTCATAGTGGTCAAATTTGACCAAATGTGGCTATTTTTCAACAGTCTCCCCTTTGGTCCACACACTTCTTCCATCGGTGCTGCAGCGCTTGGATCCCTGCGCTTGAAAAATAAACTGTATTTGGTCAAATTTGACCACTATGACCTTTTCAGCCCCGTTGCTGGCAGAGAGACCTGAAATGAAATACCAGGAGGTCTCTGAGCTGATGGCAGCTCACGGGGAAGATGGTGTTTTGTGATTTTTAAGCATCTTTTACGTTATTTATCCCAAATAAAAAGCTCACTCTGACCAAACAAGGATATCGCCTTTGTCTCCTGTGTGCAAACAATGAGCTAGCTAGCCATCAACGCAAACTCCTTGCTTTTCTTGTATTTTGCGTTTGCTGTAATAAGTATTCGCCTCTGACAGCAAAACGTCACCATGTCAACAGTGTATCGGGGTAACGGGCCACCCTGAACCCAGCCACCTTGCGGTGGTACTCAGTTGTAATGGAAAATGACCTAAACTGTGTCAGGCTGAGTAGAGCTGGGGCAAGTCGAGCTGAGTAGGTGCTAGTGGAAAAGTGGCTATGTCTCCACATTTCCTGGTTCTTGTCGCTGCTCCGCTCTGCAGAGGCACAACTTCCAAAGCGAGTCATTTAAACAGTGGTCCAAATTCAAAAGAATATAGAGGAAGAAAGCACATACAGAACATTTTGTGGCTCGTCATAGCCCCAGTAATTATACAGATTGTCTAATAACAGCAGCGGCGGTGGTCACACCCACTGTTTTCTCTAACTTCTTCTCTTTGTCTCTGTGCAACAATCATATGAAAAGTTGCTTTTTCTTCACATTTATTAGCTCCAACTTCATCATAATCTGGTCTTGTCAGCTGCTATTTCATAAAAAAAAACGCACAACAAACACAAATCACTCTACACATCGACTGAAACCCATTTTGGCAACGGAACAACACATTTCACCCAACACACAAGAAAAAAAATGCCAATCACTGCGTCGGTGACAGACATCGGTAATGGCGTTGACATGATGTGGGTGCATAAATCCTGCTTTACTCTCTACCCCATGTGTGAGCCAGCTCGCCAAGGTGGAATGGGGTGGTCACAGCACTGAATTTCTAGGTATGGTAAAGTTTACACACATCTCTACTTTTCTAGTTGAGCGCTGCAGAGAATGTTGATACTTTTAAAAAACAAACTAAAGACCCACCTTTCTGACCTAGCTTTTATTTAAATTTATCCCCCCCCCTTTTTGTCATGATGCCAAGCGCAGGTCTGTACTATGCTCAGGTCTTTTGGTTATTATCCTTTTTTCTGTTTATGTATTTAGTCCTGATTTTCTGCCGTTATTATTTGTGCTTTTACTTTGGCAGCATCGTGACAGGACTTCCGCCTGTCAAGTCTGTTCATGGCCTGTCACAGCTGCTTAGTGTCTCTGATTACGTTTTCACTCGTGTTTTCACACCTGAATCACGTTTTTTTTTTCTCTGGTATTATTTAAGCTCGCTGGCGAGGTGTATTCCTCGCTGCGACCTCACACCTTGTGTAGGCAGGAATCCCCACGCCTGATTCCTGTCTAAAGTCTGTGCTTTATTCTCTGCTTCGTGACTTTAATTGTAAGTAACCTTTCATGGCTTTTCCTTATTTATATTTTTTCTGTAATCACCCTTCGTGGTCTTTGTAAATAGCCTTTTTGTATTCGCTCTTCATGGCAAGCATTTGTGTTCATTATTATTCTTTATTAAATGAGCAAACTCACAGCAGGCGAAGGATGCCTTATTTCTGCCCTAAAGGGCCAATTATGACGGTAGGTCGCAGCCAGTAGGTGCCAGCAGCTGTGGGTTTGCCTTTTTTTTTCTTTTCTTTTTCCACTCACCTTTTTTCGTGGCCGTAAGGAGAGGCTGTCAGTATGTTCCCAGCGCGTCGAAGGAGGATGGCAGCCGGGGTTCCCAGCATGGATAAGCAGTGGGCAGCTGAGTTCATCCGGGGCTATGTTGCTGAAGCCCTCGCCGCCCGCGGCCCGAAGAAGGTTCTGGAGAGCGTGGTGGCAGCAGTCGGGATTGTGGAGGCGCATCCTGGTTTGGGTAATTATCCCGAGTTCGCTGAACTGCTGTCTACCGTCTCCGCTCTACAGCAGCGATTCCCGGGGTTGGCGATAGTCTCGTCTCCAGCCTGTAGACACTGCCTCCTGACACAGACCTCTATTCTTTCCCGTGACTCGGGCATACCAAAGTGGATGGAGGAGAGTCACCGGGTCCATTCGCCGCAACTTCCCCGCCATTACAAAGCCACGGGCCGTCGGAAGAATTCCTCCATCTCTCAGCCAGTGGGTTCCTTTTCGCCATGTCAAGAAGGTTCTACAGCAGCTTCAGCCTCCGGGGTTTCTTCGCCGGCTGTCTTGTCAGCTCCCTCTTCCCGGGCTGTCACAGCTGTTTCCCCCCTCCTCCACGGCGCTTCATCTCACTGCTGAGAGATGCACTCCCAGCTGGTTCTCCCCCGGCTCCGCCCGTCACCATGCCTGCAGGGGCGGCTCCTCCATGTTCTCCAGAGGGGCCCACGATCACCGCAGTCATGGAGAAGGAAGAAACTGGGCTTGCTGCAGCAGGAACCACCGTACCCTGGGAAAGCAGTAAAGTATATCACCATCTTATGAATTACCTTGCCTGATTCCCATGGGTGAGGCTCAGTTAGTGTAATCTACATGGGTCAGGCCGTCGGCGACTCAACCGGCATCCCCGCCCTTTCGAGGGCATGGAGGGTGAAACAGGGCATCCTGGCAGAACTAAAAATAACTGCCACAGGTCTTTGGTGGACCACTCCCAGTTACATGGGGTGAGACTGGACATCCTGGCAGATAAACACATCTGTCGCAAGGTCTGTGGTGGACTGTGCCAGTTGGTGCATCGTGACATGCACTACACAAAGAGCAGAGATAAACAAACCTATCATCTGGTCAGTCACTGCAACAGATACTGGAGTCAGTTTGTCTTGGCTTGTCTTTGCCACTGATAATACCTTAATCTGCCAAGAATGTGCTGCTAGTCCAGCAACAGCTAGCGGTACTCAAATACTTTGCAAGCAGTTTCATGAAATGGTCAATCAGAAAGCAACTCATACCGGCTCGGATGTCACCCGGGCTTACAAGGTCCGCGCTGATCTGTTCACACTCCGACAGGCAGAAAAAAGTAAGCTAGGAGCAGGAAGACAAAAGAAGAGGAAAACAGCAGCCTTGTGTGTAGCAGAATGGAATGTACGCACTCTGTTGGACAGAACAATATCACAGCGCCCAGAAAGACAGACTGCGCTTGTGGCCCTGGAAATGAACAGGTACAATGTAGACATAGCTGCACTTAGTGAAACAAGATTGCCTGGATATGATAGCTTGGAAGACCATGAGTACATCTTCTTTTGGAGTGGGAGATCAACTCAAGAAAGGAGAGAAGCAGGAGTGGGCTTTGCAGTTAGAAAGGAGATGGCGGCAATGCTTGATGAGGAACCGATGCCAATCAACGACAGGATAATGACTGAGACTCCCACTACAGCGGAAGATGTATGCCACACTCATCAGTGTATATGCCCCAACAATGACCAACACAGAGAAGGTGAAGGAAGAGTTCTACAGTGATTTACGTGAGACTATCAGGCGTGTACCGACTGACAGGCTGATACTTGTTGGAGATTTTAATGCCAGAGTTGGTTTGGACACTGAGAAATGGAAAGGAGTGCTAGGCAGTCATGGAGTAGGCAAGTGCAATGCTAATGGAGAACTTCTACTTGCACTATGTTCAGAGTACAACCTTGTAATAACCAACATTCTATTTAAGCACAAGGACACACACAAGAAGACATGGATGCACCCAAGATCCAAGCACTGGCACTTGTTAGACTACATCATAGTCAGGCAGAGAGACATAAGGGATGTATTGGACACCAGAGGCATGGACTGTGGTACTGATCATGTTATGCTGAGATCTAGATTAAGGATTTGGAGATGAAAACAGCACTGTAGGATGAGATGAGATGAGATGAGATTCAACTTTATTGTCATTACACATGTATGAATACAAGGTAACGAAACGTGACAAGGATGGGTGCGAAGCCACCACGGAAGCTAAACACTAGTGCACTGAAAGGCCAAAAGAAGCAGGAAGAACTTACACAGGAAATGGATGAAAACCTGAAAGACTGGGACAGCAACAACTCAGAGAATGACATAGAAGAGAAATGGGCAACACTGAAAGATACGGTGTATCAGACTGCGAGTGATGTATCAGGTCACCCTGAGAGGAAACATCAAGATTGGTTTGATGAGCATGATGAACACCTGATGAAACTACTAGAAGCAAGGAATACAGCTAGGCAGGAAAACCTACAGTGTAGCACAAGGTCGAAGAAGAAGGAATACTCAAAGGCTCAGAGTGAGCTACAGAAGTACACCAGAAAGATGAAGTCCAACTGGTGGGATGAAAAAGCGGAACTGCAGCAGACAGGAAGGACATGAAAACATTCTTCACAGGTTTGAGAGAAATCTACGGCCCTAAACCAAGAGGATTGATCCAACTAAAGGCTATGAATGGTGAAACGGTTTTGCAGGAGAAAGACAAGATCCTGGACAGATTTGCAGACCACTTTGACCAACTGCTAAACAACCCTGGAGATCTCACTGTAGAGGCTAAAGAAGCTCTAGTACAGCGACCAGCTTTACCAAGTCTGGACGAACCACCAAATTTTGATGAACTTATGGCAGCTATCAGGACAACACAGGATGGTAAAGCTCCAGAAAGGGATGGAATTCCAGCAGAAGTGTGGAAATTTGGTGGTGTTCAGCTGACCAACTGCCTGCACAAGCTCATCCAAGAGATATGGGATGCCCAGAAAGTACCTCAAGACTGGAAGGATGCAAGTATTGTGCCTTTGTTCAAGAAAGGTGACAGGAAAGATTGTGGAAATTACCGAGGTATATCACTGCTAGCCACTGTTGGTAAGATTCTCTCACGTGTACTACTGAACAGACTCAATGAACACATTTTGCAGAATGTACTACCGGAAACCCAGTGCGGCTTTAGAAGTGGGAGAAGCACAATGGACATGATTTTCTGCTTGAAACAGGTTCAAGAAAAGTGTATCGGACAGAACATGCCGCTTTATGTAGTCTTCATAGACCTCAGTAAAGCCTTTGATACTGTTTCGCGACAAGGACTTTGGCAGGTACTCAAGAAATATGGCTGTACAGAGAAGTTTGTCAGCCTGATCGAGGCACTCCATACAGGTATGCAAGCAAACGTGGCAATGAGTGGTTCAGTATCTAAAGACTTTTCAGTAAGAAATGGGGTGAAACAAGGGTGCGTGCTGGCACCTACACTCTTCTTGCTATATCTGGCAGCCATGCTTGAGGTGGCCTTCAAAGACACTTCAGGAGTATACATTCAAACAAAGAAAGAAACAGACTTGTTCAATGTGGCACAGTTTAAAGCCAAGAGTAAGACATCGATAAAGGTAGTAAGAGAAATGCTCTTTGCCGACGACAGTGCTCTAGTTGCACACAGTGTGGAAGATATGCAATCTTTAGTGGTGAAATTTGCAAGAGCAGCTAGCCAATTCAGCATCCAAATCAATATCAAGAAGACAGAGTGCCTTAATCAACCACCAAAGTTACAATTATCAGCATCACTACCAGAAGAGATCAGCATTGGTACAGAGCCACTAGTCAAGTGCAAGACTTTCAAGTATCCTAGGGAGTACTGTTTCAGAGAATGCTAGGCTGGAGGATGAACTATCTCTCAGAATGGGAAGAGCGAGCGCTGTGTTTGGAAACTTGAGGGAGAGACTGTGGAACAATCGACATGTGTCTATCTGTGTGAAATACAAAGTGTACAGAGCAACAGTACTGGCTACTCTATTGTACGATGCTGAAACTTGGACTGTCTACAGAGTGCAGGTAAAGAAACTTCACGCGTACATGATGAGACACCTTCGAGCCATAATGAACATCTCATGGAAAGACAAGATAACCAACAGAGAAGTGTTGAAACGAGCTGGTCTACCATCAATGGAGGACATGCTAATACAGACGAACCTGAGATGGCTCAGACATATTGAGAGGATGGACCACCAGCGTCTCCCTCAGCAGTTACTCTGCTCACAGTTATGCGAGGGCAAACGCAATCAGGGTTGCCCTCGCATGAGGTCCAAGGCTCAGATTTAAAGACACTGTAAAATGAAACTTGAAGAAGTTGGATATAGACAGGAGTTCCTGGCAGCGGAAGGCTAAGGACAGAGCTGTGTGGAGGAATCTGATCAGACCTAAATGAAACAGTCATTGTCGCCCACAACAGACTGCCATGATGATGATGATGATGAGTCCTCACCACCTGCTGCAGTCACAAAAACTTTTCCTGCTCTCTCTGTGTCTCCTCCTACGCCCCCTAAGTGTCCGCCGGTTCTGGGATTAAGCCGCCGGACGGAGGAGGAGCCTGCGGCCATGGAAAACCTGGTTCCAGCCCTGCAGCCATGGTCCAGACAGAGGAAGAGGGCTGTCTGCAATCCGGAGCCTGAGTTGACAAGGAAGCGTCCCCGGGCTTCAACCATGCAGAATTCAGCACCAGCAGGAAGCAGATCTCCTGTCGCCACACTGGGCGAGCCACCTGTGTGGGTCACATCACCAGGGGGTTCCAGGACTGCAGTGACCATCATGCCTGCTGTTGGGGCAGCCGCAGCAGAGTCTGAGCTGGACCTCCAGAGGGCCGGGCCTGAGACATCGTCATCTGGATTGATTGAGTCCTGGACGGTGGTGGTACTTGAGCTCAGGCGAGTACTCTCCTTTGTTTTTGTTGTTTCTGTATTGGAGAGATCTTGCCTGGCTCTTGGGGGAAAGAGCCAGGTGCAGCCGTCAGCTGCACCGGAGCTTGCCTCGTCAGGTTCCACTGCCGCCAGTGACCCTGACCCTCTTCCTCTTCCTCTTCTATCAGAGTCTTCTCTCAGGGTCACTGAGAATCATCCAGCTACGCCAGAGGTCTCCGTGGGTTTGGGTCCGCCACCTGAGGTCTTCGTGGGTCCAGCTCCTCTGGTCGAGGTCATCATGGAGGCTCCGTCCCCATCCAGGACTTCTGTGGGTGCTGCTTCCCCTCTTGCTGAGGTCATCGTGGAGGCTCTGTCCCAGCCCGGGACCTCTGAGGGTGCAGTTCCTCCTCAGTCTGGGTCTCCATGGGTGCTGCGTTCCAGCTTGAATCCCATGTGGGTGCGGCACTCCACTGTGTGCCCGCTGTGGATGCTATGCTCCAGCGCGGGGGTGCAGCTCTGTACCAGTCCGAGTCCACCGAGGGTGCCACATTGCCTCAGTCCAGGGCCACCGAGGATACTGCTTCGTCCCAGTCCGGGGTCACAGATTGTGGTGCCTATGTCCAAGGCTGCGGCAGGTCCTCGGCCCACATCCGGGCCTGTTGTGTTTCTCCCACTGCCATCACCTTCATCGGGTGTCCATCTCCTGGTTCCAGGGGGCTGCGGTAAGCACTGGTTCCATCTGTTGCCTCCAGGGGGAGGTGTGTGGTGCACTGTGACCTGTTGGCCCAGAGATGTGGGGAGACTGCCCGAACTCTCTCATTTACTAGGGTGGCTTCTAAACCCTGGTCGACCATCCGATGGACTCTTTCATCCTGGTTGGGGGCTCTGGAGACCTGATAGGCCATCCGACCTTTTTCACCTGTTGGTCTGGTGGAGCCGGGACTCTGGAAGACCACCAGAACAGTTCCCTTATTTATCTTGTATTGCTTAGTTTTCTTTGTACTTTGTTTTGTCAGTGTGTGGATCACGTGTTTTTCGGGTTGTTTTTGTTTTCGTGTTTCTCCCTCCAAGCCTGGATCCCCCCACCGTCCTCCTGAAGTCGGTTTTTGAAGTTATTTCTGATTGGGGGGGGGCGATTTTTGTTCCTTTTGATGTTACTGTGGGGTGTCTTGGATCCACCCCTTAAGGGAGGGGCACTGTCATGATGCCGAGCACAGGTCTGTACTGTGCTCGGGTTTTTTGGTTATTATCCTTTTTCTGTTTATGTATTTAGTCCTGATTTTCTGCCATTATTATTTGTGCTTTTACTTTGACAGCATCGTGACAGGACTTCCGCCTGTCAAATCTGTTTGCAGCCTGTCACAGCTGTTTAGTGTTTTTGATTACGTTTTCTCTCGTGCTTCCACACCTGATTCACGTTTTGTTTTTTTCTCTGATATTATGTAAACTCGCTGGCGAGGTGTATTCCTCGCTGCGACCTCACACCTTGTGTAGGCAGGAATCCCCACGCCTGATTCCTGTCTGAAGTCTGTGCTTTATTCTCTGCTTCATGACTTTAATTGTAAGTAATCGTGAATGGTTGTCTGTCTCTCTGTGTTGGCCCTGCAATGGACTGGCGATCTGTCCAGGGCGTACCCTGCCTCTCGCCCAAAGATGCTGGGATAGGCTCCAGCTCCCCGCAACCCGACAAGGATTAAGCGGAAGATGGATGGATGGATGGATGGAACCTTTCATGGTTTTTCCTTATTTGTATTTTTTCTGTAATCACCCTTTTCTGGTCTTTGTAAATAGCCTTTTTGTATTCGCCCTTTGTGGCAAGCATTTGTGTTCATTATTATTCTTTATTAAATGAGCAAACTCACAGCAGGCAAATGGTGCCTTATTTCTGCCCTAAAGGGCCAATTATGACACTTTTACCTTTTCTTACACCTTTTATCGTGTTTTAACTATTTTTTACTTAGTTTTTTTTTTTAACTCGTTATTGGTTGGTTTTATGTCTTATTACCTCTGGGGTGATAGACAGAGCTGCGTGGAGGAATCTGATCAAACCTAATTGAAACACTCATTGTCGCCCCCGACAGACTGCTGTGATGGTGGTAATGGTGGTTTTTCTCACTGATAGCGCTTCCTCAGTTGAGTTTTAATATTCTACATAGTGGTTTTTTTACGTGGTTTTATATGGTAGGTCCATTAGTTGGTGTGTGTGTGTGTGTGTGTGTGTGTGTGTGTGTGTGTGTGTGTGAGAGAGAGAGAGAGAGAGAGAGAGAGACTGTTATGGCTTTTTGGTCTATGTTGCTTATTATTTTGTACAGCACTTTGAGCTGCTACATTGCATGAAAAGTGCTTTATAAACAAAGTGTGATTGATAGTTACAGTACATTTTGTTTAATCTATGAGAATTCATAATGAGAACATGCACAGATATCTTGTAACAAACAATGCAAACAGTCCAGTGTGGGTCTCAGGGGCTTCTCTCTCCCACAGCTGTAGTAATAACCCCCCGATGATGCAGACTCTCCTGTGCTCCTCGTAGGAGGTCCTTTTGTGTAATCCTTTAGACACCGAGGTATGAAAAGTCTGTGTTGCTAAGAGAAAGGCCATGAAGTGGCATCCAGTCTTGTCCTGGTCCTGTGAAGGACTATGATTCTGGTACAGATTTAGACAGTCTTAATGAAAATTCATGGAAGAAGGGAGTTTACAAGTTCAGTCTGGCTTGAGTCTGCTACAATTGCTCATCATGTCCAGGTTTAAAAGGTTAATTAAAGGTTCTATATAGAACTTGTGGAAACTTGGGAAGTAGAGGCCCCTTTTGATCACTAAGTAAACTAAGTGAACTGTAACCCAGCTTATTTCATATCTGAGAAAGACTGGGTTAGAGTCCTCCGAAATGAATGGCGGGAACATGTTGTTACCCATCCCCACACAACAAAGATGCGGTTCATGTCCAGTTCACACTACTGAAGGTTTTTAGGATCACATCACATGGGCTGACCTCATTTCCACCATAGATCAATGCCTTGGTTGGTTGGTTCACCAGATATTAGTTACAGGGTTCTAAATACTGTAAACTAGAAATGACTTTCATAAGCCCTGTAATTTTAGATCGTATCACCTATCATCACCAATTATCTAAGCATCACAGTTTGACTTTGTTCAGTACAGCAACTTCAAGAACCTACTGTTAATTTCTCATACTGGAGGCTCCATTCTTTTAGCGGTGCCACTGTAATGAGATAATCAATGCTATTTACTTCACCAGCCAGTGCTTTTAATGTGGTAGCTGATTTGTTTATAATTTAGTGCCATTCAGGGGAGATAAAAAAAATACCCCACTATGTTACATCAGCTTTTTTTTAAAAAAAAATCTGATTTAGTTTACCTCAAGCCTTTTTTTTACTGTCAATTTTTCTTCTATTTAAAGTGTGTGGTGTCACTCATACAGTAGTCGTATACTTTTGTTTTCAAATGTACCTCACTTGTTGGCATCCAATGGCTCTGTTTTTATAATTTTGGCTAGAAGCAGGTCCATAGATGACCAAGCCGACACCCTGCTGTGTTCACTACAGGCTGAGCCAGAGCTGAGTGGGGTGCCCTCAGCCTCTTTGGTGTTTTTCCTCAGAGCTGGTTCCAGAAGAAACCTTTTAATCTGGCAACTGATTAAAACTGTGAAGCAAATGTTCTAACTTCGATTCCCATACACAAGTGCAGACTTGGTGAACAGTATGATCATTACCACGAGTGGATTAAAACATGGAATAACATACTTCTCAATTTCGCAATAGTTTATTTAAATGCATAATGATAGCTGTTCATTTATAGTTGAAAGTCACCTGCAAGTTAATACCAGATTTCTACTCAAGGGTATCTCCAAATTTTGAGGCCCAGGTACAGTGCATGTGAGGCCCCTCAACATACAAACTAAAACTGATTGCTTGTTAATTTAAAGATATACAGTGGGACAAAAAAGTATTTAGTCAGCCACCAATTGTGCAAGTTCTCCCACTTAAAAGATGAGAGAGGTCTCCAATTTTCATCATAGGTATACCTCAACTATGAGAGACAAAATAAGAAAAAAAAATCCAGAAAATCACATTGAAGGATTTTTAATGAATTAATTGGTAAATTCCTCGGTAAAATAAATATTTGGTCACCTACAAACAAGCAAGATTTCTGGCTCTCACAGACCTATAACTTCTTCTTTAAGAGGCTCCTCTGTCCTCCACTCGTTACCTGTATTAATGGCACCTGTTTGAACTCATTATGAGTATAAAAGACACCTGTCCACAACCTCAAACAGTCAGACTCCAAACTCCACTATGGCCAAGAACCAAAGAGCTGTCAAAGGACACCAGAAACAAAATTGTAGACCTGCACCAGGCTGGGAAGACTGAATCTGCAATAGGTAAACAGCTTGGTGTGAAGAAATCAACTGTGGGAGCAATTACTAGAAAATGGAAGACATACAAGACCACTGATAATCTCCCTCAATCTGTGGCTCCACGCAAGATCTCACCCCGTGAGGTCAAAATGATCACGAGAACGGTGAGCAAAAATCCCAGAACCACACGGGGGGACCTAGTGAATGACCTGCAGAGAGCTGGGACCAAAGTAACAAAGGCTACATCAGTAACACACTATGCCGCCAGGGACTCAAATCCTGCAGTGCCAGACGTGTCCCCCTGCTTAAGCCAGTACATGTCCAGGCCCGTCTGAAGTTTGCTAGACAGCATTTGGGTGATCCACAAGAGGATTGGGAGAATGTCATATGGTCAGATGAAACCAAAATAGAACTTTTTGGTAAAAACTCAACTTGTCGTGTTTGGAGGAGAAAGAACACCATACCTACTGTGAAGCATGGGGGTTAAAACATCATACTTTGGGGCTGTTTTTCTACAAAGGGACAACTGATCCGAGTAAAGGAAAGAATGAATGGGGCCATGTATCGTGAGATTTTGAGTGAAAACCTCCTTCCATCAGCAAGGGCATTGAAGATGAAACGTGGCTGGGTCTTTCAGCATGACAATGATCCCAAACACACTGCCTGGGCAACGAAGGAGCGGCTTCGTAAGAAGCATTTCAAGGTCCTGGAGTGGCCTAGCCAGTCTCCAGATCTCAACCCCATAGAAAATCTTTGGAGGGAGTTGAAAGTCCGTGTTGCCCAGCAACAGCCCCAAAACATCACTGCTCTAGAGGAGATCTGCATGGAGGAATGGGCCAAAATACCGGCAACAGTGTGTGAAAACCTTGTGAAGACTTAGAGAAAACGTTTGACCTCTGTCATTGCCAACAAAGGGTATATAACAAAGTATTGAGATGAACTTTAGTTATTGACCAAATACTTATTTTACCGAGGAATTTACCAATTAATTCATTAAAAATCCTTCAATGTGATTTTCTGGATTTTTTTTTTCTCATTTTGTCTCTCATAGTTGAGGTATACCTATGATGAAAATTGGAGACCTCTCTCATCTTTTAAGTGGGAGAACTTGCACAATTGGTGGCTGACTAAATACTTTTTTGCCCCACTGTACTGTAGATCCTTCCACTGAGAGCTCTGTTTGACTAGTTATACCTTGGTGAAAATGGAGGCATACAGCAATCACTCAATGCGTCTGTGTGTGGATGGTTGCGTGTGTGTCTGTATCCATCTGTCCGCCTGTCTTTCAGCTCGCCCAGTCAAAATTAAGTGCAACTAAAGGCTTGTCAATGTATCACCATATTTTCTCAACTTTTAATTTGCCAGAATTCCGAGATAAGGCTTTGTTTTCAAAATAAACACAAATTTAATTCACCTTCAACGTCAATGGAGCCAGGAAAAAAGTTATTGTAATAACTATGCTGGGCCACTAGAGGCAGCAGTGTGACGTTTTTACAGCACAACACACCACTTTTTTTTTTTACAGCGCGTGGAGCTGAACAGTTATAAAATAGCGGTTACTGAAAAAAAAAACACGTATTCAGCAACTACACCATTTATTCATCACATTGATTGTTTTCACACTGGTTTTGCTGTTTAGTTTTACAGAGGAAGGACAAAGTAAAACTCGCTAAAAACTACAAATCCCAACATTCCTCACCCGCAAATGGTTGCAGTGAACTGCGCCCAGAAACTCCCACCAGAGGGAAGTACTGAGCAATCCGCCAATACTGGATGAACAAATGTCCGTGTTTTTGCCCGTCTGTTTTCTACCCATTACCAATTATTCATTGTCGGTGTTGTGACAAGGGCTTGATATTAACACCTGCCAACCCACCAATGGTGGTTAGATTTCAGCAGTGGCTGGTAAGACAGCCACTCCCACTAGCCACTTTGGTTGGTTGTAGTTTTCTCAAACAGCAATTTTAATAATAATCCTATTGCATTATGAGACTGTGAAACTACAACTCCCGATTTTATTAACAATAAAAACACTTTCAGCCAATCAGAAAACATCCGACCATCACTGTCACCTGTTTTGACAGCAGGGCTGAATTAAATGACAGGCTGGGAACGTTTAACCACCTGCTTTTAGCAGGATCTGCGTGTGTAGTAGGTGGTGGTGGTGGAGGAGGAGGAGAAATGATCGTAGACTGTATTTGGATGCATAAAGCTGCCCTCCAAAACAGCTGTATGCATCCAAGTTGAAATTATTATTATTATTATCCTATTATTAATTATTTGCAAGCCCATGTGATTCCGCTTTGCCCTGTGCACTCACTTCAGCCTACTTGTGGAAGTCCGGAGCTTGGAGCTGAGAAAAAATGGTGAATAATTTCACTGTTTTTGCTTTTCTTATTATTTTTTTCTCTGCCCAAGGCACTGGTCTAGTTGAAAAAATTCTTTAAGATTACTGACTGCAGCAGTGGCATAAACAGTTTCATCCTGCAGAAGGAGAAACATATATGTGGCGGGGTGAAGCCGGTGTGGAGTGTGCAGCTCATGTTTGTCTCTGCTGTTAGCGCAATATTGTTAATTGGTGTGGACGCTTACTTGGAACGATTTTTAAAACTACAATTTATAATTATTATTATCGTGTTTGGTGTGGATAGCCCTTTACCCTCTAAATATGTATTTTTAATGGGCTGGTCCAGGGGTGTCAAACATATGGCCCACAGGCCAAAATCTGTCCACCAGGGCGCCCAGATTTCTCTCTGTGAATTTACAGATTTCTAATAAATTTCTGACTTTTTCCTCCAGATTAGAATTGTTCATGTAAATTTAAGATTTTTTTCTCCTAATAATGAGACTTTTCTCCTCACCAGTTTTCGATTCTTTCTCTTCTTTTTTTCTGGTGAAAACACCTAGTGTGACATGTTTGCATGAAAACCCAGAAGCAGACACAGACTCGATATAACTCACAATGATCTTTTATTAATGTAGTGAATGCGTGTATGAGTGAGTGGGTGTGAATGCAGAGCGGGAGAGAACTGGCAACCCTGCGGGAGGAGAAGAGAAGCGGAATTAATAACAGTTCAACCCCAGAGCCTCAAATGAGCTGAATAGTAGATAACCTTACTGGGTCCAGGAGTCGTTGAAGCGCCGAAGGATCAAACAGTCCTCTCCAGGTTACCGGAGCCCCACTCCGGAGGTGTAGTGTGTGAGGTGAGGGAGAAGGAACAGGTGCAGCCCCAGCTGAGGGACGAGGGAGTGAGTGCGTATGGTGCACTGGTCCGGTCCGCCGCCTGAAGGAAGGGTAAGTCTGCCGCCAGGAGGGAAGTCCACCTGTGCACAGGGGAGAGAGGAGGAGAGAAGCCGGGGATGAAGGTGCAGATTCCCAAGGGAACAGTCTTACTGTTAGTTGGGGAGCCGAGGCTCCCTGATGACAGGTGTCGAGATGATGCGAGGAAGGGAGGCGTGACTCCCAGTAGATGCAGTAGGTGAGTTTAGGCGAGGAGAACTTCACCCAAGGAGTGTAGACATTTCTGTGCCGGACAGCAGGAATCCACTCCTGATAAAGGGTGCCTAATTGGGGAGAGCAGGTGTGAAAGCAAGCGCAGCTGGGAATGGTAATTAGTGAACAGAGGCACCTGGCGCAGATCACTACATAGTGTCCATTTAGGTAAAATCCATCAGCAACTACTAATGATGTAGTGCAGCCTGAAGGAGTGTCCCAATTCATATGCGTCATTTACAGCCCTCCAGGGCCATGGAGTAGGCGAAGGCAAAGGGGTAGGGGTACAAATGAGAATTGAGACGGACCCCAACTCTACCTGTACTTCACTCTCACATTGCAAATATTTTTCTCTACTGTTTTACAGTATTTGCTGCTGTTCATAAATAACTAAACAGTGTTTCTCCTGCTATTTTTATGTATGTATGCATGCATGTATGTATGTACATTTAAAATGGTTGCAAATGTAGTTAATTCTAGTTCTAGACCAATAGGCCATAGAATGCCCTAAAAGTTCCTTTTAAAATATATTGCAGAAATCATAAACTTTTTTACAGTACTCTTATCTTACTGAGATGCTCTATTGTGTCCAAACACGTAAAAAGTCTTGCTAACAAAGTTAACTGTAGCTCAGTCTTGGCTAGGTGAGCCATTGCCATGGAAACAACTGAATAACTTGTTAACCAGTACAAACTTGTACCCAGTGCAAACGTCGTTGCCAGAATCATTAAAGATCTTCACCCTGGAAAGAGTTTTTAGTGCCCAAAATGGCATTTGAGTGTGGATGTAAAGGCAAAAGCCATGTATCAAAAGCTATTTTTTTTAAATACCCTGTGTTTGTGGAAAAGCCTTTGATTCCCTGCATGGTTTTGCTTTCTTGTTATTGTTTTGATTGAGTTCACCTCTGTCTTGTTCCCCACTTATTCAGTTCCTGGAGGGTTTAAAGTCTACTTCATCTCATTCCTGTTTGTGATTATAGTTAACACCACTTTTGTCAAGTTAGGCCTGTATTTCTGATTCTGTCGAGATTTGTTTCCTGTCTTTAACATTTTGTTTATAGCAATATTTTTTTCCTCAGAAATTGTTTCTATAGTATTTTTGCAATTTGGTTCTTTGTCTTCTTACCCACAAACTTGACATAAGAACATTACATTATATATCAAGTTCACAGTAATAGGAGTAATATGCTCAGTTTTATCTTATTTAAAAGTGAGAGACAACATTGTGACCTTCTGGCCATTAGGTGTCGCTCTTTTCATTTCCCCACTATAATATTGTACTGGTTGGTGCAGACAAACAACATGCACCGCAGACTATTCTACAGTCTCAGGTCTTTGGTGATTACGAGCCAGATACAGCATGTCAACCGAGGACTCTTTTGTGGGATGAACTTAATGAGGTGACGAAACATGACATCAACCTAGTTATTGGCTGTGACTTCATTACAGGCCACTATAGTCTCGTCATCCAACTGCTCAGATGTAAATATTATGATTGTTTTGGACCCGTAAAAGTTTTCAAGGTGTTTTTTTTATCAATAAATTGTTTTTGAAGCGTATAAATACTTTAATTCCGCACCTTTCTAAACATTTTGTTATTGTAATTTTTAAAAAAATATTTGTTTTTGTGAAAATACAATCCAGTACACCTTTAATACACTGTTACAATAATGATATTAAAAGATCTCAAAAACTAAGTTATGAGATCTGTTCTGGAAAGCTGAGGAAGTTGCCGCTTATCTGGTTAACTCAGGTGTAAGTAGGTATCATGGCCATGTGTGTCATGCCTCCTCGGGCACCTTAACGCAGCGCATCGAGGAGTGAGGTGAAGGAATGGATTTACGCGCCAGGTTATACCACAACACATTTATTTTTTTTTTCCACAATATTTTTTATTGAACCTTTTTTTTTTTTTTTACAAATATAACACAAACAATCAAACACTAACACTAAAGTAATAAAAAAAAAAGTACTAAAAACACCGACAACCACTAACAAGAACAGGTCTTCAACAATGCTCCTCTGTTTAGTCTAGGCAATCCATTACATAAGTATACATATTATACATTCACCAGTTTGGAATTTACAAGGTCCACACACATCATTCACCTTCTTCTTCAAAAGTTATGTTTAAATTCTTTACATAATCAATGAAAGGTCTCCATATATTCTCAAACACAATTTCCTTTGATTTCAGTATGTATGTTATTCTTTCTAGTGGAAGGTTTGTTAACATCTGTCTTAACCACTGAGTCACATCTGGTCTATGAGTCTTTTTCCACAATAGTGCAATTTTTGGCGTTAAGCAAACTGAGGTCTATGAATGCTCCTTCACTTTTATTAAAGTTATGCTTTTCTGGATGCAGACCCAACAAAAACAATTTAGGATTCAATATGATTTGTTTTGAAATTATTTTTTCAATTGTTAGCCTCACCTCTTCCCAAAACATTCTAATTTTTCTACATTCCCATAAACAATGAAATAAGGTTCCTTTACTTTCCATACATTTTGTGCACGTATCTGGTATGTTTTTGTTATATCTATTTAACTCCACCGGTGTAACATACATCCGCATTAACCATTTAAAATGTATCAATTTAAGACGTACATTTATTGATTTGGTTTGAGCTTCTGTACAAGCCAATTCCCATTGTTCCTCTGAAATTTCAGTTTGCAGGTCTTCTTTCCAATAATTCAGTCTTTTCTGTGAGTTTTCACTTGAGGATAGTGTCAATGAGTTATAAAACTCTGAAATAATACCCTTTCTCTTACTATCTTTTGTCAAAAATTTTTCCAAGGATGAATAAGTAGGTCGGGTGAGAGCATTATTTTGATTTGATCGAATAAAGTTCCTAAGCTGAAGATATTTAAAAAAAAATGTGTTCTATTAAGATTAAATTTGATCTTCAGTTCTTCAAAAGACATTATGTTATCTGAACATGACAAATATAAGTCTTGAATCTTTTGAATCCCTTTTAAATTCCATACTTTAAATACAGCATCCGCTCTCCCTGGTTTAAAATATTGATTACCCCATATTGGGCTAAATTGTGACAATAAGTGTGGTTCTTTTAAATATTTTTGGGTTTCACACCATATTTTGATCATATGCTTTACAAATGGATTTTTAACTTGTTTCTGTAATTTTTTTAGCCGAGTCTGAGTATATGAATATGGGAAGAGGTAAAGGTAAATTGTATGATTCCATTTCAGTCCAGTGAGGGAGATCATTTGATGAAAAATAATATGTCATAGACCTCAGTTGTGCTGACCAGTAATACAACATAAAGTTTGGACATTTCAGACCTCCACGATCAAATGGTAAATATAGTAAAGACAGACGTAATCTAGCCTTCCTATTGTTCCATATAAATTCCACTAACTTTTTTTTAATTCTTGAGAATAGATCTGAAGGTGGTGGTAAAGGAATGTATTGAAATAAATAAAGTATTTTGGATAAGATATTACTTTTAAGTATATTGATTCTCCCAATCATCGACATTGGTAGTGACATCCATCTCTGAAGTAACTCATTAATATCTGTCATTAAGGCTTCATAATTGGCACTGGCGACTGATTCTAGCTTAGGCACAATTTGAATTCCTAAATATTTAAACTGATTTACAACATTGAATTGATTTACCTCAGGAGCTGGATGATTTCTCTGGGTCTCAGTTAGCATTAATATTGAAGATTTAGTTTTATTTATTTTATATCCTGATATTTTATATCCTGATATTTATATTTGGAGTCCGAGTTCCACCCTATGCAGGACATACTGGATGCACTGAGGAGCTCATTTAGCAGCAGACTACATCATCCCAGGTGCACAACCAAGAGGTTTCGTAGGTCCTTCCTACCAACGGCTGTCAGACTGTACAACCTAAGCAGGGCTGCTCGCAGAGATAGTAAAAAGACGTAACAAACTAATAGTTTTTTGAATGCAAAAGATGCAATAGACTTACACAATGGTCCCCTCCGGCATACAACTAGGAACATACCGGTCGCTATGGAGGGTGAGAATATGTATGGGCACATAATCATACCATGTAGGATAACTAAGTAGACGGTTATGCTGTTTCATCCCATCTAGCAACAATGCTCTGCACTGTGTGTGTTTATATATTTACATATTTATTCCATCTAGCTACAATGCTCAGCACTGGGTGTGTTTATATTTATATATCTACATATTATTCCATCTAGCTACATTGCTCCGCACTGTGTGTGTTTATATACTTGCATATTTATTCCACCTAGCTGCAATGCTCCGTACTGTGGGTGTTTATATATTTACATATTTATTCCATCTAGCTACAATGCTCTGCACTGTGTTCATATATTCATATATTTATTCCATCCAGCTACAATGCTCTGCACTGTGTGTCTGTGTGTGTGTGTGTATATACGTATATATTTTATAGTAATATGTACATATGTATATTAGCTGCTCTTGCTTGCTTTTTTTTTTTTTTTTTTTTTTTTTTTTCTTGCCTTCTGATTGTTGCTCTGAGTGTTGCTATCCCTGTGCTGTTGCAATCCTGGAATTTCCCCGTTGTGGGACTAATAAAGGCTTATCTTATCTTATCTTATCTTATTTCCCCAAAATTCTTTATTAAATTCAACAAGGTCGGAATTGATTTTTTAAGATTCGACATAAACAAAATTATGTCATCGGCATACAGGGAGATTTTATGTTCTGTTGGTCCTACTTTAATTCCATATAATTGTGGATGTAAACGTACTGCCATCGCTAAAGGTTCAATTGCCATAGTAAACAGTAAAGGTGAAAGTGGACAGTCTTGTCAACATCCTCTATTGATATTTATTGATTTTGAAATATTGCTATTTGTTAGGATTTCTGCTGTAGCATTATTGTACATTATCTGTACCCATTTTATGAAATTATTTCCAAGTCCAAACCTTTGTAAGACTTCAAAAAGGAAGGGCCATTCGACCCTATCAAAGGCCTTTTCGGCGTCCAATGATAGGAGAGCTGTATCCGGTGCTTCTTTATTAGAATAGATAATATTAAATAGTCTTCTTACATTATGGAAGCCTTGTCTTCCCTTTATAAAGCCATTCTGATCTCGGTTAATAATATTTGGTAATATTTCTTGTAGTCGTCTTGCTAAAATTTTACAGATTATCTTAAGGTCAGCATTTAATAGGCTTATTGGTCTCATATTTTCACATTTATTAGAGGGTTTACCTGGTTTTGGCAATAGTATAATTAAGGCATTATTCATGTATGATGGTAAATTACTATTTTGAAATGTTTCTAAAACCATTTCCAAAAATGGTTTTATTAATTTATTCTTAAATTTTTTATAGAGGTCATCTGGAAGACCATCTGGTCCTGCACTTTTTCCTGATTTCATATTATCAATGGCTAGCCCAACTTCTTCTTGACTAATTTTAGACTCCAGTATCTCCCTGTTTTCATTAGGAATACACGGTATAGATAATCCGTCCAAAAACCCATTTAGTTTTAAGTCAGTTTCATTTTTTGTATCATATAATTTTTCATAGTAATCTCTAAAGGCACTATTAATTTCTAAAGGATCTACAACTGCCTGTCCGTTACTTATAATACTGGTAATTGGTGTTTTAAATTCTAATTGTTTAATCTGCCATGCCAATAATTTTCCTGATTTTTCACCTTGTTCATAAAAAGATTGCTTCAATCTTAGAAGACTCGAGGCAGCTCTATTCGCTGATTTTTTGTCATATTCAGCTCTCAGAATCAGTAATTTGTTCTCTAACTTTGGGTCACTTCCTGCATACACTTTTACTTGAAGAATTTTTATTTTATGTTCCAATTGGACTCTCTCCTCTTGAGTCTTCTTAGATTTTGAACCTGTATAACTAATAATATGTCCCCTAATAAAAGCTTTGAAAGCCTCCCACTTTATACATGCTGATGTTTGTGTAGTATTGATATCAAAGAACTCATCTATCTGTTTTTCTATGTACTTAACAAATTCCTCATCCTGAAGCCATTTTTGCTGAAATTGCCACCTACCTGGTTCCTTTGTCAATTTCTTATCTTCATATATTAGACAGCAGGGTGCATGATCAGAGATCACAATATTATCATAGAAGCAGTTTTGAATCTTGGACCTTAATTCTGTGGAGATCAAAAAATAGTCAATACGTGAGAATGTCTTGTAGGTATTAGAATAACAAGAGTAGGCTTTAACTTGTGGTTTCATTTCTTTCCATATATCTAGCAATCTCAATTCTTTCATAAAATGATTAATGATCATCCTACATCCATTGTGCGTACAGTCCAGTCCTGTTGATCTATCTATACCGGGATTCAATGTACAATTAAAATCCCCTGCTATTATATGTTGCCCTGTAAGTGATGATAAAACAAGAAATAAATTAGCAAAGAAATTTTGATCATCTACACTACCATTCAAAAGTTTGGGGTCACCCAGACAATTATTTTGTGTTTTCCATGAAAAGTCACACTTATTTACCACCATGAGTTGTAAAATGAATAGAAAATATAGTCAAGACATTGACAAGGTTAGAAATAATGATTTGTATTTGAAATAATAATTTTTTCCTTCAAACTTTGCTTTCGTCAAAGAATCCTCCATTTGCAGCAATTACAGCATTGCAGACCTAACATGATTGCACAAGGGTTTTCTAATCATCCATTAGCCTTCTGATGCAATGAGCAAACACATTGTACCATTAGAACACTGGAGTGATAGTTGCTGGAAATGGGCTTCTATACACCTATCTAGATATTGCACCAAAAACCAGACATTTACAGCTAGAATAGTCATTTACCACATTAGCAATGTATAGAGTGTATTTCTGATTAGTTTGAAGTTATCTTCATTGAAAAAAAGTGCTTTTCTTTCAAAAATAAGGAAATTTCTAAGTGACCCCAAACTTTTGAACGGTAGTGTATATTGGGACCATATAAGTTCACCAGATTTATATTTTCTAATAACAAAGATCCTTGAATGATTAGATATCTTCCAAATTTGTCTCCAATTACATTTTTCACTTGAAATGGGATTGATTTATGTATGAGAGTCATAACTCCCCTGGCTTGGGATGAAAATGATGAGGTGAATACACTTCCTTGCCATCTTCTCCTAATTCTTTTTACATCCTCCTCTATTAGATGAGTTTCTTGTAAAAACACAATTTTTGAACCTATGTCTTTTATTTTATTCATAACTTGTTTAAGTTTTTTTAAATTTTGTAGACCTCTGCAATTCCAGGAAGTTAAATTAAGATTAACGCTTTGGTCTATGATCAATAAGAAGTTTGAGATTACCTCGCAATGTAAACATGCTCATACAGAGAAGCAAAAACATGAGTGGTTGAACATTCATCCTACAAACTACACACAAACAAATTCCCCCTTCCCACATTCGTGGTAATCCCCCCCCCCCCAAAATCAAAAAAAATTCTGTCTCCCGCTATAGCAATTGACTGCTCCACACCCGCGAGGACCAGCCAAAGCCACTCCTTCTTTATCTTCTCAATCATCCTGACTCTACTGCTTTTAATGACGTAACATTAACTCTCTTCTGTAGTTTTCCAACTTAACTCCAAAATTTTATAGCAACTTTGTACATCATAGGTTTTTTGGGTTTTTTTTTTTAATATATAATACAATCTATATTTTGTAAACTTGCTATATGCTTCAGATCAGTCAGATGCCTGTGCAAATGCTTAAATATTCTACCTTATATTTTGTTCATGCTTAGCTCCCACCAGTCTCTTCTTGGATCTGCTTGATGAGCTCCTGCGCCTCCTCAGGGGTCTTGAAGGTGTGGGTTCTGCCCTTATATGTGACCAGCAATCTTGCAGGATGAATCACTCCATGACGAATCCCGAGGCTGTGCAGCACTTTACTGGCGGGGTCAAACTGTTTCCTTAATTGTTGGATTCCTGTGGCCAAATCTGGGTAGAATCGCACCTGCTGATCCTGGTATTTAATTTCTCCTTTGGCTCGTGCCGCGTTGGAGATCATCATCTTGTCTCTGTAGCTGAGAAACTTCATAATCAGCGTCCTCGGTGGTGCCTTATTATCTCTCGGTGGGCCAATTCGATGGGCGCTCTCTAAAACGACTGATGACTGCAGCTCCGCGTTGTTCAGCGCTTCTGGAATCCACTTTTCCAAAAAGGAACATGGGTCCCGACCCTCGGTTCCCTCTGGGAGGCCCACCAGCCTCAGGTTGTTCCATCTCGACCAGGATTCTAAGTCCAGGACATTATCTTCCAGACGTTTATTTTTTAATTCCAATGTGCGCACCTTTAATTGTAGGCTGGTGACGTCATCCTCAGCACTGGAAATTCGGAGCTCCACCTGCATTACTCGTTCCATACAGTTGCTTATCTCCTTTCTCATTCCTTCTATCGCTGCTATAATCCCATCAAATTTAGCAGAAAAGTCTGCTCTCATTGAACTAATGGCAGCGAGCACCGCACCTGTGCCATCGCCAGCAGTCACCGCTCCGCCACTAGCTTGCTCCGCCATATCTGAAGATTTTTCTGCTTCGTCACGAACGTGAAAGTCCGTTAACTTGGACTGTTTCGGCGGTTCAGTTTTTCCTCCACCTGATTTCCCAGCCTTAGGCTTTACCGGCATATCCTCGCCCAAACGCTGGGATAGGCTTTGTTCCAAATGAGAGAGTTATTTGCCGACTTTTTATCTTTAGGAACAGAGCAGGGCGAAACATGTCTTCCTACGTGGCCACCATAACCGGAAGTCCACAACACATTTATTAAAGTAAAGACAGATTATTCCCTAAAAGGTGAGGATGTACAAAAACACAGAAAACACTTACTGCTGGTGTTCGGGAGTTGGTATCGCCCAGCAAACGATTGAAGAGAAACATGTTAGCCACGATTGCGCCCCAGAGCCAACATCGCTTCAAGGGCGCATGGAACCACGGCAAACCCAGAGTGGCTAACACGTCATGAAGATGCTGATAACAGCAGACTTACAGCATAGTTGACAATGCAGGCAACAATGCAGTGGTCGAGCAATGCTTGACTGGTAACAGGCCGCTTAAGTAAAAGCATTGCTGGCTGGAACAATTAGGTATACCTGGGCGAGCATAACAAGGTAATCGGCACCAGCTGACTGTCAGGACAGGGGGCATGGCCGGATTGACAAGCTGTCAGCGCATGCTGCCCGAAAGTAGGTCAAGAGGCTGTCTGACAGCTGCCGACCAGAGCAGTGGCTGCAGGTACAGCAAAATAACTAAAAGAACATAAACACCATCAAAACACAAAGGATGACATAATACACAAGTAACCTGAGCCACCGCAAGTCAGAACCGAGCCCGAAAAACCCGGCTCGGTTCATGACACATGTGTGCAATTGACACATTGGCCTGCTAAAGGACACAGTGTATCTCTCATGCCCTCATACCCATCAGCTTATCACATTAAGTTTAATTTGCGATATAGGAGTGGCTGTCATGTTGGGTTTTTCTCCACTCATCAGGAAGCCTCTTGTATATCAGTAGCAAGTGTGCCTTTAAAACTCATTTCATAATATCAACATTACATGATTTTAAACATTTTGTTCTTCATGTATCCTATAGTCATTATCTTTATGAGGGTTGATGCACTTTAGGAAGCAACAGTTTGAAATCAGGTTTTTCAGCCCATTGGAGGTTGTTTCGAACTTGACAGATTTAGGTAGAAGACAGACAGATGTGATGCTCTTCATGATCAGTTATGCACTATTTTTACCTCCGCCAAGGAGGTTATGTTTTCATTGGCGTTGGTTTGTCTGTCTGTTTGTTTGTTAGCAAGATAACTCAAAAAGTTATGGACAGATTTTCATGAAATTTTCAGAGATTGTCAGAAATTGGGTATCCTACAGATGATTAGATTTTGGTGGTGATCCGGATCACCGTCCAGAAGAAAACCGCCATTACGGAAAATGTGATTTTCGTGAATAACTACTGAACCACTAATCCTATCATTGTGAATCCAATTGCTAGTCGTATGTTTTCATGGTCAAGGAATCTGAAAACATACACACAAACACTGTATGGAGGGAACTGTGGCGCTTGGCGGAGGTCTGCGCTCTGAGTGCTTTTCTACTTTTTCAATATTTTTTTTTTTTGTGCATGTAACTCTGCCAAAAAATCGTCACAACACTTGGAAAAAAAAAAAATACAGGATGAAAAAAATAAACACTGTATGGGGGGAACTGTGGCGCTTGGCGGAGGTCTGCACTCTCCAAGTCCTTTTCTAGTCCTTCCTCATAAATTTGTAACTTTTCCAAGTAATTTTTCTATTTTTTCGTGTAAATTTCCAACCTTTTTCTCCTAAATTTTCACTTTTTTCTCACAAATTTGCAATTTTTTTTCAAGTAAATTTGTGACTTTTTTTCTCATAAACTTTTAATTTTTTTTCCCCATGACTTTGTGACTTTTTTTCATCACCTATGGCACCAGTGTTACTGAAACCTGCTCACCCGCATTAAACCCATGCAGGGCCTACATGGATTTAATGCACACGTAAAGTCCATGTGGGCAAACACAGATGGGGCCAACATGAAACCCATGGACAAACCCACATGGGACCCATAAGACAGCCCAGAATTAACCAACAGTGTGGCCCACATGGGCATGCTGGCTGGGATAATTAGTTTAGTTTAATGCTTATTTGAAAGGGGCATTACATACTAATGAACGTTAATACAAATGTAAGTATGCCAAATTTAGCAATACTGCTAATTTGCATCTGTAGTCTCACGGCGGGTCACAGAAACACACAAACAATCATACATGAGAAGAACAACTGCAATGAAACTGTACAAAGTGGATATGCTAAAGTGCAAGAGTTAAGGTGCTACAAAACATTCAAATGTCACACGAGTGAAGTGCTGTGTATGCGTACACACACACATGCACCCAAGCACCTCGCAGCAGCAACAGACAGCAACAAACAAGAGGCGGGGCATACAGTGGTGTGAAAAAGTGTTTGCCCCCTTTCTGATTTCTCATTTTTTTGTATGTTTGTCACACTTAAATGTTTCAGATCATCAAACAAATTTAAATATTAGACAAAGATAACACAAGTAAACACAAAATGCAGTTTTTAAATGAAGGTGTTTATTATTAAGGGTAAAAAAAAAATCCAAATCTACATGGCCCTGTATGAAAAAGTGATTGCCCCTAAACCTGATAACTGGTTGGACCACCCTTAGCAGCAACAACTGCAATCAAGCATTTGTGATAACTGGCAATGAGTCTTTTACAGCGCTGTGGAGGAATTTTGTCCCACTCACCTTTGCAGAATTGTTGTAATTCCGCCACACTGGAGAATTTTCGAGTATGAACCGCCTTTTTAAGGTCATGCCACAGCATCTCAATCGGATTCAGGTCAGGACTTTGACTAGGCCACTCCAAAGTCTTCATTTTGTTTTTCTTAAGCCATTCAGAGGTGGACTTGCTGGTGTGTTTTAGATCATTGTCCTGCTGCAGAACCCAAGTGCACTTCACCTTGAGGTCACGAACACATGGCTGGACATTCTCCTTCAGGATTTTTTGGTAGACAGCAGAATTCATGGTTCCATTTACCACAACAAGTCTTCCAGGTCCTGAAGCAGCAAAACAGCCCCAGACCATCACACTACTACCATATTTTACTGTTGGTATGAGGTTCCTTTTCTGAAATGCTGTTACTTTTATGTCGGATGTAATGGGACACACACCTTCCAAAAAGTTCAACTTTTGTCTCATCAGTCCACAGAGTATTTTCTCAAAAGTCTTGAGGATCATCAAGATGTTTTCTGGCAAAATTGAGACGAGCCTTTATGTTCTTTTTGTTCAACAGTGGTTTTTGTCTTGGAACTCTGCCATGCAGGCCATTTTTGCCCAGTCCCTTTCTTATTGTGGAGTCATGAACACTGACCTTAACTGAGGCAAGTGAGGCCTGCAGTTGTTTGAATGTTGTTGTGGGGTCTTTTGTGACCTCTTGGATGAGTCGTCGCTGCACTCTTGGGATAATTTTGGTCGGCCAGCCGCTCCTGGAAAGGTTCACCACTGTTCCATGTTTTCGCCATTTGTTGAAAATGGCTCTCACTGTGGTTTGCTGGAGTCCCAAAGCTTTTGAAATGGCTTTATAACCTTTTCCAGACTGATAGATATCAATTACTTTGTTTTTATTTGTTCCTGAATTTCTTTGGATCGTAGCATGATGTCTAGCTTTTGAGGATCTTTTGGTCTACTTCACTTTGTCAGGCAGGTCCTATTTAAGTGATTTTTTGATTGAGAACAGGTGTGGCAGTAATCAGGCCTGGGTGTGGCTAGAGAAATTGAACTCACCTTGCAAAGATGTGATAAACTACAGTTAATTTATGTTTTAACGGGGGGGGGGGGGGGTCACTTTTTCACACAGGGCCATGTAGGTTTTGATTTTTTTTACACTTAATAATAAACACCTTCATTTAAAAACTGCATTTTGTGTTTACTTGTTATCTTTGTCTAACATTTAAATTTGTTTGATCTGAAACATTTAAGTGTGACAAACATACAAAAAAATGAGAAATCAGGAAGAGGGCAAACACTTTTTCACACCACTGTATGTGTGTGACGCACGGGCACATATGTATATGTGTATGCTGCAGAGCAACCACTAGTTATGGGTACAGTTTTGATTGTTTAAAAGCCAATTTTTATAATGCATCTTAAAAGTGTTTAGTGTGGTACGTTCTCTGATTGCAGGTGGCATATTATTCCAGATCTTGGTGCCCCTCACTGATAGCACAGACTGACCAAATGTGGTGCATCTGTGGGGGACCTCACAGTCTCCTCTAGTGATTGCTCTGGTGGTTGTACCAGTGACAGTTCTCAGTTTAACAAATTCTCCCGGGGGGGGCATAACCATTTACTATTTTATAGATTGAACAGGCAAATTTGAGAGTTTTATAATTTTCAAAAGACAGAAGATTGTATTTCTTGTAAATGTGTTAGCAATAATATGTGGGATCTTTCTTATCAAAGATTTTTATGGCTTTTTGTATAAAGATTCAATGGGTTTGATTATGGTTATGCCAGTGAGTGACCAGTTGGTAAAACAATAATCGGATCCTGGATAAACCACAGGATCAGTCTGGAATGGTAAAAAGGTTTGTTATTGTTGCAGAGAATTTGATTAGTTGCTTCTGAGGAGCATTCTTTGCTCCACGCTGGAGATGAACCAGTGGTGGGGTTTCAAGATAATGATGCTGATGCATAGCTCTCATTTTAGGGTGGCACAAGTAATCGTCCTCAAGATCACATTTAACCTCAGATTTCTTCCGTGAGCGTTCCAGTGGGTTTCCATTTTTTGGCTTCTCAGCTGTGTTGAAGGTGCAACAAGTGAAACATGCTTCATGCATAATGAATTGCTTCAAGTCATCGCTGCTGGTGATGACTCCATTTGGCCATGTAAAATTTACACAGTTGGATGATTTCTTCAGAGAGTGAACCAGGAATATCAGATCTGGAACATAGCAATTTGCCCATAAAGCAAGCTTTGAATGATTGTCCTAACTTTAACTTTTGACCATTTTTATTATGTTGTTATGGTAGTCTGATTAATTTACAACTAACCAACACGTTGGAAGCATAAAAAGGTTTTTAAATGTGACAAACATGTCCATGACCTCTAAAGAGGAGATTAAATAAAGCTGTCAAAAGCATTTCAGCTATGACTGTACTTCTTGTGAATTGTTTTATACACCAATGGTTTGTTTGACAACACAATATCTTTCCAGTTAGGAATACATGGCAGGAATACACTGTTCTGTATAGGTGTGAATACTATAATTCTCACCTTGGGTGTTTTCTTAGTCACAGCTGAGGCGGTCTCAGAGGCTCAGGAGATTCCCAGTTGTGTTTGTGGTTCAGTTCGACTGCTGTGGTGCCAGAGCTGCTGAGTTTTTTGGACACAAAGGTTCAATGTGAAACTTTTTTTTTTTTTTTACAGTGCCTGCTTTTTATGTAGCAGAAGTTAACAAAGCAAATAAACACAATCATAGTGAAAGTCCAGACAGAAGAAAAAAAAATATTTGGCATCCAACAACATGAGCTGAAATTATTCTCTTTGTAATTTCAGTCGGGGTGAGTCTGCCCTTCACTGGAGAATGTGTAAAGTCTGGGCTTTGCCATCAGTTGCAGCATAACTCTGTTTCATTTCAACCAAGTAGAGCAGGGAAAATAAGTATTGAACACGTGAACATTTTTCTCATTAAACATATTTCTGATGGAGCCATTGACCTGAGATTTTCACCAGATATCATTAACAACCCAAGTAATCCGTACATACAAAGAAATCAAGGCAACTGTGTTCACAAAACAAGTTATATTTAATAAAGTGGAATGACACAGGGAATAAACTGTCTTCAAATCTTGAAGGTTCCGTGTGTGTCTTCTATGTACTCTGATCTTCAGTTCATTCCATAGATTTTCAATTGGATTCAGGTCAGGTGACTGACTGGGCCATTCTAGGAGCTTTATTTTCCTTCTCTGGAGCCAGTTGAGCGTTTCCTTGGCTGTGTGTTTGGGATCATTGTCTTGCTGAAATGTCCACCCTCGTTTCATCTTCAGCATCTTGGCAGATGGCAACAGGTTCTTATCAAGGATGTCTCTCTGTACATTTGTACATTCATCTTTCCTTCAGTTATATGAAGTCTGCCTGTACCATGTGCTGAAAAACACCCCCACAACATGATGCTCCTACCTCCAAACTTCACTGTTTGTATGGTGTTTTGAGGCTGATGTGCAGTGCTATTTCTGCTCCAAACATGCTGTGTGTTGTGCCAGCCAAAAAGTTCAATTTTGGTCTCATCTGACCAGACTATATTCTCCCAGTATTTTACTGGCTTGCCAAATGTTGTGCAGCAAACTTTAAATGAGCTTCAACATGCTTTCTCTTCAGCAATGGAGTCTTGCGGGGTGAGCAGGCATAGAGCCCATGTCAGTTGAGTGCATTACTTATTGTTTTCTTTGAAACAGCAGTACCTGCTAACTCCAGGTCTTTCTGGAGCTCTCCACAGCTGGTCTTTGGCTCTTGGATAACTCTTCTGATAATTCTTTTGACTCTTGTCATAAATCTTGCAAGGAGCTCCTGTTTGTGGCCGGTTTATGGTAAAAAGATGTTCTTTCTACTTACAAATGATGGCTCCAACAGTGCTCACTGGAACATTCAGCAGTTTAGAAATGCACCTCTAATCAATGCCATCATTATGTTTTGCAACAATAACGTTACAAAGGTCTAGAGAGAGCTCTTTGCTTCTACCCATCATGAGTTCTTTGTTTTGTGACAGTCTGATATTCACAGACCTTTTTTAAAGGCTATCAGTCAGGACTTAACCAGCTGAAATTAATTTGCACTGATTGGGGATGGGATGGCTTCCTAAATTCTAATGGATTTCAGCTGGTTTCTTTGCTTTCTATGCTTTTTTGCACCTCTTTTTCTTCATGTCTTCAATACCTGTTCCCTGTGTCATTCCATTTTATTAAATATAACTTTTTTTGAACAGAGTTGTCTTTATTTCTTTGTATGTATGAATTACTTGAGTTGTTACTGATATCTGGGGAAAATCTGAGGTCAATGGCTGCTTCAGAAATACGTTTAGTGAGAAAAATGTTGGTGTTCAATACTTATTTTCCCTGCTGTATATAGTGTGCATCTTATCTTATCAAGAAGTGATTCCTCGCAGGGTAGTGGCCAAGTGGTACAGCGTCGGCCCCACAGCCAGGAAATTGTGGGTTCCTGCTCCATCCGGGTCATACCAAAGACTGCAAAAAATGGTACTTTCCGCCTTCTAGATTGGTGCTCAGCATAATAGAATGGGTAAAGGAAAGTTGTTTACTCAGCCACGAGGGGTGCACAAGCCAGTGTACAGCTAGTTCCAGTCCCAGATGGGGTGGGTTGTGTCAGGAAGTGGCATCCAGCGTAAAATCCTTGCAAAATCAGATGTGTGGACCGTGATCTGCTGTGGTGAGCCCTAATAATAAGGGAGCAGCTGAAAAAAGGACGTTTCAAGGGGAGGCTCTTAGAGTCTTTTCTGGGTCACATAAAATGTAGTGTGCAAAGAAAACAGAATATCTTGATTTAGTAATTATTTCAAAAAGTTAATCAAAATTTACAACAAAAATGGTTTGAAATAGTTAACTTTATATGTGAGCATAGAAAATATTAAATTTTTACTTTTTTGAATTTAAAAACATTTTCTCATTATTATTTTTTAAGATGCACTAGTATACATTAATGATGGTTAAGTCCTAAACCCACCATCTCTAATAATAAATAAAGCCAACTTTATTGTCATTCAGTCCATACAGCCAATCATGTACAGTAGAACGAAATTACGTTTCTCCTATCTACAATGTTAATCACCTCTAGAATCAGAGGGGTTGCTGCCATGCAAGGCGCCGCCACAAATTTCCCTCCTCCATTCCATTATTGCTGAGCACCAAGCTGAGAGCTAAGATGCTGTTTAAGATATTGTTTTTAACATTTTGAAAAGATTCCGTTCTTTTTTTAATGAAAAAAGGTTTTTACACACCACTGCTTAAAGAAAAATCCCTGTCCACATGAAAATGCACGAACACAGTCAAACTCTATAAGCTGCATCCCTGACTGGGTCTGATCCAGAACCAGTGATGCTGGCAGCAGGTTCTGTCGTGGGTGACTTGTCTGATGTAGCAGTGTCCTCCATAATAATTCTGATGTCTGTGTTCCTCAGTACAGTGGATGAGTTACTGTACATGTGTGACTAACATGCAAGTCTGTTAACAAAGTTAGTGGCGGCACAGTCTTGGCTGCGCCGGCTGTTGCCATGTAGACAATGGAGATAGCGGCAGATTATTGTGATGGAAGAACAGAGCGGCAGATGGTAGTCAAAACCTCACCACACTGATCATAGCCACTGCTGGAGCCCTGGAATGATTTTTTCAAAAAGTTTTTTTTATTTCCCAAAAACTGTTTCTGTGTGTGCGTGAAAGGCCAAACCACAGACAAAAAGGCTACAGTTTGAAAAATACCTTGGTATTTTTCAGTCTAAGCTGAAGAAAATGTGAGTAATTTGAGATACAAATTGTAACATAAACGTGAAAGAAATAAAATTTCTTTTACCTTTAGATCAGATTAGCCATATAATGATATATATCAGTTAATTTGCCTGAAAACGCCAATGAAGGATCCTGGTTTTCTGGGTTGTTGTTATGGAATGCAGTAGACTGAGATGTAGCATCATTTTGTTAACTGCTTTTCAGTCTCAGACAGAAAAGGAACGCACCATAAATCCCTATATGTGACTGAAACGTGCACTTACATTTTCTATAGTATTGTTTGAAGTAATTATTAAACTTAACTATCCTCAGTAAAAGTAAAAAAAAGTGACTATTGGTGATTAAAATATTTTAGTATGATTAAGATTTTTCAATTTATTTGTTGAATAAAAATACTAAATAACCTTGATGTCTGTCATTTCCTTTTTTAATGGAAGAGTGGCAGAGATAGCTGAGAGATCACTGGGAGCTCAATGAGATTGTTGAGAGTGCCTTGAGAGATCGCTTTCCTTTGGTGATTGTTGAGAGATTGTTCTGGACTGAGTCAAAACTTTGAGGAGACTGTGGTGACCATGGAGACCACTGAAGATCATTGAGAGAACACTGAGTGATCTTGGCGATTGTTGAATGCTCACTGAAAGATTGTTGAGAGATCTGGCCATTTTTTCATCTCTCAGTGATCTCTCAGTGATCCCTGCCCCTTTGTAAAAAGGGTAGAAGAGGACTAGAAACCTCTCAAATATACACCCAGAGCTCCCCTGTTACTCAAGAAACACTCAGCAAACTTCTTAGCCTAAGAAACTCAATGATCCCTCAGCGATCCCTCCTGGTCACTCAATGATCTCTTGAGGACTTTTAAAGATCTCTATAGATTGCCATAAAAGTTGATGAAAATTGAATTTTTGATCACACAAACATTTACAAAGAAATGGGTTTTTCAAGGCTTTTGGAGATCATTGAGAAATCGAGCCAATTTTTGATCTCAACGGTCACCCAGCAATCTCCGTGCTGTGTAAAGGGGCCCTTACATAAAGAGCATTTAAACTTCATGGAGGGAAAAGAGGATCTTAATTGATATCTATATTCACATGGTCAATTACCAATACTTCAGTCATTTCATAACAAGGATTTAAAACTGTCTTCCAAGGAAAATGTGAATTGCGGCACATGTGGCTTAGCACAGTTTTTTATTTTTGTAGCACTTTCAGGCACCCCGTGCTGCTCTTCTGGTGAGCTGACACTTCCTTATATGAGCCGTCTGTTTCCTGTTTGAGGAAACACTGTCACGTGCCTGTCATGTATCATGTCTTACAATAGTAACATGAGACACCAGCTCTTACTTGACAGACGGCGTCAAAGAAACACTCATGTTATCAGTGACCAGAAAGCTGACAGCAAGTGGACTATTTGTTAGGGGTTTGCCACCCCCTGCAGATGTTGTCATGGAAACACGCTTTTGGGGCGCTCTCTCGCTCCCTCGCTCATACAGTGCAGCATTAGGATGTTAATGCCATACTCAGCACACCAGATTTCAGGTTTCCATGTGACTCCCACAGTTACATAATGCTGAGTGGAAGAGGAGACCACTCACAGTGTAAGATAACGGCTGATATTTTAAACTGTCTCATCAGGTGATTCTGCTGCTTTTATGGTCAGCCTGGTGTTTCTATTACAAAAAAATATAAAACATGCTATACATTTGAGAGAATTTAGATGAATGCTGTAACTGGTGGTTCATTTTGGGGGAAAAAAACAAACAAAACACAAACATGTCACTGTGCAAGCTTAAAAATGCACTGCGGTGGAGACGGCGCATCTGCAAAGTATTCACAGCGCTTCACTTTTCCCACATTTTATGTTACAGCCTTATTTCAAAATGGAATAAATTTATTTTTTTCCTCAAAATTCTACACACATTATCCCATAATGACAACACGAAAAAAAAAATTGGGGTTTTTTTTAGATTTATGCAAATTTATTAAAAATAAAAAAACTAAAATCACATGTACATAAGTATTCACAGCCTTTGCTCAATACTTTGTTGATGCACCTTTGGCAGCAATTACAGCCTCAAGACTTTTTGAATATGGGGGGGACTTCTTTGGGCATGGGGGTCCCCGGGGTGTGCGGCGGTGGTGCTGGGGGGCGGACCTGCTGCAAAGGTGCCTGGGGAGGGCTTGCGCTGGTGGGTGTGGGCTGGTCTCCAGCCCAGGGGATGGGGGCGCTGACCTCCTGGTGCCTGGGGCCCGGGGACTGGCGTTGGCCTCACTGGGGGGGGTGGCGGGCCCGGGGGGGGTGGGCCCGCTGCGCCGGTCGCCTGGTGGTCTGGCCTCCCTCAATCGTCCCTCCGGGGGAGGATGCCTGGCTTTCCTGGGGCTTGCTGACCTTGGGCATTTGTGCCCTGTGGGGGTTGGCGGCGCTGCCTTGCCTGCTCGGGGTTCCCAGGGGGAGTTGCTGCGACCAGCCCCCCTCTTCGTATGTTTGCTGACAAACCACCCATACGCACAAATGTCTCTCCTTTAACAGGTGCAGATACCAGAATAGACATCTTCGGTGGAAGAAGCAGTTTGTCTTCTGTTTTAGTTGTTGGTTTGTTTGTCTTTTTGTCTGTTCCCCTCCCTTTTCTTTCCCCCACACACTTCCTTTCCCTATGCCCCATCCTGTCAGGTCCTCCATGGGTAAAATAATTTAAAGTATTAAGTATTACAGGAGGAGTTTACAACAATATAAAGTACATAGCTGGGTAAAGTATAAAGCTCCTTTTGGCAAAGTAAATCTGTTTTGGCACAATAATGTCATGTTTGCCCCTTTGGGGCTGAAGGACAGACTCAGGCACTGAATTACACTCATGGCATTTATTAAGGAAAAGAACTGAAGTCCAGAAAATTGTGCAAATATACAAAAAAATATAAATAACGAGAAAACTTACAGCTGGAGTCCCTGGGCCGGCATCGATCAGCGGATGCAGGAGCAGAACAGGAGGACAACACTGGAGAAAGTACGAGTTGACGTCCAAGTTGACAATTAATAGTGCAGACAGGCAGTCCTTAAATAGCAGAATAACCATTAACATGAAATGATCACTGGTGTGGGTTCACATGAGCAGGAGAAGGGAGCAAAAACTAGTAATTGAGATCAGCTGGCGATGACGAGAGGGGAGTAGTTAGACTGGCAGAATGACAGGCAACGCCCATGCAAAGTGTAGACCAGGAAAAGTTGCCTGCCAGCTGCCGGCCTAAGGAACCAATTAAAGAAATAAACAAACTCAGAACAGACTGGAAATAAATTGGAAATAAAACAAGACATAGACATAGACATACTGAACAAAAACAAGGAAAATGGAAAGCAGTATAATACTCAAATGGCATAACAATACAACAGATAAATATGAAAACAGAGAAAAGCTATGAAACTGAGCTTGGGAGAACATCCAATCTCAGTTCATGACAAATAAGGGTAACAGACCTCTGTTCTGCTTACCTAGCTGCCTGACAGGACAAGGGGGAAAAAAAAGACTTTTTGAATATGATGCCACAAGCTTGGGACACCTATCTTTGGGCAGTTTTGCGCATTCCTCTTTGCAGCACCTCTCAAACTCCATCAGGTTGGATGGGAAGCATCAGTGCACAGCCATTTTCAGATCTCTCCAGAAATGTTTAATTGGATTTAAGTCTGGGCTCTGGCTGGGCCACTCAAGGACATTGACAGAGTTGTCCTTAAGCCACTCCTTTAAAGCCAACTTTATTGTCATTCATTCCATGCAGCCAATCATGTACAGTAGAACAAAATTATGTTTCTCTTATCTACAATGTTAATCACATCTAGAATCAGAGGGGTCGCTGCCATGCAAGGCGCTGCCACAAATTTCCCTCCTCTGTTCCACTGTTGCTGAGCACCAAGCTGGACGGCAGGAAGTTCCACTTTTATATGGTCTTTGGCATGACCTGGCCAGGATTTGAACCCGGGCCTCCTGGGTGTGGGGCGGATGCTGTACCAACTAGGCCACCGGCTCCTTTGATATCTTGGCTGTGTGGTTAGGGTCGTTGTCCTGCTGAAAGATGAACTGTCATCCCAGTCTGAGGTCAAGAGCGCTCTGGAGCAGGTTTTCATCCAGGATGTCTCTGTACATAGCTGCATTCACCTTTCCCTCTATCCTGACTAGTCTTCCAGTTCCTGCCGCTGAAAAACATCCCTACAGCATGATGCTGTCACCACCATGCTTCACTGTGGAGATGGTATTGGCCTGGTGATAAGCGGTGCCTGGTTTCCTCCAAATCTGACACCTGGCATTCAGAATCAGATTTATTGCCATTGTTCATGTAGTACACAAACTAGGAATTTGTCTCGGTGCAATGCTGCAACATTAAACATGAAAAAATAAAAGAAATAAACTATACATGCAATAAAGTGTAGAATAAGTGAGTAATACTAGTCAGCAATTTAAATATATTAGCAAGCAGCAGATAATGTGGAGAACTATATAGTGCAGTCGGTAATGCAGGAAGAAAACAGTGATGATTGACATGAGTCTGGTTGAGCTGCTGTACATAGTGCACGAGAGTCAATAAGTCACTTAGTGTTCAGCAGTCTGATGGCAGAAGGGAAGAAGCTGTTCATGTGACGGGAGGTTTTAGTCTGGATGGACCGAAGTCTTCTACCTGAGGGGAGAGGGGCAAACAGTACGTGACCAGGGTGTGAGGGATCAGCTATGATCCGGCCAGCACGCCTCCGGGTCCTGGAGATGTACAGATCCTGGAGAGATGGGAGCTTGCAGCCGATCACCTTCTCAGCAGTGCGCACGACGCACTGCTGCCATTTAGTGCTGCCAAATCACACCAAAGAGTTCAATCTTTGTCTCATCAGACCAGAGAATTTTGTTTCTCATGGTCTGAGAGTCCTTCAGGTGCCTTTTGGCAAACTCCAGGCAGGCTGCCATGTGCCTTTTACTAAGGAGTGGCTTCCATCTGGCACTCTACCATACAGACCTGATTGGTGGATTGCTGCAGAGATGGTTGTCCTTCTGGAAGTTTCTCCTCTCTCTACAGAGGAACACTGGAGCTCTAAGAGAGTGACCATCGGGTTCTTGGTCACTTCCCTGACTAAGGTCCTTCTCCCCCGATCGCTCAGTTTAGTCAGCCGGCCAGCTCTAGGAAGAGTCCTGGTTGTTCTGAACTTCTTCCATTTACAGATGATGGAGGCCACTGTGCTCATTGGGACCTTCAAAGCAGCAGAAATTTCTCTGTACCCTTCCCCAGATTTATGCTTCGAGACAATCCTGTCTTGGAGGCCTACAGACAATTCCTTTGACTTCATGTTTGGTTTGTGCTCTGACATGCACTGTCAACTGTGGGACCTTA
Organism: Pholidichthys leucotaenia; assembly: GCA_020510985.1. Taxonomy (NCBI): domain Eukaryota; kingdom Metazoa; phylum Chordata; class Actinopteri; order Cichliformes; family Pholidichthyidae; genus Pholidichthys; species Pholidichthys leucotaenia. The sequence continues at coordinate 33,704,234 of CM035844.1, forward strand.
TATAGACAGGTGTGTGTCTTTCCAAATCATGTCCAATCAACTGAATTTACCACAGGTGGACTCCAATTAAGCTGTAGAAACATTTCAAGGATGATCAGTGGAAACAGGATACACCTGAGCTCAATTTTGAGTTTCATGGCAAAGGCTGTGAATACTTATGTACATGTGATTTATTACTTTTTTATTTTTAATAAATTTGCCAAAATCTCAAAAAAAAAAACTTTTTTCACATTGTCATTATGGGGTATTGTGTGTGTAGAATTTTGAGGGGAAAAATGAATTTAATCCATTCTGGATTAAGGCTGTAACATAACAAAATGTGGGAAAAGTGAAGCACTGAATATTTTCTGGATGCACTGTATAAACCCCCTTAAAAACAAATCTGCATCATCTAAAATGGTATCTTATGTTCTTTTTCCACAAAAAACTTCCATTGTCTTACAGCTGCATGTGAAAATTTTTGCCCTTTTTGCCCTCCGTCAAATGCCAGGATCTAATTATAAAACACAAACAGCAGCAGATGACCTCTGTTCTGATAAAAGTAAATTTTGCATTTCATTTGGAAATCAAAGTCCCAGAGTCTGGAGAAAGAGTGGAGAGGCACAGAATCTAAGTTGCTTGAGGTTTAGTGTGAAGTTTCCACAGTCAGTGATGATTTGAGGAACCATGTCATCTGCTGGTGTTGGTCCACTGTGTTTTATCAAGACCAAAGTCAGCACAGTCGTCTACCAGGAAATTTTAGAGCACTTCATGCTTCCCTCTGCTGACAAGCTTTATGGAGAAGCTGATTTCATTTTCCAGCAGGACTTGGCACCCCCCCCCCCCCACACACACACACACACACACTGCCAAAGGTATCAAAACCTGGTTTAGTGACCATGGCATCACTGTGTTTGATTAGCCAGCAAACTCTCCTGACCTAAACCCTATAGAGAATCTATGGAGTATTGTCAAGAGGAAGATGAGAGACACCAGACCCAACAATTTAGACGAGCTGCAGGTCACTATCAAAGCAACCTGGACCTTCATAAAGCCTCAGCAGTGCCACAGGCTGATCACCTCCATGCCACGCCACACTGATACAGTAATTAATCCAAAAGGAGCCCCGACCAAGTATTGAGTGTGTACATGGACATACTTTTCAGTCGGTCCACATTTGTATTAAAAAACTATTTTTTAAAATTAATTTTATGTAATATTCTAATTTTTTTGAGAAACTGAATTTGGGGTTTTCGTGGGCTGTAAGCCATAATCATCAAAATTAAAATAAATAAACACTTGAAATATATCACTCTCTGTGTAATGAATCTGTATAATATATGGGTTTCACTTCCTGAAATGAGTGACAAAAAAATTGAACTTTTTCATGATATTCTAATTTTTTGAGATGTACCTGTATTATTTTTCACATCAAATAAATAATTTATACCAGTGCACCTGTGAAAATTATTTTTAATAACTCAATTCTAAAAGATGTTATTTCCACCTTTTTTTGTTTTAAACTTTGATGTTTATGACTTAGCTCTTTGAATTAAATTACTGAGTCGTGATATTTTAATTTTGAGATCCAATATTAAGAGTTGGGATGGCTGTGTCACTGTGTTATTTTGGGTCTTGGCTTTGACTGTTGTGGATTTCTGGTGCTGGTTCCTGAGGTCAGTGTTGTAGACTTCACTAATGATGGGCCACCATGGCGTACAGACTGAGTGATTGATTCATTGATTAGTAAATGCCAGTGTTGAGCCTCAGGCTGATTGGTAAAATGTTGAGCACAGCAGTATTTCTGATATGCAGTTAAGGAGGGAAAACGGCAGTAAAGCTGATCACATAAAACTCCGTAGATTTATGCCATATTAATCATGAGGAATTGTCATTCACTGTACAGCAGATATTGGTACGGCATCAATGAATATATAACCGCGGTGATTCATCGTAGACCCACCGCAGAGCGGATTACTGTGAAGCAAATCACCACAGTTATATATTCATGATACTGTATGAGCTCGGGTGTAATATTGCATGTATACAACAGTTCCACAAGCACAGTGTACAAAATAACAATGCAGGACAAAATATTATTTTTATTTGTTTAACCAGGTATTTTACTCCACCGAGGAAAATGGTCCTTTCTGAATGTACCCAGTTAACTGTTGATAAGCACCACAATGAGCATAATATAGAAAAGAATAGGACTGCTGTCATTTCACATACATGTAACTAGGGATGTGCCATATCATATTGTTCACAATAATATCGGCATAAATTTTGATACCGGTATAAAAATGAATATCGTGATATTTGGGGTCTGCTGCATGATGACATCACACTGTTACGCTGCTGATAGAAGTCGCGTGTTACCATAGTTTTAAAAAAAAGCAAAAAAAACGATGCAGGAATGTGAATAATCTGTCCGCATTTTTTTTTCACGTACAATAAATCAACAACACTGCTCACCTTGGAACGGTGTTAAGCCTTATTCATGCTGCATTTCCCCTCTGGTCCACTTTGGTCCACATGCGCTTTGGACAAGCCCGGCGCACACGCGGCAGCATACATGCTCGCTTTTTTTCATCTATCAGGCCAAGCAGTTGAACTCAATTTTTTTAAATGCTGTGTTGTGTTTTTATGGTATTTGAAGAAATGCTTCATTGAAAAAGAAAAAAACGTAAAAAATGTGGCCATAGTTCAAAAAGTTGACCTGATTGAGCAAAACCAATGTGATTTTTGGATTCAGCACATCAAAATTGTCCTAATCAGCTAAAAAAATCTTAGACAATAAATTTGGTGTTGACCAGTGTTATGGGGCTGCAGCTAATGACTATTTTACGGCTCAGGTAATCACCCACTCTAATTGAAGAGTATTAGAGTAATCTGATACTTTTTTTAAGGAAACTTGCATTGACCAGCATTTGCGAAACTTTCTTTCCTAAAGAGCAGTAGTACTTGTACCAAACACTCAATAACACAGGTACACATTTATTGAAATGCTTATTGCAATGTTTATTGCATAGAACATAACTTTAAATGGTACATTACACCATAAAGTTCCTTTTGCTAGCAGTTAGCATCTGCTAGCGGGTGCCGTTAGCATCCAGATTCTAACGGCAGTGGCTATATGGTCTTTGGTCATATAAGCATGATTAGCATAGCTGACTACATTCTATTCATCTTAATTTTAAATCTCAATCAGGTACCTTGTCTCGGGTGCGCTGCTGTGCAAGATGTGGAATGCTTTCTGCCGAGACACTGTAACAGCCGACATTGTAGCATGCTAGCTCGCCGCTCAGCTTTACCATGTACAGTCATGTGAAAAAATTAGGACACCCCATTAAATATTCAGTTCTTTATTAAGAAATGTTCACATATCTGTGTCTAACCTTGTTTTTGTTTTTATTTGCATTTTTCAACATTTATTTTAGCCATTTTAAGTGGGAATGAATGTGGGGGTGTCCTAAAAAAAAGATGGGGGTGTCCTAATTTATTCCTCACTATTTTAGAATTACATTTTACAGAAAATTTGAAAAAAAGTCTTTAATTCAGTTTTAATTGTTGTATTACATGAATCTCCCAGTATTTTTAAATGATATTAAATATCTATATGTCCAAATATGTAAAAAACACACACACACAGGCTTATACAGGGTGTCCTAATTTTTTCACACACTGCATAATGTTTTCCTTTCAATATGAGCTTGAAATGATTCCAGACTTGAGATACTTTTGTCATTTTTTTAAAAAAATGTTCTTTTCTTTGCCGGCCCATCACTACGCCGCTCTGACATGGCGCCATTAAACAAATCTGCATTTTGTTTAGGTAGTGTGACTGGAAGAAGGTCCCCTCACCCCCCCAGCCAGTCGCAGCAGATGACTGCCCCTCCATGAGCCTGGTTCTGCTGGAGGTTTCTTCCTGTTAAAAGGGAGTTTTTCCTCTCCACCATCGCCAATCGCTTGCTCACAGGGGATCGCCTGATTGCTGGGGTCTTTCTGCAATTGTGGGGGTTTCCCCTACAGTTGAAAGTGATATGAGATGACTGTTGTTGTGAAATGGCGCTATATGAATAAAGTTGAATTGAATATAGACTGGAAGTGCTACATTAAATGACATGTTGACGCATAAATTTTGAATCGAGAATTTTTTTGTAACCAAATTATTCAAATTATTCGAGTAATCATCGCAGCCCTAGCTGATTATCACCCTGGACAGCCTGGACATTAATACCATAATTCCTACCCCTGCCATTAAAATCAGGCCTCTAAACAGTGATCCATTTGAAGCTGTTTGCTTGCTTACCATGACCAGGCAATCAGAAATCCATATCGGTCCAGTGAGATTACTCCTAATGAACACTGTCAGGAGCTCTGTCACTGTCTGTACGGAGTGCTGTCAGGGGAACACGCCTACAATACACACGCATGCACACTGCGTGGGTGAAGTTTAAGTGGAGGAGTAAAGGAATTGTGTGGGATCACCCTTGTGTAGTTTCAAAGAAGTTACTGCAATCTTTTCAATGAGAGAACACGCACTGCTGTAGTCAAGGACAGAATCGTGTTCCTTTAAAGTCAAACAGCTGCGTGATCTGTTGAAGCTCTTTAAAATGCTTTTTTTGTTTGTTTAATTATTAGCTCTTATGTAATCAGGGTCAAGAGCTGACATGTTAAGTCAAAGTGTGGATTTGGCTATACCCACAAGCTGGAACAAATATTTACATAAGACATGATAGATAAAACGCTGTCATTTAATTAAGTGCTCTGTAACTGTGTAGATGTCAGCTTAATCACTCCTCAGATCTTCTCTGCTTCCTATGTCACAGCAAGACACTTCACACTTGAGTTGCAGGCCTTGACCTCTCTCTATAGGCCCGCGCTGACTGTTTTTAGTAGGGTGCAGATTCCCCAGGACATCCCCAACGCTCTGGGAGGTAGATAAGGTTTCTTTAAATAAGCCAATAGCAACACACTGGGGTATTTGGAGTGGTTTCTGTGTTGGATTTAGCGCTGACGTCACCTGGGAGCTTGGAGCCCTGCGCCGCAGTAGGTCCTGAGATGAATGCACAATATTTAAATGTGGCCTACCTGGTTCTCTCACTCCACCCTGTGGGCTCACCATGTAGGCACACAATGGAGGCGAGAGCAGCGAGGACACAAGTGAATCAGGTGTGCATCCTGTGGGAGACGGAGCCTGTTGGGATGGGAAAAATGAATGATGTAAAAATTAAAATTGTAATGAGATTTCTAATCAGCTTGACAGTTTTTGAAAAGTACTACTCTTTAAAATATACTTTAAACTTTTAGATGTTACCCTTGTGATTCTTTGTGGGGCTGTTTCAGAAAATTAATTAAAACAAACCAATTCTGAAGTAATATTTATTAACTTATTTATAGTTGTGAGTAGAAACAAAACCCCAGTGAGTAACAACAGATCTGTTTCAAAGCAATGTTTTGGACCTATTGTCTGACAACAGGGCTACCATAAAAATTCAATAATTTTAGTAGTGGTAGTGGTGTTTTGGGGTTTTTTTAAATTACAGATAATATGAAACGGTCAGCTCAGCTGTGATCACCACTCTAAATATAATTCAGCACTTCAGTCTTGTAGAATTTCAAATTTTGGTCATGCTTCAAAATCTTTTTACCAAGATAATGTATTAGCTCCCCATCATATAAATGTAGTTTCTGCGTAGCAACCAGCTGGGTCAAACAGATGCAGTGCACAGTGATAGGGTGGTGGGGAAATTAAAAATATCCCAACACATTATACAGCAGCATCATTCATACATACATACATACATAAATACATTCTGAAGACATGTTATTTTGTAAATTTCATCTAATTATCTATGTATGGATTCTGCATGTGTTTAACACATAGTGTAGAAAAATACACCCGTTTCCCTTTTTCGCTGCATCTGTGATTAATCGTGGCCTTGGCTGTGGTGTTTGGGCTCATTTATAAGGTCCAATAAGGAGACAGAGTGCTGATGGATGACGCTGAGTTTTTACACAGTGACACTTCCTAACATCCCTCATCCCGACATGAGCGATTTCAGCACCTTGGACAGCTCCTCTTGTAGTTCTACAATGATCCAACAGGGGGCGCAGCGACCACACAAGCGAGCGCCTGTCTGCTTCCCACAGAGCAGCGTTAACTGTGCTGTTAACCCACTGCTGCTGGCGGCATATGTGTTTGTTTTGCTTGCTCGATTATCGCCCAGCTCTTCTTTTACTACCATAATTATTCATAAATAATAATTACTCGCGCGCCAGTTTCCTCCCCCCCCACACACACACACACGATGATTCCTGCTGCGTTTTTAGTACAAACTTTACGGTCAATCAAGGCGCGCAGGAAACGCTGGAAGGGGTGGGAGGGAGGAACGTGGACGTGCAAATTATGAATGATGCCGCCCGTGTTTGAACCGCTGCACAACGTGGCACAGTGCAGGGACGGTCTGACGCTTTAGATCGGGCAACAATGCGTGAAAACAAAAGGAAGAATTCCGGCCAAGAGCGCCGCCACGTTTCCACGGGGCAGTCCGTTCATTAGCGACTCTGTCCCCACCTCCACGCCCCCCCACCCCTCCCCCCGCTTCACCTAACCCTCGGCGGCTCTCGTCTACTCGCGTCGCGGCTGTGAGTGAGCGGACCGACGGGCTGCGGTGCTGCCTGGACTGATGTCTCTGCCTATCAGGAATTTAAAGTGTCTCTCGCCGGTCATGTGCCAGTGTAAGGTCATCTGCAGCAACCGGACCCTGTCCCTCATGTTCGGCTGCAAGGTAACCCTGATATCTATGCATTTACTTTATTTACTTGTGTGCAAATAGACGAGGGAAGGCCCGGGGCGAGAAGCTCTTTTAACCGCACTTCTTTATTAAAAATCGCTGCATATGTAACCATAATGGCAATAAGGAGAGTGATCTCACTCACCTACAGCCTCCTCTCTGGTCCACATGTACTCAGGTGCTGCATTATTCACAATATAATACATTTTCACCATGATTTCTTAAGATTCATCCTCTTCGTGGACGCTCGTGGCTCGTATTTTTATTGATTCCTGCCCATGAAATGAATGAAGCATAAGTCTGCCTCTTTATCTACAGTGGCGTGTCACGTCATAGGGCGCCTACTACCAATCCTGTACTTTCACCATCGCTTCACTTTGCATCACATCAAAGCGCGCGGCACGTTGTGCCTTTGACCTTGGGAAATGGACTTTAGTGCCCAGAGCCACTTTTCCATCAGTCATCTTCAAAGAAAAGGCAAAGGAGGCTTAATCCCGTCTTGAAAGAAGGCGTCGTGCCCCTGCTGGTTGCTGTAGTCTCCCGACGAATCAGAGCCAGTGGTCGCTGTCAGGTGCCCATCAGCAAAAAAAATGAGGAGGTATAGCTGTTTGTTTTGAGGTTCAAGTTTGTTTTTGCCCCCCCCCCTTCCCATGAAGAAAACATGCAGTCCAAAGGGAGAACGTGATTCTTCAATCACTGAGCGATTGTCCAGATCCCCCTCCTTGCTTCAGGTGCTATGGCAGCCAGCTCAGAGTTTCCCTCCACCTGGCACTCCAAATCTGTCAGCTCTGCCAGCCAAATGTGACTACGCTACGCTGCTAATTGTCCTGCCCGTTGCCAAAGATTCTTTAGTGTTCACGTGCTGTTTTTCTGGAGTGTGATTAACTCCCACTCCAGTTAGGTGCAATGAGTTGTGCGTTAGGTGAATTCCTCTTACCTGTTCATGGACTGCTCTCAGGGGATATGATGTGCAGACGAAACTGATGCGGGACGTTTTCTGGGCTCCTGTTGTGCTCCGATAATCTCACTTGTCCCTTTGTATCATTTCCCCCTGGCTAATCCAAATCTATAATCTCCAATCTGAGACACAAACTTCTAAACCATATATCTGGGTTCCCTCATCATCATGACCAACCAGTGTAATACAGTATAATGTATTTTAAGGGGATTAACAGCCCAGTAATAGTTGGTTTAAACAGTTCTAGGTTTTTGTCCTCCTATATGATACATACACTGTCCTTTAAAACAAGCTATTCATGCCAGAATTGAAGGTTAGCCTCTGCATTGTTCCTTTGTGCACCTTGTTTTGGCTCTGGAAGGCTCATCAGGTCTTCCAGTAGCTTGTATCTGGCTGCTTGCTGTCTCCTGGGGGGTTGTTATAAGTGGCGTTTCATTTAAATCTTTGGGATGCACGGTGCGCTGGATCAATATTCTTTTAGCACTTACCACACTGCCCCTGCTTTGGTATCTCTTGCTCTAGTGCTTGTTGTTATCCTCTAATCACAAACGAAGCCACATGCATCATCATTTCCCAAGGACTTTCAAGGTTATTTATCTGCATAACCTTTGTCCTGAAACAATGCTCAGCACAAATCCACTCAGTCATTTTAAACCCAGGATCTTAATTAAGAATGTTTATGGTGTTGTAAGCACTCAGTAGTGCTTTAATGTGCCCTTTTATGCTTAATGCTCATTGATGGCCTCGGAACTTTCAATCAAGATTGCCTGCCCACTTCACTAAAGTTTGTCTCCGAGCTACAATTCAGTGCAGTGCTTACAATATTGAAGGCAGCACAGTGTAAACTCACCAAAGTGTTCGAATTTTAAAAGCAACTATTAATGTTATGAATGATTAACGACTCTGGGATCAGTGGGCCTTCATCTCAATATCAAGATCGATGATTACCTCACCCTGAGCATTGATCCTCAGATGGCTTTACTGGCAAATGGATGGGAAAATGACCTGCTGTCAGTCATTACCAGCCGACCAATCAAATAATACAAAGTGATGTTGTAGAGAAAATGTGAAGGTGCTATCAGGGAGGAAGGGGTATGCTTTTCTGCACTGTGTAGTCTTCCTGTGCATCATGGAAGCTTTTTTCTCCTCCTTACTGTCCTCCTTTTATAGCTTTACAAACACCTATGGATTTGCCCTATTTTGTTTGCCTCAGCTCCGGTGGTAAGCTTGCTACAGTAAAGTGAAGTGGCTACTTTGTAATGCTTTGCTCAAGGTTGGACCATTCAGGGTTGTCTGTACTTTTATTACTTGTTCATCTCTGTTTGGTATGTGTGTTATGGGAATATCACATTCAAAAATGTACAGGGCCATATTTCCACGGTCTAGTCAACAGTCTGTTGTCTAAGTTGCAGAGCACATTTATGGTGGTATCCAGGTCCATTTTGTTATCACAGCAGCGGAAAGTGAATTTTGCACCTAGCAAAAAGTGGTGAGAGTTGTCCAGTTATTCAGAGGTGTGTTTTGGGTAATCCATTTCAAAGCCTTTCCGTACTTCTCTTTAATGAACAGAGGTACACCATCTAAGGTGACCGGTGATCATGATGGTTTGTTTAGAAGATGGGTTTTGTGTTGGCCAAAGGGCGGCGTGTGAGCAAAATTATACATGATGGTATGCTGCTTGCCATCAAGCGGGGCATTAATTATAGTTGATGCCCAGTTACTTGTTTTAGAAGGAAGAGGAGGATATGATTGAACAATTGGGCTGAAGAATGGAGCTAAATTTAAATTATTTTAGGTTCAGTGTAATGCGCATGGATGGACACCTATTTGGGCTCCAAGCACCATTTCGTTTTTCTCTGTGCAGTGAAATATATACTGTGGTTTGGTTTTTTTTTCAAATTATTTGGAATATAGGGTAGGGTACAGGGTATATACTGTATGCATAGTTTGTATTTAACTGTCCTCAGATTAATACATTAAACAGAAAAACAACAGCTGAGTTTGTGTGTTTTTCATTAACAGGGACAGGACACCCAAGTGAATGAACGAACAAAAGATCAAAGGAGATGATTGTGGGGACATGATAGTTTATGTATGTGGACAGAGTACTTTGTCAAAGCAGAGAGGTTTGTAGTTTGAAATCATCAGATTGACAGCATCCTATGGGATTTGCACATTACTTCCTCTGTTTACCAGATACACCATAGCCACTACAGCCACAGTCTGTGGTACGGGTCTGTCAGAACCGCTCACAGAGGCTGCACAGCCAAAGCTCAGTGGAAAGTACCTTTGCACCTCTCCTGAATGTTATAGTCTGTGGTGAAAAAAGCACATGCTTCCTGTTCATTCATTCCCCTAAAAGATAAATAAATGAATGTCTGTAGGCAGTACTCTTCCTTTAAGTTTGTGATGAAAATGTGGATGGCGTCATGAATTGCCCAACGGGGCAGAGAGGAAGACCCACGCGCTGGACTGTGAAGTTGTGAAGTTTATTGGAAAACATAAGGTGCATAAAACAACTTAAAAACACGAGGGGATAAACACCGTAAAGAGACGAAGACAGAGTACGTTTAAACTTGCGTTAGGAGCAATCACAGAGACCACAAGAGTCAAGACCGTGGCAAGGAAAGTGAGGCGCCCCGGTCTTAAAAGGCACAACATAATATGGCACAGGTGTGGATACAAGAGCGGGCAGGAGAAAATGCTAATTGATAATCTGGGTCAGCTGGGAGAAATAAGAGAGAAGCGACTGGACGTGACAGCTGACAGGGCGACACCCACACAGAGCAGCTGTTAACCCCGGGAAAGAACACTACAGTAAGAATATAAAGAATAAACATCACCAAATGCAGACTGATAAATAATTACAGATGGTACAGAACATGAGCGTAACAAAACTGAAACATAAACAGAAAAATAGAAAACAGTACGAGAATACCAAAACTCAAAAGGCACAAAATGCAACAAATAAATAGATACAGAGAAAAAAGACATGAGACTGAGCATGGCGGAAACTTCCGGTGCTCAGCTCGTGACAGATGGAATAAAAAAGTTCACTGTATCATCATATTATAGTTAAATTGACAGGTAAGATTACTTTGATTATAGTATAACTGTTAATACTCTGTGTAGTAAAATAGCAGAAAATCCCAGTGCATGCTGTATCCTCATGTGCCCCTGTCTGTAGGAGCGTGCCTACGATAAAATGTGTAGCCGAAACAGCATTAACAATACACTTCTGACAATAGACCTGCTTTTCTAGACCAAAAGTGCGTTGATGTGAAATGCACTAAAATAGCAATGCACCAAGATTGTGTCAGTGCCACACCTCTTTTATATACTGTAAGTCTCCTCATTATAAGTCACTGTCTACAGGTACTTAGATGACGTGACGCAAAGCATGAAAACCAGACCAGTAGGGGTGGGGATCATGAGGGACGTCGCGATTCGATTCAGATCGTGATACTTGGGTCACGATATGGTCCTATCACAATTCAACGATAATCACGATATCGCAATATCAAGTATCACTATCCCGTATATTTAAACATTTTTCACTTTATTCAACCTCAAATCATGTACCAAAGTAAAACTGTTGACATCTCTTTCACATAATAAAGTATTCTCGGGGCTTCATTTTCCACGGAGACACGTCTGCACACAGGGAGGGTGGTGGACTGTTGTTGGGCATTGACTCCCACTCCAGCTACGTTTAGCTGACTCTGTGGACTCTTTTATAACGCAGCTGAAAACGTTTCTGTTGAGTTTCAGTTCAACTGCTCCTTAATGGTAAGTCTGATATTTTTAAATTATTTTAATCTTGTGTTATAACTTGTTTTTGTATTTTTATTTTTTTTTCTATCAACTTCCTTTTATTCATTTTATTGTACAGTGCTTTGTGACTACAGCCATGGACAAAATTGTTGGTACCCCTCTGTTAATGAAAGAAAAACCCACAATGGTCACAGAAATAACTTGCATCTGACAAAAGTGGTAATAAATAAAAATTCTACGAAAATTAACCAATGAAAATCAAACAATGCTTTTGAATTGTGGTTCAACAGAATTATTTTAAAAAACAAGCTCATGAAACAGGCCTGGACAAAAATGATGGTACCCCTAGAAAAGATTGAAAATAACGTGACCATAGGGACATGTTCAACCAAGATGTGCCCTCTAATTAATATCACAGGTGTCTACAAACTTGTAATCAGTCGGCCTGTTTAATGGGTGACAAGTAGTCGCTGTGCTGTTTGGTGACATGGTGTGTACCACACTAAACATGGACCAGAGGAAGCAAAGGAGAGAGTTGTCTCAGGAGATTAGAAAGAAAATTATAGATGCTGGTGTCTCTTTAGCTTAGCCGTTGCTGCTCCAATACGTGTGCTGGCCCACATGTTCCGAGTGTTTTTTTGTTTTTTTTTTGTGCACCACTTTTTGCAGTTTGTTTGTCATGTCATGGTCTTTCTTTCTATCTTTCTTATAAAATCCAAAAAACTGCCCAACATTTGAGCTAACGTTTGAGCTAACTGCTTCCTAACTTTCAAAGCTGGCTGCAGATCTCATTGAGACAAGATATGACTTCCCTTGACTGGGTGCTTGCTTGGTGTGATATAGTGGACTGAAAACCCAACTGGTTGAATACCTAAGAGAGCTTGCAATGTTTACATGAATATATAATGTATATAATTAATAAAAGCTCGATCAATGCGTTTAGGGCTCGATGCCTCGTTGGTAGTGTCAAGTATCGCAGTCCATCACTGAATCGATCTTTTGTCCCACCCCTACAGACCATGCCCTGTCATAATCTAATAACTTACACTATTCAGAAATGGACTTCACTGTCTGTGCTTAAAAAAACCTCATACCTATGTAGGATGATGACTGATTTTCCTCACAATTTCGGAAACTTAATCTTCCAGCATGACCTGTTACAGTTTGCTGAGGCACTAAACACTAATGGACCACTTGAATCGCTAACCAATTCCTTTGCTACTCTCACTATTCTAATATTACATGTTAGAAATTCATCTCACCAAACATCTGGCTCGCGGATATGCATCATCAGACTTCAAAATTCAATTCAATCTGTGTTTGAGTGTAGTGCGGACACAGTCATGATATCGCCCCCTCCCTCCAGGACACGGACGTTCACAGAAGGCAAACACACATGCAGCAGCTCTCAGGGCACCATTTGTGTCCCAAAGCCAATTTATTTACACTTCTAAAGTTTAGACCTTAAATCTTTAACTTGCATGTGTAGCTGTATGTTTGCATCTAGAGGTAGATTATTTTATTTATACTGTACTTTGCTAAGCTTGTTTCTACTGTTTTGGTTTTACTTCAGATTCATTAATTCCTGGGCTGAAACAAACATGTCAAAGTGTTAGTTGCTATTTTGCATATAAAAATGCGGTTTTTAATAGCAATAGTAATACTAAAGATTAGAAGAAAACACCCACTCCTGCCATTATTGTCTGTTTTTAATGAAAATATTAAGCAGTCTTGTAGTGCACTGTGTTAAAATGGCCTCCCCATGATTATGTCTGTGTGCAACCCCCACTACAAGTGTAATATACATAAAATGTATGTACTCAGCATAAAAACTGTGTGTGCATGCTTCCGTGAGTAGAGTGGGCTGAGCATGATAGAGGCTTATTAGAGTGGTTTGTTTTTTTTTCGTATATAAGCGTGACGTTCTTGTGATGACAAGCACATGCGAGAGAAGCTTCCCACCTTACCCAAATGAGCAGAAGAACCATAGCCAAACACCCGCTGTGGCGCCGTTCCTGTATCCATGATTCTAATGTGATCGTTAAAGTTCAGGATGATGCATCTGTGTGAGTCTTATCAATGATGAATCATCCCACAGACAGGAGAGCTGGAATCTCATTAAGATTTTATTCGCATAAATTAGCAAGTGAATATTTAAGACTGACTGTGAAGATGTATAAACAGTGCTATACAAGAGTTAAAGGCAGGAAGATATGTTTGGTTTTTGATTTTTCGGCTGCTCCCTTTCTGGGCCGCCACAGCGTATCCTCATCTTTTGGTTGCCCCTTTAAACTAGAGGGCACTCAGAGAGCGCATACCTCCTCCAAGGCTCAGTTAATCTCTCCCTCCCTCCCTCACTCTGTCCGTCCATCTGTCTGTCCATACCTGTGTACCCCCATTCATCTGTCTGTCCTTCCAACCTTCCATCTGTACATTGCCAGATTGGGCCTTGACGGAGGTATACGCTTATGGATCACCTCCAAAATCAAATGGGTTCATCGGTACCCTGAGGGGCTCCTATGGTGAAAATTTCATCGAAATGTGTCCAGTAGTTTTTGAGTGATCCTCCTAAAAGACAGACAGACAAACAAAGCAGCCTGATCACGTTACTTCCTTAGCAGAGGTGAAAACCTAAACAAATTGTGTGGAAGTAAGGTGGGGTTTTTTTCTTCTTTTAAGGTCGCCACAGCGCATCATCACTTTAAATTGCTGTAATCCCCTTCCTGCTGCAACCCTCCCCATTTGTCCAGGCTTGGACCGGTGCATGGTACACTGGCTTGTGCTCGCCCTGTGGCGGGGTAGCCAACTTTCCTTCCCCCATTCTGTTATGCTGAGCACCAAGGTAGAAAGCAGGAAGTACCAATTTTATATGGTCTCTGGTTTGACCCGGCTGGTGCTTGAACTTACGACCTCCCGGTTGTGGGGCGGATGCTCTACCACTAGGCCACTACTCTGATCAAAGGCGTGAAAATATGTACACATCGCATATAATAATAACGACAACAGAGCATGGGAATGTGATGCAAACAAATTGGGGAAAAATGCACCAGTTAGCCATTTTGGAGGTATTCCATGCTTCACTACCATTGCACATCTCAGTTAGAAGGCTATTTTGCATCCACAACGGTGAACTACTGTTGACCTTTAGGGTGAAATGATCATGTAGACAGGGAGAAAGGGAAGCAGTTTTGTAGACAACTGTAACTATGGACCAGCCAAGGTGAACTCACAGAGGAACTGATAAACCATTAGCTCACCTAGCTTACCTTTATAATTGTGCTGTTTACTTCATTTTGGGTCGCATTTATCCTCCTGAACTAAACATATATAGGCTCAGTAGGACCCAGAAAATGTATTCCACAACATATTGCACTCATAAGTGTAGTGGATCTTTTTTCTCTATGTTTTGACAAGTTTATGTAGAGTACCAAGACCCAGTTGCGACTTTGCCATGACACAGCATCTCATAACCAAACCTCAATAACCAGCCAAGTTCAAATTAACACTTAGACACACATCTTAGGACCTATTACACAAACAGAGTGTCATGGCCATGATTGGAATTGAAAGACTTGTCCACTACAGGACACAATTTCTCCTTGCATTGCATAGCCATTACACACTGTTGTCATTAGTGAAACTCCCACTGCACTGCTTTAAATGCGTTGACCTACTAGTACAGTGATGGGTTGTGGGTGGGGATCATGGAAGGTTATGCTATCTGTGTCTAGAGTCAGGCACTCACATTACTGTAATGGTTAAGGGTACCCCTAAAAATTGAAAAAGCCACATTTCCATGTATAATACATATTTTCTGTAGGGCACTGTGAAACTTTTATGGATGCTAATAACCAGCCTGTAAACAGACACAAATGATTACATTCATCACTATGTTTACGTTTCCCTTACATAGGCTTCTACAGTGGTGTGAAAAAGTGTTTGCCCCCTTCCTGATTTCTCATTTTTTGTATGTTTGTCACATTTAAATGTTTCAGATCATCAAACAAATTTAAATATTAGACAAAGATAACACAAGTAACCGCCTTTTTCAGGTCATTCCACAGCATCTCAATCAGATTCAGGTCAGGACTTTGACTAGGCCACTCCAAAGTCTTCATTTTGTTTTTCTTAAGCCATTCAGAGGTGGACTTGCTGGTGTGTTTTAGATCATTGTCCAGCTGCAGAACCCAAGTGTGCTTCAGCTTGAGGTCACGGACAGATGGCCGGACATTCTCCTTCAGGATTTTTTGGTAGACAGCAGAATTCATGGTTCCATTTACCACAGCAAGTCTTCCAGGTCCTGAAGCAGCAAAACAGCCCCAGACCATCACACTACCACCACCATATTTTACTGTTGGTATGATGTTTCTTTTCTGAAATGCTGTGTTATTTACGCCGGATGTAATGGGACACACATCTTCCAAAAAGTTAAACTTCTGTCTCGTCAGTCCACAGAGTATTTTTCCCAAAGTCTTGGGGATCATCAAGATGTTTTCTGGCAAAACTGAGACAAGCCTTTATGTTCTTTTTGCTCAGCAGTGGTTTTTGTCTTGGAACTGTGCCATGCAGGCCATTTTTGCCCAGTCTCTTTCTTATGGTGGAGTCATGAACACTGACCTTAACTGAGGCAAGTGAGGCCTGCAGTTCTTTGGATGTTGTTGTGGGGTCTTTTGTGACCTCTTGGATGAGTCATCGCTGCGCTCTTGGAGTAATTTTGGGCGGCCGGCACTCCTGGGAAGGTTCATCTCTGGTCCATGTTTTCGCCATTTGTGGATAATGGCTCTCACTGTGGTTTGCTGGAGTCTGAAAGCTTTAGATATGGCTTTATAAACTTTCAGACTGATAGATCTCAATTACTTTTACTCATTTGTTCCTGAATTTCTTTGGATCACAGCATGATGTCTAGCTTTTGAAGATCTTTTGGTCTACTTCACTTTGTCAGGCAGGTTCTATTTAAGTGATTTCTTGATTGAGAACAGATGTGGCAGTAACCAGGCCTGGGTGTGGCTAGAGGAATTGAACAGCTTTCCAAAGATGTGACAAACCACAGTTTATGTTTTAACGGGGGGGAGGGGGGGTCACTTTTCACACAGGGCCATGTAGGTTTGAATTTTTTTCCCTTAATAATAAACACCTTCATTTAAAAACTGTATTTTGTGTTTACTTGTGTTGTCTTTGTCTAATATTTAAATTTGTTTGATGATCTGAAACATTTAACCTCCTGACCGGCCCAGGCGCCAAGTTGTGAGATAACCCCCCTAGTGGTCAAGATTTTTTTTCAAGAAAATATTCAGTTCAGATGTCAGAGTTCCAAAGCTATAACTTGAAAGTGGTAAGGGATAATGGCTTACTGTCAATTAGAAAGATGTAAAATATGATCCAAAGTTTGAGATAGGAGTAAATTTACACATCTAATTTGCATAATGCCACGACAACCGTATCGAATTACATAACTTTCAGTCAAAAGTGGACTTTGGACATATTTACACAAAGAATGGTTCTGCTTTTTGTCACTGTTTCTTGTTTTGGGCATTTTGTTATCTTATCTTCAAAGTATATGAACCAGAAAATCAGTACAATACAGTACAATGTAAACATTCGTCACTTACCGCTGGCGAAGGCGGCTCGCTTGCTTGTCCTTTTGCGGCATCCTGGTCGGTATTTTCTCTTCTGTTGGTCATTTTATTTTTCCCCCTCACATCCAGAAACTGTTATGATTATTCCACCTCAATTTCGCTTTTATTCCGCCACTATTTATCATATATGACCGGCGCGATTATTGTCTAGTCACATGGTGCTGGGCTCGACAGCAGGTGAACATCAGTGAGCTTCGCGCACCCTCTGTTATAAAAAAAATGTAAACATTTACCTGTCTAAGCTAAATTATCTCTTTTTAGAATCATAGTTGGCAAATTCGGGAGCAAATGCTTCCTCAGTCTTGCAATCGAGTAAGATCTAGATTTGTTTACAGACTCTTCTTCTGTGGTGGGGTTTCAGGATGATTCTATGTCCGCCATAATTCCTCCAAGGCAAGAGCTGTAAATTATACGTGTCTGCCACCTTGTGAGGTGGAATCATTTGTACAACTTAAATCAACTGGGGAGTTTTGGGGGTTTTTGGCCACGTCATATAACATCATATGACAGGTGCAGTGTTATGCTGTGCCGGTAGGGGTGCGATCTTCCCATGAAATCTTCCCAGTTAAAGAGTTAAGTGTGACAAACGTACAAAAAATGAGAAATCAGGAAGGGGGGAAGCACTTTTTCACATCACTGTATGTCAAAGCTGTTAGCATTAGCCTGCGCACACACCTTCACGCAAACTCCATTTACACTCCATCTTACAATCGTTTCTTCGTGAACACACATAGTACATACGTATTGCATTAACTTTCCCCATATAGACATGTTATCTCCCTTTTTTCCACAGCAAAGCGCCTTTCCATTAGCAGACTCTAGGCAGCAACCACACGCCATAGTCGCTCATTTAGCCTCTATTTGCTCAATAACTTAGAGTACACACATCCTTGCGTACACTACACCCATCTTCCAGCTTATTTCTCCCACACTAGCTTATTTTCTACATTTTCATATCAGCAACACTGTGTCTTTATTGTTTTGACTCTGTTCTCCCTCTAAGCATTTGGGTCAGAAGTGATATTGTTGCACATGCTCCATGACACAGTGGCCTCTGTCTGTCTGGAGCATCAGTCAAAGACTATTGCATAGAGAGATGTCATAGTTGTCATGCTTATAGAGCATACAGACAGTTTCTATTTTTGACTATTGCTGGAAGAACAACCCTTTTGTGTTTTGGAGAGCTATTTCAATCAGGCTGTACCCTACAATACCATGTGACAAAACAACGTGGAATGTGCTCCTCTGTCTATGGAGTGTTATATGAAAATCAACCAGCCATCCTAGGTGCTGTGCAAGCCCTCAGGCAACTGCTAGTACAAATATATTTTCCTTTTAATATGGCATAGCCTGTCATCCCTGCCTTGCACATTTTAGAGGTTTTATTTTCCTAATAACACTAACACTTTATCTAGATAGTCTTTTTTTAGACATAGATTAGCTGAAAAATCTCAAACTGCAAAAAAAATTGACATACCCACTGTAACGTTGCGCACTGGTTTCTAACCTTCCATTCCCGAAGCCTCAGTGTCAATTTCTTGGCCACCTGGCATAGTGAGCTGTTAAATTCATCCAAAAAGGCTAACAAGCTTTATTTGCAGGTTGCATCAGTAAATTTTATGGGTTCAGCGACACATGCTACCAGCTTGCTTGATTCAGTGAAATTGAAGCACAAAATATTGTGGATGACAGTAATTGCAGTGACTCGCATTGAAGCCAAGCAGATTGTGATAGGCTACAGCTGTCAGTGCTGACAAAATATAAAGGTATGAATTATTAAAATATGAGAAAATCAGATTGTAATGAAAAGGGGAAATAACCTTTATAGCAAAAATGCTTTTACACTCGTCTGAAAATATGTCAGCGAAGTGGTTTCAGTTTGAATATGTAGATCTCTGTGGGGATTGGCTTATTTCTGAGGTTAGCCTCTGAAGTTTTTGGCTCAGCTTTCTGTTCAAAATGTGTTCTGCCGAAAGCATTTTATCACAGTTTTATATTTTATTTTGCGTTTAAAAATGTAAGTATGAGGGGTGCATAAATCACATCAATTACAGTGGATGGACTGTATGAACCTATGTTGCTGCAAAAGCCAATCACACAAAGATATCTTCACCAAACACCATGTTTGAATCATCAGCTATAATATATAAATCATATGTAATCATCCTATAATACAGTGCTGTGAAAAAGTATTTGCCCTCGTCCTGATTTAAGATAAGATAAGATAAGCCTTTATTAGTCCCACAATGGGGAAATTCCAGGATTGCAACAGCACAGGGACAGCAACACTCAGAGCAACAATCAGAAGGCAAGAAAAAACAACATCTAGCAAACATATGTCCATATTACTATAAATGTATATATATAGACACACAGTGCAGAGCATTATGGCTGGTGGATGTGCAGCAGAAAGTCTAAGCTCTCTCTCCGCGGATGCAGCGGGCCAGCTGGAAGTCTTTGGGCATGATGGTGACCCCCTTAGCGAAGAAGAGACCACCAGGTGGGTCTCGCTGGTCTCCTGCAGAGCCATGACGGCGAAACTCAGGAAACGCAGGACGGTCTTGAAGTCCTGAGCGATCTCCCTCACCAGGCGCTGGACGGGCAGCTTACGGATGAGCAGCTCCGTGGATTTCTGGTAGCTAAAAAAAAAAGCTATCCAAATCTACCTGGCCCTATGTGAAAAAGTAATTGTCCCCTCATTACATCATGAACTAACTGTGATTAACCACATTTTGGGGAAATCTGAGTACAGTTGCACTAGCCACGCCAAGGCCTGATTACAGCCAGGCCTGTTGAAATAAGAAATCACTTAAATAGAACCTGCCCAACAAAGTGAAGTATAGCTAAAATATCTCAAAAAGCAACACATCATGTTTTCATCTAAAGAAATTCAAGAACACATGAGAAACAAAACCCAGAACAACATCTGAAGAACTGCAGGTCTCACTTGTCTCAGTTTGGACACTGGCCCATGATTCAACAATAAGAAAGAGACTGGGCAAAAATGGCATCCTGGGAGAGTTCCAAGGTGAAAGCCACTGCTGACCAAAAAGAACTCAAAGGGTTGCTTCACAAAAAACATTTTGATGATCCCTAAGACTTAAGAAAATATTCTGTTCATCCCGTTACATCTGGTGTAAAACTAACACAGCATTTCATAAAAAGAACGTCATACCAACAGTCAAACATGGTGGTGGTAGTGTGATGGTCTTGGGCTGCTTTGCTGCTTCAGGACCTGGACAACTTGCCATATAATTGATGGAACCATGAATTCTTCTCTCGACCAGAAAGACAATGTCTGGCCATCAGTTCATGACCTCAAGCTCTCCAGTGTGACTGAATTAAAACAATTCTGCAAAGAAGAGTGGACCACAATTCCTCAACAGTGATGTAAAAGACTCGTTGTCAGTTATCGCTAACACATGATTGCAGTTGTGGCTGCAGAGGGTGGCACAACCAGTTATTAGGTTAAGGGGGGAAGTTACTTCTCCACATAGGGCCAGGTAGGTTTGGATAGCTTTTTTCCCCTTAATAAATGAAATTATCATTTAAAAAATGCATTTTGTATTTATTTGGGCTATCTTTTTCTAATAATAAAATTTGTTTGAATACTTGAAACCTTTAAGTGTAACAAATATGCGAAAAATATAAGAAACCGGGAAGGGAGCCAAATCCTTCTTCACAGCACTGGATAATGAATCTGCTTTTCGACTGTTTGATTCTAGCTCTTCGAAAAATCTTTCCATTGTCAAAAATTCAAACTTTTTTGTTTGCTTTTAATTTTCAGCACAACAGAGAGAGTACTGCCAGCAGCTTTAAAAGACGTGAGTGATTCAGAAGTGATTCTGTAGTGTGCATCTGTAAGAGACTCTTTTTGGAACTTCTTTTTGTTGATTTAGGTTAACATCTATCACCAACAATCTCACTGATGCAGCTGGATCACCGTAGTTAAGGCAAGTTTTGTTTTTTGTTTTTTTTTGGCATACTGTGGCTACAAGATACCAACACTTGTCAAAATGTGCTGAAACCCTTAGGGAATAGTCTGAAGTGATTATTGGCAGGAGATGAGGGAGTTTCTTGTCTTCTGGGGCTCACATATACATGAAAAACACAGTTGTACTGGTAGATGTTGGCTGGCAACTGCA
The DNA here is from genome assembly GCA_020510985.1 of Pholidichthys leucotaenia. Lineage (NCBI taxonomy): Eukaryota > Metazoa > Chordata > Actinopteri > Cichliformes > Pholidichthyidae > Pholidichthys > Pholidichthys leucotaenia. The sequence continues at coordinate 33,725,526 of CM035844.1, forward strand.
ATTGTGATGATGCAAATGAGATGAAAGCTGCGTTTGAGGTTTGGCACTCGAGAAGACACTCGTGAGTGAAAATCAACTGAGAAGGCAACAGTGAGTGTATTATGATGAACGTTAGCAGAAGAGAGAAGGTTCACGTGGCCATCACAGACACACCTTGTTCTCTCTTGACTGCTGAAGAGACAGGGAGTGTGTCATTTTTCTCGCTTACCATCAGTTCAGTTTCAAAGATAGAAGTGCGTTTAGTTCAAGTGTCTTTGAAAGGTTTTAGTGGGGGGTGTGAATGTTGGCTCATCCAGCAGGTGTTCTGGCCTACATACAGTATGTATACAGGATGATGGGCCGATGGAAGATGTGGGACTAATGCTGAAGCCTAGGCATTGCTGAGACAGGCTAACCTTTTGTAAAAGTTTTCAATGATGCATAATGTATATATTATTAAAAAGAACTTTTTTCTATAATGGAATGTTTCAGAGAACAGATTTTAAATTATTCCCCGGATTTACATCGAAGGAAGATGGGAAAGTATGTCAATTTCTATCAAATGGAGTGAATTATCTAGGGGAGCGACTACATTCTATGGAACCTAGCATAGTGTAGCACAATGTAACGCAGCATTCAAATAATCAAATGTAGAGAGTAAAACACAGCAGGTACGACGAGATCAAGCCTCAACCACCTAGCTCATAAGAAGCCATGTTTGCTGTGTCATGATAAACACAATAACCTGCTGCTCGGCCATGATGTGACCGTTATTCATTTCTGCTGGCTCCATTCAGTTCAGTCTTAAGCGAATCAATAATTGATCCACCCCTGCTAAGCATATAGATTTTTCTTCTGCATTTTGGAGTTTCGTGAATTTTAATTCCATCCAGGATTTCTGATGCTCATTTCCAAATCCATTTCAAATAAATAACATGGGAGGGAAACACAACTGTTTTCTGATTATTTAAACTTTGTTCCCTTAAACATTCTGTTTGCTTTACAAACATGCGTATGACCCGTCACATGCGAGCACAGCAGTGGCTTTTTAAGTGCTTCCTTTCCACCACTCTGGAAGACTGAACAAAGATCATGTCTGACATTAGATGTTGATCAGTCAAGGTAGAGTAGCTCAGTTCAACTGTAGTTTCATTTATTGTCTTTATGCACGTCTTACTTTAAATTGTTTTACTGTTTCATTGACTTTTCTAGGCCACAGGCCAATCTTTTTTAATATGTAGAATTATTATTATTTTTCATATTCTTCTTTTTCAAGATTTATTTTTGCCATGATTAAGTACAGTTAATACAGAGACAGGAAATGGGGTGAAGAGCAGGGGAGAGACACGCAGGAAAGATTTCTGTGGACCACTGCAGTTCAGCAACATGCTCCCATAATATGCATTATAACCATTAGGCCACCAGATGCCACTTTTCTCTCTTCTTTTTTAAACAGCCCCAAAGATTACATATTCATACAGAAAGAAAAGGCGAGGGAAGATGTCCTCTGGTTCATTTCCCGTGGACTGAGAGGAACCAAACACAGTTCCAAGGGTCACACATGTCTCCCATCACTTTATTCAGCTGTGGAGAACTCTCCTGTAGAAGTCTGTACGTTGCATCAGAAGCCACAGCTTGACCTCAGAAATCAGCTTTTATTTGTCTTGAAAGTGCTTGCTGTTCAAAAAGGAATTCATGGTTGGAAAGAGGTGGAAGTCAGATGGTGCGAGGTCAAGAGAGTAAGGGGGGTGAGGAAGGATTTCATAGCCACAGGACTGTGCTTCCGTCTAGGCAGTGTGCTAGTTGTGAACCGGGGGGTTGTTTTGCAGGACGTGGACACCTCTCATGAGGTATGCCACACCTCTGGGTTTTAATGGCCTTCTTCAGTTTCTGCAGCAGTGAAGCATAGTAAGTCCTGGTAATTGTGGTACTCTTTGAAAAGTATTTCATCCTCCATACTCCATGCTGGTCCCAAAAGAGAGTGAGCATGACCTGGGTTGGACATGTGCCTTTTTCGGAAGTGGTGAGTCATAATACTGCTATTGTTTTGACTGGGTTTTAGTCTCTGGATCATAGTGATGGACCAATTTTTCGTCCTGCCTGATTAGTCTGTCGTAGAAGCCCTCCTGGTTTTCTTCTCACATGGCCAAAAGAGCCTGGGAGCATGTCACTTATTCTTGCTTCTGGAAAGGTGTGAGCAACTGGGGATTCCATCATGCAGACAACTTCTGCATGTGCAAATGGTCATGGATGATTTTTTTCAAGAAACCCCACACTGATTTTGACATCTTGGGCTAGTTGGTGAATAGTTATCCAGTGATCCTCCAAAATGGTGGCCTTAACTTGGCGGATGGTGTCTTCATCAATGGCACACTATTGTCACCTGGGAATGTGTGCTGTTTCCACCAATGTCCGACCACACTTGAACTGTCGATGCCAGTGCTTGACTACGTCATACGATGGGGCATCCTCCCCATAAGTCTCTTTCATCTCATCGAACGTCGCCCATGGTGTGTGGCCTCTCAAGTACAGGAACCTGATGACCGCTTTGCATTCAGCTGGCTCCATTACCACACCTTACTTACTCCACCTTAGCACCCGTGTAAGAGAAACTCTTTGGAGTTCAGAGGTCCAAATTACAACATGACCTATAGAGATATGGATTATTATATATGCACAGTTTCAGCCTCCTACGATAACTGGAAGTGTGTCAGAGGAAATATTTAATGAGCCACCATTGTAACTATACATAGACACAAAGAGAAAACAAAACACAGAGTGGAGATCAACAAACATATCCAGGAAGGTTCCTGTTGTGTCTTACACATATCTAAAATAAAACTTCCTTAAACAAGTGGTAAATTTATGTACATATATATGAAATGTAATAGCACCATTAAAACACACATGTCATAAAAGCCTATTTCTATACCACCTCGGCGTGGTGGCAACACATTTTTCCGGGGGGGGGGGGGGGGGCAGAAAGCACATATGTATGAATATGTTAATTTTATGCTATTTATTTCTTTTTTTAATTTTGCACAGTAACTTTGCATATAATAATAATAATGCATCAGATTTATATAGCGCTTTATCATAGACACTCAAAGATGCTTTTTACAGATACATTATTCATTCAGTCCAGACAGACAATGATAGTGGCAAACTACTACTGTAGCCACAGCTGCCCTGGGGCGGGCTGACAGAAACGTGGCTGCCAATCTGGGCCAACAGCCTCTCCGGCCACCACCGAACATTTATACACATTCATACCCAGTGTTATGGACACTGGAGGCAAGGTGGGTAAAGTGTCTTGCCCAGGGACACAACGGCAGGATATCTGGGGAGAGCGGGATTCGAACAGTCACCCATCCGGTTATTGGATGACCCGCTCTACCTCCTGAGCCACTGCTGTGCATATGGAACTTACAATTTGAAGTATTGTACAACCAAGGCTTGAATGTTGGAATATTGGGCCAGTTGGGGTCCCACCCAGACGTCCTGTATTTGGACTTTTTACTGGTGTCATCCTTCTCTCCTGCCTCTGCTCTCACCTCTCCTGGACCCTCTGCCTGAACACTTTCCTCTCCTTGGCTCCTCTCTTCTGTCTCATCTTGCCCTCTCTGAGCCCTGTCTAATTCAGCTTCTCTCTCTGTCTATGGTAGTATAGAAACAGGTTAGAAAATATCAAGTGCCATGTAAATTAAAGGAGACAACCAAAAATTTCTAGTTAAGGGTACAAAGAGCACCCACTTAAAACTTGAGTAATGACTTCAGTCTTGAAGGTTTGAGGTTTTTCTCCAAAAATTATAACAATTTTATTATAGTTTTCTACTTTTCTCTGTAAATTTATCTAAATTTGCAACCATTTTCCTCAAATTTGTAATTTCCTCTTGTAAAATTGACTTTTCTTGTACATTTGAAACTTTATTATAAATTTGTGGATTATTTTATGGCTTATTTTTGTCTGTTTTTTTAAATAAAATTACTGTTTTTTAAATAAATTTGAAACAGACTGGGGTTTTTTTTACCTTTTCCTTATAACAATTTATATTTTTGACCATAACTTTGCAGTCAGAACAGAACAATTAATTTAACTCTCATTACAAAGAAAAAAATATTATTGTATTTAATGTTTATTATATATTTAATATTGTATTTAATGATTTAAATTAACTTAAATGACCAAGGATGTTGTTATTTCTGTTATATTTCTATATATTTATAGTAGTTTTTTTAGAAATCTCCTCACCGCCAAGAAAAACCTCCCTTATTTTGAAATCCAAATGCTGGCACGTTCAGTTTGTCTGAAGGCTGCTGACGGATTAAAGTCATTGACTTTGTGAATTTCGGTAACCTTAACTTGCCAGGTACATAATTAGGAACATAATATTGTAGTGGCTGGTGAAATATATCCTCAGCAATTCATCACTCCCCTTGCCTTTCCCTTCATATGAAGCCGGCTGCATTTGAATTCTAACCACATCTCTTAGCTAAGCGACTCTTCTGTTATTGCTCCCGTTTCCAGCTGGTTAAAACCATGATAAACGCCAGTGTTTACATACAGTACATCTTCTGATTTTTTTTTCCGCGTTTAAAGTACTTTAATAGACTCATGTTTCTCTTGGACAGTCAAGCTTTATTCATGCTGTATTTCCCCTCTAGTCCGCCTTGGTCCACGTACGCTTTGGACGAGCCCGGCACGCACGCAGCGCTGTACATGCTCACTTTTTTCATCTACCCAGGCCAAGCGGTTGACGCATGCACACAACCATCATTTGTAGTTTCACTCCCGCCCGATAGGTAGCGCCAAGGCGCTGATGCGCCAGGATTTTCACCAACGAAGAAACGGCGGACTTCTTCACAAAGTTTCTCTTCAAATAGAGTCCATTTCTGCTGTTTGACTTACCAGTTTTCACTCCTTTTCCACGAAGATGCTGCTGCCATTAGCGAGACACTGCCTGCTGACTGATTGGAAAGCTCGCATGGGCGGGGTGCTTCTAAACCGGCCACGCACGTTGTTCATGTGCGCGCTTACGGAAAGTCATTGCTTCATATATTTTTCTTGAATTCATATCTCCGTCTTGGCGAGGCGGTAAATTTTCTGGCGAGGCGGCCCACCACCGAGAAATGTTACCAGAGGAAACCCTGTATATACAGGGATATGATATTTTATTCATGAAGTTATATATGTCCTGTATTGTCCAAACAAAACAAAACGCATAGAATTATATATGTAGGCTATTTACTAGGAGTCAGAAAGCAAAGTAACACCCCCATTTCTCATTGTTTTTACTGTACATGGACCAGCCATGCTTATTAGTGTGTTTTCCCAACCCAGAGGTCCATTCTGGGCCAGTAAAAACTCTAATTATGCATGAGTAGTGTCTGTTTTTGACAGTTAATTACTGCTGGCTTTCAACAATGCATTCCCATGTATTGTTGGCATCTGCCTGGAGGGAAGAAATGTGACTCATCAAGTCTTTATGAAACTGATTCAAACTGAATTCAAAGACATTCATCTGTCCACACTGATTTTTCCAGGATACATAAAGCTCTGAACAACTATATTCCAGCATGTAGTCTTAATTTTTTCTCACTTCTAAGTCAGTAAAACCCCCCAAGGCCATTGTTGTAGCATCACACAATTATGTAGCATTATAGAAAATATAAAAAGCTTTTTAAAAAGTATTTGTATTGCTGCAGATTCTGTATTTACACCCAAATTAGAACAAAAGAGCCTCTCATTTTTCCAGCAGTGCCTTCACACACCAAATGCATCTGCAGTCTAAGTTTCTTGAAAGTTATATGCCTCGGAGTGAGGTTGGCTTTCATCCCATTACCTGATGCAAAGTAATTTAAAAGCTCAAGCCTTGAATTGCAAACTGGGGTGGTGCTAGATAGCATTTGACTTTTGCTCCACAGTAACCAAACTCATTCAGCTATTACGGGAACATCTTACTCACAGTGTGCAGTTCTTATTACAGTCCAAGAAGATCAGGAGTTGCTCCTGAAAAGTGAGGCAGCTGTCCTTATAATGACTTCTGCAACAGAGTTATTTTTTAAGACTGACACAGTAAAACTGGGAAACTGATGCACTTTGATGCGGAGTTAATTTTCTGGAATGCTTGCACAGTCAGAAATAAGTTATTTATCCCAACTTCTGAGAAAGGAGGACACCAGAGCCAGTTTAATTAATAAATGTCAGTAATCTTTTAGGGGATGTTCCCATGGAAACCATCAAAAGCAGCCCCTTTCACTATATACAATTTATAAATATTCAGCATAAATATTACTGTACCTGTAATTACAGCCACTGCTTAATATTCTACTGTAAATATAACAAATATTAGCAAATAGTATAATATAGTAAATTTGTTTATTAAGGTTGCGAATGTATCTATAAATGCAAGGAATCTCTGTCTGTGTGTGTCTGTGTGTCTGTTCTCACACATTTCTCAAACCGTTCGTCAGACTGGTCTCAGATTTTATAAGTGCTTTGCTGAGGTTACAAGGGTGTGCATCCCCGAGTATGGAGTTGTTCAGTCAAAATATGTATTTTTTATCAATAAAAGTTTAGCCACCACTCTTGTCTCCTCATGCCAAGATTTCTAGGAGTGTGGGCAGAGTTTCAGATTGACTCCGTACAGATTGGATAATACGCGGCATCACGACCAGTCACCACAGCACTCCATAAACCAAACAAGGAAGTGAAAAGCAACAAATTTGACCAGAAAAAGATAAAGATTCAATGAAGATTTAATGCTTCAAAAATTATAATATAATGTTGCTGTGATTGCATAGTTCTAAAGGATAATTCGGCATATGTGGAGAACATGGAAGTGTGTGGGTGTGCTGGGGGGGGGACCCAGGGGGCACCCAGGGTCTGGCAGGGAACACCGGTGTTGGAGAAGCAGCAGCCAGACTGGTGGACCGCAGTCCTTCACAGGGAGCCAAGCCCAGCGCCCCGGTTAACGGGAGTCCCAGCTGCTGCTTCACCTGGGTGCCACTGTTGTCCTTTGTGGGAAAGCGGGTTCCCGATGGCGCTCCTCTTGGTGCTGGTGTGCTCGCACGGCTATCTAAATATTAAAAGTTAATAACAATACCACCGTGATTGTGGAACAGAATGGCCAGATCAACTGCATATCATACGCATTGTTTTATGGCGCAAGATGGCGGCGCGTGCACAACGCGAGGCTCAGCGTCCTACCAGATTCTGGGGACTAGCAGTGTTATTTCTGCTCATTTCGGGTATGTTCGTTCAGAACAGCTCTGCTTTTACATCTTACACCCAAGATGAGCTTTTGAATATTGGATTACAAAGCAACGATAATGACCTTTTTATCAGCAACCTACGTCTGAATCTACGTCTCATCCCGGAGCTCTGGAGAACTCCCGACGCTCGGCAGGCTTCCCGGCCGACCGGAAGTGCTCGCAGGCGGCGTAAAGATCGTAAACAAAGGAGGGGTAAGCGCGGTGGGCTAAGAGCTAAGCTAAAGCTAACACCGCACCGGCTATCACTACCCAGTATTTTCCTTGCTAATGTATGGTCTTTGGCGAGCAAAATGAGTGAACTACGGCTTCGGATCACCAACAATAAGAGACTTATGAATTGCAACATCATGATTTTTACGGAAACATGGCTTCACAGTGGAATACCCGACAATGCAATCGAGCTAGCCGGCCTACACACGCTCCGGGCAGACAGAGCAGCAGTTGACTCCGGTAAGACAAGGGGGGGGGGGGAGTGTGCATTTATATTAACAAGGCTTGGTGCACGAACTCTGTCACTGTTGAGAGACACTGCTCAGCTAACCTGGAGTTTCTCATGGTTAAATGTAGACCTTTCTATCTGCCACGCGAGTTCACTTGTACCATCATAACAGCCGCTTACATTTCTCCGGATGCTAATGCTAAGCTTGCTATGAAAGAACTGCATGCAGCTATTAGCAAACAACAAACTGCACACCCAGAGGCAGCATTTATTGTGGCGGGTGATTTTAACCACTCTAACCTCAAGACAGTGCTTCCTAAATTCTACCAGCATGTCTCCTGCCACACAAGAGGGGACAGAACATTGGACCATGTTTACACCAATATTGTGGGAGCCTACACAGCAACTCCCCTCCCCCACCTAGGTCAGTCTGATCACTTATCCTTGTTCTTTACCCCCAAGTATGTACCGCTCATCAACCGGGTGAAGCCATCAGTGAGGACCATCAAAGTGTGGCCAGAGGGGGTTGACTCTGTACTCCAGGAGAAGTTTAAGATAAGATAAGATAAGATAAGATAAGATAAGCCTTTATTAGTCCCACAACGGGGAAATTCCAGGATTGCAACAGCACAGGGATAGCAATACCCAGAGCAACAATCAGAAGGCAAGAAAAAAACAAGCAAGCAAGAGCGGCTAATATACATATGTACATATTACTATAAAATAAATATATACACACACACACACAGACACACAGTGCAGAGCATTGTAGCTGGATGGAATAAATATATGAGTATATGAACACACAGTGCAGAGCATTGTAGCTAGATGGAATAAATATGTAAATATATAAACACCCACAGTACGGAGCATTGCAGCTAGGTGGAATAAATATGCAAGTATATAAACACACACAGTGCGGAGCAATGTAGCTAGATGGAATAATATGTAGATATATAAAAACACAGTGCGGAGCATTGTAGCTAGATGGAATAAATATGTAAATATATAAACACACACAGTGCAGAGCATTGTTGCTAGATGGGATGAAACAGCATAACCGTCTACTTAGTTATCCTACATGGTATGATTATGTGCCCATACATATTCTCACCCTCCATAGCGACCGGTATGTTCCTAGTTGTATGCCGGAGGGGACCATTGTGTAAGTCTATTGCATCTTTTGCATTCAAAAAACTATTAGTTTGTTACGTCTTTTTGCTATCTCTGCGAGCAGCCCTGCTTAGGTTGTACAGTCTGACAGCCATTGGTAGGAAGGACCTACGAAACCTCTCGGTTGTGCACCTGGGATGATGTAGTCTGCTGCTAAATGAGCTCCTCAGTGCATCCAGTATGTCCTGCATAGGGTGGAACTCGGACTCCAGCAGAGATGACAGTTTAGCCACCGTCCTTCTCTCTCCTATCTCCTCCATCGGATCAAGGCGCTGCCCCAGGACAGAGCTAGCTTTCTTAATCAGTTTGTTCAGTCTCTTCCTATCGGCTGCAGTAATGCCACTGCCCCAGCAGACCACTCCAAAAGTGATGGCTGATGCCACCACCGTGTCATAGAATGACTTCAGCAGCGCCCCTTGTACACCAAAAGACCTGAGTCTCCTCAGCAGGAACAGCCTGCGCTGTCCCTTCTTGTAGAGTGCGTCAGTATTGTGTGACCAGTCTAGTTTATTGTTCAGATGAACACCCAGGTATTTATAGGATGTCACCATCTCGATGTCTGTTCCCTGTATATTTACTGGTGCTGTGAGGGGCTGCCCATACCTGCGGCAGTCCACCACCAGCTCCTTAGTTTTCCTCGCGTTGATCTGGAGGCAGTTCTGATGGCACCAGTCCACGAAGTCCTGGATAAGCCCTCTGTACTCAGCTTCATCTCCATTGGAGATGAGGCCAACGATCGCAGAGTCATCAGAGAACTTCTGTAGATGGCAGTGTGTTGTGTTGTGTGAGAAGTCTGCAGTATAAAGAGTGAACAGGAAGGGAGCCAGCACCGTTCCCTGGGGGGCCCCCATGCTACTGATGATCGTGTCGGACACACAGTCCCGAGTTCTCACAAACTGAGGCCGGTTCGTGAGGTAGTCCAGGATCCATGATGACAGGTGCTGGTCCACCCCTGCTCGCAGCAGCTTGTCCTTCAGGATCATCGGTTGGATGGTGTTGAAAGCACTGGAGAAGTCAAAGAACATGATCCTCACCATATTCCCGGGCTTCTCCAGGTGGGACAGAGAACGGTGAAGGAGGAAGATCACCGCATCCTCCACCCCAATGCCATGCTGGTAGGCGAACTGGAGTGGATCCATCGCTGGTTCCACCAGGGGGCGGAGGTGAGCAAGGAGCAGTCTCTCCAGGGTCTTCATCAAGTGGGACGTCAAGGCCACCGGTCTGTAGCTGTTCAGGTCTTTGGGGTGGGAAGTTTTTGGTACAGGTACCACACAAGATGTTTTCCACAGCTGTGGTACCCTCCCCAGTTTCAGGCTCATGTTGAAGATATACGTCACAATCCCACACAGCTGGTCTGCACAGGACTTGAGGAGCTTTGCGCTGATGCCGTCCGGTCCCGGCGCCTTCCTCGCTTTGATCTTCCTCAGCTCCGTCCTCACCTGGGTCTCGGTCAGGGTCAGGATGGGGGGCTGTGTGTTGGGAGTGGGGGGGTGTTGGTGGAGTGGGGAGTGGGCAGCAGGACTTGATTTCTTTAGAGGCAGCAGTGGTTGTTGTGCAGACAGGGGGGAGGGCGGTTGGTCAAATCTATTGAAAAACAGATTCAGGTTGTTCGCCCACTCCCTGCCCCCCGTGGCCTGGGGGGAGGTATTCTGGAGCCCCGAGATGGTTTTGAGGTTTCTCCAGACCCCGCTGATGTCGCTCTGTTGCAGCTTGTCCTCCATCTTCTTCCTGAAGCTGTCCTTGCCTTCTCTGATCTTTCTCTTCAGCTCCCTCTGTACGGACTTCAGCATCTCCCTGTTCCCCGACCTGAAGATCCTCTTCTTCTCTGTCAGAAGTGTTTTTATCTCAGGGTTGATCCAGGGTTTGTTGTTTGAGTGACGCCGTATGGTCTTGGTGGGAACGGATTTGTCCACACAGAAGCTGAGGTAGCCCGTGAAGGTGTGAATGAGGCCATCGATGTCCTCACCATGTGGATCGCAGAGCTGCTTCCAGGCGGTGGCTTCAAAACAGTCCTTTAGAGTGTCCATTGTCTCCTCAGACCATAACTCCACAGTGTGCATGGCCGGAGGTTGTCTGTGCACTAGGGGTTTGTACACCGGCCGGAGATGAACCAAGTTGTGATCCGATCTCCCGAGTGGGGGGAGTTGTGATGAGGTGTACGCCTCCTTAGTGTTTGCGTAGAATAAATCCAGTGTTTTATTGTCTCTAGTGTGGCATGTGACATACTGGGTGAACGTGGGTAGAATGGGAGATAGTGAAACATGGTTGAAATCGCCTGAGATGAGGAGAAGAGCATCTGGGTGTTCTGTCTGCAGCCTGCTGGTTACTGAATGGATGACGTCACGCGCTGTCCCAGCGTTCGCCGTCAGATTTGCATAAACAACAATGCAGATCACGTGTGAGTGTTCTCTCGGGAGATATGTAGGCCTCATGCTAACAGCTAGCAACTCAATGTCTTTGCTGCAGTGTCGTTGTTTAACAGTGATATGTCCCGGTCTGCACCAGTTGTTGTTAACATACATTATCACTCCACCGCCCCTTGCTTTGCCCCTGTCTGATGTTCGGTCAGCTCGTATCATGTGAAAACCCTCCAGCTCAATGTTAGCATCTGCTGCTAGTTCAGTTAGCCACGTCTCAGTAAACAAAAGGAGAGAGCACTCCCGGTATGTGCTATCATAACGGGAGATAGCCGCTAGCTCATCTAACTTTCCCAGTATCGACCGTACATTTCCCATGACAACAGATGGAAGGGAGGGTCTGTACCTTATATTTTTTGTCCTCCGCCTTACTCCAGCCCGGCAGCCGCGGTGTTTTCGCCTCAGTTCTCTCGGTATGTCGAGTTTTTCCAATGGGACCGGGTGGCGGTTGAATGCTAGCAGCTCTTCCCTGCTGTATCGTATCCTGCTATAAACAGTGGCTCCGTCCACCGGCTCAGGAGACATTTTGGACGATCTGTGTGTCCGTGATATAAGTGGGGTGAAAAAAAAAGACGAATCAAAAGAGAGAGGAAGGGAAAAAGACTCGGAATCGAGCCGCTGTTGCAAAAGGCAGCCTACTCGTGTGGCGCCGAGAGAAAAAAAAAACCAAAAAAAAAAAAAAAAAACACAGGAGTATTTAGGAACACAGACTGGAGTATGTTCACCTCTCAGGCTACCTGTGGCTCCCACATAAACATAAACTCTTACACCCACTCAGTCCTGGACCATATCAACACCACTATTGACAGTGTCACCACGGAAAGACAGATCACCACGTACCCAAATCAGAAGCCGTGGATGAACAGAGAAGTGCGGCTTCTGCTAAAAGCACGTAACAATGCCCTTAGATCTGGTGATGCACAGGCCTACAGTTCATCCAGGGCAGATCTGAAGAGGGGCATCAAGAAGGCCAAGCACAGCTACAAGCTGAAGGTGGAGGAACATTTTGGGGACTCTGACCCCCGACGTATGTGGCAGGGCATTCAAGCTATCTCTGATTATAAGCCCAGCAACTCCATACCTATAGCCATGACTGTGCCCTTTCTCAATTAGCTAAATGACTTCTATGCTCGTTTTGACAAGGACAACAACGAAAAGAACATCAATTTCCCACCCTCTGATGACCTCCACCACCTCACACTTACCCACACCGACGTCCGTAACGCACTGAGTCATGTCAACGTACGTAAGGCTGCTGGCCCTGATGGCATTCCTGGGCGTGTGCTGAGGGCATGCGCTGAGCAGCTGGCAGGGGTCTTCACAGACATCTTCAATCTGTCCCTGGCCCAGGCCGTAGTACCAGCGTGCTTCAAGACCACTTCAGTAGTACCGGTGCCGAAACATTCAACACCATCGTGCCTAAATGACTATCGCCCTGTGGCACTGACGCCCATAGTCATGAAGTGCTTTGAGCGACTGGTCTTGGCACAGCTCAAAAAAGGCCTGCCCCCTACACTGGACCCTCATCAGTTCGCCTACCGGAGCAACAGGAGTACAGAGGATGCGGTTTCTACAGCGCTGCACTATGTACTCTCACACCTGGATGACAAGAACACCTACGCAAGAATGCTGTTTGTTGACTTCAGCTCAGCATTCAACACAGTTAGCCCCTCCAAGTTGCTCACTAAACTTGGGGACCTGGGAATCAGTACCTCCACCTGTAACTGGATCATGGATTTTCTGACCAACAGACCCCAGCATGTTAGGTCAGGCCCCAACCGTTCTTCCGTCGTCACACTCAACACTGGTGTACCACAGGGCTGTGTGCTCAGCCCATTCCTCTACTCCCTCTTCACCCATGACTGCAGGCCTATGTATGGATCCAATTCCATCATAAAGTTCGCAGATGACACCACGGTGATTGGACACATCAGGGACAACGACGAGTCAGATTACAAGGCAGAGGTTGAGCACTTGGCTACTTGGTGCGCTGACAATAACCTGCTCCTTAACACCAGCAAAACCAAGGAGCTCATAGTGGACTACAGGAAGGAGAGGGAAGAGACACATGACCCCATCCATATCAATGGCATAGCTGTTGAACGTGTCCCCAGCTTCAAATTCCTGGGGACCCACATCTCGGAGGACCTGTCCTGGTCAGTTAACACCACCAGCCTGATCAAGAAGGCCCATCAGCGCCTCTTCTTCTTGAGGACACTGAAGAAGAACCATCTGTCAACTGACATCCTGGGCAACTTCTACCGCTGCGTGATAGAGAGCACCCTGACCAACTGTATCACAGTCTGGTATGGGAGCTGCTCTGTCGCTGACCGCAAGGCGCTGCAGTGGGTGGTGAAAACCGCCCAACGCATCACAGGGACTCCACTTCCAGTTATAGAGGACGTCTACAGGAAAAGATGTCTGCGCCGGGCACGCAGCATTCTTAGGGACTCCAACCATCCTGCTCATGGACTGTTCCAGCTTCTCCCCTCCAGAAGACGTTTCAGAAGCCTTCGGACTAGAACCAGCAGGTTTAGGAACAGTTTCTTTCCAACAGCTGTCACGTTATTGAACTTAGTTCCCTGCTGACTCTCTTACCATCATCTCTTACCATCCTCACCTGTACATAACTGCATAACTACATAACTACATCTAACTTATTGCACATTATTTGCTTAAATTGCACATACTGTTAATTACCGTATATACTGCACTGCTGTCCTTTGCACTTCTGATTGGATGCTAAACTGTGTTTCGTTACCTTGTATTCATACATGTGTAATGACAATAAAGTTGAATCTAATCTAATCTAATTTAATATGCGGACACATATACACGCTTTGACTAAACGACGACCGTGACCAAACAGGACACAAAAACACCCAAATAACAAAATAAATCATTTTTTATTTACTGACAGATGGGCAACACTGATGCAACAGTTGAAGCCAAATGGGTCATTCTGCTGTGTGTAATAATGTTGGGTGTTTTGTACTTATAATATTGCTACAATATAAAAAAAATGCACTACAGTGGGTCTCAAATATTTGTAAATGTGTCCTGTTATAGTACTGCATGAGTTTGACGATAGACTATAAACTACACATATTAACAAACATGCAAACAGTCATAATGGTGACTGAACAACTCCCATTCCCCAAAGTTCAAGATACAACACTTATGAATATAAGTCATAAAAGATCACACAAATACGTAAGTGACCAGACAAACAAACAAGGGTTCTTAAACAGTCGCTAATGTTGGATGTCCCATTCATTTTCAATATTTCTGTAATTAATATTCACACAATCAAATAAATCTTAGTGTTCAGTCCCTTTTATATTTGTCAAAGTCTAACATGTAGGATTGCCTACATATACACTACACCTCTTTGTATTCCACTTTCCAACACAGTCTACATTTGGGCCTGTAAAGCCTGATTGGCCTACCTGTTTTCAGACAAGAATACTTGCTTTCTATGGGCATGCATTAGTTTACTTTTGATTTTGAGATGACAGGATCAAGTTTTCACCATGCACATTATTAAACTGGGATTGTGTTCCACTGGATGAACCAAATGGTCTTCCACACTCTGGTTGTTTTTAGAATTTGTACCCCCTTTGTGGCACAAATAATTCCATGAACTGTTCACCCACCTAAGAAGAATAGTTTGCTAAAATTTTGGAAGAAACCGTGAACTAAATGACTAAAAGACCAGGGTAGTCAACAGTCTGTTGTCTATGGCACCCATTTATGGGTGTGTCCAAGTCTATTTTGCTATTACAGAGCGCAAATATGAATTCCACACCTGACGGACCTTGCAAAGAGGCTGTCCTAAACCTTTTAATTGTTCAGAGGTATACAGTGCAATAAACCAACTGAACAAGGGTGCAAGATCCAAGGCATAATACTAATATGACATTTAAATTGGAGGATAAATCTGTTTTGCGCTGGGGACAATGCAGTGCTCGTGAAAATGCTTTTATGGACCATCCGCACTGCTGGTCTGATTTACTAAGATCCAAAACAGCAGGTACAAACTAGAAAATTGTGTGTCTAGTGGGCATTTTATAGGTGCTTTACTGAGGAAAAAATTTGTGTTTAACCACAAGTGCAAACTTGAGGAATGATTTTCCATTTCTCACTTTGTGTTTTTGCCATCAGAGTTCAAAAATTGACTCAAAAACACAAGAGAAAATTAGATCCGTCAGAATTAATTATTATTGGAATTGGCAAATAATCATCAATGAAAACTACGTTATCGCTGTGACCATGCATCACTCTTTCTCTCAGATTAGATGATTACTGTTTCCTGGTGTATGTCACATGCCAGTCCCCCGCGCAAAAATCCAGCGGTTAAATAAATCAAGAATGATGCACATTCTGATCACCTGAGGAGAGGATAAATACTTGAACACTTAATTTTTTGCACTTGTCTGTAAGTCTGTTCATTCATTCTTCTCCTTATAAAGGAATGAATGAATGATCAGGTAAGGGATTATGACAAATTTTTACAAAACCAGTCCTTCAAAATAACAAACACTGAGAGATTCTAACCTCAGTCTACTATCAGGCATGCATGCGCGTACATGCATTTTACTGTAAACACACTGTTGAAATGGAGGTTGATTAAGCAGTGCTGACTTCAGACCTGCTTTTTTGCAGATCAAAAGTGTATTGGAATAAAATCCAGTTGCCAGGCAGGAGGAAAAGGGGAAGACCACAGAGAAGATTCCTGGATGTAGTGAAGGAGGACATGGAGAGGGTTGGTGTTACAGAGGAAGATGCAAGGGATAGTGTGAGATGGAGACAGATGATCCGCTGTGGCGACCCCCAAAGGGAGCAGCTGAAATAATAATAATAATAGTTTTTAAAAAAGCTAACTTACCAGTCAACCAGATCTATTTTTGTGTATGCTTTTGTCTCTGAAAATATTACAAAACACATCAAAACTTATATATTCTACAGATTGAAATTCAAATTTAAGATGTAGCATGCAAACAAAGCTGAATTATTAATTTTTTTGGAGGGGGTGCAACTTTGTGTGAAATCTATGCTGAGATTTATTTAATTTCTTTAATATTATCCTTATTGGGCAGCATGGTGGCGCAGTGGTTAGCACTGTGTCAGCACAGCAAGAAGGTCACGGTATCGATTCCACCCCTCACCGTCGTGAGTTCGAGCCCATCCCCTGACCATCGGCGACCCTTCTGTGTGGAGTTTGCATGTTCTCCCCCTGTCTGCGTGGGTTTTGTCCGGGTACTCCGGTTTCCTCCCACAGGCCAAAGACATGCAGGTTTGGTTAATTGGCATCAACTGGGGATTCTAAATTGTCCTTAGGTATGACTGTGAGAGTGAATGGTTGTCTGTCTCTCTGTGTTGGCCCTGCGACGGACTGGCGATCTGTCCAGGTTGTACACTGCCTCTCGCCCAAAGATGCTGGGATAGGCTCCAGCCCCCCCGCAACCCGAAAACAGTTAAGCGGTAGAAGATGCATGGATGGATGGATGGATGGATATTATCCTTATTTGAAATGAGCATAGAACAAAATCATCTGAATGGGGATGATGTGGATGAAAGCCACAGATATTTCCACTGACTTTTTTTCTGAGAAAGAACATTGCTTTCAAGGAGCTTCCAGCCTCAGAAACTTAAAAAAAACAAGCATGTTGAAAATGTAAACCATTTTTATATAATAAAATTAAGCTAATGCTTTCATAGTGGGGCATAATAGGGCATCCATTCTCTCAAAGTAAATAGCAACACTATCAAAGAATGTTAGTGGAGTGCTTAATATACTACACCTTAGCAGAACACAGCAACAGACACAAAATTATTATCAAACTGAAGTAGTCTTGTAGATATTCTAACGTAGGAAGCTCACAATGACACAATAGTCTGAAGCAAACTTTTTTATAGGCCTCTGTTTGAGATTTCATATGTGAATGGATCAAACTGAGTAAATGCTGCACTTTCAAAGGCATTTTGCAGTATCAGAATGAAACAGCTTCTGCAAAAAGCTGCAGGCATTGATCTGGATGAAAGTCGAGCAGAGGTTTATAGTCTTCGTTCTCGGGACTGAGAGCTGCCTGTTTTTATTTTAACTGTCTAATCAGGCAGGAGTATCTGGAAAGCCAGGTGAATGTATTTATGAGTAACTGGCTAGCTAGCTGGTTAATGGAAGTTTTTTTTTAAAAAAAAAGAAAGTAGAGTGCACTAAGTGAGCCCATACCTCCATCAAGGCCATTTCTCCACTGATTAAAATGTGATTAAAACATGACAATTGGCAGAACATTGTAAATTCTCTGTGCTTGTGTATTTTCACGTTGATTATCTTGTTACTTTTCATGATAATCAAAATTTTTTAAATCAAAATTTAAAAACTCACAAAAATGTGATTCAGAAAATATATACTGTTCTGGATCTACTCCAAAATCTAATGGTTCATCCTGGGACCAGGGGCCACAGCTAATGAAAATTTTATCAAACCCAATCCAGCAGTTTTTGCATAATCCTGCTGGCAGACAACCAACCAACCAACGGACAGACAACCTGCAGTGAGCACATAACCTCCTCTGCTGACCAAACTATATCCATTTATCACTTTTGCAACATGCAAAATATTCTTTCAATTCCTACTGATTCTCAATCGTAAATTTGGTTCTTACTTTGCTTGCATATCGACAGTCCGTGCGCAGTAAAGCGCTCTCCAGAAGGACACAGTAACATATCTTTGAATTGAATGTCACATCCCCTACCAGTGGGACAGAAGGCAACATGGCAGCATGAATGCTGGTCATGCAGGAAAGGGGGAGGAAGAGGAGACCAAAGAGCTTAGGGCTGCTTAGAGCAGTGATTCATGTCATTTATTGTTTTTCCAGGTTCAAGTTGGCGTTTTCCATTATTCAATGTAACATCTTATTTTGTAGAGCGGTCCGTTCCAGTGAGAACTGAGAATAATGTAATCACGCAGAATTCGAGGTGGGTGATATGCCAGCTCTAGAACATGTGCAACATGCTTGATGATGGTTATGCAATGTTCGAGATGTTAATATATTACAAAAATTGGTGTCAAATTCTGGGGTTCACTTGTTACTTCATCTTCTCACACGCATTAAAAAAAAGTAAATAAACTCATAGTTCAGATTTCATGATTTAGTGGCCATGAGATTTATCTGCACAAGGAGGAAGACCATTATTTTAAGCATGCTTATTATTGGGACTGTCTAGTTTATTATAGCAAAGAGTCCTAATTAATATGGTTCTTTTCTTTAGCAAGGTAGTGCATAAAATGGAAAACTCAGTGGTAATTTAGATGAGTACTTTGTCAGGGGATGAATTGGTGGATGCCGTTAACTCTTTTTTTAAGGTATGGTCCATTGTATTCATTGCAAAAGGAAATTAATGATTTCTTTTAGGCATTTATAAAATTTAGTTGGCCATTTTCATAACTGTCACAGATGTGATTAAAAAAAAGAAGCCAAATGCAAGTGAGGCTCTTCATTACCTAGCAAGGCGACACTGTGGAACACCTGCAGGACGGGATTGTTTCCCCCCTGGCCTGCATTTGGGGATTGGCCCTTATTTTTCTATGTCAGCAACGTGCCGGCTGTTTCCACAGACCCATTTTTTCACTTGACTACCAGTTACTTGTTTTAGGAAATACAATACATCTCCTGGGAGAGCGAGCCAGGAAACAGGGACTACTGCCAAGTTTGACCTTTCAGATCTCTTTGTGGGCTTTCAATTAAGTGTCTAATGACACACCTACATTTTTGAAACCTCTGTATTTATTAATTTCTGTGATTTGGGGAAAAAAAAAAAAGTCACCAGTGCTCCCCAGCAGCTGTTCTTTTCTGCTCACTGCTGGATTTGCTTCTGTCTCAATTAAAATGACAGCACAATGAAAGTACCAATGTGCTGTGCCTTGGTGCCTGTAGCATGGGCGGCTGTAAAAAAAAAAGTGGCACTCCGACCTCTACTGGCCCAGGATAGTTATTACAGTACCTTTTTTCACTGCAGCATTGACAGAAGTGGTGAGTTAAATTTGTGTTTATTTAAAAAACAAAGTGTTATTTTGAAATTCTGGCAAATTAAAAGTCAAGAAAATATGGTGATACAGTGATACAAGCCTTTAGTTCCGCTTAATTTTGGCCAGGCGAACTGAAACAAAGAGGCAGACAGACACACACACAACCACAAACAGACGCACTAACTGATTACTGTATGCCTCCGTTTCACTGAGGCATAATAGTTGTAAAACAGTTTCAGATGGAGATTGTGTGACTATATGGAATCCAGGACCATTTCTGAGGTGACTGCAGGTAAACAAAGTTGTCATTCATGTTTTACACTCATTTTGTTTCTTATAACAGAAATAAATAAATACTCAAATCAGGATGACTTTATTGGTACCTCTGCTCCATTAAAATGCAGTATGTAAACTCAGGCAGCAGGCATGATCCACTTTTTAACCTTTTCCATCCATTGATGTGTTTAAAGCTTGTATGTTAGTGTCTGTCACTGCTTTAAAAAATACAGTGCTGTTGACTGAATCTGCCTTGGCTATGATTTAACTCTTTTGGTTGCAGGTTTAAATTTGAGGGCACTCAGAGAATGCATACCTCCACCAAGGCTCTGTCCATCCCTCCCTTTGTCCATCCGTCCGGCCATACCACTGTACCTCCATCTTTCCATCCGTCCGTACATTGCGAGAGTGAGCCTTGGCTGAGGTATGCGCTCATGGTTCACCTCCAAAATCCAATAGGTTCATCCGTAGCCCAAGGATCTCCTCTGGTTAAAATTTATTTAAAATCCATCCTGTAGTTTTTGCATAATCCTGCTGACAGACAAACAAAGCACCCTGATCACATTTCTTCCTTGGCAGAAGTAGAAACTAAATAAAACTTGTACAATTGTGTGGATGTAAGTTTTTTTTTTTTAATCTTCTTTCGGCTGCTCCCTTTCGGGGTCGCCACAGCGTGTCATCACCTGATGTTGCGATGAGAACGCAACCCTCCCCATTTATCCGAGCTCCCACTGTAGCTGGGTAGCAAACCCCACCTTCCCCCGTTCTATTTTGCTGAGCACCAAGCTAGAAGGCAGGAAGTACCATATTTATGCGGTCTTTGGTAAGACCCAGCTGGAGCTTGAACCCACGACCTCCCAGTCGTTGAGGCAGATGCTCTATCACTCAGTGGTAATTCCAGCATTTATGAAGTGCTTTGGAAAATGTTTTCCAAACCAAAATATATGTTGGATTTCATTAAATTGTCTAAACATGTACAATCATTTTGATAGATGTTGAACAGGCTTACTGTTGTATCTAACTGAATCCTCATTTTACAGTTTATAAGCAGTTGGCAGTACAAGATTACATAATACATGTACATCTGTGTACATAAATATCATGATTCCACCCGGTCCACTCATGCTATACTGCTTCCTCTTTCCCCTTATTGATTGACTCATTTTTAAATTTTTGCCCATCCCCCCCCTCCATTTTCTCCTCTATCGTCATCTCTGTTTCACTCGCTGTCTTTCTTGCTGTCTCAGTGTAATGTAATCCAGGACCGATGCTGGCAGCCCCGACTGTGGCTCTGCAATCTCTGCTCTGCTCTGGTTGCTAGGCAGCCTGTCTCAGACCGGGCTCAGTGATGCACCTCCCTCTCCCGTCTGCCTCCAAAAAAAAAAAAAAATCTAGAAAGGGCAGAGTGGCAGGGTTGGCCACCAGGACACCAGCCAAAATTCAGATGATCCATCCGAATTTCTGCATTTTCAGAACGGTCTGCCTCACATCTGCAGTGCAGCACAGTAGCGTATCGTGTGTCCGGTGGCATTGGGGACGATGTGCAGATATGTGGAAAACACGGGCTCTCACCCGTAGGACAGCTCGGCCATACTCCACTGTGACGCTGCCCACCTTCTCGTGTGTTTGTGACGGAAAGTGCTGTGTGCTCATTTTGTGCCATCACGCCTAGAATGAAACCTGCCATGTGTGGCTAAAACAGTGGGCTGCTGGCACGCTGCCCAGGTGTGGGCTAACGGTAGGGGAGTTAGGGTTACTAGGAAGAAGCTGCATGATCGGCTACTTCAGAGCCGCTGTGAGTCACGGCTCCAGCTCGTCCGTGTGGTTTTGGAGGACGGTTGCTTTGCTCGACGCACAATGGAAACATTATGAGGCTTCTATTTCCATGATTTCTCCACTTTACACTTGTGGGCGTCGCACATGTTATGTGATAAACAAGATTTGCATATAGATTGTTCTTATTTTTGGTGAGTGGTGCTTCTGTGATGGGGGTTCAGCCTTGTGCTGTGGTAAGAGTGACATTTACTCTGCAATCTGTAGAGGTGAGCAGGCATAAAGAAAACCAGTGAATTCCTTTGATGACTGGAATGAGTTTCATCCACTCTGTCTCTATGTTGCTGTACACTGTATAAAAGGTTTTAACAAAATAAGTACATATAATTTCTTGATTCATAACATCCCTATAATAAGCAACAGCATGATATAACTGCTTTCCAGTGTGGCAACCCCCCCCCCACCCACACACAAACACACACACCCCAGACCAGTAACAGCAGGACAAAAAATTACAGTGTTTTCTCTGGTGTCAAACCTGGGCCATATGTTGTGTTGTTTTGCAAGGAAAAAAATTAATTAAAATGTAAACTTTATAACTGAACATTCAAACTGAGATTTTTTTATTTTTTAACATGAAAAACACAAGAATCAGTCCCTCCAGGATTTCGCGGGATGTTTTTATGATTGTTGTGGCCCAAAAAGCCTGAATTCGTGGGAGCTTTTTAAAAAGTTGCGACATTTTTAGACTTTTTTTTTTGCACTAAAAGTTGTGTGAAGAATTAAAAAATTCTAAAGCAGATGTTTTTGTTTTTTTTTCCCCAGTTTACTACAGTATACACTACTGTTCAAAAGTTTGGGGTCACTTAGAAATTTCCTTATTTTTGAAAGAAAAGCACTTTTTTTCAATGAAGATAACTTTAAACTAATCAGAAATACACTCTATACATTGCTAATGTGGTAAATGACTATTCTAGCTGCAAATGTCTGGTTTTTGGTGCAATATCTACATAGGTGTATAGAGGCCCATTTCCAGCAACTATCACTCCAGTGTTCTAATGGTACAATGTGTTTGCTCATTGCATCAGAAGGCTAATGGATGATTAGAAAACCCTTGTGCAATCATGTTAGGTCTGCAATGCTGTAATTGCTGCAAATGGAGGATTCTTTGACGAAAGCAAAGTTTGAAGGAAAAAATTATTATTTCAAATACAAATCATTATTTCTAACCTTGTCAATGTCTTGACTATATTTTCTATTCATTTTACAACTCATGGTGGTAAATAAGTGTGACTTTTCATGGAAAACACAAAATAATTGTCTGGGTGACCCCAAACTTTTGAAAGGTAGTGTATAACAATACAAGAAAAGCACAGGATTGTCAAAAAATCTCCTATTACAGTGATTTGTAAATTAAGCAGAAACTTCTGCTATACAGAAAAACTCTTTTGTGCAACAGCAAATACAGGCTTTAACGCAGCTAAATTGCATTGAATGCATGTTAAAGAGTAGAGATTTGGAAAGTATTGGCAGCACCTTCATTTGAAAACTCCCTACGGTCCCCAACCACTTGGTACTGAGCGGAGAGGAAAAAATAAATAATTTATTCTGTTGCTCTGTATTGTCTATTGGAGTCTGTAGTTTTGTGAAAAAAAAAAAAATTACAGACAATAGTTTCTGTCTTTCCATGTATAACGCCTACCTGTCTATCTGCTGCATGTCTTGACACACACACTTGTCTCTTCAGACTAGGGATGGGCATAATTTACCGATTAACCGATAATTGATCA
This sequence comes from Pholidichthys leucotaenia, assembly GCA_020510985.1. Taxonomy (NCBI): domain Eukaryota; kingdom Metazoa; phylum Chordata; class Actinopteri; order Cichliformes; family Pholidichthyidae; genus Pholidichthys; species Pholidichthys leucotaenia. The sequence goes on from CM035844.1 coordinate 33,748,680, forward strand.
TTAAGAATTTCACCGAGGAAGTTCATTTTCGTCGACAAACCGTTTTTTTTTTTTTTTAAACAATCCGAGGCCTAGTGCACGGCCGTCCTCAAACAATGCAATGGCAAAATTTGGGCACCAGGGGGCAACATTACACCATCGCCGTACCCTGGCGTGCCTCAGTTGATACATGCGGGATTCCGTAGGGCAGTCGCCAAATCATGAAGCGGTTACGGCGAAGTGTTGCGTGGGACCATTTCAATTTAAAAAATGACCAGGTGTACTGCAATCACTGCAATGCAGCATACAAATATACCTCATCGACAGGGTCCATGGAACACCCTTATTACGCGAAGAAACCGCCAACAGTGGTTGCGCGCTGAGTAATGGCGGTCGTGAAGATTCTTTTTTTTTTTTCAGAAACTTTATTGAGAAGGTCATGAAGATTCGGTGTACACACGTCGAGGGAAGCTGCAGGAGGCGGCGTAGTAGCTCGACGGGAAGACTATTTCGCACAAAATGGCACAAGAGAACAGCAAAAAGTTCTGCGCGGCTAGACTAAGTAACACGAGCGATAGAGCAATGAATGCGGTCTTCGTTTGTTGGGTGGCCGCTCGGCAGGGAGAGAAGCTGGGTAAAACGTCTCGGCCAATCAGCTTGCGGGGTGAAACGTCTCGGCCAATCAGCTTGCGAGATTCCCGAGCCGAGCCAACACGAGAACAGAGAGAGGGCTCTCCGTGCTGATTCCTGATGTTCTAATGTAGTCTACCTGCCTTGTTACATACCTAAAAATGTTAATGATTAACCGATTATTAATCATTAATTCTCCCGACGATCGGTGAAGAAAATTTCACCGAATGCCCATCCCTACTTCAGACACACATCTTTCATTTACGGCGGGGCGGACCAGGGGGGTAGGTGCATGTCCAGACCGGAGATTCACAGTTTTAATGCTCATTGATAAGATGTAATAATAATGCGTTTTTTTTTTTTTACATCGCACTTTGAGAATTATTTCCTTTTACATGTAAAATACCACAGAGTAAAAACTGTGACAAAACTAAGAATAATAAAAGCAGGTCAACATAGTTGACTATGGATATACTTTATAAAAGAGAAGATGTAATAATGATTTTACCTCTAAATATGAATAAAATGTTCAAACACTGGCTGTAGTATTAGATTTCCTCATTTTGTTTGTGGTTTTATGGCATCTCTCTTCACACACGCTCCCGGGACGGGGTACTTTTGGGGCAGGCAGACGTTTTTCAACACAAACCCAGCACTTCATACACGTGGTCAGGACGGAGATGTAGCGAGACGTCCACCGGCAGGCTGGGGGAGACAGGGGAAGGGACGGTGTTAGAGACCTCGCGGATGAGTGGTTTTTTTTTTTAAATCACACACTCTGTTTTTGCTGATGTGTTCCGTTAATACTCACTGTAAACACGGAAGTGAACGTGGTGCAGCGATGCATTTGATTGGTTAGACTGAGCGTTTGAGCGCCAGTTAGAGACAAATTTGATTGGTGAAATTAGCGGAAGTTGACTAGGATTGGCCAAAGTTGCGGGAAAGTTGCGGTGATTGGACAAAGTTGCAAGGTCGCGCAATAGTTGCGCTGATTGGTTGATTTTGCTTGAATTGACATAATCGCAACACTGCGAAATCCTGGAGGGACTGAAGAATGAATTATTATGAAATATTTTTCAAGCTAAACAAAATTTGGATTCACAGCTGGAATTTCTGGAATGGAATGTATATGGATGGATGGATAAATAAATAAAGGAATAAATAAATGGGATCCAGCACAGTGTGGGCAAAGTCTGCTATCTCTGACTCCCTTGTTTTTACTAAAACACTCTTTTTTTCTTGTTCAAGCTAATTCCCTCCTCTCCATGTGTGCATTTTTGCAGAAGTACAGGTACCAGGATGAGGAGACGCCCCCCCTGGAGCACAGTCCAGCACATCTTGCTCCAGGAAAAAGTGCAGAGATGCTTCACATGAGTGACAAGAACCTCGCTGCCATGGAGGCTATACATGGCTACACGCCGCACACGCATATCTCTCCTGTCAAGGTAGGATACACAAACAGAGCAGCTGTCTCACTTATGTAGATTGCGGATCAATACGTAACACGATTACTTGCAGCACAGTGCACTCAGCTGTCAACACTTGGGAGAGAGCCTGTTAGCCAAGTGGAACACACACACTTTCCGCTGACAACATATTGCAGAGTAACATCACACATTATCATTCCTCAGCCAGCACATCACAATTACATATGTACTGCTGCAGTGAATATTCAGCATGACTTCGGTGAGATCATTCTTGCTCCACATTTAAATAGCTTTGACAGTGTGTGTGTTATGTTGTGCGAGTCACATCAGAAACACAGTTTTTGTGGGTATCTACTGGTTCTGTAGGAGTTAATAACTGTGGTATAAAACAGGGTTGTTGTTTTTTTTAATTTGTTTTCATTTTTAAGTCCATTCCCAACACTTTTTCCCTTTGCATAAATGTTCCACAGAAGTGAATACATGCTTATAATAATCCATTCAGTCTGCTCAAATTTATGTTTGTTTGTTTTTATCTAAGTGCAGGTTTTGGGGGGGTTTTTAAAAAAAAAAAATCTGCATATGATGTGAAATGGCATGAAAATATTGTTGGACCAGCTATTCCATCAGAAACATAATGATAAAGGAGTGTTTTTATACCGCATCATACTTTTGAGTCTGCAGTCCGCCTAATAAACACATGGGAAACTAAGTATGAGCATTTTGGAAATACTACATGAGCTATACGTGCTGTAGGTGCCAGAGACATTTCAAGATGTCTACACAATTGTGAGACTTTATTTAACCTCAGAAGAGCTCTTTTGAATAAGTGCAGCACCTTTTTTAAACAATAAACCCACTTAAGCACTTAGAGAACATGCAAACATAGAACAGCCCTACTGGGGTTTGAACCTTCATGCAGTGAGGCGGTAGTGTTATCCACTTATGCACTGTGCTGCAACTTGCCTCGAGAAGGACTTTGCTCTGTTATCTGATTAATGAAATACTGGGGCCGGTGATTTGTCCGTGGTGACCTTGACTCTCGTCCAAAGAAGCTGGGATGGGTTCCAGCCCCTGCATGACCCAAATGGGATGGAGCGGTTAAATAAATGAGTGATATACCATCCTGCTATTCTAGCATATTTATAGCCATGTTAACAGATACTTTAATCTTTTAAAGCTTGTATTCAGTTAACACATTACTATAAATTTTATTATATGGTTTAAAATCCTAATTTGTCAACATTAGTTCTCGGATGAGTCTCTAACACATTTGTAGGGAATTAATGCAACCTAATGCAACTCTAGGTGTCAGATCAACTTCACGCTGTAAAAACAATCTCAGCCTGAAGATCAATGTGCAAATGGACATTATGCACTTAGGATGTACAGCAGTTATCTGATCACCTGAAACATTTCAGAGCATGTTCAGATAGTTTAACTTTATGGGTTTCAACGTATAAGAGCAGCAATGGATCCATTTAACAAATTAGTATAAATGCTTTCATCATTAAAAATAGTTGATCATTATTTAGCAAACAGACTTGATCAGAGGGGAAATCTTTTGGGTCTTTTTGGAATTCAGTGAGACCACTTATTTTACATTAACTGAAATAAAACTGTGGACTAGGTGGAATGACTAATCACCAGCAATGTGGGGACTGATGTAATAACATCGCAGAGAGCGAAGGCTAAATTGTGTGCAAAGTCTTGAAACTTACACATTTCATTGGTGAGCACTTTGCAGTGTGATGGTCTGGTGAGCGTGCCTCCCCCTCCCCTCCTGTTCCTGGTTTCCCGCTCCAGTGATGAGCACACCTGCGCGATTATCCACCTGCTGCTCCTGATGAGCCGGCGCATTTAAGGCCCAGCATGAGGGGAGCTCACCGCTGGATCGTCTGGGTTTACAGCCTCAAGTTTTGTCTAAGTTTTCTCCCGTTATCTTATCTCCCTGTATTTACCTTCTCTGTGTCTCCTGTCCTCAGGTTGCTGCCACCCACAAGTGTGTCTCCCGGAGCTGATCACGCTCGCCTAACCAGGAAGATCATCATGTCCACCCAGGTCCTGCCTTCCACCTTCCCCAGTCCATGTTGGAGTTCCCTGCCGGACTCCACTGCTCTGACTGTAAGTGTTCTTTCCTGCGTTATTCTCCCATCGGAGAATCTGTCCCTTATCATCTCTGTCTGCTCTCTCCTGTAAGCTACGTGCGCTCCAGGGGGCTCCTGTCTTGGCTAAAATTTAAGTTGGCATTTTTGTGTTTCGCTTTTCCTTTAGTCTTGCATTTTGGTTTTTGGTTTTTGTTCAATAAAATTGTGAAACTTTTTATTGGCGTCTGTGTGATCGTTCTGGCTGCTCTACGTTTGAGCCTGATCCCGGTCTGAATCACGACAGAACGATCCAGCCAGAATCAAGGCTCAGCAAGTGCTTCGCCAGGCGAACACTCAGCACTCGAACGTTTGGGTGCCACGGAGCTCCAGGTCACTTTCCTATCTGAGCAATTACAAACTTATCACTCAGCAATTGGCAACTGTTACTGAGCACCTGTGTCGGCTTCCTGGTGTGGCGCCTCCCCCTGGGGGAGGCGCCCTCAAGATATAACCTGCCGAAGATGTAACCTGCCGGTTATATCTTCGGCAGGTGGAGGGGGAGTACAGGGATGATTTGGCCAAGATTCACTTTATGACCTTGTTGTTGCGGGGCCAGGCTCTGGAGTGGGCTCAGTCCATCTTGAGCAGCCCGGATGGACCACTTTATTCACTCAAGCGGTTTGTGCGGGAGTTCTCCGGGGCATTTGACCATACAGAGAGTGAGGTGAATATTGTTAGCCTGCTCATGGGGCTCCGGCAGGGGGATTGGTTGGCTGATTTCTCTCCCGAGTTCCGGGTCGTTGCGGCAGACTCCAGCTGGAACGACGCTGCGTTGCACAGCGCATTTCTCGTGAGTCTGAATTTGCACCTCCATGACAAGTTGTCTATCCGTGCGGCTCTCTCCTCCCTGGATGAGCTCATTTTGCAGGCCGTGGCCCTCGACAACCAGCTTGGGGAGCGAGCGAGGGAGTGGAGGGCAGCTGCTTCTCCGCTTGCCTCCCAACCGGCCGCCCCGTGCCTTGGTGCTACTCTGCTAGCCTCCTCCGAGCCAATGCCACTTGGCAGGTCTAGTTTGACTCTGGAGGAGCGTCAGCATCGAAAAAGGGAAAGGGCATATTTTTATTGCGGGGTCCCTAGTCATGCGATTTTAATGTCCCATGAGGCCAAAAAGACGCGGCCTGTCAGCAAACGTGGGGGGTCTGGTGGGAGGGTCTTTGCAAAATCCTCCCAAACGTTTTGAACTTTCGGCCCTGATCCAGTTACAGAGGGCCAAGTTCAAAACCTCCGCCCTGGTTGACTCGGGGGCAGAGCAAAATTTTATTCAACAGGCCTTAGTGCAGAAATTACAGCTACCCACCAGGAAAGTTCCGACACCTTTATCGCTCTCGGCAGTCACGGGCAGCACCATCGCGGCGGTTGCCAAGCAGACTGAGCCCATTTCGGTCATTCTGTCCGGTAACCACCATGAGGCTTTTCAGTTTTATGTCCTGCCTCAGTCTAACACCCCCGTGATCCTGGGGTATCCGTGGCTCCATATTCATAATCCCATCATTAACTGGAGCCAGGGCTCCATTTTGTCCTGGAGTCCTTTCTGTCTTGCGTTGTGTCTCCAGTCGGCCGTATGCTCTCCTTTGCTCCTGCTCTCCTCCCCTTCGGCTGAGCTGGTGGATCTCAGCTCCATGCCCGAGGTATATCATGACTTAGGGGAGGTCTTTAGCAAGTCCAGAGCCCTGTCTTTACCACCTCATCGGGGCTACGACTGTGCTATCGACCTCCTCCCGGGTGCGGGGCTGCCATCCAGCCAGCTCTACAGTTTATCTGGGCCGGAGAGGGAGGTGATGGGGACCTACATAAGACTCCCTGAGCACCAGCATAATCCGTCCGTCATTCGCTCCACTTGGCGCGAGGTTCTTTTTTATAGGGAAAAAGGATGGGTCATTGTGGCCATGTATTGATTACCGCGAGCTTAACGCGATAACCCGGAAGGATAAGTATCCGCTTTTACTTATCAATTCGGCGTTTGAAGTTACTCCAACGGGCACATTTTTTCACCAAGCTCGACCTCCGTAAGGCGTATCATTTAGTCCGCATTTGAGAGGGAGACGAGTGGAAGATGGCGTTTAAGACACCTTTGGGCCATTTTGAATATCTGGTTATGCCATTCGGGCTGACCAACGCCCCTGCCGTCTTCCAGTGGTTAATAAACGACATCCTACGAGACTTGATGAACCAGTTTGTATTTGTGTATTTGGACGATATTTTGATTTTTTTCTTGCACCCTGGAGAAGCATGTAGTTCACGGCCGGTCTGTGCTGGAGAACCAGCTTTTTGTAAAAGCTGAGAAGTGCGAATTTTCCACACGCTCAGCTTCGTTTCTGGGGTTCATCATCGCTGAAGGCATGGTGAAGGCTGATCCGGCAAAAATTAAAGCAGTAGTAGACTGGCCTGCCTGGGCGGCGCGGTGGCAGAGTGATTAGCACTGCGGCAGCACAGGAACTCACCCTTGGCCTGGGGATCCTGGGTTTGATCCCAGCCCCCGACCAACAGTGATCTGTGTGGAGTTTGCATGTTCTCCCCGTGTCTGCGTGGGTTTACTCTGGGATTTCTCCGGTTTCCTCCCACATGCCAAAAACATGCAAGTTAGGTTAATTGGCATCAAAACTGGGGATTCTAAACTGTCCTTAGGTATGACTGTGAGAGTGAATGGTTGTCTGTCTCTCTGTGTTGGCCCTGCGATGGACTGGCGATCTGTCCAGGGTGTACCCTGCCTCTCGCCCAAAGATACTGGGATAGGCTCCAGCCCCCCCACGACCCGAAAAGGATTCAGCGGAAGAAGATGAATGAATGTAGACTGGCTTGCCCCCTAGTCCAAGAAGAATCTACAGCGCTTCCTGGGCTTTGCTAACTTCTACTGCCAATTTATCCAGGATTACAGTAGGGTGGCGCAGCCACTTACGCAGCTGATGTCGACCAAAAGCAGGTTCAAGTGGTCTGAGGCCACTGGACGAGCTTTTGTGACCCTAAAAGGCCTAATCACCAATGTACGTGTCTTGGTGCAGGTGGATCAAGCAGTGCAGTTTGTAGTCGAGGTGGATGCTGTTGGGGACCATGAGCTGTTGGCCATTAAGCTGGCGTTGGAAGAATGGAGACACTGGCTGGAGGGAGCTAGCCAATTGGTCATTGTCTGGACCAACCATAAAAATTTAGAATATCTTCAGTCGGCCAGACGGTTGAATTCGTGGCAGGCTTGGTAGGTCCTGTTCTTTAATACATTCAATTTATCCATCTCATACAGACTAGGGTCCCGTAATGCCAAGGCCGATGCTCTCTCACGTCAGTTTTCTCCCAACTCCTCCTCCTCCACCTCCTCCTCCGCAGCTGCTGTGTCTTGCCCAGAGACTATTCTTCCCCACCTCCTGCTTTCTCTCAACACTTCAGTGGGAGATTGAGCAGAGGGTCCGGCAGGCACAGTCATTAGAACCCGTCCCGGAGGGAGGTCCTCTGGACCGTCTGTATGTCCCTGCGGCGCTATGAGAAGTTGGCCAGTGGGGGCATACCAGCCTTTTTGCCTGTCACCCCAGCATCTCTAGGACCATAGACTTGTTATGCAGAGTGTTTTGGTGTCCCACACTGGCGAGGGATGTGCGGGAGTATGTTAAAGCCTGTCACATCTGCTCCGCAAATAAGTCTGACGCCTCCCCTCCTGCGGGTCTCCTCCATCCCCTCCTGGTGCCAGGTCGCCCTTGGTCCCATATTTCTTTGGACTTTGTCACAGGCCTGGCTCCATCCCAGGGGAATACCATCATCCTCATCGTTGTCGACCACTTCTTCAAGGCCCACCTCATTCCCCTCCCCAAATTACCATCTACGGCCGACCTGCCGACTCAGCATGTCATTGTCTCGGACCGGGGTCCCCAGTTCACATCCCAGGTATGGAATTCATTCTGTCCCTGTTTGGGTTTGTCTGATGTCAGGATATCACCCCCAGAGTAATGGTCAGGCTGAGCGTGCTAATCAGTCCCTGGAGGCCACCCTATGGTATGTAGCATCCTCCAATCCTGCCACCTGGAGCGCCCACTTGAATTGGGTGGAATACGCTTTGAACTCAGCGATCTCCTCTTACACTGCGCTTACACCATTCAAGGCGTTAATGGGTTATACTCCACTGTTGTTGCCCATGGCAGAGAGGAGCCTCGCCGTCCCATCCGTGGAGGCCCATGTGCGCCGGTACCACCGCCTGTGGAGGGCCACGAGGGCTGCCCTCCTCCACTCTGCAGAATGTAACAGGCAGTACAGTGATTGCAGACGGGCACCGGCGCCGAAGTACGTGGTGGTACAGAGAGTTTGGCTGTCCACTGACCAGATCCCGCTCAAGACTGAATCCAGAAAGTTGCCCCCCCCCCTTTCTGGGTCCCTTTACCAACAAGTGGGTGATCAATGATGTCACCGTGCGGCTGGACTTGCCACCCTCTATGCGTATACATCCCACATTCCATGTCTCCCGGATTAAGCCCCTCTCTGCCAATCCCCTCTGCCCTCCTCCGGATTCCCCACCGCCCCCACCTGGATCATCGACGGCCAGACTACATACACAGTGGAGAGGATCCTGGACGTGCGCCGTCGGGGGTGGGGTTGCCAATACCTCGTCCATTGGGAAAGATATGATCCAGAGGAGAGGTCGTGGACCCCGGGATCATACAACTTGGATAAGCGGATGATCCAGGCTTTTCATCGCACCCATTGATGTCAGCCTAGTGAGACGCCGGGAGACGTCCCTTGAGGGGGGAGCACTGTGATGGTTTGGCGAGCGTGCTCCCCCTCCCCTCCCGCTCCTGGTTTCCCGCTCCAGTGATGAGCACACCTGCATGAGTATCCACCTGCTGCTCCTGATGAACCGGCGCATTTAAGGCCCAGCGTGAGGGGAGCTCACCACTGGATTGTCTGGGTTTGCAGCCTCAAGTTTTGTCTAAGTTTTCTCCCATTATCTTGTCTCCCTGTATTTATCTTCTGTGTGTCTCCTGTCCTCAGGTTGCTGCCACCCGCAGGTGTGTCTCCCGGAGCTGATCACACTTGCCTAACCAGGAAGATCATCACGTCCACCCAGGTCCTGCTTTCCGCCTGCCCCAGTCCATGTTGGAGTTCCCTGCCGGACTCCATTGTTCTGACTGTAAGTGTTCTTTCCTGCATTATTCTCCCATCGGAGAATCTGTCCCTTATCATCTCTGTCTGCTCTCCCCCGTAGGCTACGTGCGCTCCAGGGGGGCTCCTGGCTTGGCTGAAATTTAAGTTGGCATTTTTGTGTTTCATTTTTTCCTTTAGTCTTGCGTTTTGGTTTTCTGTTTCTGTTCAATAAAATTGTGAAACTTTTTATTGGAGTCTGTGTGATCGTTCTGGCTGCTCTACTTTTGAGCCTGAGCCCGGTCTGAATCACGACATGCAGCTGATTTACCACGAACATCTGCCTGACTGATAACAGGTGCAAACATGGAGGTGATCTGTTTTGGAGGTGATATCAAGTTTTCTTATGTTTTTGTGCTTGCAACCCTTCAGTAAATTTGTCACTTAGAATATTCACTGCAAACACGTGTCTTACAGATTTAGATTTAAATGAGTGCTCTGACTACAAGGAGACGATAACGCAGACAGTAAGAGATCTACTGGGAGCACAGTCGAACAGTAAAGCTGACATCAGTAGGAATATGAGCACTTTGCTAAGAGTGCATTAACAAATACCTGATGTAGCTACAAATGGAAAGGTGTAAGCTGTAATGGCCACTTAATAATGATCTATTTCACATTCCTACACTTAAAATTTACCAGCATCCCTTGCTGTTAAGACTTGAGTACCTCTATTTGTTTGCTTTGAAGGGGGGGGTGCAGTTCTTAATCCTGTATATGCACATACTATGGTTCCTGGATACATCAATTACAATGCAGTCTTTTAAGGAGCAAAGAAGAGAGGTGGCCTTATTGTGCTCCACTCATGTTTGATATATATATGAAACAGCCTGTTCAGCACGAGCTGTGTCGGCCACGGAGATTTCTCCTTGAGTGTGCTCGGTTTGGGAACACTGCCAAATTGAAAACTTGACTTGTGGCATTGGGGGGTCGGTTTCAGACAGTAGAAAATCCTTATTTTGCACAGTACAAAAGATGGCTATTATGGTCAAAGAGCATCAAATCAGTAGGCCTAAATCACATGAGTAATGCCAATTAATGCAATCCAGGAATATGTTTGAAAATGTGGGGCAGCTTTTAAGATATAAAAAAGGCTACATTCACATTACCAGTCTGAAGTGACTAAAAGAACAATTTTCAGGGCTGTCTGACTACAAAGCTGATCTAAAATCTGATCTTACAGATCGGATCTGAGTCACATTCGTATGTGTTCTTTGTGTTGTGTTGGGTTTTAGGGACCTTTATTGCGTGACACGGGTGGTGGCTCCACCTTTCCAGTTCCACCACCACCCAGGGTATAAGAGGGCAGTGAGAGGGAGGGGAGGTCTCTTGGCCTCCTCCTTGCCTGGCGGGTGCGCATGTATTGTGAGAAGGCGTCACTAATAAATGTGTGTCCAGTTCAACACTCAGTCTCGTCCTTGGCTCCTACTACCGACATAACATTTGGTGACAAGGATAAAAGATATGGACGTGTGTGTCACTTCAATTCGGCCGTTTTTGGAGCTTCCCGGGGAGCTGCCTGTCTCTTGGGTGAAGTGGTTCACCGCATTTCAAACATACTTGGTGGCGTTGGACCTTGGGAGCCTGGAGAAGTTGAGGGCACGAGCACTGCTGGTTCATAATTTAGGAATGGAGGGACAGCATATTTTAAGCACTTTGGGCGAGTGTGATAGCTTTGAGGAAGTGGTGGAGCTAATGGCGCGACATTTTTGCGCCCCGGAAAACATCATTGTCCGTAGGATCCAGTTTCGACAGTGCTGCCAGCAGACTGGCGAGTTGGTGCAATGGTTTGTGGCAGACCTACGCCAGCTGGCCAGACTGTCAGTTTGGAGCATTGGAGGAAGAGATGGCCCGTGACCAGTTGGCGGAACATACTATTTGCCCGGCTACAAGGTCGAAGAACCTTACGTTCTCGGGTGAGCTGACGTTATCCAAGGCCATCGAGTTAGTTCAGCAGTTGGAGGTGGCAGACAAGCTATCACGGGAGCTCGGTGGGAAAGTATTACATCGCCAGTTTGAACCGCAGTCGACAGCGCAGGCGGTGGACCCAGACAGTGACAACAGTGTAGAGGATGAGAGAAGCTACGCTAATGCTGTGAAGATGAGGTCCGCCCCGGGAACGCTCATGTGTTTGGGTTGTGGGTCAATGAAGCACTGTTATAAGGCTGGAGAGTGTCTGGTAAAAGGGAAATGCTGCGACAAGTAAGGAGGATTCTCACGCTCCCACGGTTATTCACACTGTGTACCCCAGTACCAACGGCCATTCCTACTGCATGGTGGAACTGGACGGGGTAACAGTGCCATTGCTGATCGACACAGGAGCGGTAAGCTCAGTGTTGAATTGGGCAACCGTGAGGAGTTTTTTCCCCATATTATCGTATTAGAGGCGATTCAACGCCTCTCTGTGCTTATGGTTGAGGAAGATTGGCCACGGTGGGATCGGCGAGACCGATGGCTAGGTAGAAGTCAGTGAAGGTGTGTGACCTGAGGTTTATCGTGACTGCCATTGGAGAGAACATAATGAGATGTGATTTGTTTTATGGCCTGGGCTTCGCCATCACGAGCAGCACTGGAGAAGAGTCGTCTGGTGGTGGTTTGTGGGACCAGCCGGTCCCGCGGACGGTGGACGGAGCTGTGTGGGACGAGAACTTGCCTGGCACTCTGGAGAGTGAGCAGAACCAACCCCACCCAGGGCCATCATGGGAGGGTTGCGGTGCCAGTGCCCAAATAGCCCTAGCTGAGGGAACTGGGCGGCATGGTGGGTCGTGCCAAGTGGCTGGCTCCATCTTCTCCTGGATTTCGGCTGGGAGGGACCGGAGAGCAGGGAGTCACAACGGTGAGCCCGGCAGCAGAAATGAAAGCGAGTAGGGCAGGAATGGCTGGCACGGTGAGACAACATGCCAAATAGGAACACTGGAAGCCGAGTAGGGTCCCTCTTGGGGTCGTGGACATGGTCCGGCCCCGGGAGGAGGCCCGGTTGAGAGGAGTTTGGGTCAAGCGTTGGAGAGGAGAAGACCAGGGGCGGCTGCAGGTGGTGGCTGTTTGGGAGGATGCCTACCTCCAGCTATCACATGGCTCGTGGAGGCACCCTAATGAGCTGCAGCGTACCCGGGAGAAGAGGGAGGTGTTTGGGCCTGAACGTGTGTCGTTCCCGGTGGTGAGGTAGAGGAAGCGCACCAGAGTTGAATCAATCGACGGTAATCCGGGGGGTGGTTCTTCTCCTGGGGCAGACTGATGGTTGGACAGTGTGTTTAATACATGTGTAAGAAAGGGGGACAGCCGTTATGTTCATATTGTTCTTGTTTGTGGGGATTATTTTGTGTTAATTTAGGAACACGGCAGTTATTTTCTTTTAGTTGGACTGTTTTCTTAGTACAGACGGCAGAATAATCCGTCTTGCCGTGTGGGGGGTGGGACGGTAGTCCACCTGTCCTCCCCTAGTTTTTTAGCTGTTTTGAGTGACTGTGATAGGCCCCTTTTAGGTATTTCTGTTTAGTTTTCTTAGTGCGTTCGGGTTCCAAATTGGGGAGGGTCTTGATTATATGTGTGTGTTTTGGACCTTTTTGAAGGGGGGGAGAATGTTGGGTTGGGTTTTAGGGACCTTTATTGTGTGACACGGGTGGTGGTGGAACCGGAAAGGTGGAGCCACCACCCAGGGTATAAGAGGGCAGTGAGAGGGAGGGGCGGTCTCCTGGCCTCCTCCTTGCCTGGCGGGTGCGCATGTATTGTGAGAAGGCGTCACTAATAAACGTGTGTCCAGTTCAACACTCAGTCTCGTCCTTGGCTCCTACTACCAACATAACACATAGGACGTATGTATGTATCCGATACATGGTCATACAACTTCACTGAGAATGGTAATGTAACACAGTCAATAAAAGCATTCCTTCTTGGCTTGCCGAGTGGGTCGACCCTCTTGGTGACACAGGTAGAGTGCCGGACTCAAACCCCCAGTTGGACACCACCAGTTGGGCTTAATGGCCCATCTCCTTGGTCACAATTGACATTGTTGGCCGGACTTAGTGGTGGTGTATTGGTCCTATTCTCCAGATACCACCAGTGTGTCAGCCCTGCAAGTGGTGCTTGGTGTCCACCACAAGAGGTGTTGCTGGTAGGACTCTCTGGTGTTGACATAATCAGGAGGCGGACACCCTTAAAGCTTAAATGAAGGTTGACCTACTTGGTCAACCCTCTTGTTGACACAGGTAGAGCGCCGGACTCTGGAGCGTGAGGTTGTGAGTTCAAAGCCCTGATTGGACACCACCAGTTGGGCTTTACAGCCCGTCCCCTTGGTCACAGTAAGATAGAAATTCATGCAAAGTTTTACCTCTATGCATAAGTGACTGATATTGTCACGTGGCTCTGCTTAGGGTATCTTCAGGATATCTTTTGAGTCAAATCTCCAATAAAGACAGTGTAGCTGGATGCGAACACAGTAAGTTAAAGAGGATAGCAGTGTAGTTCATGAACTCAAACACAGGAACAGTGGTAGGACTATGTGAAGTATACGTATATAAAACTGCTGTGTGTTCCCAACCCCTAAGTAGGACTGTATGTACCATGACTTGAAGGAACTTAAATCCTTGTACTGAGATGTGAGGGGGATGATGGATTGGTCTGAACATAGTGCACTCATGCTGAAGACCCATGTTCACATCCTTGCCCTAACTTCTTTTCACTGCCATATGTGTTTACATTTACACTTTGTCATTTGAACAAATGCTTTGTTGAGGCGTTAAATACTCACTTTTGTTTCCTTGCTGTGGTTGAGGTTAGAGTAATGGTTCCAGTGTCCTTTCTGCCCCCGCTTGTGTGCTTCCAGGATTGAACTTGTCAGCCACACCCGGGCCCACAATCGAAGACAGCTGCACAACTAGACATCATCGTTCTCGATGGTCTACCACCAATGGTTAGGGTCAGGCACTAAAAATAATTAGTTGGGGTTAAGTTTGTGAAGAAGTGATGGCCTAGTTTACAAACCTCACAACTGCAACCCTGCCAACCATGTCACTTCATATCATTATTTTTACCACTTCAGGTCATCTAATGTCTAAACATACATATAAGGCTTACCTGCTGGTAAAATCAACCATATTCTGTAGCTATTGCAGGGCACTACTGGTACTATGATGGGAGAGTTTGGTTTCAACTCTCCCCTCCTCATTGTTTCCTCTCATCTTTTTACACTTGTGTAAAGGGGCAGGGTTGCGACCTTAAAATTAAACCTGAAATGACTTTATTGATACATTTAAGTGGAATATTTCTTTGCAATCATACTAATTATGTTTACCAATAAACAAATCCTGAACTTGAATGGTTATAATTTAAAATCCCAAGTCCGATTTTTTTTTTTTTATTCTCCAAGACTGAAACAAGACTGAGAAAAAATGACTCAGATTTCAAGACGAGACTAAGACCTTGAAAATGTGGTCTCAGGATTGGTCTCAAGTACTACAGTACTTTTTACTGGGTTGTTAAATTTGTGCTACAAAAGACTTCAGGGCTGAATGATCTTACACTGAAATATGCTTTTCCAGAAATAGCAGCAACAACCTTAGTCATACATACATTTAGGTGAATATACTGTAGTTTAGATAACAGAAAATTAATCTCCCTGTAGAAAAAATGCAGAATGCAGAAAAAAAATCTCTATTTTTAAGGAAATATTTGGGGAAAAAGCATAGTTATTTGGTATGGAGACATAACAGAGTATTTATAAACCAGAGAAAAATCACCTAAATGTTTCCGTTAACAAAGAAGACAAACTTTCCTATTTTAATCTTCCTTGTTGGTTTGTTTCATCCTCTCGTCTCAGTGGAGTTTGCCAACCCACGCCAAGGGATAAGTAATTAGTCATACTTTATGGGTGGACCATTTATCATGGTAATGGTCAGGGGAGTTGCTAAGTTCTCTTGAATGGACCATTATGAGGTTTTTTTAAGTTAAATGCAAAATGTGGTTCATGTCCAGAATTTCAGATCCTTTACAGTACATGAGTCATAGAGGCTTAGAGTATTCATCAGTATTAGTTTACATACAAGGTGTAAAAAAGTTCTTTTCCTGAATAATAATGCCAATAGAAGTACAAATTTTGTATGTTCTTATAAGTATTTTTGTATATTTTTGAAAAGATCAAGTACTTTGTAGTCTTCTATTTCTCCTGTTCAGTTTAGCTCATACTGTTATTTTATTCCAAAGTTTATAAAAGCATAGGTGATGTAGCATATTGTAAATCATGAATCCCCACTAATGCAAAAAAAAATAAATAAAGAAATTGCCCTCTAACGTTGAAGAATGATTTAAATATAACCATGTCTTTAGGGCCTGTTTGCAATGACATGGTTAGTTAAATTTAAATGTGTTTATGGCTGACATGGTGAGGATTTTAGGAAATGATGCACATTAATTTGGTGCTTTAAAAATGTTGCAAATACAGAAAACACAACATTAATTATAAGAGTAATATGGGGTTAATGGTGGTGTAATAATTGTGAATAATGAAGTTAAAATTGTTAAGCAAATAAAACCTGCATTGTAGGAAAATTGATTATTTTGCTGAGAACATATTTATATGCTATGAAAATGCTCCACAAATTTTTTAATATATAACAATTACCATAGCTTGTTCATGTACTTTAATTTGTGGGGAGCACATCCTCTGTGTGTGTGTGTGTGTGTGTGTGTGTGTGTGTGTGTGTGTGTGTGTGTGTGTGTGTGTGTGTGTGTGTGTGTGTGTGTGTGTGTGTGTACGCGCGCGCATGTGTGTGTGTGTTTAAATCTGGGTTGTAGACCAGAGGAAGGCTATATAAAGGCAGCTCATTTATCATATTATGCAGTGCCCTGTACTTGTGGAGTTTTAATGATAGAATCTGCCCCAAAATGGATCACCCCTTTTGCTCAGTGGTAATAATTTTCACTGTCATCTGCTAACCAATGAGAGGGGATGAAGCATGAAATGATGCACTGACCTGTGCGACAATGGTGAGATAAGAAAAAAACAAAAAACAAAATAAACCCAAATATATCAAATGGTGACAACCAGGGCTTGATATTAACTTTTTTGCTCACCAGCCACTGTGACTAGCAGTGTTGAGCAAGTTACTAAAAATAGTAACTAGTTAGTTACTAGTTACTTCTTTTCAAAAGTAACTGAGTTACTTACCAATTACTACATGATTAAAATAACTAGTTACTTGAAAAAGTAACTTTCACATTACTTTTAAATGCATACTTAAATCATCTTGCACACATAGCAAGATAATTAATGGATTACATTACGGCCTTATTAATGTCGGGCTGAAAACACTGTTTCAGACAGAGCTTTTAGAACATGTTCAGTCTGCTTTATCCTGCCTTGAGAGTTCTTATTGTGGTAAAAATCTGAAGAAAATCAACACAAAATTGCCAGTAATTTCCACATTTTGGAGTGAGAAATGGGGTTTGTGGAGTGAGAGAGAGGGAAAAAGAGTGAGAATCACTCCAAAAGAGTGAGTTGGCAACACTGCATAAAGCTGTCAATGTTTCTTGCCTTTATATTATGGATTTAATCCAGTGTGCAGTGATCCAAAGAAAATGTCCGTTATCCACAGTCCAAATGTCTGCTGTGACAGAGACATGATCCAATCCCTTAAATTCCTTTTGGAGATCAAATCCATTTTTGAAATAATCTTTATCCAGGTAGCAAGTAAATGTGTTTTAACTTCAGTAGATCATAGTCTCAGCTGTCTGATGGAAAATGACTGTTATCAGATCTTCATTCTGTAACAAAGCAGTCAGTCGGTTTAATTCTTGCTGGGTCACAAACTGTCCAGATGCATACCTGTGCTTGAAATCCAGCTGTGGGTGTTCAGATAACGTAGATCCACTATACGGTGTTGTTAGCATAGCATAGCACTAGCTTTGTTGGATCTTGTTGCTGTTCTCAGGCACTTCTGAAGATTGCAGCTGGTCTCACACGGCCCACCAGTATGCTTTTGTACTTAAAGGCGACAAAGGAAAAATAATCTGTTTCCACAAAAACAAAGTAGCTTCATCTTTTCCCAGCAGGAGCAAGCTTCATTTGTGGCTGCTGGCTGCAGCAGTGAACGGGCTCTTTCCAACAGGTTATGTTAACTGACGACTGTGTTAGCTACATAGGGTCAGTTTGTGTCATGAACTTGGCTTTGGTGGTCCCAAACCCAGTTCTGACACTTAGGTTATTTTGTCTCTTTATATTGTTTATTTTACATCAGGCGCTTCGGGGAGCCCTTTGGGCCCTCTGCTCCCTGACAGCTCGGCCACACCCCCTCCTCCTGTCAGTATCACCAGCTGTTCCTCATCATGATGTTTTCCCTCACGCATGCACACACGCGCGCGCACACACACACACACACACACACACACACACACACACACACATACGCCTCCATTCATCTCCATTCACATGCTCAGACAGTCACTCATGCACACCTGTTTTCCTATTCAGTCCAGCCCACGCACATTCACACCGGCGGTCTCTTTCCTCATTAGTATTGTCATTACTTAAGCTCTGTTTGAATGGGAAGAGATCGCCGGATTTTGCACAATACACACAGTTGCTGTTCCCGCTGTGTATGCTAGCCTCCACTCCCTACTTGTTACTTTCAGCCTGACTGTTTAGTCTTTTCTAACGCTACCTAATTATCGTTGGTTACCTGGTGTTAGCGGCTGTTCCTGCTTCACCTGCTCTCACCGGACAGCACGGCCTGCCTCGGACCGCTCCAGCCCATAAGTTTATGTTTGCCTTTCTCCGTGTGCCGTTCAGCTGTTCTGCGGCACTAGGCATCCTCTCCCTCGGGCTGTTGAGTGTCCAAGAGGCGTCCCTGTTTTCCTGGTGTTCTCCATGACTATTACCTCATCCCTCTGTTTGATAATCATAACTGTTTGCTGGACTGAACTTTATTTGTTTGTTCAAATAAGTGCATGCAACTACTTCTGCACGTGGGTTTCAATTCCTTCCTCTGTGCGCTGCGTAATGGCGCATGGGGAATCATAACTAACTAATTAACTAACTAACCTACACTTATATAGCGCTTTTCTAGTCACAAAGACCACTCAAAGCGCTTTCACTAGTATAACAGAATGATCCGGCCAGAAAAATAAAACCCAGCAGAGTAGTCGTGCGTTTTTCTTTTCACCTTTTTCTTTTCCCCCTCCGAGCTACGCTATGGTGGTCTGGACAGACGAGGAGCCGAGAGCGCAGGATCTCCTGGAACAGGCTCTCTTTTCTGTTCAGTGGCTGCAGTCTCCAGAGGATGTTCGGCTGGCGCAGATCACCACTGAAGACATCATGCGGCGTCATCCCGACCTCTGGCTAATTCTGAGCGTGGACAACATCCTCTCTGTCCTCTTCCCCCAGTCAGACGCGGAGTCGGAGTGGGCCTCCCCGACGTCGGAGCCATCATCCCGTCGGAAGAAGCCACCCTCCTCCCGCGGCTCTCCCGTTCCTGCGTCATCCCTCTAGCCTGGGTACGCACCATCCACTTATGTTATGACGGAGGAGGAAAGACGGGCTTTGCTAGCCCAGATAGACCGCCAGATGGAGGAGGAATGGAGACGCGCTTCGCTGGCCGAAACTACTTCGTCCTCCGGGCCGGGGCCCGACCAATCCACGTGCATGATGATGGAGGAGGAGAGATTGGCTCTGCTCGCCCTGATTGACCGTCGGATGGAGGAAGAATGCCGTGAGAGGAAAGAACTACAACGTGCTACGCTGGCCGAGACTGACCGTCCCTTGGAGGAGCAGGGAGACTTGGTCAGGCCGTTTGCCCCTCCAGCAGCTACTTCCCCGAGAGGCATTCCTGTTTTCCTGGTGTCCTCCATGACTATTACCTCATCCTTCTGTTTGAAAACCATAGCTGTTTGTTGGACTGAACTTTATTTGTTTGTTCACTTAAGTGCATGCAACTACTTCTGCATGTGGGCTTCAATTCCTTCCTCCGTGCGCTGCGTAATGGCGCACAGGGAATCATAACAAGTTTGTATTTATTTGTGCTAAAAATATCTATCCACATTAATAAAACGACTAATGTGAGTAACGCATCTGAACAAATTTTCAGTAACTGTAACGCATTACTGAATTTTTAAACAGTAATTTCATTACACAGCACATTACTGCAAAAGTAATGGTGCTACTCCCAAAACTGGTGGCTAGTGATTTTCCAAAGTTACTAGCCACTCAGCGTTTTTACTAGCCACAATTTTGTGGTTGGAAAATTATGTTTAATATTATCATATTCGACTATGGCATGCTAAAATGTACTCCAACTAAATTTACAACCGTTTTCAATGTAAATTACCCTTATACATACATAAAAATAACAAGAGAAACACTGTTTAATTATTTATGAAGAGCAGTAAATACTGTAAAACGGTAAAGAAAATATTTTCAACATGGGAGTGAAGTGCAGGTAGATTTGGCTCCGTCCCAGTTCTCATGTGTACTCCTACCTCTTCGCCTACCCCTATGAATTGGGACACCCCTTCATGGCTGCACGACATCATTAGTAGTTGCTGATGGATTTAACCTAAGTGGAAACTACCTGTTTTCACCAGAAAAAAAAGAAGAGAAAGAAAAAGAAAACTGATTAGAAAAAAACACAGTAGTTGTACTTTTATATTCTCACATTGCAATAGGTTTATTATTTTAGATGTTGTTTGAGAAAACTACAACCGGCCAAAGTGGCTAGTGGGTATGGCTGTCGTACTGCCTTCTGCTGAAATCCACCAGCCGTTGGCTGGCGTTCGTGTCAAGCCCTGGTGACAACCATCCAAAACAAAAAGTGTATAATTTCAACAACAATAAAGTCCAGCTCATCATAAGTTTATATGTAATATCCACCAGCTGTGAGCATGAATGTACCGGAAGTACTGGCATTGTAGCATGTTTACATCTATAGCAGCACAGATGGATGTCTTGTAGTTTTCCGATGTACACCGTTACCTAAAATAGCACCCCTGGTGGTGAGACTGAGAAATGTTGTCATACATTCTGCACACTTCATATCCCGTATAAATTTGTCAGCTCCATGTCACATGATGTGATTGCGCATGATCTTAAAGGACTGCTGAAACTGCAAAGTGTCTAGCTAGCTTAAGACATAGAGCTACAGTGGGGAACGCTTTTTTGTTAAAATTCATCATTTTTATAAAACCAAATTGTACAGTGGCTGTGAATCCAAGTGGAGTATCCCACTGTCAGAGTCTCCTTAGTGAGACTTTGCCAGCTTCCCCACATGATTCTGAGTACGTTAGCTGAATGTGTGAGATTGGAATAGCTCTTGAAAACAGGCAATATACAGTTTAAATTTTAGAGCAATAACACCATATTAGTAAGAATAAATCTGTTATCAAAACTCCTACACTGCAGTAAAATTCTGCCTTGAGGATATTTTTCCCAATCATATGAAAGCAGGCAAGTTGATGTTGTGTGCAGTGTTTTGGGATCCAGGATTGGCCCTATTTCTATTTCTGGAATGCTGCTATTATTTATGAAGTTTTGTTTCTCGTCAGGGACAGCTGCACAATGAAGTACAAAGGTCTGGCTCCACTTATTCAAAAGTGAGTTGTATGCGTCACTCCAGGGGAGTATTACGGGTCTTTGAATAGCTGAAAAAAACCCATAAGAATACAGATATGTAGTTCAATCTGTGCAGACAACTCATCCACGGGGAACTGTTGCTTTCACTCAGATTTATGTGTTAGTTAACATGATCACACTGTGCTCAACTGTGGGAAATCTAAGTATTAATACTTAGTTCTGATTAAGCACTCCAGAATGAAGTATATAAATGAAACAGTTAACACGATAAGTGGTCACAATGCTAATTACAACTTAATGATGCTGATTCGTTTATTTACATTTTACTGTCACTCTTTTCTGTTATAACACACTGACCTTAATGGTGGTTCACTTTAAACATTTTGATTTTGTGACGTGAAATTTATTTTGTAATCTGCGTGCACATGTCAACGTCGCAGAAACAACCATACATGCACACAGATCCACCAAAGGTGTGAAAACTGCTGTTGTAACTATGTTGGGACAGTAGGTGGCAGTGTGACTTTTTTACAGCACCATGTATGACTTGTCAACTGTTGTTCTCTTCAGAGAGCTTGTGGTGAACTTTTAAAATATGTCTTTAGTGAAAAGTAGACATATTCAGCAGCTACACCATTTATTTCTCACCTTGATTGTTTTCAGAAATGTGTTTCATTGTTTAGTTTTGAAGATAGAAGAGCGTCCCACCTGGACAGGGCACCCATTTGCCTCAAATGTGCTGAGCACAAATAAATATGAATTTTTTTTTCTTATTCTTGTGGCGCCCCCTAGAGAATGCTACCCTGGGTAGCCGCCCATATAGCCCATATCAAAAACTGCCACTGTGTCTTTGAAACTAAAAAGGCTTAAATCTGGGGATATGATTCTCACTTTGAATTCCCAGGGTGATATCCCGGACAACACATCTTTATCATGTTATGGCTGGTTCAAACACTGAACGTGGACATTACAAAGGATATTGCAGAGTACCAGCGTGGTGCAGTTTCAGCCACTTCTTGAAAAGCGAGAGAGATGCGTAAGGCAGCCTATACAAACTCCAACCACAAATAAGAACAGATCTTAGTAAGAGATCATCAAAACAGAGTTGATCACAAAAGCAAATAGCAAAACAAAACAGCATGTAACAATGACAAAACTGTAAGCAAAGAAGGGCTACTTCGATTTTTTTATAACTGTTAATGATTTCCCATTGAACAAGGCGAATCCATAGTATTTCCAGAGCACTTCATGCTTCCTCTCTGCTGACAGGCTTTTTATGGAGATGCTGATTTCATTTTCCAGCAGGACTCAGCACCTGCTCACACTGACGAAAGTACTCGGTTTAATGGCCATGGTATCACTGTGCTTGATTGGCCAGCAAACTCTCCTGTCACTGATCGATCCACATCAAGGGAGTACGCCATTTTAATATATATATATAGTCTTCTCTATTTTTGGTATATCTGAGAAAAATTTTTGGCAGCCTTGGTTTGAGCTCATTTTTTTAATGAACTTACTTTTTTATTGTCAGTCCTCTCTGGCATCTTTCAGAACAGCACTAGCTAACCAACCAATCATGTTGTGGTATTCTCCTCCAGGTGACCGCATACACCAATCATGTTTGACTTAATCAGGACCCCTAAGGGTAAACATATTGAGGTTTTGCAGTTATCATCATCAGCAGGGTGTGGCTTCACTGGAGTGAAAGCAGCAGGAAGACACAGAGCTATGCTGTAGAAAATGTATATTTTAAGTAACGTTTTTGGGAGACTTAATTGGAAACTAGCACTGGATTATTTACAACTATAGACCTCAGTTGTGTAGCTGGAGACAATACAGTGAACATTTTGTGGGAGGGAAGCAGGGCTTGACATTAACACCCACCAACCCGCCAATGGCGGGTAGATTTCAGTAGCGGCTGGTGAGAGAGTAAAGGAGTTTTTCGTCTCTACTGTCGCCAAGCTCTTGCTCACAGGGGATCGCCTGATTGCTGGGACCTTTCTACAATTGTGGGGTTTTCCCCTACAGTTGAAAGTGCTACGAGATGACTGTTGTTGTGAAATGGCACTATATAAATAAAGTTGAATTTAATTAAGACAGCCACTCCACTAGCCACTTTGGTGGGCTTTGCTCTGTGTGCTCACTTCACCCTACCCGTGCCAGTCTGGAGCTGAGAGAAAAATCAGGTGAATAATTTCACTCTTTTTCATTTTCTTCATATTTTTTTTCTCTGCCCAAGGTACTGGTCTAGTTAAAAAAAAAAAAAACTCCTTTAAAATTACAGATTGTGGTAGCGGCACATAAAGACTCATCCTGCAGCAGGAGAAACATATGTGTGGCGGGGTGAAGCCGGTGTGCAGCTCATGTTCGTCTCTGCTGTTAGAGCGATATCGTTAATTGGTGTGGACGCTTACTTAGAACGATTTTTAAAACTATAATTTATAGTTATCATTATCGTATTTGGTGTGGATAGCCCTTTACTCTCTACATATGTATTTTTTAATGAGCTGGTCCAGGGGTGTCAGACATATGAACCGTGGGCCAAAACCTGTCCGCCAGGGTGTCCAAATTTTCCTCTTTGAATTTACAGCTTTCTTTAATCTCAGACTTTTTCTAATGATTAGAATTGTTCATGTAAATTTGAGACATTTTTCTCCTTAAGATGAGACTTTTCCTCATCAGTTTTCAATTCTTTCTCTTTTAGGTTAAATTCATCAGCGACTACTAATGACGTAGCGCAGCCTGAAGGGGTGTCTCAGTTCATAGAGGTCATTTACAGCTCTCAAGGGTAACGGGGTGGAGGTAGGCAAAGGGGTAGGGGTACAAATGAGAATTGGGACAGACCCCAAATCTACCTGTATGTCACTCTCACATTGCAAATATTTTTCTCTGCTGTTTTACAGTATTTACTGCTATTCACAAATAATTAAATGGACAGTGGTTCTATTCCTATTTTTATGTACTGTATGTATAAAGGTCATTTACATTTAAAAAGATTGTAAATTTAGTTCAAGTAAATGTAATAGTCAGATTTGATTATATTAAACATAATTTTCCAATCACAAAATTGTGGCTAGTGGAAAGGCTGACTGGCTAGTAACTTTGGAAATCATTAGCCACAGTGGTTGGTGAGCAAAAATGTTAATGTCAGACCCTGCAGAGAAGGATGTTTCTATTATGTACAGTGATATGAAAAAGTGTTTTCCCCCTTTGTGATTTCTCATTTTTTTGTATGTTTGTCACACTTAAATGTTTCACATCATCAAACAAATTGAAATATTAGACAAAGATAACACAAGTGAACACAAAATTAAGTTTTTAAATGAAGGTGTTTATTATTAAGGGTAAAAAAAAATCCAAACCTACAT
Organism: Pholidichthys leucotaenia; assembly: GCA_020510985.1. NCBI lineage: Eukaryota > Metazoa > Chordata > Actinopteri > Cichliformes > Pholidichthyidae > Pholidichthys > Pholidichthys leucotaenia. The sequence goes on from CM035844.1 coordinate 33,772,903, forward strand.
GGCTGTGTGGAAAAAGTGATTGCCCTCCCTTGTTAAAACATAAATTAACTGTGGTTTATCACATGTTTGGAAAGCTGAGTTCAATTTCTCTAACCCCACCCAGGCCTGATTACTGCCACACCTGTTCTCACTCAAGAAATCACTTAAATAGGACTTGCCTGACAAAGTGATGTAGACCAAAAGATCCTCAAAAGCTAGACGTCATCCAAGGATTTCAGGAACAAGTGAGAAGCAAAGTAATTCAGATCTATGAGTCTGGAAAAGGTTATAAAGCCATTTCTAAAGCTTTGGGACTCCAGCGAACCACAGTGAGAGCCATTATCTACAAATAGCGAAAACATGGAACAGTAGTGAACCTTGCCAGGAGTGGCTGACTGACCAAAATTACCTCAAGAGTGTAGCAACATCTCCAAGAGGCCACAAAAGACCCCACAACAACATCCAAAGAACTGCAGGCCTCACTTGCCTCAGTTAAGGTCAGTGTTCATAACTCCACCATAAGAAGAGACTCGGCAAAAATGGCCTGCATGGCAGAGTTCCAAGACAAAAACCACTGCTGAGCAAAAAAGAACATAAAGGCTCATCTCAGTTTTGTCTGAAAACATCTTGATGATCCTCAAGACTTTTGGGAAAATACTCTGTGGACTGACGAGACAAAAGTTGAACTTTTTGGAAGGTGTGTGTCCCATTACAGCCGGCGTAAAAGTAACACAGCATTTCAGAAAAAGGGACATCATACCAACAGTAAAATGTGGTGGTGGTAGTGTGATGGTCTGGAGCTGTTTTGCTGCTTCAGGACCTGGAAGATTTGCTGTGGTAAATGGAACCATGAATTCTGCTGTCTACCAAAATATCCTGAAGGAGAATGTCCGGCCATGTGTTCATGACCTCAAGGTGAAGCGCACTTGGGTTCTGCAGCAGGACAATGATCCAAAACAAGCTAGCAAGTCCATCTCTGAATGGCTTAAGAAAAACAAAATGAAGACTTTGGAGTGGCCTAGTCAAAGTCCTGACCTGAATCCGACTGAGATGCTGTGGCATGACCTCAAAAAGGTGGGTTCATACTCGAAAACCTTCCAATGTGGCTGAATTACAACAATTCTGCAAAGATGAGTGGGCCAAAATTCCTCCACAGCACTGTAAGACTCATTGCCAGTTATCGCATATGCTTGATTGCAGTTGCTGCTAAGGGTGGCCCAACCAGTTATTAGGTTTAGAGGGCAATCACTTTTTCACACAGCGTCATGTAGGTTTGGAATTTTTTTTCTCTTAATAAAAAACACCTTAATTTTAAAAACTGCATTTTGTTTTACTTGTGTTATCTTTGTCTAAGATTTAAGTTTGTTTGATGATCTAAAACATTTAAGTGTGACAAACATACAAAAAAATGAGAAAACAGAAAGGGGGAAGTGTGGCACATATGTTGGGTACATATTTTCCACAAATGTATTGCTGTATGTTTATTGTGTGCTTCACGTCTCGAGGGACTAAAGGACTGAGACTGCAGGAGATATCGAGAAGGTGTGAGATTTGGCCTTTGTCTCAGAGAGATGCCCTGGAGAGATTTCCGGACCATCGAAGGCTAAGGGACAATGGTGGAAGATCAAAAGGGTTACATTGTGACTGGGATTAAGTACCATGTGACTGTATGTTTGCTTAGACACCATGTGACTTGAGTTTCGATGTTCCGGGATATAAAAGAGCAATGTGATATTGATCTGTCTCTTTTCTTGCTTGGAGATTGTTAGAGTATGTGTTCTGATAATAAAGCTGAACCTGAGAAATAAACTCAGCCTCATCCTTGAGCACATCCTCTACACTGGTGACCCTAAGACGAATTATGGCCGGTGGCGATTCCCCTGCACCGGACTCATCAGAAGCCAGCCAGGCTAATGCAGCTACCAGAGTCCAGCTACCTGATTTCTGGCAGCATAGCCCGCGCTCCTGGTTTAACACAGTCAAGGCACAGTTCCATCTTCGAGGAATTTCGGCAGACGCCACGAAATTCTACCATGAGGTTGCGAAGCTGGACAGCCACACAGCCCAGCGGGTAGAGAGCCTGATTAACCACCCGCCAGACGACAACAAGTGTGGCGCATTGAAAGCTGCTCTCATCCGTTGTTTCACCCCCTCGCTGGGAGAGCGAGCAGAGAAGCTCCTGGCGTTGACTGAGGGCGAGGTCGAGAGACCTGCAGACCTGATGGCGAAGATGCTGAGTTTGCGAGACTCCGAAGATGGTTTTATCTTCGCCCACCTTTTCCTCAGGACACTACCGTCAGCGGTGAGAGTTACCCTGGCCAATTCACAGCTGCTGGCCCACCGAGAATACCACGAGCTGGGCCAGGAGGCGCAGCAACTCGTCGACGCCCATAGGCGACACACGGCCACGACCGCAGCAGCGGAGCTGAGCGCAACATCTGGAGATTGCAGGGGGCCAGAGGCTGCAGCACCAGACTCACTGACGACAGCAGTGGCGGAGGCCAGGAGACGCGGAGGCCAGGAGACGCGGAGCGGGCGACGTCCTTTGGTTTTACCATCGCCGTTTCGCCGAGAGGGCACGCAAGTGCATTCCACCGTGCCAGTTCAAGCGCTCGGGAAACGCCAAGACCGGGAGTCGGTAGCAGCTGCGATTCTTGGTGAAAAGAACAAGCTGCTCTACCTGAGGGACACGCGATCAGGGAGGCACTTCCTTGTGGACACAGGCTCCCAGCTGAGTTTCATCACACCTTCCTACGCTGACCGGCTGGCGCCTTCCAGTGGTCCCGTGGTGTCGGCAGCGAACGGCTCGGCGATTAAGACCTTCGGGGAGAAGACTCTGCTCCTGTCTCTACACGGCCGAACATTCGAGTGGACTTTCGTCATAGCGGCAGTCAAATCAAATCAAATCAAATCAAACTTTATTGTCATATTGCTGTACATACAACTGTAGTGCAGGCAAGATGAAATTGCGTTTCTCTCGGCATCCATATAAGAAGCAGCATGATTAAGACACACTCCCACATAGCTCCACCCCCCACCCCCACCCCCCCACACATCCCTGAGACATACTTGGGGAAAAAGAATAACTAACTATAATATACAAAATGTCCATAGGTGCAGTAGTGTGTATGAGAGATTCCGGGTCAACTGTTCAGCATCCTGACAGCTTGTGGGAGGAAGCTGTTGATCAGTCTGGTGGTTCTGCCTCTGATGCTCCGGAATCGTTTACCAGATGGAAGAAGTTCAAAGTGTTTATGCAGAGGGTGAGAACGGTCCTTGACAATGTTCAGTGCCCTGCTCCTACAACGGTTCTGAAAAAGTTCTTGGACAGAGGGGAGGGAGACTCCAATTACCCTCTCCGCCCCCTTGACTATCCTCTGCAGGGCTTTTTTGTCTGACATACTGCAGCTGGAGTACCATGTAGCAATGCAGTACGTCAGAACACTCTCCACCACACCTCTGTAGAAGGTCCTGAGGATGCAGATGGGGAGAGAGGCCTGTTTGAGTTTCCTCAAGAAGTGTAGTCTCTGCTGAGCCCGCTTCCTGATCTCCAAGGAATTCTTGCTCCAGGTCAGGTCCTGCGAGATCTGCACTCCGAGGAACTTGATGTTCTCTACTCTCTCCACTAAATGGCCGCCGATGCTGAGGGGGACGTGCTCAGGCTGTGACCGCCGGAAGTCGATAATCATCTCCTTCATTTTGTCCACGTTGAGCACCAGATTGTTCTCCCTGCACCAGCCCTCCAGGTCTCTCACTTCTTCCCTGTACATTGATTCCTCATCCCTCTGAATAAGTCCCACCACCGTGGTGTCATCTGCAAACTTAATAATCTGGTTCCCCTCGTGTTTGGATACACAGTCATGTGTTAGAAGTGTAAACAACAGTGGACTGAGTACACAGCCTTGAGGGGTTCCGGTACTCAGCGTGACAGAGTTGGAGATGTTGTTTCCAACCCGGACAGACTGAGGTCTCTCAGTCAGGAAATCCAGGATCCAGAGACATGTGGCGGTGTTCAGACCGAGAAGGAGTAATTTCTCCATCAGTCTCTGGGGAATAATGGTGTTGAATGCTGAACTGAAATCAATGTACAGGAGTCTGGCGTAGGTGTCTTTCTGGTCCAGGTGGGTGATGACAGAGTGTAGGGTGGTGACTATAGCATCCTCCGTGGAGCGGTTTGAACGATATGCAAACTGGAGCGGGTCGTGTGATGCAGGGAGGCAGGCTGTGATGTGTGGTTTGACAAGCCGTTCAAAACACTTCATCACAATTGGTGTAAGTGCAACAGGACGATAGTCATTCAAACAGGACACCACTGGTTTCTTTGCCACCGGTACAATGATAGAGGTCTTGAAGCATCTGGGAACGATGGCCTGACTCAGGGAGATGTTATAAATGTCAGTCAGGCCAACTCGCTCGCGCAGTCTCGGAGCACACGTCCCGGAATGTTGTCTGGACCTGCAGCTTTGCGTGGGTTGACTCTGGATAGGGTCCTCCGTGTGTCCGCTGTGTTGATGGTAAAAGCTGGTCCGACCGATGGTGGGGGTGGGCCGGCCCTCCCTCTGATTGTCGAGTTTGATGCTTCAAAACGTGCAAAGAAGTCGTTAAGCCTGTCTGGAAGCGAAGCGTCGTCATCATCGACCCCCTGCCTAGACTTAAAGCCCGTCAGTGTCCGAACTCCCTGCTACATCTGCTTGGTGTTCCTAGTGTCACAGAGGTGTCCCTGGATTTTCTCCGCATAGGCGCGCTTTGCCGCCTTAATTCCCTTTGAAAGCGCAGACCTGGCTGAGCGGAGGGCAATCCTGTCCTTCGCTCTGAAGGCTGCATCTCTGGCTGTAAGCAGCGAGCGCACCTCTGCAGTCATCCAGGGCTTATGATTACCCCGCATAGTGATGGTCTTCACTGTAGTGAAATCCTCTGTGCACTTCGCGATGTAGCTGGTGACTGTATCAGCATACTCCTCCACATCTGCCCTGTCTTCCTGGGAGGCTGCTATTTTGAAGATCTTCCAGTCTGTGTGCTGAAAACAGTCTTGCAGTGCAGAGGTTGCACTCTCTGGCAAAATCCTGATTTGTTTCACTGCTGGCCTGCTGCGCTTCAATAAAGGTTTGTAGGCAGGCAGCAGCATCACGGACATGTGATCAGAACGGCCGAGATGGGGGCGGGGTATCACTTTATATGCATCTGTGTTTGTGTACACTAAGTCCAACATATTCTCTCCTCTGGTCTTAAAGTCTACACATTGTTTAAACTTGGGGAGCACAGTCTTTAAGCTGGTGTGGTTAAAATCCCCCGCAACCACCACAAAACTGTCCGGGTGTGACGTTTGGATTTCACTGATCGCATTGTGCAGTACCCCGAGTGCCTTCTTAGCATTAGCTTTAGGATTAGGGCTCGGCGCTATGTAAACACCAACTACAAACACGTTGCTGAATTCCCTCGGCAGATAAAATGGCCGACAATTAACAATAAGGAACTCCGCCAACGGAGAGCAGTGTTTAGACACTAACGTGGCATTAACGCACCAGTTCTTGTTAACATAGATGCATAGCCCACCCCCCCGGCTCTTACCGGAGCTCGCCGTTTCCCTGTCGGCACGAAACATCGCCATATCTTCCACTTGAATGGCCTCGTCAGGAATGTTGTCGTGGAGCCATGTCTCGGTGAAAACAAACACACAGCAGTCCCTCCACTCTCTCCGGGTTTCTTTCAGCAAACGCAGTTCGTCCACCTTGTTTTCGAGGGCGCGGACAATTTCAACATGTTAGGTGCTGATTTTTTGTGCTCACATGGTTTATTGGTTGATCTTGCTAATTAATTAATTAATCTTGCTGGTTAATGTCTTTTCACTCTATTCCCTGCACAGCCCGGGTGGCCCCGCTGACTGCACAGGCCATCGTCACAGCTGCGGGTGGTAAGTTCCACGCACTACTCACTCAGTTCCCAGCACTCACAGTCCCAACGTTTTCGGCGACAGTGGCTAAACATGGGGTGGAACATTTTATCACTACCACTGGGCTGCCCGTTTTTGCAAAAGCTCGGCGCTTGGACTCAGCTAAACTGGCCATAGCGCACGAGGAGTTCGCCAACTTGGAAAAACTGGGCATCATTAGACGTTCTAAAAGCCCCTGGGCTTCACCGCTACACATGGTCCCGAAGGCTGATGGTTCGTGGCGACCTTGCGGTGATTTCCGCAGGTTGAATAACGCCTCAGCACACGACCGCTACCCGATTCCGCACATCCAAGATTTTTCGGTTCATTTGGCGGGGGCGCGCATTTTTTCTAAAATAAACTTGGTGCGTGGTTAACATCAGGTCCCAGTGCGCTCTCAGGATATACCCAAAACAGCGGTAATAACTCCTTTCGGGCTTTTTGAGTTTTTGCGCATGCCTTTTGGACTCAAGGGTGCCGCGCAGACGTTCCAGCGTATGATGGACGCGGTTCTACGCGACCTCCCTTTCGTGTTCGTCTACTTGGATGACATTTTGGTAGCCAGCACGTCCGAAGACGAACACGAAAGCCACCTCACAGCGGTTTTTCGGAGGCTGGCAGAGCACAGGTTAATAATTAACCCAGCGAAGTGTCAGTTTGGGGTGGTGCAAATTGATTTTTTGGGGCATCGCGTTTCGCCAGAAGGAGCGGTCCCTCTCCCCGATAAAGTCTGCGCAATAACAGATTTTCCCCGACCTCAAACGGTCAAAGCGTTACAGGAGTTTTTGGGAATGGTTAATTTTTATAACCGTTTCCTCCCAAGCGCAGCGCAGCTCATGCAACCATTGTATGCTGCACTAAAGAAGCAAAAACCCACAAATAAAATCGAATGGTCTCCTGAGCGGGAGGGCATTCTCCCAAGTCAAATCAGCCCTGGCAAACGCGGTTTTGTTGGCACACCCAGTCCCAACGGCCCGCATGGCGCTCACCACTGACGCTTCCGATTTAGCGGTGGGGGCGGTCGTTGAACAGTTTGTAGCAGGGACCTGGCAGCCGCTCGCATTTTTCAGCAAAACCTTGCGCGATAGTGAGCGAAAATACAGCGCGTTCGACAGGGAGCTGTTGGCCCTACACTTGGCCGTCCGCCGTTTCCAATTCTGGCTGGAAGGGCGCCGTTTCACCGCGTTTGTGGACCACAAGCCGCTAACGTTGATGGCCAAGATTTCAGAACCTTGGTCGGGCCGGCAGCAAAGACAGCTGGCCGCGATATCGGAGTTCACCACCGATATCCAGCATGTCGCAGGTAAACATAATGTAGTGGCAGACTGTCTCTTGCGTGCGGTGGCGGCGCCAGGCCCCGTGGGGGCAGACTCTGCAGCCGTGGCCGCGGGCCAGGGTAGCGACGCGGAAGCGCACGCAGCCCCGGTCCGCGTAGGTTTAGATTATGCAGCCATGGCCGCGGAGCAAGTTAGTGATGCGGATGTGCGCGCGCTCCAGTCTGGACCAACAGGGTCAAGGCTGGAGCACAGGGTGCTGCAAGTTGGTATGCCCCCCCTAATCTGCGATGTCTCCACGGGACGGCCGCATCCCGTGGTACCAGCTGCGTGGCACCGCCATGTTTTTGAGTCGGTCCATTCCCTGGCGCACCCGGGGGTGCGTGCATCGATCAAAATGGTGGGGGAGAAATTTGTTTGGCCAGGGTTGCGCAAACATGTCAAGGAATGGGCGGCAGCCTGCGTAGCGTGTCAGTGAGCCAAAATACACAAGCACACTAGGGCTCCTTTGGAGCCTTTTCACATCCCGGCTAAGCGCTTTGATCATGTGCATGTCGACTTGGTGGGCCCCCTTCCGTCGTCACAGGGGTACACACACCTTTTGACAATCGTGGACCGCACCACGCGTTGGCCGGAAGCGGTCCCTCTGTCATCATCCACAGCGGAAGAAGTTGCGCGTGCGTTTTTAACAGCTTGGGTTGCGCGTTTTGGAGTTCCGTCAGACATAACGTCCGACAGAGGTCCTCAATTTGTTTCTGAACTCATCGATGGCCCGCAGCCTAGGGGTAAAGATCCACCGCACTACCGCATATAACCCCCAGGCTAACGGTTTATGCGAACGTTTTCATAGGTCATTGAAAGCAGCCCTCAGAGCGTCGCTTACGGATACAAATTGGGTGGACAAACTTCCATGGGTTTTATTAGGGTTGCGTTCTGCACCTAAGGAGGATTTGCAGGCCTCTCCAGCTGAGTTAGTTTTTGCACAACCTCTCCGTTTGCCCGGAGAATTTCTCCCCGACAATCCTGCGCCAAATTGCCCCCCCGCTCAGCTGCTGCAGAGCAACACAGGATCAAACACGCTTCCTGGCCCAGTTCATCACAGTTTCCCATGCGTTTTTGTGCCGAAGGCTTTAAAAAATGCGGAGTTTGTTTTTGTTAGACATGATGCTCAATGCCCAAATTTGCGGCCGCCTTATGATGGACCTTTCAGAGTGCTGGAAACAGGAGAGAAGCATTTTTTGCTAGATTTGGGAGACAGGAAGGAGTTGATTTGTATAAACAGACTCAAACCCGCTTTTGTTTTGGCGGATGAACAAGTGCAGTTGGCGAGGGCCCCCCGTCGCGGCACACCTTCGAGAAGGCATTCTCCAGAACCCCCACAGAGATTGGCTAACAGTTCTAATCCACAGGTGCAGGAAGACACTGCAGAAGCAGCAAGGCCAGTTTACAGCAGATACGGCAGGAGGTTTAGACCGAGGCAACTGGTGGATTGATATTTGATATGTGGTAATGTTTTTATGTCATGCATCTCTGATTATGTTTGTCCCATATTAGACGTTTGGGGGGGTCATGTGGCACATATGTTGGGTACATATTTTCCACAAATGTATTGCTGTATGTTTATTGTGTGCTTCACGTCTCGAGGGACAAAAGGACTGAGTCTGCAGGAGATATCGAGAAGGTGTGAGATTTGGCCTTTGTTTCAGAGAGATGCCCTGGAGGGATTTCCGGATCATCGAAGGCTAAGGGACAATGGTGGAAGATCAAAAGGGTTACATTGTGACTGGGATTAAGTACCATGTGACTGTATGTTTGCTTAGACACCATGTGACTTGAGTTTCGATGTTCCGGGATATAAAAGAGCGATGTGATATTGATCTGTCTCTTTTCTTGCTTGGAGATTGTTAGAGTATGTGTTCTGATAATAAAGCTGAACCTGAGAAATAAACTCAGCCTCATCCTTGAGCACATCCTCTACAGAAGCACTTTTTCACACCATTGTATTATGTCCTAATATTCCAGTAGTAGCTTGTTATTAAACATGCATTTGAGTATTTACTACCCACAGTTGCAGACATCACTAAGATTTTTAATAAAAGATAACATGTCTCTGCTATACTGATTTATTTTTTATTTTTACAATGTTATATACTTTATAAAATATATATGATATCTATTATATAGCTCTGTAGACATAGCTTAACTTGGCTGTAATGAGTTCCAGAGACTTGTCACGTTGCCTTAAATCAAATTAAATCAAATCAAAGCCAGCAAAGTACTGGTAGGCATTTGGACTTTTGTATACTTCCAGAGTTTCTGCTGTATGAAATGATTTTGAGTTAATTAGGTAGTTGTCAGTATCATGATAGAGCAGTTCCGGGATGCTGCAGCATCTTGACACAGTGTACACAAATGATCTACCATGAGATTAGAATCACAGTTCAGACCGTTCAAGGATAATTTCTCAACATACCGATGCTGGTGCAGTTTATCATATGCTTCAACAAAGTCACACAACCCAATTTTAAGAAGCTATGCTGACTGCACTGTGCTAAAATCTCATTTTAGTAATGCGTGTTGTGTATGGCGTAGCTATAGCAATGTAAATGTTTTCACTTCAGAGGACCCCAGGCCACTGCCGGAGGTCACGTGACTGCAAAACCTCAATAGCGGGTGTGTCTGACAACTGATTTATTAATAAGAATTAATTCCTCACAGAAACCCAAAGCAATAAGACTGTAACAGTCTGTACCCCGTTTAAACTGTTTAATGGTATTTGACACTGAATTGAATTTTACTTCACTGCTTTTTTCTACTTATTTGATTATGGTTTATTATTTTTATCTGCTACCCCTAGCCTGTTTTGTCTGTTTTGAATCTATAGTCACTGTACTGTATTGTACATAATTTTAGCTGATTATGTGCACATACTGATTTTTTGTAAGTAAGTAAAACTTTATTTATATAGCACTTTTTAAAACACAAAGTGCTGCACAAGCATAAAAGTATTTCAAGATAAAACCAGACAACATTTCCAACACAACAAAACTGAGCACATCAAAAGAGACAGACACACACACTCAAACACAGACAAAAACACAAACTCACAGACTCATAACTGGACCCATCACAAACACACACACTGCATAATGTGGGGTTATAAAAATGCTTGTCGGTAGAGATGGGTTTTCAAAAGATGTTTAAAACAATTCAGATTTTCAGTGCATCTGATGTGGTGATTCCGAGCGCGGGTCTGTCCTGTCTTCGAGTCACTTTTTATTTTCCCCATTTTCTGTCTTTATATTCTGTCTTATTTATTATGGGGATTATTTATCCTTTTATTTTGACAGCACCGCGGCAGGACTTCCTGCTGTCAAACCTGCTCGTGGTCTGTCACAGCTGTTTTTTTGTTTTTTTTTTCAGTAATTACTTTTGGCTCCACACCTGATTGTAGTTTGTGTTTTGCTCACTATTTAAGATCGCCAGCGGGGTGTATTCCTCGCTGCGACCTCGCCCTTTCTAGATTGGAATCCCCAACCCTGATTCCAGTCCTTTTCCAGCATCAGGTTTCACCCTCGCTATATACATATGTAAGTGGATTGGGGTAGGTGATTCCAGAGGGTAGGTGCAACACCGGAGAAAGCACCATCACCTCTTGTGTTGTGGATAGAACATGGTATAGATAAGAGACCAGTATTTGAGGAGCGGAGCAGATGAGACATGGAGTACTGAACCAGGAGGTCAGAACTGTAATCGGGGGTGAGATTGTGCACTGCTTTCAATGTAATTATGAGAATTTTTAATTGAATCCTAAATTTTACTAGGAGCCAATGAAGGGAAGTACGGGGGTAATGTGAGACTGACAGCTGGTTCTAGTTAATAACCTGGCAGCTGAATTTTGGATTAATTGTAAACGATTTATTGCGGATTGACTGAGGCAGGTGTAAAGAGCGTTACAGTAATCTAAAAGGAGAAGATGAAAGTGTGAATTAAGAGCTCAAGATCGGACCGAGGAAGCATATGTTTGATTTTTGCAATGTTTCTCAGCTGCAGAAAACAAGACTGGATGAACTTGTTTATGTGGGAATCAGAGGACATGTAACGGTCAAAGATGATAGTGAGGTTTTTAACAGTGACTGTGACGTTAGAGTGATGGCAACCAATAAACTGTTCAACACAGGCAACAAAGTTATCTGGACCGATTATAAGGATTTTGGTTTTACTGAAATCTAAGTACAGAAAATTAATAGACGACCAATCTTTGATAGCAGCTAAACAATTATGGAGGGAGGATAGTCGATTCAGGTTATTGGTTTTGGCAGAGAAGTAGATTGTGCTTTGATTCTTCCTCAAAAAAGTTAAAAAATATAAGAATGTCTATAACTTGCAAAAAAAAAGTATTACATTGGTTGAAGTAAACAACCAGATAAGTGCAAAATTATAGAATATAATGTCTTTATTAACAAGCCCTCATTCATTACGTCAGAGTATTACATAGATTATTCTTTGAAAAAAAAAACATATAAGAACATTGTATCACATCTTTTATCAAATTTAATATTGATTCATAATCGACTATTATACCTGCATCATTTGTATATTTAAATCTTATCAGAATGTCAAAATAAACTACTAAGAATAGAATAGAATAGGCTTTATTGTCATTGTACAGTTGTACAGCAGAAGAAAATTGTGGGTGCTCCACCAGGCTACTGTGCAGTAAAATAAGTGAGAAGAATTTGAAAATAAAACAGTTACAGGACACTCAGTTAACCATCTGACTGAAGTAAAAATAAAAGTAAAAATAATAAATAGCCCATTGGTATATACAAAGGTACAGTAGTGGCTTCACGGGTGGAACTATGTACATATGAGTGCGGAGTGCAGAACACATAAGGCCCAAGGATTATGGAAAATATGTACAGTAGTGATTTCACGGATGGGTCAATGTGCATGAAAGTGAGGAGTGCAAAAACAGGTGAGCTATAGTGATAATTAAAAGGTTCTCAGTTCTGTGCATGTGAGCATTCGGGGAGGGGGCCTCTGACTGTTTGCAGTTCGGATGGCCCAGGGGAAGAAACTGTTTGTCAGTCTGGAGGTGTGGGACCTGATCGATCTGAACCGTCGTCGAGAGGGAAGCAGGTCGAACAGGTGGTGGGCGGGATGTGAGGGGTCTCCTGTGATGGCCTTGATCCTTCTGACAGGAGACTCCGGAGATGTCTTCCGGGGAGGGCAGAGAGCTGCCAATAATTTTTGGGCGGTGTTGATGACCCTCTGCACAGCCTTACTGTTCTCGGCCGTGGAGCCGGCGTGCCACACTCCCAGACAGTAGGTGAGCACGCTCTCCACTCCACTATTTTGTCTCACTCTTACACTCTTTCGGCCCTGTTTTGACTGTCATCAGTGGACTTTTGCGCCAGACTTCCCGCCATACGCCAGTGTGTCTGTTAGTTTCTGTCAGTGCATTGTCTGTTTTTTACACTTTGCGTCACACCATCTAATTACCAGTAGACAGTGCACCTACTTTGTGCTGGGAGGAGGAGAGTCATCTCAAAGCGGGGTGGTCGCATACAGTCTTATGCACACCATTGTTGTGGTGCATGATATGATATACACTTTTGAACAGGAAAAAGGTTTGTTGTCAAAAGCGCATTGTTTAATGCTATTTCAGTGGTGTATCTTGAAATTGCGCAGCTACGGAGCTCATGAGGAAACAGCATGCGCTGGGATTTTCTATTTTAATGGAGAGAGTTGTAACAGTCATAAATAATATCCTCCTTCCCTCCTGCCCGGGAATGACTGGGATAGAGAGCCACAAACCTCAGCAGACCCCCACACGAGATGGGGGAGACCCTCGGTTGGTGAAAGCAACAGGAGAGGGAGCCCTCCATCTCCCCACGGGCCGGGAGTGACTTCCGTTCCACTCTTAACGATCCTTTTATGAAAGTTTGCACAGGCATCATCCTCTGTTCCTGAAGTTTCAAACCTATTCATGTCTGTATGTTGCATCCGTGTACATTACATTAAACCATTAAAATGATTTTTCAACTCGGCATTATATCCTCCCCATTTGTTCTCTCTAAAATAACTAGCTGGGCATCAACTGTGATTGATGTCTTCCTTTTTACCAAGCAGCATTACTACTGTGTGCATTTTTGCTCACTGGCATGGGCTTTGGTCAGCGCAAAACCTGTCTTAAACAGCTGTCATGATTAGAGTTCACTTTAGATAATGCGCCTCTGTGCATTAAAGGGATGGGCAGGAGGGCTTTGGATTAGATTGTCCAAAACACACCTCTGAATAATTAGACCAGCTTCTTTGTACCTTGCACCTGGCAGAAAATTCATTTATGCGTTGCTGTGATAAGGAAATGAACTTGGAAACACCCATATACATGTTCTACATCAGTGAGAACTGATTATGGATTGCATTCTTGTAATACGGCCCTTTGTCTGCGACCCAATTTCTTGCCTTGCCTTGAAGCTAGTTATCTTTAGAATTAACATTTATGTAGTAATTACATAGTTGTCCATGCTTTGAAGATTCTCAGTCGTCCAGGTGAGTAAGTATACTGTTTGAAAGCGCAGTCGAGTCACCGGTATTTTTTGTACTGGGAATTGTGAACTTGATGAATGGTGAAATGTTTCAGAGTAAAAAAAAACTTTAATCCAGTTGACTTAACTGATCTTTCATACAGTATAGTTGTTCACAGTTAAGCTTCCCACCCAATTTTGTCTCCTTTACAATATTTTAGATGAGGAACCACATACTTCAGATACAAATCCCCAACCAAACCTGGGTGTCTACTCAACAAAAACAGGTTTCAGTCTACCTAGGAGTACCACATCTGTAATGAATGTAAGATCGTTGTCATTGTAGATACACTGGCCAAAGTGAATCCATACTCATTAACAGGGTTTATCCAAATGAACAAATGGACATGTGCTTGGATGCACGTGTGTATACACATACACAGCACTTCACTCGTGTGACATTTGAATGTTTTGTTTTGTAACACCTTAACTCTTGCACTTTAGCATATACACTTTGTGTGTGTGCGTGAACACGCAGCGGCCTCCCTTCTCTCTTCGTGTTTTGTGTCATTTAATGTTGTTTAAATTACACCTAAGTATATATTCATGTCTTTAATGTGCATATATGATGCTGCGCACAAGCTACAGTTGCCACAGCCTTCTGGAGATAAGGAATATGTCCAAACATTACGTTCTGGATCAGAGCGTTACAGAGGAACTCTGTGGCCTAGGTCTCCTCCACCAGACCTCCACACCCCGGACTCAACTGCTGTGTCTCATCCCAAATGTGTGAGCGGCGACAAAAGAGAGGTAAACGTAGAGGTATCCGAACGAAGCTAACTGCTAGCCCACGCAAACTCTCGATTCCAACCCTCATTCTGGCCAAAGTACGCTCACTAGACAACAAAATAGACCACATACAGCTCCTGACAGCTATGCAGCGTGATGCGTGGAACTACTGTTTTTATCTTTACAGTGTGGATCGTGTAAATGAAGAGGCAGATTCATTGCAGACGATTTATTACACACTCACACTTCTCAAGCAAAGAACAGACTGAACATTTAAGCAGAAACTCTCCTCTTAAGTTTCATGGCATTTACATCACACACAACATGACATTTGCATCACACTGCATTCAACCCCCTTCATCCTTGACTCCTTCCTGCTATCTCACCAGGAACCTCCTGCTCTTTGTTCTCCCATGCTTATCCACTGTCTCCTGTCTGAGATGCTAAATAATCTGGCTCCCCCAAGGTGCTACACTACCCCCCCCCCCCCAGCATCTTAGATAGAACAATAGAATAACAGTCCACTTGCTGTGATAGAACAATTGAATATCAGTCCACATGCTGCTTGGGCTTCCGTCTCCTCCCGTATCTGCTGTAACTGGGGTTTACCGCCTCCGCGGCGCTGCTGTGCCGGCGGGGGGCTACTGGGAGTGGGTCTGACTGCGGGTGGGCTGTTGCTGGGGGGGGGGGGGGCACTTCGGTCTGTCCGTGTGGCTGCTCTGGTGAATCGTTTCCCTGGGGAGCTCTCCGTGGGGGTCTTCCACGCTGAGGGGCCTTAGCCAACAGCACTTGCTCGTCCACCACAACAAAAGCGGGTTTGAGTCTGTCTATGCCAATTTTTTCCCTCCTACCCCCCAAGTCTAGCAAAAAATACTTATCCCCTGTTTCCAGCACTCTGAACAGTCCATCATAGGGTGGGCGCAATGGAGGGCGGTGGGCGTCGTGTTTGACAAACACGAACTCCGCGCTCTTCAAAGTTTTAGGCACGAAAACACGCGGAAAACTGTGGTGGGCAGGGCCCAGCAGCGTGCCTGTGTTTGTGCTACGCTGCAAAAGCTGAGACGGGCAGCTGCCCGGCGCGGGATTATCTGGCAGAAATTCCCCGGGCAGCCGTAGTGGCTGCGTAAAAACGAGCTCTGCCGGGGAAGCTTCCAGATCCTCTTTCGGCGCAGAGCGCAACCCCAATAAACCCCACGACAGCCTGTCTACCCAATTTGCATCCGTCAATGAAGCCCTGAGTGCTGCTTTCAGTGATCTATGAAAACGCTCGCATAACCCATTGGCCTGTGGGTTGTACGCGGTTGTGCGGTGAATTGTAACACCCAGACTGCGGGCCATCGCGGACCAGAGTTCGGAAACAAATTGAGGGCCCCTGTCGGACGTAATGTCCGACGGGACTCCAAAACGCGCCACCCATGCTGTTAAAAAAGCGTGCGCTGCGTCTGCGGACGTGGTTGCCGCCAGCGGGACCACTTCTGGCCAGCGCGTGGTGCGGTCCACCATTGTCAGGAGGTGCGTGCACCCCTGTGATGGCGGGAGAGGGCCCACGAGATCCACGTGAACATGGTCGAACCTCTTAGCCGGAATACAAAACGGCTCCAAGGGAGCCTTCGTGTGTCTGTGTACGTTGGCACGTTGGCACGCCACGCAGGCTGCAGCCCACTTTTTCACTTGTTTGCGTAGGCTCGGCCACACAAACTTCTCTCCCACCATTTTGACTGACGCGCGCACTCCTGGGTGCGCCAGAGTGTGAACCGACTCAAACACGCGGCGGCGCCACGCGGCCGGGACCACCGGACGCGGGCGAACTGTGGAGACGTCGCAGATTGGGGGGGGGCGCCATCCTGCAGCACCCTGCTCTCCAGCCTTAATCCTGTTGGTCCAGACTGGAGAGCGCGCACGTCTGCTCCGCGGCCATGGCCGCGTAATCTATCCCCACGCAGACCGGGGCCACCACGGCGCGCGAGAGGCAGTCTGCCACTGCATTCAGTTTACCAGACACATGCTGAATATCGGTAGTAAACTCTGAGATTGCAGCCAGCTGTCTCTGCTGCCGGCCCGACCACGGTTCTGAAACCTTGGCCATCGCGAATGTCAGCGGCTTGTGGTCCACGAGCGCGGTGAAGCTGCACCCTTCCAGCCAGAACTGGAAATGGCGTATGGCCAGGTGAAGAGCCAGCAACTCTGTCGAACGCGCTGTATTTACGTTCACTGTCGCGCAAAGTTCTGCTGAAAAAGGCGAGCGGCTGCCAAGCCCCGGCGACGCGCTGCTCCACGACAGCCCCTATGGCCACGTCTGAAGCATCGGTGGTGAGCGCTATGCGGGCCGTCAGGTCCGGATGCGCCAGCAGTGCGGCATTTGCCAGGGCTGCTTTAACTTCCGAGAACGCCCGCTCTCGCTCCAGGGTCCATTCGACCCTATCCTCGGGTTTCTGTTTCTTGAGCGCGGCGTACAATGGTTGCATGAGCTGCGCCGCGCGGGGAAGGAAACAGTTATAAAAGTTCACCATTCCCAAAAATTCCTGCAGCGCCCTGACCGTCTGAGGCCGGGGAAAATCCGCCACAGCACGCACATTGTCGGGCAGCGGGATCGCTCCTTCCGGAGAGACGCGGTGCCCCAAAAAATCAATCTCCGTCACACCGAACTGGCATTTCACCAGGTTGATTATTAACCCGTGCTCCTCCAACCTCCGGAAAACTGTCCTGAGGTGGGTTTCCTGTTCGTCTTCGGACGCACTGGCTACCAGGATATCATCCAGGTAGACGAACACAAATGGGAGATCGCGCAGCACTGCATCCATCATGCGCTGGAACGTCTGTGCCGCTCCTTTTAACCCGAATGGCATGCGCAGGAACTCGAATAGACCGAACAGAGTTATTACCGCTGTATTGGGTATGTCCTCAGCGTGCACTGGGACTTGGTGGTAACCGCGGACCAGGTCTATTTTGGAAAAAATGCGTGCTCTGGCAAGGTGAACGGAAAAATCCTGTATGTGGGGAACTGGGTAGCGGTCGTGCGCTGTGGCGTTGTTCAACCTGCGGAAATCCCCGCACGGTCGCCACGATCCCTCAGCCTTAGGGACCATGTGTAGCAGGGATGCCCATGGGCTGTTCGAGCGCCTGATGATGCCCAACCTTTCCAGGTTGGCGAACTCCTCGCGCGCTATGGCCAGTTTAGCTGCGTCCAAGCGCCGAGGTCTTGCAAAAACGGGCGACCCAGTGGTGGTGATAAAGTGCTCCGCCCCGTGTTTAGCGATGGCTGCGGAAAACGTCGAGACCGTGAGTGCTGGGAACTGAATGAGCAGTGTGTGGAACTTACCGCCTGTAGCTGTGACGTTGGCTTGTGCTGTTGGCTGGGTCACTCGAGCTACACAGGGGAGAGAGTCAAAGGACAGTGCATTAACCAGGCGCCTGTTAGCAACATCAACCAGTAAACCATGTGCACACAGAAAATCAGCCCCCAGGATATGGTAATTCAGTGCTGCTACGACAAAAGTCCACTCATATGTACGACCGTGTAGAGATAAGAGCAGAGTCCTCTCACCAAAGGTCTTAATATCCGAGCCGTTTGCTGCCAACATCTCGGGGCCACTAGGTCCTGCCAGCCGGTCAGCGTAGGTCGGCAGGATGAAGCTCCTCTGGGCTCCGGTGTCCACGAGGAAACGCCTCCCCGAGCGTGCGTCCGTCAAGTAGAGCAGCTTGTTCTCTTCACCGAGGGTCGCAGCTGCTACTGACCCCCAGCCTTGGCGTTTCCCGAGCGCTTGAATTGGCACAGTGGCGCACATCTGCGTGCCTTCTCTCCGAAGCAGCGGTGGTAGAAACAGAGCGTGTCTCTCTGGCGCTCCTTGGCCCCGGCTGCTGCTACCGTCGGTGGCTCCTCGCCTCCTCTGGTCGTCTCGCTGGGCTCCGCCGCTGCCGCGTTGACTGTGATCGCCCTGGTGGTGATGATGATCCGGTCTGCCTCCTGGGCTAGCGTACGGTAGTCCCGCGTGGCCAGCAACGGCGAATTGGCCAGGGCCGCTCTCACCACTGTCGGAAGGTTCCGGAGGAAGAGGTGGGCAAACAGAAAGTGCCCGTCGTCCATGCCCATTAACGCCAGCATCTTCTCCACCAGGTCTACGGCCGAACCATCTCCTAACTCGGTCCGCGTCAGGAGCCTCTCCACTCTCTCACAGTTCGAGAGCATGTAGCGCTGGATGAGCGCAGCCTTGAGCGCCTCGTATCTGTTGCCGGCTGGTGGCTAATCGAGCAGGCGCGCTACCTGTTGAGCTGTGCGGGCGTCGAGCGCTGTGACCACATGGTAGAATCTGGTGTTGTCTGCCGTTACTCCCCAGAGGGTGAACTGAGCCTCGGTGAGGTGGAACCAAGTGCACGGGTTGTGCTGCCAGAAATCCGGTAGCTTGACTGAAACCGCACACGTGTGGCTGGAGGTTCCAGTCCGTGCTGTCTGTGGGATGGCTGCCGCCTCGCTGTAGCTTCCTGACCGGGCCGGCTCCGGGGATCTTGTCTCGTGTTCCATAATACGTCTTGGGTCACCAGTGTGGATCGTGTAAATGAAGAGGCAGATTCATTGCAGATGATTTATTACACACTCACACTTCTCAAGCAAAGAACAGACTGAACATTTAAGCAGAAACTCTCCTCTTAAGTTTCATGGCATTTACATCACACACAACATGACATTTGCATCACACTGCATTCAACCCCCTTCATCCTTGACTCCTTCCTGCTATCTCACCAGGAACCTCCTGCTCTTTGTTCTCCCATGCTTATCCACTGTCTCCTGTCTGAGATGCTAGATAATCTGGCTCTCCCAAGGTGCTACAACAGAAGCTTGGTTAAATGAGAATATACCGGACTCTGCCATTCAGTTAGCAGTGCTAAAATGCTACCACAGTGACAGAGTGTACATGGAAGGAGGGAAAACGCGAGGCGGTGGGGTCTGTGTGTGCATCAGTGATGCCTGGTGCCATGATGCAACTGTTGTACATAAGCACTGTTCTCCATTGGTGGAGTTTATGATCATCAAGTGCCGACCCTTTTATAGAGAATTTTCATCCGTCCTACTAGTCGCTGTGTATGCCCCGCCCACTGGCATCAGCGAGAGAAAGTAAAGCACAAAAAGAACTCTATCAGGCCATCAGTGAGACACAAATGGTGCATCCAGATGGATTCCCCATCACAGCAGGAGACTTCAACCATGCAGATTTAAAGGCCCTCCTACCAAATCTACACCAACATGTAGACTTCCCAACAAGAGGAGACAACTTGCTGGACCTGGTGTACACAACTTCTAAGAAAGCATACAGAGTCTCCCCCCTTTCCCACCTTGGTCTCTGTGGTCACATCACCATCTTGTTAAGGCTGGCATACGAACCCAGAGTGAAAACAATCAGACCAACAAAAAAGCAGGTACGTGTGTGGCCAGAGGGGACCTCTGATGCTCTGAAAGACTGCTTCAGCACTACAGACTGGGACATTTTCAAGCACGCAGCCACTCACAATGGACACACAAACCTAGAGGAGTACACTGAGGTTGTTGTGGCATACATAGCTAAATGCATTGATGATGTCACTCACTGCAAAACCATCACTGTTCGTGCCAACCAAAAGCCATGGAAGACGCCAGAGGTCCACAGGCTCCTGAGGGCTTGGGACGCAGCCTTCAGGGCCAGCGACACTGCAGAACTAACAACAGCGAGGGCCAACCTGTCCCGTGGCATCAAGGAAGAAAAACGACAATACAGCAAGAAAATTCCAGTCACTTCAGCAACACCAGAGATGCACGTTCCCTCTGGTGTGGCATACAGACCCTCACCAACTACAAACCTCCACCTCAGACCAGTGTGAGTGACATCACACTGCTTAATAATCTAAATGACTTCTTTGGCTGCTTTGAAGCACAAAACAGCACATCAGCTCAGAAGACCCCTCCTCCTCCAGATGAGCAGGCCATAAATCTGGATCCGGCTAGCATGAAGAGGACCCTCTGCAGGATCAACCCACACAAGGCAGCTGGTCCGGACAACATACCGGGTTGTGTTCTGAAGGACTGTGCAGAGGAGTTCAAGAATGTCCTGGCTGACAACTTCAACATCTCCCTGACTGAAGCTGTTGTCCCCACATGTTTCAAAACTGCTACCATAATACCAGTCTCACAGAAGCCCGTCCCATCCAGCTACAATGATTACCGGCCTGTAGCACTGACCCCCATCATAATGAAGTGCTTTGAGCAGCTGGTCATGTAGAACATCAAGTCCATCCTCCCTCCCTCCCATGGCCCATCTCAGTTTGCATACAGGTCAAACAGATCCACAGAGGATGCCATCGCTGCTACTCTCCATCCAGCCCTCACCCACCTGGACTCAAAGAACTCCTACGTGAAAATGCTGTTCTTGGACTTCAGTATTCAATACAATCATCCCCCAGTATCTAATACAAAAACTCAGACACTTGGGACTCAAAACCTCTCTCTGTAACTGGGTGCTGGACTTTCTCACAGGGATCCCACAAAATGTGCGGGTTGGCAGCAACACATCCAAGACCATCACACTGAGCACAGGGCCCCACAAGGGTGCGTGCTCAGTCCACTGCTCTTCACCCTGCTGACCCATGACTGTGTACCAGCCTGCAACACCAACCACATCATCAAGTTTGCAGATGACACAATGGTGGTGGGCGTCATCACCAACAATGAGGAGGCCAACTACAGAAATGAGGTGAGCCAACTGATCCAGTGGTGTAAAGACAATAATCTCTTCCTGAACGTGGGAAAAACCAAGGAGATTGTGATCGACTTTAGGAGGGGACACACACAGCATGCCCCTTTGATCATTGATGGAGTTGTTGTGGAGAGGGTGAACAGCACCAAGTTCCTGGGGGTGCACATCTCTGAGGACCTCTCCTGGTCCAACAACACAACATCACTGGCCAAGAAGGCTCAAACTGGCCTCCATTTCCTCCGCAAACTGAGAAGAGCACGAGTCCCACCCCCCATCATGTGCTCATTCTCTCGGGGTACCACTGAGAGCATGCTCACTAGCTGCATCACGGTGTGGTATGGAAGCTACACCGCCTCCTGCCAGAAGACACTACAACGCACAGTGAAAGCAGCCAGCAAGATCATCGGTGCCTCTCTGCCCCCCCGCTTGGACATCTACCTCACCCATCTCACCCGCAGAGCCATCAGCATTGCAGCCGACACCTCTCACCCCTCACACTCCCTCTTCAGCCCCCTGCCCTCGGGGAAAAGGTACTGGAGCATCCGGGCCCGCTCCACAAGACTGCTAAACAGCTTTGTTCATCAGGCCATCAGGACCCTGAACTCTGTCCATTTCCTAACCCCACCCCCCACCCCCCTTCTCGGACTGTAGCGCACTCACCCGCACAATAACTGCCTCAGCTGTTGGCACAAAAAGACTGGCACACCAACAGTAATACATTGCTGCTGTATGTCTCTGCACTTTACTGCAACCATTTGCACAAATGCCATATCTGCTGCTGTCTGTCATTACAATACTGATCATGTGCAGTCCTATCTGTCACTGTCTGCACCTACACTACCGCATTGAACTTGCTGCTACAAGTATTACTGCTCTACTTTTCTGTATATTGGATTGCTGAGTCTCATCATTTATCGTTTATCTTTATTTGCAGTATGGGAGGTCTGGGTCTATCTTTTGTCACCATCTGCACTACAAGGTAGCATTACTTTACATAGACTGCTGTTGTTGTTTTTCCAGCCTTATTAATTTTCTTTTTTTATATTGTGCACACCACTGAAGAGAGAGAGAAACACCATTTCAATGCTTCTGTATGTCTTGTATGTATAGTAGTATTGACAAATACTGTATAGTCTTGAATCTGTCGTGAGCTGGGCTTGGATTTTCTCCCAAGCTCAGTTTCATGGCTTTCTTGTGCATTGCATAATTATTTGTTGTATTTTGTTATGCCTTTTGAGTTATTATGCCTTCTATTTTCCTTGTTTATGTTTCAGTCTGTTTCGGCCATGTCTCGTTTCATTTGTAATTATTTTCTAGTCTGTATCTGAGTTGGTTTATTTCCCTTATTGGTTCTGTGACTGACAGCTGTCAGGCAGTGCTTTCAGGTCTGCACTTTGTGTGGGCGTTGCCTGTCACACTGCCAGTCGACTACACCCCTCTCATTACCAGCTGATTCCAATCTCCATTATTCCTCTTTCCCCGCTCATGTGCACTCACACTGGTCACCTATTTTGTAATTGGTTTGATCCCTGTTTTAGGGAGATTTCCATGTTTTTTGTCGTTGCCTTAGATTATCTACCCACTTCTCCACCAAAGTCCTGTCCGTTCTGGGGAGACTTTCTGTAAGTAACCCTTCTCGCTCACCAGTAAGTTTGTTCGAGCGCTCAGTTTCCTTTTCTCGCCAGATAAGTTTGGTGGAGCATTTTGTGTTTCTTTTGTTAATAAATTACACTAACGGCAATCCAGCGCCTGGGTTGTTTTCTCTGCTCCGCAGGAGCAAAACATGATGGAATCCTTGAATCCTTGTACAGTTTCACTGCAGTTCTTCTGCTCATGTATGATTGTTTGTTTGTGTGTTTTTGTGACCCGCTGGGGGACTACAGATGCAAATTAGCAGTATTGCTAAATCTGGCGTAGTTATATTTGTATTAATGTTCATTAGTATGTAATGTCCCTTTCAAATAAGCATTAAACTAAACTAAATTGACAAATATCATGGGTACCGGAGTGGTGGCCTAGTTGATAGAGCATCCGCCCCACAACCGGGAGGTTGGGGGTTCAAGTCCCGGCCGGGTCATACCAAAGACCATATAAAAAAAAAAAAAAAAGGTACTTCCCACCTTCTAGCTTGGTGCTCAGTGTAATAGAATGGGGGAAGGAGAAGTCGTTTGTGGCAACGTCTTGCATGGCAGTGACCCCTCTGATTCTATATGTGATTAACATTGTAGATAGGAGAAACGTAATTTCATTCTACTGTACATGACTGGCAGTATGGAGTGAATGACAATGGCTCCTTCTTCTAACTCACAGCAAAATTCGATCAGGATAAAAAAAAAACAATTTTTCAATTGCCATTCACTCTAAAGGAGATTTTTTTTTTCCGAACTAAGGCCCCATATGCAGAAGTAGAGGGGGTGTGAGAGAGCCCAGGTCACGCCCTCTCTACTTCCACAGAGGGGAAGTAAACTTAGGCTAGATCTATAGAGAGTTAGGCTAAAAAGGTATTAAAAAGTACTCTAATCTATGGAGGGGGGGTGAAAAGGTCATAGGCTGAAAAGTTCATAGTGGTCAAATCTGACCAAATGTGGTTTATTTTTCAACTGCAGTGATCCAAGCGCTGCAACACTGATGGAAGAAGTGTGTGGACCGAAGGGGAGACTGCTGAAAAATAAAGCACATTTGGTCAAATTTGACCACTATGAAGTTTTCAGCCTATGAAGTTTTCAGTTCCCCCCCCCCCCCCCCCCCCGTAGCTCAAATGCATTGGCAGCAATACCTTTCTTGTCTGCTATCAAGGGGGGTAGACAGAACGTTATGGGATTTTTGACATTGATTTTTATTTGAACATTCTAAAAAAAAAAAAAAAAAAAATTTGTGACGTTGCTACAGTTCCTCAATAACACTGCTGTTCTTTCATCTAATACTAGACATGTCCTGATAAACACCGTTTTATTTGTCCCTCTCCACATCTCCACCACTGGTCTTGTGCTGTCACATTATCACTAGTGGCAGGAGCCAGGAATTATCAGTGGGGTGGCCAAGATGGACGTGATCAGTTTGGGGTGGCCCAGAAATCACTATTACAAGAACTTAATGTTTCTCGCAAAATAAGGAGTTATACTATAAAGGCACAAACTCTTTAGTACTGCATGTACTGTATATATTTGTACTTGCTGTTAAATTGTGTGTGTAGAATTGTACCGGTATTGATTATTCTTGGGAATTTTATGTAGGGCCTATCACTGAGGAGACAGTTAAAGACTTGACAACTTAGGAGATCTATTCTATTCTTTAGTACAAATATCCCTGGCTACTGCTATAAGAGGAGAGGAGAGGAGAGGAGATCCTCGAAGTATTCCTTCCACCGCCCGACGATATCCCCAGTCGAAGTCAACAGCACCCCATCCGCACCATACACAGTGTGGACAGGGAGCTGCTTTCCTCTCCTGAGCCGCCGGACAGTTTGCCAGAATCTCTTCGAGGCCGACCGAAAGTCTTGTTCCATGGCCTCACCCAAGTCCTCCCATACCCGGGTTTTTGCTTCAGCAACCACCCGAGCTGCACTCCGCTTGGCCTGCCGGTACACCTCAGCTACTTTGGGAGTCCCACAAGCCAACCAAGCCTGATAGGACTCCTTCTTCAGCTTAATGGCCCCCCTCACCACTGGTGTCCACCACTTGGTTCGGGGGTTGCCACCACGAGATGCACCGACCACCTTGCGGCCGCAGCTCTGGGCCGCCGCTTCAACAACAGAGGTGGAGAACATGGCCCATTCAGACGCCATGTCTCCAGACTCCCTCGGAATGTGGTTGAAGTTCTTCCGGAGGTGGGAGTTGAAGACCTCCCTGACAGGGGCCTCAGCCAGACATTCCCAGCACACCCTCACTGTACGTTTGGGTCTACCAGGTCTGAATGGCATTCTCCCTTGCCATTGGATCCAACTCGTCACCAGGTGGTGATCAGTTGACAGCTCTGCACCTCTCTTTACCCGAGTGTCCAATACATACGGTCGCAGGTCTGATGACACGATAACAAAATCAATCATCGACTTGCGACCTAGGGTGTCCTGGTGCCAGGTGAACATATGGACACCCTTATGCTTGAACATGGTGTTCGTTATGGACAAACTGTGGTTAGCACATCAATCCCACTGATACACCTTCCACAGAGGAAGCAGGGTTTGTGGACGAGGGGGATGACTCGCCTATCACAGGGGCTGAGGTCGCCAAGGTGGTTAAAAATCTCCTTGGTGGCCAGGCTCCGGGGGTGGACGAGATTCGCCCTGAGTACCTGAAGGCCCTGAATGTTGTAGGGCTGTCATGGTTGACACACCTCTGCAACATTGCATGGAGGTCGGGGGCAGTGCCTTTGGCATGGCAAACCGGGGTGGTGTTTTCTCTCTTCAAAAAAGGGGACCGGAGGGTGTGCTCCAACTTTAGAGGGATCACACTCCTCAGCTTCCCTGGGAAGGTCTATGCCAAGGTACTGGAGAGGAGAGTCCGGCCGTTGGTCAAACCTCGGATTCAGGAGGAACAATGT
This sequence comes from Pholidichthys leucotaenia, assembly GCA_020510985.1. Taxonomy (NCBI): domain Eukaryota; kingdom Metazoa; phylum Chordata; class Actinopteri; order Cichliformes; family Pholidichthyidae; genus Pholidichthys; species Pholidichthys leucotaenia. The sequence continues at coordinate 33,798,668 of CM035844.1, forward strand.
GGTTTTCGTCCTGGCCGTGGCACATCGGGCCAGCTCTTTACCCTCTCGAGAATTCTTGAGGGTTCGTGGGAGTTTGCCCAACCAGTTTACATGTGTTTTATGGACTTGGAGAAGGCATTTGACCGTGTCCCTCGTGGTTTTTTGTGGGGGGTGCTTCGGGAGTATGGGGTATCGGGCTTGTTGTTACGAGCTATTCGGTCTCTGTACGACTGTTGTGAGAGTTTGGTTCGTATTGCCAACACTCGGTCTGACTCATTCCCAGTGAGAGTTGGACTCTGCCAGGGATGCCGTTTGTCACCGATCCTGTTCATAATTTTTATGGACAGGATTTCTAGATGCAGCCAGGGAATGGAGGGTGTCATGCTTGGTGACCACAGGATCTCATCTCTGTTGTTTGCAGATGATGTTGTCCTGTTGGCTTCATCCAGCAATGGCCTACAGTTCTTGCTGGGACGGTTTGTCGCTGAGTGTGAAGCCGCTAGGATGAGAATCGGCACCTCCAAGTCCGAGACCATGGTCCTCAACCGGAAAAAGGTGGATTGTCCTCTCTGGGTTGGGGACAGGCACCTGCCCCAAGTGGAGGAGTTTAAGTATCTTGGGGTCTTATTCACGAGTGAGGGGAAAATGGAGTGAGAGATTGACAGATGGATTGGAGCAGCATCTGTAGTGATGCGGACGTTGTACCGGTCTGTTGTGGTGAAGAGGTAGCTGAGTTCTAAGGCAAAGCTGTCGATTTATCAGTCAATCTACGTTCCTACTCTCACCTATGGTCACAAGCTTTGGGTAATGACCGAAAGAACAAGATCGCGGATACAAGTGGCTGAAATGAGGTTTCTCCGTAGGATTGCTGGACTCACCCTCAGAGATAGGGTGAGGAGCTCAGTCATCCAGGAGAGGCTCAGAGTCGAACCGCTGCTCCTCCACATTGAAAGGAGTCAGTTGAGGTGGTATGGGCATCTGATTAGGATGCCTCCTGGACGCCTCCCACTTGAGGTGTTTTGGGCACGTCCCATTGGGAGGAGACCCTGGGGCAGACCCAGGACTGTGTGGAGAGACTGTCTCCCAGCTGGTCTGGGAACGCTTTGGTATCCTGTCTGAAGAGCTGGAGCAGGTGGCTGGGGAGAGGGAAGTCTGGGCTTCTCTGCTTAAACTGCTGCCTCTGCCACCCGGACTTCCGGAAAAGCGGTAGAAGATGGATGGATGGATGGATGGATACTGCTATAAGAGTCGACTCGTGCATCTAAGCAAATCAGAATATTGTGGAAAAAATTTGTGTATTTTGCAGTATATTTAAAAAAGTTTTTTTTGGTATACTTTATTAATCCCAGAGGAAAATTCAGGGCATCCACCTGGATGGATGAGGCAGCCAAGGTGAGGTGCCAGTCCCTTCACTATTCACACACAGAGTCACACCTAGGGCCACTTTAGAGTCTCCAGTTTACCTAACCTGCATGTTTTTGGCCTGTGAGAGGAAGCCAGAGTACCTGGGATAAACCCACGCAAACACGGGGACAATATGCAAACTCCACACAGAAGGGTCACTGATGGACAGAGGGTGGGACTGAACCCACGATAGTCAGGGGTGGAATCGGTCCTGTGACCTTCTTACCGTGCTGCCACAGTGCTAACCACTGTTCCACCGAGCAACCCAAGTTAAACTTTAATTTAATATTGATTACCCATACTGAAATATTGCAAGCCATTTCTATCCTAATTTTGACCATCATGGTTGTAGTTGTTTAAATTAAATGACAAATCCTGACATTGTGATTTACTGAGCTACACTAGTATGTCATCACACTGAAACTATGACCTCACACTGCTGGAATACAGGAAACAGATATATAATGAAAAAAAGGATTATTTTAAATCAAAGTCAGGTTTAATTATATAAACAAAATCAGGAATCCAGCGTAAGTATCACAATCTAACTGTTTGATGTAACACATTAAGTTCAAACATCTGCCCTTCCTGTCACAATTGAGCCCCTCAGGGGTGAAATTCAGGACCCAAATGCTGGACTGGCGGTTTGCAAGATTTATTTAAACACAAAAATAATCCACAGCGCGGAAGCACAAACAAAAACTTACAAAAGCTTGGCTGGATACAGACAGGATACAGAAACCGAAGCGTGTTGACCATGCTGTATGACTTAAGGACGTTGCCCCGAACTACGGGACGGCATCCCTTAAACAGGGCAAAGAATATCACCAAAGTCATAAAACAGCCGTGAATAATCAAGAACTTAACAAGACGTGAAACAAGCTGGGTGAAAACAGAAGTAAACAAAAGGCACTGTCAAAATAAAAGCCCAAATCAACATGACGACAGGAATAAACTGCCAGATGTGGAGTTTGCATGTTCTCCCTGTGTCTGCATGGGTTTACTCTGGGATTTCTCCAGTTTCCTCCCACATGCCAAAAACATGCACGTTAGGTTAATTGGCATCAAACTGGGGATTCTAAATTGTCCTTAGGCATGACTGTGAGAGTGAATGGTTGTCTGTCTCTCTGTGTTGACCCTGCGATGGACTGGCGATCTGTCCAGGGTGTACCCTGCCTCTCGCCCAAAGATGCTGGGATAGGCTCCAGCCCCCCCCCCCCCCCGGCAACCCGAAAAGGATTAAGCGGAAGAAGATGGATGGATGGATGGGTGGATGGATGGATGGATGTGACCATGATGAAAATAGTAATACTAATAAACAGAAGGATCACAAGGAAAAAAAGATAATTGTAGCAAACAGAGAACCAAGACAAGCTAAACTCAAAGCCTGGGCGTGATCCCCAGATCACACCCACACGTGGGTAAGTACTATACCCTGTACTTAAAAAAAGTACAGGGTATAGTAACCACCTTTCATTACACCAGCATCATTCATCTTCTGATCCTTTTTGGGTTGTGTGAGGGCACACCTATACCAGCATCTATCCTGCACAGATCACCAGTCATTATAGCACCTGGTATTGCCAGGCAGTCTCCCATCCAAATATTAACCAAGTTTGATAGAAAGTCAAATTTCTGAGTGTAAGTGAATGCAGCGTCATTTTCGATCACCCCTTCCAGGACTAGCGTTAAAGCTCATGCTCGAGAGGGGACAAGTATAGCAACTCTTCTACAGGTAATCCACACCTCCAAATCCCATGATGTGTCATGCCAACCTAGGGTTTTATGATTATTCAGCAAGTTATGTAAAAAATTTTGGGATCTGTCTGAATTCATTTGGTAGGAGTAGATGTTTGGATTGGGTGTTAGGAAAACATTTATGTAATATTATAACAGAAAATACTTAATATTTACTCATTTTATGAATTTTATTTAATTAAAATTTTATTCATAATTTAATTTTGTGGAAATCAGAGTTAAAACCATTGTTCTATTCTGGCTCTGCATGAGTAAAACTTTTAAATCTGTGTGAAAAAGTCACAATTTTACCACACACTGTTTCAAATTCATGAGGAAAAACATAGTAAAATCATTATAAAATACACATACTGTACATCGGGAAGTTTAAAACAAAATCCAGACATCAATGAGAAAATTAATAAATTTGAAAGAAAATGTTTGAAATTTATGAAAAATAACCACAAATTTGTGAGAATATAGTCAAATGTACAAGGAAATCACCCTAAATTTACAAGGGGAAAGCACAAATGATGAGAAAAAAAGGTGTTAATTTAAGGGGAAAAAATCTTTCAAATTTACAAGGAAAAAGTAGTGAATTTACAATAAAATTGTCATAAATTTAGTGAGAAAAACCTCTCAAACTGTTAAGACTAAAGTCGCATCTTAAGTATCTTGAGTAAGTAAGAAGATACTTTCTTACTGAACTATTTTTGGGGTGAATCCTCTTATCAGGGTTCCCATGCGTCCTGGAAAACCTGGAAATTGACTGACCAATTTTCCAGTCATGGAAAACATACGGAAATGAGAAAAAAGTCAAATGTCCTGGAAAAGCTTAAGTTGTCCTGGAAAATGATTTCTCCTCTCTCTGCTTCTCTCTGCCTTCTGAGTGAATGCAAACGGGTTCAAAGTTATGTGCATTCATGTCTGTTGTCACACTATCTTCAATGGGCATCAGCGGTGTGTCCACCTAGGCGTGCGTTGTCATGCAGTTCATTGTCTATGGAGCACGCCCCACCTGCATTCTGGTAGCATCACACCAACAACCTCCAGTCCAGTTTACGCAAATGAGGAGCGGGTAATCGTTTCCTGGAATTTGTGCTGAACTTTTAAAATAGTGGTGCTAGTAAAAAGTGAACACATATGCTCACATATGCACATATGAACACATATGCTCACATATGCACATAACACATTTGCTGAAGCAAATATACATTTATTTTGCCTCATTGGTTTTCAGAAACATGTTTTGCTGTTTACTTTTTAAGATATAGGTGAAAATTTAACATCCCAATTTGTCGTGAACAGACTAGAACAGCCTATCCACCGGGAGTTGCATCAAACAACGATGTGCAGGTCGGGGAGGGCGACAAAAATCACTACTCCTCCTAGGCAATTGCCTCAGTTCTCACGTAACTCACTCACAATGACCCTCAGGTGGGTCTGCATCCAGGCTGACATCAGAAGATCTGGGCATTTGGGTTTTCCTGAAAAGCAGTGCACCTCCTAGGCCACTGACCTTGACTTTAAGTACATCCTAGATGGATCTGCGTCTAGGCTTTGATTAAGGTCAAGGTCAGCAGTCTTCATAAACTTGCAATTTTGTCATGAATTTGTGACTTTTCTTATAAAATCATGTTTTTTTTTTACTGTAACTTTACTACTTTTTTCCTCATGAATTTACTTATTTACATGTTTATTTATCAAGAACAAATGCATTAAACATTGCTTCATAAAACATACAAAGTAGATGCCAAGCATACAGGTTTCTAGCGAAGGCTAATTTGCAACCCCCTGTCCCTTGTTAGGCTTCCAAATTTAAAACAGATAACAGAAAATTGAGTTTTAAATACTACAACCATTAAAATACATACAATAAACTAGAAAGCACTCAGAGAGCGCAAACCTCCACCAAGGCTCCTTCCGTCCCTCATGGATCACCTCCTAAATGTAATGGGTTTGTGTCATGTGTCTGAGCTCAGGTTTTCTCTGAGCTCAGATCCCCACTTTATTCCTAAGCATTGTTTGTCTGATGAGTTTGATTTGTTGTTTCTGTATACATTTTGGGTTTGTTTACACTTGTGCCTCGCCTTTCCCAGACACTCCCTTCCACTGTCCACAGCCTGCCCTCTCGGCTCAGCTGTGGGCAGTTGGTTTAATTAGGCTCCTGCTCGCTCATTGATTCACACCTGCAGCACATTTACCTGTGTACTTAAGCACTGCCTTTCCCTTGTATTGTTGCGGCTACATTGAATGTTCAGTCTGATTTCTCCTCTGGACTTTATCCTGTCATCCTCATCTCCTCCTGGGCAAGGCTGCTCATGAGAGTATTTCCCTGTACGTTGTTCTTGTTTTTGCATTTTGTGGGTTGTGCACTATTTTTGGACTTAAATTACTTTTTGTTTATAAAATGCCACAAATATTCAGCACCTGGGGCTGTTCTTCTGCCCCAAAGGGGCAAACATGACAGGTTTGTGTGTAGGCCTAGAGCCACTTCAGGTGAAAATAGCATCAAAGTCTGTCCATGACTTTTGAAGTATTGTTGCTAACAACTGTGAACGATAAGAGCCTTGGCTGAGGTACGCATTCTCAGATCATCACCATAATGTAATGGATTCGTCTGTAGATTCGTCTCTAAATATTGGACTTCACAATGATGAAATAATGAATTTAGCAGTTCTTTTGAATACATGAGCTTTTTTCTCTATAAATTTGTTCTGTATTTCTTGTAAATTGCAAACTTTTATTGTATATATGTTTGTGACATTTCTTGTTGTAATTTAGTGACTTTTTTATCAAAGATTCTCAGACTTTATTATACTTGCATAAATAATTTATGATTTTTAAAGTCATACATTTTCTTTCTTTCTGCTGCAGAAGCAGCATTGTTCTAACCTCTGTTAGACCATTAAGTGTGGTGGTTGAATCTTGCTACTTAAAGCAGCACTATGTAACTTTCTTGTATCAGTAGGAAGACTGAAAAGACTACAACTATGGCCACTATGACCTCAGTCCCAACAGCCAACCACAATCATAGTTGTAGTTTTGTCAGTTTTCCTGTCAAGAACAGAGCTGTTGCCGGCAATGTGGGCCCACTCAGACTATGGTGGAAATGACATTCACCCAGTCAAAGGTTGATGTGCCATCAAAGTAATTTTGGAAACATTATGTTTGGGTGAAAATCGTATGTAATGCTGCTTAGAGATAATCATAATCAACATGAAGCCAGGTGCAAACTTTTAATTACTAGAAGATTTAGTGTAGTATTAGAAACAGGAGTCAGAGTGAGAGGGTGCCCTTATTTCAAGTTAGAGCAAACAGCCCCTCAAAATGTCTCTTCACGTCCCTGTTGAGTGCAGTAGTTGTTAGGTAAATGTAAAGAGGTCCGGATGAGGTGTGAGCAAGTCAACTATTACAGTGTGGCGGTATTTTTCACTGGTATTTGGCTCCAGAAATAATAGATCAATTCTGAAAGACTATTGATCTATATTGATCTGTTGTTCTCATGAAAGTAACATCAGTGATTGTCTGATCCGTAAGCATTAGGTCGTATGAAAGCATATCACCCCCCCACCCTAAAAAAAACAACAAAAAAAAAAATCAGCCAACTGCTCTTGAGACTACATCCCCTAATAAATGCAACAATCATAATGAACCCAGCGGTAGAGTTTCCCTCACATTCATTCTTTAATGGCATGCTTTGTTGCAATACTAAACCTTTCCAGCGGGACTTAGTGCTGCAATGCTGCTGTTTGTAAAATTCATAGGCACTGGGTATACTGTTCAGCCCAGACACTTTAGCTGTGCAGTGCAATCCATTCTGCTTTAGTGGGAATTGATAATCCTGCTGTTTTTAATTGGTCATATGTCCCTGCATGTATTTTTCGTTCCTCTCTACATCAGTGGCAGTTGGGGCGGTGTGGCGGCGCAGTGGTTAGCACTGTGGCAGCACAGCAACTCACCCTTGGCCATGGGATCCCGGGTTCGATCCCAGCCCCTGACCAACAGTGATCTGTGTGGAGTTTGCTCGTTCTCCCCGTGTCTGCGTGGGTTTACTCCGGGATTTCTCCGGTTTCCTCCCACGGGCCACAAACATGCAGGTTGGGTTTAGTGGAGACTCTAAAGTGGCCCTAGGTGTGAATGGTGAAGGGATGGTGCCGTACCGTGGCTGCTTCATCCATCCAGGTGGATGCCCTGAATTTCCCCTCTGGGGATCAATAAAGTACACAAAATCAAATCAGTAGGGAAACAGTATCATCAAAGTACTGCACGTTTTCTCTTATATTATTTGACTATAACAACCAAAAGCAAGATTGTTTGATAGTTGCTCTTTGACTTTATTAGCATAGACTAGTGTAGTACAGTATGTGAAAAAAAGTAGTTGTGCTTTTTAGTTGCTGCTGTTCATATGATCCATTCCTTATGTGTTTGGTTTTTTTTTCTACATTTGGTGCAGTTGTATCATGTTATGTCTTATTCAAAGCAAATGATCGTCAATGATATACAATGTCAGAAGCCATATATGATCTCAGTGGGGGGAAAAAATCAAAACTAAGAGGTGTCCTCTCTTCTCCCGTTGTGATCATTCACATGGCCTGCACAGTTACCCTCTCCCTTCTGTTGTTTTGCAGCCTGTGTTGATGTCTACAGGACACACTCCAATGTACACCTCCGCTGTTTCCACACTGGTAAGAGCAAAGTGATCTGTGCTGCTCCATCAGCGTGAACGTCAGCATGCTGCTTCATCAGTCATCATCGTTAGTCTGATTTTTATCCTCCTTCCCTGTCTTTATTGGATTTGGTTTCCCTTAATGGCTGGCTTTGTGATTGCAGGGGAGGCAGCCATCCATTTGTCATCATTTCATCTGTTCTGACAGAGTATGAGGTCATCCGTTTTCCGATCATATCTGTGGGTTCATACTCATTGTCATTCAGCTCTTCTTTGTCTAAACATATTTTGTGCTGGGTGAACTCGGTGATTATTTATGGGCCTGAAATCACAACAGGAAGCATTGTTGAAATTGATATAATTAATTCATTTGTGTCCCAAATTAGATGGACAGATACATATGGATACTTTATTTATCCCAAGCTGAAAGATTTCTTTGTTACAACAGCAACAGAAAGTAGTCCAGAGTTATTAAAAATACTTAAAAGAACATAAAAGCAACTAAGTGACTTAAAATAAGAAAAAAAATACAATATAACAATTGGAAACTTAAGCATCCATATATATCAGTATACAAAGCATACGTATAAGAAATCAGGAAGGGCCCAAATACTTTTACACAGCACTGTGCATGTAGGACTCATGTGAAGAAAGGCTGGGATGAGTGCAGATAACAAGAGCAATAAACTGAGACTACAAAACCCAGAGTCCTGGCAGCCCCTCTGAGGTGAGGTGTTATAAAGAATCGTACGGAGTTGCCGCACGTGGCAGGAAAGATTTCCTGTATCTGTCCTTGTGGCAGCAGGGCTGCATAAGTCTGTCGGAGAAGGAGCTCCACTGCGGGTCCAGGATGTGATGGAGACGGTTTGAGGGGTTATCCAGTGTGAATAGCACTGTTCAGAGCCCTCCTCTCCACCACAGCTTCAAAAGTGTCCGGTGTGCAGCCGATAACAGAGCCAGCCTTCTTGATCAATTCCCTTATCCTACTGCAAGGCAATTAAGGCCTTATTTATCCTTAAGAATGACAAGTAATACTGAAATCTGCCTTGAAAAATCTAATGAAATCAATTTTGTGACTTTGTACTTGCTGTTTTTGCATTTTACCAGCATACAGTCATGTGGGAAAATTAGGACACGCTGTATAAGCCTGTGTGTGCTTTTTTTAACATACTGTATTTGGACATATGGATATTTAATATCAGTGTTAAAAATACTGGGAGATTCACCTAATACAACTAAACAATTAAAAATGAATTAAAGACTTTTTTCAAATTTTCTGTAAAATGTAATTCTAAACAAATGGTGAGGAATAAATTAGAACACCATCTTTTTCAGGACACCCCCACATTCATTCCCACTTACAATCGCTAAAATAAATTTTTTAAAATGCAAATAAAAACAAAAACGAGGTTAGACACAGATATGTGAACATTTCTTAATAAAGAACTGAATATTTAAAGGGGTGTCCAAATTTTTTCACATGAGTGTATCTTGTAGAGCAGCAAATAAATTTTAGAGTTTTGACAGGGTTCGTAAAAGGTTGGTAAATGATTCGCAAATAGTTTTTCTTGTTGCCAAAAATTTTGGAAGTGTTCAGAAAAAATTTTTTGTAAATGTAATTTTTCCGCCAACAGTTGCAAACGTTTGCAAAATAGACGTAAAAGTGCTTGCAAACAGTTGTGACGCATGTCGCTAAAGTTCTTTGGTTGGTAGTGAACACAGCTGTTTACGAACCCTGACAAAACTGAAAAAGTACAGCGTTCACCAGCATTCGCCACTACTCACCACTCCTTGAGATAGTAGCTTGGTCTTCGTCAACATTCGTCAGATAAGTTGGCAAATCCAAAAATCACAACGTTTGTCAGCATTCACTGCGCTGTGAGATACTACCCTTAATATTATGGAAATTGAAATAAGCACAATGGACAGCAATATTTTCTCTTTAATTTGCAATTTTTTCCCTTTGTGAATCTGGGATTTTTCTCCCATGAAAGTGTTTGTTTTGTAACTTTGTGATGGGTTTTTTTTCCCTCAAATTTGTGATTTTTTTTTCTCTCAAATCTGCATTTTCCCCCTCAGTAGTTGCAGAGTTTCAAGTATTTTACTTGAATGACTTTATTATCTAGTAGCTGCATCAATCCAGGGGAAGTGCAAATTTCATGTGGGCTGAAATGAACACCCAAAATTTGCAGTAATCTAACTTCTGGTAAATAATTGGACGAGTCTAATTGAAATGTGGTCACAAACTTTTTGCCTTTCTTCAAATGTGAGGTCTTAAATTTGATCAAATGGCCTTAAAAAGCGCCGTCTTCTCTACTGCTGTCTGTTGGGGTAGCAGTATCAAGCCAACAGCACCAACAGACTTGACAAGATTATCAAGAGGGCTGGCTCTGTAATTGGTCTCAGGCTGGAGACCTTTGAGACTGTGGTGGAGAGGAGGACACTGAACAAACTCTTATCCATCATGGACAGCCCTGATCACCCCCTCCACCATACACTGGACAGACAGCGGAGCACTTTCTCAAGCAGACTGCTACATCTCCGCTGCTGAACAGTCAGGTACAGGACATCTTTTCTGCCACATGCCATTTCATTGTACAATAACTCACTCTAATGTTGAATCTTGGCCATAATACAGCTGCCACACTGCATCTACAGTCTAATTGGTACCTCACATTTTCACCCTGTGCCCAATAGTCCTGCATTATACAGCTAGTACAATCCATGTATCTATACGGGTCATCATCTATTCAACTTAGTGGTGGTCTGCAATGTACAGTTGATATAAAAAGTCTACATACCCCTGTTCAAATGCCAGGTTTTGATGTAAAAAAATGAAACCAAGATAAATCATTTCAAAACTTTTTCCCCATTAATGTGACCTATAACCTGTACAACCCAATTGAAAAACAAACTGAAATCTTTTAAGGGGAAAAATAAAAAAAAAATTACAATAACCTGGTTGCATAAATATGCACACCGTCTTATAACTGGAGATGTGGCTGTGCTCAGAATTAACCAATCGCATTCAAGCTCATGTTAATGGGAGTCATCACACACCTGCCACCATTTAAAGTGCCTCTGATTAACCCCAAATAAAGTTCAGCTGTTCTAGTAGGCGTTTCCTGGCATTTGTGTAGTCACATCTTACAGCACAAGCCATGGTCCACAGAGAGCTTCCAAAGCATCAGAGGGATCTCATTGTTCAAAGGTATCAGTCAGGAGAAGGGTACAAAAGAATTTCCAAGGCATTAAATATACCATGGAACACAGTGAAGACAGTCATCATCAAGTGGAGAAAATATGACAACAGTGACATTACCAAGAACTGGACGTCCCTCCAAAATTGATGAAAAGATGAGAAGAAAATTGGTCAGCAAGGCTGCCAAGAGGCCGACAGCAACATTGAAGGAGCTGCAGGAATTTCTGGCAAGTACTGGCTGTTTAGTATATGTGCCAACAATCTCCCATCTAGGGTGGCAAGATGGAAGCCTTATCTTATAAAGAAAAACATCCAAGCCCGGCTACATTTTGCAAAAACACATTTGAAATCTCCCAAACGCATGTGGGAAAATGTGTTATGGTCTGATGAAACCAAGGTTGAACTTTTTGGCCATAATTCCAAAAGTTATATTTGGCTCAAACACAACACTGCTCATCACCAAAAGAACACCATACCTACAGTGAAGCATGGTGGTGGCAGAATCATGCTTTGAGGCTGTTTTTCTTCAACTGGAACTGGGGCCTTAGTTAAGGTGAAGGGAATTATGAACAGTTCCAAATACCAGTCAGTGTTTACACAAAACCTTCAGGCTTCTGCTAGAAAGCTGAAGATGAAGAGGAACTTCATCTTTCAGCACGACAATGACCCAAAGCACACACCCAGATCAACAAAAGAATGGCTTCATCAGAAGAGGATTAAGGTTTTGGAATGGCCCAGCCAGAGTCCAGACCTGAATCCGATCAAACATCTGTGGGGTGATCTGAAGAGGGCTGTGCACAGGAGATGCCCTTGCAATCTGACAGATTTGGAGTGTTTTTGCAAAGAAAAGTGGTCAAATATAGCCACATCAAGATGTGCCATGCTGATAGACTCCTACCCAAAAAGACTGAGTGCTGTAATAAAAGCCAAAGGTGCTGCAACAAAGTATTAGTTTAAGGGTGTGCATATTTATGCAAACAGGTTATTGTAAGTTTTTGACTTTTTATTTTTCCCCTTAAAATATTTGTTTGTTTTTCAATTGGGTTGTACAGGTTATAGGTCATGTACCAAAAGCCAGTTTAGAAAGCTTGGGATCAGTCCGCCAAGGTCTCCGCCTTTGACCGCCACCTAATCCACATAGCATAATCATAATTTTTATGGACAGGATTTCTAGGCGCAGCCAGAGAATGGAGGGTGTCATGCTTGGTGACCACAGGATCTCATCTCTGTTGTTTGCAGATGATGTTGTCCTGTTGGCTTCATCCAGCAATGACCTACAGTTCTTGCTGGGACGGTTTGCCGCTGAGTGTGAAGCGGCTGGGATGAGAATCAGCACCTCCAAGTCCGAGTCCATGGTCCTCAGCCGGAAAAAGGTGGATTGTCCTCTTCAGGTTGGGGACAGGCTCCTGCCCCAAGTGGAGGAGTTTAAGTATCTTGGGGTCTTATTCACGAGTGAGGGGAGAATGGAGCAAGAGATTGACAGACGGATCGGAGCAGCATCTGCAGTGATGCGGACATTGTACCGGTCTGTTGTGGTGAAGAGGGAGCTGAGTTCTAAGGCAAAGCTGTTGATTTACCATTCAAGCTACGTTCCTACTCTCACCTATGGTCACAAGCTTTGGGTAATGACCGAAAGAACGAGATCGCGGATACAAGCGGCTGAAATGAGCTTTCTCCGTAGGATTGCTGGACTCACCCTCAGAGAAAGGGTGAGGAACTCAGTCATCCGGGAGAGGCTCAGGGTAGAACTGCTGCTCCTCCACATTGAAAGGAGTCAGTTGAGGTGGTATGGGCATCTGATCAGGATGCCTCCTGGACGCCTCCCACTTGAGGTGTTTCAGGCACGTCCCACTGGGAGGAGACCCCGGGGCAGACCCACAACTCGCTGGAGAGACTATGTCTCCCAGCTTGTCTGGGAACGCCTTGGTATCCTCTCTGAAGAGCTGGAGCAGGTGGCTGGGGAGAGGGAAGTCTGGGCTTCTCTGCTTGAACTGCTGCCTCTGCGACCCGGACCTCCGGAAAAGCGGTAGAAGATGGATGAATGGATGGAAGTTATAGGGCACATTAATGGGGGAAAAGTTTTGAATGATTTTATCTTGGTCTCATTTTTTTACATCACAAAAATCTGGCATTTGAACAGGGGTGTGTAGACTTTTTATATCCACTGTATATAAAGTTATTTAGGCAGTTTTGCTTTCCCTGGGTAATTCCTTTTTCTATTATGCTGTGTGTGTTTCTGTCGTTTTGGTCGTCTGCTGTCATGCTGCTGTTACACTGTAATTTCCCAGTTTGGGATCAATAAAGTATGCCTGTCTGTCTATCTAAAAAAGTCCTAATTTTCTTATTAAGGCAGATACCCTGTATTCATTTCTCTTCTCCTATAAGCTCAAAAGAAAAATACCCTTCTATAGTATTTTTGGCTTTGTAGAATAGAATAAAATAGGCTTTATTGTCATTGTACAGTTGTACAGCACAACGAAATTATGGGTGCTCCACCAGGCTACTGCACAATAAAGAGAGAAAAATTTGAATAAAACACAGTTACAGAACACACAAATAAATGTACAACTGAAGTAAAAATAAAAATAAAAAATAGCCCATAGGTATATACATAGGTAGGGTAATGGCTTCACAGATGGGACTGTGTACATAAGAGTGCAGAGTTCAGAACACACAACTGAGTAAAATGGCCCGACAGGTTATGGAAAATATGTACAGTAGTGATTTCACGGATGGGTCAGTTTACATGAATGTTTCTTTGCAAACAGAGAAACATTTAAATTTGAGAAAGCACCACTCATGCTGCCAGACATATGATCCATATGTGTGTAGAAAGTGCCATGTTCCAGGGGTGTGGGAGGGTGACAGACACATCAATGTAATATTTCTTTGCAGGACAGTGTAAAACCTGCAGGTGTCAGTGTTAGACTGTGCAGAGTCACTTTCATCACCTTGAAAAGGTCTTACTTCCTTCCCCATAACATTTTTATGATCAGACCGGTTGTAATACCATCATGTGCCTTGAATTTCTTGCTGGAGTTCTATCAGCTACTCCTTGCATATGTGACAGTAAAGCACCCAAAGTATTTGCATGTGTTTGCACTTGTATCCATACATCATTCCTGCAGTTATATGTTGCTCCGATTTTGTACATGCCTCATTCATAATGCAAGCATATAATTATTGTTTAACATTTCAGTGATTGTGTAGCCTTTAGCATAAAGCAGTCAGTCAGAAAACTGCTCTCTCTTATGTATACTGTAGTATATTCTGTAGATGCATGCACTCAATTTTCCAAACTGGTTGAGTAAAGTGTGCACCGTCATCAAGATGCATTGCAGCAATGCTTTTGTGTGTGGATGTCTTTGCAGCCGGAGCAATGCCCGTGTGGTTGTCATTGATGTGTAGGTGGTATCGTCAGTCTGTTTCTTTATTGCTCTAATGGTGTGGGGTTTTCCAGTACCACTACAGGTCCCATTGATTTATGGGTAGGATTGTCCCTGGAATCACTGCAATGGTTTGGCACGTAAGAGAAGGTCTTTGGGTTATGTACATGATTTAGCAAAGAGATGCTTTAGCTTCAAACGACATCCATTTTTTTAAAGTTATTGTGTAATGTAATTAGATTTTTTTTTCACACTGTGCAGAACTTTTGATATTGATCTCCGCTCACGCTGATGAATCTTCCCGCCTCTGACTCGATATGACTCTTTAAAGTCGGGATCCAGAATTAAATGGGCTGCTCTTGCTGCTGTGGTTTTAAGTTTATGTAACAGACAGCATAACTTTGAAGTCACGATGAATCCCAAAATGTGCACATTACATCACGGGGGGGATTTCTTTGTGTGAAGGTAAACTAGTGATGTTTTCTTATTGTAAATATTAGGAACATGTGTTTGAACTTTTCTTAATAACTTATGTCTGGACAATTGCATATGAACTCCAACAGCCCCGGTAATGTAATAGATTCACAGTGAATCCACAAACAGCTTAATTACTGAGCTGTTTGGATCATATCACTTTTAATAGAAAATACTTCTCACTCAAACCCCCATTCAGATAAAACACTCATTTCTTCTGAGACTGGTCTGACACCTGGTGAAGAAAACAGTTGTTTTTGATTTAAGGATCAATTACGGTTGTCTGCAGTGTTCCCCAAGAGCTCTCCATCACACCTCACTCTTTCTGCTCTGCATTCTTGTCTGGTCAGTTTCTGGTTTCTATCTTCATTCTCTCTGCCCTCCTTCTTTTTCTTTAATAAATGTTTAAATATGTCCCTGCAGCTTCAGAGTAATTACTGTGCAGCCGCAGCTCAGGTCCTTTGGGAAGCAGAGGCGAGAGTGAAAGAGGAGGAAAAAAATATGCATGCAGGAAGTGGAGGAGAGGGCTGCTGCTGCTGAATGGAGGAGTATAGTAGAAGGATGGAGAGAAACTCTGCATTTGGAAGTGTTAGAATATTTAGATAGGTAAATGAAGGGTTTTAGTTAACAGAATGAGAGAGTTGGCTGACAACTTGTCCTTCAGCATGTCCTTACATAAGTCTGTTTAGTGTGTGTCTGTGTGTGTGCGCTTGCCTCATATTATATGGCTGTCAATCCATCTGTCTTCTCAGTGAGAGAGCGAGCTTGTGCAATTTGGGAAAACTCTTGTGTAAAAAGTCTTCTAAGCATTTTTCCTGTTGTGTGCCTTTGTATGACTTGCATCACTGACTTGGCCCTTCATTTAAGGCAAATGAAAAATAAACAACCCATATTAACTTTTTTGAATTAATAGCATATCTTTGAAGAGTTTTTGCTATCTGTGGTGGTGTATTTACTAAAAACAGAACTGTGTTAATGCTTGAGGACTCCTAATGTAATGCTTTCCCCATAGAGGTCTTGTTACCTCCGCCAAGGAGGTTATGTTTTCATCGGCGTTGGTTTTGTCTGTCTGTCTGTTTGTTTGTTTGTTAGCAAGATAACTCAAAAAGTTATGGACGATTTTCATGAAATTTTCAGAGATTGTCAGAAATGGGCTATCCTACAGATGATTCGATTTTGGTGGTGATCCGGATCCCTTTTATAAAGTTACACAAAATAAATGTAGGATTAATATTTATGATGTTAAACACTATATGGGGGGAACTGTGGCGCTTGGCGGAGGTCTGCGCTCTCCGAGTGCTTTTCTAGTTTGATATTACTTTTACTAAATGGGTCATTGATTGAAAAATTGTGTTTTTGTAGGTTTTAACCCTCTGAAATGCTTCTATTGGTCATGTGATTATTGGAAAAAACTCATTAACTCAAGTGATTTACCCTCCACTAATCCATTTATTCAGTGCATGTAAACACTACAAAACTGATTATTGCCATTATTGGTTTATTCCCAGTAAGCGTTTTTTTAGAGCGCCTAAGTCACGCCCCCTCTACTTCCATACATGGGACCTTAAACCAGAAAAAATCTCAATTGAAATGAATGGCAAGAGTGAAATTATCTTTTGATCCCAATCGAATTTTGCCACGAGTTACACATATGATGTTTATCAATTTAAAAGATAATTTTCCATGTAAATAACTGTGTAGCTTGTTGTCTAACTGTTAAGGTATAAAGTTAAGATATAAAATTGTGAAAATAAATAAATTAAAAGACTACAGACAGACTTATCTTAAAGGTGCCTTCAGACCAAATGCGAACGGGCGGCGCAAATCCATACAAAGTCAGTGGAAAGAGGCGAGCACACGCGAAATTGTGCATTTGCGCGTTCATGTCCAAGAGAGAGCGCAAGCTTTGAGATTCTGCAGTCACTGGAGTAAAAGTATCAACATTGGAGAGTAGACTAGTTTAAAAATGAGACTGCCACTCACCTGGAGACAGGAGGGCCGGGAGCTCTTCCGCTGAATCGGGATGTCAGAGTTATTTATCCATGGATTCCTGCCGTGGACATGCTAACAAGGCTAACAAGCTAGCAACGGAAACACTCATCATCTTGTAAAGTTTTGGAGATAGGGACAACTTTTTCAGGCGAGCCCTCCATCGGATAAAGTAAACCTAAAGCATGGCGTTATCTTGGGGATTTCCACAGCAGGTTGAACACTGCTGCAGAAGTTATGAAGGCACCTTTGCCTGTTGGCATCTCACTCATACGGTGAATTCATGTCTATTTGTGTGTTTACATTGAGTTATAATGAAATTGTGCCGCGCGAAAAATTCGCTCCTTCGTGTTTGGTGTGAAAGCACATTTAGTTATGTTATTGCTTTCAAAGAGCGCCCAAGGGAAGTAACTAAGAGTCCTCTGGATCAGCTGCAGCTCTCAAAATACAAAACAATACATTTGTGTTGTTTTTCTCCTCTTTGGATCCTTGTTTCATCAGTCAGGAAACAGGAGGTGAGGTTTGAGAGAGAAGCTGCCATGATCGTGTTTGGTGATGTCTAAACATATTCACAAAAACTAAATATTAGTCCAGCAATGCTACGGAGAAAGCTCATTTCAGCCACTTGTATCTGCGATCTCATTCTTTTGGTCATGACCCAAAGCTCATGACAATAGATGAGGGTCGGAACGTAGATTGACCGGTAAATCGACAGCTTTGCTTTAGAGCCCAGCTCTCTCTTCTCCACAACAGGCCGGTACAATGTCCATAGATGCTGCTCCGATTCATCTGTCAATCTCTAAACTCCTCTACTTGGGGCAGGAGCTTGTCCCCAACCTGGAGAGGACAATCCAACCTTTTCTGGCTGAGGATCATGAACTCGGACTTGGAGGTGCCGATTCTCATCCCAGCCACTTCACACTCAGTAGCAACCCATCCCAGTAAGACCTGTAGGTCATTGCTGGATGAAGCCAACAGGACAACATCATCCGCAAACAGCAGAGATGAGATCCTGTGGTCACCGAGCATGACACCCTCCATTCCTTGGCTGCACCTAGATATCCTTTCCATAAAATTTATGAACAGGATCAGTGACAAAAGGCAGCCCTGGCGGAGTCCAACTCTCACTGGAAACAAGTTTAACTGGGTGGTGGCAATAGGAACCAAAGGAGTCATAGGATTGCTGGACTCACCCTCAGAGATAGGGTGGGGATCTCAGTCATCCGGGAGAGGCTCAGAGTAGAACCGCTGCTCCTCCACATTGAAAGGACCCAGTTGAGGTGGTTTGGGCATCTGATCAGGATGCCTCCTGGACGCCTCCACTTGAGGTGTTTTGGGCACGTCCCACTGGGAGGAGACCCCAGGGCAGACCCAGGACATGCTGGAGAGATTACGTCTCCCAGCTGTCCTGGGAACGTCTTGGTATCCTGTCTGAAGAGCTGGAACAGGTGGGCGGGGAGAGGGAAGTCTGGGCTTCTTGGCTTAAACTGCTGCCTCCGTGACCCAGGCCCCCAGAAAAGCGGTGGAAAATGGATGGATGGATAAATATTACTCTGTTATTATACGGCAATCGACAACTTTAATTATATGGAAAATTATTTTTTAAATTGACAAACATCGTATGTGTAGCTCGTGGCGAAATTCGATCGGGATCAAAAGATAATTTTGCTCTTGCCATTCATTTCAATGGAGATTTTTTCCGGCTTAAGGTCCCATATGTGGAAGTAGAGGGGGCGCGACTTAGGTTCTCTATTGTGACCATGTAACCGGGGTCATTAACATAGTCAACCCAGCCAAGCATCATCCTTGATACCTGCCCGCTGCTCTATTATTGGCCAGCATAACTGTCTGTTATGTAGATTGGCAACCAGGGAGCCAAAGGTGTTAGCTGAAGAGCTAACAGTGGTAGTGTGGTTTATATTATGTTCTTTAGATTTCAGTCATCTCTGTTTCCACCTGATTTGCTAGTCCACGTTTGATAATATAACTCATGCCATTGTGGCTTAGTTTGTTGCATTTTCTCTGTGATGCTACATTGATATGTTAGCATTAGCTTGGCTAGGCAGTCACCATTAGGAGTTTGCCTCGACGGGGTGGAAGGAGGTAGTGATCACTATTTTCTATAATTTCTATTCACCCCACTGGAATCCTTGTTTAGCTACAACACTTGACCATATACGTCATTCCAAAGGTGCATTCAGACCAAAAGCAAGCGAGCAAATTGTTCACACGGCATGATTACATTTTAACTCATGTAACATAAAGACGAGAATAGCATGAATTCATAGTCTAAGTGAGTTGCAGACAGACGAATTTGCCATCATAGCTTTTGCAGCTGTGTTCAACCTGTGTGTAAACCTGTGTTCAATCCGTGGGTAAATAACTCCGACATCCCGATTCAGCTGAAGAGCTCCCGGTCCTCCTGTCTCCAGGTGAGTGGCAGTCTCATTTTCAAACTAATGTACTCTCCAGTGTTGATACTTTTACTCCGGTGATGGCAGAATATCAAAGCTAGCGCTAGCCCTTGGATGTGAACGTGCGAATGCACGAGATTTGTATGTGCCCGCCTCTTTTAATGAACTTTGTATGTATTCATGCCACCCGTTCGCATTTGGTCTGAATGCACCTTTAGACATTATTTTTATAGGCTAGCTAATACTAGCTAGCTGCTAATGTCAGTTAGCTGCCTTGGGGCACCATTCACTCATTCAAAGACACATAAACATTCATGAATGAGTGAATGGTGCCCCAAGGCTTGGTTGTACCATACTTCAAATGGTAAGTTCCATTATGCTATATTACTGTGCAAAATTTAAAAAAAATAAAAAGAAATAGTGTAAAATTAACATATTCCGGTTACAATCGTGCCATGTGATTTCTGCCCCCCCCCCCCCCGAAAAATATGTTGCCACCGTGCCAAGGTCTTTAAGCCAGAGGAAACACTGTAATTATTTAATTATCACAGCAAACGTGAATCATCTTTTGCAGCCTTTCTCAGAATGGTTGGTTTCAGTGCATGCCTCCTCAAAATCTCAACGACCACGTTCAGCTAAATCCTCCTTTTTACATCACTACTGTTAATCAAGAGCTGTAACTAGCATTAGCTCGGGTGGTGAGTCTGAGCCAACTAATACAAATTTCTCTCAAAAAAATAATGAAATAAAGCATCACTGGTGGACAGGGGTGTTTGGTTTCAGTGGTCGATAGGATATGATTGGTCGCACGAAAGAAATATAATTATTAAAATTATATTTAAAGAAATAAATTAACTTAAATGACCAAATATGGAGTTAATTCTGTTATAATAATTCTATATATTTATAGTTTTTTACAACAGGAAAAACCTCCCTTATTTTGAAATCCAAATGTTGGCACATTTCGTTTCTCTGAAGGCTGCTGACTGATTAAAGTCATTGACTTCGTGAATTTTGGTCATCTTAACTTTCCAGGTACATAATAATGAACATAAATTATAAGTTAATATTGTAGTAGCTGGTGAAGAAAATCCTCAGTGATTCATCAGTCACTCTTGCCTTTCCCTGCAATGAAGCCTAACCAGACCTGTTAGCTAAGCAACTCCTCATTGTTGTTGAAGTTACCAGTGGGTTAAAACCACCATAAATGCCTCCACTGCTTATTTCTTGTACTTTTTTCTGCGTTTAAAGTACTTTAATAAGCTCATGCTTTTCTCGGACAGCAACACCACAAGACACTCTCTGCTTGCAGAAATGGTCACATGGGTGCCGGGCGGGCGGGTTACTTCCACGTGGATGGATGATGGTTACGCGCATTGTTTGTGTGCACGCTTGCAGAGCGTTTCTTTCATATTTAATTTTTCTTAAATTAATATAGGTGTGGCGGCATACTTCCTTAGGGAGGTGGGCTGCCACACAGAAATGTTACCAGAGGAAACCCTGAATTAAAGGGGTCATTGACTGCAATTTTTCCACATTTTGTTAGCTCACACATGTCTTAATGAAATGTTTGTGACATATTTTGTTCACATTTTCTGTAATTTTTTAAATTATTGAAGCAAATTTGTTTTTTATTTTTCCTGGCTTTCTTTAAGCTCTGATTTAAAGCCTGTCACTTTAAGAACCATTCTTCACCGTTTCAATCCCGCCTTCCCTCTTACATCAGTTATCCATTATAGCTGACTAGCTTCTAGCCCCTCAGCTCGGTTGAGTAGCGCTCTGGTTCACTGATCCACACTTAATGGTGTATCTCGCATCAGTCCGGTCTAACTCCTGATAATTTTGCTGTGATTCCACAACAAATTGCTAGCACCGCATGCTGGATGATTGCCGCAACCCGAGGCAAACTACCGAGCCAAGGGATCTCAAAGGGCATTGTGGCTCTGTGTGACTCCACTCTGCTCTCACAGCCAGCTGAAAGCTGGAGCAACTACGCTGCCCGCAAGAAAAGAGTGGATCCACGGAGGATGGTGGGGTTGCTGGGTGTGAGAGCAGCATCTGGTCCCGGAACATTTTGATTGCAGGGAGCCGGAGGATTCGTTGTGATTCTGCAGCCGATTGCCTGTACCGACTTGTAGCTCGCATGGCCAGTTAAAGGTAGCCAATTAGCCTCTGAGCTGTTAGCCCACGAGCTAACACTGGTACCAGGATGCTGGCTGTAAGCACGACTTACAGTATATTGTTATTTTCTTCAGATCTTAGTCACCCCAATAGCTATCCCTGTTATCACCTGGTTTGGCGGTCTGCCTCGTGTCACTGCAGTCCATCTCTCAGTGGTTTCACCGTGATTCCGCAGCGGATCACACATAACAGCGATCGGTGTGCCGGGGCGGGCGATCCACCATGGAATCACGATGAAACCATTCGGAGATTGGTCAGAGTGAACCAGGTGATAACAGGGATTGCTATTAGGGTGACTAAGATCTGAAGAAAATAGCAATATATGTTAGCTGCGCTTAGCCAGCATCCTGGTACCAGTGTTAGTTCGTGGGCTAATAGCTCAGGGGCTAATAGGCTACCTTTAGCCACCACTTCAATCTACATAACGGACAACTAGGTGGGCCAATAATAGAGCAGTGGATAGTGTTATGTCTGGAAATAGGACAGCGGAGGCAGGAGTTATACTGAACCCGAACTTTATTACAGATCACAATCAGGACACGTGCTACAGTAGATAGCCCCAAGCTAGCTACATACTGTCCTAGACTTTGCTCTAGTAGGAGGTGAGGCGCCAACGGCTCAGTCTCCCGCCGTTAGCTCCCTCTTTTATTCAGGACGTGATGATGTCACGATGGGCGTGCGTCCACACGTCTGCAACATGCCTAAGATCTGTGTGGCCATACATAACATCTACCCCCCCCCCCCCCGGAAAAGCTCAAACCAACATGTAAAATTTTCCTTTTAACATTCACAACCTTTTTACATTCATAACAGCCTCTTTTTTTTTTTTTTTTTTACATTGCAACAGGCAGAGAAAGAGAACCTGGGCCACCGGGTAGACTGCCAGTTAACCCTGCACAACTGGGTGGGTTATTCTGCCACTGCTGAAGCAGCCATGCTCTATCTAAACATATCAAAACACAGTCTCTGCTTAGAGTTCAACTTTAGGGGCCTCAGTCTAGCCCTCAGTGGTTTCGCCCCCGGAGGCACTGGCTGCAGCAGACCTGGACGCTGTCTCGCCAGAGTCATGGTTCGCTCATCATTAACGTTCCAGCCTGGTTCCCATACCATTTGCGTCAGCTCCAGCTCTGTGTCTTGATCCTAGGCAGCTGCTCTTACCTTTCACAGATGGCTGGCATGCCCTCTCAAACCATTGGCAATCTGGACAGTGGCTGGCCTCTTTCATGTGGCGATTCCCATCCGCGATGACAGGACTGTCTGTGGGTCCAGGTGGTCAAATCGTTGGACCCGAACCCAGTTAAGTAGTGTGTGCAGCGATCAGTTCAACTGCACTCTGCGCTACTGCTCTCTCGTTTCGGATGTTGGCTGCTGCTGTGGCGGTGTGCTGTCCACGCCGGTGGCAGGACGTGCCCTTGGTTGGCATTGCTCTGTTGGGTCCTGCTGAGCCACAAACTCTCCATCCTGCTGTGCTGCGGCAGCTCCCTGAGGCTGATAGCGAGGATGCGGGATGAGTTCAGCTTCTTCTCTCTCCCACCTGGTGCTGGTTGTGGTCACAGTAATGTGTGGCTGTCGTCGGCGATGGGACGCGTGCCGTGTTGTCTTCATTCACTGGGGTTCCCTTTTTCCACGAACTCCCTCTCCTGCAGCTCCATGGTAGCTGCTTGAAGCTTGTACTGGGCGCGGATCAGAGGTGAGTCCGGTCTGTGCTCTCTCTTCACGCTGTGTTCACTCTCTGTGCTGTGCTCTTCGGCTGTACCCACGTTGGCAAAATCACACTCTCCCTCCTGTGATGAGGCTGCGGCTTGCGACCAGCCATGCTGCGTGGGGACCGGGTCCAGGTCTCGTGTGGTTGCAGACTGGGGCTCCTGTGATGGCTCCAGTACCTGCATGGGTGCGGTCTGGGGCTCCTGCAGCTGTGATGCTAACTGGGCAGCCGTTTCTGCCTCTAACCGGGACGCCAACTCCTCCACATCCACCAATGGCAGGTCATCCGGCATCTCCAGCGGCTTCGGGTTTGTGGTGTGCATTGCTAACTGGTCTCGCATCAACTCATCTTCCAAGCGTCCAAACTCACACGTGATAGCCAAACAGTGGAGGTTGGCGGCATACTGCTGGACCGACTCACCCACACGCTGTCAGCACTGGTAAAACACGTCTTCGGGTCTTCATGCTCTCTGGAACATTGAAGAGTTTGGTTAGTAAACCAACACACTCATCGTAGTTGTTGTAGGTGTCCACAGGTCCAAACATTCGGAAGATATGGCGTCCTTCAATGCCGAGGCAGTGGAGTAGCATGCCCTTTAGTTTAGCATCGCTAGCATGTCTCAGGCCGGCGGCGGTTATGAACCCTACAATTGGTCCATAATACAAGTGGGACCAAGGGATAGGCGGCTCACCAGGCTCACTGAGAAACGGCGGTGCCTTCGTGACTGGGTTCTTCATCCTTGGTTTTGCGTGGGTCATCCTCGTTGCCATTTGTTGTATCTGGAAAGCAGGGCAGCAGAGGCAGGAGTTGTACTGAACTCGAACTTTATTACAGAGCAATAATGGTACACGTGTTGCAGTGTGCTAACATACAAGCTAACTCTTAAACTATACAGGTTGTATTTCATGTGGAGGCGGAGCACCAAAGAGGACAGCTCCCGCCAACAGTCCTCCTAAATAGGCACAACGTGCTGATGTCACCCGTGCCCTCAACGTCACATCTGTGCTGCCCAATTGCAGCCATGTTAGAATGGAGAAATACCTAACATTTACCTCCCGAAAAGCTCAGAACATTATGAGCACAAATCACTATCAACCTTTATTTCACAGCAGCCCCTTTTTAAAAAAAAAAAAAAAACACTCTCAAACATAACCTGGGCCACTGGGTGGACTGTCGGTTAACTCTGCACGACTGTGTGGATTATTCTGCCACTACCGAAGCAGTTGTGCTCTGTTAAACATGTCAAAAACAGTCACTGCTTACAGTTCAACCTCAGGGGCCTCAGTCGAGCCCGCAGTGGGCGCGCCCTTGGAGGCACCGGCTGCAGTAGGCCTGGGTGCCATCTCACTGGAGTCATGGTTCGCTCATCCGCAACATCCCAGCCCGGGTCCCATACCAGCTGGGTCGGCTCCAGCGCAGCGTCTTGATCAGAGGCAGATGCTCTTACCTTCCACAGATGGCTAATGTGCCATCTCAAACTATCTGCCATCTGGACGGCAGCTGGCCTCTTTCATGCGGCAGTTTTCATCCGCGGTGACTGAAGCATCTGTAAGCCCCGGCGTTCAGATCGGCCGACCCGAACCGAATCAAACACTGTGAGTGGCAATGTGTTTGGCTGCACTCAGCGCTGCTACTCTCTTGTCTCCGATGTTGGTTGCTGCTGTGGCGGCGTGCCATCCATGCTGGTGGCAGGACATGCCCTTGGTTGGCATTGCTTTGCTGGGTTCTGCTGGGCCACGAACTCTCCAATCTGCTGTGCTGCGGCGGCTCCCTGAGGCTGATACTCGGCGAGGATGCAGGATGAGTTCAGCTTTTTCTCTCTCTCACCTGGTGCTGGTTGTGGTCGCGATGATGTGTCACTGTCATTGGCAATGGGACACGTGTGGAGTTGTCTTTGTTCACCGGGGTCCCCTTTCTCCACGAACTCCCTCTCCTGCGGCTCCACGGTGGCTGCTTGAAGCCTGTGCTTGGTGAGGGTCAGAGGCGAGTCTGGTCTGTGCTCTCTCTGTGCTGTGTTCGCTCTCTGTGCTGTGTTATCTCTCCATGCTGCATTCTTCAGCTGTACCCATGTCCACGAAATCATATTTTCCCTCCTGTGATGAGGCTGCAGCTCGCGAACACTCATGCTGCACGTGGACCGACTCCGGGTCCCATGTTGTTGCGGACTGGGGCTCCTGTGGTGGCTCTGGTACCTGTGTCGGTGCGGTCTGGGGCTCCTGCTGTTGCTCCAGTTCTGCTGAGTTCTGTTCGGTGTGCAGTGCAAGGCAGGGAGTGGCTGCGTCCATGTCTAAGTGCAACGAACCTGGAACTTGTCATCCAAACTGAGTTCACCACTGAATTGTTGCGTTGTGGTGCCCTGCTGTCCTGCGGTGTCTACCTTGGACCTTCTTGAGCTGGTGTGGGGTCAGTGGGCCCAGCAACTGTGGCAACCATCTGTACCAGCAGAGCTGACTGCATGGCGCGCTAGCTGGGATGCTAACTGGGCAGTTGCATCTACCTCTGTCTGGGATGCCAACTACTTCACGTCTGCCAGTGGCAGGTCCTCCGGTGTCTCCAGCAGCTCTGGGTTCGTGGTGTGCCTTGCTAGCTGGTCTTGCACCAACTCGTCTTCCAAGCGTCCAAACTTGCACGCACTAGACAAACAGCGGAGGTCGGTAGCATATTGCTGGACTAACTCTGACGCGCTGATAAAACACACGTCTCTGGGCCATCACGCTCTCTGGAACATTGAAATGTTTGGTTAGTAAACCAATACACTTGTCATAGTCGTCGTAGGTGTCCGTGGGTCCAAACATTTGGAAGACACGCCGTCCCTCGATTCCGAGGCAGTGAACTAGCGCAGCCTTTAGCTTAGCATCGTTATCATGTCTCAGGCCGGTGGCAGTTATGAACTCTACACACTGGTCATAATACCAATGGGACCAAGGGATAGGTGGCTCACCAGGCTCACTGAGGAACGGCAGCACCTTCATGACTGGGTTCTTCATCCCTGGTTTTGCGTGGGTCATGCTCGTCGCCATTTCTTATGTCAGGAAATAGGAGAGCGGAGGCAGGAGTTGTACTGAACCCAAACTTTATTACAGATTACAGTCAGGACATTTTGTATCTTAGTCTTGTTTTAGTTTGTGTTCTGGTCTGTACTTTTATTTTGACAGTGCTGTGCAGCTTCCAGCTGTCAAACTTTGCTTCAGGGGTTGCACAGCTGTCACTTGTTATTTTGATTACTTTCTCCACTCATGTATCCACACCTACTTTACATCTTGTACAGTATTTATAGGGCACGACAACTGTTTCCAATTGTCGTGTCCTACTTCATGGTAGACTGTCTTACACTACAGACGCCCTCTGATGCACAGCCTTGCTCTGAGTGTTTTAGTGCATGGCTGTCGAGGTGAGGGGAGAGCTCCATCCAGGTTTGTTTCCCTTTATTTCCAGCCATGAGCTCCGCTGCCTTTGGGGACTGCTGGATTCTGCCCCCTTGCTTGGCGTTCCCGGCTTCTGTCCCCCTGGACGTTGAGCCCCGCTCTCCTCCAGCACATTGTGTTTTTGTTGTTTGTGTTCTGTGTGTATTTTGGTTCAACCATTCCATTAATAAATGTGCCAAACCTCAGTGTGCGCTTGGTGTCCTTCCTTAGCCCTTTAAAGGGCAGATGCATGACAGAAGAACATGACCAAAAGTGGACACCAGCCGCTGTTGGTTCTGGCATTTTAGCTTTTTTTTTCCCCTAATCATCTTTCCTTTCTCCCCCTGGTTCTCTCGGTGGAGAGTGCGCTGTCATCATGCCACTTGCACGCCGGGGCCCCGCTAACCAAAGAAAATCTGGAGCGAGTGGAACCACTGTTGTTGAACTGGGGGCAGCGGACTTTGCCCAGGAGTTTGTGGATGCAGCATTCACCTCCCGATCGCTGGAGGAGGTTTGCCGGAACGTGGAGGCGGCTGCTACCATCGTGGAGGCGTACCCTGGGATAAGGAGCTACCCCAGGTATGCGGGGCTACTTTACACCATCTCAGACCTCCAAACAGATCCCTGCAGCCTGCTGGGAGATCTGCTGTTACTGGCACCTAGGGCGGAGCAGACAAGGAAACATCCCCGAGAGCAGACTCACCCAGCCTCTCGCCGCCGTCCAGCTGCTGTGCACCAGAGGGACTCCTCCACTGCAGCTGTGGACTGTGCCTTCGCCATCAGGTCTGCAGGGCTGGCTCTACCTGCCACAGCGTTGGTGCCCCCGCCCACTGCACAGACCAGGAGGAAATATCCTGGGACATCAGCAGCAGCAACCAGCACAGCCCGGGAATTAAGGCAAGTAATTTCTCATTCCTTTACACCTAATGATGAATTACCTTGCTTAATTCCCAGTGGGGGGGGCTCAGCTGCAGCCCCATAGTTTAGCTGAGCTCACCCCCTCTGTTGCTGCTGCATTGAATTCTTCTTCTCCCATCTCTCCTGCTGTTTCCAAGTATCTGCCGGTCCTGGGTAGCAGCTGCTGGACGACAGAGGAGCCTGTAGCCCTGGAGAGTCCAGCTCCAGCCCTGCAACCACACCCTGGACGGGAGAAGAGTACACCTGTACCCCGGATCCTGAGGCGACCGATGAGTGTCCCCTGGATCCAGTTGCACAGCCTCTCCTTCTCCCGAGGTGACTGTGTCAGATGTGGACGTCCAGGCGGAGAGAGCCGAGATGCCCCAGCCTGGATCGCTGGAGTCCTGGACGGCGGTGGAGCTCGAGCTTAGGCAAGTTCTCTTTTGTGTTTATTTTGTCTGTCCTTGAGAGATCTTGCCTGGCTCTTGGTAGGGAGGACCTGGTGCAGCCGTCCGTAGCACCTGAGGCCTCCTCGCCAGGCTTCACTGCTGCAGGTGAATCTGACCCGGTGTCTGTGTTATATGTTTCTGAGCCCTCTCCCAAGGTCGCCATGGGTGTCACACCTCAGCCCAAGGCCTCCGCAGGTGCTGCGCCTCAGCCCAATGTTGGTGGGGTTCCTCCATCTACACCTGAGCTTGTCATGGGCTCCTCACCTCCGTTCGAGCCTGTTGGGAGGCGGTGGGTCCAGCTGCCGCCCCCGGGAGAAGGGGGCATGTGGTGTGCTATAGTTCGTTGGCTCAGGGATGCTGGGAGGCCACCCGAGGGACTGCTCCTCCCGCTGTGGTGGCTGTGGAATGCAGGGAGGCCACCTGATTTACTCCACCTCAAGCCTTGGTGGTTTCGGGATGCTGGGAGACTGCTCGAGGGACTATTCCTTCTTCTGTGGTGGCTGTGGAGTGTGGGGAGGCCACCTGATTTACTCCACCTGAAGCTTTGGCGGTTTTGGGACACTGGGAGATCTCCTGAGCTGCCGTAGCTAGCCACTGTATCTATGTCAGGGTGTGGGTCATGAGTGGGGTTTTTTTTGTTTGGTTTTTTTTTTTGTTTGTTTGTTTTTGTCTCGGTCCCTCCGTGCCCAGGTCCCCCCCCCCCGGGTGGGTTATTTTTCTTGTCAGGGGGTCTTCTTTATGGGGGGGTTCTTTTTCTTTGGATGTTTCCCTGGGTTGTCTGGGCCCTACCCCTTGAGGTGGGGGCTCTGTCACAATCCAGAGCACAAGTAGGGCCGTACTCAGTCCCTTGTTGGAAGTCAGTCTGTTTCTGTTTGTTTATTTCCTTATTTGTTATATTTGGTCACCATTTAGTTAGGGGTTTATATTCTTTGCCGCATCCTTACTGTCCTGTTTGTTTATTGTGTCATTTTGTATCTTAATTTTGTTTTATTTTGTGTTCCGGTCTGTGCTTTTATTTTGACAGTGCTGTGCAACTTCCAGCTGTCAAATTTTGCTTCGGGGGATGCACAGCTGTCATTTGTTATTTTGATTACTTACTACGACAACTGTTTCCAATTGTCGTGTCCTAATTCATGGTAGACTGTCTTACACTACAGCCGCCCTCTAATGTACAGCCTTGCTCAGAGTGTTTTTGTGCTTTGCTGTCGAGGTGAGGGGAGAGCTCCATCCAGGTTTGTTTCCCTTTATTTCCAGCCATGAGCCCCGCTGCCTTTGGGAGTGCTCCGGCTAGATTCTGCCTCCTTGCTCGGCGTTCCTGACTTCTGTCCCCCTGGACGTTGAGCCCCGCTCACCTCCAGCACTTTGTGTTTCTGTTGTTTGTGTTCTGTATGTGTTTTGGTTCAACCGTTCCATTAATAAATGTGCCAAACCTCACCGTGTGCTTGGTGTCCTTCCTCAGCCCTTTAAAAGGCAGACGCATGACAACAACAAAAGAGTCCAAAAGGTCCGGTGTGCCCAGGAGAGAAGAGCAGCCCTAAATGCTGCAGGTGACAGCCCTGCCATCTGGCTCGACAGCTCCTCTTTTATGGAGCCGCCCGTTAGCACCTTCTGCTAATCAGCCACTCATCAATCAGGTGATCACCTGAAAGAATAATAACATACAGGAGTACAGGTGCACATTCCAACTCCAAAGGGGAGGTGGCAACCGTCACACTACAAACACACTATTTTTCAATCAATGACCCTTTTAAAGAAAATTTGACCAAAATATGTCAAACATTTCATTAAGATAATACCCTAACCCTAATATGTGAAAACAGATCATAGGTTCCTCACCTCAGAGTATGACCATGTGTACCATCTCAAAGATGGTGATGCCATCTTCTTTTATGCCACTTCTTGTTTCAAAAGCAGTGAAATTCACTTGCTTTACTCATTAAATGCACATTTCTAGGTGCTTAAAATTATGGAGCAGTTTCAACTTAGGGCAGGGGTTGAGGGAGCGAGAGAGGGACTATTTTCATCATATTATATCTCTCATTCTCTGTCTTCTCAATGCATTCAGTTATTTTAACAACCACCAGATGCTGCCTTTTTCAAACATGTAACTGTACGTCATAATTCTTGCTGGTAATAAGACCTTATATGTTTTTGGGGGTTTTTTTCTGCTGGAAGATAGTCTGACCACAAGAGTGCCCCAAAAAATCCAACTTCTACAGTTAGCCTACTACCTACCATTAGGCTGCTAATGCAAAACTGCTATCAATAAGTGGACTCATAATTTTCTTTTCTTGTTGTACCCCCCCCCCCCAAAAAAAGACCAAATGTAAATGTTTGGGTGTCAGGGTGATCAAAAAGTCCAACCATTTAATGAAGCAGTAAGTGTGAAATTGGGTAGTAGAAGTCTAACTTGTGAAGAAAATACTTACTTTTCTTTTAATTTTCAAAGCTGTCTGCATTGATATGTATATGCTACATAAGAACATGCACATGCAACTAGACCTGAGGCCACCACAACATAGAACAAAGAAGCTCGGCATTACACTAAACTGATCAGATATCAAGTAACACCCCCTGCTGTCACTGTTGTGCTAAGGTATCATTTTACTGACGGCGTGTCTGGTGTTCTCAATTTCGAGAGCTCCCTAGTTGCCAGTCAGGCAAGTTTGAGCCGCTTGTCCTTCTAAGTTGAGCCAAAAGTATGATTCCTCACTCCCTTCCATCACCGGCAGAGGCATTATACAGAGCGACAGCTAAGTAATTGCCATCAAACTTTCCTGCTCGCTCCTGTTCCCCTCAGCAGTGGGGATGGGAGGGGTACAGTACAGTAGCGGCAGAAAATATGAACTGCGTTCTCAGTGAGCACAGACTCGAAACAGGGAGGCACCGCTATCACAACCCACTGCAAAAAGGATGAGGAATAGAAGGATCTGCTTATAAAAGCTGCTTTTTATTCTGAAGGGGGGATTTCAGGAGACAGGACGAGTGGGTCTCACAGAATAACAAGCCTGATTGACGTGGAGAACATCTTTATATATAACCCAAGCCTCTGGATGGAACTGGGATGAAGTCTTCAGCACCGATTAGACAAGAAGAGGACATTAATTGAGCCTGTTATATTGTATATAGTTGTGTCCCACGTCCTTCCTGTGCTGTCTTTGATTTGATTTAGATGCGCTGAAAAGCAAATTTCAAAAAGCATGCACTGATTTAAAATAAGACATAATTTAAGACACTCTTTAAATCCTGGCTCAGCTAATGGCTACTTATAAATTGCTTTTATAAGCCGATGCTCCTTGGCTGTACTCTAACTTGTCCAGTGCTCTCCAGGAGGTGTTTGTGTCATTTCTGAGAGGTGTTATCCTGTGTCAGCCACTCAAATTAAGAACTGTAGCACAATGTTCATGTCAGTGTGGTATGCCAAAAAGATGGGCTCCAGGTTTCTCAACAATGTACGGAAAAGCAAGAGGCATCGACATCATAAAATGGTAGGCAAGTTTGAAACATAATTGACTTACATCGGATTTTGTTGTCTTGCTGTGCCAAGCATTTCTTTTTTTAGATAAGAGCTCAGCCCATGACCGTGGCCGGCTGCCATAATTGCCAATCATAGATTTTTTTTTTTAATTACACTGAGTAATCATATTTCATAACAGTAATCAAATCTGAAATTTATGCTGACATGTCTGGGGTTTTTTTTTAGTCCTGCTCTAATGGCTTATTAAATATTGAAACTAGGGCTATGGTGATAATCAGATTTTCAGTGATGTTTTCTCACAGTATGTATAGACAGTATGGAAAAAAAGAAAAACAATCCTATTAGTCAAATCAATTATTGATTTTGTTTATTCTGACTTTTTGGGTAAACCTTGCATGTCCCATTTCAGCTATAACTAAATGGCTGCTGCTTTGCTACTTTTGGTAGGTTTTTGAGGGTGATGGATGCAAAGGTGTATGAACAGGTTGATTTTGATCTTTTTGCAGGAACTGTTGCCACTTATTACTTGCAGACTTTGGCCTCTTATGGTACACACCTGTAATTTTCTCAAAATCCAAAGAACTCCCACACTGGCAAATTAACTTTTGGGGGGTTTGGGTAGAGTTTCTCTCTCTTTTCTACTTCCCCCAGCATGATTTTCCCCATTAGTTCAAGCCATGCACTGCAGTTAATGCATATAGACTGTATATGAATGTAGACAACAGGCTGCCACTTGGGTCCATTGTAGAAAAATTTTACTCTGACTCCTGGATTTTGGTTTCTGACACTATCCATGTTTGGGGCCTGTGCAGTAGCCACCCTGAAGTGAAGCTGTGACTTCGAATTGTCCCCCATGATACAACCACTGGTTACACCCTATGCAGCAGCTCATAGGCACCGCTCTCAAACACGACCAATCACAACCATTGTCTCAGCCACATTAACGTTTTTTTATAGCATGAAATAGATAATCCAAAAGGCAGCCATTTATCGCAGTGAGCCACCAGAGGGCTATTGAGATGCATGGGCTTCACTTTTGAGAGTTCTCATGCCATCCATCTCCATATACAGAGCAAGCTACCTACGTCGTCTTCTTTCATTTACCAGCACTAAGGATGCACTGCTCCCACCCTGTGTCAATGTAAAAATAGGAAGCAGAAATATTTTAAAAGGCGCTCACATGGTTATCGTGCATTTATCATTATGTGTATTAACAACAAGCGATATGTTTTAAACTGTCGTGGTTATTCTCACCCCAATTGAAACATTTGTGAAGCCACAGTAAATTTTAGGGGTGGGAATCACAAAGGACCTCATGATTTGATTTGGATCACGGTACTTGGGTCATGATTCGATCCTCTTGTGATTCAACGATAATCACAATAATCACAATATTGCGATATTGGCTATCACAGTACCATATATTTCAGTTTTTTTCGCCTTATTCAACCTCAAATCATGTCCCATAGTAAAACTGTTGACATCTCTTTGATATAATAAAGTATTAAGTCCTAACAGTCAGCAACCGGAGAATTTCACAGTAAATTATTTTTAAATTAAATGCAAAAACAAATGCTCTTAAAATAAATGTTCAACTGATAATACAGTATAGTCTTAAAATAAATAATAATCAGTGAAGTAACGGCAAGATGACATCACATACCTGGGCTCCGGTGTTTTAATGTGATCAAAACCCTCCTTGCAAACTGAATGTGTCATATCCAGGTCGTTTGTTTCGTCTTGTTATAAAATCCAAAAAAGTCCAGACATTTTTTTTTCCACAATATTTTTATTGAACCTTTTTTACAAACATAACACAAACAATCAAACACTAACACTAAAGTAATAAAAAAAAATGTACTAAAACACACCAACAACCACTAACAGGAACAGGTCTTCAACAATGCTCCTCTGTTTAGTCTAGGCAATCCATTACATAAGTATACATATTATACATTCACCAGTTTGGAATTTATAAGGTCCACACACATCATTCACCTTCTTCTTCAAAAGTTATGTTTAAATTCTTTACATAATCAATAAAAGGTCTCCATATATTCTCAAACACAGTTTCCTTTGATTTCAGTATGTATGTTATTCTTTCTAGTGGAAGGTTTGTTAACATCTGTCTTAACCACTGAATCACATCTGGTCTATGAGTCTTTTTCCACAATAGTGCAATACATTTTTTGGCGTTAAGCAAACTAAGGTCTATGAATGCTCTTTCACTTTTATTAAAGTTGTGCTTTTCTGGATGCAGACCCAACAAAAACAATTTAGGATCCAATATGATTTGTTTTGAAATTATTTTTTCAATTGTTCCCCTCACCTCTTCCCAAAACATTCTAATTTTCCTACATTCCCATAAACAATGAAATAAGGTTCCTTTACTTTCCATACATTTTGTGCATGTATCTGGTATGTTTTTGTTATATCTATTTAATTCCACCGGTGTAACATACATTTTAAATGGTTAATGCGGATGTATCAATTTTAGACGTACATTTATTGATTTGGTTTGAGCTTCTGTACAAGCCAATTCCCATTGTTCCTCTGAGATTTCAGTTTGCAGGTCTTCTTTCCAATAATTCAGTCTTTTCTGTGAGTTTTCACTTGAAGATAATGTCAATGAGTTATAAAACTCTGAAATAATACCCTTTCTCTTACTATCTTTCGTCAAGATTTTTTCCAAGGATGAATAAATAGGTCGAGTGAGAGCATTGTTTTGATTTGATCGAATAAAGTTCCTAATCTGAAGATATTTTAAAAAATGTGTTCTGTTAAGATTAAATTTGATCCTCAGCTCTTCAAAAGACATTATGTTATCTGAACATGACAAATATAAATCTTGAATTTTTTGGATCCCTTTTAAATTCCATACTTTAAATACAGCATCCGCTCTCCCTGGTTTAAAGTATTGATTACCCCATATTGGACTAAATTGTGACAGTAAGTGTGGTTCTTTTAAATATTTTTTAGTTTCACACCATATTTTAATCATATGTTTTACAAATGGATTTTTAACTTGTTTCTGTAATTTTTTTGCCGAGTCTGAATATATGAATATGGGAAGAGGTAAAGGTAAATTGTATGATTCCATTTCAGTCCAGTGAGGGAGATCATTTGATGAAAAATAATATGTCATAGACCTCAGTTGTGCTGACCAGTAATACAACATAAAGTTTGGACATTTCAGACCTCCACGATCAAATGGTAAATATAGTAAGGACAGACGTAATCTAGCCTTCCTATTGTTCCATATAAATTCCACTAACTTTTTTTTAATTCTTCAGAATAGATCTGAAGGTGGTGGTAAAGGAATGTATTGAAATAAATAAAGTATTTTGGGTAAGATATTACTTTTAAGTATATTAATTCTCCCAATCATCGACGTTGGTAGTGACATCCATCTCTGAATCAACTCATTAATGTCTGTCATTAAGGCTTCGTAGTTGGCACTGGCGACTGATTCCAGCTTGGGCACAATTTGAATTCCTAAATATTTAAACTGATTTACAACATTGAATTGATTTACCTCAGAAGCTGGGTGCTTTCTCTGGGACTCATTTAGCATTAATATTGAAGATTTAGTTTTATTTATTTTATATCCTGATATTTCCCCAAAATTCTTTATTAAATTCAACAAGGTCGGAATTGATTTTTTAAGATTCGACATAAACAAAATTATGTCATCGGCATACAGGGAGATTTTATGTTCTGTTGGTCCAACCTTAATTCCATATATTTGCGGATGTAAACGTACTGCCATCGCCAAAGGCTCAATTGCCATAGTGAACAGTAAAGGTGAAAGTGGACAGCCTTGTCGACATCCTCTATTGATTTTGAGATATTGCTGTTTGTTAGGATTTCTGCTGTAGCATTATTATATATTATCTGAACCCATTTTATGAAAAAAAGTCCAGACATTTAATTTAAACTTTGACGCTGCAATTCTCAGTTGTTTTTTCCCCTCCCCGGTGCTGCTTGTAGAGTGTAGGTGCTGCTCCCTCTGCCATTTTAAATTGTACTGGGGCTGGGCTGCAGGTAAATCTGGCGAGACACCTTTGGAGCGATGACTTTGCACCATCTAGTGGACTGAAAACTCAATTGATTAATGAATGCCTAAATGTACAGCATGGGTACCTAAATGTGGAGCGAGAGATTGACAGACAGTGGGGAGCAGCATCTGCAGCGATGTGGACGTTGTACCCGTCTGTTGTGGTGAAGAGGGAGCTGAGCTCTAAAGCAAAACTGTCGATTTACCAGTCAGTCTATGTTCCTACTGTCACCTATGGTCGTGAGCTTTGGGTAAGGACCAAAAGAATGAGATCACAGATACAAGTGGCTGAAATGAGCTTTCTCTGTAGGATTGCTGGACTCACACTTGTTGTTCTGTTGTTAATGTGTTGTTCACACATCATTCTCTACAATGACCAAGGACATCACAGGGAAGAGGACTGGGTGCGGTCTGTCCGGCTGTGGCTGATCAGTCCAATGCGGGCACGGAAGGGTCTGCATCAGGTTGGGCACAGGTGGTCTGCGCAGGCAGAAGATACAGGGGTGGCTCTGGACTTGGAAAGCTCACGTTTTCTCTGGGCCTTGGCAATCCTGTTCAGCTCAAAGGAGGCAGCACCTTTGTTGGTACGGCTACGCCAGTCTGGTCGGTCTACTGCTAGAGTCTCCCAGGTGTCAGGACTGATGTCAAAGCTCTTCAGGGAGGCCTTAAGAGTGTCTTTGTAGCACTTCTTCTGACCACCTTGTGAGCGCTTGCCCTCTGCTAGTTCACCGTAGAACAGTCTCTTTGGTAGGCGTGAGTCAGGCATACGAACAAGGTGGCCAGCCCACCTAATCTGGGCTCTCTTGAGCAGGGTGTGGATGCTAGGCAGCTCAACTTGGGAGAGGACCTCTGTGTCAGGGATTTTGTCCTGCCAGGTGATCTTCAGGAGCTTTCTGAGGCAGTTCAGGTGGAAGCGGTTTTGCTTTCTGGCATGGCGCTCGTAGACTGTCCAGGTCTTGCAGGTGTACAGTAGGGAAGGCAGGACAACTGTCTCGTACACCTTCAGTTTTGTGGTCAGCCTGATGCCTCTCCTTTCCCACACTGTTGCACGTAGCCGTCCGAATGCTGAGCTTGCCTTGGCAATGCACGAATCAACCTCATTGTCAATGTTGACAGACCTGGAGAGTGTGTTTCTGAGGTACATGAATTTTTCGACAGCCTTGAGGGGCTCCCCGTTGACAGTGATGGCGGGTTCCTCATAAGTCTTCTGCGGTGCGAGTTGGTGCAGGACCTCGGTTTTCTTCGTACTGATTGTGAGCCCAAAGTTGTCGCAAGCAGTGGAGAAGCAGTTCATGCTCTGCTGCATCTAGGCCTCTGTAGCAGCATTGAGTGCGCAGTCGTACTGTGAACAGGAAGTCATGCACCGAGTCCCCTTCCACCTTGGTTTTGGCTTGGAGCCTCGGCAGGTTAAAGAGCCTGCCGTCCATCCTGTACCTGACCCTAATGGCGCTTTCTTCATCGTTGTAGAAGGCATCAGATAGCATGGCTGTGAATATCATGCTGAAAAGTGTGGGCGTGAGTACACAGCCCTGTTTGACCCTGTTGGTGACTAGGAAAGCTTTGGAGGAGTCACCGTCGTCCAGTACTTCAGCAAGCATGCCGTCGTGGAACTGGCACACCATGCTGATGAACTTGTCTGGGCAGCCGAATTTCACCATGATCTTCCACAGCCCCTCATGACTGATGGTATCAAAAGCCTTGGTCAGATCTGCAAATATTGTGTAGAGGTCCCTGTTCTGCTCTTGACACTTCTCCTGAAGTTGGCATGCGGCGAAGATCATGTCAGCAGTTCCACGACCCTCTCTGAAGCCACACTGGCTCTCCGGCAGGTGACCGCTTTCCATGTGCTAAATGAGGCAGTTGAGAAGGACTCTTGCGAGGATCTTGCTGGTGATAGTGAGAGATCCCACGGTGGTTGTCGCAGGAATGCCTGTTTCCTTTTCTCTTGTAGAGATGAACAATGGAGGCATCGTTGACCTCCTGGGGGATAACTTCCTGCTGCCATATGGTCTGAAAGAGCTCGGTGAGTTTCTGTATTAGAACTGGTCCTCCTGCATTGTAGAATTCACCTGGAATGGAGTCAGAGCCTGGTGCTTTGCCGTTCAAAAGGAGTTTGATCCCTTTTTGGACTTCTGATTCCGTTGGAGGTTCTGCCAGAGACGTGTTCACCTCTACTTGGGGCATGAGAGTGATGGCTTCTGCATTGATGGATGAAGGTCTGTTCAGGACGCTGCTGAAATGTTCTGCCCATCTTTCCAAGATTGCGTTCTTGTCGGTGAGGAGCGTTGACCCATCAGCACTGAGCAGTGGTGATGTTCCTGAAGGCTGAGGCCCGTAGATGGTCTTAAGGGCATCGTAGAAGTATTTGGAGTTGTTGCTGTCAGTGTACTGCTGTATTTCATCTGCCTTTTTGCTGAGCCAGAAGTCCTGCATCTCTCTGAGCTTTGCTTGCACCTTTCCTTTGATGGAGTTGAAGGTTGCCTTCTTTGAGTCAGATCTGGTGTCTTGCTGGTACGTTCTGTGGGCTTCACGCCCCTCGTCAAGCAGCTTTTGGATGTCCTCATCATTTTCATCGAACCAGTCTTGGTGTTTGTGCGTGTTCTGGCCCAGATGTGTGAGTGAGATGTCATACACCATGTCTCTGAAAGCTGCTCAGTCTTCTTCTGCTCTGTATACCTGAGGTCGAGCTAACTAAGCTTGCTGTCCAGGTCCTCACTGAGGTTCTGCCGCACAGAGTGCTGTTCCAGCTTGCTGACATTGAGTCGCTTGTTTGCCTTTTTCCCCTGTGGACGCTGTTTGGGCTGGATGTGCATGTTGAGTTTTGAGAGAATGAGTCTGTGATCTGTCCAGCAGTCTGTGCCACACATCGCCTTCGTCACTCTAATGGCCTGCCTGTCTCTCCTTCTCACAATGATGTAATCGATCAGATGCCACTGCTTGCTGCGTAGATGCATCCAGGAGATCTTGTTGCGATTAGGCAAGCGGTGGACGATATTAGTGATCGGAAGGTCATGAGAGTCACACGTCTTCAACAGGAGAAGACCGTTGCTGTTGCACTTTCCAACTCCATTTCTCCCAAGGACTCCCTCCCATGTCTGGTAATCTGTACCAACTCTGCCGTTAAAGTCTGCAAGAACAATGAGTTTGTCCTCCTTTGGTATGCCTTCAATGAGAGTCTCTAAGTCCTCGTGAAACTTGTCTTTGATCTCATCTGGGTTTGTCATAGTGGGGGCATATGTACTGATGAATGTGGCATGGCGTTTTCCTCAGAGGGGGAGCCGCAGGGTCATGAGGCGGTCGTTGGTTCCTTTGGGGAGGCTGGTAAGCTTGCTGATCAGATTGGATCTGATCGTGAAATCCACTCCTGCTTCACAGTGTTCTTCGCTGCCTCGGCCGCTCCAGAAAAAGGTGTAGCCAGCTTTGACTTCTGTCAGCTGACCTTCGTCTGCAAACCTGGTCTCGCTCAGAGCTGCGATGTGGATGTTATACCTGCTGAGTTCTCTTGCGACAAGTGCTGTCCGTCTCTCAGGTCTGTCCACTTTGGAGCTGTCCATGAGCGTTTGCATATTCCAAGTGCCAGTGGTGAGTGATGTCACCTTAGTTGATTTCTTCTGAGAATTTCAACCACTAGGGTGGGATCCCCACCATCTGTGGTTTGCTGGCCATGGTGTAGCGAAGCAATGTTTAGGGCACCTTTTCTAGCCTCTTCCTCAGGCCTTGGAGGTGAGCAGAGCGAATCCCAAAGAGGGCTGCTCAGACACCCAGTGAGCACGTTGCATAATGGGACTTCCAGGTTAAGCTCTGTCACATCCTGTTCTGAAACCCACTCACGAGCATAGAGCCTAATAAATCAGCAATCATCCACCCACAGCTGACAGCAATGTATTAGAAAACACAACTGTTCTCCTGTTCAGGTTTTTACTTCTTTAACAGACTTAAATGGTTAGAGGAGCAGCTGTTCCAATACATTCACTCATGCCAGCCCATTTCCCCCCAGATCTAATTCCTTTTTTAAACATATTCTGTACCATATTAAAGTGTGACATTGCGTTTGTCAGCAGAGGCTGTTGTCGTGCGCTTTGACAGTTTAAAGGCTTTCTTGCTGCTGCCAGGTGTGCAGAACATGCAACGTTAAAGCATATCTGAGGCCACCTATGGTTTGAATGCCAGCTAATATCTGACATTGTCAACACTGATTATCTCTATTTGCACACCTTAAAAAACTAGTAATATTTAACTAGGTGATTCATAATTAAGGTTATATTAGTGCCAGTTGTAACAAAAATTTGCAAGAGGCTCAAAGGGACTTTTAGTATGCAGACAATGGACAAAATGAGCCTTTTTGCAGATGCAAAAATCAAGGTGAGATTGGAGATTATGCTTTTTCAATGTATGTACTCACAGCCTTAACACAGCAAGTGCATATAATTATCCTGCCAATAACTCGCTTTTTTTGGTTGTTAAAGAGGAAAAAAAAATGATTAAAATGCACCGTTTCATTTCTGCTCTGGTTCCTGCTTCAGTACTTTAAATGCCAGAAAATGGAACTACATTTTCTTATTTAGAAAAACAATCAATAACATTACACAAAGCAATCTAACACTTTTTTCTTTTTTTCGAATGGATATGCATACTCTTGAAATTTGCTTGCTGCATGTACAGTTAATCTATTAGAATCTGGTTGTTGATGGATGGTGGTGCTGCCTACAGAGACATGCCAGGGGACGGGTTGGCTGAATAGGTGGTGTTAAAATATAGGTGGGCAGGAGCAGCCAAACACTGTAAATCCTAACAGCCATGATGTCGACAGACTTGACAGAGCAGAGAGACGAAAAGAGGGCTCTGTCAAAATCCCTGCAGGGAAACTGCCTGCGCTAGGCTTAGATTTCTGCTGGCTATACTCATTATTTCTCTCCAGATAAGAATGAATTTGATGTAGCATTGCACACAGTGGCTGTACAGTGAAGCTGTGCACAGGTGCTGTTGTAATCACAGTGAGCAGTTAAAACACCCTTGGAGAGAGTATTATGTCTTTACCTTACAAGAATGGGTGTTTTCGTGTTATAGTGGTAGATATAATTAGTATCATTCAACACTTGGGATGATAATTTCTAATGTTGAAAGGGGCCTGAAGCGTGTAATGGTGGCCTTGTGTAGAGAGCAGGCTTTAATAGCACTCTTTGGCTTGGTGAAGCAACACAGCCACAGATATAATTAATAATCTTAATAACAACATTTTGCTGTGCTGAGGCTTTATTATAGCGCAGGCTAGCTCACCGAGGCACAGAGTGAAACGGATCAATCATGAGTTACACCTGCCTTTTTCCTGCAGCGTCAACTAAACATTTGATAGAACTGATGAAGCCAGTATAATCAGTTTGGTTTATCTAAAATTCCTTCTGTAAAAGTCAATATTTCTGGTCTTTATTGAAAAATACAAAGAAAAATCTGTCCAAATTTATAAATGTGCTGATGAAACAAAGTACCCTGTTCTACAATGATGGTAGAGGTCTGATGATGAAATTCTAGTCCAAAACCAGTATACAGTGTTTCCATCCATCCATCCATCTTCTTCCGCTTAATCCTTTTTGGGTCGTGGGGGGGCTGAAGCCTATCCCAGTATCTTTGAGCTAGAGGCAGGGTACACCCTGGACAGATCTCACTATTATATTGGGGGGGCGCAAACAGACCCCCCTGCCTTCCCTAGAGTGTCAAGTCAATCTTCTACAGATGTATCTATCTAAATGCAAGGAATCTCTGTAGAACGGGTAGTCCCCATCCATCCATCCAGCCATCTTCTTCCGCTTAATCCTTTTCGGGTCGCGGGGAGCTGGAGCCTATCCCAGCATCTTTTGGGCGAGAGGCAAGGTACACCCTGGACAGACCGCCAGTCCATCGCATGGCCAACACAGAGAAACCATTCACTCTCACAGTCATACCTAAGGACAATTTAGAATCCCCAGTTTGATAGCAGTTAACCTAACGCATGTTTTTGGCGTGTGGGAGGAAACCGGAGAAATCCCAGAGTAAACCCACGCAGACACGGAGAGAACATGCAAACTCCGCACAGATCACTGTTGGTTGGGGGCTGGGATTGAACCCCAGGATCCCCTGGCCAAGGGTGAGTTGCTGTGCTGCTGCAGTGCTAACCACTCCACCACCGCGCTGCCCATGGGTAGTCTCCACAAGTGATAATCAGAAAATTGGTCCCCATCAAACATGAAAACCAGTATGTGTGTGGGGTCCTGTCTCTCTATTTTTGGGTGGGCCACCCCTTGACAAACCTCCTTTTTCGAGAGGACATTTTTCCTTGTGAGGACATTTGGCCTGGTCCTCATAAGGGGAAAAAAAATGGTAAAAATGCTAGGATCCATTCCCCAAATTGCAAGATACACTATGGTGAATGAAAGTCCTAAAAGATCACACAAATAAGTGATCTGACAAACAAATAAACAAGGGTTCTGAAACAGTTGCTAATATTGGATGTCCCATTCATTTTCAGTAATTAGGTATTCTGTAATTTTTCTATATTTATTTTTCTATATAGCGCCAGAACACCATGATTTCTTTAAGAGTTTGTCATTGTTGACTTTCACAGAGTTGTCCTGAAGCCACTTCTTTGATATCTTGGCTGTGTGCTTAGGATTGTTGTCCTGCTGAAAGATGAACCATCAGCCCAGTCTGAGGTCAAGGGCGCTCTGGAGCAGGTTTTCATCCAGGATGTCTCTGTACATTGCTGCATTCATTTTTCCCTCTATCCTGACTAGTATCCCAGTTCCTGTTGCTGAAAAACACCCCAACAGCAGGATGCTGCCACCACCATTGGCATGGTGATGAGCGGTGCCTGGTTTCCTCCAAACATGACGCCTGGCATTCACGCCAAAGAGTCCAATCTTTGTCTCATCAGACCAGAGAATTTTGTTTCTCATGGTCTGAGAGTCCTTCAGGTGCCTTTTGACAAACTCCAGGCAGGCTGCCATGTGCCTTTTACTAAGGAGTGGTTTCCATCTGGCCACTCTACCATACAGGCCTGATTGGTGGATTGCTGCAGAGATGGTTGTCGTTCTGGAAGGTTTTCCTCTCTCCACAGAGAGGAACACTGAAGCACTGACAGAGTGACCATCGGGTTCTTTGTCACCTCTCTAAGGCCCTTTTTCCCCAATCAGTTTCGTTGGCCGGCCAACTCTAGGAAGAGTCCTGGTGGTTCCAAACTTCTCCCATTTATGGATGATGGAGGCCACTGTGCTCACTGGGACCTTCAAAGCAGCAGAAATTTTTCTGTACCCTTCCCCAGATTTGTGCCTCAAGAAAATCCTGTCTCAGAGGTCTACATACAATTGCTTTGCATGCTTGGTTTGTGCCCTGACATGCACTGTCATTTGTGGGACCTTATAGACAGGTGTGTGCCTTTCCAAATCATGTCCAATCAACTGAATTTACCACAGGTGGACTCCATATACACTGTAGAAACATCTCAAGGATGATCAGTGGACACAGGATGCACCTGAGCTCAATTGTGAGCATCATGGCAAAGGCTGTGAATACTTATGTACATGTGATTTCTTAGATTTTTATTTTTAATAAATTTGCAAAAATCTAAAAAAAAAAATCATATTGTCATTTTGGGGTATTGTGTAGAATTTTGAGGGAAAAATGAATTTAATTCCTTTTGGAACAAGGCTGTAACATAACAAAATGTGGAAAAAGTGAAGTGCTGTTAATACTTTCCGGATGCACTGTACCTGACAAAGCTGAAATCCTAATAAAATGATGAAAAATTAAGTAATTCTTGTGTATGTCACTCAATACTGCTGATATCATGGGGTCGTCCAATAACCAGAGGGTTGGCGGTTCGAATCCCGCTCTCCCCAGCCATCCTACCGTTGGGTCCCTGGGCAAGATACTTTACCCACCTTGCATCGAGTGTCCATGACACTGGGTATGAATGTGTATAAATGTTCGGTAGTGGTCAGAGAGGCCGTTGGTGTGGATTGGCAGCCACATATCCGTCAGTTTGCCCCAGGGCAGCTGTGGCTACAGTAGTAGCTTACCACTATCAGTGTCTGTCTGGAGTGAATAAATAATGGATTCATATAAGTGCTTTGAGATGTCACTTGACATGTAACGCATATAAATCTAATCCATTACTGTTATTATTATAGCC
The DNA here is from genome assembly GCA_020510985.1 of Pholidichthys leucotaenia. Lineage (NCBI taxonomy): Eukaryota > Metazoa > Chordata > Actinopteri > Cichliformes > Pholidichthyidae > Pholidichthys > Pholidichthys leucotaenia. The sequence goes on from CM035844.1 coordinate 33,842,257, forward strand.
TAGGCCGTTTTAAACCCAAACATAGTCTGGACTGGGGGTATACTATGGTCTGTTACACAGGTACATGGATAAGAAAATACCAATTTGGCCTAAAGCCAAAGTCAAAAGGTTTATTCCTTCTACTGTGTAAAACAAAGAATGCTTAACCCTTAACTCATTGCTAGTTATCAAAAATGCATGATCGCAGTTGTTGTCACCAAGGGTGGCATAACCAGTTATTAGGTTTTGGTGGCAATTACTTTTTCACATGGGCCAGGTAGGTTTGGATAATTTTTTTTTAATGAAAGAATCATTTAAAAACTGAATTTTGTATTTACTTGTGTTATCTTTGTCTGATATTAAAATTTGTTTGATGATCTGAAACATTTAAGTGTGGCAAATATGCAAAAATGTAAGAAATCGGGAAGGGGCAAATACTTTTTTACAGTACTGTAAGTACAAGAAGAACGTAACCTTTTGAATGTGTCTGTCGCTGAATTGTGACATAACCCCTAGTGATCAAGAGTGGTAAATATTTTTGTCAATAAAATAGTTAAGATTTCCAAGGCTATAACTTGAAAGTGGTAAGAGATAGTGGCTTACTGTCAATTAGAAAGATATAAAATATGATCCAAAGTTTCAGATAGGTATAAATTTATGCATCTAATTTGTATAATGTCGCGGCACCTCTTTAAATTCCATAACTCAGTCAAAACTGGACTTTGGACGTATTTACACAAAGAATGGTTCAGTCTTTTGACACCGTTTTTTGTACAGAGGTACCTCATCATCTTATCTTCAAAGTATATGAACAAGAAACCAGTACATTAAAAAAAAACAGAAATTCCTCACTTACTTTTGACAAAGGGGGGCTGGCTGGCTGGCGTGGTCACTGCGTTTTCACCCATCGTGGTCGTTATTTTGCATTCTGTCGGTCATTTACAGTCTCTACCATATCTACAAAGTCTTATGATTATCCCACATAAATTTCGCTTGTATCCCGTGGCTATTTTCCGTGAACACAGCCGACAAAGTGAGGGTGACGATGACTGATCGCGGCCATATTAGCTTTCTGGGCTAAAATGCTAAAAACAGGAAAAGGAAATGAGGAGTTCTTCTTCTTTGGTGTATTTCATGTCATCCATTGAGTCCTCCAACAGATGTCTGCCACCTTCTGAAACTGGCAGATCAGTACAAATCCTGAATGGAGCCAATCATGTCAGAGTGAGATGACTGGCGCAGCGTCGCGCTCTGCCACTAGGGGCACGCAAATTCACACACTCAGAGTTAAGTCAGATTTTTGAAAATAAATTGGCACCAGTACTGTATCCTGCAATGGCCTAAGCATTATTTGATACCATCATTATTTGATACCATATATCCATCCATCCATCCATCTTCTACTGCTTTTCCGGAGGTCCGCATCATGGAGGCAGCAACTCAAGGCCATCAGGACCCTGAACTCTGCCCCCCCACCCCCTTCCCTTGGACTGTAACACACTCACCCACACAATAACTCTACCTCAGCTGTTTGCACAGATAGACTTGGCACACCAACAGTACCGCATCTGCTGCTGTATGTCTTCTTGCACTTTAGTGCAAACACTTGCACAAACGCCACACCTGCTGCTATCTGTCATAATACTGATCATGCGCAGACCAATCTGTCACTGTATGTACCCCGTTACCACATTGAAATTGCAAATCCTGGTATCATGGTTCACTGTACATAGGATTGCTGTGTTTTTACCTTTATTTGCAATATGGGTAGCATTACTGTACATAGATTGTTATTGCTGTTTTCCCATCCTTATTCCTTCTTGGCTTATATATTGCGCACACCACTAAGAGAGAGAGAAATGACATTTTAGTCCTACTGAATATCCTGTACATATAAAAGTATTGACAAATAAAAATCTTTGAATCTTGAATCAAGCAGAGAAGCCCAGACTTTCCTCTCCCTGGCCACCTGCTCCAGCTCTTCAGAGGGGATACCAAGGCATTCCCAGACCAGCTGGGAGACGTAGTCTCTCCAGCATGTCCTGGGTCTGCCCCTGGGTCTCCTTCCAGTGGGACATGCAAAAAACACCTCAAGTGGGAGGCATCCAGGCATCCAGGAGGCATCCTGATCAGATGCCCAAACCACTTCAACTGGCTCCTTTTGATGTGGAGGAGCAGGTTCTACTCTGACCCTCTCCTGGATGACTGAGCACCTCACCCTATCTCTGAGGGTGAGTCCAGCAATCCTATGGAGAAAGCTAATTTCAGCCACTTTGTATCCACGATCTCGTTCTTTTGGTCATTACCCAAAGCTGATGACCATAGGTGAGGGTAGGATCATAGACTGACCAGTAAATCGACAGCTTTGCTTTGGAGCTCAGCTCCCTCTTCACAACAGACCGGTACAACATCCACATCACTGCAGAGGCTGCTCTAATTTGATACTAAAAGAATCCAAAAAGAAGTTCTCAAATCCTGTGTATTGGTGTATGCTCAATGTTGAAATCACTAAATTGTACAAGAAATACCAACTGTGACTGTCCAATGAAAATGCTAGTGTGAGTCACATGACAAACTATAAACACTGCATAATATTTTTAATATTTTTGGTCTGATATGATTTGATTTGATGCAGACTCAGAGTTTGGGGATGTAAGATATCGGACAACAAAGTTAGATTTGTGATTTAACTGGGTTATTTGGACTTTACCATGTAACACACTGGAATATAAAGCATTAAATTAAACCTTAAAAGGCAAGAAAACATGGCAAAAATGACACTTTGGTGATGAAAAATGAATAATAAAGGGCTCTGCTTGTTAAAAGTTATCATGTCCAGCCATTTCATTGCAAAAAGAGCTTTATTCTAATAAATGATTATTTTTCCACAAAAAAAGGGTTTGCCTACTCCATATAGCCCCCGGATCCAGCAACAGGCTATATAGCGTTCCATCTTTAAAAAAGTATCTGCAGCATGTTTTGAAAACTTTGACCTTCAGTATTTCAAAAGTGTTATCTTGTGACTTTACTTCTTGCACCCAGGTCTTTAATTGTACATAGTATCTACTGGGGTCACTCTTACAGTTTTGAGGGTTCTCAATGTTCCCATCAGAAGTTTCCCTGTCTTGATGTCACTGGCATCTGTTTCCTGTTGTGGTTAGCCTACTATTCCATCTGGATACGTATGTGACGGCTGGCAGAGTGAATCCATTAATAACTTGCATCTTGTTCTTACCACTGAGATAGCTTCACTGCATCCTTAAAATCTGAAATGTTTTAAATGATGCATTGCTTTATAATTATCTTCAATGGAATAATGAATAACGCTTGTTCCAAAAAACATTGCTGAACTTTTTTTGTTGTTGTTGAAAAACTTATAGTGTACTATTACATATTTGCACATACAGTTTTATGCAAAAATGTGAACACCCCTTAACAGTGTATTTCGGTGATTTTTTTATTAATTGAATTGAATTTACAGTCTTATTAGCAAAAATTAATGCAGTTGTTATGTTATGAAATCCTAAGAATCCTAAGAATGAGTGTAATTAACTGAGAGAAAAGACTCATTGAATCTCATAAAGATCACTGGGTGTTAATGTGATTGTTTTTCCTTAAAGGCTAGGCAAATGTTCGATGTGGCTTGTCTAGCTGTGTGCCTGCATGCATGTGTGCATGTGTCAGAGCTGTCAGGCCTGTGAAGGTCAGCAGGCTGATTTTTATGCTGCTGTTTGCTGTTCTGTAAGCACTCTGAATGCACAATGTCCTTCCCATGCTAATCAGCGTGGTAAAGAACAGTAAGAGAAATGAATGCAGGAATTTACGTGGCGAGTCAGATCGTCTCTCCTCCAGAGTGCTGTGCAATAACAGCATATTTACATGCTGCAATAACAGATACATTCATGGAAATAAATAGTGTCGGGCAGGGCTGTCCAGCTTAATTAAAGAGGGGGCCAGAACTAGAAACTGAGTCCAAATCGAAGGCCAAACAGGTCAACGGTATCAAAATACAGACTGAAACTCAATTTCAGTCTTCACTTTTAGGACTTGTGTGAGAATCTGTTGATATTTTAGGTTCTATTTATGCTGAAATGTAGGAAATTCTAAAGGGTTCACAAACTTTCAGGCACCACTGTACTGCTTTATTTGTTCTACACATTATAATGTATATTATTATGTGGGCTCAGTGTTTCCCCTAGATTTACAGCCTGATTTTGGGGGTGGGGGGGTGCATCACGAAGGTCCACAACGACAAACTCTTAAAGGAATCATGGTGTTCTGCCGCTATGTAGAAAAATAAATATAGAAAAATTACAGAATACCTAATTATTGAAAACAAATGGGACATCCAATATTAGCAACTGTTTCAGAACCCTTCTTTATTTGTTTGTCAGATCACTTAATTGTGTGATTTTTTTATGACTTATATTCATAATAAGATAAGATAAGATAAGATAAGATAAGCCTTTATTAGTCCCACAATGGGGAAATTCCAGGATTGCAACAGCACAGGGATAGCAACACTCAGAGCAACAATCAGAAGGCAAGAAAAAACAACATCTAGTAAACATATGTCCATATTACTATAAATGTATATATATACAGTACACTACCGTTCAAAAGTTTGGGGTCACTTAGAAATTTCCTTATTTTTGAAAGAAAAGCACTTTTTTTCAATGAAGATAACTTTAAACTAATCAGAAATACACTCTATACATTGCTAATGTGGTAAATGACTATTCTAGCTGCAAATGTCTGGTTTTTGGTGCAATATCTACATAGGTGTATAGAGGCCCATTTCCAGCAACTATCACGCCAGTGTTCTAATGGTACAATGTGTTTGCTCATTGCGTCAGAAGGCTAATGGATGATTAGAAAACCCTTGTGCAATCATGTTAGGTCTGCAATGCTGTAATTGCTGCAAATGGAGGATTCTTTGACGAAAGCAAAGTTTGAAGGAAAAAATTATTATTTCAAATACAAATCATTATTTCTAACCTTGTCAATGTCTTGATTATATTTTCTATTCATTTTACAACTCATGGTGGTAAATAAGTGTGACTTTTCATGGAAAACACAAAATAATTGTCTGGGTGACCCCAAACTTTTGAACGGTAGTGTAGACACAGTGCAGAGCATTATGGTTGGTTGGTGAATGTGCAGCAGAAAGTCTAAGCTCTCTCTCCGCGGATGCAGCGGTCCAGCTGGAAGTCTTTGGGCATGATGGTGACCCCCTTAGCGAAGAAGAGACCACCAGGTGGGCCTCGCTGGTCTCCTGCAGAGCCATGACGGCGAAGCACAGGAAACGCAGGACGGTCTTGAAGTCCTGAGCGATCTCCCTCACCAGGCGCTGGATGGGCAGCTTACGGATGAGCAGCTCCGTGGATTTCTGGCAGCGACGGATCTCTCTCAGAGCCACGGGCCTGTGACGGCGAGGCCTCTTCACTCTGCCGGTGGCCGATAATAGTTTATCTTGCATTTTGGGGAATGGATCCTAGCATTTTTTCTTATGAGCACCAGGCCAAATGTCCTCACAAGGAAAAATGTCCTCACAAAAATGGTGGTTTGTCAAGGGGTAGTCCACACAAGAATAGAAAGACAGGAGTATGCGCGTGCACACACACATACTGGTTTTCATGTTTGATGGGGACCGATTTTCTGATCATCACTTGTGGGGACTACCTGTTCTACACAAAGATTCCTTGCATTTAGATAGCTAGAAGATTAACTTGACACTCTAGGAGGGTACCAGTATAATGGTAGGGAACACACTGTAGGCCGGATGTAATTGTGACCCCGGCCAGATGTCTCCCTTGGGTCTTGAGTTTGATATTTTTTTGGTATTGACTCTAGTGTGTAGAGATGAATCCAACTGTACATACTGTAAATATCTATGTTGTCTTCTCATTAAGTTGTTCCTTGTTTCCTTGTGAAGACTCCTACCTACAATTTAAAGCCAAGTAACAGGCAGCATGATAAAATAGTAGATTTTCGCACCAAAAATGAAACACATGCTTCTTGGGCAGGCTTTAGCACACAGACGGCCTCACGCTATTTCTCTGACAGCTCCATTAAAGGTCCCCCAAAGAGCACCAGCGCCACTGAGGTTCATCGGCTCACATTAGCAGAGGTGACGTCTGGCTGATACGCTAAAAGTCCAGCATTTATAACATCAATAACGTGTTTTGGGAAACACAGTCTGTTGCACTTTTTTTAGCCCATGAAAAGTGCTGTTTGTTCTGGACAAAATATCTAACTATCAAGTGAGCTGACATTCTGATAACTGATGAAAACTAGTCTGTCACTACTATCTCGTCACTGAAAAGTTGCCACATTGTCATCATCCTTTTACTGTACTGGTGGATTGCTGGGAGTGAGCATTAACCTGTAAGAGGCGGACATCTTTTGGCGTTTACAGCAGCGTTAATTTGAGCTGGGGCTGCACTTGTACTGGGGCAGCTATAGTAAAATAAAATAACCCAGATTTTTGGATAAAAATGAATGTTCATAGTGAATTACTTTTGTGTCTGTCATGGATGGATAATCGATGGCTCAGGAGCAGTGTTCTTCATCGTCTTTTTTTTGCAGTGTGAGAGCAGTGTCATCACAGTTTAGAGCTTAAGTGGCCATCGGTCCTGGTGGTGACTCTTCATGAGTACATGGAGAGCTCATCCAGGAGCCACCTTATATTTGAGTTTCTGCCATTATTTCGTTGTGATATTTCCTCTCTCTCTCTGTCTCCAGGGAAATACTCCTCCAGTGGTCGTGAACACGGACACGCTCGATGGTTCCCCATACGTAAGGATTATGTCTGATCTTCTCTTTATTGTATTATTGTGTTGGTCTTAACCACATGACTACTTTAACTGCCTTCACATTCACATTATCAGCTGAATTCCACTTCTTTCCCAGCATGCAGGTAGCCAAGTAATTAATTTTACACTTCTTTAATTAAAGTAAGTTTCTTTGTTTGATATACATTTTAAAGAACAAAAATATGCCTCAGCTTGATCTGGTGCACTTTAATAATGCATGTTTAAATAATGAAAGCAGTGAATACATGAAAGAGTTGGATAGGATTAGAGAACTAGTCTTCACAGAGAAAAGCTGGTCATTGCAGAGCAGCATTATTGCACCAGCGCAGCACCAGGAAAAGTTGTTTTCTAGGTCAGATGCAAAAACAGGGAAGTTCCTTAACTTCTCTCTTCCTCTGGGACTTTAATTGCAAAGGTAAAGAGGATGTGGAGCCCAGTTATTATTCCAAAAGGCAGAGTAAGACTAAATAAAATAAGAGCGCTGCAGAATTCAGGCAGCTTAAGCTAATTTGTTGGTCTGAAGTAGGGGTGTCATACTCATTTTAGTTCAGGGGCCACATTAGGACTGGACGATATGGGTAAAAAAATCATATCTCGATGTTATTGTTAGGTATCTCTATCAGGCCCTCCAAGATTTTGCGATGTTGCAATCGCACCAATTCACGCAAAATCAGCCAATCAGCGCAATTATTGCACGACCTTGCAACTTTGTCCAATCACTGCAACTTTCCCGCAATTTTGTCCAATCCTCGTCAACTTCCGCCATCTTCACCAATCAAATTTGTCTCTAACTGGCGCTGAAACACTCAGTCTAACCAATCAAATGCATCGTTGCATCGCGGTCACTTCTATGTTTACAGTGAGTAGTGAGTTTATAGTTTACAGTGAGTAACGGAACACATCAGCAGATGATTTTAAAAATAACACTCACCTGCGAGGTTTTCAACACTGTCCCTTCCTCCGTCTTCCCCCAGCCTGCCCATGGACGTCTTGCCACGTCTCTGTCCTGACCGCGTGTGCAAAGCGCTGGGCTTCTGTTGAAAAACAAGCCAATGTTTGAACATTTATACATCTTTAGAGGTAAAATCATTACTACATCTGGTCAATGAGCTTTAAAGCTGAATCTCCGGTGTGGACTCTGGATGGACAAAAGAACCCACCCATCCAACCCTCCCTCGCTGTCCCGTTGTAAATGGAAGGTGTGTGTGTGTGTGTGTGTGTGTGAAGACCAACATGCAGCAGACAGACAGGTAGGCATGGAAAGAGAGAGAATATTCTTTTTTTTTCTTTTTTTTTCCAGAAAAACACAGACTCCAATAACCAATGCAGAGCAACAGAATGAATTATTTATTTTTTCCTCTCCGCTCGGTACGGAGTGGTTGGGAACCATAGGGAGTTTTCAAATGAAGGTGCTGCCAATAATTTCCAAATCTATACTCTTTAACATCCATTCAATGCAATTTAGCTGTTGTAATGGATATTGTGTTAATATTTGTATTTGCTGTTGCACAAGAGTTTTTCTGTATAGCAGAAGTTGCTGCTTAATTTACAGATCACTATAATAGAAAATTTTTGACAAGCCTGTGCTTTCCTTGTATTGTTACATAGAATATCACTGCAGTAAACTGGAAAAAAGCATCTGCTTTAAAATTTAGAATTCTTCCCACAACTTTTAGTGCAGAAAACACTCTAAAAACATCGCAACTTTTATTGCAACTTTTTTTTTTAAAAAAGCTCCTGCGAATTCATGCTTTTTAGCCCGCAACAATCATAAAAACAACCCGCGAAATCCTGGAGGGACTGCTCTATACTCAATATATGTCTTCAAACAAAAAACTGTATGTGTTATGTAAACTACAAGTTATGTTGAATAAATTTTGGTAAAAAGTAATTGTACACATACAGGTGCATCTTAATAAATTAAATTGTCATTGAAAAGTAAATTTATTTTTTATTTATTTATTTCTGTAGTTCAGTTCAAAAAGTGAAACTCATATGTTGTAGAGATTCATTACACACAGACTGATATATTTCAAGTGTTTATTTCTTTTAATTTGATGGCTATGGCTTACAGCTAATGAAAACCCAAAATTAAATTTCTCAAAAAATTAGAGTATTACATAAGATGAATTTTTTTTAAAAATGGAATTTTAATAGAAATGTTGCCTGACTGAAATGTATGTCCATGTAACACTCAATACTTGGTAGGGGCTTCTTTTTTTTTTTTTTTTTTTTTTTTTTTTTTTTTGTTACTTATTTGTACCCGTAGGTAGACTTGGTTTGCAGTCTGGTGACAAGCCACCGGCTGCTGGTCGCTGCGTGCGCGAGCGCCCTAAACCTACATGTTTTTGGTGTGCGGGAGGAAACCGGAGAAATCCCGGAGTAAACCCGCGCAACACGGGGAGAACATGCAAACTCCACACAGCTCACTGTTGGTCGGGGGCTGGGATCGAACCCACGATCTCATGATCCCCGCGATCCCCCGGCCGAGGGTAAAACTGTGCTGCCACAGTGCTAAACCACTGCGCCACCGTGCAGCCCACGCATGAATTACTGCATCAGTGCAGCAGAGCATAGAGGCGATCAGCCTGTGGCACTGCTGAGGTGTTATCGAGGCCCAGGCTGTTTTAATTGTGGCCTTCAGCTTGTCTGTATTGTTGGGTCTGGTGTCTCTCATCTTTCTCTTGACAACACGTCATAGATACTGTATGGGGTTTAGGTCAGGGGACTTTTCTGGACAGTCAAGCACAGTGATACCATGGTCATTAAACCAGGTATTGGTACTTTTGGCAGTGTGGGCAGGTGCCAGGTCCTGCTGGAAAATGAAATCAACACCTTCATAAAGCTTGTCAGCAGAGGGAAGCATGAAGAGCTTTGCTCTGGTAGATGACTGCACTAACTTTGGACTTGATAAAACACAGTGGACCATCACCAGCAGATGGCATGGCTCCCCAAATCAGGTGCCAACACCTGTCATTTGGACATCAAGGTCCCAGAATCTGGAGGAAGAGTGGAAAGGCACAGAATCCAAGTTGCTTGAGATCCAGTGTGAAGTTTCCACAGTGAGTGAGGATTTGAGGAGCCATGTCATCTGCTGGTGTTGGTCCACTGTGTTTTATCAAGTCCAAAGTAATTGGAGCCATCTACCAGGAAATTTTAAAGCACTTCATGCTTCCTTCTGCTGACAAGCTTTTTGGAGATGCTGATTTCATTTTCCAGCAGGACTTGGCACCTGCCCACACTGCCAAAAGTACCAATACCTGGTTTAATAAACATGGTATCACTGTGCTTGACTGGCCAGCAAGCTCTCCTGACCTAAACCCCACAGAGAATCTATGGAGTATTGTCAAGAGGAAGATGAGACACACCAGACCTAACAGTGCAGATGAGCTGAATGCCACTATCAAAGCAACCTGGGCCTTCATTAACACCTCAGCAGTGCCACAGGTTGATTGCCTCCATGCCACGCTGCATTGATGCAGTAATTCATACAAAAGGAGCAACAAGCAAATATTGAGTGGTACATGGACATACTTTTCAGTCAGCCAACATTTCTATTAAAAATCCTTTTTTTATTATTTAAAATTGACCTTATGTAATATTCAAATTTTTTGAGAAACTGAATTGTAGGTTTTCATTAGCTGTAAGCCATAACCATCAAAATTAAAAGAAATAAACCCTTTAAATATATGCATAATAATATAATGTAATATAGTGTAATGAATCTATGTAATAAGAGTTTCACTTTTTGAATTGAATTACTGAAATAAATTTACTTTTCAATGACATTCTAATTTATTGAGATGGGCCTGTACGTAATTTAAATTTATACAGTAGGTAGCACACATCATACCTCTCACTCTCTCACACATATGCACACATTAATAGGTCTGATAGTTTATGGAACTAACTTTTAGTTTCAGCAGTGGTTGTTGTATATTTTATATGTATTACACATTTCTAGATGTTTCATCTTGTAGACAATATCAGAATATTAGCCCCTGTAAGTTATTCTTACTGTAAACCAGAGGTGTCAAACTCATTTTAGTTTTGGGGGCCACATACAGACTGATTTAATCTCAAGTAGGCCGGACCAGTAAAATAATACCATAATAGCCTAAATAATAAGAACTCAATTTTTTTTTAGTGCAAAGAAATACAAGCACATTATGAAATGTTTACATTTAATGAACCATTCTTTTACAAAATATGACAAATCTGAATTTTTTAAAAAGAAAAACAAGTGTAGTTACAAAAATATGGCTTAGTGTCCATATGGAATGTGAAAATGCTCTATACCTGTTTTCCTGGACATTTTACATGTGCTCCTAAGAAAAGCACTCCGCCCGGTATCCTGGCAACCACTTGACCTGTCACTCAACGTGTGCTGGGGGTTTCACACATTTTGCTTTGAAACGCTTTACTCACTGCACTAAACCACATCAAACTGGTAAAAAAAATACACGTCCCTCCAAGCATTTGCTGTTGAATATTGATCATGGTGTACTTTTAAGGTGCGTTCAGTCCAAACGCAAAGCAAATTTTTCGCGTGGCGCGAATACATACAAAGTCAATGGAAAGAGGCAAGTACATGCGACTCTTGCGCATCTGCGCGTTCACATCCAAGGGATAACACTAGCATGTAATGGTCTCAAGATTCTGCCATCACCAGAGTAAAAGTATCAACATTGGTGAGTAAACTAGTTTGAAAATGAGACTGACACTCACCTGGAGACAGAAAGACCGGGAGCTCTGCAGCTGAATCAGTGTGTCAGAGTTTTTTACCCACAAACCCCTGTCACGGCCTTGCTAACAAGGTTAGCAGGCTAACGATGTAAACAACCTATCACACAGGTGACATTTTGGAGGCAGGGAGAATTTTTTTCCGGTGAGACCCCATCAGATAATGTAAACCTACACATCACGGTGTTTTGAGATTTTCCACAGCAGGTTGAAAACAGCTGCGGAAGTTATAAAGGCAATTTCGCATGTCTGGAACTCACTCAGACAAGGAATTCATGTCTGTCTGCCTGTTTACATTGAGTTATAATCAGGACTTAACATTAAATTTTTTGCTCACCAGCCGCTGTTGCTAGTGATTTTCCAAAGTTACTAGTCATTCAGCCTTTTCACTAGCCACAATTTTGTGGTTGGAAAATTATGTCTAATATGATCAAATTTGACTAGTGCATGCTAATTTTTACTTGAACTAAATTTACAACCTTTTTAAATGTAAATAATCCTGATACATACAGTACATGAAAAATAGCAAGAGAAATACTGTTTAATTATTAGCAGCAGTAAATATTGTAAAAAAAAAAAAGTACAGAAAAATATTTGCAATATGAGAGTGAAGTATGGGTAGATGTGGGGTCTGTCACAATTCTCATTTGTACCTCTTTTCCTTTGCCTACCCCCAGTCCTTGGCCCTTGAAATCAAAGGCCAAGGAGTAGGGGGATGAAAATGACCCCTATGAATTGGGACACCACTTCAGGGCTGCACAACGTCATTAATAATTGCTGATGGATTTAATCTAAATTTGCACTACCTGTTTTTACCTGGAAAAAAAAAGAAGAAAAAACAAACTGATGAGAAAAAAATCTCATCTTAAGGAGAAAAATGTTTCAAATTTACATGAACAATTCTAATCAGTAGAAAAAGACAGATTTACTAGAAAGAAAGCTGTAAATTCAGAGAAAAACTTGGATCCCCTGGCAGGCCGTTTTTGGCCCGCGGGCCATATGTTTGACATCCCTGGACCAACACATTAAAAATACATAATTAGACATTTTACTAACGTGAAATAGCTGCAAATCACAGATATAATAGATAATCACAGATAAACAAAAGTTCATCTCAGAAGAAGCTTCATTTGCTCTTTACAGCAACATAAAGTTTAGTCACTTTTTCTCTCCGTCATACGAAAACTTAAATTTGCACAATTAACGGGAGTTTCTTGCCCTAAAAATAATTCTATTTAACCACAGAGGAAGGAGTTTATGTGAGGGGAGAGAGCAGAGGTTATTCTCACCACTGGGTGGGGGATCAGGGGCAGTTATCCTGTGATCTGATCACTGAGAGCAGCTGCTGTCTGTTTATTTCTCCAGACTGGCTATAAAATGAACCGAACCATGGAGCAGATCATCTGCGCCTTCACCTGTACCCAGCACGCTAAGCATCTTCTCCTGTGTACTGGGGCTGCTGCTGCTGACAGTGGACCAATAAAAATACAGTGTGTGAGCAATAGGCTTATTATTTAGATGTCGCTTGAGAAAACTTTACCCGCCAAAGTGGCTAGTGGGAGGTGCTTTCTTACCTGCCAACAGTGAAATCCACCCACCAGTGGCGGGCTGGCGGGTGTTAATGTCAAGCCCTGGTTATGATGTAATCACGCCGCACGAAAAATTTGCCCATTTGCGTTTGGTCTGAATGCACCTTTAGTCTGATTCTGATCGGCTGGTGAGAGAGGTGTGCAGCTGATGAGCACTGCAGCATTCCAAAAGTTGAACCTTTTTCAACTTTCAGCACCATGAGCGCAGCAACAAAATATGCTGACCGCTGAGAGTGTTTTATGCTGAGGGCGCTGAGCGCGCTAAATGCCGGACTGCATAGAAAATTAACAAAAAATAGTCGTCCACAGCAGAAAAAAAATGGGTTTGGTGGACACGCAGCCTATTATACGTCAGTTAACCATTTACATACGTATGTGCATTACAACTTCCACATCACAGTGGATCTTCAAAGGCACAAAACATTAATTCACAAGTATCTGGAACTTAAAAATATAGTATTTCACTTTATGATAAAAAGAATTTGTCAAGATCTAGAAATTATTTTACCTCAACTGACTCACCACATCAGACAAACTAAAGTGAGAGCTATAGAGGGAATGCACGCAGTTACAAGGCAGTTACCGTAGTAACACAGCACTGAGTGGCAAACACATGTGACAGCTTTATTTTGTATGCCATAAAACACAAAAATCACAAAATATTTAGTCACAATCGTGCCCCAAGTACCTTTTTTTTAAATTTAGATGTTAATACCTCATTGTTTACTTGACTATAGTGATGTGTGGGTGAAGACCAAGGAGCACATGGTAAGTGAAGAATTGATTGAGAGCTTTTAATTAATTATCAATTAATCAATTAATACAAGACGGAATGATAAGATCAGCTCTCTGTGTACTGCTGTTTGAATATTATGTGTATTTTTTCTATTTTACTGAATACATACACCCTAATGCTGCCACTCATTTTTGCCACTCATTGTTTTGCAACTGCCATGAGTTCTGTTCTGTGACATCATATGCATAGCCTCTATTATTAAGAAAGAAAATTATCCCCCTGACTTGTAAATGTATACAATTTCTACATAAAAAATACATACAAGGGGGGGCTGAAAAGTTCATAGTGGCCAAATTTGACCAGATGTGGTTTATTTTTCAACCGCAGGGATCCAAGTGCTGCAACACTGATGGAAGAAGTGTGTGGACCGAAGGGGAGACCATGTTGAAAAAGAAACCACATTTGGTCAAATTTGACCACTATGAAGTTTTCAGCCTATGAACTTTTCAGTCCCCCCCCTCGTAAAAGTTAAGTGCAATAGAGCTCCACCAAACCAAGTTCTTTCAAACTGAAGATGTATTCTGCGTTTAGTTTAGTTCTGGGTCTCGGTGTGTTAATGTGTCTGCTATTCTTAAAGAGGCACTCCGGCAGCTCTAAAATGACCTCAAAAACAAATGTGTATTGCCCAAAATAGTATATTGTGGCTTTTTAACCTACAAAAAAAACTTTTATTGTCTTAGAATTGCTTGGAAAGACATTTTAAATCTTTCACCTACTTAAGTATGTGCAAATCTATGAATATTCTAATTAACGGCCTGCAGGGCTTGCACGTGATTGGTCGTCACAACTCCTGGCTCCTAGTCTGTTCATGACACTTCCAGACGTTAAAGTTTTGCCTATATCTTCAAAAGTTAAAAGCGAAACATTTTGCTAAAAACAGCTGGGGCGAGAGATAAATGTGTAGTTGCCCAAATATGTGTTTACTTTTTACTAACAACCAGTCCCCCATCCGGCGGTGACTGAGCAGTGGGGGGGTGATTTGAATGTGGCTGCTCTCAGCTCACAGTGCGGTACCCGTCTGTTGAGACCATGGTCTGGCATAGCCACATTCAAGTTGCCCCCACCCCCCACCTCTCTGACTCTCTCCGCTCTCTCTCTGCTGCTACCCCAACCTACTCTGCCTCAGTCCTGCTGCTCCTCGGCTCCTCCCTCTTCCCCCAAGGTAGCCAATAGTATCCTTCTGATTGGTTAATGTTATAACCAACCAGGCTAAGCAGGAATGCTTATGTAGCTACTAACAGTCTGCTCAAACTTGCCCGTTTCAGGGGGGCGTTACCAAACTGGAAATTCACAGCAGAAAAACACAGACTTCAGACTGTGGTGAGATTTTGCGCTTGGTATGTCTTGTAAGTCAGAAAAAACATGTTACAGACATGTTAACATCAGAAAAAAATAGATTTTTGCCAGTGTGTCACTTTAATAAAACAGTGCGACCCCCAGTGTGATGGCAGCCCATGTAATTTTCACACATTGCACAATTCATCCCACGTGCCGGTTTGGATCCTCTGGGTTTTTGGCCCACAGGCAGTATGTTTGGCACCCCTGGTGTATAGTGTAGCCAGTGGATATCCAGGCTGGACAAGATTTCCATTTCTACCTCCTGATTGTTCACAAATGCAGAAAAATATAAAATAAACAAAAGTGAAAAATAAAACAAAGCCTGCTCAAACATTATCAGTCAGTACTACTTTTGGCACCAGAAAATGTGTTAGTAGCCTGCAGGTTCTTCACATGTTTGCTGTTTCGTTTAAAAATATATAACTGAACCTGATGCACTGATTCACGCTTGATGGACAAGCCCAGAGTTGTGTATGAAAAATCCGAATCTCTCTGTGGACAGTCACTAAACTGATATTTTCTGACAGGTGAATGGGACGGAAGGCGAAATCGAGTATGAGGAGATCACACTGGAGAGAGTGAGTGTGATGATCTAAGCCTTCAGACTTCTCTGCATGTTAAAAGTTTAAGTGTACATGCACCGTCACATGTGTAGGTTGTAATCAGTAACATGCGTTTTGCTTGCGCTTTCTGCTCCAGGGTAACTCAGGCCTTGGCTTCAGCATAGCAGGGGGGACAGACAACCCTCACGTGGGTGACGACCCCAGCATCTTCATCACCAAAATCATACCCGGAGGAGCCGCCGCCCAGGATGGTCGGCTGAGGTAGAGCCATGCACCACAAGCTCTTGTAAACACTAAAACAGTCCCCATGCATGTATGTTCCCACACCCGAGGAATATGAAGTGTTAAATATTTCATAGCAGAAAAACACTCGGACGTGAGCAGAAGAGGCTTAAGCAGAACCTTTCATCTCCTTAAGTGCAAAGTAGTGTAAAATGTACACATGTAGGAGTCCGCTGACTATTAAAACCTGCTCAGCAACAGGACAACCTGCCTGATTAAGTTGAGATCTGAGTTTCTCAGCGGAACAAAAATGTTATGCTGTCCTCAGAATGCCTTGCTACCTGTTATTCTTCAGAAAAGAAGTCCACACTCCAGCTGTAAGCACCGAAACTGTTTAATGGAAAAAACTTGTAGCAGCTCCCAGCACCATATTTTAGAAGAAAATGGCATGTTTACACCAGATTAAATATGGCAGTCCATTCAGTTGTGCTATGAAAAATGGAATCTTAAAGAAGACCATTATTACAATATGCAATATTTATACTCCCACCTTTATAGGAGTATATGGTGCGAGGTTTGCGTATGAAAAAAATACAGTCGGTATGCTGCAGTAAACAAAACATGCACAGACCCTCTCTCCTTTATGGTTCACCTAAGACTGTAATGATTTATGAGCCTCAAGTGAACCTATTATGCTAACTCTTTCATCTACGGTCATTTTGCCCAATTGTAATTGCAAAGTAGTCCTTCTACTATTTGCTGTGGGTCATTCTGCAGCCTCACTGTTTACTCACTGTTTGAAATGAGCAGTTTTGTGTGTCTCCCTTTAAGACCACCCTCATTTTATGCTAACTTGGGGGGGGGGGGGGGTTCTGACTGGCTTGCCTTTGTAACCAGAGGGTTTGAACAGCTGCTCAGTGGGCTCTCTCGGACCACAGCTTATGTGTCGTCCTGGAATCACCATAAGATCATCAGATGGTAGACCTGACATAGAAGGTTTACGTTTGTATATTTACCTGAATGTGAGGAGCGTTCTTGGCCTTCATGGAACCTCATGTAGCCTGTAATTTAAGACTTTAAGTGTGGTTTTCATGATGATGGACTGCTTCAGTTTCAGTGACTATGTTTATATGCACGGCAGTATTTCAGTTTTAACCTGAAAAAGATTTTAGTCTGAGTGAGACACCATGGACACTAACTAGAAGTTTCTGATCCCCGTAACTGATGTAAGGTCATTGGGAGTAGGCAACAGCTAGACTGAGGCGTGTGGAGTACTCTGATCTTAGCCACTTTACTCTGACATGGCACACTTTATACAACAGTCAGGTCCGACCGAGCAATTTGAGTGGACAACAGGGATTCCAGGAGTTACTATATTCATTGATACCGTACTCCCTCTCGTGCAGTTTTGCTTAATTATACAGACTAAATATCCCAACACTCATTGTCACATAAACTGCCAAACTGCCTTCCTGCTAACACTAACAAGCTTCACACGGTTTTCTACTATCTCCTCACATTCTCATCTGCCATTGGTGAGTGAGGTATGAGAGTGAGGGCTGTCATTAAACCATGAAGAATAGATAAAAAAAAGAAAGGAAAAAATATAATACAGAGAGAAAGAAAGAGTGTGCCTTTCCCTTGAATCACATGGGACATTGTAATCTGTGACCCATCAAACATCAAAATTACTGTTTTCAGGAGCTCTGTCCTCCCCTAACATTACTCTGTAACTGCTCTATTCTACTGCATCCACTCTTATTTGTCAGCCACACGCATGCAGACCATACGCACCCCCCCTGGAGTCACAGATTCTGATGGCTCACAGATTTTGGTGTAAAACTGGAAAATTATCATTGGGTTTCCATTCGGCTTATTTGCGTTTTTTTGAAAGATTTATTTTCACCTTTACTGGTCAGATATAATGAAGAGAGAAACGGGAAATGGGGTGAAGAAGAGCAGAGAGGCATGCGGTGGGGATTGCTCTGGTTGGAAATCAAGCAAGGATCACTGCACTACAATTTCATTAATGACAAGGAAGCCTATTCTGTTCTAAAAGAAGTGCCTGTTTCCATCAAATCTGTTAAGGGAATTTTTGTGAGGTGGAGTACATCGGACATATTGTAATGTTACGTATCATCACTTTCGAATGTCTGTTGACAGGAAAATTCAAGTTAAAGCATAAATGAAATACTAGGGGTGAGAAAAATACCTGTTGTCCAGGGGAAGAGTTGTGATTAAACCACTGACCGTCATTCTCCTCACTAGCCATATTTGTGTCAGGGTTGTAACCATGGTAACCTGTCACGCACAGCTGTGACGTCACCTTTAAGGCTCTTTACCCGTTTCCATCCACTTTATCTGGTTCAGTCTGAAGCAGTTTTGGAGGATTAATCCACCCCTTGCAAGTGTCAGTTTTTAGCATGCATGTAAGAGTTTAATCGATTATTACGTTTCCATACAGAATTTCTCATGCCCACATCCCTAATTTGCACTAATATGACTGGATGGAAACGGTAATTACCATTACTAGTGTATGTTGCTGGTTTATTTTACGTTATCAAATTAACATGTGCTGTAAATGGGTACATTCCAGTCCCTCCAGGATTTCGCAAGCTGTTTTTATGACTGTTGAGGCCCAAAAAGCCTGAATTTGCAGCAGCTTTTATAAAATGTTGAGGTAAAAGTGTCAGTTTTTTGTTTTTTTTTTGTAGTGAGAAAGTTCAAATCTTAAAGCAGTTGCTTTTTTCAGTGTACTGCAATGCTATTGCATATAACACTACAGAAAAAACACAAGATTACCAAAAATTTCCTGTTAAACAGTGATTTTTTTTGTAAATTAAGCAGAAGCTTCTGATATAAAGAAAGATGCTCTTGTGCATCAGTAAATATAGAATTCTAGTGAGAAGTGCTCAGTAAGTTTGTCTTAAAAATGATCAACATTGTACTCTTGCTGAGAACTTAAATAAAAAAAGATGAATAAAATAATTAGCCATAACAACAGCTTCATTGCATTGAATGGCTGTTACAGTACAGAACACATTATGGCAGCACCTTCATTTGAAAACTAAGATATGTTAAAATAGCAGTCCCCAACAGGTCCGCGGACCACTTGGTACCGAGCCACAGAGAAAGAATAAATAATTAATTCTCTTCCTCTGCACTAACTGTCAAAGTCTGTGTTTAATTTTTAAAAATTACTCGATGTTCTCTCTCTTCCCGTACCTGACTTCCTGTCTGTCATGTCTGTTTGTGCGTCTTGACACGTGCCCGTCTCACTGTGATTCTTCAAAATTAAACCTGTAAACAATCTTTGCTTTTAAAAGAGTCTGAGTTGTATCAGGAGTAGGGGCTCCTTGGGGTTGGGGTTGGGGGGGGGGGGGGCGGGACTGGAGCCTCACAGTCTTAAGGTCATGGGGTGATGTCCACCGGTGTGCCGGGGGGAACAGAGAGCGTGGGATAGCTTGCGGGTGAGGGTTTTATTTTTTCCTTTTTTTTAATCACACACCTCCATCACTATTAACAAGAAAGTGAGAGCGCGGTGCAGGAACAGATTGCATTGGTTAGACTGATGATGTACGCATTTGAGCACTAATCGGGGGCAAATTTGATCGACAAAATTTGCGGAAAATGGCGCTGACTGGCCTAAATTGCGGGAAAGTTGTGGTGCGCAGGAATCGTGGGGATCGGTTGAATATGTGTGAATTGGTGCAACCACAACATCACAAAATCCTGGAGGACTGATATTCCTACAGCTGCCACGCACATAAACGCCATATATTCTCACCCACAATATGGACCTTAGTGGGACTATTGTGTGCATGTAAACATAGTCAGTGGTGCAGAAAACATTTTCTCCGATGTCACCAGATCCCGCCGTCTTGCTCTTGCTGGTCATGTTGTCTGTCATGATGAAGCTGCTGGAAAGGTTCTCCTTTGGTCGCCCAATGCTAGATGACGCTCATGCTGCCCCGCGTAACTTTGCAAAACCTCCTTTAACAATATGCTGGACTCTTTGGATCTGACCTGTTGCTGGCAATGAGGGAACGCGAATCTTGGAGAAGAAACCTAGTTGTTTGAGAGAGTGAGATTAGTTACTAAAGTAGCTGAAAATTAAAACAGTCTACATGAAAAATGAAGGACCCTGCCAGCCTTAACAGTGTGATTCAGCTGAGCTCATTTTGAACATTTTAACTGGGATGTGGTTGGACTTTAAATGAATCCACATGAAGACAACAAGGAGTATACTGTAATATTTGGCTCAGATGGTATCACATCCTTTACATGAAGATACCAGCAGTGCTCGGCTCCCTTTGGATTTGGTTAGAGTGATGTATTTCTGTGGTTTCACCGCTGTCAGCCTCCAATAATTATTTCAGCCTTACACATTACACACTATCACTCTCGTGGCCATGGAGTACATTTCTGAATACATGAATGGAGTCACAAGATGTAATTTTAGGCCTTGGAGGAAAAATGTGTCCGTCTGAAAAGAGCTGCTTCATCATAAAAAATCAGCTCCTCCACATGCAGCCTGTTGCTTTCACTTTGCATATCAAGTTCTCATCATTCCTTATTAATGGATAACACAAAGAAGCTATACCACAGCTTTCCCTGGTTATAAATCACTATATAAAAAAAGATTAAATTGTCTTTAATCTTGGAAACAGACAGTTGGACAGATGATCCCAAACTCTGACTGTCCATGACCTCCTTTGCGGAGGATTAAACCAGATTTCTCCACCGAAACAGAAACTACATTCTTCCTCACACACAGTCTCTGTGTTTTTCATTTTTCACCATTTCTTAGTGTGAACGACTGCATCCTGTTTGTGAACGACGTGGACGTGAGGGAGGTGACGCACAGCCAGGCGGTGGAGGCCCTTAAGGAGGCAGGTGCTATTGTCCGCCTCTACGTTCTCCGCAGAAAACCAGCAGCTGAAAAAGTCACAGAAATCAAACTAATCAAAGGGCCTAAAGGTGTGTGGAAGCACAGACTGGAATACATTATCAACCTTCTTGTGTTGCCTTACAGACAGAGGTGGGTAGAGGAGCCAGAAAATGTGCTCAAGTAAAAGGAGGGTTACCCTGTGATATTGATTAGTTAGATGCAAGAATTTTATTACTTTTCTTAACTAAAAGAGTTACCAAAGAAATTACTTGAATTAGTGTAAGGAGGTACCAGAAAAAGATACTTTAAATTCATGAGTTTGTAAGGTTTTCTGAGTTCGTCTCTTCTCATAATTTGATTTTTTTCCTCATAAATTTGCTAATATTTTCTTGTGAATTTTTTTCAAAGATTCAAAGATTTTTATTTGTCAATACTACTATATGTACAGGACACACAGGAGAATTGAAATGGTGTTTCTCTCTCTCTTCAGTGGTGTGCACAATATAAAAAAGATAAAGGAATAAGGCTGGAAAAACAACAACAGCAGTCTATGGACAGTAATGCTACCCTTAGTGCAAATGGTGACAAAAGATAGACCCAGACCTCCCATAGTGCAAATAAAGATAAACGATAAACAATGAGACCCAGCAATCTTATATATAGAAAAGTAGAGCAGTAATACTCGTAGTAGCAAGTTCAGTGTGGTAGTGTAGGTGCAGACAGTGACAGATAGGACTGCACATGATCAATATTGCAATGACAGACAGCAGCAGATATGACATTTGTGCAAATAGTTGCAGTAAAGTGCAGAGACATACAGCAGCAGATGTATTACTGTTGGTGTGCCAGCCTTTCTGTGCTGGCAGCTGCGGTAGTTATTGTGTGGGTGAGTGCATTATGGTCCTCATAAATTAGACTTTTCCTCACCAATTTGTAATTTTTTTTTTTATTTTTTTTTTGTTTAAACTTATTCTTTTTTGTAAACTTGGGACTTTTCTTTCTGGTAAATTTGTTTTTTTTTTTCTGATAAATCTGTGACTTTTTATAATAATTTTATTACCTTTTATTCTTACTTTCTGTGATAAATTTGTGACAATGTCACCCAAATTTGCAACTATTTTCTTATAAATTTGTAGTTTACACTCACGTTTTTCCTTAATTTTCTTGTAAATTTGTGAATCTTTTCATAATTGGCTTTTGTGACCTTTTCACTCATAAATTTACTAGTATTTTCTTATAAATTTGAGATTTTTCTCTCATAAATTTGGAATTTCCTCTCTAATTTATTAGGTAAATGTGTGACCTTTTTTCCCTCATAAATTAACCATTTTCTTCTTATAAATATGTGACTTTTTTTCCTACAACAGTACTTTCATCCATTTGTGAGGTTTTTCTCTTAGATGTGTTAGTACGAGGAAAATTGAATATAAACAAGACATAGGTGCCCTCTAATCATATAAAGAAAGAGTAATAAATAATACCTACGTATGTTATATAGGAACGATAGTTTTAAATCTGATGGGAAGAAAAACTGACGAGAGAAAAATATGATTCACATTCAGTGTAAAGCAGTGAAATCAAAAGTACAACCAAATGTACAGTTACAAATTTAAGTTCATTTTTTTTCCTAAAAATGCCCTTAAGAATAAAAATTTTCCTGTAATAAAACTAATCACAAAAGTACAATTTCATGAAAAAATAACTTAGTAATGCACTTAAAGGTGTTCTGGATTGTATTTTCATGATTTTTTAAAGGGGTCACTGACTGAAAATTTGTGTTTTTGTAGGTTTTTAACCTTCTGAAATGAACTGGCCATGTGGTTATTTAAAAAAAAAAAAAAAAAAAAAATCGGACTTCCGGGAAGATGGCGGAGAGACATAACGCTTAAACAGAGAGCTCTCCCTAGCCGGATTAAAAATCATCGGTAAATGGCCAACTCGACATAAGCGGATCAATAAACTAAGGGATGAAAACACGAAGGAGCCGGGCACAAGGACAAAAGCAGAGTAAAATTAAAGAATTCCTCTTCAACAACGCAGGAGAAACCGCTGAACACGGGGCCCAAAAAAACGAGGTGACCGCAGCAGAGAAAATGGAAGACACAAAACTCGATACCATGAACGCTGGCATCGCCAGTTTGGGTAAAGAGTTGAGAGACTTCAAACGGCAGCTACAACAGGATTTAGCGGCTCTTAAGGAGGAGCTGAAAAAAGAGATTAAGGAAGAAATTATGGACCTCCGAAGAGAAATGGAGCGCAAGCTAGCAGAAAACATGGAGGAGCTGCGCTCCCAGCGGGCGTGTATGACAGAAGCGCAGGCCCGAATATCAGAGCTGGAAGATTGGAATAGCGAGGCAAGCGAACAGCTGCAGACCCTGACGGCACAAATGCAGAGGATGCAGGAGAAAGTAACCGACTTGGAGAGCAGGTCCAGACGGGGCAATATACGCATCTTCGGGATCCCGGAGGGCATTGAAGGCAACTCGATGACGAAATTCATGGATCAGTTCTTAAAAAAAGAGCTGGAACTGCCCAGCGAAGCGGATCTGCAGATTCAACGAGCGCACAGAGCCTCGGCACAGAACCCGAACCCACGCTCTACACCCAGGTCAGTTGTGGTAAACTTTCTGAAATATGATGTAAAGGAAAGAATCCTGACACGAGCGTGGAAAAAAAAGATACGAATCGGCGACAAGCAGATATTCTTTGATCATGACTACCCGGCGGAAATTGTGCAGCAGCGGAAGAAATATGCCAACATTAAAAAAACGCTGAAAGGGGAAAAAAAAATTAGATTCCAAACGCCGCTAACGAAGATGAGGATTCATTGGGAGAACGGCGTAAGAACCTACAACACAGCCAGAGAGGCAGCGCAGGACATGATGGAGCGGGGCCTTGAGGTGTACGTGCCGGAGGAAACGGTAGGAGCAGCGGAGGCCCTGAACGCATCACGACAGACGGAGTGGAGGCGAGTGAGCGGCAAAAGACGGGGGGAGACGTGGCGCAGCGGGCCCAGGAAAGACTACAAGGCTTTCAACTGAAAGCCTAGATTATAACAAAGATTAAGAAAGACACAGAAGAAATGAAGGCCAAGAAGACAAGGTAAAAGAGAAACAGACGGCTAGGAGAGGTTTAAGTGATATTTGTTGGACATTTCTAGACTAATGACTATTTCTTGGATAGTAAATACAGGTCTAGGGAGGGCCCTACACTCGGTGAGGACATACCCTCCACCCACCAACAGGGACCAGTGGGCAGAAGAAAGGCCCAAAGTACGGAGGTCGAGATTTTTTAATGTGTTTTTATATAAATATGTGTTATTTTTGTTGTTAAAGGGGCTAGGAGCACAAGTTAAAAAAATGGAAAAACATGATTATGGGTAAAAATCTTAAGATAATAACACTAAACGTGAATGGTCTGAACTCACCTGTTAAAAGGGAAAGAATAATAAGAAAATTCAAGAAAGAAAAAGCCGAAATTATATTTATGCAAGAGACACATTTGAGCAAGACAGAACATGTGAAACTAAAGAGATTTGGCTATAAGAACTCCTACTACAGTTCATTTAAGGGAGGAACTAAAAGGGGGGTTATGATACTAATCTCAAATAAAATACAATTTGAATGTGAACAGGAAATCCAGGATAAAGAAGGCAGGTATGTAATAATAAAGGGTAGCATAGATGGAATGCAAATCACATTAGTGAGCATCTATGCCCCACCAGAAAGTGACAAGGGTTTTTTTCAACATCTGTTTGATCTCATAGCAACACACAGTGAAGGAGTCCTAATTTGTGGAGGAGACTTAAATGCTGTCATGGATCATGAAATTGATACAACAAGTGTTAAGAAGACAAAAAAACATGTAACAAAATTCATAAGAACCTCACTGGCAGAAATGGGTATGGTAGACATTTGGAGGGACCTGCACCCACTCGAAAAAGACTATACACATTATTCAGCAGTCCATAAAGTACACTCTAGAATAGATTACTTCCTTATGAATGAAGGTGACAGACACAGGGTGAGAAATTGTTGGATTGGAGGGGCAGAAATATCAGATCATAATCCTATATACATGAAAATAAATTTAAACAATAGAAAACGACAAACAACATGGAAACTTAATGTAGGACTGTTAAATGATGATAAAATGAAAGAAAGAATAAAAGTAAACATAAATGAATATATCCAAGAGAATGACAATGAAGAAGTGGACCCAACAATACTATGGGACGCACTAAAAGCCGTGTTAAGAGGTAAATTAATTGTTGAAACAGGAAAAGCAAATAAGACTAAACTGGAAGCATATGAACAAAGATGTGAGAGACTGAGGGAATTAGAACATAAACATCAAAGCACAAATGACCCAAAAATATATCAAGAAATTAAAGAAGAAAAAATAAAGATAAAAGAAACACAAATGGATGAAATTGAAAGGAAAAACAGATATCTAAAGCAAAAATATTATGAAACGGGACCAAAAGCCACAAAACTGCTGGCAAAACGGTTAAGAAAACAACAAACAATGAATAATGTATACAAGATTAAAGACCCCACCACAAATAAAACCACAGTTAACCCAGAAAACATCGAAGAAATATTCCATAATTTCTACCAAGAACTATACTCGCAACCTGAAGAAACAAATACTAAAGATATTAAAAAATTTCTATGCACATTGGACTTACCATCAATAGGAAATCAACAAAATGAAAAGCTAACAGCAGAAATAACAACACAAGAGATTAGAGATGTGATTAAGTCACTTAAAAACGGTAAATCACCAGGTAGTGATGGATACCCATCTGAGTTTTATAAACTGTTTATAGAAGAACTCACGCCACAGCTTCTAAAGTCATTTAATTGGACGTTGAACAACAACAAAATACCTCCATCATGGAACGAAGCCATTATTTCAGTCATTTTAAAGCCAGGGAAAGATAGAGAACAATGCGGAAACTATAGGCCAATCTCTTTATTAAATGTGGATTATAAAATATATACAACAATTATATGTAAACGAATAAAGACATTCTTGACGGAATTGATAGAAGATGATCAAACTGGTTTCATAGAGGGACGCCAAACACATGACAATATCAGGAGAACAATACATATAATTAATCAAATACATAAAGAAAAGAAAAGCGCAGTAATAATGAGTTTAGATGCAGAAAAAGCATTTGACAGGGTTAACTGGAAATTCCTATATAGTGTGCTGGAACGCTTTGGATTTAACGAAAAATCAGTACAATGCATAAGGACGCTGTATCAAGAACCTGTGGCAAGAATCAAGATAAACGGTAGCTTAACAGACAAAGTAAATATACAAAGATCAACTAGGCAGGGATGCTGCTTATCGCCCACCTTGTTTGCTCTGTTCATAGAACCATTGGCTCAAGCGATACGACAAAATAAGAAATTAAAAGGTGTAACAATAAAGGGGGCGGAACACAAGATTGGGCTATTTGCAGACGATATTATAGTTTACCTTGAACAACCAGATAAATCAATAATGGAAATGATGAACTTGATAGAAAATTTTGGAAAATTATCAGGATACAAGATAAACATAACAAAAACACAAATACTGACATTCCACTATAACCCTCTAAACCAGATAACTGATAAGATCAAACTAAACTGGAAACAAAAAGAAATAAAATACCTTGGAGTGAACATACCTAAAGATCTAAGCAAAATCTATAAAGCAAACTATGATAGGTTGGAACAAGAAATAAAAAAAGATATTGATAGATGGTCAATCTTAAATATGGATCTGAATTCAAAAATTGAGACAGTCAAAATCAGCATACAACCTAGATTACTTTACCTCTTCCAGGCTCTACCAACAGAGATTCCAGATGCCCAATTCTCAAAGTGGGACAGGATGATATCGAGATTTGTTTGGGGAGGTAAAAAACCAAGAGTGAAATATAAAACTCTCCAGTTACCAAAAGAGAAAGGAGGCATGGGCCTACCGAGTCTAAAGGAATATTACTACTCAGCACAAATAAGATATATCATATGTTGGTGCGACGAGGGATATGAGGCAAAATGGAAAGAAATGGAAAAGGAAATTGAGGGACTCCCAGTACAAAGCATAATAGGAGATAAAGATGCATATAAGCAAATCAAACAAATAGACCCAATCACTAAATTTACTTTAGAACTGTGGTATAAAATAGTACAAAAGTATAATATAAAGGAAGACATAAAACTATTGAAATGGGTAGCATTTGACAGTCAGTTTGAACCGGCAAAACAAGATAGGGGATACAAAAATCTGGTGAACAAGGGAATCACAGCATGGGGCAATATCGGAAAAAAAAGATCTCGGGAGCTTTGTAAACATCAGGAGAAAATTTAAACTAGAAAGATCGGAATTCTTCAGATATCTGCAGATGAGAGACTATTATATGAAGAAGATTAGGCATAACCTCCAAACAGATGTGAGCGAGATTATACAATTCATTTTAAGCTCATATACAGGAAATAAAACAAGAATTATTTCAAAGCTATATCAGAAACTTATGGCAAACAATCATTCAAGTAACTATATAAAGGAGAAATGGGAGAAAGAGCTCAATTTAAACATAACAGAAGAAAGCTGGCAGGAAATATGGAAAACACAACACACGTCAACAAATTCAAGAACATGGAGGGAATTTGGATGGAAAAACCTGATTCGCTTTTTCATTACACCACAGATTCAAGGAAAGTATACAAATACCCAATCTTTATGCTGGAGGGGATGTGGGGCTCAAAATGCAGACCACTCGCATATGTTTTGGAAATGCTGCAAAATCTCATCATTCTGGAAATCTATACATGTGACAATACAGAGGATATTAGGATATAATATACCAATGAACTGTAACTTGATGTACCTATGTGATCTTAAAAGAGACAATGTTATACAGGCTGAGGACAGATATCTAGTTAAAATCTTGTTGATTGCATGTAAAAAAACAATCACAAAAAAATGGCGATCAGAAGTTCTTCCTGACCAAGAGCAATGGACTGACATTATTGAGGACATACGTATGATGGAAAAACTAACATATCGACAAAGAATGCAAGAAGGACTATGGGGGAAAAAATGGCGGAAATGGACACACTTCAAAGTGCAACAACGAGACAGATATTGAAAGAATAACCAAAGACGCTGGAAAAACCAGAAGAATTAAGAGATGGAAACTAAAAACTTGATGCTCCAACATTTGTCCCCCCCCCCCCTTTTTTTTTTCTTTTCTCCTTTTTCTTTTATACTCTAGCCCCTTTGTTTTTTTTTTAAATGTAGACTGTGATCTGAATGCAATATATACAGTATAATGAAAAATGAATAAAAATCTTAAGTTACAAAAAAAAAAAAAAAAATCAGCCTTTGTCTCGTTTTTCTCCCCAAGAAGCTGTTTTGACTCTTTCAGGTATTTTTCTGTACGTCAGGAAATGGGAAACATCGCTAGCCTTGAGACCCGCCCACTGCTCTATTATTGGCCAGCCTGTCTGTCTGTCATGTACCAAAAGGTGTTAGCTTAAGAGCTAACAGTGGTTCTGGGAAGCTCTTGTTTATTTTGTTATTTTCTTTAGAGTTCAGTCACCCTAATACACATCAGTGTTTAGACCTTGTTCACTGATCCACAGCTGATAATATACCTCACATCTTCTGTCTTACTTTGTTATATTTTCGCCATTATGCTACATCAAACTGTTAGCATCACAAAACTGTCTCGCTGAAACTAGTAGTTTAGCCACTAGTCCTGGCTCATTCATGAATGTTTCTGTGCTTATTGCACTCCGGGGACTGGTCAGACACACCACGTCTACCAGTGATGCTTTTTTCTGATTCTCTCTTTCAGACAAATTTACATTAAGTTGGCTCCAAGCTAGGCGCTAGCCAGCTAAAATTAGCAGTAGTGACATAAGGTGGAGGGCGGAGTTACATGTGGCCTTAGAATTTAAGGAGGCATGCATACCTCATTTCCACCAAATAAGAACCAGCGCTAGTTTGGTTCTGGTGCTTGTGCCGGTGCTTAACCAGTTCAGCTGTAGTTCCTTATAAGAACCAGTTGGTTTTCCACCGACATGGAGCTTGTCGGGGATTGCGTCAGGGCTACGTCGTTACGTAGTGTGAAGTGTCTTTATGCCACCCTACAGAACACCACAGAAGAAGAAGAAGCAGCGCTAACTTGTCAACATGGAGGAGTTTGTTGTCTCTTTGGGAGCGCTGCTTTTATTATTCCAAACCTGTATTACCATCCAAAAACAGTTGTATTCTTAATCGCAGAGAACGTACGTTTAAGGAGACCAGTAATTATCAATATCAGTTATCAGCTGTTGTTAGCCCAAATCTGTAGCTCAACTAGCTAGCATTGACTACACTTTTAAACATTATATTTATATCAATTCTGTAATAGTTGGTGTTATGGCGCATTACGAGACGGAAGTCGCCTGTTATGTCATGCCAAAAAGTGATCAGCTGCCAAAAAAAAAAAAATGATCGCCAGGTGCCATATTGTTGTTATGGGGTTATATTAGCCGTTAAATATGTATTTCAACATGTAAACAGTACTTAGTTAGGTATAATAAGATATATTTAACACTTATGATGCATTTTGAACCCGAAACAAATTTGATCTAGGATTAAAAGCAATTAAAGTAATGCTGTCACAAGGTTACATGGAAAAATGCATAGATTTTCTGGATATATACATGTAGATACTGTATAAATATATATTCTATGTACCTCCAAAACAACAAGGTTTTTGCACATAAAATATTGCAATCAATTGCAATCTGATAAATTCTATACATTGTTATCCAAACTGCAACACTTTGGCCAACACTATAATTTTTCAGATGCGATAAAACCTCAAAACATTTAGACACATTGTAGGTGGACTGAGACCGGGCAGTACACCTTTAGCAAACGGGCGCTCCTGGCTCCTGCAGACGGTGATCACTTTTTGGCACAGCACCAGATTTCACCACCCAGCCAGCCCCATGCAGAAGCGGCTGATGAAACTCTTTTTGGACACAGGCAGACTTGCCCCTGAACAGCGTAACTACGACTACCGGATGAGCCGTGCACGTTCAGTTGTGGAAATGGCTTTCGGTGGCTTGAAAGGATGATGGAGGTCCCTCCTGAGAAGGAATGACTGCAGACTGGAGCTGAGCAAGAAAATGATGCTCACCTGCTGCATACCTGATAATATTTGTGAGGAACATGGTGACAACTTTGGAC
Source organism: Pholidichthys leucotaenia (assembly GCA_020510985.1). Taxonomy (NCBI): domain Eukaryota; kingdom Metazoa; phylum Chordata; class Actinopteri; order Cichliformes; family Pholidichthyidae; genus Pholidichthys; species Pholidichthys leucotaenia. Next base: position 33,872,442 of record CM035844.1, read on the forward strand.
TCCCAGACACACATGATCACAGTCAGCCTCCAGTTCAACCACTACCTGACCATGCCGGTGTAGAATGACGTTAGGGCAGCTTTAATGGAGTACTTTAATAGTGGGGCGCAATAACCTGTTTAGTGCCTGCCATATCATTTACAAAATATATGGAAGTAGTGCAAAAGCATAAATGAATAAAAAAAAATTCAGCTGACAATCGATCCTCAGTGTACTCTGTTTTGAAGTATTTATGGTGTATTTATATGTTTTATAGGCACATTTACAGAGTTGTTAAAGGTATACACCTTATGTACTTGTATGCCATCTATTCTGGTTAAAGTACTGATTCAAGTTTTTATCTATGTAGGGATAACAAGAGACAAACTCTAAAGTGTACAAGTTAAAAGTACTTTCCCCAGAAATGAGCTTGTCTAGAGCTGACAGAATGTCATGTAGTACGTTGTCAAAAGAATATAAACTCAATATTTATCATTTTTGAAGCAGGAAACTTGGAACATTTTCCGCAGAAAAGGTGTATAGATTTAAAGTTTGTTGCTGCTTGTTCTTACAAAAATGTGAAAAAGGTTGTCAAAATATGTGAGTAAAGTCCACAAATACCTGATATATTTTCAAATATCTGAAAAAATTAACATAAATGCAGTAATTTAGCACTTTCACTTCCCACCACTATAATGTTATAGTGATTTGCATTGTTTATCCTGAATACCTTTACATTTCATGCATATGTTTGGTGGAGGATAACAATTACTTAATGTGGAAGCAGAAAAACATTTAAGGAAAGAAAGCTTTTATTTACAAAATGTGCAAAAACTTAAGACTGCTACATGTGAAATATGTACACACAGCCAAAAATATCAGTGCTGTGATAGCTACTTTTACAGTCCCTCAAGCACAGACACAACGCGTCCCATCAGTCCAACAAGGGTATTGGTACTGTCCTCCATCTTCTAGATGCTTTGCAGCAAACCAGAAGTCAGCTGCTCATCCCTCCTGCTCTGCTCCTGCTGTCTCTCATCTGACCTCTACAGGTAGTCAAGATGGAGGTCCATGTTTGTGTCCCGCTTCCGTTTCCCTGTTTTAAAGTACAAAAATAAGAAGCTGTGGCGGTTCGGTTAACCCCCACAACAGATTAAGGACACTCAGCTCTCTTCTCTTGGTTTTTTCTGCTGCACTACTGATATGTAGATGTGCTTTGGTGTAACCTCCACAAACAGACTGGTCAAACACAGCGCTCGGCTAGAGCAAATAACAGAACAGTGAAATGTGTATTAATGTCTACAGGCAGACTCGTTTCGTCTGGCTCACTTCTGTGATGTTAATGTTGCCTTTCATGCATTGTGCTCATGCGTCCTGTCTTCACTGTGACCTAGGGACTGAGATCAATATGTCTCTCAAATGCAAATGTCTTATGCCTGTTCTGTTATCTCTTTGATCATACCAACTGCTGGGGTATGCCCTTGATGTATTGTTGTGGTCGAGTATATATGCTGCAACTCTGTAATGCAAACCCTCTCACTCTCATTCCCACTTCTGCAATTGCTGCTGCAGGACACAGACTTTGTGTCCCTCTTCTCTGAGAGCCGTTTGGGCTCGCTCCCGGCGCGCATGCACGGCGCCGGGAGCGGAGCCCGTGACGGCGGTATGATAATAAACTCTACTTAAAATCTTCAACAACGCTTTAATTTATTTCATGCCACCGCACTGGTGACCCCTTGAAGACGCACACGCTTTGTGCGACGCAGCCTTCTGATTTGGACGGCCACGCTGGCGAACGGACGCTAAAAATCCAACGCTGCCTTTATTTTATCATCCTCTTCACTGGTGACCCCGGAATGCACACGTTTTGTGCAAACGCAGCCTTCTGATCTGGACAGCTACACTGGTGACCCGAAGACGCACACGCTTTGTGCGACGCAGCCGTCTGGTTTGGACATCCACGCTGAATCGGCCTAGCGGTGCCAAAGATCGTCTATTTCCTCTCACCGCTCCAACGCACCATGGCCAAGCTGCAGCCACAGCCCAAACCTGGATTTTATCGGCGCCGCCTGCGCCGATCTCCGCCAAGATTCTGCACCCTGACTCGCCACTCCAGCGGCCCACCCAAGCACGGAACCCCCGCACACGCACCGGGGAGTTACGAGGACGGCACACCACGCACGGGGCAATAAAGGCTACAGAGACCGCCATCGTCCTCCGCCGCTGCAGATACCCGAGAAATACGGCCGATCGCCACCCTCGGAACCTTCAGGGCTGCCCGTTCACCTGAAGCAAGCACGCAGCTCGCCACTGGATTTTCTAATGGTCTCAGCCACGGCACAAAGGGATTTCAGCCGTCAGCTGTTCCCGGGGGGCTTTGGGGTTGCTCCTGCACCTAAAGTCAACACGCCAGTCCCTCTGCTTTTGTTTCCTTTTTTTCTTACAGCCGCTCCTGCTTTTCTTCATGGCCACGGGAGGAGTCAGAGACTAATTTTTCTTCTTGTGGACCTCTGCACGTTCAACGGGACAGCCCTTCGACATCGCGAACCCACAAGCAATTTTTGCGCGGCTCGGACGAGTTCACCGTCCCCCTGCCGGCACTTACCCCCCTCCTCCCTCCCCCTCCGCCTGCAGCGAGCTTCTCCCACAGCTCGCTCCCATAGAGGGATTATCGAGGTCTTGGCCCCCTGCCGTGCCCTCTGGGGGGGAGCGTGTGTGGCGGTTCGGTTAACCCCCACAACAGATTAAGGACACTCAGCTCTCTTCTCTTGTTTTTTTCTGCTGCACTACTGATATGTAGATGTGCTTTGGTGTAACCCCCACAAACAGACTGGTCAAACACAGCGCTCGGCTAGAGCAAATAACAGAACAGTGAAATGTGTATTAATGTCTACAGGCAGACTCGTTTCGTCTGGCTCACTTCTGTGATGTTAATGTTGCCTTTCATGCGTTGTGCTCATGCGTCCTGTCCTCACTGTGACCTAGGGACTGAGATCAATATGTCTCTCAAATGCAAATGTCTTATGCCTGTTCTGTTATCTCTTTGATCATACCAACTGCTGGGGTATGCCCTTGATGTATTGTTGTAGTCGAGTATATATGCTGCAACTCTGTAAAGCAAACCCTCTCACTCTCATTCCCACTTCTGCAACTGCTGCTGCAGGACACAGACTTTGTGTCCCTCTTCTCTGAGATCCGTTTGGGCTCACTCCCGGCGCGTATGCACGGCACCGGGAGCGGAGCCCGTGACGGCGGTATGATAATAAACTCTACTTAAAATCTTCAACAACGCTTTAATTTATTTCATGCCGCCGCAAAGCAATACTGTCACGAACCAAGCCGGTGTTGTCCTTGAGGCTCGGTTCTGACCGTTCTCTGTGGCTCAGGTATCGGGTTATTTATGTATTGTGTTATCTTTTGCGTTCTTGTTGTTTTATGTCTTTGTTCATTTTTTTTCCGTGCCTGTAGCCACCGCTCTGGCCGGTGGCTGTTAGGCAGCCTCTTTGACCTACATTCGTGTAGGCGTTGTTTAACACTCACCGGTCTGACCATGCCCCCCCCCCCTTGACAGCCAGCTGATTCCACTTGGTAACTGTCCTTCCCGCGCCTCGCCCAAGTGCACCTAATCTGTTGTCCAGCAGTGCTTGTGCTTAGGCGGCCTTTGCCAGTCAAGCACTGCTGGATCATTGTGCACCGTCTTATGTGTGCTCGTCATATGGATGTTAATTGCCATATGGACGGTTATGTCTATGAAGGGTTGTGTGTGCTCACTGGAGACTTGGACTACTTGGACTGCTCCTGTTTCGTGAGTAAAACTGTTAGCGTTTCCCCGTGCAGTATTGCTGCTACACTTGGACTCTGTTGCCCAGTTTTTTCCTCCTTAGCCAGTTGAGCCTCCTAGAGGATTCCAAGTTCTCCCGAGCTTAAACGTTATTTGTATTATTTGTCTGTGGCCACGGTACACAGTGGTCTGCCCGCTGCATGCTCGTTGCGTCAGCCATTTTGTGTACTGTTACCTTTTTGTTAGTCTTTATTTTGGAACTGTCAGCCTTTGTGTTTAATAAATGTGTTGTGGTGAAAACCTGCGCATAATCCATTCTTTCTTCCCCTCCTCCGTACGCTGCGTAAAAGCGTACGAGGAGGGTTGTGACACAATATAACATAACGACACACTGAAAAACGCAGGAATTGTCAATCCAAGATTGAATGTGTCTATTCAACATTCATTTACTGTAAGTGGCATCACAACATTCAGTTCAAGTGTCTTGGTTGTCCATCGATCCGATGATGACCACCCCTCATGTGTTAAGTCGTCTTCTTGCGTGCGCTCGGAGATGGCTGTTTTGGCCGATCCTTGATTGGCAGACATGGCTGCAGTAGGGGCAAGGAAACTGCCCAGGTAATGACGCCTTTCTTCGTGCCCGTGCTTCAGCTGCATCAGCTCGCCTCTTCTCTTCAAAATAGTCTCGTGCCTGGGTAGTGAGGGCGCGCCAGCCTGGCCTGTTCATAGCCCACAGCTCTAAATGTTTGGGAAGGATGCCAGTGTGTCTGATATTGAGCTTCACGCAGCCTTTGAATCTTTTGCATGGTCTGCCTTGGTTCCGCTTCCCAGAGCAGAGTTCGCCATACATGAGCTGCTTGGGCAGCCTGTGGCCATCCATCCGGATCACATGACCAACCCATCGGAGCTGGGCTTTCAGAATCATAGCCTCGATGCTGGTCATCTCAGCTCTGTCCAAAACCTCAAGGTTTGTGACCCGGTCTTGCCAATGAATATTCATGATCATCCGTAGGCTTCTCATGTGGAAACTTCTCCATCTGCTTCAGGTGTTTTTTGTATACGGTCCACGTCTCACATCCGTAGAGAAGGCTGGTGAGGACAACGGCCCTGTACACTTTGAGCTTTGTGGACAGCTGGATGTTATGCTGGTTCAGGACGCGAGCTCGAAGACGACCGAGAGCTTGACTGGCCTTGCAGATTCTGGCGTTGATCTCCTTATCCAGGCTGCCGTCGTTGCTGATGGTGCTGCCGAGGTACTTAAAGTTGTCTACTGTCTTCAGTTGGGTACCTTTGATGGAGATGGAGGGGGGAGGGACGGTGGAGGCAGGTGCTGGTTGGAACAGTACCTCTGTCTTGCCGAGGCTGATGGTAAGACCAAAAAGGCGGGAGGCTTCTGCAAACTTATTCACAATGATCTGGAGGTCAAACTCTGTGTGGGCCATGAGGGCACAGTCGTCAGCGAAAAGCGCTTCCAGGACAGTCTTTTCTGCGATCTTGGTCTTAGCCTTCAATCGGCGGAGGTAGAAAAGTGAGCCATCAAATCTGTATCGCAGGTATACCCCAAGGTCCAAGTCCCTGATGGCATGGTTGAGGATGCAAGAGAAAAAGAGGTTGAAGAGGACCGGGGCCAGAACGCACCCCTGCTTGACACTGATGCTGATGTTGAATAGCTCCGATACCTCTCCACCTGAGAGAACCTGCCCAGTCATGTTGTCGTGATACTGGCGTATGAGGTTTACAAACTTGTCCGGGCATCCAAGCTTGGATAGGATGATCCAGAGGGCCTCCCTGTTCACCATGTCGAAGGCTTAGTCAGGTTGATAAAGACCACATATAAGTCCATGTTTTGTTCTAGACATTTCCCCTGCACTTGGCGGATGGAGAAGATCATGTCCACGGTGCTGTGGTTTGGGCAGAATCCACACTGTGTTTCTGGCAGGTTCCCTCCAGAGATGTTGTTGATCAGTCGGTTGAGGAGGACCCGGGCCAGTATTTTTCCGGCAATAGATAGAAAGAAGATACCTCGGTAATTGCCGCAGTCAGACTTGCTACCCTTATTCTTGAACAGGGAGACGACAGTGGCATCCCTGAAGTCTTTGGGCAGTTGTTCTTCATCCCAGATGCTGGTGAGGAGGGAATAGAATGTTTCAAGGGCCACAGGACCGGCTGACTTGAATATTTCCACCGGGATTCCATCCATCCCAGGTGCTTTGCCTGAATTGATCTGCCTAATCATGTTCAAGACTTCGTCCATTGTAGGGGGGAGGTCGAAGCAGTGGACGGTGGGTTTTTTCTTGATGCTCTTGAACCTTTGTGCTGAAAACCACCTCACTATCACAAGCACACTGTTCCGGCAAGCAGACAAATACAAGACAACATGGATGCACCCAAGCTCAGAGCAGTGACATCTGATAGAATTTGCCATTTGCCGCCAGAGAGACATCCGTGATGTCAGGATCACCAGGGCTATGCGCAGAGCAGAGTGTTGGACAGACCACTGTCTAGTCAGATCCATCCTATCCCTGCACATTGCCCCAACACACCGCAAGACACCGAAAGTCATCAGGCCAACGTTCAACGTCGCCAAATTTGAACAACCTCAGCGACATAGTGAATTTGCAGAAGATCTGGGTGGCCGACTGATTGTCCATGGACCCCTGACTGGCTGTCCAATACAAAGGTGGGAACAGTTTAGAGCACTGGTAACGGAGTCAGCAAAAACCACCATCGGCCCCAGGAAACGAGTGCACACAGACTGGTTCGATGAGAACATCAAGACACTCCTGGATGACAAGCAGAACGCCTTTGTTGAGTGGCAGAATGACTCCGCTTCCATTTCCAAGCGTGATCATTTCAAGCACCTCCAGAGACAGGCACAAGCAGCGCTGCGAAAGATGCAGAATGAATGGTGGGAGAAGGCGGCAGATGAGGTGCAGAGATACGCCAACATGCAGAACTCCAAGATGTTCTTCAGTGTCATCAAGGAAGTATATGGACCTGCCAAGCCATGTACCACCCCACTCCTGTCGGCAGACGGCTCAACTCTGCTGAAGGAGAAGAGCAGCATCAATGCGCGATGGAGAGAGCACTTCAGCTACCTGCTCAACAGGCCCTCCACTGTAGACCCCCACACCCTCAATCTGATCCCACAAAAACCCACCGTTCAAGTGTATGATTGGTTTAATTCACTCCCTCCTTTGTGTGAATGGGTCATGATCTGAACATACGTATATTACCTTATCTGGTCTGATGAGAAAAGGAGGAAAAACCGGAGGAGGACAAGCTTGGTGCTGATGAAGGTGAGCTGGACACCACAGGTCTGGGTGGTTCTCCCTCATCATCCAGGTGTAATAAATCTGTAAATACAAAAAAAGTGTTTTAGTTTGTGCAGTGTACAACTTATTAAGCCTTCCATTAAATGTACAGACATAGAAGGCAGTTTTTTTCAGTATCAATATAACCAAAGCTTACATGTCTGATTATGGAATAGAAGAATAGGAATAGAATAGGCTTGTCATTGTACAGTTGTACAGTACAATGACATTGTAGGTGCGCCACCAAGATACTGGCCAATAAAGTAAGAGAAGGATTAGATAACAAACAGTTACAGAACACACAATTAAACACGAGTGAAATAAAAAAATGGCCCATGATTATGGAAATATTACCAAAATAGTAAAAATGATGACGTTACTAGCGTCTTTGGGAGAAAAATCTCCCATATACACAACGCAAGGCACCCATTCATACACAGTATTGATATCACAAAAAAGTGTATTTTGCACTGGATATTTTTATAAGATTTTTGTTCTCGTTTTCTCTCAAACGAGCATTTCAAGATATATGGCGATGTCACTAACGTCATTTGAGACAATAAACAGTATTGATACAAAACAATGCATTTTGCACTGGATGTCTAACAAAGTATTCTGTAAGATGCTAAGATTTTTGTTCTAGTTTTCTCAAACGAGCATTTCTTTATGGCGAGGAGAAGCGTTTGGTCGTGGTAAAAGCATCATTAGCTTGTTAGCATAGCTAACGGAACATACTATAGGCACAAGAGTGAGTAAAAAAATATCCGCACTTTGTTACATATCAATACAAGCGGATATATATATATTCGTTAACTTTTGTCTTTTTAAAGACAATACACTTACCAGTAGCGGTTTGAGCAGTTGGTTGTACGGACTCATCCATGGCAGTTATGGTTCCGATTGGCTGGCCTATCCCCAAAAACAGTTCATCAGATGAATGGCCCCCTCCAGCTTATCTTGTATTTCTGCTCATGTCCATAGAGCCAGGGACAGAGCCAGGAAATGTGTCTCCTCTTCGCTCCAAATCTGTTTGGTTTTGGAATCCATTGCTTGCTCTGCTGTTTGGAATACATCATGGCGGTCAGTAATGTTTTGAAGCTAGTCAGTTAACCACACCCACGGCAGTTGACGTTAACAACGTCAACTCGTCCTTAGCACTGGCTAGCGCTGGCCCAGCTAGGAGTTGGGGCCCTGTTAGCACCACTTTTGAGAGCCTGGTACTAGTGCTTAGCCGGTCAAAAACCAAAGAACTTGTGCCAAGTCAGGCTCTGGCTCCAGTTAAGCACTGGAACCGTCTTGGTGGAAAAGGCCTAGCAGTGAAACCAGCTGTTCTCAGAAAGGCTGCAAAAGATGATTCACAAATGATGCCGTAATCATTCAATAATTAAAGAAAATTTGACCAAAATACATCACAAACATTTCATTAAGACGTGTGAGCTGTTAAAATGTGGAACCTGTGCTGTCAATGACTCCTTTAAGTAAATGTAAGTCATTACTACCCACCTCTGCTGCCCAGATTTAGCTAATCTGCTCTGTGTTAACCCACACCGCCTTTGATTCTCTGCTTCTCTCCTCTGTTTTTAGGATTAGGATTTAGCATTGCTGGAGGTGTGGGAAACCAGCACATACCAGGAGACAACAGCATCTATGTCACCAAGATCATCGAAGGCGGGGCAGCTCATAAAGATGGGCGTCTTCAGATCGGGGACAAGATCTTAGCGGTTGGTCACACATGAGTGTTGCACACATATGGCACGCCACTGAAAATAGTCCGATATTCACACATATTCATAGTAGCGGGTTGAGCAGAGTTAATCAGTAACAGCCAAGATGGATTAGAAAAGGCCCGACACTGTTTCATTAATACTATATGGTAATAAGTACATCTGCAGGATGGGAGAAATGACTCTGGAGCAGCATCGCTACCATCTGCTGGTCAGCACTGAGCTCTACACCAGCAGCTTCAAAATGGTGCTGGGTTTCCACTAAATGGTGTCTGAGTTAATACTTTACCTCTATAGGGGACATGCCATAAAAATGTGTAAAAAAAAAAAAAAAAAAGTCTGGACACCACACATGTCCACAGTTTGACTCCCAGCTAGATGAAACTATTATAGCCTTTTCTCACTGTGTTTGTCTGAAATCTTACAACTGACATCAGGGCTGGAAAATTGCCTTTTCACGCTGTGGTGTCCCAGTTCAGAGGAAGGTGATAATTCTGTCACTGCAGTCACGTTGCTGCTGCGCTGAAAAGTAATAAGAAGTAAAAAAATTTAAAAAAAAAAAAATGTTTGCTTGTGCCTAATTTAGCATTCAAATATTTAAAAATGTAGGAAATGATAATTATCATAATCATCATTATTTATTTTCATATTAGTCAGTACGTTAAGGAAGTAGTCATGTATGGTGGATCTATTTTCAGCAGCACTGACTCTAATCTAAAAACAATGTGGGTAGAGTGGTGAGGAAATGTGCTCAAGTAAAGTTAGCTTCACCTTAGGATGTTAATTACTGAAGTACAAAGAAAAGTAGTCACCACAAAATAACTTGAAAGAGTAAGAAAGCAGCTAAAAAGCTGCTTCAGTAGTGATTATTGACGACTTTACTCTCACCAGTTTGTGAGGTTTTTCCTTTAAATGTGTGACTGGTGTCTCATAAATTTGTAAAACATCTATATACTGTATATATATATATATAAATCTTTTTTCTCTTAAATTTGAAACTTTTGCATCTTTTTCTAATAAATTTACTACTTTTTTTCTTATACATGTTGGTCTTTCTTTTCATCTTGTTTTCTTAATGTAATTCCAATATTTTGTCAGTTTGTGAGTTTTTTCTCTTAAATTTGTGATTTTGTTTTTTTTTTCTATTTTAAATTCACTGCTTATTTTTTGCAGTAAATTTGTAACAAATATGTGACATTTTTCAAATAATTTTTTATTATATATTTACAGTTTTTAATACATAATTTTGCACTTTTTTCTTGTAAATTTGTGACTTTTGCTAATTTGGAAATTTTTTTAAAGAAAATAAAATATCCAATTATCAAACATCCAACTATCCTCATCCGCCCTCTAAAATAACCAAAATCATATAAAGTAACTGTAGACACATTCATTAAGATAAAATGATAATTTCACTAAAATGACTGAAGATGCTTTCATTCCTGGTAAGAACAAGAAAAATATAAATGAGCACACTTCTGCCCAAATTTCAAATTGGCAAAATCAAAAGTAACTCAAAAGTATAACACAGTGCAGTTGAGTAAAAGTACAGTTTTGTCATTATACAGTACATGTACTCAAGTAAGAGTCAGAAGTAGCAAACAGCAAAAGTACTCAGTAAGGTACAATTTAGTGAGTTATTTTAGTACACGTATTAGAGAAAATATAAAATGTACCCACCTGTGTTTATAGGATTGAACTGATAATTCTGACTGTGTGGAATATTCTCATTACTGTAATTTAATACTTTCAGATATCTGAGTTTCTCTTCCTTGAGGAATAAATGCCTCACAAGCCTGAGTTTACACCTTCAGAACAATGAGTCATAACCCATGCGATCAGAGCAAAAACCCAAAAGAACCAGATCCTGGCAGTTTGTGATTAAATTATTAAAAATTGTTACATGTTGCATTAATTTTGGTAATTCTGCACAGGACGTAGCTTTTATTGCTCAGTGAAAGAATACTTGGAGTCTGAGAGAAAGTGTCAAGATTCATTTTAACAGAACATAAAGGGGCCGATGCAGAAACTATTCCTGCTCAAACTACTGTACTTTATGTTTTTCATGTTAAATGTATTTGATGGGTACAATGGAGACTAGCACAGTTCAGTTATAAAGCGTGAGACTGACAGGCTGGACAGAGTTTCTAGCTACAGTACGGATGATTTTAAACCCGTGTCCCTCGTTGGAATTTACATGCACAGTATGTAGAAAAAACAGATTTTAATACACACGCAGGAAAAGCTACATACATGCATTTATTTTACAGTCAAGTCATGTCGTGTTTTGTGAAACACAAACAAATCCATATGCAGTGTTATTGCTAAACGCTCTCTCTATGTATTTTCCGTTCCTGCACGTTACGCTGGTGTGGTAGATTTGCATTAAGGCGTTTTAACTCTGCGTTTTGTCGCCCACGATCAGGTAAACAACGTGTGTTTGGAGGATGTGATGCACGAGGATGCGGTGGGGGCGCTGAAGAACACGGCCGAGGTGGTGTACCTCAGGGTGGCCAAGCCCAACAACCTGTTCCTGACCAACTCCTACAACCCTCCAGACCTCACCAGCAGTACGTCCGTGCTCGCTTTTTCTGCTGGGAAATTGGGTCAAAAAGGGTGCTCCGATGTAATGTCATAAATTAGACCGTTAGAACGACCATTAGATCGTCAGAATAGATTAAATCTGCTGTTCTTCTGAGATTTCTATTATTCTATTGTTACATTACCTTTGCCCTGAAACCACCACTGAGTAAATGACCGAATGAAAACTAAATACCAAAGGAATAAAAATAAAAGATGTACAAAATTTTTAACATTTTGCAAAAAATCTTTTGTTTGACAACATATGTGGACAGAGTAGCCAGAAATTCTAATTTAGGCAAAAGTAGCATTAGCTGTTGATATTAATTATTCAAGTACCTGTAAGAATAGCTACCAAAGAGGTATCTGCAAAAAAAAAGGTTACTAAAGTAGTGATTTTACTCTTGCCAAAACATAAATCTGAGATTTTTCTTGCAAATTAGATATATTATCCTCTTAGATAAACTTTTGACTCGTAAATTCCAGACATTTTTCTTGTAAATTTGCAACTTTACTCCGCCTAATTTTAGAGGATTTTCTCTTAAATGTGCTAGTCTGAGGTAAACAAAATATAAACCATCCATATGTATCTTCTAATATAATACAAGTAATATGAAGGGAAAAGTAAATTAAATATTTATGTGGCCAGGACAGCAAAAAATAAAAAATGCTAGTGTGGCTGAAAACGAGCAAAAAGTGAACAAACACGCAGTTCAAATCGGTGAAATCAAAAGTAACCCCAAGACTACAAGTCAACATACTTGGAGTAAAAGTGCAGTTTTTTCTTCACAAAATTGCTCAAGTAACTCTAAGAAGTATCCTACAATAAAAGTACTCGGTATACAGCTTTGTGAAAAGTAACCTGAGTACATGTACTCGAGTAAATGTAACTGATTCCTTCTTATGTAGAGAAATCAAAATAAACATTTAGGTTAAGCTGACTGATACCTAAAACAGTGATTGTTTCTGTATGTTTCCAGCTTATTCTCATATGGATACAGAGCTCAGCCATCCCAACTATCTTGGGTCAGATTATCCACAAGCCCTTACTCCCACCTCACCCAGTCGGTTTTCTCCCGTTCTGCATGGCATGATGGGAGATGACGATATCCCCAGGTGAGCAATGGTGCCTCAGCTGTACATCACTCATGTATATTGATGTAATATGTTTAGCTACAGATGGCAAAGACTGGTTGATACTATGACATTTTTTTTTTTTTAAATATTATTGCCTACGCCAGCAGAGCGGAGGTGTACGGAGGGCGAGCGCCTCCTTCTGTCCTCACTCGAGTTTGAGTATCATTGAAGCGCTTGGGTCTCTAAACTTTGCACACAAGTTGACCTTTGGTCTAGCAGCTGTGGCTGTGTTTTCTGGAGCCAAGAGTTCAAAGGTCAAGGTAGAGGGCTGATGAAAGCTTGAAGTCTGTTTTGGCGTGTGCTGACTTTATTATCAGAGCTACGGTCACCGAACTTGATACGCAGGTTGATCTTGGGTCCCGCACATGTGGCTGTGGTTTAAGGCTCAGAAGGGCAAAGGTCAACATTTTATTTATTTATTTGTGACCGTGGAAAATGGACTATATTTTCCATAAAATAAATGATTATGTCACAGAGGCCAAGGGTGTAGAGTGAATCAGCAGCTTATTTCATACACTGTACATAGAAGTGTTTAGCCAACTACATGTTGACAATGCAAAAGAAAATTCAGTTAATTTAGTTACATAACTATGTTAAATTTAAATAATTCCACTACCATTATATTTCTATATTTCTTATCGGAGTGGTGGCCTAGTGGTAAAGCATCCGCCCTGCAGCCGGGAGGTTGTGGGTTCAAGCCCTGGCCGGGTCATACCAAAGACCATAAAAAAAAAAATGGTACTTCCCACCTTCTAGCTTGGTGCTCAGCATAATAGAATGTGGGAAGGAAAAGTTGTTTATGGCAGCGGCGCCTCTGATTCTAGATGGGGGAAACGCAATTTTGTTCTGCTGTATGGATTGAATGGCAATAAAGTTGGCTCCTTTCTTCATTAACATGTTTTTTAACAAATATTCAACTTCAAAACAACAATAACATTATTCCACAAATTCAGCCTGTAACATAGTAAGGTAGAAATAGGGATTTTTTATTTTTTTTAGTTCTTATCGTTGGTTTCTGAAAAATAAATGTTCCTCTTAAGACACAATTGCTTTTCCTCAACCGGATACTTGGAGGCAACTGATGTTTTATTTTGTTTTTTACTTTGTACATAATCTGGATAATTTTGAAATCTTTAAATTCACAAAGTGTTAAAGTTTGTAACTGAATAAGTAGTGGGTAACATCACAAAGTAATGCGACTGGAAAGCTGAGGTGAGCATGCATTATTTGTATGTCTGCTCAGATCTTATGAAAGGCCAGAAGGAGGTGGAGGAGCTCCTCAGAGCTGTTAAAACAGAATAAGAGTGCTGTGGGTCTGCATCTGTGTTGACTGCAGTTCCATTTGATAACAAACTTTGGCTCTCGTATCTTTTTTTTTTTTTTCTCTCCCAGAGATCCTCGCCGAGTTGTGATCCACCGAGGCTCCACTGGTCTGGGATTCAACATCGTTGGAGGGGAGGACGGTGAAGGAATCTTCATCTCCTTCATTCTAGCAGGAGGACCTGCAGACCTCAGCGGAGAGCTGCACAAAGGGGATCAGATCCTCAGTGTAATTATCTCGGTTTACTTTTTCACAAGCATCTTTTCTATAGCAGCATATTGTCCTCCAAGAGCAAAGATTAACGGTCACGTTACGTCTTTCTGCGTGTGTTGTGTGTCAGGTGAACGGGGTGGATTTACGTATGGCCACACACGAACAGGCAGCTGCAGCACTGAAGAACGCCGGCCAGACCGTAACAATCATCGCACAGTACAGACCCGATGGTACAGCTGCTATATGAGATGAGATTCAACTTTATTGTCATTACACATGTATAATACAAGGTAACGAAACGTGACTTGGCATTTGGGCACGCTCTGCAGAGCGCATCCAAGGCCAGGGCAGCTGCTAGGCGCCAGTCATATGCAGATTCCTTCTCCAGCACATTTTCATGCAAAGAAATTAAACGTTTTGTTTGTTTTTTTTTTACTTAATTCTTCGAGTTTTACAAGTTTCACAAGAGATTTATATTCACTTGAGGTCTTTCGTCCAGTAGAGAGATTGTCATGATAAATCCACAGGAGCAGGCGAGGAGCGAACCCAAACGCAGGCAGGAGTCAGGATGAGGCGAGGATTTATCTGAACAACAAAACGAAGGAACCGAGACACATTAACTGGAAAACTACCGAACTGAAAACACTGAGATAACTTTTACAAAAATAAAGCCGTGGCACAGGGACTAGAAAAACAAGGTAACATAAACACTAGGGAATTAAAACTAAGGAAGAGAAAGCAGCGAATAACTAAATATAAAGAAACCAGGAAGGAGGGGAGGAGACAGGAGGATAAAGATCAAGGGAGCACAGAGAAGAAAGACAGCAACATTAACAACACCATGAGGAGGGGGGAGACTAGACTGGAAAGGGTTAGGACTGGAAAAGAGAGCATCAAGGTGCGGGAAACAGATGTGAACAATTGGGCAGGTGAGGGGAGAGACACTAACGAAGAAGAAAGGAGCGTAAATAGGCAAAGGAGAATAACTAGGAGGAAGGGGGATGGACACTGAGAAATAGAACATAAACGACAATACCAGAACTAAGGTATGAGTACAGAAAAAAAAAACATAAAACCAAGGAAAATCACCAGAAACTAAACGTAAAAGTAAATCAGGGCTGTTCAATGTGACATGTATGTTGCACGTGCAACGTGAAAATTGGTCTGTGTGAAGAATGAATGAACTGGCGTAGCACCGGTGTGATGAGAAACAGGCCCGTTTCTCATCGCATAAATTCACACCTCAACAATCTCCAATAATCTGATAACAGTGCAGTTCTCCGGAATATCAAGTCTCATGTGCTTCCATCGTCGGAAGCTGGTGACGCGGGCTGCTACGGAGAGTCACCGGCATTTTTACGTCTTTTAATTTTGTCGCCCCGTGTTAAACTCAGCCAGATCAGTGGTGGAATACACCAATATATAGAGTTCAGTGGTTCCTGCTCTTTGTCCTCCATTACAGCAGAGATGATTGCAAAATGCACCCGACATTCTTTTTCATATTGGCGCTGAACAGCTTTCATATTTACGAGAACAGACACCGTGCATTTGTGTGTGCAGGCTGCACTTTTCAGCGGCGCATTCAGCGGCGCACAAAGCGGGACAAATTTTATTTTGGAGGGGGATGTCATGAAAAAGAAAAAAAAAAAAAAAAAAAGAGCAGATGCGAGTTGAACCGGGATGCATAGCTTGCTCCTTGCCGACAGGACGGGCTGGTCTCTCCTCCGCAGCGGCTGGGGGACGGTCAGAGCTGCTGCAGGCTCCCAGACTTTTCGCCGTTTCTTCCAGCTTCTCCTGGTCCTACAGTGGGTTCATTTCAAGTGGGTCTCTGGAGGAGGAGTGCAACAGAGAAAGAGGAAGCTCCATGGGGCGATGTAGGCTATGGGCTTGTCTAGGAGTGTTAAACATACAACCCGCGGGCCACAACTGGCCCTTTAATTTGTATGGTGTGGTGAGTGTGTTTAGGTGGTTAAGATTGATGACTGATGTGGAAATGTATGTCAAGTTGTTTTTAATCACAAAGCGAAATACTATATTTTTAATAATTAAACTGCACTACTTGGGGTTAGCACTGTTGCCTAACAGCTAGAAGGTTCCAGGTTTGAATCCCCAGGCTGGCAGGAGTAGGAGCCTTTCTGTGTGGAGTTTGCATGTTCTCCCTGTGCTGCGTGGGTTTACTCCAGGTGAGCTGGTTTCCTCCTACAGTCCAAAGACATGATTATTGTCTTTGGTGATTATAAATGGTCCCTAGGTGTCTGTCTCTGATAGGCCCTTAGAATAGAGAGTGAGTACTAGTGAAGCACTTTGAGTGGTTTTTGAGGCTAGAAAAGTGCTATATGAGTACAGGTCTTTATCCTTGCAGTCAGTTTTAGAGATGTAACAGATGTATTTTATCGTGCTACAAGTTTTTGTCTTGTGCTAGATGACTATGAACCTCTGTAGCACCAGTGCTATGAGCAAAAAAGTGAATGTACAGCCCTATAAATTGGAAACCATAACAAAGGATTTAAGTGAAAGTGCATTACAAAATAAAACCAGAAACGAGTTAAACCAAACAAAATGAGAGCAGAGCAGGAAGTACCTTCCAAAAAAATGAACTAAACAAGTGCAATTCATAATATTAATAAGTTCAAGATAACAGAAAACAGATACTAGAAGGTGGGGCGTGATCACAAATCATGCCCCCATGACAGAAATAAGTCTGGTTTAGCTTAATTATATTAGTACTGGGAATAAGAAAAGACTACGTAGTCCTCCTAACTCCAAATCATCCTGTAATACAAAATACTGTATAAGGAAATGGAAGTATGATTAGTACCACTGGAAACAGAGTAAACATCACACACCTACAGTTGCATACTTTTCATTTCTGTCCATCCAGTTTCTCAGATTTAAGTGTTGGAAATGATATGTGATATAGTGAGAAATATGTGGCTGGGTCCAAATATAAGCCAACAGTGTTGTTTTTATGTTTGTCTTTCTCTGTTTCAGAATACAGCCGTTTTGAAGCTAAGATCCACGACTTGAGGGAACAGCTGATGAACAGCAGCATGGGCTCTGGGACGACAACGCTAAGGAGTAATCCAAAGAGAGGCTTCTACATCAGGTACTGCATCACAGAATAAAACAGGAGCTTTTTATACTTCACGGGCACATGAAAGTCGGATAACTAAATGTGGTAATATTCATTAACAAAAACATAACCTCCTGTGAAAGAGCCTCCATGACGCCTACAGTCATTAAAAAATCCAAAAAAGAGGCACACAGCTAAACTGCCCCAGACAGTCTGACAAGGAAGCCCTGCCACAGTCAGTTAACATCTGGCTCTGTATTCATAAAGTTTCCTTCTGCTGTGAGTTACTCCTACCGACGTAATTCTTCGAAAATTTGCAGAATCATGACGCTTTCTTAGAATTTCCCCCTAAAGTTGGACTCCTAGTAAAACTCCTTTAAACTCCTAGTGAAAATGGAAGTTATTCAGAAAGCATGTTAGCCCTTAAAAGTGCTCTTAAGCCAAGAAAAAGCTAGGAATGAGTAGGACTTTAAGAGTTTCTATAGAGGAGGAGAAAATGGAGGAAAGATGGAGACAGTATGACGCAGCAATGCAGTCGTGACGATTCGGGCTTGTCTCAGCCATCAGTTAGCAGGGTGATCACGCAGACAATAAACACGCTGTCACAGCCTCATGTTGTATCACAATTGATATCTTTCCCTCTGGATTGCCGCACCCTACGAGATCACAAAAGGGCTTTTATGCACATAGTGGGGTTCCCTGGTGTGGTCGGGAACACATACTGTATCTGCATGAGTAGAAAAAGGGTATCACAGCATCAGTGGTGAGCCACGCTCCCTTGTTAATATCAATTAGCCAATGTCTGTCATGAATTGCCCCTCACGGCGGAGAGGAGAGTCCCACGCGCTGGACTGCAGTTTGCGATATTTATTAACAAAAGCAAAAAGTCCTCACAGAATACAAATACAAAAATCCAAAAAGTTCACAAAGCAAAACTTACGAGCAAGCGGGAGAAAACAGGATACAAATGTCAGGATGGGAACAGGGTACTGACGTAAATGATTCTTAAGACACCAGCAAAGAGAAGAGAAATAGCCGCCCTTAAATAGGGCCAAAAATAATTAAACACAAATATAACCGGTGTGAATCACATGAGCGGGCTGGGGAAGAAGATGACAATCAGCTGGGAGTCTTGAGGAGAGGAGACGGGGCTGACAGCTTGACAGGGGCACCGCCCACAACCCGGGAAAAACCCGGAAGTGCCTCTGACAGCTGCAACCCCGGAGAAAGAGAGAAAGAGAGAAAACCGGCAAGAAACACATACAATGTGATAACAAATAAAGACAAGTAAACCCAAATATGTAAATAACAAAACTACAATGAACGTAAACAGGAAAAATAAGTCATACTAAGAAACAATACAGAATATGAGAAAACCAACTAAAGATAACGTAACAGGAATTAGAACTCAAAAATACAACATTATACAAATAAGGGGAAAAAAAGGCAAAGGGACAGAGCACCGTGGAATCCCTCCGTGCTCAGATCATGACAATGGCAGCCATTCTACATTTACCTGCATAATACAAATATGTGTCATCATCACTATATGAAGAGGCACAGGTTGGTGTGTAATTTTCTTACATTTTTTTGTAGCTGTATTTTCAAAAGATGACTAAATATGTGTTCAACACAAAGGCCTGTTTGTATTTTTTTTTTTAATTAGTACACACTTTCTGACTAACTACATATGTGTTGGAGTTGATTTCAGCAGCTTCTGTATGCCTCTTGTCAGAGAGAGAGAGAGTTTTCATTTATTTTTTTCCTCTTTCTCGTTCTGAAAATCACAGGTTCCGAATGGCAGCGTCATACCTAGCAACGGGGTCAAACACCTCCTCACTAAGATAAAAGTTTTTGGATCTTCCTTGCTCAGAGTTGCTCTAAGAGTGTTCCTGAATCTCTTTAAAGCTAGAACTCCTTGTTAGGAACTTTTAAGCTCCGATAGAAGCTCTTTACGAATACGGGCCCTGGTCTCCAAGTCTTAATACGCTGCACAAAAAAACTGTCTTACCATGAACCTAGAGGAGCTTCATTTCCAGTAAAAATGGATCGAGTCTTCTGTGGTATGACAGGTGGGGTTTTTTGTTTATTTGTTAGCAGGATTACTACTGGTTGGATTTTCATGACATTTTCACCAGCGGTGGCTACTGATGAACCCATTATATTTTGGAGCTCATCTGGGTCAGGATTTGGATTCTGGATCACTTTTCCCCCCACTTTCTTTTTTTTTTTTGTAACTTAGATTTTTATTCATTTTTCATCATATATAATGCATTCAGATCACATTCTACATTTAAAAAACAAAGGGGTTAGGGTAGGGAAAAAGAAAAAAAAAAAGAAGAAAAAAAAGGGGGGGGACAAATGTTGGAGCATCAAGTTTTTAGTTTCCATCTCTTAATTCTTCTGGTTTTTTCAGTGTCTTTGGTTATTCTTTCAATTTCTGCCTCGTTGTTGCGCTTTGTAGTGTGTGCATTTCCGCCATTTTTTTCTCCCATAGTCCTTCTTGCATTCTTTGTCGATATGTTAGTTTTTCCATCATACGTATGTCCTCAACAATGTCAGTCCATTGTTCTTGGTCAGGAAGAACTTCTGATCGCCATTTTTTTGTGATAGTTTTTTTTACATGCAATCAACAAGATTTTAACTAGATTCTGTCCTCAGCCTGTATTACATTGTCTCTTTTAAGATCACATAAGTACATCAGGTTACAGTTCATTGGTATATTATATCCTAATATCCTCTGTATTGTCACATGTATAGATTTCCAGAATGATGATATTTTGCAGCATTTCCAAAACACATGTGAGTGGTCTGCATTTTGAGCCCCACATCCCCTCCAGCATAAAGATTGGGTATTTGTATATTTTCCTTGAATCTGTGGTGTAATGAAAAAGCGAATCAGGTTTTTCCATCCAAATTCCCTCCATGTCCTTGAATTTGTTGTGTGTTGTGTTTTCCATATTTCCTGCCAGTTTTCTTCTGTTATGTTTAAATTGAGCTCTTTCTCCCATTTCTCCTTTATATAGTTACTTGTATGATTGTTTGCCATAAGTTTCTGATATAGCTTTGAAATAATTCTTATTTTATTTCCTGTATATGAGCTTAAAATGAGTTGTATAATCTCGTTCACATCTGTTTGGAGGTTATGCCTAATCTTCTTCATATAATAATCTCTCATCTGCAGATATCTGAAAAATTCCGATCTTTCTAGTTTAAATTTTCTCCTGATGTTTACAAAGCTCCCGAGATCTTTTTTTCCGATATTGCCCCATGCTGTGATTCCCTTGTTCACCAGATTTTTGTATCCCCTATCTTGTTTTGCCGGTTCAAACTGACTGTCAAATGCTACCCATTTCAATAGTTTTATGTCTTCCTTTATATTATATTTTTGTACTATTTTATACCACAGTTCTAAAGTAAATTTAGTGATTGGGTCTATTTGTTTGATTTGCTTATATGCATCTTTATCTCCTATTATGCTTTGTACTGGGAGTCCCTCAATTTCCTTTTCCATTTCTTTCCATTTTGCCTCATATCCCTCGTCGCACCAACACATGATATATCTTATTTGTGCTGAGTAGTAATATTCCTTTAGACTCGGTAGGCCCATGCCTCCTTTCTCTTTTGGTAACTGGAGAGTTTTATATTTCACTCTTGGTTTTTTACCTCCCCAAACAAATCTCGATATCATCCTGTCCCACTTTGAGAATTGGGCATCTGGAATCTCTGTTGGTAGAGCCTGGAAGAGGTAAAGTAATCTAGGTTGTATGCTGATTTTGACTGTCTCAATTTTTGAATTCAGATCCATATTTAAGATTGACCATCTATCAATATCTTTTTTTATTTCTTGTTCCAACCTATCATAGTTTGCTTTATATATTTTGCTTAGGTCTTTAGGTATGTTCACTCCAAGGTATTTTATTTCTTTTTGTTTCCAGTTTAGTTTGATCTTATCAGTTATCTGGTTTAGAGGGTTATAGTGGAATGTCAGTATTTGTGTTTTTGTTATGTTTATCTTGTATCCTGATAATTTTCCAAAATTTTCTATCAAGTTCATCATTTCCATTATTGATTCATCTGGTTGTTCAAGGTAAACTATAATATCGTCCGCAAATAGCCCAATCTTGTGTTCCGCCCCCTTTATTGTTACACCTTTTAATTTCTTATTTTGTTGTATCGCTTGAGCCAGTGGTTCTATGAACAGAGCAAACAAGGTGGGCGATAAGCAGCATCCCTGCCTAGTTGATCTTTGTATATTTACTTTGTCTGTTAAGCTACCGTTTATCTTGATTCTTGCCACAGGTTCTTGATATAGCATCCTTATGCATTGTACTGATTTTTCGTTAAATCCAAAGCGCTCCAGTACACTATATAGGAATTTCCAGTTAACCCTGTCAAATGCTTTTTCTGCGTCTAAACCAGGGGTGGGCAATCATGTGCCATGGAGGGCCATTCTACTGCAGGTTTTCTGTTCCACCCAGTCTCTTCAGCAGGTGTTTTCAATGATTAGCAATCCTTGAAGCTGGTCAGAGCACACACCTGCTGAAGAGACTGGGTGGAACAAAAAACCTGCAGTGGAATGGCCCTCACTGCCCACCCCTGGTCTAAACTCATTATTACTGCGTTTTTCTTTTCTTTATGTATTTGGTTAATTATATGTATTGTTCTCCTGATATTGTCATGTGTTTGGCGTCCCTCTATGAAACCAGTTTGATCATCTTCTATCAATTCCGTCAAGAATGTCTTTATTCGTTTACATATAATTGTTGTATATATTTTATAATCCACATTTAATAAAGAGATTGGTCTATAGTTTCCGCATTGTTCTTTATCTTTCCCTGGCTTTAAAATAACTGAAATGATAGCTTCGTTCCATGATGGAGGTATTTTGTTGTTGTTCAACGTCCAATTAAATGACTTTAGAAGCTGTGGCGTGAGTTCTTCTATAAACAGTTTATAAAACTCAGATGGGTATCCATCACTACCTGGTGATTTACCGTTTTTAAGTGACTTAATCACGTCTCTAATCTCTTGTGTTGTTATTTCTGCTGTTAGCTTTTCATTTTGTTGATTTCCTATTGATGGCAAGTCCAATGTGCCTAGAAATTTTTTAAGATCTTTAGTATTTGTTTCTTCAGGTTGCGAGTATAGTTCTTGGTAGAAATTATGGAATATTTCTTCGATGTTTTCTGGGTTAACTGTGGTTTTATTTGTGGTGGGGTCTTTAATCTTGTATACATTATTCATTGTTTGTTGTTTTCTTAACAGTTTTGCCAGCAGTTTTGTGGCTTTTGGTCCCGTTTCATAATATTTTTGCTTTAGATATCTATTTTTCCTTTCAATTTCATCCATTTGTGTTTCTTTTATCTTTGTTTTTTCTTCTTTAATTTCTTGATATATTTTTGGATCATTTGTGCTTTGATGTTTACGTTCTAATTCCCTCAGTCTCTCACATCTTTGTTCATACGCTTCCAGTTTAGTCTTATTTGCTTTTCCTGTTTCAACAATTAATTTTCCTCTTAACACGGCTTTTAGTGCATCCCATAGTATTGTTGGGTCCACTTCTTCATTGTCATTCTCTTGGATATATTCGTTTGTTTATTTTTATTCTTTCTTTCATTTTCTCATCATTTAACAGTCCTACGTTAAGTTTCCATGTTGTTTGTCGTTTTCTATTGTTTAAATACTGTATATTTCCATGTATATAGGATTATGATCTGATATTTCTGCCCCTCCAATCCAACAATTTCTCACCCTGTGTCTGTCACCTTCATTCATAAGGAAGTAATCTATTGTAGAGTGTACTTTATGGGCTGCTGAATAATGTGTATAGTCTTTTTCGAGTGGGTATAGGTCCCTCCATATGTCTACCATACCCATTTCTGCCAGTGAGGTTCTTATGAACTTTGTTACATGTTTTTTTGTCTTCTTAACACTTGTTGTATCAACTTCATGATCCATGACAGCATTTAAGTCTCCTCCACAAATTAGGACTCCTTCACTGTGTGTTGCTATGAGATCAAACAGATGTTGAAAAAAACCCTTGTCACTTTCTGGTGGGGCATAGATGTTCACTAATGTGATCTGCATACCATCTATTCTTCCCTTTATTATTACATACCTGCCTTCTTTATCCTGGATTTCCTGTTCACTTTCAAATTGTATTTTGTTTGAGATTAGTATCATAACCCCCCTTTTTGCTCCTCCCTTAAATGAACTGTAGTAGGAGTTCTTATAGCCAAATCTCTTTAGTTTCACATATTCTGTCTTGCTCAAATGTGTCTCTTGCATAAATATAATTTCAGCTTTTTCCTTTTTGAATTTTCTTATTATTCTTTCCCTTTTAACAGGTGAGTTCAGACCATTCACGTTTAGTGTCATTATGTTAAGATTTTTACCCATATTCATGTTTTTCCATTTTTTTAACTTGTGCTCCTAGCCCCTTTAACAACAAAAATAACACATATTTATATAAAAACACATTAAAAAATCTCGACCTCCGTACTTTGGGCCTTTCTTCTGCCCACTGGTCCCTGTTGGTGGGTGGGGGGATTGTCTTCACAGAGTGAAGGGCCCTCCCTAGACCTATATTTACTATGCAAGTAATAGTCATTAGTCTAGAAATGTCCAACAAATATCACTTAAACCTCTCCTAGCCGTCTGTTTCTCTTTTACCTTGTCTTCTTGGCCTTCATTTCTTCTGTGCCTTTCTTAATCTTTGTTATGATCTAGGCTTTCAGTTGAAAGCCTTGTAGCTTGTCCTGGGCCCGCTGCGCCACGTCTCTCCCCCTTCTTCCGCCGTTCACTCGTCTCCACTCCGGCTGTCGTGATGCGTTCAGGGCCGCCGCTGCTCCAGCCGTTTCCTCCGGCACGCTCACCTCAAGGCCCCGCTCCATCATATCCCGCGCTGCCTCTCTGGCCGTGTTGTAGGTTCTTACGCCGTCCTCCCAATGAATCCTCATTTTCGTTAGCGGCGTTTGGAATCTAATTTTTTTCTCTTTCAGCGTTTTTTTAATGTTGGCATATTTCTTCCGCTGCTGCACAATTTCTGTCGGGTAGTCATGGTCAAAGAACACCTGTTTGTCGCCGATTCGTATCTTTTTTTTCCATGCTTGCGTCAGGATTCTTTCCTTTATGTCATATTTCACAAAGTTTACCACAACTGACCTGGGTGTAGCGTTTGGTTTCGGGTTCTGTGCCGGGGTTCTGTGCGCTCGTTGAATCTGCAGATCCGTTTCTTCGGGCAGTTCCAGCTCTTTTTTTAAGAACTGATCCATGAATTTCATCATCGAGTTGCCTTCAATGCCCTCCGGAATTCCAAAGATGCGCATATTGCTTCGTCTGGATCTGCTCTCCAAGTCGTTTATTTTCTCCTGCATCCTCTGCGTTTGCGTCGTCAGGGTCTGTAGTTGTTCGTTTGCCTCGCTTTTCCAATCTTCCAGCTCCGATATTCGGGCCTGCGCTTCTGTCATACACGCCCGCTGGGAGCGCAGCTCCTCCATGTTTTCTGTTAGCTTGCGCTCCATTTCTCTTCGGAGGCCCATAATTTCCTCCTTAATCTCTTTTTTCAGCTCCTCCTTAAGAGCCGCTAAATCCTGCTGTAGCTGCCGCTTGAATTCTCTTAACTCTTTACCCAAATTGGCGATGCCAGTGTTCATGTTTTCGAGTCTGGCGTCCTCCATTTTCTCTGCTGTAGACACCTCGTTTTTTTGGGCTTCGCGTTCAGCGGTTTTTCCTGCGTTGTTGGAGAGGAATTCTTCAATTTTACCCTGCTTTTGTCCTTGTGCCCGGCTCCTTCGTGTTTTCATCCCTTAGTTTATTGATCCGCTTATGTCGAGTTGGCCATTTACCGATGATTTTTAATCCGGCTAGGGAGAGCTCTCTGTTTAAGCGTTATGTCTCTCCGCCATCTTCCCGGAAGTCCCCGACAGGTGGGGTTTTTTAGCCCAGATCCTGCAGATTGGATAATATTCCTTCTCCCAATGCTTCAAACTCTGATGAAATATTGTAATTTAGATTTTGGTTAACTGTAATGTTTGTGTTGCTGTTGTTTCCACCTTCACCAGCCTTGGCAAAGTTTGTTCTGCTCTGGCTCAGAGTTCCTCCGTTTTGTTGCAGACACTGCCTACTTGCTGTTTGTTTGTTTTTAGTTTGTTTTTAGTTGTTTAGGTGATTTATCTGCTGTTTAGCAAATGGGAAACTATTACAATATACTGGAAATAGAAACAAAGTGATCTTTCTACACCAGATTTGCTCAGTGCTGCCTGTAGTGGTCAGACACGGTATTTCCTGTTTCTCCATTTTTAAGAACTTCTCATCAATGCTGCAAAATTCATAACAGAGCTCTTGTGTCTCATTGAAGCTGCACAATAAATTTACTGAGGCTATACCACACATCAATCACAACATAGGATTTTTCAGTGACTTTTGTCAAAATAACAGAGTATTATTCAGAATATTGGCGGCTAAATAAAAAGTTGTGTTATTGCTTTTAATATTTTCACACTGTTTTGTCTTTCAGGGCCCTTTTTGACTATGATAAGACTGCAGACTGCGGTTTCCTCAGCCAAGCACTGGGATTTAGGTTCGGGGATGTGCTGCATGTGCTGGACTGCGGAGACGAGGAGTGGTGGCAGGCCCGCAAGGTCAGCCCGCAGAACGAGGCGGAAGAGGTCGGCTTCATCCCCAGCAAACACAGGTCAGACACAGTATGAATGTGTCCACGTAATAGATTCACATAGCCACGTTTGGGCTTAATCCTCCCCGCGTGTGGGCTGCCTCTGATGGAGCTCCTGCAAAGGCCGATAAGAGAAAGCCTGGTTGGTGTAATGTCACCAAGCAGATTTACAGCTCACAAACTTTGCGAACAGAAACAACTGTGCCCTCAGAAGACGAGGTTGTGGAATTATGGCAACAACAAAAGTGTCTTTAGAATGTTTTGGACCAGGTTAGGAAAACAAGGAAAATATGTGAGTAGAAATTGTCCACCATGTTTGCTTTTCTTCTGAAGTCACATATGATCATGCAGGTTTCTGTAAGATCTTGCAGTTTGGTCAGATCTTCTTACATGCACATTCAGAGGATTATATTAAAATGTGTTGAAATTGGCCATATGTCTGTGGTCTCCCACTTTTTAAAAAATTGGTCAAAATAGGAAAATTCTTCCATTTAAGCAATGGTTTAAACCCTTCTTCTTTTTAACACATTAACTTATTTGTTGTTGCTTTTTTTCCTTCTCATCTCCTTATCTCTTGAGGGTTGAAAGGAAAGAGTGGTCTCGAGTTAACACCAAAGAGAGGGTACGTTCATTTTTTTTCAGTAAAGCTGTGTGAACGAGGCTGGATCCTTTCAAAATGTTTCCCAATATATAAATCTCTGTCTTCATCTCTGCTGCAGGATCTCGGTCGAGACAGCTTGAGAACTCAAGGTAATTAAACAGTTAAATATATATCAATGCCAGGTGTTTGAGGGGGAAAAAGTCGCTAAATTTACCTTCTGATATCCATCCATCTTCTTCCGCTTAATCCTTTTTGGGTCGCGGGGGGGCTGGAGCCTATCCCAGCATCTTTGGGCGAGAGGCAGGGTCCACCCTGGACAGATCACCAGTCCATCGCAGGGCCAACACAGAGAGACAGACAACCATTCACTCTCACAGTCATACCTAAGGACAATTTAGAATCCCCCAGTTTGATGCCAATTAACCTAACGTGCATGTTTTTAGCATGTGGGAGGAAACCGGAGAAATCCCGGAGTAAACCCACGCAGACAGGGGGAGAACATGCAAACTCCACACAGGTCACTGTTGATCGGGGGCTGGGATCGAACCCAGGATCCCCCGGCCAAGGGTGAGTTGCTGTGCTGCCGCAGTGCTAACCACTCCGCCACTGCGCTACCTTCTGATATACTGTATGTATTTCATACAAAGAAACAGTAATTAGTACTTTAGCTGTAGCACTCAGAAGGTTGTCAAAAACCTCTTATTTTCAAATTTAGATTTTAATTCTGGTAAAAAAAAAAAAAAAAATTCTCATTAGTTTGTAGTGTTTTCTTGTGAAGTTGATTCTGCTTTCCTAAATTTAACATATTTGTTCTTGTAAACTTACTTTGTTTTCAGAAAAAATACATTTTCTTGTAATTTTTCAGCATTTCCTGTAAATTAGAGACTTTAAATCTGCAGCTTTATCCTCATTAATTAGCAACATTTTCCTCAGAAATTAACTTTTTTTCCCCCTTAAAGTTCCTATTTTTAGTGATGTGGCGTCCATCATCCGTCCATCCACATTTCACAGGAATCATTGCTCCAATCCACCAAGCTCACTCACAATGATCCTCGGATGGGTTGTGCTCAGGGTCAGGGTCAACGTTCAGAAGATCTGAGCACTCTCTGGCTGATTTCATTAGGCTGCAATGAGCCAGTTCACCACTGACGGTCTGGTTCTTGTAAAATTGTGAGGATTTGAACAGAGGCAGCCATTTGTTACGGGCACAGATTGCACACCCCTCTGCTAAAGGATTATGAGGCAGATATACTGAAGTACAGGAGAGATGGCAGTGGACTTTTTAACCAGATTGTTTAACACAATCTTGGAGAGTGAGAGGATGCCTGAGGAGTGGAGAAGTGTTTTGGTACCAATTTTCAAGAACAAAGACGATGCTCAGAGCTGTAGTAACTACAGAGGGATAAAGTCGATCAGCCACACTATGAAGATATGGGAAAGAGTTGTTGAAGCCAGGTTATGAGGACAGGTGACAATCAGTGAACAGCAGTACGGTTTCATGCCAAGAAAGAGTGCTACAGATGTGATGTTTGCCTTAAGAGTGTTGATGTGAACTATAGAGAAGGTCAAGAGTCGCCCTGTGTCTTTGTGGATGAAGAGAAAGCATATGATAAAGTGCCAAGAGAGGAAATGTGGTACTGTATGAGATAGGAGTGGCAGACAAGTATGTGAGGGTGGTGCAGGACATGCATGAGGACAGTAAGACGGTGGTGAGGTGTGCTGTAGGAGTGACAGATGGATTCATGGTGGGGGTGGGATTTCATCAGGGATCGGCTCTGAGCCCCTTCTTGTTTGCCATGGTGATGGACAGGCTGACAGACAAAGTCAGGCAGGAGTCTCTGTAGACCATGATGTTTGCAGACAACATTGTAATCTGCAGTAAGAGTAGGGAGCAGGTGGAGTAGAACCTGGAGAGGTGGAGGTATGTTCTGCAGAGAAGAGGAATGAAAGTCAGTAGAAGCAAGACAGAATACATGAGTGTGAATGAGAGGGTGGCAGGTGCAGAGGTGAAGATGGAAGGAGTAGCGGTACTGAAAGTAGATGAGTTTAAATACCTGGGGTCAGCCATCCAAAGCAATGGAAAATGCGCAAGAGAGGTGAAGAAGAGAGTGCAGGCAGGGTGGAGTAGGTGGAGATGAATGTCAGGGGTGATTTGTGACAGAAGAGTAGCAGCAAGAGTGAAAGAAAAGATTTGCAAGATGGTAGTGAGACCTGCTATGATGTATGGTTTTGAGATGGTGGTGCTGACAAAAAGACAGGAGGTGGAGCTGAAGGTGGCAGAGTTGAAGATGCTAAGATTTTTATTGGGAGTGACTAGGAGGGACAAGATTAGAAATGAGTATATCAAAGGGACAGTTCATGTTGAGCGGTTTGGAGACAAAGTAAGAGAGGCAAGACTGAGATGGTTTGGACATGTGCAGAGGAGGGATAGTGGATATATTGGACAAAGGAAGTTGAAGATGGAGCTACCAGACAGGAGGAATAGAGGAAGACCGCAGAGAAGATTCAACGATGTAGTGAAGGCGGACACGGAGAGGGTTGGTGCTACAGAGGAAGATGTAGGGATAGGGTGAGATGGAGGCAGATGATCCGCTGTGGTGACGCCCAAAGGGCGCAGCCGAAAGAAGAAGAAGATGATGTACTGAAGTACAGTGACCTTTACAGTGGTGCATGTCAGAAATTGGGCACCTTGTCGGCCTCTGCACTGTTAAGGTATTCTAGTTAAAGCCAACCCCAGCTGTGTCTGGGATGCACTACTGTATAGGTTTTGAGAAAATTTAAGTCAAGATCTGCAAATTTATTCTGCAAAACACTGAATAGATTCTGGTTCAGCATGAAGGCCAATTTTCTCCATGATCATCGGTGTTTCAAATTACTGCAACCGCTTTATACCAATTATTGCTTAATTTGTTACTCAGCATGGATCTGGAAAAAAAAATTGCCCCCCTCTGCTGCAGAGGAAACTGTGACTATAGGCAGGTTAATTCAGTGTGATGTTCCCATTTAAAATATTAGCACATTAGGATGCACAGAATGGTATCAACTAATCTGCTGAGATTGTACTGAACTTGGCTGTGTGCCTGACCTGCTATGATCTTTTCCTGCTTTGTTCTATTTCTCAGCAGTTGGTGTATGTGGTTTTATCTATCAGCCAGTAATGCAAAACTGTCATATTGTTCCCCACACTTAAGAGCTGTCCACACCCAGAACTCTAACAACACTGATTAATAATAACTGTAACGATGTGAGCGCCCACACTCATGAACACATGAATCACATGGTGCGCACTCCAGGCACCAGGATGACACTTTAAAGTCTGTTCCAAAACTAAGGGGGGATAATTTCAGTCATTGTGCACATGAAATTTTTGTTTGTGCTTTTATAGTTTGAGATATTAAACAAAGATATGTTATACAAGGTGATTCAGATTGGAGCAAGTGGGGAAGTTGACCACACTACCGCTGGAAATAATGAAAGCATTAATATCTCCAAAACTGTAAAAAACAAAATGCACAAACAATTGAGACTATTTCCCCTTAGTTTTGGGATAGACGTGGGACCAACTTCATGTACTCTACGTCCACACCACCAGCATGGAACCATCTGTGCTGTGGGGCTAGCAGCAGTCAGAGCCCCAAAATAATTTTTTTTTGCAAAACCAGCTTGGATGCAAAGGACTCACCCTCCATGTGTGCTGTGCTGAAGTTCTGTAAGTAATTAATGATAAAAGCAATATTTCAACTTGGGTGCAGTCACTCTGTGACGACAAATCCAATCATCTCTTCATTTTCCTCCTACACACTTGGACATCCTGTCTGAAAGCAGGTCCGAGGAACCGAGATGACATGGTGTAAGTTCAGGACCCAGATGCAGAAACCACAACGAGACATGGAGCGTAGAGATGCAAATGTGTTTGATGGCGTAATGTGTCTAACCTGCAGATAGGAGAAGAGAAGAGATGGTAAGGGATTCGGCAGAGAGATAATGGAAGCACTATGATCTGAGGAAATAGGTTGCTTACAGTAGGGAAGGCAGTGTTGGCTGGTAAAGTACATCATGCCTCGGGAATGGAGATGATGGAAGGGTAGGAAGGAGGAGCAGTTATGGTGAGTATGAAGATGAGGTAGCCTTCCTTTTCTCGCAGGTGGAGTTGGCGCGTGGGCCAGATGAGAAGGGGAGCTGGTGAATGTAGATATGTGGAAGTTGCCAGCAGCGGTAGGCATTGTGGAGTTATTGTTCCTCTTTTTTTGCAGGTGGAAGGTATGAAGAGAACCATCTGAGTTGGAGGAATGTGGAGGTGGGCTGAAGGTTTTTGTGAGTTTTCTTCCTCGTTTGCCAGGAGTGTTTGGAGAGGACCAAGTGGAGCAGGTAGGCTGAGGCGGGGAGAGCAGCACCGGGTAGGCGCAGAGGAGAATCCAAAAGGGTTAGGTAAATAATGTTGCAGTGAGCTTATGTGGGAGTTCCAGAGCAGGTGGGTGTGAGAATAGCAGAGGGGTCCAAGTGTAGCACTCACTGGAGTTCAAGGACAGGAGATCTGTGAAGTTCAGCTTGAAGAAGAAGAAGCAGCCAATTTTATTGTCATTCAATCCATACAGTAGAACGAAATTACGTTTCTCCTATCTACAATGTTAATCACATCTAGAATCAGAGGTGCCACCGCCATGCAAGGCACCACCACAAACAGCTTTTTCCTTCCCCCATTCTATTATACTGAGCACTGAGCTAGAAGGTGGGAAGTACCATTTTTATATGGTCTCTGGTATGACCCGGCCGGAGCTTGAACCCATGACCTCCCGGTTGTGGGGTGGATGCTTTATCAACTAGGCCACCACTCCGGCTTTTAGCTGAAGCACCAAGGTAGTCCCACAAGGAGTGAAGCAGGACCTCCTCTTTATATAGGGAGAGGCTAATCAGCAGCAGGTGAGTTAATCAGAGACAATTAAGTAAATCTCTCCTTGCTCTTCATCCAGTATTCCAGCCCTGCTATTAGAGCAAGCATAAATGAACACAAGGGCTGGATGTATTTTGATTGGCTGTCAGCATTTCTATCTTTCATCAAATCACTGAAAGTGATCCCAGCTAATATACTTTACCACTGTCATTATCGTTATCGTTGTAGTGTGGACCCTGACATCCACTAGTGTTATTATCATTATGGTTCTTGGTGAGGACAGCCCTTTACTCCCAAACATAAACACGTAAAATCTTAAAGTTTCTCTCCAAGCTGGAGTCCAAGCAACATACAGTACTGTATGTGCTGCAGTCTCTGAAAGTACACTCCCCATTTCATTCAATAATAAGTAAATACAAATGTAAAAATGCACATGATCTCGGCCTGAATTGCATTTTAAAACAGCACAATGTAATTTAATCAATTGCTTTATGTTCTGTCACCAGGGAGAGATAAAACTTCACACAGTTATGAAACAGTTACCCAAGTGGAAGGTAAGGTCATTCAGAATAATAGCAATGACCATTATTTAAAGCTAAGATTATTTTCTGTGACATTTTATTTTGTTTGGCTCCTCTTTTGTGACTGCTCTCTTTCTTTTTTTCTATGATAAGTACATTATGCAAGGCCCATCATCATCCTTGGCCCTGTGAAGGACAGGATAAATGACGACCTGTTGTCTGAGTTCCCTGATAAGTTTGGATCATGTGTCCCACGTGAGTAATCATGCTGTCAGTCACCGAGAGTAATCTGCTCTCTGGTTTTCATTCCATGTCACCACTGCCGCACGGAGCAATATCGGGGTGACGTCTGTGCGCTACACCTCAGACAAGTAATTGCTTTATTTTTGAGGTCTCTAATTCTGTACGCTTATCTGCCGCTTTTGTCCTTCACTTGACAGACACCACGCGGCCCAAGAGGGAGTATGAAGTGGATGGGCGAGACTACCACTTTGTGTCGTCAAGGGAACAGATGGAGAAGGACATCCAGAGCCATCGGTTCATCGAGGCGGGCCAGTACAACAGTCATCTGTACGGCACCAGCGTTCAGAGTGTCCGCGAGGTGGCTGAAGAGGTGGGCAGAAATGTGAGCAAATTTTAACTGATTTGAATCCAGGAGGTTTATGGATTGGAATGAATCCTTTTGGAGACTACAGATAAACCATCCTGGTTCACCACATTCAAATGGTGCATTTTGAACCCTGTAATGTTTTTTGTACAAGAAGATAACAAAATCAGCACTAGCATTTGATTTTTATAAACTTTCATCTTTTAATCTTCTTTCCTAGTGTTGCAGTCAAGACCAGACTGAGACCAGAGTTGACAGAGACCAAGACTTTAAACTTTAAAGCTTAAAGTTTAAAGGGTCAAAACCGAGACAAAACAAAGACCAAGACAGGCAGGGACCAAATCGAGACCACTGTGTATGTATGTCTTGGGTCTGGTCTTGGTGTGGTCTTGACTACAACACTATTCTTTCCATTTGCCGATACCGGTTTGATTTTTTTTGTTCACAATACAAACTGATGTTCTTACAAGAGCAGTGCAACTACTTCACAGTTTGTGCAGACAAAGCAGGAAGAGGGTACTCACTGTGACTTGAAAAACGGTGGTGGTGGATCATCAAAGAATTTGAATAAGTAATTTCAGACACAAGGTTAAAGGTTTTTAAGTTTAGAATTTAAAGTAGCTCGGGATGACATATGTGACTCGGTGCTATATAGAACATAGTTATATTTAGGGTCTCCATCTTATTGCTGTGGAGGGGTTTGTGTGCCCTAATGATCCCAGGAGCTCTGTTGTCAGGGGCAACTTGCCCCTGGCAGGGTCTCCCAAAAGAAAGTGGTCCTGGGTCCAGTAGATCCAGATGAACAAAAGCTACATCAAGGACCTGGTGTACCCAAAGGAAGCACATGGGTCCATGCCCCAGTGGGCTTACCACCTGCAGGAGGGATCGTGGGACCATGTGAACTGGGTGACAGTCTGGGCTACTCCCCCACGACTCAGATCCTGGATGACCAGTAGTAGATGAATGGATAGAGTTAAATTGCATTTAAATGAACTGAACTAATATTTATATAGAAAACAGACAGACATAACACTCCCACTATTAAGTAGTAATTCCAGAGCAGCAAAAACAAGAGAGAAAATGTAACAGAGAAAAAGTCAACTGGTGTTTTTATTATATATCCCAGTGTTTTTATATGTCCAAGTAAAATGAAAATTTATTAAGATAATGTGCCAAGTACCTTCACATCTTTTAAACTTTGAGTTGCAAGACTGTAGTGTAATCATTTGTGACTGTTCTCCAAAAGGAAATGACAGTAGAAGGCATTTTTACCAGCAGGTATTACAACCTATTATGTGTTGGGGGAAAAAGTGACTTCTAGTGGTTGTTGACAGAACTACATAAAGTGGTTTGGCAGAGGGTCAAAGGTGTCATGTGTTTAAAGTTAATCCTCACTCTCTTGGAATGGTTGGAACAAATCGTGTCTTGTCACATTTGTTGGAAGACTTGTTGATCATAGATGGCTGCGGCCCACATGAGGTCACCTAGGGCTGGGCAGTTTGATCGTAAATCAGCATCACGGTTAACTGACCCTTTCACATCGGTTGTGGTGGGGGGGTAATTTTTTTTATCTCCTTCTTCCATTAAGTTCACTGACAAGGCTCGTGATTAAGCAATATTACACAAGAGTGTGGTATCATATCATTGCGGTGCAGTAGTAAATGAGCATAACATAATAACGAATAGGCCTATAGTCATTTCACACACAAATTAAACATTGTCCAGTGCAGAAGTCAGTGTGTTTACATACCATTTGTGGGTCACGTGACTCACGACGGTGGCTTGCCCGTTTTGTCATCCATCCCAACAGAAAGACTGTTCAGCTGACATGGATAGCCTTCAGAGGCTAACAGCAACTTAGCTTCAGGCATCTACGTGTTAGTTTCCACGCACTTCGCTCACTTTTTCGTGGCATCTTCAGATGAAATAAGTCAATCGTCACACACTGTGTGGATAGAGAACACATTTCTTTTCGTTACAAGGCCTTTCCTTTTTTTTTCTGCTGTTTCGGTGCTAACTGTGCTGCTTCCAGGGTGCATAGTTGCGTGCCCGTGCACGTCTTAAAGAGGCAGTGTATGAAAAGCTCTCTGTACACAGACACAACAGGGAGAGGGGGACAAAAATGACCTGAGCAAGATTACATTGGTTTCACACCCCGAACATCGGTTTCAGGTTTATTTCAGTTAAACAGACTGCCCTCAGGTCACCCATTGGTTAGTGAACTCCCATTTAGAGCTGACCTTTTTGGCCTTTTGAAACTGGTCCTGTGATGGGATAAAGCCACTGCACATAGTGTAGAGACAACACGGCACATAAGGTAGTGTGTTGGCCTGCTGTAAAGGATAATCTGCCTTATTCATATTTTACCAAATGTATGTCAACAGAATGTATAAAATCACCAGTGTATGCTAACTGTGGTCTCATATTAATGGTTTGTCTCTGTCGAAATATATGTTCGATGTTTCAGCCAAAGTAGATGCCCCTTCCTCCGGCCATATTAGCATGCTGTTGTCCATCAACGACTACATATTTCAGACCCAAAAGCTACGTCTTACAATTATAATCAGTTAGTGAGAATATTTTTTTAGTTCAAAACTGTGTGCTGCTTTGTAAAGGAAATGTTATTTTAGACAACATGTTGCCTGCGGAAGATTTTATTAAATGTCTATCCTTATTTCTTGTCCTTTTACGTGCACACAAGCAGCAGGGGAAGCACTGTATTCTGGATGTTTCGGCCAATGCCGTACGCAGACTACAAGCAGCTCAGCTTCATCCGATCGCCATCTTTGTCCGGCCCAAGTCGCTGGAGAATGTTCTGTATGTACTAAAATGATCTTGCTACTTTTTTCAATGTTTACTGACTATAAATTAGTTGTACACATCATGAAAAGTTGTGTTTTTCTGTTGAATGTAAACAGAGAAATCAACACTCGCCTGACAGAGGAACAGGCCAGGAAAGGAATGGACCGAGCCCTCAAACTAGAACAAGACTTTCTAGAGTGTTTCACAGGTGAGACATTGCCTATACAGTGGCAAGATGGAGACAGTTAAAGTGGCTTTTTAATGCTTTTTAAATTTTCCATCTTAAATATATGTTGTGTCTGAAATCCTTCACTACCTCTTACCCAACCACTCTCTATAATAGGAGTTGAAAGAAACAGATTATATAGTGACCTCAATAGAAAAGTGAAAAATAAAACTTTTAAGATACTAGTTTGCTTATTTTTTCTGGGCTATTACCTCATTACTGCCATCCCATTTACGGCATTACAATGTATTTTTTTGTGATTGGATTCCAATCAGATGGCACGAAGTACAGGTGTAACTATACATGTGATGTATACGTATGTGTGTGATGTGATCTACAGTGGATATAAAAAAGTCTACACACCCCTGTTCAAATGCCAGGTTTTTGTGATGTAAAAAAATGAATTTGTCCACCATTAATGTGACCTTTAACCTGTACAACCCAATTGAAAAACACACTGAAATCTTTTAAGGGGAAAATTAAAAAATAAAAAACTTCAATAACCTGGTTGCATAAATATGCACACCCTTAAACTAATACTTTATTGCAGCACCTTTGGCTTTTATTACAGCACTCAGTCTTTTTGGGTAGGAGTCTATCAACATGGCACATCTTGATGTGGCAATATTTGCCCACTCTTCTTTGCAAAAATGCTCCAAATCTGTCAGCTTGTGAGGACATCTGTGCACAGCCCTCTTCCGATTACTCCACAGATGTTTGATCGGATTCAGGTCTGGACTTCCAAAACCTTTGTCGTCTTCTGGTGAAGCCATTTTTTTTTTTTTTTTTGAGTTGGATGTGTGCTTTGGGTCATTGTTGTGCTGAAAGATGAAGTTCCTCTTCATCTTCAGCTTTCTAGCAGAAGCCTGAAGGTTTTGTGCCGACACTGACTGGTATTTGGAACTGTTCATAATTCCCTCCACCTTGACTAAGACCCCAGTTCCAGCTGAAGAAAAACAGCCCCAAAGCATGGTGCTACCACCACCATGCTTCACTGTAGGTATGGTGTTCTTTTGGTGATGAGCAGTGTTGTGTTTGTGCCAAATATAACTTTTGAAATTATGGCCAAAAAGTTCAACCTTGGTTTCATCAGACCATAACACATTTTCCCACATGCACTTGGGAGACTTCAAATGTGTTTT
The DNA here is from genome assembly GCA_020510985.1 of Pholidichthys leucotaenia. Classification (NCBI taxonomy): domain Eukaryota; kingdom Metazoa; phylum Chordata; class Actinopteri; order Cichliformes; family Pholidichthyidae; genus Pholidichthys; species Pholidichthys leucotaenia. The sequence continues at coordinate 33,909,031 of CM035844.1, forward strand.
TGCAAAATGTGTTTTTGCTGTAATTAAACCCTTACTCAAAAAGCCAACGCTGGATCCAGGAGTTGTAGCTAACTATAGACCACTCTCTAATCTCCCTTTCATTTCAAAAATCTTAGAAAGAGTTGTTGCTGCGCAATTATTTGACCACTTGCAGGGAAATGGTTTGCTTGAAGAGTTTCACTCTAGGTTTAGAATCCATCATTGTACTGAAACAACCTTAGTGAAGGTCACTAATGACCTCCTTATTGCATCTGATAATGGACTTGTTTCTGTACTTGTCCTTTTAGACCTTAGTGCAGCTTTTGATACTATCGATCATAATATTCTACTTGATAGATTAGAACACTATGTTGGACTTAATGGAACTTCATTGCAGTGGTTTAGATCTTATTTATCTTATAGGTTCCAGTTTGTTCATGTCAATAATGAGCTTTCTTTCAACTCAAAGCTCAGTCATGGAGCTCCACAGGGATCTGTGCTAGGCCCTACTCTCTTTAGTTTATATATACTTCCGTTAGGCAACATTATCAGAAAGCACTCTATACATTTTTTTTGATATGCAGATGACACACAATTGTACCTGTCAATGAAGCCAGATGATAGTAATCAATTAGCCAAGTTGGAAGCCTGTCTTAAGGAAATCAAAGCCTGGATGACTTGTAATTCCCTGCTATTAAATTCAGATAAGACTGAAGTCATTCTTGTTGGTCCAAAAACCCTTAGAAATACCTTTCCAAATCAAACTTTTAGTTTGGATGTGGTTACTCTTTCTCTTAATAGCTCTGTGAGGAACCTTGGAGTTATTTTTGATCAAGATTTGTCTTTCAGTTCACATATTAAATTTGTTTCTAAGACTACCTTCTATCATTTGCGTAATATTGCCAAGATTAGGAGCATCTTGTCTCAGGGTGATGCTGAGAAACTGATCCACGCTTTTGTTAGCTCTAGATTAAATTATTGTAACTCTTTATTATCAGGTTGTCCTAAAACATCTTTAAAAAGTCTTCAGTTGATCCAAAATGCTGCTGCAAGAGTCTTAACAGGTACTAGAAAGAGAGATCATATCTCTCCAGTTTTGGCCTCCCTTCACTGGCTTCCCATAGAGTTTAGAATTAAGTTTAAAATCCTTCTTCTTGCGGTCTGGACGCCATGGCGACTGCAGCTTAACACTGAAGTTCTCAGACCCAATCCAGGATAACACCTTGAAAATCAAACTTAACGGATTTTTGGAGGAGTGAAAATCAAAAGACAAAATCATCATGTCTAAAGGAAAACAGAAGAAACTGAAATTCTCCAGGCCAGGACACGTATCGGCCGGAGAATCCGAACTGGAAGATCTCCGTTCAGAAGACGAGGAACTGGTGATAGCTAACAAAAGGGTTAGCCTGAAATCACTATTTGAGGAGCTACGACGATTTCGCCGAGATGTTACGGCCGAATTTCGGGAATTCAGAGAAGAATTGAAAAGGACAAACAGCAGAGTGGACCAGGCCGAGAACCGAATCTTGGAAACAGAGGATCGAATAAAAGTGCTCGAAGATTCTGTGCTAGACCTACGCAAAAGACAAGCAGCTATAGAGGCTAAGCTAACCGACCAAGAAGGAAAACAAAGAAGAGACAACATAAGAATTCATGGTCTGATAGAAGGAACCGAAAATGGTTTTAACTCAATGGCAGAATGCGTGGAATCCTTACTAAGAGAGAAATTGGATATTCCACAAACCACCGACTTGAAGATAGAAAAGGCACATCGTTCATTAGCCGCTAGGCCGGCGGCGGAAGCGCCCCCACGTTCGGTGTTGGTAAAATTTTCCAATTTCAAAATAAAACAAGAGGTTGTAAGACTGGCCTGGCAGAAAAAAGGATTTATGCACCAGGAGAGAAAAGTCTACGTGGAACACGATTACGCCCCGGAGGTCCTTAAAAAGCGCAGGGAATACAATGACGCGAAAAAGGTGTTAAGAGAGAAGAAATTGCGCTTTCAGACACCATTTCCTGCGAAGTTAAGGGTCTTCTACGGCGATGAAACGTGTCTCTATAATTCGGCGGAAGAAGCAACAGCTGACATGGCGAAAAGAGGGCTCCCGGTAACGGTATTTAAACCCGCAGCAGACCCGAATGAGAAGATCAAAGCGCAAACATGGACAACACAAAGACCTTCAAAATCCACGGACCAGCAGCGGGAAACCCAGCACCAGAGCGTCGCGGATAAACTATCCGTTTTCAGGTTGGAATAGCGACCTTTTTTTTTTTTTTTTTTTTTTTTTTCTTTTCTCTTGAATCAATCCGCACATCCAACCCCCCTCATACAAGGTAACAAACATTAAAGGAGATGCATATTCAGCATGTGGTAAAACATTTCATGGAACAATCATATTATTTGAAACAAATAAGTCTTTGTAATAAAAAAAAAAAAAAAAAAAAAAAAACTTGTTAAAATAGAAATGTGACAATAATCCACATGTTCTCCTCATACTAACAAATACTGTTTTTGCGTGAATGTTTGATGTGATGGGGGTGGGAGGGTGCACACAATTTCACAGGGTTTAGGCATAAAAGGAAAAAAAAAAAAAAAATCATTACAAGTTTGGATTGGGTTCTGAAACTCACGTTAAAAGCATGGGACTACTTTCAGTGGTAAGAGAGGGCCCTCAACACGTAACAGAGTTTGAGGAATTTCCCTCAGAGCCTTCACTCCATCAAGGCTCTTACAGGGTCTTTAAAAAGACCTCAGCTCAGGAAGTTCTTATGACAGCTTTTTGTTTTAAAGTTTTTTACACTATGTTCTTAATGTTTTTCTTGTTTTTAATGTTCTTTCAGTTTCTGAGTAGCACAAAAGAGGGCCATCACACAGTTATACTAAACAAAACAACACAATGGAGAAACAGGGTGTAACCAAAATAATTTCATATAATGTAAAAGGAATCCTGAATCCAGTTAAAAGATCCAAGATTCTAGGCAAAATGAAAAAAGACAAAGCAGGAATAATACTTTTACAAGAAACCCACCTAACAGACGTGGAACACAATAAACTCAGTAGACAAGGGTTTAAAATGATCTCTTCATCTTCATATAAATCAGGGAGGAGGAGGGGAGTAGCGACATTGATATCAACCAAAATTACATTTGAAAAAAAATCAGAACACAAAGATAAAGAAGGGAGATACAGTTTGGTAACTGGGCGGCTAGAGGGAGAAGATATCACCCTGCTGAATGTGTATGCTCCCCCAGGGGCTAACTGGAAATTTTATAAAAATGTATTCGACCTAATGATAACTAAAGCTCAAGGTTTAGTGATATGTGGTGGGGACTTTAATCTTAGACTGAATCCATACTGGGATGCTTCTGGTAATTCCCCACATCAAAATAACACCCAAAACAGGAAGACTCGGATGCTACTAAAAGAATTGGGAATCTGTGACGTGTGGAGGGAACTCAACCCCAGTGTAAAAGACTATACATTTTACTCAACTCCACATTCATCTTACTCAAGGATTGACTATTTTTTTATGTTTAATAGAGACATTGGAAGAGTAAAAACATGTAAAATAGGACTGATGGATCTCTCCGACCACAGTCCGATCTACATGGACTTAAATATCCAAAAATACACAAATAATACATTTTCTTGGAGGTTAAATTCAAATGTCCTGAAAGGACCATTGAAAGATGAATTGGAATCAGATATTCTCAGATATTTGGAAGATAACGATAATGGAGAAGTATCCCCTTTAATACTGTGGGATGCATGTAAAGCTGTAATAAGAGGAAAGATTATTGCAAAACTGGCAACCCAAAAGAAACTAAGACAAGAAAAACTATCCACATTAGAGTCAGAACTTAGGAACCTAGAAAAAGAACACAAAGGCAACACTCATTCTACTGACTCGCTCAAGATTAAGGAAATTAAAAACCAAATAAATGAGATCTACACAATAGAAATCCAGAAGAAACTTACATTTCTGAAACAAAAATACTATGAAGCAGGCAGTAAATCGGCAAAATTGCTAGCCTATAAATTAAGGAAACATCAAACGGAAAGAGCAATCTACAAAATCAGAGACCCAGTATCAAAGGAAATAAAATTCAGAATTCAGGATATTCTTAAAAACTTCGAGAATTACTATAAGAACTTATACTCCCACAAAAAACATAAAAACGCATCCGAGGCATTCCTAAACACATTAAACCTTCCCCAACTTACGGAGTCACAAAATAAAACACTACTGTCAGAAATACATCCTAAAGAATTGGAAAAAGCAATTATGAAACTTAAAGCTAACAAATCCCCAGGAGCTGATGGCTATACAGCAGAGTGGTACAAAACCTTTAAACAGCAACTATCTCCTCTCCTCCTGAAAACATTTAATTATGTCCTCCACACAGGGGAAATCCCCCCCCTCCTGGAGAGAAGGGGTCATTGCAGTTATACCTAAACCTGAAAAGGATAAACTAGAGTGCTCCAACTACAGACCAATCAGTGTACTAAATCAGGACTACAAGCTTTTTACCATTATCCTTGCCAAAAGGTTAGAAAATATACTGACAGACCTAATTCATTTAGACCAAACAGGTTTTATAAGACAAAGACAGACACAAGACAACATTCGACGCACTTTACACATAATTCATCATATAAAAAAATATAACTTAAATGCAGTCATATTGGGATTAGATGCTGAAAAAGCATTCGATTCGGTTGACTGGTCTTTTCTATATAGAATCTTATCCAGTTTCAATTTTCATAACAACTTCATTAGAACTATACAGGCATTATATAAAAAACCAACAGCTAAAATAAGGCTTAACGGTAATTTATCATCATCTTTTGAACTGGAAAGAGGATGTCGTCAGGGCTGCCCCCTGTCTCCACTGCTCTTTGCAATCTTCATAGAACCTCTGAGCCAATGGATAAGACAAAACCAAAAAATTCAAGGTATTACACTTGGTCAGAAGGAACATAAAATAGCACTCTTTGCTGATGACATTTTAATATACCTAGGGCAGCCGGACACTTCTTTACCAGAACTAACCTCAGTTTTTTCAGAGTATGGAGATTTATCGGGGTACAAATTAAATATGCATAAAACCCAAGTTTTAACATTCAACTATGACCCAAATCATTATTCACTAAGCAAACTCAAAACTAACTGGGAGTCGGAATCTATGAAATATCTGGGGGTCAATATCCCGAAACAACTCAACAAAATTATATCACTAAACTATGATCCACTGGTGACAAAAATAAAATCTGACCTAGCAAGATGGAATATGATACCATTCTTGGGTACTGCACAAAGAATTGAAGCAGTCAAAATGAATATACTTCCACGTCTTCTATACCTTTTCCAAACAATACCGGTAGAACCTCCCAAAAAAACATGGCAGGAGCTGGACAGAAGGATCTCAAGATTCATATGGCAGGGCAAGAGACCTAGAATCAGATATAGAACCCTACAGCTAAACAAAGACAAAGGTGGGCTCGCGCTGCCAAATATCAGGGACTACTTTAAAGCCGCACAAATTAAAACTTTAGTAGAGATATGTAACCCAGTCTACACTGCACAATGGAAGGAGATCGAATGCCAAATAACAAGTGACATCCCCCTACAGGCGATAATAGGGAACAATGTCTTACCTAAGCTTTTGAATAACACTAACCCGTGGATAGAGACCCCGCTAAAAATTTGGTTTAAGATAGTCAGAGAGAATCAAACTAAAGAGCCCTATCGACTTCTGCAATGGATCGCCTATGATCAGGACTTTACTCCTAATAAAACAGACACCAGATTTAAAAAGTGGAAGGAGAAAGGGCTGATAAAATATTACGATTTTTTTAAAGGGCAAATCTTAAGAAGTTTTGAAGATTTGAAAAAACAAGGCCTAATAAATCAAGACCTTTACAGGTTCTTCCAGCTTAGACACCACATAAACAATATACTTAAAAAGGAGGTTTTGGAAAGGGCCCAGTCAGGTGTTCTGAAGGTCTTCTTAATGGCATATAAAGGGATCCCAGGGATCAGATACATTTCTAAAATATACCAAGGTCTTCAAGACTTAAAAGGAGACAACACATCTTATATAAAAGAGAGATGGGAAAAAGAGGGGAATTTCACTTTACAACTGGAAATATGGGAAAAGCTAAATAAACAGCAATGGAAAAGTACCTCATCCCTGCAGTGGAGAGAATTTGGATGGAAAAACTTGGCAAGATTTTTCAGAACACCTGCACAAAACAAATTTACCCATAAGAGATTGAACTGTTGGCGCTTGTGTGGTGAAAAGACTGCAAATCATTTTCATGTGTTTTGGTCATGCCCAGTTATCCACCAATATTGGACCAAGGTACAGACAATATTGGGGAAAATATTCAAAATTACAGTTCCCTTTTCTTTTGTAACTTTGTATTTGGGTTTACTACCGGACTCACTGGAAAGACGAGGAGAAAAATACTTATTCAGTGTTTTAATATTGGCAAGCAAAAAAGCTCTAACTAAAAAATGGATGTTGAAGGACTGTCCTACACCTGAAGATTGGACTAACGTGATCCAAGACATTTACTCGATGGAAAAGTTGACATTCGCACTGAGACAGGACATGGATGTGTTCATGAACTTTTGGCAACCCTGGACCGCATATGTGTCTTCCATTAGATCTAATCTTTGACAAATACCATTTCAATAATGGTTCCGCTCTTTGTTCCAACACTACTCAGATGCTCTTTTATCTTTATTTACTTACTTTTTCTTTTTGTTTGTTTTTTACTGGTTTGTTTGGTTTTTTTTATTTGTTTTTTGTTTTTTTTTTCTCTTTAATTTCACTTTTTCTTTCACTTTAAAAAAAAAAAAAGGGGTGTTGTAAGAATTAATCTTCCAATGTTGTCAGATATCAGAAAATAAGGGAACATGTGATGAAAATGTAAACACTGCATTGCTGTAACGACCTGTATACCCTTTACAAAAACTTAAATAAAAAAAAAAAAAAAAATCCTTCTTCTTACTTACAAAGCTCTAAACAATCAGGCCCCTTTTTATTTAAAAGATCTGATACTACCCTATTATCCTAACAGAGCACTACGCTCCCAAAATGCTGGATTACTTGTAATACCTAGAATCTCCAAAAGTACAATGGGAGGCACAGCCTTCAGTTATCAAGCTCCTCTCCTGTGGAACCAGCTGCCAATCTGGATTTGGGAGTCAGACTCGATCTCTGTTTTTAAGAATAGGGTTAAAACCTTCCTTTTTGATATAGCCTACAATTAGGGAGGGATCATGTGTCTCTGAACCCTCCCTTAGTTATGCTGCTAATAGGTTTAGACAGCCGGGGGACCTCCAGTAATGCACTGGGCTTCACTCCTTTCTTCACTCTCAATGAATTTTGTTGTTTTTTTTTTGTTTTTTTTTTGCTGGTCATTAACATCTGTTTGTTCTCTCCAATAGACTGAGTCCCCATCATGCTGTTTGCTCTCTACATGTCTGTTCTTTTCATCTTCTCTATCCCCTCACCCCCCAGCCAGTCGCAGCAGATGACTGCCCCTCCCTGCCCCTCCCTGAGCCTGGTTCTGCTCTAGGTTTCTTCCTGTTAAAAGGGAGTTTTTCCCTCTCCACCGTCGCCAAGCACTTGTTCACAGGGGATCACCTGACTGCTGGGGTCTTTCTGCAACTGTGGGGGTCTCCCCTACAGTTGAAAGTGCTATGAGATGACTGTTGTTGTGAAATGGCGCTATATACTGTAAATAAAGTTGAATTGAATTGAAAATGTAGCCGGGCTTGGATGTATTTCTTTGTAAGATAAGGCTTCCGTCTTGCCACCCTAGATGAGAGATTGTTGTCACATGTACTTAACAGCCAATACTTGACAGAAATTCCTGCAGCTCCTTCAATGTTGCTGTTGGCCTCTTGGCAGCCTCCCTGACCAGTTTTCTTCTCATCTTTTCATCAATTTTGAAGGGATGTCCAGTTCTTGGTAATGTCACTGTTGTGCCATATTTTCTCCACTTGATGATGACTGTCTTCACTGTGTTCCATGGTATATTTAATGCCTTGGAAGTTCTTTTGTGCCCTTCTCCTGACTGATACCTTTGAACAGTGAAATCCCTCTGATGCTTTGGAAGCTCCCTGCAGACCATGGCTTGTGCTGTAAAATGTGACTACAAAAATGTCAGGAAAAGCCTACTAGAACAGCTGAACTTTATTTGGGATTAATCACAGGCACTTTAAATGGTGGCAGGTGTGTGCTGATTCCCATTAACATGAGTTTGAATGTGATTGGTTAATTCTGAACACAGCCACATCCCCAGTTATAAGAGGGCGTGCATATTTATGCAAACAGGTTAATGTAAGTTTTTTATTTTTCCCCTACTTTTTTCGTTCTACTGTACATGATTGGTTGTATGGTTGAATGACAATAAAGGGTGATTTAATTTAAAAGATTTCAGTTTGTTTTTCAATTGGGTTGTACAGGTTATAGGTCCCATTAATGGTGGAAAAAGTTTTGAAATGATTTATCTTGGTCTCACTTTTTTACATCACAAAAATCTGGCAGGGGTGTGTAGACTTTTTATATCAACTGTACCTAACACTTCTGAAGGTGGTCGGATATACATCCTGACCACAATGAACATACATGCATCTCCAATCCAGTTATAACCACTCCCAGAGCAGCCAACCCAGACCCTCATCTTTTATAGGACATACTGTAAGCTAAAAAGTGTTTGCCCCCTTCCTGATTTCTCTTTTTTGTCACACTTAAATGTTTCAGATCAAACAAATTTAAATATTAGACGAAGATAACAAGTGAACACAAAATGCAGTTTTTAAATGAATGTGTTTATTGTTAAGGGTAAAAAAATCCAAACCTACATGGCCCTGTGTGAAAAAGCGATTGCCCCCCGTTACATATGAAAATAGTTAGTAGTAGCAAGATCGTGGCAGGGTTGGCCGGGGAATAGATGGGGGTGGTGAACTGCCGGTCCCGGTGGTGACACCACCCACAGTATAAAGGGAACGGGCGGAAGGGGTTCACTCTCTTCGCCTAGTACATGCCCTGGCCTGCAGGAGAGCGACGAAAGTCTGTACGGTCTTGTCTGTGAGTTCTGTTAATAAAGCTCCATTAATGGTACTCCCGCTCTGTCATTATTGCCTGAGTTATGGACACAACCGCGCCCCCCCCCCCCATTAAAACATAAATTAACTCTGGTTTATCACATCTTTGGAAAGCTGAGTTCAATTTATCTAGCCACACACAGGCCTGATTACTGCCATGCCTGTTCTCAATCAAGAAATCACTTAAATAGGACATGCCTGACAAAGTGAAGTAGACTAGAAGATTCTCAAAAGCTAGACATCATGCTGCGATCCAAAGAAATTCAGGAACAAATGAGAAACAAAGTAATTGAGATCTGTCAGTCTGGAAAAGGTTATAAAGGCATTTCTAAAGCTTTGGGACTCCAGTGAACCACAGTGAGAGCCATTATCCACAAATCACAAAAATATGGAACAATGGTGAACCTTCCCAGGAGTGGCCGGCCGACCAAAATTACCCCAAAAGTGCAGCGACAACTCATCCAAGAGGTCACAAAAGACCCCACAACAACATCCAAAGAACTGCAGGCCTCACTTGCCTCAGTTAAGGTCAGTGTTCATGACTCCACCATAAGAAAGAGACTGGGCAAAAATGGCCTGCATGGCACAGTTCTAAGACAAAAACCAGTGCTGAGCAAAAAGAACATAAAGGCTCGTTTCAGTTTTGCCAGAAAACATCTTGATGATCCCCAAGACTTTTGGGAAAATACTCTGTGGACTGATGAGACAAAAGTTGAACTTTTTGGAAGGTGTGTGTCCCATTACATCCAGCGTAAAAGTAACACAGCATTTCGGAAAAGGAACATTATCCAAACAGTAAAATGTGGTGGTGGTAGTGTGATGGTCTGGGGTTGTTTTGCTTCTTCAGGACCTGGAAGATTTGTTGTGGTAAATGGAACCATGAATTCTGCTGTCCACCAAAAAATCCTGAAGAAGAATGTCCGGCCATGTGTTTGTGACCTCAAGGTGAAGCACACTTGGGTTCTGCAGCAGGACAATGAGCCAAAACACACCAGCAAGTCCACCTCTGAATGGCTTAAGAAAAACAAAAGGAAGACTTTGGAGTGGCCTAGTCAACGTCCTGACCCGAATCCGATTGAGATGCTGTGACATGACCTTAAAAAGGCAGCTCATGGTCAAAAACCCTCGAATGTGGCTGAATTACAACAATTCTGCAAAGATGAGTGGGCCAAAATTCCTCCACAAAGACTCATTACCAGTTATCGCAAACACTTGATTGCAGTTGTTGCTGCTAAGGTTGGTCCAACCAGTTATTAGGTTTAGGGGGCAATCACTTTTTCCACACAGGGCCATGTAGGTTTGGATTTTTTTCCCCTTAATAATAAACACCTTCATTTAAAAACTGCATTTGTGTTTACTTGTGTTATCTTTGTCTAATATTTAAATTTGCTTGATGATCTGAAACATTTAAGTGTGACAAACATACAAAAAAATGAGAAATCAGGAAGGGGGCAAACACTTTTTCACACCACTGTGTGATATATATATATATATATATATATATATACAGTATATATATATATATATATATATATATATACTGTATATATATACAAACAAATACTTTTAGTAAAGCTTTATAACACAGCCTGTGAAGTACAACCCAAATTTCAGTGAAGTTGGGACATTGTGTAAAATGTAAATAAAAACAAAATACAATGATTTAAAAATCCCTTTCAGCTTATATTCAATTGACTACTCTACAAAGACATTTACTATTCAAGCCGAAAAACTTTTTTTTTTTCTCCAAATATTCACTCGTTTTGAATTTGATGCCTGCAATATATTCAATGAAAAGCTGGGACAGGGGCATGTTTACCACTGTGTTACATCACCTTTCCTTTTAACAACACTCAAGTGTTTAGGGACTGAAGACACCAATTGTTGAACCTTTATAGGTGGAATTCTTTCCCATTCTTGCTTGATGAACAACTTCAGTTGCTCAACAGTCCGGGGTCAGGGAGACATGGGAGACAGATCTGGACTGCAGGCAGGCCAGTCTTGCACCCACACTCTTTTACTACAAAGCCACGCTGTTGTAACACATGCAGAATGTGGCTTGGCGTTGTCTTGCTGAAATAAGCAGGGACATCCCTGAAAAAGGCATTTGGATGGCATCATATGTTGCTCCAAAACCTGTATGTACCATTCAGTATTAATGGTGCCTTCACAGATGTGTAAGTTATTCATGCCATGGACACTAACACACCCCCATACCATCACAGATGCTAGCTTTTGAACTTTTCGCTGATAGCAATCTGGATGGTCATTTTTCTCTTTAGCCCGGGGAACACAACGTCCATGATTTCCAAGAACGATTTGAAATGTGGACTTGTCAGACCACAGCACATTTTTTTACTTTGCGTCAGTCCATTTCAGATGAGCTCAGGGCCAAAGCAACCGGCAGGTTGTTGATATATGACTTTTGCTTTGCATAGTAGAGTTTTAACTTGCACTTGTAGATGTAGCAACAAACTGTGTTAACTGATAATGGTTTTACAAAGTGTTCCTGGGCCCACATGATAATATCCTTTACAGAATAATATTGGTTTTTAATGCAGTGCCACCTGAGGGATCAAAGGTCACGTGCATTCAGTGTTGGTTTTTGGCCTTACTGCTTACATGCAGAAATTTCTCCAGATTCTCTGACTCTTTTGATGATATTATGGACTGTAGATAATAAAATCCCTAAATTCCTTGTAATTGGACATTAAGAAACGTCCTTAAACTTTTGGACTATTTGCCCACGCAGTTGTCTGCAAAGTGGTGAGCCTCACCCCATCCTTGCTTGTGACTTAACAATGGGCAAAATACCTGTCTAACACAGTTCAAAACCATGTAAGTACAGGGTATTAACACTGTTTTACACCAGTACTTACGCTGAAAGTACACAGAAAGTACCCTATACCCTGTAATTTCATAGTATTTCACTAGCTGTGTTATAAAGTGTTATCCTTTTTTTAACTCACTCACTTCTCAGTGAACAGCAGAAGGAAGTGTGATCAGATGGCAGTTGGAGCTCATATGGATACTGAAGGTGCATGTTAAAACCAGGTGTAACTGTATGTGTTTATTGTCGTTATATGACTTGTATCCAATTGCAATGCAGGTACCAGGTGTAAAAGGAGCCTATGCGATAGCAAAATGTAGCCGGTCAAGGTTGCTTAAAACATGAATACCTATAAAATAACATGTCTATCACTCAGTCCACCTGGTCGGGTGCTGGATCTCAAAAAAGACATAATAAATCAAAGAAGATCGGCACACTGAGAAGCTCCCATTAAATAACTTTATTTGATGTCAGATAAAAACCCAGCCACAGGGGTGCACAAGCTAGTGTATTGGTCCCAAGCCCGGTTAAATAGGGAAGGTTGTGTCAGGAAGGGCATCCGACGTAAAACATTTGCCAAATCAAACATCCAGATCATGACAAATGAAACTTTCATACCGAATTGGTCGAGGCCCGGGTTAGCAACGACCGCCACCAGTGCTGTTAACCGACAGGGTGCTGCGGAAACTGGGCTACTGTTGGTTGAAGATCAAGGAGGAGGAGAGGGAGAAGGCATGTTAGGAGGGAGAGAGAGAAAAGGAAAGGTAGAAGTGTAGAGGTGAGAGTAGGGATGTTAAATGTAGGGACTATGACTGGTAAAGGCAGAGAGTTGGCTGATATGATGGAGAGAAGAAAGGTAGATGTTCAAGAAACCAGATGGAAGGGAAGCAAGGCTAGGAGTATTGGATTAAACTATTCTACCATGGTGTAGATGTGAAGAGAAATGGAGTAGGAGTAATCTTGTAGGAAGAGTATGCGAAGAGTGTTCAGGAGGTAAAGAGGGAGTCAGAATCATGAGTTTGAAGCTAGAAGTCAAAGGTGTGATGTTGAATGTTGTCAGTGCATGTGCCCCACAAGTTGGATGTCAGGTCGAAGAGAAAGATGAATTCTGGAGTAAGTTAGATGAAATGGTAGAGAGTGTTCCCGGGGGGAGAGAGTGGTGATTTTAGTGGACTTTAATGGACATGTAGGTGAAGGGAACAGAGGTGACAAGGAGGTCCTGAGTAGGTATGGTCTTAAGGAGAGAAATGTGGAAGGACAGATGGTTGTGAATTTTGCTAAAAAGATGGAAATGGCTGTGGTGAACACATACTTCAAGAAGAGAGAAGAACATCGGGTGACTTACAAGAGTGGAGGAAGGTGCACACAGGTGGACTACATCTTATGCAGAAGGAGAAATCTGAAAGAGATACGAGACTGCAAGGTGGTGGCAGGGGAGAATGTAGCTAGTCAGCATCGATGGTAGTCTGTAAGGGATAAAGGATAAGGACCTGTTCTTATATAGCACTTTTCTAGTCACAATGACCACTCAAAGCACTTAACTAGTAGGTACACTAACCCTCTCTTCTAAGGGCTTGTAGGAGACAGATGCCTAGGGACAATTTAGAGTCACCAATTAACCTAACAAATGGTAAATGGCGTTCACTTATGTTGCGCTTTTTCACATCACGAGATGACCAAAGCGCTTTACAGATCCTGCTATCCACACATTCATACACTGGTGGCGGCAGAGTCTGAGTCAAAACAAGCATGCCTTTGGATTGTGGGAGGAAACCGGGGTCCCTGGAGTAAACCCACACAGCACAGGAAGAACATGCAAACTCCACACAGAAAGGTTCCCACCCCTGCCAGCCTGGGGATTCGAAAGGCATAGGAAAGACTGAAAGACCTAGGAGGCTGCAAAGTGGTAGCAGGGGAAAATGTAGCTAGACCCATTGGATGACAGTGTGTAGGATGACTTTGCAAAGCAAGAAGAGGAAAACAGTGAAGGCAGAGCCAAAGATTAAGTGGAGGAAGTCACAGAAGGAAGAAGGTCGCACAGAGCTCAGGAAGGAGTTGATACAGGCTCTGGGTGGTAGGGAAGAATTACCAGCTGACTGGGAAAGTACAGCAAAAGTATTGAGGGAAACGGGTAAAAAGGTATGCGGTGTATCCAGTGGACAGAGGAAGGAAGACAAGGAGACTTGGTGGTGGAATGAGGAGGTACAGGAAAGTATTCAAAGGAAGAGGTTAACAAAGAAAAAGTGGGATAGTCAGGGAGATGAAGAAAGTAGACAGGAGTATTTGGAATATAGGCACATGGCAAAGAGAGAGGTGGCAAAGGAAAAGGCATATAGTGAGTTGTATGAGAGGCTGGACACTAAGGGAAGAGAAGAGGAGTTGTATCAACTGGCTAGACAGAGAGATCGAGCTGGAAAGGATGTGCAGCAGATTAGGTTGATTAAGGACAGAAATGGTAAGAGAGAAGGAGGAAGGAGTACTTTGAAGAGCTGAGGAATAAAGAAAATGAAAGTGAGAGAAGGATGGATGAAGGAAAGATGGTGAACAAGGAGGTCCCGAGGATTAGCAAGGCATAAATGAGGGCAAGTTTGAAGCGGATGAAGGATGGAAAGGTGGTTGGTCCAGATGACATACCTGTGGAGGTATGGAGATGTTTAGGAGAGATGGCAGTGGACTTTTTAACCAGATTGTTTAACACAAACTTGGAGAGTGAGAGGATGCCCGAGGAGTGAAGAAGAAATATTTTGGTACCAATTTTCAAGAACAAAGGTGATGTTCAGAGCTGTAGTAACTACAGAGGGATAAAGTTGATCAGCCACACTATGAAGATATAGGAAAGAGTTGTTGAAGCCAGGTTAAGAGGAGAGGTGACAATCAGTGAGCAGCAGTACGGTTTCATGCCAAGAAAGAGTACTACAGCTGCAATGTTTGCTCTAAGAGTGTTGATGGAGAAGTATAGAGAAGGTCAGAAGGAGTTGCACTGTGTCTTTGTGGATCTAGAGAAAGCATATGATAGGGTGCCAAGAGAGGAAGTGTGGTACTGTATGAGGAAGTCAGGAGTGGCAGAAAAGTATGTGAGGGTGGTGCAGGACATGAATGAGGACAGCGAGGCGGTGGTGTGGTGCACTGTAGGAGTGACAGATGGATTCAAGTTGGGGGTGGGATTTCATCAGGGATCAGCTCTGAGCCCCTTCTTGTTTGCCATGGTGATGGACAGCTGACAGACGAGGTCAGGCAGGAGTCTCCATGGACCATGATGTTTGCAGACGACATTGTGATCTGTAGTGAGAATAGGGAGCAGTTGGAAGAGAACCTGGAGAGGTGGAGGTATGCTCTAGAGAGAAGAGGAATGAAAGTCAGTAGAAGCAAGACAGAATACATGAGTGTGAATGAGAGGGAGGCAGGTGTAACAGTGAAGATGGAAGGAGCAGAGGTAGTGGAAGTAGATGAGTTTAAATACTGTACCTGGGGTCGACCATCCAAAGCAATGGAAAATGTACTAGAGAAGTGAAGAAGAGAGTGCAGGCAGGGTGGAGTGTGTGGAGACGAGTGTCAGGGGTGATTGGTGACAGAAGAGTAGCAGCAAGAGTGAAAGGGAAGATTTACAAGACGGTAGTGAGACCTGCTATGATGAATGGTTTGGAGACTGTGGCGCTGACAAAAAGACAGGAGATGGAACTGGAGGTGGCAGAGTTGCAGATGCCAAGATTTTCACTGTGAGTGACTGGAAGGGACAGGATTAGAAATGAGTATATCGGAGGGACAGCTCAGGTTGAGCAGTTTGGAGACAAAGTAAGAGGGGCACAGCTGAGATGGTTTGGACATGTGCAGAGGGATAGTGGATATATTGGACAAAGAATGTTGAAGATGGAGCTGCCAGGCAGGAGAAATAGAGGAAGGCCACAGAGAAGATTCATGGATGTGATGAAGGAGGACATGGAGAGGGTCGGTGTTACAGATGAAGATGCAAGGGATAGGGTGAGATGGAGACAGATGATCTGCTGTGGCGACCCATACAAGGAGCAGCCGAAAGAAGATTTGATATCAGATAAAGTTATTTAATGGGAGCTTCTTGGTGTGCCGATCTTCTTTTAGTTTTCTAAAACATGAATATCAATATGTATTTTGTAGCAAATTTAACTGTATTAGTAAATACAAATACTCTGAGGTAGTTATGATGGAAGGTTCTCCTTTCCCTCATCCATTTGCTGTGCAGTGTGTGATGGGATACACTGCTAAAGTAGTGGCTACTACTTTTTAAGATGCACTGTTGTACACTTTGAAAGCACTATCTAGGGATTTGTTTTTGGTTTTTTTATATTAGACATTCTGACTAAAAAAACAGCCCCACCTAGCTGCTGTTTGAGCTGTTTGCATATTTCAGCCAATTGATTTAAATGTTGGGTGGCCTTGAAAGAACAAGAGCTAAAAGAGTGCCTGTCATAAATCCTGGTACATGTTGAATCAGGATGTACAGTTTATAGAGCGTTAAATACTGTGAAGCACACATAACTCTTCTAGTCAAGGAATAAAAATGAAATGAGCAAAAACTCTGCTGCTCCGTCTAGACATCCTGCACTATTGTTTGTGGAGTTGGGGCTTACATTTTGGCAGCACCAGATGGAAACCATGAGCTTTTACATCTGTTTGTGTGATTTCTCTAAATCTGTTTGCTTCTGGAGAAAAAAGCTTGATTTTATCATTACAAGATTTTACTACATCTTGTCATTACTGGCACTCATGATTACATGCCCATTTCAGACTTTATCACTTATTTGTGGGGGGGTTTTCTCCCCCGCCATTTAATGCCAACAAACGGCAATGAGAAAAGATGCCTCCTCCGCAGTGATGAGCCTCACGTTACCATTTCCCCGACATAACTGAGAACTAGCAGCTTTTGTGAGGGCCCCAGGCGTTTTAACATTTAAGAGATGCATTTAGGGCAAATCTCAGCAGTCGGCAGATTGTGAATATTAGGTTCCCTCTCAAATGCGGCGCTGTCTTAGACAAACTATGAACAGCAGGGGTATGTGACATTTTATCAGCCGCTGTAAGTGTGTGTGAGGTGGAAAATATGTGGCAGACCTTGTGGAAAAGCTCGGATAAAGTAAACAGGTTTGGTCTTTGATGTGAGCAGACAGTAGAATTCTGCTCATAATTGATTATTAATCACATGGTCTTGACACCATCTAATAAACATCCTCTCCTCTGTTTCTCTTCCTCCCCCTCAACCCAATCCTTTACATTTTTTGTGCTGTTTATTCTCTCGCTCTCTGTCTCTGATTCACCCCCCCCCCACCCCTCCTACCATCGTCACACATGCCGTTTCCGGCCGCAGCTGTCGTGGAAGGGGACAGCTTTGAAGAGGTCTATCACAAAGTAAAGACAGTGATTGAGGAGCAATCAGGGCCTTACATCTGGATCCCCACTCGGGAGAGGCTGTGATGCTGCGACCCCGCCCGATCGCCCCACCACCACCACCACCCCACCCCCCGCTCCACACACACACATACACACACACCTCCCCCTCACAGCCACCAACAAGCACCACCCTTCACCCTCACAAGCCAAGCCAGCCTCGCCTGTCTGTCCTCCAGCAAAGTCAGTGCTTAGGCAATCACTAAGAATGACAAAGCGGGGGCGGGGGGGGGGGGGGACGCGTGGTGAGACAAACACAGAGACAAACACTGAAAATGACAAAATGAGGCAAAGAACAATACCAAAAAAAAAAGTGAGCGAGAGAGAGACTTCGAGACAGATGTGAACACAGCGATGTGTATCCAGGCCGAAAGAGGCTGGGAGAATAATCAGTGTTCCACTATGATGGAGCAGGAGGCTCCGTTCGCACTTAGCATTAAAATGCATCTTGGATCCAAGCGGCTGCACTCAAAACTTCACTTTAAACAGTGGTCTGGTAATGCCCGAAATAATGTGTTGTAGTTTTCCACCAGATTAAAAAAAAAAAAAAAAAAAAGTGACGCTTGAGGCTGATTTCAGTTGCATTTTGATGCCAGATGTGAACCATAGTCCATGCACCTGGATCTCTAGCTGCATCTGGATACAGGACACTACCATAGGTCTAAGCAGGCCTTAAATATTAGTACAGGGTGACACAGCAGAGATGGACCCCGAGGTCGGACAATCGCCTCACACTCCACAGCCACCCCGCGCCCCCTCATCGAACCTGTGTCTGCACCAACGTCTGAAAGCAAAGGTGCCCAAAAAGACTCCAGCCCCCGCCCTTTGTTTTTATATCACCTCCTGGCTTTGTGACCTACTCCGTCTCTTCCTGCCGGCTCTACCGTGTGTCAGCACAGGAACGGGGGAAGATGGAGAAGAAGGGGCCCAGATCCCGATGAGTATCTCTCAACCAGGAGTTGTCTCCTCAGCAAAAAGACTCGACTTTTTTTGGTTGAATCACGTCTCGGTTCCCCGTGACCGAGACTGGCATTTGTTGAGTCGCTCACGTTGAATATCGAGAGGTATTATTTAAAGGCAGTTCAAGTAATTATAATGTTATTTAACAAAATAAAATAATATGCTGAATTTGTGCATGCATCCTCAAAGACGAAAGGAGAGGAAAAACTAAGGAAAAAAATATATGGATTAAGGTGTGTCCTCGCCCTCCTTTACTGTGGAGGAGTTTTGTTTTGTTTTTTTAGTATGTCTCATGAAGGAAGAAGAGAAGAGAGACGACCGTGCAATATGGTCACGTGAGGCCAGTTCGGAGCACTCTGGATGCTCTGACACGTACTCAAGCCTCTACTCTCTTATGCACACACACACACACACCCATGCACCCACACACACAAACAAACAATACTCTGTCCCTCTCACCCATCCACACACACACACACACATACACAGATACACCGTTAGGGTCGTAACCTCAGCCGCAACCTAGCACACTCTGTTGGGAATAGAGTGGTGTGTGGGTGTGGGTATTGGGAGGGGAGGGGGGGCGGGTTTACTGGCTGTTCTGACCTGCTAGTCAGAATCCAGGATGAATGTTATCTCTCTCTAGGCACAAACAGCAGAGCTCTTAGCTTCATCGCACCGCAGCAAACCCGCCCCCCCCCACCCCCCACCCCGCTTCCCCGGTCACCTTTTCCACGAGAACTCCTCAGCCACAGCCGTGCACGCCGTTTCCAGAGGTCGCAGCAGAAGCCATGGCGCGTGCGAGTGTGTGTGTGAGTCTGTGTCTGCGGCGTGTGAAGACCGTTTCTGTGCAGGAGGAACACGCTCTCTCTTCCACTTTTCTCTACTTCTTTCTCCCTCTTGACCACACAAATCATAGCTAGGTGACGTTTAACAAATAAATGGCCTATATATATATATATATATAAATATAAATATATATATATATCTTTTTTATAACAGTTTCTAACGGGACTACGTCTGTAAAAATCAACATTTCCAAACAGTATTCCATTGATTGCTTTGGACGATATTACAGTTTGGTTGTTGAATTTACTCACATTCCCATTCTACTGTAAAACATGGCAAAGAGCTACATACAAATAACCAATGTAAAGCAGACCTCACATCAGAGCGTTGACCTGATATGTGACACGTCCACACACGTGTCGGGGAGCAGACATCGAAACACATGTGCAATGCAGCTGTGTGTGTGTGTGTGTGTGTGAAACCATGTGCAAGGAAAGTGTGTGTGCGCGTTGTGCATAGGAATATAAGAGATACTTTATGAGAATATCTATACTTTATAGCATCGACTGTATCATACATAGAAGGGAGTGTGAGTGCGAGAGTGGGACACGCACATGGGGATGCAGTGCAGTACTGCTGTGTTGTTATGCAATGAAGATGGTTTTATGTGTCTAAAATTTAAAGGGGGAAAAAAAAATTGCACTTACAGGTATCAGCAGGACGAGGATGATGGGTGGGGAAAAAGTTTGGACCCGAGGTGAAGATTTTACAAGCATGTGTTTTTGTTTACTTTGTTTTAGATTAAAAGAGTAAAGGTGGAAGTGTTGATGGAAGTGACCATTCTTATTTATTGTTTATTTTCTACTCACTTGCTTCCGGCGGAATAGCTGAGGCTTGTGAAGGGTAATTATCAATTTCTGTTTGTTCTGTTTTTGTTCATGATCTATTATTTATTATGAACTGTCACTGGCTTCATCACAAGTCTGTATATCTTTGTAATCCCCCGCCCCGTGTTGAGAGAACTCTCTGGTCTTGGTCAGAAAGGCTGTAAATATGATAATCCAAGTGTCTAGGTGCCGTGTGGCTTCGGTTAGCCGTTCACGCCACCGAATGGATGCAAGCGCCGAGTCCCATCGGAACCACAGCCCAGTTTAACCGCCAAACAACATCTGCGCACTTTGGGTGGGCAACGCACACACACAAACACCCAAATATATCAGCACGTCCACACATGCATTTACATGAGAAGTCACAAGAAGATGCGACACACCCATGAATTTGATATGTTTTCAGTTTCTTTATTTGAGGGTTCGGTGTATTTCTTAATATCTCTCTCAGCCATCCCTATCATAGTGTGATATTCCTTATAAAGTATATGAATTTTTACAGAAAAGACTGATTACAAAGTTACAACAGAGTCAACTGATGCAGAAAAATATATTTAACAATGACAATATCGAGCAAAATGAAATGTTCCAGTTCAGTGAAACGCTTGTTGTAAATTAGCTATAAAATAATAAAATTAATTTAAAAATGCTTTCTGAAAATGGACTCGGGTGCCTTTTTTTTTCTTCTTCTTCTTCTGTTTCAGTGTGAATAAGTTAAATCCTGGGATTCCACGGGTGAAGACTCCACTGGTTCTTCTGAAAAAATCAGAAGAGCCAGTGGAGGGCGCTCATCGTCTGTCTTCAGCTGCTTACACAAGCACCGCTCACATGGCTCTGCACAGACCTGCTCTGGCTCTTATTTGCTGCTCGTTTCCCCCACCTTCCCTCAATGGGGGGGAACCATTTTCTCTTTAGAAAAACACACACAGTCACGAGGATCCTTTCATTTGATCACATGCTATAATGTCTGTGTGCGTGCAGATGTTGTGTGTACGACAACTGGCGTCCCAATATTTACGGGATCACTGAGCTTACTGTATTGGAAGAATGTGTGAGTCAAACGTAAATGTCAGGGTTAATCCAGTGGTTCTCAAACTCTGGTGCAGGCCCTACTGTTAGGGCACAGAGTCGCGGCAGGTGGTCTCCCTGATTATAATACAGAGTTCACACACAACGGCTCTTCAAAGGAAAAAAAAAAAACAAAAAAAGAGTTTGCTAATAGTATTGCAATCATATCTTATGCTTAGCGGCAGGAAATTTCATCAGTTACAGGCGATTGATCCTATTTTGTGCTTCTGAAGTGGGGTATCATCACAGAAATATATTAAGAATCACTGGATCAACTGTCAACTGCCCCCAATTAAAAAAAAAAAAATAAAAAGATTTTTTTGTGTTCATTTAAACTGTTTGCTGGTGTCCAGATACTGTATCTGCATCTGATTTTGTTAGTGAAGAATTATTCGTTTTCTCATGTTAGTGTTATATAAACTCAGAGCTGTGTTTTCAGCATTTATTTCTTACCACAAGTGTACTTTTGTAATATTTAGTTAGTCACAAATCTTCTAGAACATCTCTTTTTTACTTTTGTTTTTCTTTTCATATCAGCACTAAAAATTGACACTAAAATATAACTGGACCAGTAATGTATGCAGTGTTCTTCTTTTGATCCCACTTGTTTGTAAAATCTAGCATCCATCCATCCATCCATCCATCTTCTACCACTTAATCCTTTTCGGGTCGCGGAGGGGCTGGAGCCTATCCCAGCATCTTCGGGCAAGAGGCAGGGTGCACCCTGGACAGATCACCAGTCCATCGCAGGGCCAACACAGAGAGACAGACAACCATTCACTCTCACATTCATACCTAAGGACAATTTAGAATCCCCAGTTGATGCCAGTTAACCTAGCCTGCATGTCTTTGGCCAGTGGGAGGAAACTGGAATACCCAGAGTAAACCCACGCAGACACTGGGAGAATATGCAAACTCCACACAGAAGGGTCACCGATGGTCTGGGAGTGGAATTGATCCCGTGACTTTCTTGCTGTGCTGCCACAGTGCTAACCACTGCACCATCGTGCTGCCCCAAATCTAACATTTGGTAACTAAATTAAAGAGTAGGTAGAATACATAAACTTTGAAACATATAATTGCAATAAGTAAATGTGGTCTAAAAATGAATATCAGACCATCCATCTTCTACCACTTATCCATGAGTTCGGGTCACGGGGGAGCAGTCCAAGTAGGGCTGGGCGATATAGTTTGGGTTTTTTTTAATGTCTCACGATATAATTTCTCTATAGCGTGATACACGATACATATTGCAATATGTATTTTGTGTACTGAAATGTCCTTTAAAATTTGGTTTTACTCACATTTTTATTAGAAATTTATATATATATTCATTTCACTTACGAAAAAGCTGAATAATAAAATGAAAACTTGTCAGAGAAAATTCTTCACAACAATCTGTAACTGAGCAAAGTGTCTTTTTTCCTTTTTTTTAACAGAACTCACATTATCAAGTAATCAAGTTTATCCACATGGGCAGAAATGTTTCAGTTTCCCACACATAGTTAATGCTTGACAGTCTAAGTGACGGAAGTATAATTTGTCACTTATTTTTCTTGTTTTTTATGTGTCTACATTCCATGAGTTCTTTATTTAGTAAGCCACTTGCTCTTATTTTGAAAGTTCCTTCACTAAGTTAGCATGATTTTTTATGTGTAGAGTTCAGGCTCGAAATATTTATCTCCTCCCGGCTCCCCCCGTTTCAGTGCATAAGGTGAGCCTACTACAGGGCAGCTGTGCTAAGCTTCCGCTGTCAGACTTAAGCAGCGGCCAAGCTGCTGACAGATCAGTCTCGCAGTGACAGCTCATATTAACGTGACAAATACAGTATTTGAATATGCATGATACAACCATTTATGTATCACAAGCGGCCAAATGTACCAATACAACGAATATATTTGGTATATCGCCCAGCCCTAAGTCCAAGCAGAGAAGTCCAGACTGCCACCCAGTTCACACAGCACCATGATCCCCATGTTCCCTCCTGCAGGTGGTGAGTCCACATGAGGGTGAACCCATATGGCTCGTTTGGGTACACTGGGTTCTTACTGTAACTTCTTCATGGGGATTTACTGGACCGGTCTTTGTCTGGCCCTTCACCCAGGACCAGTTTGTCATGGAAGACCTTGCCAGAGGCAAGTTGCCCCCAACATCATAGCTCCTGGGATCATTAGGGCATGCAAACCCCTCCACTATGATAAGGTGGTAATCCATGGAGGGGAATCTCAAATCGGAATGGGCAAAAGTAAGGTAAATTGACATAATTTTAACCAGATAAGGACCAAGATGCAGAATCCACATGGAAACGATTGGAGAAAATGCAAGGTAGGTATTTTTATTGAACAGGTAAGTAAAGCAGTGGAGCCCACACCGTGGGAGTCTAACTGATGGCTGACTCTGGTGTAGGCTGTTGAGGGCTCTGAATAGGTATTGGTGAATTGGAGAAGTAAGGGGAGACAGAAGGGACTGTCCAGGTGATCCAGGTAGGGGGAAGAGAGGCTTCTGAGGTGGGTAGTGCTCTGGGGAATGCCCAGGCCCAGAGCTTTTACTGTGAAGTGGTTAGTTGTTGATTTACAGCAGAGTATGAAGGAGGGCTTACGTGAATATCCAGCAGAGGCCCGGGAGACGTTGTAACTGAGAGTTAAACCAATACAGGAAAGGAATTCTGGAGTGTGGGTTGGTATGAAATTATGTTAATATTGCAGTGAGCTCATGCGAGGAATCCAGTGAGGAAGATGGGAGGAACAAAGCAAGACAGGCTGTGATCCAAGCAGGTCATGGAGAAGCAATCAGCAAGCTGAAGCACTGAGACATTCCAACAGCCTGACACTACTGCCTTTACTGCTATAGTAGTGCAATGGTGATGAGTGGCAGGTGTGGAGAGGAGGCGCAGCTGCAGGTGATTAGAGGTAATTAGTGTGGATGAGATGTGTGCATGTGATCTCACCTGAGATCTATTGCAGTGCCCTCCCTTAAAGGGACGCCGCTGTTATGTCCAAATAACGGGAGACCTGAGCCATGTTGAACCAAGCAACCAACTGAACTTTGAGATTCACATTTGGTTAACAAACTGGCCATAGCCTGCCTGACGTCACCATGTCGACTGCCCGGCGTCAGCTACGGAAAGCCCCAAAGTTCATATCCCTATACAACAGCTGCCTAGTTACCCACCAGGCTTGTTGGGAGGGGCCTGCCTGCAACATCCTCATGACCAGCACAAAAGAAAGAGGGATCCAAGAATGTTCCTCAGGACCATAACACTCCCAATCTACCAGATCAGCCCGATCTCACTAAAAAATGTAATTCATGAACGCTTTCCACACCTACAAAACGTACATTTGTATGTAAAACAAAAAAAAAGTACCTGGATACGTTTTACAAGCAGAATCCATGCCTTCACTCACTGCGCATGTGCAAATGCGCACAAGAATGAGCAGAACAACACCTGTTTTAGGTAGCCTTCCAACACTCATTTGGTTGGTAGGTGGGGGATAACAGACGGTTAGTTTCAAGCAACAAGACCAACAAGACGTGAGTTCGTCTCACACTGATCTGAATGACTTTTTTTTTTCTTTGTTTGTTTTTCACTCCACTAATGTCACCTCCTGTAGTGGTTAGGGTTAGGAAAAATGTTTTGGTGAGTTGTCCCCTCTGATGGTTACAGAGGATGAAAGAGAAACAAAGAGAAAGTGGCAGACAAACATTAGGGTGCTGGGAGACACGTTTCTTAAAGCTGTAAATGCCACATATTCACTCCATGTTAAAAATGAGTGACAAAAATTTGTAATTTTACATATTTTTGGTGAGACTGGGTTGGCCAGATACTGAAGACCCTGGCGATGGGCATTCAATATGTGCCACACTGAGTACACAGGCCCTCCGTCAACGATTTTATGAAGAGGAGGGAATTTGAAGGGATGGCAAAGGGTTTGATCTAAGAAACATGGAATGTAGGAAGGATGCGTAGAGAAGGGGGATGTTTAGGTGCACAGCAGATGTGTTAATAATGCATATGATGGGGAAAGGACCAATTAACCTGGGAGATAATTTCTTT
This sequence comes from Pholidichthys leucotaenia, assembly GCA_020510985.1. Classification (NCBI taxonomy): domain Eukaryota; kingdom Metazoa; phylum Chordata; class Actinopteri; order Cichliformes; family Pholidichthyidae; genus Pholidichthys; species Pholidichthys leucotaenia. Next base: position 33,934,141 of record CM035844.1, read on the forward strand.
AAACCAGTTTTAAATGGAAAGCTGCATGTTGAAAGCCATATCTTTTGTCCTGGTGCATACTCGAGGGCCAGGGTCCTTCACCAACTAGGAATGGCAGTTCTAGTCTGCAGTCTATTGAAAGGCAGCCTTAGTGGTCCTTATGCAGCTATAGCATCTAATGTGGTGCTGATCTGAAGGGACAGTGATTTGTATACTGCTGACATGATGAAGAAATATTCTGCTCTGTGTTGTAACCAGTAAATATGCCTAAAGAAATGAATCAGCCTTTGCTTATCCTCTTCACAATAGAAGCTGGCACAACTCAGCTTTACAGGTTATGGCCCCTAGGCAAGTTGGATGCTAATTAGCTCCCCAGAAGAAGTTTGAGCATGAAGTCTCACATCAGACTTGAAGAAGCTATTGGGCCATGCACACGACATTTTTACCTCAAACTGGTAAACTTCTTTTACAGTTCGGCTGATTAAACTTTAATCTTGATGTGTTTATAGTTAGGACTAAAAAAACATACAAAATTAAAAAAAAGACTCTAACCATTATCTGTAAAATGTTTTTTGTGATAGATGCAGCCCTATAAAAACAATCACCAAATTTATAACCAAGGAGGATTTACAGACAGAAATGCCTCACTAAAATGATGCTTACCTTTGCTGAATGACGAAAGAAGTTCACTGTGGAGCAGCTGACAAAAAGAAAAAAAAAAATTTAAATCCAACTTTGCTTTTATAACTGAAGATTCCTCCAGCTTATCAATTATTCAAATCTACTACTGACTTCTGTCAGTAAGTCAGAGATTTTTTTTACCCCCCAACACAGGTTGTTTATTTATTTGCCAATGACTCGCTTATTCTTGTTCACTTTAAAAAAGGGTATATACTATATATATATATATATTTGTTTATAGTGTTGCAAAAAACAAAAAAGTCTGCGCTAACTGACCTGGCTTTCAGTTGTTTGTGGATCCATGTGCATACGGGGTTTTTTTCTGCAATGTTTACATGTGCACACGTTTTTTTGTTGTTTTTTCCTCCAGTTTCAGTGAAAACGTAGTGTGCACAGTTCCTAAGTGAAAAAGTGCGGGGATAAATGAAGAAGCATTATATGTGATGCATTATGCAAGAACATAAATCTAATCGTTTCTAATCGGTTTTCCCCGCTCAGCGACACACCCACTGAGGAAAAAACTCTGATCATTGGCGACTCTGTAGTCAGAAACGTGAACCTAGAGACTCCAGCGGCCATAGTCAAATGCATTCCTGGGGCCAGAGCAGGCGACATCGAGTCAAATTTGAAAATGCTGGCTAAAAGTAACTGTAAATATTCCACAATTGTTATCCACGCCGGCATTAATGACATCCGTCTCCGGCAGTCGGAAGTCACGAAACTTAATGTAGAATCGGTGTGTGACTTTGCCAAAACAATGTCGGACTCTGTAGTATTCTCTGGGCCCCTTCCCAATCTGACCAGTGATGACATGTTTAGCCGCTTGTCATCCTTCAACCGCTGGCTGTCTGTGTGGTGTCCTGCAAACAACGTGGGCTACATTGACAATTGGAGCTCATTTTGGGGAAAACCTGGTCTTTTGAGACAACACAGCGTCCATCCCACTTTGGATGGTGCGTCTCATTTATCTAACAATCTGGCATCTTTTTTATCCAAATTTCCAAAACCTTGACAACTCAGAGTTGGGACCAGGAAGCAGAGTCGCAGTCTTACACGCCTCTCTGCAGCTCCTCTTCATCCACCACCCCTCAACTTAGCCCCTGTCTTCCCCATCAGAGAATCATTGTCTGCTCCCTCCAAAGCAAATAAAAATATAATATATAAGTATCCCAAAGTGATTAAGCAAAAAGTTGGTAAAACTCAAATTAAATATGAAGCCTCTAAATTTAATGATTTGGCCTCTGTTCCTCCTCATAATTTAAAAATTAAATGCGGTTTGTTAAATATTAGGTCTCTAACTCCAAAGTCTCTGTTAGTCCATGATCTATTAATTGATCATCAGATTGATTTAATATCCCTTACAGAGACTTGGTTAGGACACGAGGATTATGTTGGTTTAAATGAATCAACTCCCTCTGGTTATTTAAACTGTCAAAATCCCAGAAGTTCTGGTCGTGAAGGAGGAGTAGCAACAATTTACCATTCCAAATTACTAGTTAATGTAATGCTAAAAACATGTTATAATTCCTTTGAGGGCCTGGTCCTCAGTATTGGGCACTTTAGCAATTTTGGACTAAACCCAATTTTATTTGCCATAGTTTATCGTCCTCCATCAACCTACTCAGAATTTTTATCCGAATTTGCTGATTTCTTAGCTGATTTAGTGCTGAAATCAGACAGAATAATTATAGTAGGGGACTTTAATATACATGTAGATGTAGATAGTGACTGCCTTAATGTGGCATTTAATTCAATATTAGACTGGATTGGGTTTTCTCAGAAAGTAGGAAATTCTACTCATTTTTTCCACCATACGTTGGACCTTGTTCTGAGATATGGCATAGAAATAGAAAATCTGGTAGTGTCTCATAACCCTGTACTGTCAGACCATTGTCTGTTAACCTTTGATTTTACTATTTCTGACTATTTGGCTCCTAAAGAAAAATATTACTACAGTAGATGCCTCTCAGATCATGCTGTTACCAAATTTATGCAGATTGTCTCCTCTATGCCATGTGTCAACACAACGGAAATAAGCTATAGACAGCTTGCTCCTTCTGTAATTGATTGCATGGTAGATAGTGTTATAGCTTCTCTGCATCAGACTCTAGACTTGGTGCCCCCCTTAAAAAAGAAAAAGTCTAATCAGAGATTTCTAACTCCTTGGTTCAACACAGAAACTCGTAGCTTAAAACAGAAGACTCGTCAATTAGAAAGAAAATGGTGCTCCACTAATTTAGATGAAATCTATTTAGCTTGAAGAAATCATCTTTTAATTTATAAAAAATCTCTTAGAAAAGCTAGAACGAGTTATTATTCTGCATTAATAGAAGAGAACAAGAATAATCCCAGGTTTCTTTTCAGTACTGTAGCCAGGTTGACAAAGAGTGAGGACTCTGTCAATCCTAGCATTCCCTTAGAGCTTACTAGTCAGGACTTTATGAACTTTTTCAATAATAAAATTTCATCCATCAGAGATAAAATCAATCAGATTCTTCCCACCGTTAACTTAAATACAGTAACTACTACAACTCCTTCAACTGATATCTGTTTGGATGAGTTCACTCCAATTGACCTTTTAGAGTTAGACAAAATCATTTCCTCATCCAAGCCTTCAACTTGTCTTTTAGACCCTATTCCTACCAGGTTATTTAAAGAAGTCTTCCCACTTATTGGTAGCTTTATTTTTCATATAATCAATTCTTCATTAACTTTAGGCCATGTACCGCAGGCTTTTAAAACGGCTGTAATTAAACCCTTACTCAAAAAGCCAACGCTAGATCCAGGAGCTTTAGCTAACTATAGACCAATCTCTAATCTCTCTTTCATTTCAAAAATCTTAGAAAGAGTTGTTGCTATGCAATTATTTGACCACCTGCAGGGAAATGGTTTACTTGAAGAGTTTCAATCTGGGTTTAGAATCCATCATAGTACTGAAACAGCCTTAGCGAAGGTCACTAACGACCTCCTCATCGCATCTGATAATGGACTGGTTTCTGTACTTGTCCTTTTAGACCTTAGTGCAGCTTTTGATGCTATCGATCATAATATTCTACTTGATAGATTAGAACACTATTTTGGACTTAATGGAACTTCGTTGCAGTGGTTTAGATCTTATTTATCTGATAGGTTCCAGTTTGTTCATGTCAATAATGAGTTTTCTTTCAACTCAAAGCTTAGTCATGGAGTTCCACAGGGATCTGTGCTAGGCCCTACTCTTTTTAGTTTATATATGCTTTTGTTAGGCAACATTATTAGAAAGCACTTTATACATTTTCATTGTTATCAAATCAAATCACCCTTTACTGTCATTCAACTGTACAACCAATCATGTACAGTAGAACGAGATTGTGCTTTACCTATCTACTGTGTTAATCACACACACCCCAAGTGTAGAATCAGAGGGCCGCTGCCATGCAAGGCGCCGCCACAAATTTCCCTCCTCCATTCCATTATTGCTGAGCACCAAGCTGGACGGCAGGAAGTTCCACTTTTATATGGTCTTTGGCATGACCCGGCCGGGATTTGAACCCCTGCCTCCCGGGTGTGGGGCGGATGCTCTACCAACTGAGCCAGATGCAGATGATACACAATTATACCTGTCAATGAAGCCAGATGATAGTAATCAATTAGCCAAGTTGGAAGCCTGTCTTAAGGAAATCAAAGCCTGGATGACTTGTAATTTCCTGCTATTAAATTCAGATAAGACTGAAGTCATTCTTGTTGGTCCAAAAAACCTTAGAAATACCTTTCCAAATCAAACTTTCAGTTTGGATGCGGTTACACTTTCTCTTAATAGCTCTGTGAGGAACCTCTGAATTATTTTTGATCAAGATCTGTCCTTCAATTAACATATTAAATTTGTTTCTAAGACTGCCATCTATCATTTGTGTAATATTGCCAAGATTAGGAGCATCTTGTTTCAGAGTGATGCTGAGAAACTGATCCACGCTTTTGTTAGCTCGAGATTAGATTATTGTAATTCTTTATTATCAGGTTGTCCTAAAACATCTTTAAAAAGTCTTCAGCTGATCCAAAATGCTGCAGCAAGAGTTTTAACAGGTACTAGAAAGAGACATCATATCTCTCCGGTTCTGGCCTCCCTTCGTTGGCTTCCCATAGAGTTTAGAATTAAGTTTAAAATCCTTCTTCTTACTTACAAAGCTCTAAACAATCAGGCTCCTTTTTATTTAAAAGATCTGATACTACCGTATTATCCTAACAGAGCACTACACTCCCAAAATGCAGGATTACTTGTAATACCTAGAATCTCCAAAAGTACAATGGGAGGCAGAGCCTTCAGTTATCAAGCTCCTCTCCTGTGGAACCAGCTGCCAATCTGGATTCGGGAGTCAGACTCGATCTCTGTTTTTAATAATAGGGTTAAAACCTACCTTTTTGATATAGCCTACAATTAGGGAGGGATCATGTGTTTCTGAACCCTCCCTTAGTTATGCTGCTAATAGGTTTAGTCAGCCGGGGGACCTCCAATAATGCACTAGGCCTCACTCCTTTCTTCACTCTCAATGAAATATTTTTTTTTTTGCTGGTCATTAACATCTGTTTGTTGTTCTCTCCCATAGATTGAGTCCTCATCGTGCTGTTTGCTCTCTACATGTCTGTTCTTTTCATCTTCTCTGTCCCCTCACCCCCCAGCCAGTCGCAGCAGATGAATGCCCCTCCCTGAGCCTGGTTCTGCTGGAGGTTTCTTCCTGTTAAAAGGGAGTTTTTCCTCTCCACCGTCGCCAAGTGCTTGCTCACAGAGGATCACCTGATTGCTGGGGTCTTTCTGCAACTGTGGGGGTTCCCCCTACAGTTGAAAGTGCTATGAAATGACTGTTGTTGTGAAATGGCGCTATATAAATAAAGTTGAATTGAATTGAATAAATGAACCAACATAAGAATAAGTGAAGCAGTTTTACACACAAAGAATATATGTGGGAGCTGGTAAAGGTAATAAAGTAGTACATACAGCACATTTGCACGGTGGGAAACAGAGCAGTGGCAGTTCCAACACAGCAGGTTTTAGTCGATGGATCTGAAGACAAGCATGACCTTTGGGAAAGAAAATAGGCTACTTACACATTCTGAAGCTAAAACAGACTGTTTTACATGAGGTGACTGGTGAAGAGCAGCTAGTTGAAGACAGAACAAAAAATGTTAATTGCTATGCTGAATTAAAAAGGCTGATTGATGATAGGGGGCGGCTGTGGCACAGGTGTAGTGTAGCCGACTACTGATCGGAGGGTCAGGGGTTTGATTCCCGCTCTGTCTGCATGTTGAAGTGTCCTTGAGCAAGACGCTGAACCCCCAGTTGCTCCTGGTGGGTCAGGCCAGCGCCTGTGTATGGCCGCTCCGCCGCCATCAGTGTGTGAATGTGTGGATAGCAGGATCTGTCAAGTGCTTTGGTCATCTAGAGATGAGAAAAAGCGCTATATAAGTGAATGCCATAAAAGCCTGTCATTAATAAGACATGAAGCCACTGATGATTGCATGAGTGAAAACCCCCTGACGTTAGTGTTCTAAGGTTAAACAATATCTTGCTGGAACTTTATAGAGAGCCTAAGTCACGCCACTTCTACTTCCACATATGCAACCTTAAATCGGAAAAATTCTTCATTGAAAATGAAGGACAAGAGAGAAATTCTTTTAATCTCGATCAAATTTTGCCACGAGTTACACATATGCATACCTGCCAACCACTCCGGTTTTGCCGTAATGGTTCCGGTTTTCAAGACCCCTTTCCGGGTTACGGCTTTATTAATCAAAATTACGGTTTTTCACTAAAAATTCAGTCAAAAATTTTAAATCGTAAAAAAACACGAAAGCAATTCCAAACACGAGATCGCTAGGAATCGTATCTAAATTTAGAACATAGTAGCGTCAGTAGCGTTTCTTTTCGTGGTTCGCTGCTACGCTTTACCTGAAGCGTTTGCTAAGCTAACGCTATCGCTATTGAGGGTATTGAGGTTTCTATTCTCGTGCGAAATCCCGGAGAGGCGTGCGTACATGGCGAGATGTAAACACGCTGTAAACTGCTGCAGACGTTCGCACGACTGCACTTCAACCCTGGCAAATGGACCATGGATTATACCATCCATCCATCTTCTACCGCTTTTCCGGAGGTCCGGGTTGCGGAGGCAGCAGTTCAAGCAGAGAAGCCCAGACTTCCCTCTCCCCAGCCACCTGCTCCAGCTCTTCAGAGGGGATACCAAGGCGTTCCCAGACCAGCTGGGAGACATAGTCTCTCCACCGAGTCCTGGGTCTGCCCCGGGGTCTCCTCCCAGTGGGACGTGCCTGAAACACCTCAAGTGGGAGGCGTCCAGGAGGCATCCTAATCAGATGCCCATACCACCTCAACTGACTCCTTTCAATGTGGAGGAGCAGCGGTTCTACTCTGAGCCTCTCCCGGATGACTGAGCTCCTCACCCTATCTCTGAGGGTGAGTCCAGCAATCCTACGGAGAAAGCTCATTTCAGCCGCTTGTATCCGCGATCTCGTTCTTTCGGTCATTACCCAAAGCTCGTGACCATAGGTGAGAGTAGGAACGTAGATTGACTGGTAAATCGACAGCTTTGCCTTAGAACTAAGCTCCCTCTTCACCACAACAGACCGGTACAACGTCCGCATTACTGCAGATGCTGCTCCAATCCGTCTGTCGATCTCTCGCTCCATTTTCCCCTCACTCGTGAACAAGACCCCAAGATACTTAAACTCCTCCACTTGGGGCAGGAGCCTGTCCCCAACCCGGAGAGGACAATCCACCTTTTTCCGGCTGAGGACCATGGACTCGGACTTGGAGGTGCTGGTTCTCATCCCAGCCGCTTCACACTCAGCGGCAAACCGTCCCAGCAAGAGCTGTAGGTCATTGCTGGATGAAGCCAACAGGACAACATCATCTGCAAACAACAGAGATGAGATCCTGTGGTCACCAAGCATGACACCCTCCATTCCCTGGCTGCGCCTAGAAATCCTGTCCATAAAAATTATGAACAGGACCGGTGACAAAGGGCAGCCCTGGCGGAGTCCAACTCTCACTGGGAATGACTCCGACCGAGTGTTGGCAATACGAACTAAACTCTCACAACGGTCGTACAGAGACCGAATAGCTCGTAACAACAAGCCCGATACCCCATACTCCCGAAGAACCCCCCACAAAAATCCACGAGGGACGCGGTCAAATGCCTTCTCCAAGTCCACAAAACACATGTAAACTGGTTGGGCAAACTCCCACGAACCCTCAAGAATTCTCGAGAGGGTAAAGAGCTGGTCCGATGTGCCACGGCCAGGACGAAAACCACATTGCTCCTCCTGAATCCGAGGTTCGACCAACGGCCGGACTCTCCTCTCCAGTACCTTGGCATAAACCTTCCCAGGAAGGCTGAGGAGTGTGATCCCTCTAAAGTTGGAGCACACCCTCCGGTCCCCTTTTTTGAAGAGAGGAACCACCACCCCGGTTTGCCATGCCAAAGGCACTGCCCCCGACCTCCACGCAATGTTGCAGAGGCGTGTCAACCATGACAACCCAACAACATCCAGGGCCTTGAGGTACTCGGGGCGAATCTCGTCCACCCCCGGGGCCCGGCCACCAAGGAGATTTTTAACCACCTTGGCGACCTCAGCCCCTGTGATAGGCGAGTCATCCCCCTCGTCCCCAAACCCTGCTTCCTCTGTGGAAGGCGTGTCAGTGGGATTGAGGAGATCCTCGAAGTATTCCTTCCACCGCCCGACAATATCCCCAGTTGAAGTCAACAGTGTCCCATCCGCACCATACACAGTGTGGACAGGGAGCTGCTTTCCCCTCCTGAGCCGCCGAACAGTTTGCCAGAATCTCTTTGAAGCCGACTGAAAGTCTTGTTCCATGGCCTCACCGAACTCCTCCCATACCCGGGTTTTTGCTTCAGCAACCACCCGAGCTGCACTCCGCTTGGCCTGCCGGTACACCTCAGCTGCTTCGGGAGTCCCACAAGCCAACCAAGCTTGATAGGACTCCTTCTTCAGCTTAATGGCCCCCCTCACCACTGGTGTCCACCACTTGGTTCGGGGGTTGCCACCACGAGATGCACCGACCACCTTGCGGCCGCAGCTCTGAGCCGCCGCTTCAACAACAGAGGTGGAGAACATGGCCCATTCAGACTCCATGTCTCCAGACTCCCTCGGAATGTGGTTGAAGTTCTTCCGGAGGTGGGAATTGAAGACCTCCCGGACAGGGGCCTCAGCCAGACGCTCCCAGCACACCCTCACTATACGTTTGGGTCTACCAGGTCTGAATGGCTTCCTCCCCTGCCATCGGATCCAACTCACCACCAGGTGGTGATCAGTTGACAGCTCTGCACCTCTCTTTACTCGGGTGTCCAAGACATACGGTCGCAGGTCTGGTGATACGATAACAAAATCGATCATCGACCTGCGGCCTAGGGTGTCCTGGTGCCAGGTGCACATATGGACACCCTTATGCTTGAACATGGTGTTCGTTATGGACAGACTGTGGTTAGCACAGAAGTCCAATAACTGAACACCACTCGGGTTCAGATCGGGCAGGCCGTTCCTCCCAATCACCCCCCTCCAGGTTTCACTGTCGTTGCCCACGTGCGCATTGAAGTCCCCCAGTAGGACAATGGAGTCTCCAGGAGGAGCACCCTCCAGCACCCCAGTCACAGACTCCAAAAAGGGTGGGTACTCTGAAACATCATTTGGTGCATAGGCACAAATGATGGTCAGGACCCGTTTCCCAACCCGAAGGCGCAGGGAAGCAACCCTTTCGTCCACCGGGGAAAACTCCAATATAGAGGCAGCAAGGTGGGGCGATACAAGAATACCTACCCCTGCTCGTCGCCTCTCGCCCGGGGCAACTCCAGAAAAGGCCAAGCTCCAGCCCCTCTCCAGGAGACTGGTTCCAGAACCGGAGCTGTGTGTTGAGGTGAGGCCGACTATATCTAGCCGGTATCGCTCAATCTCGTACACCAGCTCAGGCTCCTTCCCCGCCAGAGAGGTGACATTCCACGTACCAAAAGCCAGTTTAGAAAGCTTGGGATCAGTCCGCCAAGGTCTCCGCCTTTGACTGCCACCTAATCCACATAGCACCGGACCTCCATGATCCCTCCTGCAGGTGGTGAACCTACTGGAGGGCGGACCCATGTAACTCCTTCGGGCTGAGCCCGGCCGGGTCCCATGGGTGGAAACCCGGCCACCAGACGCTAGCCTTCGAGCCCCTCCCCCAGGCCTGGCTCCAGGGTGGGGCCCCGGTAACCCCATACCGGGCGGGGTACACTGAATCCTTGATATACAATTTATCATGAGAGTCTGTTGGATCGTTCTTAGTCTGGCCCTTCACCCAGGACCAGTTTGTCTTGGGAGACCCTATCAGAGACAAATTGCCCCGGACAACATAGCTCCTGGGATCACTGGGGCACGCAAACCCCCCCACCACGATAAGGTGACGATCCATGAGGGGATGGATCGTCATGGATCGTCACCTTATCGTGGTGGGGGGGTTTGCGTGCCCCAGTGATCCCAGGAGCTATGTTGTCCGGGGCAATTTGCCTCTGATAGGGTCTCCCAAGACAAACTGGTCCTGGGTGAAGGGCCAGACTAAGAACGATCCAACAGACTCTCATGGATTATACAATTCAACATAAACATCTAAAGAGACAAAACAAAAGAGAAACATCTAAAGGGAGAATACATTTTATATAATGCCTAAGATTCTGAAGAATATGTGCTGTGTAATTGCAAGCCTTGTCATGCTTGGTGTATCATGTAAACACATAAAATATCAGAGCGATTTTGCCATCATTACGCACGTGTGTTATACAGTGCTAGTATACCCTTGTAGAAGAGCTGGAATGATGAGGCGGTTTTGCATCAAAAACAGAGTCTTTAATGAACAACTCTTCTATCTTGTCTCATCTGGTGCAGAGCTTGGCAGAAGGCAAAAGAGGAAGAGTTCTGCCCAGCTCGCTGGTTAAATACAGGCACACATCAAAGACATGCAAAACACAAGCTGAAATCCCCCGTTATCTAAATCCCCCATTAGTCCTGTTAACTCCTCCCTTCGTCTTGGGAGGTGATGGGAAAACCTCTCCTCGCCTTAGGGGGTGAAGGTGTCAAGTCTGTTGCCGCCGCGTCCTGTGACGTTGTTGGTCTTCACACGGCGGTGAGATTCCTTTGTCCCTTTCAGAGGTGTGAAGTTCCTTTGTATATTCTGTCCCAAACATTTCCACATGCTCTAACAAATGTAGGTATGGAATATATGAGTAATATATACCACAGGCCCCCCAAACAACTATGAAAGGACACAGAAAGATTCACAGTCTAGGGTAATTACTAAGACATACTACGTGTTACAGCTGTTGCCACAGAAGAAACTTTTAAGCAGACATGCTCCTAAGAGAGTTCAGTGAAAACATAACAGCATAGTATAATCATAAGTCAGTCCTAAACTGTTGCAGCACAATTAGCGAAAATTTGCAGAGTGGTGGGATCAGTCCCTGTGCTGTCTGGGTTTTAGTCTTCTCCCAAAGCTGCTGTAGGTTGGTTTAGGCATCCTGCTGGGACCTTGTTGTGAGGAATCTGCAGTGTGGGAAGGAGAGAGATTATCTGTTCCCTGCCTGGGGGCTGAGACTTTTCCCTTGGGGGGTCTACCTCGCCGAGGTGCTCGAGCCAGCTGTGCAGGTTCGTCTCTCGACAAGAAGGCAGGTTTGAGTCTGTCAATGCTGACCGTTTCATTTCAGAATCAGAATCAGAATCAGGTTTATTGCCATTGTTCATGTAGTACACAAACTAGGAATTTGTCTCGGTACAATGCTGCAACATTAAACATGATAAGATAAGAGAAATAAACTATACATGTAATAAAGTGTAGGATAAGATTAAGTGATACTGGTCAACAGTTAAAAACAGTTTCTATCCCCATAATCAAGCACAAAGTGTTTGTCACCATTTTCCAGCACTCTATACGGGCCATCGTATACTGGGCGTAACGTTGGTTTTAGAGCTTCATGCTTAACAAAAACAAACTCAGCGTTTTTTAAAGTTTGAGGAACAAAAACTCGTGGAAAGGCGTGATGAGCTGGACCGTGGAGAGAGTCCGGTCCGTTACTGCCTAAAAACCTTGGGACTGGGAGGTGCCCTGGTTCCGGGTTTTTTGGTAAAAATTCACCTGGTAGTCTGATAGGCTGAGCAAAGACTAATTCTGCAGGGGAAGCGTCTAAATCCTCTTTAGGTGCCGCACGCAACCCCAATAAAACCCAGGGAAGTTTATTTACCCAATTTGTGTCCGTTAATGAGGCTCTGAGGGCGGCCTTTAAGGACCTGTGAAAACGCTCGCATAACCCATTAGCCTGAGTGTGATAAGCGGTGGTGCGATGAATTGTTGCCCCTAAACTGTTAGACATGGCTGACCAGAGCTCTGAGACAAATTGAGGCCCCCTATCTGACGTGATGTCTGATGGGACGCCGAAACGTGCCACCCAATTTGTTAGAAAAACGCAAGCGACTTCCTCCGCTGTAGTTGCCGCTAGAGGGACTGCCTCTGGCCAGTGCGTGGTGCGGTCTATCATTGTTAGCAGGTGTGTGAAACCCTGGGAGGAAGGCAGTGGCCCCACGAGGTCGACATGAATGTGGTCGAACCTTCTAGCAGGGATGGGAAAAGGCTCCAGAGGGGCTTTTGTGTGTCTGTGTACTTTGGCGCGCTGACAAGGAATGCAAGTTTTTGCCCATTCTTTTACGTTTTTGCGCAGGCCTGGCCACACAAACTTTTCGGCAACCATTTTGACCGAGGCGCGCACACCTGGGTGCGCGAGGGAGTGAATTGCATCGAAAATACGGCGGCGCCAAGCAGCTGGTACTAACGGGCGAGGTCGGCCGGTTGAAACATCGCATATTAGGGGGGGCACACCGTCGCGCAACCCTTTTTTCTCCAGCCTTAACTCTGTTGGTCCAGACAGGAGCGCGCGCACGTCCGCATCACTGCTTTGTTCTTCCGCCATGGCTGCATAATCTATCCCTTCATGGATAGGTGCTGCATATGTGTTTGCGTTAGAGAAAAGCTCAGCTGCTGAGGCAGTGTAATCTGTCTCCTCGTGCTCTGGTGGTGCCACAGCGCGAGAGAGACAGTCCGCTACTACGTTAAGTTTGCCCGCTACATGTCGAATGTCTGTGGTGAACTCTGAAATCGCAGCGAACTGTCTTTGTTGTCTGCCCGACCAAGGTTCTGAAATTTTAGCCATAGCAAAAGTGAGCGGTTTATGGTCCACAAAAGCCGTGAAACTCCGCCCTTCTAACCAAAACTGGAAGTGGCGGATGGACAAATGGAGCGCCAGCAGCTCCCTGTCAAAAGTGCTGTATTTGCGTTCCGTCGGGTTTAGCGATTTGCTAAAGAATGCTAAAGGTTGCCAGACCCCCTTGACAAGTTGTTCTACAACTGCCCCTATGGCCAAGTCTGAAGCATCTGTGGTTAGAGCAATGCGGGCCGAGGGATCTGGGTGGACTAACATTGTGGCGTTAGCTAGGGCGTTTTTAACTTCCGCAAAAGCGCGTTCGCGTTCCGGGGTCCATTCGACCGTGTTGGAAGCTTTCTTTTTTTTGAGTGCGTCATACAGGGGCTGCATGAGCTGAGCTGCATGAGGGAGGAAACGGTTGTAAAAATTAACCATCCCCAAAAATTCCTGTAGCGATTTGACCGTTTGGGGCCGTGGAAAACCTTCTATCGCATGAATTTTGTCTGGAAGCGGAACTGCCCCTTTCGGGGAGACTCTATGTCCCAAAAAATCAATTTGCGATACGCCGAATTTGCATTTGGCTGGATTAATTATTAATCCGTGCTTCCTCTAGCCTCTGAAAAACGGTAGAGAGATGCTGCTCGTGCTCTTCCTCCGATGAGCTGGCTACCAGCATATCGTCGAGGTAGACGAAAACAAAGGGGAGGTCGCGTAAGACTGCGTCCATCATACGCTGAAAAGTCTGAGCAGCGCCTTTGAGGCCAAAAGGCATTCGCAGGAATTCAAAAAGGCCGAAAGGGGTTATAACCGCTGTTTTAGGAATGTCTTCAGCTCGGACTGGGACTTGGTGATAACCGCGGACTAAGTCTATTTTTGAAAAAATGCGCGCACCCGCTAAATGTAGTGAAAAGTCCTGTATGTGAGGGATGGGGTAGCGGTCATGCGCTGTAGCGTTGTTTAATCTGCGGTAATCTCCGCACAGTCTCCAAGAACCGTCGGATTTCGGAACCATGTGAAGCGGTGAAGCCCAAGGGCTCTTCGAGCGTCTAACAATGCCCAATTTTTCGAGAGCTGCAAACTCGTCCCTTGCTATGTTGAGCTTGGCCGCGTCTAAGCGGCGAGCTTTGACAAAAACGGGAGGTCCCGTTGTTGGAATGAAGTGTTTAACCCCGTGTTTGGCTACAGTGGCTGAAAATTTGGGGGTTGTGAGTGCTGGAAATTGGGTGAGGGGTTGCTCAAACTTACCTCCTGCCGTGGTGACGTTGGCCTGCACAGGTGGTGGAGAGACTCGAGCTGAGCATGGAATAGAAGCAAAAGAGTGCATTAACCAGGCGCCTATTTGCTAGATCAACTAATAACCCATGTGCACATAGAAAATCAGCGCCTAACAAGTTAAAACTCACCGCCGCTACAACAAATGTCCATCTGTAGCTGCGGCCGTGAATGAGGAGGTGCAGGCTCTTTTCCCCGAACGTGTCGATGTCAGAACCGTTGGCTGCCACTGCTCCATTGCCCCGGGTGCCCATGGCTCGATCTGCGTGGGAGGGCATGATGAAACTCAGCTGAGCTCCCGTGTCGATGAGGAACTGCTTGCCTGTGTGTCCATCTGTCACGTATAACAGCTTGTTTTTCTCGCCGAGAACCGCTGCCGTTAACGGCCCTCGGCTTTGGCGTTTTCCCGACGTCGTAAACTTGCAGGGAGGAACACATTTTCGGGCTTTCTCGGCGAAGCGGTGGTGATAATAACAGACGTCATTCTGTTCGTTGCGCTTGGGCCGTCCCGCTGTCACCGTGGGTTGAGTCTGCTCCGTGGGTTGTGGCTCTCCAAGGCTCGGGGCGTCAGTCTTGAGGTCTGCAGATGCCGCTGTGGGTGTCAGTTCTCTGCAGGCGTTGACGAGCCGATAAGCCTCGTTGGCCAGTGTGCGGAAGTCCTGATGATTGTTGCACTTCATCCTGGCGAGTGTCCCTCTCGTGTGTGGTGGTAGCGTGCTGAGAAAAATAAATTGGAAGAGGAAATTATCATTATCCTCCTCCTTGAGCTGCAGCAAATCCTCCATGAGGGTCTTTGGATTGCCCCCTCTGTGGCCGTAGACCGCCAGGATCTTTTCGGCTCTTTCCTCCGCTGGTGGGACATAATTCGCCACGATGGTCGCCTTGAGTGTCTCATACTTGTCCCGGGCCGGTGGTCGCTGGATCAAGCTCCGCACACACCTCGAAGTGGCGGAGTCGAGTTTGGAGACGATATGGTAGAATTTAGTATCGTCTGCTGTGATGCCCGCCAGTATGAACTGGGCTTCAGCTTGATGAAACCAAGAGGCCGGGTCTTCTCGTCAGAAATCTGGCAGTTTGACAGCGACGGCGTTCGCACACATCATCACTGTTGTGCCCGCCGGGTGAGAGTGCGTTGCCTCGGCTCTCACGGCGGTGCTGGAGCTCGGTTGAGCTCTCTCGGTGCCCTCTGCCGGGGGAAACAGCTGTCCGCTTGTTCCCTCGTCTGCGTTGTCGGTGGCGTATGCCAGAGTCGCCACGGATGAGTCACTTGACGAACGCCTCCGGTCCATACTCGCGTCAAGGTCACCAGTGTAGAAGAGCTGGAATGATGAGGCGGTTTTGCATCAGAAACAGAGTCTTTAATGAACAACTCTTCTATCTTGTCTCATCTGGTGCAGAGCTTGGCAGAAGGCAAAAGAGGAAGAATTCTGCCCAGCTCACTGGTTAAATACAGGCACACATCAAAGACATGCAAAACACAAGCTGAAATCCCCCGTTATCTAAATCCCCCATTAGTCCTGTTAACTCTTCCCTTCGTCTTGGGAGGTGATGGGAAAACCTCTCCTCGCCTTAGGGGGTGAAGGTGTCAAGTCTGTTGCCGCTGCGTCCTGTGACATTGTTGGTCTTCACACGGCGGTGAGATTCCTTTGTCCCTTTCAGAGGTGTGAAGTTCCTTTGTATATTCTGTCCCAAACATTTCCACATGCTCTAACAAATGTAGGTATGGAATATATGAGTAATATATACCACACCCTGCTGATATTTCTAGTCTTCTAGTTACCTCCGCCAAGGAGGTTATGTGATCATCAGCGTTGGTTTGTCTGTTTGTTTGTTAGCAAGATAACTCAAAAAGTTATGGACGGATTTTCATGAAATTTTCACAGATTGTCAGAAATGGGGTATCCTACAGATGATTAGATTTTGGTGGTGATCCGGATCACCGTCTGGATCCAGGAATTTTTTAATGGATTCTTCTTTTTTTTTATTTAACATTGCGAGATAGGGCCATTTTCAATATTTTATTTATGATGTTAAACACTGTATGGGGGGAACTGTGGCACTTGACGGAGGTCTGCACTGTCCGAGTGCTTTTCTAGTATTCATAATACATCACATCTGGCCTATTCAAAGTTCTATGCAGTGTTAAGGTAGTCTTTTGAATGCAAATTTAATGAATGAATGAATCTTTATTTCGGATAGATTAAAAGTAAAGATTAAAAAGAAACAGAATAATATAACAAAGGCAAAAAAATCCAACAAGGTCAAATTAAACAATAACTCCTCTGATTATACAGTTCAACATAAGTCATCTGAAATGGGTGATGGCTGAAGCCGCACCTTATATTGCCCACCCATATTCCATCCAAGAATTCAAAAGAAAAACAAAACAAGAGCGATTACAATTCGGAACAAAGCTAAGACAAAATGTGACAAAAAAAAAAAAAACTAAGTAACAGCACAACACAGACTGGATATGACAATCCTTATGTGCTTTTACATGTCATCTTGTATATATGTTTGGAGTATTTCTTCCTTTAGTTTTTGTTTAAATTGTCCAAGCGTTGTACATGATTTTAATTCAGGTCCAAAATCGTTCCATAATCTGACTCCTTGTACTGAAACACAGTGTTGCTTGGTGGTAGTTCTCACTGAAGGTTTTTGAAATATACATGTTCCTCTGAAATGATATTGTTTCTCCCTTATTTGGAACAGCTTTTGGATATTTGCGGGCAGTGAGATTCTTAGCTTTAAACATTATTACTGCAGTTTTAAAGTCAACCAGATCTTTCAACTTGAGAGCTTTTAATTTAAGAAAAAGTGGGTTTGTTGGTTCCCTGTAAGCAGCTTTGTTTATTATTCTAATAGCTCTCTTCTGAAGCATAAAGACTGGATATATGTTTGTTTTATATGTATTTCCCCATACTTCAGTACAATATGTCATGTATGGGAGTATTAATGGATGATACAAAGTATATAATGTGGGTTGTTGATTCAGCAAATATTTCGCTCTGCGTAGTATTGCAATTGATTTAGATATTTTACCTTTAATATAATTAATATGTGACTTCTATGTCAAATGCTAATATTTGTTTGACACTGCGGCCCCTGGACCCCGGCTAGCTACTAGGCTTTTCAGGTTTGAAAGTTGAAGAAATATGAGGTTGTTAGCTACATTTAACTAGATTTAATGCTAATATTTGCCAAACAAATATTAGCATTATTATTATATTATTAGCATTAGCATTATTATTAGCATTAGCATTATTAGCATTAGCATTAGCATTGGCCCCTGGACCCCGGCTAGCTACTAGGCTTTTCAGGTTTGAAAAGTTGGCAGGTATGCATATGATGTTTGTCAATTTAAAAGATAATTTTTCATGTAATTAAAGTTGTTGGCTGTCATATAATAACAGAATAATATTTAGTTTTTGTTTAAAGGATTAGCAGACAACAACTCCCATCATCCCACGTGGAATATTATCTTTTAAATTGACAAACATCATATGTGTAACTCATGGCAAAATTCAATCAGAATCAAAAGATAATTTTGCTCTTGCCATTCATTTCAGTGGAAAATTTTTCTAATTTAAGGTCCCATATGGGAAAGTAGAGGGAGCAGGATTTAGGCTCTCTATAAGGGTGGGATTTCCAGGTCACTGAGCTCTGGTTTAGGACTCTCTTTTCAAACAGCGCCTCACTGTGGAAATTAACTAATCCAACACAGTATTACAATTCTCATATATAAGGAGACACTGATATTTATGGAAGCGTATTGCTGTCACACCAGTAAAAAAAATAAAGGGTTTTAGTATATCATGTTATAACATAAGTTTATTGTTAGAACAATATATGTATCTTGTTGTAACATGATACCTTTAAATCGTTATAACATGAAATGTACATTGTTCTAAACAATAAACGTATCATTATTGTAATACAAATATTGAAAGAGTTTTTGAGACAAAATTTCTTGGTGTTATCATTGATCATAAATTAACATGAAAACAACATATTGATTACATTAAAGGAAAATTTTCAAAGTTAGTAGCAATATTGTATAAAGTTAGCAATGTATTAAATAATAGAGCCTTGAGCATACTCTACTATTCACTTATTTTACCTTACATTTCTTACTGTGTAGAACTGTGGGGATCAAGCTTTAAAACATATTTAAATCCAATAATTGTTCTTCAAAAACAAGCCATACATATAATAAATAAAATGAATTATTATGCACTTACACAGCCTTTGTTTCTAAATTCCCATATAATGAAATTTAATGACTTATTTTAAAATTATACAGATAATGTGTAGAGCTAAATATGGATCACTTCCAGACTCTGTACAAAAATTCTTAACGTGAAAGTAAATATCGTTTAAGAGGTGATTTTAAGTTTATTGTGCAAAAAGCTAAAAAAAAAAAAAGTATTAAAAGGAGATGTGTTTCTAGGAGTAAAGTTGTGGAATGATTTAAGTATGGATTTAAAAGTGCAACTCACTTCAAATTTTCAAGAGATTGGTTTGTAAAGTTATCTTTGAGAGTTACACCTGTAGCCCCCAGAAATAGTTGAAACTGCTTGTTTTTGTTGTTGCTTTTCTCTTGTCTTTCTATTATGAATGGCAGCTATATTGGATGAGAATATAGGTTAGGCACATTGATAAGCATTTTACTTCTGCCTAAGCCTGTTCAGTCACTGCATTCAGTGTTTACTCTGGTTTAAAGACCTTGGCACGGTGGCAACATATTTTTCCAGGGAAGTGGGGGGGGGGCAGAAAACACATGACACTATTGTAACCGGAACATGTTAATTTTACACTGTTTCTTTTTTTAAATTTTGCACAGTAACATTGCATAAAGGAACTTACCATTTGAAGTATTGTACAACCAAGGCTTGAATGTTGGAATATTGGGCCAGTTGGGGTCCCACCCAGACGTCCTGTGTTTGGACTTTTTACTTGTATCATCCTTCTCTCCTTCCTCTGCTCTCACCTCTCATGGACCCTCTGCATGAACACTTTCCTCTCCTTAGCTCCTCTCTCTGTCTCATCTTTCCCTCTCTGAGCCCTGTCTAATTCAGGCTCTCGCTCTGTCTATGGTGGTATATAAACAGGTTAGAAAATATCAAGTGTCACGTTTTGTCCTGCAGGATTTTCTTCATGGTTTACATAAATAACAAGTGTGTATTTTTTGTATTTTTATTCTAATGCTTCTTTTTTCCATTGAGAGAGTAGGGAAGGGGAAAAAAAACATTCATTATAGTAATTTACTCATGCATACTGAAGTTATATGATCAGAGGTAGGTATAGTAGCCAGAAATTCTACTCATGTAAAAACAGTGCTTTGAAATTATGAGTGTGACTGTCGCCAAATTGTGACATAACCCCTAGTGGTCAAGAGTGGTAAAAAAATTTTGTCAATAAAATAGTTCAGATTTCCAAAGGCTATAACTTGAAAGTGGTAAGAGATAATGGCTTACTGTCAATTAGAAAGATGTAAAATATGATCCAAAGTTTCAAATAGGAATAAATTTACACATCTAATTTGCATAATGTCACGGCATCTATATAAATTCCATAACTCAGTCAAAACTGGACTTTGGACATATTTACACAAAGAATGTTTTGGTTTTTTGACACTGTTGTCTCTACAGGGGTATGTTGTTATCTTCAACGTATATAAGATAAGATAAGATAAGCCTTTATTAGTCCCACAATGGAGAAATTCCAGGATTGCAACAGCACAGGGATGGCAACACTCAAAGCAACAATCAGAAGGCAAGAGAAAAAACAAGAGCAGCAAGTATACATATGTGCATATAAATATAAATATATATATATATATATAGACACACAGTGTGGAGCATTGTAGCTAGATGGGATAGATGTATAAATATATAAACACAGTGCGGAGCATTGTAGCTGGATGGAATGAATATGTGAATATATAAACACAGTGCGGAGCATTGTAGCTAGATGGAATAAATATGTAAATATATAAACACACACAGTATGGAGCATTGTAGCTAGATGGAATAAATATGTAAATATATAAACACACACAGTACGGAGCATTGTAGCTAGATGGAATAAATATGTAAATATATAAACACACACAGTGCGGAGCATTGTAGCTAGATGGAATAAATATGTAAATATATAAACACAGTGTGGAGCATTGTTGCTAGATAGAGTAAATATATAAATATATATTGTTCGAATACCCCATGCCACGACCCTAATCACCGCCGAAGGGTAGAAGGTGGTCGGCCTTCCCCATCACACCGATATACCCCCTATGGAAGGAAAATGGGCAATTCTGCTGCTGATCATAACAGGCTTCAAAGATCCACTCAAGGTAACCAGCAAAATGAGAGGAATTATCAGAAGGCCCAAAATCCAGCATTCAGAAAGGATGGCAACAGACAACATTGGTGAATCACAGAGACTGAATGTAAAAGCCATATTAAATTGCATATGCCATGCTATGTGATATTTTCTGTATGATTAGTAAATCAATATGCTCATTGAGTTAAAAGTACATGTAATATATGTAATCACCTGAAATGATGAATGTAATCAAACTGTATTGTAGCTCTCTTCACGACAACAGACACAGGTTGGTTCCTTTAAACGGGCGTTTATTGGGACTTATGCACCTCCCCCATGGTCACGCCGTGAGAACTGTATAGGCAAACATAACGCATAACCATATATACAGTACAGAGCGAAATAATATAAAGAAGTTACAAAACAAATACCTCGTTGGCCGCTTGTCATGAAAAGAGTTCTGAAGGTAAAACAAACTGCTTGGCTTCAATCTTCAATCAAACTTAAGTGCCAGATAGCTGAATAACATGGCACAGCGTTCTTATTTCCGCTATGTGCTACAATGAAAACAATCCCAGCGGCACTCCAGACGGAAAACATCAGTTCCGGTCAGGAAACAATAAATTTCAACAAAATATACAGTTGCAACAACCAACATGTAACGTACAGAAAATATATAATTTTATAACAACACTTACACTCCCACCAAATCACTCATTGATTTAAATGTGGGATTTCTTTTAAACACCGATTATAAATGGAATCAATGGCTTGGGTTGTTTTAACTCTGAAAGAATGTGACCCACTTTGTTTAATTTCTACTTAATTTGCCTCAAGCAAGGTAACCACCTTGTGAATGGGCCTTTGAAGGTAAACCAGTCTAGGTTATATCTCTTCCTTGGTGGTATACACGCTCATGATGATGCTTGACAAGCAGTGTTGAAACATGGGATTTCTTTGGAAGGATCGCCGGATGTTTTACATCATGGTGCAAGGCTGACTGGGACAATCGTCCTCCTACCCTTAGAACATTGTTCTTGTCCAAGAAGGCGTTCAACTTATATAACTTGCTGTACTTGTTCAAGGTGTCTCCCTTCTGAGCTTTGATTTTTTGTATGTCCGCAGCAAAGGCATCTTCTTGCACTAGCCTGATGATAAAGCTTTCCGCTTCCTTTCTTTCTTCAAGACTAGTTGCTTCATTTGTTCTTGGCTGAAGTCCTTTGATTTCTTTGGCAAATCTCTTGAGCCTAGCAATGGCTCTAACTGCCCTGGACCAGTCAGAGAATTTGGCGAGGCATTTCGCCACTGACTCTATTCCTTTCATCATGACTGTATGGACATGGGCTTTGCGAAGTTCAGGGTCAGTTCTTTCAACATCTCCCACCATTTCCTCTTCACGTGGAAGATTCTGGTGCCAAAGAAAATCAGGTCCTGTCAGCCAATTAGACTCTTTTAACTGAGCTGCACTCAGTCCTCTTGAAGCGCAGTCAGCTGAGTTGTTTTCAGTGCTGACATGTCGCCATTGTGCGGGATCTGTGCTAGATCTTATGCGTTGTATCCGGTTGGCTACGAATGTGTGGAATCTCTTTGCATCATTGTAGTTAGCTTCGGGATTTGCACAGCCGACAATACTCCAGCCAAGATCAGTTCGCTGTGCATATGGATGATTGTCTTTCCCAAACAGAATTTCTCTTGGAAGAAGGGCTTGTTGGCAGTTGTAGCCGATTAGTAGTCCTACTTCACAATCTAGTGGTGGTGGAATCTTGTCTGCCAGTTGTTCAAGATGAGGCCACTTTAGTGCCGTTTCAGAGGTTGGAATGTGTGACCTATCTGCTGGGATGAACTCTCGTGTGAAAAGTGCTGGCAATGGAATTCTTCTCTCTAAGTTGTATCCTCTCACTTGCAAGTTTGTCAGTTTCTGAGAGGTTATGACTACTGATTTTGTAGTCATTGTGGATAGCCGCAAGCTGACATTCTCCTTGCTTGTATCAAGGTCTTGGGCTATTTCGTCTAGGATGAAAGTTGTATCGCTTTGAGTGTCTAAGAGTGCATACACAAGAACTTCGTGGTCTGGGTGCTTTGTAGACGAGATCCAGACTGGTACGATTGAGGATGTTTGTGTGTTTGGGCCCTCTTGTATGACTCTGTTGGTAGTTGCTGTCGCAGCTACTTCTTTGATCTCTGCTTTGTCCTTTGAGTTATCTTCTCCTTTTGGAGCAGTCAGCCTTTGACGGTCTTTAAACTTCTCCTCATGCAAACATGTCGGATGTCTTCTTTGGCACCTCTGGCATGTACTTCTGTTGTCACACTCCTTTGAGTGATGTCCTACATTCAGACATCCAAAACAAAGCTTCTCTGCTTGCACAAACTTGACACGATCTTGAACTGTCTTTTCACTGAACTTTCTGCACTTAGCAAGGTCATGTCCTGCTCTTTTGCAGAAAACACATGATGGAATGCTGCTCTGGTTTGTATCTGTGGCCAGTGTCTTTGCTTGAATAGTTTGGCTTCGGGTGTGTTTTGTTTTCTCACTTTCCACACTTTTGAGCGCTTGAATTGAGGATATGGGATCACAAGCAAGGTCTGCTTCCTTAGACAGGAAGTCTACAAACTGTTTAAATGGTGGATAATCAGCATTCGCTTCTCTGACTTCCATCACTTTACGGTTCCATCTGGATACCAGCCAATCTGGTAACTTCAGCAGAATTTTTTGGCTTTCATTACAGTCATTAAGAATTTCTAATGTCTTCATGTGGGGCATTGCAGCCTCACAGCTCTTAAGGAAGTCTGCAAATTCCCTTAATTCACAACCATCTTTTGTGCTTATTTTTGGCCATCCATGTAGTTTGTCCCTGAAGGATTTCCCAATTATAAATGGGTCTCCAAAACGTTTTTCCAAAAGCTGCCAGGCCGAGTCATATGCAGCTTCAGTGCCCAATAAGAAGAATCCTTCAATGGCCTTTTTTGCAGCACCACCTAAATACTTCCTTAGGTAATACAGTTTTTCATTCTTTGGGATGTTTTTCCTGTCAATCAGTGTTTCAAAGGAGAGTCGCCAGTCCTTGAATCTCAAGGGGTCTCCAGTGAATAATGCAGGCTCTGGTGTTGGAAGACGACTCGCATTTATAGCTTCTGTTAGCATGCAGACCAAATCTGAGGTGTTCTGTACTGTAGGAATGGGTGGAGCTTGAGCTGTGACTGGCAGGGACTGAGGAATGAAGGAGGGACTTGAGGCATTGAGGGCTTGTGTGGTGACTGGCAGAGACTGAGGGATGAAGGAGGGACTTGAGGCATTGAGGGCTTGTGTTTCTCCAAATTCAACATCATACAGCAATTCAGCTGTTTTTTTTTTCCACAATATCTTTATTGAACCTTTTTTTTTTTTTTTTTTTAACAAACATGATACAAACAATCAAACACTAACACTAAAGTACTACAAAAAAAAAAAATGCACTAAAAACACCAACAACCACCAACAAAATCAAGTCTTCAACAATGCTCCTCTGTTTAGTCTAGACAATCCAATACATAAGTATACATATTATGTTCACCAGTTTGGAATTTACAAGGTCCACACACATCATTCACCTTCTTCTTCAAGAGTTATGTTTAAATTTTTTACATAATCAATAAAAGGTCTCCATATATTCTCAAACACAATTTCCTTTGATTTTAGTATATATGTTATTCTTTCTAATGGAAGGTTTGTTAACATCTGTCTTAACCACTGAGTCACATCTGGTCTATGAGTCTTTTTCCATAATAGTGCAATACATTTTTTGGCATTAAGCAAACTGAGGTCTATGAATGTTCTTTCACTTTTATTAAAATTATGCTTTTCTGGGTACAGACCCAACAAAAACAGTTTAGGATTCAATATGATTTGTTTTGAGATTATTTTTTCAATTGTTACCCTCACCTCTTCCCAAAACATTCTTATTAATCTACATTCCCATAAACAATGAAATAGGGTTCCTTTACTTTCCATGCATTTTGTGCATGTATCTGGTATATTTTTGTTATATCTATTTAACTCCTCCGGTGTAACATACATCCGCATTAACCATTTGAAATGTATCAATTTAAGGCGTGCATTTATTGATTTGGTTTGAGCTTCTGTACAAGCCAATTCCCATTGTTCCTCTGAAATTTCAATTTGCAGATCTTCTTTCCAGTAGTTTAATCTTTTCAGTGAATTTTCACTTGAAGATAGTGTCAGTGAGTTATAAAACTCTGAAATAATACCCTTTCTTTTACTATCTTTCATCATCATTTTTTCCAAGGATGAATAAATAGGTCGAGTGAGAGCTTTATTTTGATTTGATCGAATAAAGTTTCTAAGTTGAAGATATTTAAAAAAATGTGTTCTATTGAGATTAAATTTGATCCTCAGCTCTTCAAAAGACATTATGTTGTCTGCACATGGCAAATATAAATCCTGAATCTTTTGTATCCCTTTTAAATTCCATACTTTAAATACAGCGTCCGCTCTCCCTGGTTTAAAATATTGATTACCCCATATTGGACTAAATTGTGACAATAACTGTGGTTCTTTTAAATAGTTTTTAGCTTCACACCATATTTTGATCATATGCTTTACAAATGGATTTTTAACTTGTTTTTGTAATTTTTTTGCCGAATCTGAGTATATGAATATGGGAAGAGGTAAAGGTAAATTGTATGATTCCATTTCAGTCCAGTGAGGGAGATCATTTGATGAAAAATAATATGTCATAGACCTCAGTTGTGCCGACCAATAATACAACATAAAATTTGGACATTTCAGACCTCCACGATCAAATGGTAAATATAATAAAGACAAACGTAATCTAGCCCTCCTGTTGTTCCATATAAATTCCACTAACTTTTTTTTTATTCTTGAGAATAGATCTAAAGGTGGTGATAAGGGAATGTATTGAAATAAATAAAGTATTTTAGGTAAAATATTACTTTTAAGTATATTGATTCTCCCGATCATCGACATTGGTAGTGACATCCATCTCTGAGTTAACTCATTGATATCTGACATTAAGGCTTCATAGTTGACACTGGCGACTGATTCTAGCTTAGGCATAATTTGGATTCCTAAATATTTAAACTGATTTACAACATTGAATTGATTTACCTCAGGGGCTGGGTAATTTCTCTGGGTCTCATTTAGCATTAATATTGAAGATTTAGTTTTATTTATTTTATATCCTGATATTTCCCCAAAATTCTTTATTAAATTCAACAAGGTTGGAATTGATTTTTTTAGATTCGACATAAACAAAATTATGTCATCGGCGTACAGGGAGATTTTATGTTCTGTTGGTCCAACTTTAATTCCATATATTTGTGAATGTAAACGTATCGCTATCACTAAAGGTTCAATTGCCATAGTAAACAGTAAAGGTGAAAGTGGACAGCCTTGTCGACATCCTCTATTGATTTTTATTGGTTTTGAAATATTGTTATTTGTTAGGATTTCTGCTGTAGCATTATTGTATATTATTTGAACCCATTTTATGAAATTATTTCCAAGTCCAAACCTTTGTAGGACTTCAAAAAGAAAGGGCCATTCAACTCTATCAAAGGCCTTTTCGGCGTCCAATGATAGGAGAGCTGTATCCGGTGCTTCTTTATTAAAATAAATAATATTAAATAGTCTTCTTACATTATGGAAGCCTTGTCTACCCTTTATAAAGCCATTCTGATCTCGATTAATAATATTTGGTAAAATTTCTTGTATTCGTCTTGCTAAAATTTTACAGATTATCTTAAGGTCGGCGTTTAATAGGCTTATTGGTCTCATATTTTCACATTTATTAGAGGGCTTACCTGGTTTTGGCAGCAGTATAATTAAGGCATTATTTATGTATGATGGTAAATTATTATTTTGAAATGCTTCTAAAACCATTTCCAAAAAAGGTTTTATTAATTTATTCTTAAATTTTTTATAAAGGTCAACTGGAAGACCATCTGGTCCTGCACTTTTTCCTGATTTCATATTATCAATGGCTAGCCCAACTTCTTCTTGACTAATTTTAGAATCCAATATCTCCCTGTTTTCATTTGGAATACACGGTATAGATAGTTCGTTCAAAAACCCATTTAGTTTTGTTAAATCAGGTTCATTTTTGGTATCATATAATTTTTCATAGTAATCTCTAAAGGCTCTATTAATTTCTAAAGGATCTATAACTACCTGTCCGTTACTTATAATACTGGTAATTGGTGTTTTAATTTCCAATTGTTTAATCTGCCATGCTAATAATTTTCCTGATTTTTCACCTTGTTCATAAAAAGATTGTTTCAATCTTAGAAGACTCGAGGCAGCTCTATTCGCTGATTTTTTGTCGTATTCAGCTCTCAAAATCAGTAATTCATTCTCCAACCTTGGGTCACTTCCTGCATACACTTTTTCCTGAAGATTTTTTATTTTATGTTCCAATTTAGCTCTCTCCTCTCGAGTCTTCTTAGATTTTGATCCTGTATAACTAATAATATGTCCCCTAATAAAAGCTTTGAAAGCCTCCCACTTTACACATGCTGATGTTTGTGTAGTATTGATGTCAAAGAACTCGTCTATCTGTTTTTCTATATACTTGACAAATTCCTCATCCTGAAGCCATTTATGCTGAAATTGCCATCTACCTGATTCCTTTATCAATTTTTTATCTACATATATTAGACAACAGGGTGCATGATCAGAGATCACGATGTTATCATAAAAGCAGTTTTGAATCTTGGACCTTAATTCTGTGGAAATCAAAAAATAATCAATACGTGAGAATGTCTTGTAGGTACTGGAATAACAAGAATAGGCTTTAACTTGTGGTTTCATTTCTCTCCATATATCTAACAATCTCAATTCTTTCATAAAATGATTAATAGTCATCCTACAGCCAATGTGCGTACAATCCAGTCCTGTTGATCTATCCACACCTGGATTCAATGTACAATTAAAATCCCCTGCTATTATATGTTGCCCTGTAAGTGATGATAAGATGAGAAATAAATTAGCAAAGAACTTCTGGTCATCTATATTGGGACCATATAAGTTCACAAGATTTATATTTTCTAATAGCAAAGAACCTTGAATGATTACATATCTTCCAAATTTGTCTCCAATTACATTTTTCACTTGAAAAGGAACTGATTTATGTATGAGAGTCATAACTCCCCTGGCTCGGGATGAAAATGAAGAGGTGAATACACTTCCCTGCCATCTACTCCTAATTCTTTTAACATCCTCCTCTATCAGATGAGTTTCTTGTAAAAACACAATTCTTGAACCCATGTCCTTTATTTTATTCATAACTTGTTTAAGTTTTTTTAAATTTTGTAGACCTCTGCAATTCCATGAAGTTAAATTAAGATTAACACTTTGGTCCATGATCAATAGAGAGTTTGGGATTACCTTGCAGTGTAAACATGCTCATACAGAGAAGCAAAAACATGAGTGGTTGAACATTCATCCTACAAACTACACACAAACAAATTTCCCCTTCCCACACTTGTGGCAAACCCCCCAAAATCAAAAGAAAAATTCTGTCTCCCGATATAGCCATCGACCGTTCCACACCCACGGGGAACAGCCTAAGCCACTCCTTCTTCATCCTCCCAATCACCCTAACTCTACTGCTTTTAATGACGTAACATTAACTCTCTTCTGTAGTTTTCCAACTTAACTCCAAAATTTTTAACAACTTTGTACATCATAGTTTTTTTTTGTTTGTTTGTTTTGTTTTTGTTTTGTTTTTTTTAATATATAATACAATCTATATTTTGTAAACTTACTATTTACTTCAAGTCAGTCAGATGCCTGTGCAAATGCTTAATTATTCTACCTTATATTTTGTTCATGCTTAGCTCCCACCAGTCTCTTCTTCTTCTTTGATCTTCTTGATGAACTCCTGCGCCTCCTCTGGGGTCTTGAAGATGTGGGTTCTGCCCTCATACGTGGTCAGCAGTCTCGCAGGATAGATTACACCATGACGAATCCCAAGGTTGCGCAGCTCCTTACGTACGGGATCAAACTGCTTCCTCAATTGCTGGATTCCTGTGGCCAAATCTGGGTAGAACCGCACCTGCTGGTCCTGGTGTTTAATCTCTCCTTTAGCACGTGCAGCGTTGAAGATCTTCATCCTGTCTCTGGTGCTTAGAAACTTCATAATTAAGGTCCTCGGCGGTCCCTTATCTCTCCGTGGGCCAATACGATGTGCTTTTTCCAGAACCACTGCTGATTGCAACTCCTCGCTGCCCAGCACCTCCGGAATCCACTTTTCCAGAAAGGAACATACGTCCCGACCTTCTGATTCCTCTGGAAGACCCACCAGCCTCAAATTATTCTGTCTCGACCGAGATTCCAAATCCAAAATATTATCTTCCAGAGATTTATTTTTTTTTTCCAAAGTGCGCACCTTTAATTGAAGACGGGTGACGTCATCTTCAGCACTAGCGAGACGGAGCTCCATCTGCGCCGTTCGTTCTACACAGTCACCCAATTCCTTTCTTATTCCTTCCAGCGCTGTCATAATCCCATCAAATCTAGAGGAAAAGTCCGCTCTCATTGAACTCATGGCAGCCATCAGCGCATCTGCGCCATTCCCCGCAGAAATCGCACCGCCGCCAGCCTCCTCCGCCATATATGGAGCCTTGTTTGCTGCGTCACAGACCTGAAAGTCCGTTAATTTGGACTGTTTCGGCGGCTCGCTTTTTCCTTTTCCTGGTTTTCCAGCCTTAGGCTTCGCCGACATATCCTCGCCCAAATGCTGGGATACGTTCTGTCCCAAATGAGAGAGTTATTTGCCGATTTTTTTCTCCAGGAGCAGAGCAGAGCGAGACACGTCCGTCCTACGTGGCAGCCATAACCGGAAGTAATTCAGCTGTTTTAAAATTTTCTTCAACTTGATCATAGACCATTACTCGTGCTCTTGCCGCATTTAACTTCTTCACTTCTTCCAAGCGTTTAAGCCTTCTACGTTTGTCTTGCATTTCTTGTTGTCTGGCAAAGGTTTCAGATTCAAATTGTGCAAGCCGTTGTTTATCTTCAGCCTCTAGCCTTTGGAGTTCAGCCTCTTCTCTTTCTTGTTCATCCAATACTGCTAAAACTTCCTGGGATGCGGCAGCCTCCGCTGCAGCCTCGCATCTTTTGGCTGAGTTAGTACTAGAACAAATAGAACATTTTGATTGATGAGATGGTGGCCTTGATAAGGAGCAAGTTGAGTTTAGAACTGATCCAACATCGGGCCAAGGTTCATCCTCTTCTTCTGTTTTAGGCTTCTTAAGCTGCCCTTTTGCCTTTTGAATGATTAACTCTGAGAGTGAAACGCAGGTGTCTACTCTGCGTCGCAGATCTGGCTCAGGAGTTTGTATTTTGCGTAATGTTTCATATATGGCTTTTACATCGGAGCAGGTGCTGCTTATATTTTCAATCAGCTCACTCAATTCATCCTCTGAGGCTTCATTGGTCAGTATTTCCTTGCCTATTTTAGCATGGTACCTCCATTTCTCATAAATGATTCTGTACCGTCGTTGGATACTTTTCATCTTGTCTTCTTGAAGTTCTCTCCCCTTCTCTGTGAGGGTTCGAATTCTTTCGCCTCTTCGCAGCCCTTCTGCTTCTGCAGATTTGGTAACTTCAGGTTGGGCAGATGAGTCAGCCATCTTGTGGCAGGTCTCAGTGTTTGTGTCAGACATTCTGAGATAACTTGAACAACAGTGAAACAACTGGATGATGACTAGTTTGTAATTATACTGACTTCAATACTGCATTAAGATAACTGTAAACATTTAAACTTAGCCACTTTTCAGCTAACTTCAATTTCAAAGCAAGAATAAGAACAGTGAAATTACTTTAACACAATATGTAAATATGAACTTTAACAGCTGAGATAATATGTTTAGAAATGCATTAAATTGCTTATTTTACAAGATAGGAAAACAGAGTTGGGTTAAGTGCCCTTTAACGTCACTGAAAATGCCCTTTAAGCTTGTTGAAATTTTATAGACACAATGCTTGCATAAATCTTAGTTTCAGATTAAAATGCCCTTATTTTTTAACGTTCATCAAAGATTGTTAATTTACATATAAATTTAACATCGGCAATTTGCCTCTGATAGGGTCTCCCAAGACAAACTGGTCCTGGGTGAAGGGCCAGACTAAGAACGATCCAACAGACTCTCATGAATTGTATATCAAGGATTCAGTGTACCCCGCCCGGTATGGGGTTACCGGGGCCCCACCCTGGAGCCAGGCCTGGGGGAGGGGCTCGAAGGCTAGCGTCTGGTGGCCGGGTTTCCACCCATGGGACCCGGCCGGGCTCAGCCCGAAGGAGTTACATGGGTCCGCCCTCCAGTAGGTTCACCACCTGCAGGAAGGATCATGGAAGTCCGGTGCTATGTGGATTAGGTGGCAGTCAAAGGCGGAGACCTTGGCGGACTGATCCCAAGCTTTCTAAACTGGCTTTTGGTACGTGGAATGTCACCTCTCTGGTGGGGAAGGAGCCTGAGCTGGTGTACGAGATTGAGCGATACCGGCTAGATATAGTCGGCCTCACCTCAACACACAGCTCCGGTTCCGGAACCAGTCTCCTGGAGAGGGGCTGGAGCTTGGCCTTTTCTGGAGTTGCCCCGGGCGAGAGGCGACGAGCAGGGGTAGGTATTCTTGTATCGCCCCACCTTGCTGCCTCTATATTGGAGTTTTCCCCGGTGGACGAAAGGGTTGCTTCCCTGCGCCTTCGGGTTGGGAAACGGGTCCTGACCATCATTTGTGCCTATGCACCAAATGATGTTTCAGAGTACCCACCCTTTTTGGAGTCTGTGACTGGGGTGCTGGAGGGTGCTCCTCCTGGAGACTCCATTGTCCTACTGGGGGACTTCAATGCGCACGTGGGCAACGACAGTGAAACCTGGAGGGGGGTGATTGGGAGGAACGGCCTGCCCGATCTGAACCCGAGTGGTGTTCAGTTATTGGACTTCTGTGCTAACCACAGTCTGTCCATAACGAACACCATGTTCAAGCATAAGGGTGTCCATATGTGCACCTGGCACCAGGACACCCTAGGCCGCAGGTCGATGATCGATTTTGTTATCGTATCATCAGACCTGCGACCGTATGTCTTGGACACCCGAGTAAAGAGAGGTGCAGAGCTGTCAACTGATCACCACCTGGTGGTGAGTTGGATCCGATGGCAGGGGAGGAAGCCATTCAGACCTGGTAGACCCAAACGTATAGTGAGGGTGTGCTGGGAGCGTCTGGCTGAGGCCCCTGCCCGGGAGGTCTTCAACTCCCACCTCCGGAAGAACTTCAACCACATTCCGAGGGAGTCTGGAGACATGGAGTCTGAATGGGCCATGTTCTCCACCTCTGTTGTTGAAGCGGCGGCCCAGAGCTGCGGCCGCAAGGTGGTCGGTGCATCTCGTGGTGGCAACCCCCGAACCAAGTGGTGGACACCAGTGGTGAGGGGGGCCATTAAGCTGAAGAAGGAGTCCTATCAAGCTTGGTTGGCTTGTGGGACTCCCGAAGCAGCTGAGGTGTACCGGCAGGCCAAGCGGAGTGCAGCTCGGGTGGTTGCTGAAGCAAAAACCCGGGTATGGGAGGAGTTCGGTGAGGCCATGGAACAAGACTTTCGGTCGGCTTCAAAGAGATTCTGGCAAACTGTTCGGCGGCTCAGGAGGGGAAAGCAGCTCCCCGTCCACACTGTGTATGGTGCGGATGGGACACTGTTGACTTCAACTGGGGATATCGTCGGGCGGTGGAAGGAATACTTCGAGGATCTCCTCAATCCCACTGATACGCCTTCCACAGAGGAAGCAGGGTTTGGGGACAAGGGGGATGACTCGCCTATCACAGGGGCTGAGGTCGCCAAGGTGGTTAAAAATCTCCTTGGTGGCCGGGCCCCAGGGGTGGACGAGATTCGCCCCGAGTACCTCAAGGCCCTGGATGTTGTTGGGTTGTCATGGTTGACACGCCTCTGCAACATTGCGTGGAGGTCGGGGGCAGTGCCTTTGGCATGGCAAACCGGGGTGGTGGTTCCTCTCTTCAAAAAAGGGGACCGGAGGGTGTGCTCCAACTTTAGAGGGATCACACTCCTCAGCCTCCCTGGGAAGGTCTATGCCAAGGTACTGGAGAGGAGAGTCCGGCCGTTGGTCGAACCTCGGATTCAGGAGGAGCAATGTGGTTTTCGTCCTGGCCGTGGCACATCGGACCAGCTCTTTACCCTCTCGAGAATTCTTGAGGGTTCGTGGGAGTTTGCCCAACCAGTTTACATGTGTTTTGTGGACTTGGAGAGGGCATTTGACCGCGTCCCTCGTGGATTTTTGTGGGGGGTGCTTCGGGAGTATGGGGTATCGGGCTTGTTGTTACGAGCTATTCGGTCTCTGTACGACCGTTGTGAGAGTTTAGTTCGTATTGCCAACACTCGGTCGGAGTCATTCCCAGTGAGAGTTGGACTCCGCCAGGGCTGCCCTTTGTCACCGGTCCTGTTCATAATTTTTATGGACAGGATTTCTAGGCGCAGCCAGGGAATGGAGGGTGTCATGCTTGGTGACCACAGGATCTCATCTCTGTTGTTTGCAGATGATGTTGTCCTGTTGGCTTCATCCAGCAATGACCTACAGCTCTTGCTGGGACGGTTTGCCGCTGAGTGTGAAGCGGCTGGGATGAGAATCAGCACCTCCAAGTCCGAGTCCATGGTCCTCAGCCGGAAAAAGGTGGACTGTCCTCTCCAGGTTGGGGACAGGCTCCTGCCCCAAGTGGAGGAGTTTAAGTATCTTGGGGTCTTGTTCACGAGTGAGGGGAAAATGGAGCGAGAGATCGACAGACGGATTGGAGCAGCATCTGCAGTGATGCGGACGTTGTACCGGTCTGTTGTGGTGAAGAGGGAGCTTAGTTCTAAGGCAAAGCTGTCGATTTACCAGTCAATCTACGTTCCTACTCTCACCTATGGTCACGAGCTTTGGGTAATGACCAAAAGAACGAGATCGCGGATACAAGCGGCTGAAATGAGCTTTCTCCGTAGGATTGCTGGACTCACCCTCAGAGATAGGGTGAGGAGCTCAGTCATCCGGGAGAGGCTCAGAGTAGAACCGCTGCTCCTCCACATTGAAAGGAGTCAGTTGAGGTGGTATGGGCATCTGATTAGGATGCCTCCTGGACGCCTCCCACTTGAGGTGTTTCAGGCACGTCCCACTGGGAGGAGACCCCGGGGCAGACCCAGGACTCGGTGGAGAGACTATGTCTCCCAGCTAGTCTGGGAACGCCTTGGTATCCCCTCTGAAGAGCTGGAGCAGGTGGCTGGGGAGAGGGAAGTCTGGGCTTCTCTGCTTGAACTGCTGCCTCCGCGACCCGGACCTCCGGAAAAGCGGTAGAAGATGGATGGATGGATGGATGGACTTTAACCTTGTAACATGAAGCAACTGTGAAAATCAGGACATCTGATAATCTCCGACCACAACAGCTAAATAGCACACAAGTTGATAGATCTGAGTCCTTATTGCAATGTCCAAGTTAAACCACTTCTCACACCACCTTAACTTGAAACTTGAGGTGGAGCGCTTTTTGGCTTTAACTTGTAAAGTTGCGCTTTAACACAGTCTAACGGCCGTTACTTGCGGTTGCTATGACGACAGTGCGGTATGGACTTGCTTAACTGACGACCTGGATCTTCCTCTCCTCGCTACCCGCCGTGATCTCGGAGTCCTTGTTACCCGTGTTGAGCAGGCGAGTTCTCACTGTAGCTCTCTTCACGACAACAGACACAGGTTGGTTCCTTTAAACGGGCGTTTATTGGGACTTATGCACCTCCCCCATGGTCACGCCGTGAGAACTGTATAGGCAAACATAACGCATAACCATATATACAGTACAGAGCGAAATAATATAGAGAAGTTACAAAACAAATACCTCGTTGGCCGCTTGTCATGAAAAGAGTTCTGAAGGTAAAACAAACTGCTTGGCTTCAATCTTCAATCAAACTTAAGTGCCAGATAGCTGAATAACGTGGCACAGCGTTCTTCTTATTTCCGCTATGTGCTACAATGAAAACAATCCCAGCGGCACTCCAGACGGAAAACATCTGTTCCGGTCAGGAAACAATAAATTTCAACAAAATATACAGTTGCGGGACTTCCGGTCTGGACGCCATGGTGATAGCAACCTAACGCTGAAACTCCCAGACTCAATCCAAGGAAAACATCCTCAAAATCAGACCTAACGGATTTTTGGAAGATTAAAAATCAAAAAACAATAATACCATGCCTAACCACAAGCAGAGGAAACTGACATTCCCCAGGTCAGGACGCACAGCGGCTGCAGAATCTGAACCGGAGGACCTCCGTTCAGAAGACGAAGACCTGGGCCTAGCTAACAAAAGGATTAGCTTGAAATCACTATTTGACGAAATACGACGATTTAGGGCCGAATTTCTTGAATTCAGAGAGGATCTAAAAAAGGCGAACAGCAGAATGGACCAGGCCGAAAACCGAATCTTGGAAGCTGAAGAAAGAGTAAAAGTGCTTGAAGATTCTGTGCTGGATTTACACAGAAAACAGTCATCGCTGGAGGCTAAGCTAACCGACCAAGAAGGAAGACAGAGACGAGATAACATCAGAATTCACGGTCTGACTTCCGGTCTGGACGCCATGGTGATAGCAACCTAACGCTGAAACTCCCAGACTCAATCCAAGGAAAACAACTTCAAAATCAGACCTAACGGATTTTTGGAAGATTAAAAATCAAAAGACAATAACACCATGCCTAACCACAAGCAGAAGAAACTGACATTCCCCAGGTCAGGACGCACAGCGGCTGTAGAATCGGAACCAGAGGACCTCCGTTCAGAAGACGAAGACCTGGGCCTAGCTAACAAAAGGATTAGCTTGAAATCGCTATTTGATGAAATACGACGATTTCGGGCCGAATTTCTTGAATTCAGAGAGGATCTAAAAAAGGCGAACAGCAGAATGGACCAGGCCGAAAACCGAATCTTGGAAGCTGAAGAAAGAGTAAAAGTGCTTGAAGATTCTGTGCTGGATTTACACAGAAAACAGTCATGGCTGGAGGCTAAGCTAACCGACCAAGAAGGAAGACAGAGACGAGATAACATCAGAATTCACGGTCTTAAAGAAGGAGCTGAAGAGAGTTTCAACACAGTGGCGGAATGCGTGGAATCCTTATTGAGAGAGAAGTTGGATATTCCACAAACCACTGATTTGAAGATAGAAAAAGCCCATCGTACATCAGCCGCAAAGCCAGCCCCGGAAGCGCCCCCACGTTCTGTGGTGGTAAGATTCGCCAATTTCAAAATAAAACAAGAGGTTGTAAGACGGGCTTGGCAGAAAAAAGGATTTATGCATCTTGAGAGAAAAGTCTTCGTGGAACACGATTACGCCCCTGAGGTTCTTAAAAAACGACGGGAATATAACGACGCCAAAAAGATTTTACGGGAACAGAATCTACGCTTTCAGACGCCATTTCCGGCGAAGCTAAGGGTCTTTTACGGGGAAGAGTCATGTCTCTATAACTCAGCGGAAGAAGCAACAACTGACATGGCAAGAAGAGGACTTCCGGTAACTGTGTTTAAACCCGCAGCGGATCTAAACGAGAAGATCAGAGCTCAAACGTGGTCCACCCAG
Organism: Pholidichthys leucotaenia; assembly: GCA_020510985.1. Taxonomy (NCBI): domain Eukaryota; kingdom Metazoa; phylum Chordata; class Actinopteri; order Cichliformes; family Pholidichthyidae; genus Pholidichthys; species Pholidichthys leucotaenia. Next base: position 33,970,242 of record CM035844.1, read on the forward strand.
AGACCTTCAAAATCCACGGGCCAGCAGCGGGAAACCCAGCCCCAGAGCTACAAAGATAAGCTTTCCAGTTCCAGGAAGGAATAGCGACCTTTTTGGGTTTTTTTTTTCTTTTCAGTCACTCTGCATTTCCACCCCCCCTCCTACAAGGTAACAAACATTAAAGGAGATGCAGAATCAGCATGTGGTAAAACCTTTCATGGAGCAGTTATAGCATTAGAAACAAATGTCTTCTTAATTAAAAGGGGAAAAAAAAATCATGTTAAAATAGAAATGTAACAATGACCCACATGTTCTCTCCATACTAACAAATACTGTATTAGAGTGAATGCTTGCTGTGATGGGGGTGGGAGGGTGCACACAATCTCAGGGTATAGGCATAAAAAAAAAAAAAAAAAAAAAAAATCATTACAAATTCGGATTGGGATCTGAAATTCACGTTAAAAACATGGGACAACTTACAGGGGTAAGAGAGGGCCCTCAACACGTAACAGAGTTTGAGGAATTTCCCCCAGAGCCTACACTCCATCAGGGCTTTTACAGGGTCTTTAAAGAGACCCCAGCTCAGGAAGTTTTTTTGACAGTTTTTTGTTTTAAAGTTTCGTACACTATGTTCTTAATGTTTTTTATGTTCTTAATGTTCTTTCAGTTTCTGAGTAGCAAAAAAGAGGGCCACCACACTGTTATACTAAATAAGAAAATACAATGGAGAAACAGGGTGTAACCAAAATAGCCTCATATAATGTAAAAGGGATCCTGAATCCAGTTAAAAGATCCAAGATTCTACGCAAAATGAAAAAAGACAAAGCAGAAATAATATTTTTACAAGAAACCCACCTAACAGACGTGGAACACACTAAACTCAATAGACAAGGGTTTAAAATGATCTCTTCATCTTCATATAAATCAGGGAGGAGGAGGGGAGTAGCGACATTGATATCAACCAAAATTACATTTGAAAAAAAATCAGAACACAAAGATAAAGAAGGGAGGTACAGTTTGGTAACTGGGCGGCTAGAGGGAGAAGATATCACCCTGCTGAATGTATATGCACCACCAGGGGCTAAATGGAAATTTTATAAAAATGTATTCGACCTAATGATAACTAAAGCCCAAGGTTTAGTGATATGTGGTGGAGACTTCAATCTAAGACTGAATCCATACTGGGATGCGACAGGTAATTCTTCACATCAAAATAACACCCAAAGTAAGAATACTCGGATGCTACTAAAAGAAATGGGAATCTGTGACGTATGGAGGGAATTCAACCCCAATGTAAAAGATTATACTTTTTATTCAACGCCACATTCATCTTACTCAAGGATTGATTACTTTTTTATGTTTAATAGAGACATTGGAAGAGTAAAAACATGTAAAATAGGACTGATGGATCTCTCCGACCACAGTCCGATCTATATGGACTTAAACATCCAAAAACACACAAATAATACATTTTCCTGGAGGCTGAATTCAAATGTCCTGAAAGGACCACTGAAAGATGAATTGGAATCAGATATTCTCAGATATTTGGAAGAAAACGATAATGGAGAAGTATCTCCTTTAATACTGTGGGATGGGTGCAAAGCTGTAATAAGGGGAAAAATTATCGCAAAACTGGCAACCCAAAAGAAACTGAGACAAGAAAAACTAATCACACTAGAGTCAGAACTCAAGAACCTAGAAAAAGAACACAAAGACAACACTCATTCTAATGGCTCGCTCAAGATTAAAGAAATTAAAAATCAAATAAATGAGATCTACACAATAGAAATCCAGAAGAAACTTACATTTCTGAAACAAAAACACTATGAAGCAGGCAGTAAATCGGCAAAATTGCTAGCCTATAAATTGAGGAAACAACAAACGGAAAGAGCAATCTACAAAATCAGAGACCCAGTATCAAAGGAAATAAAATTCAGAATTCAGGATATTCTTAAAAGCTTCGAGAATTACTACAAGAACTTATACTCCCACAAAAAACATAAAAACGCATCCGAGACATTACTAAACACATTAAACCTTCCCCAACTTACGGAATCACAAAATAAAACCCTACTGTCAGAAATACAACCTAAAGAATTGGAAAAAGCAATTATGAAACTTAAAGCTAACAAATCCCCAGGAGCAGATGGCTATACAGCAGAATGGTACAAAACCTTTAAACAGCAACTATCTCCTCTCCTCCTGAAAACATTTAACTACGTCCTCCACACAGGGGAAATCCCCCCTCCTGGAGAGAAGGGGTCATTGCAGTTATACCTAAACCTGAAAAGGATAAACTAGAATGCTCCAACTACAGACCAATCAGTGTATTAAATCAGGACTATAAGCTTTTTACCACTATCCTTGCCAAAAGGTTAGAAAACATACTGACAGACTTAATTCACTTAGACCAAACAGGTTTTATAAGACAAAGACAGACTCAAGACAACATTCGGCGCACTTTACACATAATTCATCATATAAAAAAATATAACTTAAATGCAGTCATATTGGGATTAGATGCTGAAAAAGCATTCGATTCGGTTGACTGGTCTTTCCTATATAGAATCTTATCCAGTTTCAATTTTCATAACAACTTCATTAGAACTATACAGGCATTATATAAAAAACCAACAGCTAAAATAAGGATTAACGGTAATTTATCATCATCTTTTGAGCTGGAAAGAGGATGTCATCAAGGCTGCCCCCTGTCTCCACTGCTCTTTGCAATCTTCATAGAACCTCTGAGCCAATGGATAAGACAAAATCAAGAAATTCAAGGTATTACACTTGGTCAGAAGGAACATAAAATAGCACTCTTTGCTGATGACATTTTAATATACCTAGGGCAGCCAGACACTTCTCTACCAGAACTAATCTCAGTTTTTTCAGACTATGGCGATTTATCGGGGTACAAATTAAACATGCATAAAACCCAAGTCTTAACATTCAACTATGACCCAAATCATTTTTCACTAAATGAACTCAAAACTAACTGGGAGTTGGAATCTATGAAATATCTGGGGGTCAATATCCCGAAACAACTCGACAAAATTATAACACTAAACTATGATCCACTGGTGACAAAAATAAAATCTGACCTAGCAAGATGGAATATGATACCATTCTTAGGTACTGCACAAAGAATTGAAGCAGTCAAAATGAATATACTTCCACGTCTTCTATACCTTTTCCAAACAATACCAGTAGAACCTCCCAAAAAAACATGGCAGGAGCTGGACAGAAGGATCTCAAGATTCATATGGCAGGGTAAGAGACCTAGAATCAGATATAGAACCCTACAGCTAAACAAAGACAAAGGTGGGCTCGCGCTGCCAAATATCAGGGACTATTTTATAGCTGCACAAATTAAAACTTTAGTAGAGATATGTAACCCAGTCTACACTGCACAATGGAAGGAGATGGAATGCCAAATAACAAGTGACATCCCCCTACAGGCGATAATAGGGAACAATGCCTTAACTAAACTCTTGAATAACACCAACCCGTGGATAGAGACCCCGCTAAAAATTTGGTTTAAGATAGTCAGAGAGAATCAAGCTAAAGAGCCCTATCGACTTCTGCAATGGATTGCCTATGATCAAGACTTTACCCCCAATAAAACAGACACTAGATTTAAAGAGTGGAAAGAGAAAGGACTGATAAAATATTATGATTTTTTTAAGGGGCAAACTTTAAGAAGTTTTGAAGATTTGAAAAAACAAGGTCTAACAAATCAAGATCTTTACAGGTTCTTTCAGCTTAGACACCACATAAACAATATACTTAAAAAGGAGGATTTGGAAAGGGCCCAGTCAGGTGTTCTGAAGGTCTTCTTAATGGCATATAAAGGGATCCCAGGGATCAGATACATTTCTAAAATATACCAAGGTCTTCAAGACTTAAAAGGAGACAACACATCATATATAAAAGAGAGATGGGAAAAAGAGGGGAATTTCACTTTACAATTGGAAATATGGGAAAAGCTAAATAAACAGCAATGGAAAAGTACCTCATCCCTGCAGTGGAGAGAGTTTGGATGGAAAAACTTGGTAAGATTTTTCAGAACACCTGCACAAAACAAATTTACCCATAAGGGGTTGAACTGTTGGCGCTTGTGTGGTGAAAAGACTGCAAATCATTTTCATGTGTTTTGGTCATGCCCAGTTATCCACCAATATCGGACCAACGTACAGACAATATTGGGGAAAATATTCAAAATAACAGTTCCCTTTTCTTTTGTAACTATGTATTTGGGTTTACTACCGGACTCACTGGAAAGACGAGGAGATAAATACTTATTCAATGTTTTAATATTGGCAAGCAAAAAAGCCCTAACTAAAAAATGGATGCTGAAGGACTGTCCTACACCTGAAGATTGGATTAACGTGATTCAAGACATTTACTCGATGGAAAAGTTGACATTCGCACTGAGACAGGACATGGATGGGTTCATGAACTTTTGGCAACCCTGGATCGCATATGTGTCTTCCATTAGATCTAATCTTTGACAAATACCATTTCAATAAGGGTCCCGCTCTTTGTTCCAACTCTACTCAGATGCTCTTTTACTTTTAATTACTTAATTTTCTGTTTGTTTTTTGCTGTTCTGTTTGTTTGTTTATTCGTTTGTTTGTTTTTTGTTTTTATTTAATTCTCCTTAATTTCACTTTTTCTTTCACTTTAAAAAAAAAAAGGGGGGTGTTGTAATAACTATCCTACCAATGTTGTCAAATAGCAAAAAATAAGGGAACATGTGATGAAAATGTATACAGTGCAATGCTGTAATGACCTGTATACCCTTTACAAAAACTTAAATAAAAAAAAAAAAAGAATTCACGGTCTGAAAGAAGGAGCTGAAGATGGTTTCAACACAGTGGCGGAATGCGTGGAATCCTTATTGAGAGAGAAGTTGGATATTCCACAAACCACCGATTTGAAGATAGAAAAAGCCCATCGTACATTAGCCGCAAAGCCAGCCCCGGAAGCGCCCCCACGTTCTGTGGTGGTAAGATTCTCCGATTTCAAAATAAAACAAGAGGTTGTAAGACGGGCTTGGCAGAAAAAAGGATTTATGCATCTTGAGAGAAAAGTCTTCGTGGAGCACGATTACGCCCCTGAGGTTCTTAAAAAACGACGGGAATATAACGACGCCAAAAAGGTTTTACGGGAACAGAATCTACGCTTTCAGACGCCATTTCCGGCGAAGCTAAGGGTCTTTTACGGTGAAGAGTCATGTCTCTATAATTCAGCGGAAGAAGCAACAACTGACATGGCAAGGAGAGGACTCCCGGTAACGGTGTTTAAACCCGCAGCGGATCTGAGCGAGAAAATCAGAGCTCAAACGTGGTCCACTCAGAGACCTTCAAAATCCACGGGCCAGCAGCGGGAAACCCAGCCCCAGAGCTACAAAGATAAGCTTTCCAGTTCCAGGAAGGAATAGCGACCTTTTTGTTTGTTTTTTTTTCTTTTCAGTCACTCTGCACTTCCATCCCCCCTCCTACAAGGTAACAAACATTAAAGGAGATGCAGAATCAGCATGTGGTAAAACCTTTCATGGAGCAGTTATAGCATTAGAAACAAATGTCTTCTTAATTTAAAGGGGGAAAAAAAAAAATCATGTTAAAATAGAAATGTAACAATGACCCACATGTTCTCTCCATACTAACAAATACTGTATTAGAGTGAATGTTTGCTGTGATGGGGGTGGGAGGGTGCACACAATCTCATAGGTTATAGGCATAAAAAAAAAAAAAAAAAAAATCATTACAAATTCGGATTGGGATCTGAAATTCACGTTAAAAACATGGGACAACTTACAGGGGTAAGAGAGGGCCCTCAACACGTAACAGAGTTTGAGGAATTTCCCTCAGAGCCTACACTCCATCAGGGCTCTTACAGGGTCTTTAAAGAGACCCCAGCTCAGGAAGTTTTTTTGACAGTTTTTTGTTTTAAAGTTTCGTACACTATGTTCTTAATGTTTTTTATGTTCTTAATGTTCTTTCAGTTTCTGAGTAGCAAAAAAGAGGGCCACCACACTGTTATACTAAATAAGAAAATACAATGGAGAAACAGGGTGTAACCAAAATAGCCTCATATAATGTAAAAGGGATCCTGAATCCAGTTAAAAGATCCAAGATTCTACGCAAAATGAAAAAAGACAAAGCAGAAATAATATTTTTACAAGAAACCCACCTAACAGACGTGGAACACACTAAACTCAATAGACAAGGGTTTAAAATGATCTCTTCATCTTCATATAAATCAGGGAGGAGGAGGGGAGTAGCGACATTGATATCAACCAAAATTACATTTGGAAAAAAAAATCAGAACACAAAGATAAAGAAGGGAGGTACAGTTTGGTAACTGGGCGGCTAGAGGGAGAAGATATCACCCTGCTGAATGTATATGCACCACCAGGGGCTAAATGGAAATTTTATAAAAATGTATTCGACCTAATGATAACTAAAGCCCAAGGTTTAGTGATATGTGGTGGAGACTTCAATCTAAGACTGAATCCATACTGGGATGCGACAGGTAATTCTTCACATCAAAATAACACCCAAAGTAAGAATACTCGGATGCTACTAAAAGAAATGGGAATCTGTGACGTATGGAGGGAATTCAACCCCAATGTAAAAGATTATACTTTTTATTCAACGCCACATTCATCTTACTCAAGGATTGATTACTTTTTTATGTTTAATAGAGACATTGGAAGAGTAAAAACATGTAAAATAGGACTGATGGATCTCTCCGACCACAGTCCGATCTATATGGACTTAAACATCCAAAAATACACAAATAATACATTTTCCTGGAGGTTGAATTCAAGTGTCCTGAAAGGACCACTGAAAGATGAATTGGAATCAGATATTCTCAGATATTTGGAAGAAAACGATAATGGAGAAGTATCTCCTTTAATACTGTGGGATGCGTGCAAAGCTGTAATAAGGGGAAAAATTATTGCAAAACTGGCAACCCAAAAGAAACTGAGACAAGAAAAACTAATCACACTAGAGTCAGAACTCAAGAACCTAGAAAAAGAACACAAAGACAACACTCAGTCTAATGGCTCGCTCAAGATTAAAGAAATTAAAAATCAAATAAATGAGATCTACACAATAGATATCCAGAAGAAACTTACATTTCTGAAACAAAAACACTATGAAGCAGGCAGTAAATCGGCAAAATTACTAGCCTATAAATTGAGGAAACAACAAACGGAAAGAGCAATCTACAAAATCAGAGACCCAGTATCAAAGGAAATAAAATTCAGAATTCAGGATATTCTCACAAGCTTCGAGAATTACTACAAGAACTTATACTCCCACAAAAAACATAAAAACGCATCCGAGACATTACTAAACACATTAAACCTTCCCCAACTTACGGATTCACAAAATAAAACCCTACTGTCAGAAATACAACCTAAAGAATTGGAAAAAGCAATTATGAAACTTAAAGCTAACAAATCCCCAGGAGCAGATGGCTATACAGCAGAATGGTACAAAACCTTTAAACAGCAACTATCTCCTCTCCTCCTGAAAACATTTAACTACGTCCTCCACACAGGGGAAATCCCCCCCTCCTGGAGAGAAGGGGTCATTGCAGTTATACCTAAACCTGAAAAGGATAAACTAGAATGCTCCAACTACAGACCAATCAGTGTATTAAATCAGGACTATAAGCTTTTTACCACTATCCTTGCCAAAAGGTTAGAAAACATACTGACAGACTTAGTTCACTTAGACCAAACAGGTTTTATAAGACAAAGACAGACACAAGACAACATTAGACGCACTTTACACATAATTCATCATATAAAAAAATATAACTTAAATGCAGTCATATTGGGATTAGATGCTGAAAAAGCATTCGATTCGGTTGACTGGTCTTTCCTATATAGAATCTTATCCAGTTTCAATTTTCATAACAACTTCATTAGAACTATACAGGCATTATATAAAAAACCAACTGCTAAAATAAGGATTAACGGTAATTTATCATCATCTTTTGAGCTGGAAAGAGGATGTCGTCAGGGCTGCCCCCTGTCTCCACTGCTCTTTGCAATCTTCATAGAACCTCTGAGCCAATGGATAAGACAAAATCAAGAAATTCAAGGTATTACACTTGGTCAGAAGGAACATAAAATAGCACTCTTTGCTGATGACATTTTAATATACCTAGGGCAGCCAGACACTTCTCTACCAGAACTAATCTCAATTTTTTCAGACTATGGAGATTTATCGGGGTACAAATTAAACTTGTATAAATTTGTATGTGTTAACAACAAAAACTCAGAGCTACTGAAGGTCACCTGTGGAGTCCCACAGGGTTCAGTTTTGGGACCATTATTATTCAATATGTATATAAATGATATATGTAAAGTTTCAGAAAAAATGGACTTAATATTGTTTGCTGATGACACTAACCTGCTATGCAGTGGAAACAATTTGGAACAACTTCTGGATACACTCGGAAAGGAATTAGGAAAGCTGAAACTGTGGTTTGATTCAAACAAATTAACGCTCAATTTAAGCAAGACAAAATTTATAGTCTTTAACAACCATCACAACTACCCAGTACCCAAACTCAGTGTAAATGGTGTAGAGATTGAAAGGGTATCCGAAACTAAATTCCTTGGAGTAATAATTGATAACAAACTGTGTTGGAAGCCACATATTAATTATATAAAAGGTAAAGTATCCAAATCAATTGCAATATTACACAGAGTGAAAAATTTGCTGAATCAACCCACACTATACACCTTGTATCATTCATTAATACTCCCATACATGACATATTGTAATGAAGTATGGGGAAATACATATAAAACAAACATATATCCACTCTTTATGCTTCAAAAGAGAGCTATTAGAATAATCAACAAAGCAGCTTACAGGGAACCAACAAACCCACTTTTTCTTAAACAAAAAACTCTCAAGTTGAAAGATCTGATCGACTTTAAAACCGCAATAATAATGTTCAAAGTGAAGAATCTATCACTGCCCGCAAATATCCAAAAGTTGTTCCAAACAAGGGAGAAACGATATCACTTCAGAGGAACATGTACAGTATATTTCAAAAGCCTACAGTGAGAACAACTACCAAGCAACACTGTATTTCAGTGCAAGGTGTCAGATTATGGAACGATTTTGGACCTGAATTAAAATCATGTACAAAGCTTGGACAATTTAAACAAAAACTAAAGGAAGAAATACTCCAAACATATTTACAAGACGACATGTAAACTCACATAAGGATTGACATTTCCAGCCTGTGTTGTGTTATAGCTTAGTTTTTCTTTTTTCTCTGTGACACCATGTCTTAGATTTGTTTTTGAATAGTAACCGCTTAACTTAGACTAGCTCAGTTTTCTTTTTCTCTCAGTCATATTTTGTCTTAGCCTTGTTTTAAATTGTAATCGCTCTTGTCTTGTTTTCTCTTTTTTCTCCTTTGAATTCTTGGATGGAATATGGGTGGGCAATATAAGCTGCGGCTTCAGCCATCACCCATTTCGGATAACTCACGTGGAATTGTATAGTAGAAGGAGTCTTTGTCTAATTTGACCTTGTTGTTATATTATACAGTTTCTTTTAACCTGTAATGTACTATCCGAAATAAATAAATTCATTCATTCAAACATGCATAAAACCCAAGTCTTAACATTCAACTATGACCCAAATCATTTTTCACTAAATGAACTCAAAACTAACTGGGAGTTGGAATCTATGAAATATCTGGGGGTCAATATCCCGAAACAACTCGACAAAATTATAACACTAAACTATGATCCACTGGTGACAAAAATAAAATCTGACCTAGCAAGATGGAATATGATACCATTCTTAGGTACTGCACAAAGAATTGAAGCAGTCAAAATGAATATACTTCCACGTCTTCTATACCTTTTCCAAACAATACTGGTAGAACCTCCCAAAAAAACATGGCAGGAGTTGGACAGAAGGATCTCAAGATTCATATGGCAGGGTAAGAGACCTAGAATCAGATATAGGACCCTACAGCTAAACAAAGACAAAGGTGGGCTCGCGCTGCCAAATATCAGGGACTATTTTATAGCTGCACAAATTAAAACTTTAGTAGAGATATGTAACCCAGTCTACACTGCACAATGGAAGGAGATGGAATGCCAAATAACAAGTGACATCCCCCTACAGGCAATAATAGGGAACAATGCCTTAACTAAACTCTTGAATAACACCAACCCGTGGATAGAGACCCCGCTAAAAATTTGGTTTAAGATAGTCAGAGAGAATCAAGCTAAAGAGCCCTATCGACTTCTGCAATGGATTGCCTATGATCAAGACTTTACCCCCAATAAAACAGACACTAGATTTAAAGAGTGGAAAGAGAAAGGGCTGATAAAATATTACGATTTTTTTAAGGGGCAAACTTTAAGAAGTTTTGAAGATTTGAAAAAACAAGGTCTAATAAATCAAGATCTTTACAGGTTCTTTCAGCTTAGACACCACATAAACAATATAATTAAAAAGGAGGATTTGGAAAGGGCCCAGTCAGGTGTTCTGAAGGTCTTCTTAATGGCATATAAAGGGATCCCAGGGATCAGATACATTTCTAAAATATATCAAGGTCTTCAAGACTTAAAAGGAGACAACACATCATATATAAAAGAGAGATGGGAAAAAGAGGGGAATTTCACTTTAAAATTGGAAATATGGGAAAAGCTAAATAAACAGCAATGGAAAAGTACCTCTTCCCTGCAGTGGAGAGAATTTGGATGGAAAAATTTGGTAAGATTTTTCAGAACACCTGCACAAAACAAATTTACCCATAAGGGGTTGAACTGTTGGCGCTTGTGTGGTGAAAAGACTGCAAATCATTTTCATGTGTTTTGGTCATGCCCAATTATCCACCAATATTGGACCAACGTACAGACAATATTGGGGAAAATATTCAAAATAACAGTTCCCTTTTCTTTTGTAACTTTGTATTTGGGTTTACTACCGGACTCACTGGAAAGACGAGGAGATAAATACTTATTCAATGTTTTAATATTGGCAAGTAAAAAAGCCCTTGTGGTATATATCACTCCGATATTCCATACCTACATTGGTTAGAACATGTGGAAATGTTTGGGACAACATATACAAAGGAACTTCACACCTCTGAAAGAACAAAGGAATCTCACCGCCGTGTGAAGACCCATGACGTCACAGGACGCCATGGCAACAGACTCGACACCTTCACCCCGAGAGAGGAGAAGGTCTTCCCATCACCTCCCAAGGCGAAGGGAGGAGTTAACAGGACTAATGGGGGATTTAGATAACGGGGAGATGTTACCTTTTTCAATGAGTGGACTCTGACGTCAGCTGTTTCAATGAGTGGTGCCATGTGTGCTTGTATTTAACCAGCGAGCAAAGCAGAGATCTCTCTCTTGCCTTCTGCTAAGCTCTGCACCTGTTGAGATTTGATAGAGGAGCTATTCAATAAAAACCCTGTTTTTAATTCAAAGCCGCCTCGTTATTTCAGCTCCACTACACTGGTGACCCTTACGCGAGAATATGGACCGGAGGCGCTCTTCAAGCTGCTCATCCATGGTGGCTCTGGCACACGCCAGCGACGACGCAGACGAGGGAACAAGCAGACAGCTGTTCCCCGCGGCAGAGGGCACTGAGAGAGCTCAACCGAGCTCCAACACCGCCGCGAGAGCCGTAGAAACGCACTCTCACCCGGCGAACACGACAATGATGGTGTGCACGAACGCCGTCGCTGTCAAGCTGCCAGACTTCTGGAGAGAGGACCCTGCATCTTGGTTCCAGCAAGCCGAAGCCCAGTTTATACTGGCGGGTATCACAGCAGATGATACCAAATTTTATCACATCATCTCCAAGCTCGACTCCGCAACTTCGAAGTGTGTGCGGAGCTTGGTCCAGCAACCACCAACCCGGGACAAATATGAGACACTCAAGGCGACCATCGTGGCGAATTATGTCCCGTCAGCGGAGGAAAGAGCCGAGAGAATCCTGGCGGTCTACGGCCACAGAGGGGGCAATCCAAGGACCCTCATGGAGGATTTGCTACAACTCAAGGAGGAGGATAATGATAATTTCCTTCTCCAATTCATTTTTCTCAGCACGCTACCACCGCATTTGAGAGGGACACTCACCAGGATGAAGTGCAATAACCATCAGGATTTCCGCACACTGGCCAACGAGGCTTACCGGCTCGTCAACGCCTGCAGAGAACGGACACCCACAGCGGCATCCGCAGATCTGAGAACTGACACCCCGAGCCTTGGAGAGCCTCAACCCACGGTGACAGCAGCGCAGCCCAAGCGCAACAAGCAGAACGACGTCTGCTATTATCACCACCGCTTCGCAGAGAAAGCCCGCAAATGCGTTCCCCCCTGCAAGTTTACGATGTCGGGGAAACGCCCAAGCCGAGGGCCATTAACAGCAGCAGTTCTCAGCGAGAAGAATAAGCTGTTATACGTGACGGATGGATACACAGGCAAGCAGTTCCTCATCGACACGGGAGCTCAGCTGAGTTTCGTCATGCCCTCCCACGCAGAGCGAACCATGGGCACCCGGGGCAACAGAGCAGTGGCAACCAACGGCTCTGACATCGACACGTTCGTGGAAAAGAGCCTGCACCTCCTCATCCACGGCCGCAGCTACAGATGGACATTTGTTGTAGCAGCGGTGAGCTTTAACTTGTTAGGCGCAGATTTTCTGTGTGCACATGGGTTATTAGTGGATCTTGCAAATAGGCGCCTGGTTAATGCACTCTCTTTTGCTTCTATTCCATGCTCAGCTCGAGTTTCTCCACCACCTGTGCAGGCCAACGTCACTACGGCAGGAGGTAAGTTTGAGCAACTCCTCACCCAATTTCCAGCACTCACAACCCCCAAATTCTCAGCCACTGTAGCCAAACACGGGGTTAAACACTTCATTCCAACAAACGGACCTCCCGTTTTTGCCAAAGCTCGCCGCTTAGACGCGGCCAAGCTCAACATAGCAAGGGACGAATTTGCAGCTCTTGAAAAATTAGGCATTTGCCGACGTTCAAAGAGCCCTTGGGCCTCACCACTTCATATGGTCCCGAAATCCGACGGTTCTTGGAGACCGTGCGGAGATTACCGCAGGCTAAACAACGCTACAGCACATGACCGCTACCCCATTCCTCACATTCAGGATTTTTCATTGCATTTAGCAGGTGCGCGCATTTTTTCAAAAATAGACTTAGTCCGCGGTTATCACCAGGTCCCAGTCCGAGCTGAAGATATTCCTAAAACAGCGGTTATAACCCCTTTCGGCCTTTTTGAATTTCTAAGAATGCCATTCGGCCTCAAAGGCGCGGCTCAAACTCTTCAACGGATGATGGACGCAGTCCTACGCGACCTACCCTTTGTTTTTGTCTACCTCGATGACATGCTGGTAGCCAGTTCATCCGAGGAAGAACAAGAACAGCACCTCACTACCGTTTTTCAGAGGCTGGAAGAGAACGGACTTATAATCAATCCAGCCAAATGCAAATTCGGCGTATCACAAATTGATTTTTTAGGACATAGGGTCTCCCCGGCAGGGGCAATTCCGCTTCCAGACAAAGTTCGTGCGATAGAAAGTTTTCCACGGCCTCAAACGGTTAAGTCGCTACAGGAATTTTTGGGGATGGTTAATTTTTACAACCGTTTCCTCCCCCACGCAGCTCAGCTCATGCAACCCCAATATGACGCGCTCAGAAAAAAGAAAGCTTCCAACGCGGTCGAATGGACCCCGGAGCGCGAACGCGCTTTCGCGGAAGTAAAAAGCGCCCTAGCTAACGCCACAATGTTAGTCCACCCAGATTCCTCAGCACGCATTGCTCTAACCACAGATGCTTCAGACCTGGCTATAGGGGCAGTTGTAGAACAACTTGTCAGCGGGGTCTGGCAACCTTTAGCATTCTTTAGCAAATCGCTAAACCCTACTGAACGCAAATACAGCACTTTTGACAGAGAGCTGCTGGCGCTTCATTTGTCCATCCGCCACTTCCAGTTTTGGTTAGAAGGGCGGAGTTTCACGGCTTTTGTGGACCATAAGCCGCTCACTTTTGCTATGGCTAAAATTTCAGAACCATGGTCAGGCAGACAGCAAAGACAGCTAGCTGCGATTTCAGAGTTCACCACAGACATTCGACACGTAGCAGGCAAACTTAACGTAGTAGCTGACTGTCTCTCCCGTGCTGTGGCACCGCCAGAGCACGAGGAGACAGATTACACTGCTTCAGCAGCTGAGCTTTTCTCTAACGCAAACACATATGCAGCACCTATCCATGAAGGGATAGATTATGCAGCCATGGCGGAGGAGCAAGGTAGTGATGCGGACGTGCGCGCGCTCCTGTCTGGACCAACAGAGTTAAGGCTGGAGGAAAGAGGGTTGCGCGACGGCGTGCCCCCCCCTAATATGCGATGTTTCAACCGGCCGACCTCGCCCGTTAGTACCAGCTGCTTGGCGCCGCCGCATTTTCGACGCAATTCACTCCCTCGCGCACCCAGGTGTGCGCGCCTCGGTCAAAATGGTTGCCGAAAAGTTTGTGTGGCCAGGCCTACGCAAAAACGTAAAAGAATGGGCAAAAACTTGCATTCCTTGTCAGCGCGCCAAAGTACACAAACACACTAAAGCCCCTCTGGAGCCTTTTCCAATCCCTGCTAGAAGGTTCGACCACATTCATGTCGACCTCGTGGGGCCGCTGCCTTCCTCCCAAGGTTTCACACACCTGCTAACAATGATAGACCGCACCACGCGCTGGCCAGAGGCAGTCCCGCTAGCGGTAACCACAGCGGAGGAAGTCGCTCGCGTTTTTCTAACAAATTGGGTGGCACGTTTCGGCGTCCCATCAGACATCACGTCAGATAGGGGGCCTCAATTTGTCTCAGAGCTCTGGTCAGCCATGTCCAACAGTTTAGGGGCAACAATTCACCGTACCACCGCTTATCACCCTCAGGCTAATGGGTTATGCGAGCGTTTCCACAGGTCCTTAAAGGCCGCCCTCAGGGCCTCATTAACGGACACAAATTGGGTAAATAAACTTCCCTGGGTTTTATTGGGGTTGCGTGCGGCACCTAAAGAGGATTTAGACGCTTCCCCTGCAGAATTAGTCTTCGCTCAGCCTATCAGACTACCAGGTGAATTTTTACCAGAAAACCCGGAACCAGGGCACCTCCCAGTCCCAAGGTTTTTAGGCAGTAACAGTCCGGACTTTCTCCACGGTCCAGCTCGTCACTCCTTTCCACGAGTTTTCGTTCCTCAAACTTTAAAAAACGCTGAGTTTGTTTTTGTTAAGCATGAAGTTCTAAAACCAGCGTTACGCCCAGTATACGATGGCCCGTATAGAGTGCTGGAAAATGGTGACAAACACTTTGTGCTTGATTATGGGGATAGAAATGAAACGGTCAGCATTGACAGACTCAAACCTGCCTTCTTGTTGAGAGACGGACCTGCACAGCTGGCCCGAGCACCTTGGCGAGGTAGACCCCCCAAGGAGAAAGTCTCAGCCCCCAGGCAGGGAACAGATAATCTCTCTCCTTCCCACACTGCAGATTCCTCACAACAAGGTCCCAGCAGGACGCCTAAACCAACCTACAGCAGCTTTGGGAGAAGATTGAAACCCAGACTACACAGGGAACTGATTACACCACTATGCAAATTTTCGCTAATTGTGCCGCAACAGTTTAGGACTGATTTATGATTATACTATGCTGTTATGTTTTCACTGAACTCTCTTAGGAGCGTGGCTGCTTGAAAGTTTCTTCTGTGGCAACAGCTGTAACACGTAGTATGTCTTAGTAATTACCCTAGACTGTGAATCTTTCTGTGTCCTTTCATAGTTGTTTGGGGGGCCTGTGGTATATATCACTCAGATATTCCATACCTACATTGGTTAGAGCATGTGGAAATGTTTGGGACAACATATACAAAGGAACTTCACACCTCTGAAAGAACAAAGGAATCTCACCGCCGTGTGAAGACCCATGACGTCACAGGACGCCATGGCAACAGACACCTTCACCCCTGAGAGAGGAGAAGGTCTTCCCATCACCTCCCAAGGCGAAGGGAGGAGTTAACAGGACTAATGGGGGATTTAGATAACGGGGAGATGTTACCTTTTTCAATGAGTGGACTCTGACGTCAGCTGTTTCAATGAGTGGTGCCATGTGTGCTTGTATTTAACCAGCGAGCAAAGCAGAGATCTCTCTCTTGCCTTCTGCTAAGCTCTGCACCTGTTGAGATTTGATAGAGGAGCTATTCAATAAAAACCCTGTTTTTAATTCAAAGCCGCCTCGTTATTTCAGCTCCACTACACCCTAACTAAAAAATGGATGCTGAAGGACTGTCCTACACCTGAAGATTGGATTAACGTGATTCAAGACATTTACTCGATGGAAAAGTTGACATTCGCACTGAGACAGGACATGGATGGGTTCATGAACTTTTGGCAACCCTGGATCGCATATGTGTCTTCCATTAGATCTAATCTTTGACAAATACCATTTCAATAATGGTCCCGCTCTTTGTTCCAAAGCTACTCAGATGCTCTTTTACTTTTATTTACTTAATTTTCTGTTTGTTTGTTTTTTGCTGTTCTGTTTGTTTGTTTATTCGTTTTTTTGTTTGTTTTGTTTTGTTTTTATTTAATTCTCCTTAATTTCACTTTTTCTTTCACTTTAAAAAAAAAGGGGGGGTGTTGTAATAACTATCCTACCAATGTTGTCAAATAGCAAAAAATAAGGGAACATGTGATGAAAATGTAAACAATGCAATGCTGTAATGACCTGTATACCCTTTACAAAAACTTAAATAAAAAAAAAAATATACAGTTGCAACAACCAACATGTAACATACAGAAAATATGTAAGATAAGATAAGATAAGCCTTTATTAGTCCCACAATGGGGAAATTCCAGGATTGCAACAGCACAGGGATAGCAACACTCAGAGTAACAATCAGAAGGCAAGAAAAAACAACATCTAGTAAACATATGTCCATATTACTATAAATGTATATACTGTATATAGACACACAGTGCAGAGCATTATGGTTGGTTGGTGAATGTGCAGCAGAAAGTCTAAGCTCTCTCTCCGCGGATGCGGCGGGCCAGCTGGAAGTCTTTGGGCATGATGGCGACCCCCTTAGCGAAGAAGAGACCACCAGGTGGGCCTCGCTGGTCTCCTGCAGAGCCATGACGGCGAAGCTCAGGAAACGCAGGACGGTCTTGAAGTCCTGAGCGATCTCCCTCACCAGGCGCTGGACGGGCAGCTTATGGATGAGCAGCTCCGTGGATTTCTGGTAGCGACGGATCTCTCTCAGAGCCACGGGCCTGTGACGGCGAGGCCTCTTCACTCTGCCGGTGGCCGGAGCGCCTCTCCAAGCAGCCCTGGTGGCTAGCTGTCTCCTGGGGGGCTTCTTCCTCCAGTAGATTTTACGGGCGGTCTGCTTGGTTCTTGCCATTGCTCTTTATTATTCTGTCTTATATTTCTTGCACGCCGCCTAAACTCCAGCCCGGCACCCGCGTCGTTTTCGCTACAGCTCCCGGTATGTCGAGTTTCCCATTAGCACCGGGCGGCGGCCAAGTGCTAGCTAGCACCAGCTCCTCCCCGCTGTAGCGTCTCCCGCTGCAAACCGTGGCTCCGTCCGCCGACCCGGGAGACCCCCGGGGCGATCCGTGCGTCCGTGATATATATACAGAGTGAAAGGTATAGAAAGAAGAAGGAAGATTAAAAAAAGGCTGTTGCAACGGGCAGCCTACTCGTGTGGCGCCACCGGTCCAGCGGAACCGGAACCGAAAAAAAAAAAAGTATAAAATAATTATAAAAATATTGTTGTTATAAAAATAATTTTATAACAACACTTACATGTACAATTATATGTATCTTTTAACTGCACAATAGAAGGTTTTATGCAAAACAGATTGTGAGATGTTGGAAAGAACCCTGTTTACTGGAAATGTGTTAGAAATGAGGAAATGGGCACAGATGTCCAGCAAACTGAGTTATTTTGGTAATGGAAAAAGCTGAGAGGCTAGCGGGAAAGGCCATGAGTCATGAGCGCCTGACCAGTCACATGGTTTACGAGAATTGACTAGCCTGAACATGTGCAGAAATGAAGTAATGGTATTATATAAATGTAACTTTATATAATACCCTCGCTGCCCTCGCTGCCCACCCCTGGGCAGCGAGGGCCATTCCACTGCAGGTTTTCTGTGCCATCCAGTCTCTTCAGCAGGTGTATGCTCTGATCAGCTTCAAGGATTGCTCATCAGTGAAAACACCTGTTGAAGAGACTGGGTGGAACAGAAAACCTGCAGTGGAATGGCCCTCCATGGCACATGATTGCTCACCCCTTTTGATTGGCTTAAAGTTTAAGCCAATCAAAAGGAGCCAAGAGAGCCTAGGGTGAGTTTGGAACCAATCAGAGAACTTGGGCAAAGGTTATAAAAACCAAGCCTATTCTGCCCCAAATGTTCACTTTCTCGGCGGTCTACAATGAGGCAACAACATCATCGGAGCAGCGGACTGAAGACGGGGAACGCCAGAAGAGAAGTGATCCAGTTTGTGCCTCAATTCTTCAGCCTTTAAACAACTTTTACATCTGCTGCTAAAGTGTTATTATAACACTTGTGCAAAAAGGGGAACAAGCTACATCTGCTGGCCCCAGCTCTCAGCCAGGAGGCTGAGTCATTGGGCGTCGTGGAGCAACAGCGGGAGAAAGCAGAAGCTCCCCCGGGCTGGAACACCACATCGGAGTTGACTCATTGCTCCTTCCCGGCCAAAGGCAGCCACCACCCAAGGTTTTCCTTACTTAATGGTATTTAAAACAGATCCCCTATAAACCAATTTTTTCCTGGTTTTAAACATTTACCCAGATTACCAAGAGCAAATGTAAGACCATGAGAGGCTGTCGTTAATATTGGAGGTGTATTCCAGGTATCTGGCTGGACAGGTCACTCAGTCAGAGGTCTGGTGTACAGGCAGTGGGGGTCCTCCAATAAATGAAGACAGTAGAGCTGGGTTAACTCTCAAGTCACCAAACACACCTACACAGGTAACAGAATTTCCTATGAGGAAAATTCCTCTAGGAACTGCAAGCTGGTGAACCTAACCTCAATTCCTGAGGTCCAAGGTCAAAGGGTCTTCGACAATATATAAACACACAGTGCGGAGCATTGTAGCTAGATGGAATAAATATGTAAATATATAAACACACACAGTGCGGAGCATTGTAGCTAGATGGAATGAAACAGTACAACCGTCTACTTAGTTATCCTACATGGTATGATTATGTACCCATACATATTCTCACCCTCCATAGCGACCGGTATTTTCCTAGTTGTATACCGGAGGGGACCATTGTGTAAGTCTATTGCGTCTTTTGCATTCAAAACTATTAGGTTGTCACGTCTTTTTGCTATCTCTGCGAGCAGCCCTGCTTAGGTTGTACAGTCTGACAGCTGTAGGTAGGAAGGACCTGCGAAACCTCTCGGTTGTGCACCTAGGATGATGTAGTCTGCTGCTAAATGAGCTCTTCAGTGCATTCAGTATGTCCTGCATAGGGTGGAACTCGGACTCCAGCAGAGATAACAGTTTAGCCACCATCCTTCTCTCTCCTATCTCTTCCACTGGGTCAAGGCGCTGCCTCAGGACAGAGCTAGCTTTCTTGATCAGTTTGTTCAGTCTCTTCCTATCGGCTGCTGTAATGCCACTGCCCCAGCAGACCACTCCAAAAGTGATGGCTGATGCCACCACCGTGTCATAGAATGTCTTCAGCAGCGCCCTTTGTACACCAAAAGACCTGAGTCTCCTCAGTAGGAACAGCCTGCGCTGTCCCTTCTTGTAGAGTGCGTCGGTATTGTGTGACCAGTCTAGTTTATTGTTCAGATGAACACCCAGGTACTTACAGGATGTCACCATCTCAATGTCTGTTCCCTGTATATTTACTGGTGCTGTGAGGGGTTGTCCTTGCCTGCGGCAGTCCACCACCAGCTCTTTAGTTTTCCTCGCGTTGATCTGGAGGCAGTTCCGATGGCACCAGTCCACGAAGTCCTGGATAAGCCCTCTGTACTCAGCTTCATCTCCGTTGGAGATGAGGCCAACGATCGCGGAGTCATCAGAGAACTTCTGTAGATGGCAGTGTGTTGTGTTGTGTGAGAAGTCCGCAGTATAAAGGGTGAACAGGAAGGGAGCCAAAACCCTGGGGGGCCCCCATGCTACCGATGATCGTGTCGGACACACAGTCCCAGGTTCTCACAAACTGAGGCCAGTTTGTGAGGTAGTCCAGGATCCATGATGACAGGTGCTGGTCCACCCCTGCACACAGCAGCTTGTCCTTCAGGATCATCGGTTGGATGGTGTTGAAAGCACTGGAGAAGTCAAAGAACATGATCCTCACCGCATTCCCGGGCTTCTCCAGGTGGGACAGAGAACGGTGAAGGAGGAAGATCACTGCATCCTCCACCCCAATGCCATGCTGGTAGGCGAACTGGAGTGGATCCATCGCTGGTCCCACCAGGGGGCGGAGGTGAGCAAGGAGTAGTCTCTCCAGGGTCTTCATCATGTCGGACGTCAAGGCCACTGGTCTGTAGCTGTTCAGATCTTTGGGGTGGGAAGTCTTTGGTACAGGTACCACACAAGATGTTTTCCACAGCTGTGGTACCCTCCCCAGCTTCAGGCTCAGACTGAAGATGTACTCCACAAACCCACACAGCTGGTCTGCACAGGACTTGAGGAGCTTTGCGCTGATGCCGTCCAGTCCCGACGCCTTCCTCACCTTGATCTTCCTCAGCTCCGTCCTCACCTGGGTCTTAGTGAGGATCAGGTTGGGGGGCTGTGTGTTGGGAGTGGGGGGGTGTTGGTGGAATGGGGAGTGGGAAGCAGGACTTGATGTCTTTAGAGGCAGCAGTGGTTGTTGTGCAGTCAGGGGGGAGGGCGGTTGGTCAAACCTATTGAAAAACAGATTCAGATTGTTCGCCCACTCCCTGCCTCCCGTGGCCTGGGGGGAGGTATTCTGGAGACCAGAGATGGTTTTAAGGTTTCTCCAGACCCCGCTGATGTCGCTCTGTTGCAGCTTGTCCTCGATCTTCTTCCTGAAGCTGTCCTTGCCTTCTCTGATCTTTCTCCTCAGCGCCCTCTGTACGGACTTCAGCATCTCCCTGTTCCCCGACCTGAAGATCCTCTTCTTCTCTCTCAGAAGTGTTTTTATCTCAGGGTTGATCCAGGGTTTGATGTTTAAGCAACACCGTATGGTCTTGGTGGGAACGGTGTTGTCCACACAGAAGCTGATGTAGTCCGTGATGGTGTGAGTGAGGCCATCGATGTCCTCACCATGTGGATCGCAGAGCTGCTCCCAGGCGGTGATTTCAAAACAGCCCTTTAGAGTGTCCATTGCCTCCTCAGACCATAACTTCACTGTGCGCATGGCCGGAGGTTGTCTGTGCACTAAGGGTTTGTACACCAGCCGGAGATGAACCAAGTTGTGATCCGATCTCCTGAGTGGGGGGAGTTGTGAGGAGGTGTACGCCTCCTTAGTGTTTGCGTAGAATAAGTCCAGTGTTTTATTGTCTCTAGTGTGGCATGTGACATACTGGGTAAACGTGGGTAGAATGGGAGACAGTGAAACATGGTGGAAATCGCCTGAGATGAGGAGAACAGCATCTGGGTGTTCTGTCTGCAGCCTGCCAGTTACTGAATGGATGATGTCACACGCTGTCCCAGCGTTCGCCGTCGGATTTGCATAAACAATAATGCAGATCACGTGTGAGTATTCCCTCGGGAGATATGTAGGCCGCATGCTAACAGCTAGCAACTCAATGTCTTTGCTGCAGTGTCGTTGTTTAACAGTGATATGTCCCGGTCTGCACCAGTTGTTGTTAACATACATTATCACTCCACCGCCCCTTGCTTTGCCACTGTCTGATGTTCGGTCTGCCCGTATCGCGTGGAAACCCTCCAGTTCAATGTTAGCATCTGCTGCTAATTTGGTTAGCCAAGTCTCTGTGTATAGAAACAGGCTACACTCCCGGTATATGCTATCGTAGCGGGAGATAGTCGCTAGCTCATCTACCTTTCCCAGTAACGATCGTACATTCCCCATAACAACGGATGGAAGGGTGGGTCTGTACCTTATATTTCTTGCTTTCCGCCTTACTCCAGCCGGGCACCCACGGCGTTTTCGCCTCAGTTCTCCCAGTATGTCGAGTTTTTCCGTTAGAACCGGGTGGCGGTTGAGTGCTAGCAGCTCTTCCCTGCTGTACTGTCTCCTGCTATAAACAGTGGCTCCGTCCACAGCTTGGGAGACATTTGGGGCGATTTGTGTGTCCGTGATATAAATGGAGTGAAAGGTGTGCCAGATCAGAGAGTTGTCACCGGATCAGAAGAGAGAGGAAGGAAAAAAAAGACCCAGAATTGAGCCGCTGTTGCAAAAGGCAGCTGACTCGTGTGGCGCCAGAAGTGGGAAAAAAAAAATGAACCACAAAATCAGTACAATGAAAAAAAAAAAACGAAGAAATTTGTCACTTACCAACAGCTAACGGGACTCGCTCGCTGCCGTGGTCGCTGCGTTTTCACCCATCGTGGTTGTTATTTTGTGTTTTGTCAGTCATTTACACTCTCTACCACATCTACAAAGTCTTATGATTATCCCACATAAATTTCGCTTGTATCCCGCAGCTATTTTTTATGTACGAAGCCATCTAAGTGACAGCACACAATGGTGGACGGCAGCCATATTAGCTTTCTGGGCTAAAAGGATGAAAACAGGAAAAGGAAATGAGGAGTTCTTCTTCTTTGGTGTATTACGTGTCATCCATTGAGTCCTCCAACGCGTGTCTGCCACCTTCTGAAATTGGCAGATCAGTGCAAATCCTTAATGCAGCCGAGGATGTCAGAGTGAAATGACAGGCGCAGCACCACACTCTGCCACTAGGGGCACGCGAAATCTCACACTCTAAGGGTTAAAAGTAGTCAACCAAAAATTTCTAGTTGAGTTAAGGGTGCAAAGAGCACCCACTTAAAAACTTAAGTAATTACTTCAGTCTTGAAGGGTGGAGTTTTTTCTCAAAAAATTTATAACAATTTTCTTATAGTTTTCTGCTTTTCTCCGTAAATTTATCTAAATTTGCAACCATTTTCCTCAAAATTGTAATTTTCTCTTGTAAAATTATGACTTTTCTTGGACATTTGAGACTTTATAATAAATTTGTGGATCATTTTATGGGTAATTTTTTATCTTTTTTAAATCTAATACAACTTTATTTATCCATCCATCCATCCATCTTCTACCGCTTTTCTGGAGGTCCGGGTTGCGGAGGCAACAGTTCAAGCAGAGAAGCCCAAACTTCCCTCTCCCCAGTCACCTGCTCCAGCTCTTCAGAGAGGATACCAAGGCGTTCCCAGACCAGCTGGGAGACATAGTCTCTCCAGCGAGTTCTGGGTCTGCCCCGGGGTCTCCTCCCAGTGGGATGTGCCCTAAACACCTCAAGTGGGAGGCATCCAGGAGGTATCCTAATCAGATGCCCATACCACCTCAACTGACTCTTTTCAATGTGGAGGAGGAGCGGTTCTACCCTGAGCCTCTCCCGGATGACTGAGATCCTCACCCTATCACTGAGGGTGAGTCCAGCAATCCTACGGAGAAAGCTCATTTCAGCCGCTTGTATCCGCGATCTCGTTCTTTCGGTCATTACCCAAAGCTCGTGACCATAGGTGAGAGTAGGAACGTAGACTGACTGGTAAATCGACAGCTTTGCCTTAGAACTGAGCTCCCTCTTCACCACGACAGACTGGTACAACGTCCGCATCACTGCAGATGCTGCTCCGATCTGTCTGTCAATCTCTCGCTCCATTCTCCCCTCACTCATGAATAAGACTCCAAGATACTTAAACTCCTCCACTTGGGGCAGGAGCCTGTCCCCAACTCAGAGAGGACAATCCACCTTTTTCCGGCTGAGGACCATGGACTTGGACTTGGAGGTGCTGATTCTCATCCCAGTCGCTTCACACTCAGCAGCAAACTGTCCCAGCAAGAACTGTAGGTCATTGCTGGATGAAGCCAACAGGACAACATCATCTGCAAACAACAGAGATGAGATCCTGTGGTCACCAAGCATGACACCCCACATTCCCTGGCTGCGCCTAGAAATCCTGTCCATAAAAATTATGAACAGGATCGTGACAAAGGGCAGCCTTGGCGGAGTCCAACTCTCACTGGGAATGAGTCCGACCGAGTGTTGGCAATACGAACCAAACTCTCACAACGGTCATACAGAGACCGAATGGCTCATAACAGCAAGCCCAATACCCCATACTCCCAAAGCACCCCCCACAAAAAACCACGAGGGACACGGTCGAATGCCTTCTCCAAGTCCACAAAACACATGTAAACTGGTTGGGCAAACTCCCACGAACCCTCAAGAATTCTCAAGAGGGTAAAGAGCTGGTCTGATGTGCCACGGCCAGGACAAAAACCACATTGCTCCTCCTGAATTTGAGGTTTGACCAACGGCCGGACCCTCCTCTCCAGTACCTTGGCATAGACCTTCCCAGGGAGGCTGAGGAGTGTGATCCCTCTAAAGTTGGAGCACACCATCCGGTCCCCTTTTTTGATGAGAGGAACCACCACCCCAGTTTGGCATGCCAAAGGCACTGTCCCCAACCTCCACGCAATGTTGTAGAGGCGTGTCAACCATGACAGCCCTACAACATCCATGGCCTTGAGGCACTCAGGGCGAATCTCGTCCACCTCCGGGGCCCGGCCACCAAGGAGATTTTTAACCACCTTGGCGACTTCAGCCCCTGTGATAGGTGAGTCATCCCCCTCATCCACAAGCCCTGCTTCCTCTGTGGAAGGTGTATCAGTGGGATTGAGGAGATCCTGAAAGTATTCCTTCCACTGCCCAATGATATCCCCAGTTGAAGTCAACAGTGCCCCATCCGCACCATACACGGTATGGACAGGGAGCTGCTTCCCCCTCCTGAGCCGCCGGACAGTTTGCCAGAATCTCTTTGAGGCTGACCGAAAGTCTTGTTCCATGGCCTCACCGAACTCCTCTCATACCCAGGTTTTTGCTTCAGCAACCACCTGAGCTGCACTCCGCTTGGCCTGCCGGTGCACCTCAGCTGCTTCGGGAGTCCCACAAGCCAACCAAGCCTGATAGGACTCCTTCTTCAGCTTAATGGCCCCCCTCACCACTGGTGTCCACCACTTGGTTCGGGGGTTGCCACCACGAGATGCACCGACCACCTTGCGGCCGCAGCTCTGGGCCACCGCTTCAACAATAGAGGTCGAGAACATGGCCCATTCAGACTCCATGTCTCCAAACTTCCTCGGAATGTGGTTGAAGTTCTTCCGGAGGTGGGAGTTGAAGACCTCCCGGACAGGGGCCTCAGCCAGACATTCCCAGCACACCCTCACTATACGTTTGGGTCTACCAGGTCTGAATGGCATCCATCCCCTGCCATTGGATCCAACTCACCACCAGGTGGTGATCAGTTGACAGTTCTGCACCTCTCTTTACCCGAGTGTCCAAGACATATGGTCGCAGGTCTGAAGACATGATAACAAAATCTATCGTCGACCTGCGACCTAACTTGTCCTGGTGCCAGGTGCACATGTGGACACCCTTATGCTTGAACATGGTGTTCGTTATGGACAAACTGTGGTTAGCACAGAAGTCCAATAACTGAACACCACTCGGGTTCAGATCGGGCAGGCCGTTCCTCCCAATCACCCCCCTCCAGGTTTCACTGTCGTTGCCCACATGCACATTGAAGTCCCCCAGTAGGACAATAGAGTCTCCAAGAGGAGCACCCTCCAGCATCCCAGTCAGAGACTCCAAAAAGGGTGGGTACTTTGAAACATCATTTGGTGCATAGGCACAAATGATGGTCAGGACCCGTTTCCCAACTCAAAGGTGCAGGGAAGCAACCCTTTCGTCCACCGGGGAAAACTCCAACATAGAGGCAGCAAGGTGGGGGGATACAAGAATACCCACCCCTGCTTGTCGCCTCTCGCCTGGGGCAACTCCAGAAAAGGCCAAGCTCCAGCCCCTCTCCAGGAGACTGGTTCTGGAACCGGAGCTGTGTGTTGAGGTGAGGCTGACTATATCTAGCCGGTATCTCTCAACCTCATACACCAGCTCAGGCTCCTTCCCCACCAGAGAGGTGAAATTCCACATACCAAAAGCCAGTTTAGAAAGCTTGGGATCAGTCCGCCAAGGTCTCCGCCTTTGACCGCCACCTAATCCACATAGCACCGGACCCCCATGATCCCCCCTGCAGGTGGTGAGCCCACTGGAGGGCAGATCCATGTAACTCCTTCGGGCTGAGCCTGGCCGGGCCCCATGGGTGGAAACCTGGCCACCAGACGCTAGCCATCGAGCCCCTCCCCCAGGCCTGGCTCCAGGGTGGGGCCCTGGTAACCCCATACCAGGCGGGGTACACTGAGTTCTTGATCTAGAATTTATCATGTGAGTCAGTTGGATCGTTCTTAGTCTGGCCCTTCACCCTGGACCAATTTGTCTTGGGTGGCCCTATCAGAGGCAAATTGCCCCGGACAACATAGCTCCTGGGATCACTGGGGCATGCAAACCCCCACCACGATAAGGTGACAATCCATGAGGGGAACTTTATTTATCAAGTAAACTTTATTTATAAAGCACTTTAAAAATGACAGCTGACACAAAGTGCTGTACATCAACGATAAATAAAATACAAAAACATAAAAACAATAAAATACAGCTACAAAAGTATAAAACATCCATCCATCCATCCATCCATCTTCTACCGCTTTTCCGGAGGTCCGGGTCGCGGAGGCAGCAGTTCAAGCAGAACTGCTGTACAAAACAGTACAAAACAGGGCAAACAAAACAATAGTCATACAATTTCGTGCAGATGATGGTCACTCGCATTGTTCGTGTACACGCTTGCGGAGCGTCATTCTGTCATATTTTTTTTCTTAAATTAATATATCCTAGGAGTAGCGGCATAATTCCAAGGGTGGCGGCCCGCCACACAGAAATGTTACCTGAGGAAACCCTGTGCATTGTATGTAGAATAATTACCTTAATTATTTTGTTTTTGTTGGTGTTCATTGCATTTGTTATGGTAACTAAATAAAATACTACTACTTCCACTATCACGTTATAACACGATACTGAGCTATTATAATGTGATACATACGTATATTGTTCTAACAATAAACATACCATGATATAACATGATATACAGCCCTTTATTTTTTTTAGTTTTCTGGTTTGACAACAATACACTTCCATAGATTTTAACTATAATTTAAAGATTATTAAAACACAGCTGAAGTGGAGTGATACATATTTGGTGAAACGTCTGAGTGTGATTATCAAGGAATAAAGTAACTCCTAAAATCCCTATTGGCCAATCAGATTCCTCATTTGGAACTAACTGTTGTGTATATGGGCAGTGCGGTGGCAGAGTGGTTAGCACTGTGGCAGCACAGCAACTCACCCTTGGCCGGGGGATCCTGGGTTCGATCCCAGCCCCCGACCACCAGCGATCTGTGTGGAGTTTGCATGTTCTCCCCATGTCTGCGTGGGTTTACTCCGGGATTTCTCCGGTTTCCTCCCACATGCCAAAAAAAAAAAACATGCAAGTTAGGTTAATTGGCATCAAAAACTGGGGATTCTAAATTGTCCTTAGGTATGACTGTGAGAGTGAATGGTTGTGTGTCTCTCTGTGTTGGCCCTGCGACGGACTGGCGATCTGTCCAGGGTGTACCCTGCCTCTCGCCCAAAGATGCTGGGATAGGCTCCAGCCCCCCCACGACCCAAAAAGGATTAAGCGGAAGAAGATGGATGTTGTGTATATACATACAGTATACGTACAGTATATACCCATACATGTTGCTGTATGCTGTGTCCCCTCATGGGGTTTAATATTTTAGTCATCATCTCCCTCCTAATGCCTCTGACCACATTCTTCAGCTTTCAAGGGGGGAAATTGGAAATACATGTGGGTTTAACTAACTGATGTTGATGATCTTCATCCATCTTTTCAACCACCTATTCCTTTGTGGAGAGACTTGAGTAATTTTATTGAGGAAGTCCAATAGAAAAATATGACCATCATTCTTCCATTTGACCACAAACCGCTGTCCTCTGTACTATATCAACTGAAAGTGAGGTGCAGAATCCACCAGAAACAGTACACAATATCCATCAGAGATCATAAACAACATCTGAACTGACACATGGGTAAAGTGCCACAGCCGTCAGGTTACACCCACCAACATGAGACCGTTATCCTCCTATCAGTCATCACGTCTACTCCATGCAGTGGATCACGCAACACATAGATCCACGAACTGGTGGAAGAATGCAGGGTTGGACTTCGGAGCACGGCAGATGCCTGACAGATGGATAAGTGAGAAAATTTTCAAAGTAATTTGGTTACTTTAAGGTTAGCATTTAAATCTTCCTCCCAATTAGGGAACTGACTCACTGAATAAACTCTCCTTTCAATCATGAAAGCAATTCATGTGTTTGAAAGCCTGAAACTGTGATTCACAGATATACCAACACTCCACAGCATGCATCCTGTTTTAAATTCCAGGGTGTGGACAGTCACTTTGAACTAAAGGAGGGTGATGAGGTTTAAAATCAGGGGGTCCAAAAGGAGCATGCAGACGGTTTAAAAGATTTATTGACTGAGACGCTGAGAAATGGGGAACTGAAGACAGGCAGGGGAGAGAACAGGTTTTTAAGAGGGGAGTTGGAGAGATCTGTTGGCTGAGTGGAGGTGGGCTGCGTGTGGGGTGGGGGGGGGGGGGGGTGAGTGGGCAGGCAGGTGGGCGAGGATCCCCGTGGGAAGGTGAGCAGGGATGAGAATGGATTGATGGAGAGACTGGTGGAAGAAAAGCAGATGACACTGAGAAGACAGGCTGGCGGGCTGGTAAATAGGCAGATCATTTAAGACAGGATGGTCTGGCAAGGATTGGTTTAGGGAGGAATTAGTCATTAAAACAGCCAACTCATATCACTTCCTTAATCTTGATTCTTTTTTCCCCCCATCCTCTCTTCTCATGTCTAAGTCCATCTCACCTGAGGGACAACTGAAAGAGAGGGAGGGAGTTGAAGAGACACAAAATAGAGAAATGCGGGAGCCAGAGAGGAAAGAGTGAGGAGGAAACACTGGAGAGACAGAAACACAAGGAGCAAAGCAGATTGGTGGCACAACCATGACTGATGAATGGCAAACAAATGCTTCCGAATGTGGTAATTAAATTATAGCAATGATTAAAATCACATTTCACTCAAAAAAATATGAGAAATTAGAAGGCTGGGGATGTGAAATTAATTGTGAGACAGCTTGATCTTGCAGTTCTTGTTAAGAGAGCATGACGCACGGCTCACAACAGGCTCATTCTGGAGTAATGCCTCTCCTTTGCCTGTTGCTGGGGTCCAGGGCTGCAGTGACAGGGCTGGATTTGGATGAAAGAACAGCTGACGTGTGTCATCTGAGTGTTGGGAGGAAGACTTAACTGGGAATTTTTTCAAAGCAGCCTCAAAACCTCTGAACTTCTGAACAGGGAGGCAAACCAGTGAAGCATTTCAGTACGATCCAAGTTATCACACAACTCAAAGCCAATATTATCAGCAAAGCTGACGGCACAAACACCTGAGGTCGTCTTTGAATGTTCACTTTCCAGTCATGACTTCTGCAGCCTCAGTTTGACTGTAGAGGAGCATTTCAGTAAAAAGTTCAACATATATGATTTCAATATCACACACCTCCCTTGCTATAGCTGACAGATGGGCGTGCCTGGTTTCTTCGCAGCATATTCAGGGATTTGGTTCAGGTAATCCTCTTGCATCTGGATGATTATGCAGCAGTCATAATCCTATCAAGTAGTTTCCAAAACTTTACCCACTATTGTAAGTGTACTTCACCAAGCCGTGTCAGTTGTCCTGCCAAATACGCTCGCTGTAAACAGAGGACTGTCAGCATCATTTGTTATTTTAATTACAACATGACAGCTGCATTCCAATGTGGGGGATCAAACACGGATCAACTCACATTTTGGTTTTTTTTATTTCAACCTACCATGTCTCACTGATTCCTTGTCCTCTCATTATGTCCTTTCTTCCCCGTGCTCCCACCTGGTACCCATCTAAATGTTTGTGCAAGAAACTTTAATTCCGCTGCTCAATTGCTTAAATTGTCCCTATTGCATAGTAAATAAGGATGATGTAATTCTGACTGCTTTACCACTCTTTATCCATGTATCAGACTGTCTGCAAGATAAGATAAGATAAGATAAGATAAGCCTTTATTAGTCCCACAACGGGGAAATTCCAGGATTGCAACAGCACAGGGATAGCAACACTCAGAGCAACAATCAGAAGGCAAGAAAAAACAAGCAAGCAAGAGCAGCTAATATACATATGTACATATTACTATAAAATATATATATACACACACACACACACAGACACACAGTGCAGAGCATTGTAGCTGGATGGAATAAATATATGAATATATGAACACACAGTGCAGAGCATTGTAGCTAGATGGAATAAATATGTAAATATATAAACACCCACAGTATGGAGCATTGCGGCTAGGTGGAATAAATATGCAAGTATATAAACACACACAGTGCGGAGCAATGTAGCTAGATGGAATAATATGTAGATATATAAAAACACAGTGCGGAGCATTGTAGCTAGATGGAATAAATATATAGATATATAAATATAAACACACCCAGTGCAGAGCATTGTAGCTAGATGGAATAAATATGTAAATATATAAACGATCAGATGATTCATTCTCAGATTGGAGTTTGGCGGGGTGTGGTGCAGGATTTTTGCCGTTATGGTCACATCCTGGTGTTAACACAATAGCCTTCTTTAATGCATACACCAAGATAATAACTGCTCCCGTGGTTAAATCTAATGACTTCCTTTGCTTTTCTCTGACTCCAAAAGGCTCATTAAAGCACCACATTGCAGCCAAGACAGCCACAAAAATATTTGGATCATTCGTTTTGTGAGAATGAAAAGAAAATGGCTCGTGATGTGAGCCCGTCCATGCCCAATCTAAAATAGCAGGAACACTGTTTTCAAAGGAGCCACGCCTTGTTCTCCCTGTGAAATGCAATATTTAAATTAGGGTCACCAAGAATGACACAGGGAGGTTTTAGCAACCAAGCGAATGACAGCAATTTTTGAGTGAAACACTTGGTGTCACTTTTACAGGCTGCATCTGCAAAAACAGCACTTAACCAATGAAAGCTTATAATGTCACGTCCAGGTCAGACATACACTTTTATGATCCCAGAATTTGGATGAAGGCCTGCAGGAATATGCCAACATTTGAATCCTTCCATGTTAAGCTGATACACCTTTTTGCCCTCAAAAATGCATAAATTATTTGGTGCAGTGGAAAAGAAGAGATAAAACTGGAGGACATTGGTAAGGGGTCCTCCTCTGACTATCTGTGAAAGGAAGAAAACTGAAGCCAAACCGAATACCTATTTGCTGATTGTGTAATGACCCAAGATAGCTCTTGCACTGCTCTTCCAGGAGAGCTCAGCTTAGAGAACATTAATGTGCATTTTTTTCCAGTTCTCTCAGATGTGCAAATAGCTGTCTAGATCATTAAATGCCTTGTGCCATTAAGGCAGAGTGACTCTATAACATTATTATGGTTTCATACATTCTTAACCCATTGGGTGACTACCTCTGAGGAGATATGGACAAAGATGTGGTAGCAATACAGCTCAGCTAGCAGCTGAGTGATGAGGCCTTAATTGTGTAATGATTTGTGGTTCTTGTGAAATTATGTTGCTATGTCATTCTGCAACTCCAGCTAGTCTTGCAATGTCTAGCAGTCTTTAGGTGTTGAATGGGGTTAATTGTAAAATGACCACACCTATGAAAGTCTGAACTGAAGCATGCCTGAGATGCCATCACAGGTGGGTGCTCACCGTGATTTGAGGAATGTAGTTTATCTCACTGCTACCTCTAGATTTTACCTTCAACAACAACAAACGTTTTTGAATTAAACCATTACTTGCCTAAACTCTGCATCAGTCTCCAATTTATACTGCAGCCAAAAAGCTGGGTCACAACCAGTGTTGGGCAAGTTACTAAAAAATAGTAACTAGTTACAGTTACTAGTTATTTCTTTTCAAAAGTAACTTTTGAGTTCCTGCATGAATAAAGTAACTAGTTACTTGAAAATAACTTTCATGTTACTTTTTTTTTTTTTGTAACTTAGATTTTTATTCATTTTTCATCATATATAATGCATTCAGATCACATTCTACATTTAAAAAACAAAGGGGTTAGGGTAGGGAAAAATAAAATAAAAAAAATAAAAAAAAATAAATAAATAAAAAAAAAAATAAAAGGGGGGGGGCAAATGTTGGAGCATCAAGTTTTTAGTTTCCATCTCTTAATTCTTCTGGTTTTTTCAGTGTCTTTGGTTATTCTTTCAATTTCTGCCTCGTTGTTGCACTTTGTAGTGTGTCCATTTCCGCCATTTTTTCTCCCATATTCCTTCTTGCATTCTTCGTCGATATGTTAGTTTTTCCATCATACGTATGTCCTCAACAATGTCAGTCCATTGTTCTTGGTCAGGAAGAACTTCTGATCGCCATTTTTTTGTGATAGTTTTTTTACATGCAATCAACAAGATTTTAACTAGATATCTGTCCTCAGCCTGTATAACATTGTCTTTTTTAAGATCACATAAGTACATCAGGTTACAGTTCATTGGTATATTATATCCTAATATCCTCTGTATTGTCACATGCATAGATTTCCAAAATGATGATATTTTGTAGCATTTCCAAAACATATGTGAGTGGTCTGCATTTTGAGCCCCACATCCCCTCCAGCATAAAGATTGGGTATTTGTATATTTTCCTTGAATCTGTGGTGTAATGAAAAAGCGAATCAGGTTTTTCCATCCAAATTCCCTCCATGCCCTTGAATTTGTTGATGTGTGTTGTGTTTTCCATATTTCCTGCCAGCTTTCTTCTGTTATGTTTAAATTGAGCTCTTTCTCCCATTTCTCCTTTATATAGTTACTTGTATGATTGTTTGTCATAAGTTTCTGATATAGTTTTGAAATAATTCTTATTTTATTTCCTGCATATGAGCTTAAAATAAGTTGTATAATCTCGTTCACATCTGTTTGGAGGTTATGCCTAATCTTCTTCATATAGTAATCTCTCATCTGCAGATATCTGAAAAATTCCGATCTTTCTAATTTAAATTTTCTCCTGATATTTACAAAGCTCCCGAGATCTTTTTTTCCGATATTGCCCCATGCTGTGATTCCCTTGTTCACCAGATTTTTGTATCCCCTATCTTGTTTTGCCGGTTCAAACTGACTGTCAAATGCTACCCATTTCAATAGTTTTATGTCTTCCCTTATATTATATTTTTGTACTATTTTATACCACAGTTCTAAAGTAAATTTAGTGATTGGGTCTATTTGCTTGATTTGCTTATATGCATCTTTATCCCCTATTATGCTTTGTACTGGGAGTCCCTCAATTTCCTTTTCCATTTCTTTCCATTTTGCCTCATATCCCTCGTCGCACCAACATATGATATATCTTATTTGTGCTGAGTAGTAATATTCCTTTAGACTCGGTAGGCCCATGCCTCCTTTCTCTTTTGGTAATTGGAGGGTTTTATATTTCACTCTTGGTTTTTTACCTCCCCAAACAAATCTCGATATCATCCTGTCCCACTTTGAGAATTGGGCATCTGGAATCTCTGTTGGTAGAGCCTGGAAGAGGTAAAGTAATCTAGGTTGTATGCTGATTTTGACTGTCTCAATTTTTGAATTCAGATCCATATTTAAGATTGACCATCTATCAATATCTTTTTTTATTTCTTGTTCCAACCTATCATAGTTTGCTTTATATATTTTGCTTAGGTCTTTAGGTATGTTCACTCCAAGGTATTTTATTTCTTTTTGCTTCCAGTTTAGTTTGATCTTATCAGTTATCTGGTTTAGAGGGTTATAGTGGAATGTCAGTATTTGTGTTTTTGTTATGTTTATCTTGTATCCTGATAATTTTCCAAAATTTTCTATCAAGTTCATCATTTCCATTATTGATTTATCTGGTTGTTCAAGGTAAACTATAATATCGTCTGCAAATAGCCCAATCTTGTGTTCCGCCCCCTTTATTGTTACACCTTTTAATTTCTTATTTTGTCATATTGCTTGAGCCAATGGTTCTATGAACAGAGCAAACAAGGTGGGCGATAAGCAGCATCCCTGCCTAGTTGATCTTTGTATATTTACTTTGTCTGTTAAGCTACCGTTTATCTTGATTCTTGCCACAGGTTCTTGATATAGTGTCCTTATGCATTGTACTGATTTTTCGTTAAATCCAAAGCGCTCCAGTACACTATATAGGAATTTTCAGTTAACCCTGTCAAATGCTTTTTCTGCGTCTAAACTCATTATTACTGCGCTTTTCTTTTCTTTATGTATTTGGTTAATTATATGTATTGTTCTCCTGATATTGTCATGTGTTTGGCGTCCCTCTATGAATCCAGTTTGATCATCTTCTATCAATTCCGTCAAGAATGTCTTTATTCGTTTACATATAATTGTTGTGTATATTTTATAATCTACATTTAATAAAGAGATTGGTCTATAGTTTCCGCATTGTTCTTTATCTTTCCCTGGTTTTAAAATAACTGAAATGATTGCTTCGTTCCATGATGGAGGTATTTTGTTGTTGTTCAGCGTCCAATTAAATGACTTTAGGAGTTGTGGCATGAGTTCTTCTATAAACAGTTTATAAAACTCAGATGGGTATCCATCACTACCTGGTGATTTACCATTTTTAAGTGACTTAATCACATCTCTGATCTCTTGTGTTGTTATTTCTGCTGTTAGTTTTTCATTTTGTTGATTTTCTATTGATGGCAAGTCCAATGTGTCTAGAAATTTTTTGATATCTTTAGTATTTGTTTCTTCAGGTTGCGAGTATAGTTCTTGGTAGAAATTATGGAAAATTTCTTCGATGTTTTCTGGGTTAACTGTGGTTTTATTTGTGGTGGGGTCTTTAATCTTGTATACATTATTCATTGTTTGTTGTTTTCTTAACCGTTTTGCCAGCAGTTTTGTGGCTTTTGGCCCCGTTTCATAATATTTTTGCTTTAGATATCTATTTTTCCTTTCAATTTCATCCATTTGTGTTTCTTTTATCTTTGTTTTTTCTTCTTTAATTTCTTGATATATTTTTGGGTCATTTGTGCTTTGATGTTTACGTTCTAGTTCCCTCAGTCTCTCACATCTTTGTTCATACGCTTCCAGTTTAGTCTTATTTGCTTTTCCTGTTTCAACAATTAATTTACCCCTTAACACGGCTTTTAGTGCGTCCCATAGTATTGTTGGGTCCACTTCTTCATTGTCATTCTCTTGGATATATTCGTTTATGTTTATTTTTATTCTTTCTTTCATTTTCTCATCATTTAACAGTCCTACGTTAAGTTTTCATGTTGTTTGTCGTTTTCTATTGTTCATATATATTTCCATGTATATAGGATTATGATCTGATATTTCTGCCCCTCCAATCCAACAATTTCTCACCCTGTGTCTGTCACCTTCATTCATAAGGAAGTAATCTATTCTAGAGTGTACTTTATGGACTGCTGAATAATGTGTATAGTCTTTTTCGAGTGGGTGCAGGTCCCTCCATATGTCTACCATACCCATTTCTGCCAGTGAGGTTCTTATGAACTTTGTTACATGTTTTTTTGTCTTCTTAACACTTGTTGTGTCAACTTCATGATCCATGACAGCATTTAAGTCTCCTCCACAAATTAGGACTCCTTCACTGTGTGTTGCTATGAGCTCAAACAGATGTTGAAAAAAACCCTTGTCACTTTCTGGTGGGGCATAGATGTTCACTAATGTAATCTGCATACCATCTATTCTTCCCTTTATTATTACATACCTGCCTTCTTTATCCTGGATTTCCTGTTCACTTTCAAATTGTATTTTGTTTGAGATTAGTATCATAACCCCCCTTTTTGCTCCTCCCTTAAATGAACTGTAGTAGGAGTTCTTATAGCCAAATCTCTTTAGTTTCACATGTTCTGTCTTGCTCAAATGTGTCTCTTGCATAAATATAATTTCAGCTTTTTCCTTCTTGAATTTTCTTATTATTCTTTCCCTTTTAACAGGTGAGTTCAGACCATTCACGTTTAGTGTCATTATGTTAAGATTTTTACCCATATTCATGTTTTTCCATTTTTTTAACTTGTGCTCCTAGCCCCTTTAACAACAAAAATAACACATATTTATATAAAAACACATTAAAAAATCTCGACCTCCGTACTTTGGGCCTTTCTTCTGCCCACTGGTCCCTGTTGGTGGGTGGGGGGTTTGTCTTCACAGAGTGAAGGGCCCTCCCTAGACTTCTAATTACTATCAAAGTAATAGTCATAAGTCTAGAAATGTCCAACAAATATCACTTAAACCTCTCCTAGCCGTCTGTTTCTCTTTTACCTTGTCTTCTTGGCCTTCATTTCTTCTGTGCCTTTCTTAATCTTTGTTATGATCTAGGCTTTCAGTTGAAAGCCTTGTAGCTTGTCCTGGGCCCGCTGCTCTACGTCTCTCCCCCTTCTTCCGCCGTTCACTCGTCTCCACTCCGTCTGTCGTGGTGCGTTCAGGGCCGCCACTGCTCCAGCCGTCTCCTTCGGCACGCTCACCTCAAGGCCCCGCTCCATCATATCCCGCGCTGCCTCTTCGGCCGTGTTGTAGGTTCTTGTGCCTTCCTCCCACTGAATCCTCATTTTCGTTAGCGGCGTTTGGAATCTAATTTTTTTCTCTTTCAGCGTTTTTTTTAATATTGGCATATTTCTTCCGCTGCTGCACGATTTCTGTCGGGTAGTCATGGTCAAAAAATACCTGTTTGTCGCCGATTCGTATCTTTTTTTTCCATGCTTGCGTCAGGATTCTTTCCTTTATGTCATATTTCACAAAGTTTACCACAACTGACCTGGGTGGAGAGTTTGTTTTCGGGTTCTGTGCCGGTGCTCTGTGCGCCCGTTGAATCTGCAGATCCGTTTCTCCGGGTATTTCCAGTTCTTTTTTTAAGAACTGATCCATGAATTTTGTCATCGAGTTGCCTTCAATGCCCTCCGGAATTCCAAAGATGCGCATATTGCTTCGTCGGGATCTGCTCTCCAAGTCGTTTATTTTCTCCTGCATCCTCTGCGTTTGCGTCGTCAGGGTCTGTAGTTGTTCGTTTGCCTCGCTTTTCCAATCTTCTAGTTCCGAAATTCGGGTCTGCGCTTCTGTCATACACGCCCGCTGGGAGCGCAGCTCCTCCATGTTTTCCGTTAATTTACGCTCCATTTCTCTTCGGAGGTCCATGACTTCCTCCTTAATTTCTTTTTTCAGTTCCTCCTTAAGAGCCGCTAAATCCTGTTGTAGCTGTCGCTTGAATTCTCTTAACTCTTCACCCAAACTGGCGATGCCAGCGTTCATGTTGTCGAGTCTGGTGTCTTCCATTTTCTCTGCTGTAGACACCTCGTTTTTTTGGGCTTTGCGTACAGCGGTTTTTCCTGCGTTGTTGGAGAGGAATTCTTCAATTTTACCCTGTTTTTGTCCTTGTGCCCGGTTCCTTCGTGTTTTCATCCCTTAGTTTATTGATTCGTTTATGTCGAGTTGGCCATTTACCGATGATTTTTAATCCGGCTAGGGAGAGCTCTTTGTTTAAGTGTTATGTCTCTCCGCCATCTTCCCGGAAGTCCAACTTTCATGTTACTTTTTTTTTTTCCACAATATCTTTATTGAACCTTTTTTTTTTTTTTTTTAACAAACATGATACAAACAATCAAACACTAACACTAAAGTACTACAAAAAAAAAAAAAAATGCACTAAAAACACCAACAACCACCAACAAAATCAAGTCTTCAACAATGCTCCTCTGTTTAGTCTCGACAATCCAATACATAAGTATACATATTATGTTCACCAGTTTGGAATTTACAAGGTCCACACACATCATTCACCTTCTTCTTCAAGAGTTATGTTTAAATTTTTTACATAATCAATAAAAGGTCTCCATATATTCTCAAACACAATTTCCTTTGATTTCAGTATATATGTTATTCTTTCTAATGGAAGGTTTGTTAACATCTGTCTTAACCACTGAGTCACATCTGGTCTATGAGTCTTTTTCCATAATAGTGCAATACATTTTTTGGCATTAAGCAAACTGAGGTCTATGAAAGTTCTTTCACTTTTATTGAAATTATGCTTTTCTGGGTACAGACCCAACAAAACCAGTTTAGGATTCAATATGATTTGTTTTGAGATTATTTTTTCAATTGTTACCCTCACCTCTTCCCAAAACATTCTTATTAATCTACATTCCCATAAACAATGAAATAGGGTTCCTTTACTTTCCATGCATTTTGTGCATGTATCTGGTATATTTTTGTTATATCTATTTAACTCCTCCGGTGTAACATACATCCGCATTAACCATTTGAAATGTATCAATTTAAGGCGTGCATTTATTGATTTGGTTTGAGCTTCTGTACAAGCCAATTCCCATTGTTCCTCTGAAATTTCAATTTGCAGATCTTCTTTCCAGTAGTTTAATCTTTTCAGTGAATTTTCACTTGAAGATAGTGTCAATGAGTTATAAAACTCTGAAATAATACCCTTTCTTTTACTATCTTTCATCATCATTTTTTCCAAGGATGAATAAATAGGTCGAGTGAGAGCTTTATTTTGATTTGATCGAATAAAGTTTCTAAGTTGAAGATATTTAAAAAAATGTGTTCTATTGAGATTAAATTTGATCCTCAGCTCTTCAAAAGACATTATGTTGTCTGCACATGGCAAATATAAATCCTGAATCTTTTGTATCCCTTTTAAATTCCATACTTTAAATACAGCGTCCGCTCTCCCTGGTTTAAAATATTGATTACCCCATATTGGACTAAATTGTGACAATAACTGTGGTTCTTTTAAATAGTTTTTAGCTTCACACCATATTTTGATCATATGCTTTACAAATGGGTTTTTAACTTGTTTTTGTAATTTTTTTGCCGAATCTGAGTATATGAATATGGGAAGAGGTAAAGGTAAATTGTATGATTCCATTTCAGTCCAGTGAGGGAGATCATTTGATGAAAAATAATATGTCATAGACCTCAGTTGTGCCGACCAATAATACAACATAAAATTTGGACATTTCAGACCTCCACGATCAAATGGTAAATATAATAAAGACA
Organism: Pholidichthys leucotaenia; assembly: GCA_020510985.1. NCBI lineage: Eukaryota > Metazoa > Chordata > Actinopteri > Cichliformes > Pholidichthyidae > Pholidichthys > Pholidichthys leucotaenia. The sequence continues at coordinate 34,009,507 of CM035844.1, forward strand.
GACGTAATCTAGCCCTCCTGTTGTTCCATATAAATTCCACTAACTTTTTTTTTATTCTTGAGAATAGATCTAAAGGTGGTGATAAGGGAATGTATTGAAATAAATAAAGTATTTTAGGTAAAATATTACTTTTAAGTATATTGATTCTCCCGATCATCGACATTGGTAGTGACATCCATCTCTGAGTTAACTCACTGATATCTGACATTAAGGCTTCATAGTTGACACTGGCGACTGATTCTAGCTTAGGCATAATTTGGATTCCTAAATATTTAAACTGATTTACAACATTGAATTGATTTACCTCAGGGGCTGGGTAATTTCTCTGGGTCTCATTTAGCATTAATATTGAAGATTTAGTTTTATTTATTTTATATCCTGATATTTCCCCAAAATTCTTTATTAAATTCAACAAGGTTGGAATTGATTTTTTTAGATTCGACATAAACAAAATTATATCATCGGCGTACAGGGAGATTTTATGTTCTGTTGGTCCAACTTTAATTCCATATATTTGTGAATGTAAACGTATCGCTATCGCTAAAGGTTCAATTGCCATAGTAAACAGTAAAGGTGAGAGTGGACAGCCTTGTCGACATCCTCTATTGATTTTTATTGGTTTTGAAATATTGTTATTTGTTAGGATTTCTGCTGTAGCATTATTGTATATTATTTGAACCCATTTTATGAAATTATTTCCAAGTCCAAACCTTTGTAGGACTTCAAAAAGAAAGGGCCATTCAACTCTATCAAAGGCCTTTTCGGCGTCCAATGATAGGAGAGCTGTATCCGGTGCTTCTTTATTAAAATAGATAATATTAAATAGTCTTCTTACATTATGGAAGCCTTGTCTACCCTTTATAAAGCCATTCTGATCTCGATTAATAATATTTGGTAAAATTTCTTGTATTCGTCTTGCTAAAATTTTACAGATTATCTTAAGGTCGGCGTTTAATAGGCTTATTGGTCTCATATTTTCACATTTATTAGAGGGCTTACCTGGTTTTGGCAGCAGTATAATTAAGGCATTATTTATGTATGATGGTAAATTATTATTTTGAAATGCTTCTAAAACCATTTCCAAAAAAGGTTTTATTAATTTATTCTTAAATTTTTTATAAAGGTCAACTGGAAGACCATCTGGTCCTGCACTTTTTCCTGATTTCATATTATCAATGGCTAGCCCAACTTCTTCTTGACTAATTTTAGACTCCAATATCTCCCTGTTTTCATTTGGAATACACGGTATAGATAGTTCGTTCAAAAACCCATTTAGTTTTGTTAAATCAGGTTCATTTTTGGTATCATATAATTTTTCATAGTAATCTCTAAAGGCTCTATTAATTTCTAAAGGATCTATAACTACCTGTCCGTTACTTATAATACTGGTAATTGGTGTTTTAATTTCCAATTGTTTAATCTGCCATGCTAATAATTTTCCTGATTTTTCACCTTGTTCATAAAAAGATTGAAACAATCTTAGAAGACTCGAGGCAGCTCTATTCGCTGATTTTTTGTCGTATTCAGCTCTCAAAATCAGTAATTCATTCTCCAACCTTGGGTCACTTCCTGCATACACTTTTTCCTGAAGATTTTTTATTTTATGTTCCAATTTAGCTCTCTCCTCTCGAGTCTTCTTAGATTTTGATCCTGTATAACTAATAATATGCCCCCTAATAAAAGCTTTGAAAGCCTCCCACTTTACACATGCTGATGTTTGTGTAGTATTGATGTCAAAGAACTCGTCTATCTGTTTTTCTATATACTTGACAAATTCCTCATCCTGAAGCCATTTATGCTGAAATTGCCATCTACCTGATTCCTTTGTCAATTTTTTATCTACATATATTAGACAACAGGGTGCATGATCAGAGATCACGATGTTATCATAAAAGCAGTTTTGAATCTTGGACCTCAATTCTGTGGAAATCAAAAAATAATCAATACGTGAGAATGTCTTGTAGGTACTGGAATAACAAGAATAGGCTTTAACTTGTGGTTTCATTTCTCTCCATATATCTAACAATCTCAATTCTTTCATAAAATGATTAATAGTCATCCTACATCCAATGTGCGTACAATCCAGTCCTGTTGATCTATCCACACCTGGATTCAATGTACAATTAAAATCCCCTGCTATTATATGTTGCCCTGTAAGTGATGATAAGATGAGAAATAAATTAGCAAAGAACTTCTGATCATCTATATTGGGACCATATAAGTTCACAAGATTTATATTTTCTAATAGCAAAGAACCTTGAATGATTACATATCTTCCAAATTTGTCTCCAATTACATTTTTCACTTGAAAAGGAACTGATTTATGTATGAGAGTCATAACTCCCCTGGCTCGGGATGAAAATGAAGAGGTGAATACACTTCCCTGCCATCTACTCCTAATTCTTTTAACATCCTCCTCTATCAGATGAGTTTCTTGTAAAAACACAATTCTTGAACCCATGTCCTTTATTTTATTCATAACTTGTTTAAGTTTTTTTAAATTTTGTAGACCTCTGCAATTCCATGAAGTTAAATTAAGATTAACACTTTGGTCCATGATCAATAGAGAGTTTGGGATTACCTTGCAGTGTAAACATGCTCATACAGAGAAGCAAAAACATGAGTGGTTGAACATTCATCCTACAAACTACACACAAACAAATTTCCCCTTCCCACACTTGTGGCAAACCCCCCAAAATCAAAAGAAAAATTCTGTCTCCCGATATAGCCATCGACCGTTCCACACCCACGGGGAACAGCCTAAGCCACTCCTTCTTCATCCTCCCAATCACCCTAACTCTACTGCTTTTAATGACGTAACATTAACTCTCCTCTGTAGTTTTCCAACTTAACTCCAAAATTTTTAACAACTTTGTACATCATAGTTTTGTTTTTTTTTGTTTGTTTTGTTTTTGTTTTTTGTTTTTTTTAATATATAATACAATCTATATTTTGTAAACTTACTATTTACTTCAAGTCAGTCAGATGCCTGTGCAAATGCTTAATTATTCTACCTTATATTTTGTTCATGCTTAGCTCCCACCAGTCTCTTCTTCTTCTTTGATCTTCTTGATGAACTCCTGCGCCTCCTCTGGGGTCTTGAAGATGTGGGTTCTGCCCTCATACGTGGTCAGCAGTCTCGCAGGATAGATTACACCATGACGAATCCCAAGGTTGCGCAGCTCCTTACGTACGGGATCAAACTGCTTCCTCAATTGCTGGATTCCTGTGGCCAAATCTGGGTAGAACCGCACCTGCTGGTCCTGGTGTTTAATCTCTCCTTTTTTAGCTCGTGCAGCGTTGAAGATCTTCATCCTGTCTCTGTTGTTAAGAAACTTCATAATTAAGGTCCTCGGCGGTCCCTTATCTCTCCGTGGGCCAATGCAATGTGCTTTTTCCAGAACCACTGCTGATTGCAACTCCTCGCTGCCCAGCACCTCCGGAATCCACTTTTCCAGAAAGGAACATACGTCCCGACCTTCTGATTCCTCTGGAAGACCCACCAGCCTCAAATTATTCTGTCTCGACCGAGATTCCAAATCCAAAATATTATCTTCCAGAGATTTATTTTTTTTTTCCAAAGTGCGCACCTTTAATTGAAGACGGGTGACGTCATCTTCAGCACTAGCGAGACGGAGCTCCATCTGCGCCGTTCGTTCTACACAGTCACCCAATTCCTTTCTTATTCCTTCCAACGCTGTCATAATCCCATCAAATCTAGAGGAAAAGTCCGCTCTCATTGAACTCATGGCAGCCATCAGCGCATCTGCGCCATTCCCCGCAGAAATCGCAGCGTTGCCAGCCTCCTCCGCCATATATGGAGCCCTGTTTGCTGCGTCACAGACCTGAAAGTCCGTTAATTTGGACTGTTTCGGCGGCTCGCTTTTTCCTTTTCCTGGTTTTCCAGCCTTAGGCTTCGCCGACATATCCTCGCCCAAACGCTGGGATACGTTCTGTCCCAAATGAGAGAGTTATTTGCCGATTTTTTTTTCTCCAGGAGCAGAGCAGAGCGGGACACGTCCGTCCTACGTGGCAGCCATAACCGGAAGTTACTTTCATGTTACTTTTAAATGCATACTTAAATCATCTTGCACACATAGCAAGATCAAAGGCCCCTTGTTCTCATCAGAAAAAAGAAAACTGATGAGAAAAAAAGTCTCATCTTACAGAGAAAAAATGTCTCAGATTTACACAGACTATTGTAATCAGTAGAAAGTCAGACATTTACTGGAAATAAAGCTGTGAATTCACAGAGAAAATTTTGGACCCCCTGGTGGGCCGTTTTTGGCCTATTATGGCGCACATTTAGGGCGCATATATGGTATGCATTTTCCCTCACATATACTTAGTAGGCATGACGGTGCATACTCTGGAGGCTTCACATCTAAACGGCCAAGAGGACCTGACCCGGCAGAGACCTCGGGAGGTGTGAAGTGGTTTCTTGAGAGACCGGAAGTCAGAGAGAATGTCCCAGCAGGAGCCCCCGAGGCTGAAGAGTTGAGAGACAATGGAGACGCCAAGGAGCCTCGGAGGCTATATGTTTACTGAAGGACTGTGGGTTGGGGATGTGATATTTGATGTTGGGGGTTTTGTGTCTCTGGAGAGTATTTTTTTTTTTTTTTTTCCGGTTCCGGTTCCGCCGGACCGGCGGCGCCACACGAGTCGGCTGCCTGTTGCAACAGCCTTTTTTTTTTTTTTTTTTATCTTCCTTCTTCTTTCTACACCTTTCACTCTGTATATATATCACGGACGCACGGATCGCCCCGGGGGTCTCCCGGGTCGGCGGACGGAGCCACGGTTTGCAGCGGGAGACGTTACAGCGGGGAGGAGCTAGTGCTAGCTAGCACTTGGCCGCCGCCCGGTGCTAATGGGAAACTCGACATACCGGGAGCTGTAGCGAAAAGGACGCGGGTGCCGGGCTGGAGTTTAGGCGGCGTGAAAGAAATATAAGACAGAATAATAAAGAGCGATGGCAAGAACCAAGCAGACCGCCCGTAAAATCTACTGGAGGAAGAAGCCCCCCAGGAGACAGCTAGCCACCAGGGCTGCTCGGAGAGGCGCTCTGGCCACCGGAAGAGTGAAGAGGCCTCGCCGTCACAGGCCCGTGGCTCTGAGAGAGATCCGTCGCTACCAGAAATCCACGGAGCTGCTCATCCGTAAGCTGCCCGTCCAGCGCCTGGTGAGGGAGATCGCTCAGGACTTCAAGACCGTCCTGCGTTTCCTGAGCTTCGCCGTCATGGCTCTGCAGGAGACCAGCGAGGCCCACCTGGTGGGTCTCTTCTTCGCTAAGGGGGTCACCATCATGCCCAAAGACTTCCAGCTGGCCCGCTGCATCTGCGGAGAGAGAGCTTAGACTTTCTGCTGCACATTCACCAGCCATAATGCTCTGCACTGTGTGTCTATATATATACATTTATAGTAATATGGACATATGTTTACTAGATGTTGTTTTTTCTTGCCTTCTGATTGTTGCTCTGAGTGTTGCTATCCCTATGCTGTTGCAATCCTGGAATTTCCCCATTGTGGGACTAATAAAGGCTTATCTTATCTTATCTTATAAGAGCTGTGAAGAATGATTGTTCTGCCTCTTTGCTGAGATACTTTGCTTGATAGAGGATGTAGCTGCACAATAAACCTTTCCTGAGAAATAAACTCAGTCTCGTTTGTGAAAGTCATCCTCTACACTGGTGACCTACGACAAACCATGGCCGGTGGCGACGATCTTTCCGCGCCGGACTCTTCAGGGGCCAACCGGGTTAACGTAGCTACCACACTACAGCTGCCCGATTTCTGGCAACATAACCCGTGCTCCTGGTTTACCACTGTGGAGGCGCAGTTCCACCTTCGGGGAATCTCAGCGGACGCAACGAGGTTCTACCATGTCGTCGCGAAGCTGGACAGCCTCACAGTGCAGCAGGTGGAGAGCCTGACCAACCACCCGCCCCAAGACGACAAGTATGGCGCACTGAAAGCCGCCCTCATTCGAGCCTTCACTCCCTCGCTGGGAGAGCGAGCAGAGAAGCTCCTGGCGCTGACAGAAGGGGAAGCAGACAGGCCGGCAGATCTGATGGCGAAGATGATGAGCCTGAGAGGCGAAGATGACGACAGCTTTATCTTCGCCCACCTCTTTCTCAGAACGCTACCGCCAGCAGTGAGAGTCACCCTGGCCAGCTCACAGCTACTCAACAACCGTGACTACCATGAGCTGGGCCAGGAGGCACAGCGGCTCGTCGACGCCCATAGACGGCACGCAGCCACGACGGCAGCAGCAGAGCTGAACGCACCCCCGCGAGACGAGGGGAGACCAGAGGCTGCAGCACCGGATCCACTGACGTCAGCAGCGGCAGAGGCCAGGAGAAGTGGAGCTGACAACACCCTCTGTTTCTACCATCGACGCTTCGCCGAGAGAGCGCGCAGATGTGCCCCACCATGCCGATACCAGCGCCAGGGAAACGCCAAGACCGAGAGCCGGTAGCAGCTGCGACTCTCGGCGCGAAGAACAAGCTGCTTTTCGTGACGGACGCAAATTCAGGGAAAGAATTCCTGGTGGACACAGGCTCCCAGCTAAGTTTTGTCAAGCCTGCCTACGCGGACATGCTGACGCCTGCCAGCGGACCCCTGGTGTTAGCGGCGAACGGCTCCACGATCAAAACCTATGGGGAGAAGACGCTCCTCCTATCCCTCCACGGCCGCACCTTCGAGTGGACCTTCGTCGTAGCCGCAGTTAGCAACAACATGCTAGGTGCTGACTTTTTATGCTCAAACAGTTTATTAGTTGATCTTACTAATAGATGTATTGTAAATGCACTGTCTTTCTACTCTATCTCCTGCACAGCTCGGGTGGCCCTGCCTTCTGCACATCCCAATGTCACAGCTGCAGGTGGTAAGTTTCATGCACTACTCAATCAGTTTCCAGCACTCACGGTCCCAACATTTTCAGCGTCAGTTGCCAAACACGGGGTCGAGCATTTCATAACTACCTCTGGCCCCCCTGTTTTTGCAAAAGCTCGGCGCTTGGACCCAGCTAAACTGGCTATCGCGAGCGAGGAATTCGCCAACTTGGAAAAACTGGGCATTGTTAGACGCTCGAACAGCTCTTGGTCGTCACCCCTGCACATGGTACCCAAGGCTGACGGCTCGTGGCGCCCTTGTGGTGATTTCCGCAGATTAAATAATGTTTCAGCACACGACCGCTACCCGATTCCGCACATCCAGGATTTTTCGGCACATTTGGCGGGGGCGCGCATCTTTTCCAAAATAGATTTGGTGCGCGGTTATCACCAAGTCCCAGTCCACGCGCAAGACATACCCAAAACGGCAGTTATAACCCCTTTCGGGCTTTTCGAGTTTTTGCGCATGCCTTTCGGCCTCAAAGACGCCGCGCAGACGTTCCTACGCATGATGGATGCAGTATTGCGCGGCCTCCCTTTCGTGTTCGCCTATTTGGATGATATTTTGGTAGCCAGTGCATCCGAAGTCGAACACGAACGCCACCTCACAGCCGTTTTTCAGAGGCTGACAGAACACGGGCTGATAATTAACCCAGCAAAATGCCAATTCGGGGTAGCGCAAATCGATTTTTTGGGGCACCGCGTGTCTCCAGAAGGTGCGGTCCCGCTGCCTGATAAAGTGCGCGTGATAACGGATTTCCCCCAACCGCAGACAGTTAAGGCACTGCAAGAATTTTTGGGGATGGTCAATTTTTATAACCGCTTCCTCCCCAACGCGGCACAGCTCATGCACCCATTGTACACGGCACTAAAGAAGCAAAAACCTGCAACTAAGGTCGAGTGGTCCCTGGACCGGGGGCGCGCTTTCTCACAGGTCAAATCGGCCCTCGCGAACGCTGCGTTATTGGCACACCCAGTGCCAGCAGCTCGCATGGCGCTAACCACGGATGCTTCCGACGTGGCAGTGGGGGCGGTTGTCGAGCAACTGGTAGCAGGGAGCTGGCAACCACTTGCGTTTTTCAGCAAAACATTGCGCGATAACGAGCATAAATACAGCGCATTTGATAGGGAGCTTTTAGCCCTGCATTTGGCCATCCGCCACTTCCAGTTCTGGTTGGAAGGGCGCCGTTTCACCGCGTTTATAGACCACAAACCATTAACATTTGCAATGGCTAAAATTTGTGAAACTCGTCTGTGAAAGTCATCCTCTACACTATGAGCTATATGTTTGACACCCCTGAACCAGCCCATTAAAAATGCATATTTAGAGGATTTACTTCCATGAAATAGTTGCATATCACAACAGCATGTAAATGAATGAGATAAAATAAAATAGAAAGCACAGATAAATGGAAGTTCACCGCTTACAAGAAGCTGTTAATTACTGCAACAAATCACAGTCACTTTTTCTTTGTGCGTAAGGGAACTTTAAATGCATTTAATGTGGACATTAAATGCAGCTTCTTGCTCATGTTTAACCACAGAGGTAGGAGCTGGTAGGGGCTACTCACCGCTCGGACAACAGGTGATCAGGGCTCGATACGAGAAGTCGCCTCCGCCTTGGCATTTCTTCACCGGGTTGTGATGTGAACTGGGGCAGGACAGAAAACAGACCCGTGGAGGAGACTGTGTGATGGCTGTGTCAGTTATGGTAGAGTCAGTTTATATTGATTTGCTTATTTATTTGCTTGCCTTTGCCTTTGGCATGACAACCTCCAGTGGCTTGATGCCGCTGGTGACGCTGGGGATATGTAGCTGGGGATATATAGCCACTATACTGTATATAGGATATATATATATATTGGATATATAGCCGCTGGGGATATATAGCCACCGAAACTGTGTATTCATCCCCAGTTGGCAGCTGATGAGGAGGGTGTCTAGCAACTGCAAGTTGTATGATCGTCTATTTGCGCTAAAATATCTATCCATATTAATAAAACGAGTAACACATCTGATCAAATTTCAGTAACTATAACGCATTACTGAATTTTTAAACAGTAATTTCGTTACACAGCACATTACTGCAAAAGTAGTGGCGTTACAGTAACGCGTTACTTTGTAACGCATTACTCTCAACATTGGTCATAACCAGAGGTTGTGCTAGACTTTCTCATTATCTGTAATTTTGACAGACAGGGTTGTAAAAATTCTGTCATAATCTATTATTACCTGGCATTTCAGTTTTCATATGATAACACGCCAGATAGCTTTTGTTTGTGTTCACATGTTCAGTTTTATTCAGTGCATGTTTGTACTTCATTCTCCGCTGCATCTGCCCCTCTTTTTTCATCATTCTAGTCAACAACATCACAACTGTTTGGTTGTTTGAAGAAAGCTTTTAGGTGCAGCTGCTTTGACTTTTTTGCAGCTGTAGCACAGTAGAGCTGCACACAGATGGTGAAATGTCAGAAAGACTTACCACACTAAAATAAAAAGCAAGATAATACGAGATAAACACTGTTCAAGTGATTAAATAAATTGACAGACCTGTGTAATGGACATGCATTGTGCAAAGTCTTTACACAAGCTCATTCACGTTCATTTGAGTCCATGCAATGTTATTAGGAGTGAGTCAAAGTTTATTACGATAATAAAGAACACATGAGTAACTGGGAGCTAACTAAGCTAATATCAATAATAGCAGGGATGTCAAACTCAATCCATTCCAGGCCGAGACCCTGCGCATTTTACTTCTGCCCATGGACCTTCAACAGGTGTCTCTGCTAATCAGCAATCAGTGGGAAGAAATCCACATGTATCACCTGTGGAAGATATTAGCCGGAGGTAAAACCTGCAGGGGTTTGGCCTTGAATGGAATGAGTTTGACATCGCTGAATAACAGTAATGGTAACATCAATAAACGAGAGATTCTGCTTACACAAAGTAATATTAAAAGAAGTCAGTAAGAGCTGAGAGTTGGATATATGTTTCAGTGAGTTTCACAGGTCTATTACAACCCATGCAGTGGTATTTAGAATGGAAAAGATATAAACAATACAATAGCTGCACTATGCTAAGCTAACTGGGTGAACTATTAAACAGCTCAGTATGGTTGCAAAAACAATCAAAATGTGAAACACAAACTTTACAAAGAAAAAACAATTGCCCGTACATTATTTCTGATATGTACAATGATAAGTGAAAGTGATAAAGTTGATTTATTGATGAGAAAGCACCAGGAAATGGGCAAATATAACGGAAGTGGAACCGGAGCTGCAGGAGAACCGGAATTGCTCGCTTGCCGAGAATTGCATCCCATCTGCCACAAAACTATAAAATTATAACACTACAGCCAGGCTTGTAACCATTTGTGCATTTTTAGAAGTAAAAATTGTTGCTACCTCTTGTAAATTATCTTTAAATTATGTTTATTCGCCAGACGTTTTGGTGTTTCAAAGAGGGTTAGAAATCACAGTGATCCAACTCCACGTTTTACAATCTTCAAAGTCAAGATTTTGCATTTATGCATTGTCGATAAAAAGAGTAATCACTTTTTCAAAGTATTTAGTTGTATTAACTTTGACTTACACTAAACACCTGCTTGCGATGATGGGATGCAATTCTCGGCATAACCCCAGAATGAGGAAGTACTTTACATCAGGGATGGGCAACTTTGGTGGTAGTGAGGGCCACAAAATTTTTTTCTCACTTTTCAAGGGGCGAAATGGTAGTTTGCAGTTAGCATTAGCAACCACCGGACTGAAGCCTAGCCACCCACCACACACCTGCTCCGCTGTGCACACTGTGGAGGAGAGACGAGGCGCTGACAACTAGTGCGTAAGGAGCTTTTACTGAAGAAACAGGAGTAGGCTATGTGCATTTTAAATCATGATATAAACGATAGAGTATTCTGTGAAACAATAGAAGTCCTCAGGGTATTATTTCCAACAAAGTCAAAGGTTTCACAATTAAAACTGAAAATGCAAATGGAAATAAAAGCTACTCAGTGTTTTATCATATTAGAAATAAAATTACTGATAAAATTATATCTGCCCTGCAATGGATTGGCGATCTGTCCAGTGTGTATCCTGCCTCTCGCCCAAAGATCCTCCAGCCACCTCCCCTCCCACACACACACACACACACACACACACACACACACACACACACACACAAAGGATTAAGCAGTAGAAGATGGATGGATAAAATTATATCACTGTGATATATGGGAAACGGCACAACGCACCATGCTGCACCTGTACGTATATACGCGTGACGTCACTATGTCACAGATATAATAGTTGGCTGTTCAGGGCTAGCTGGTCTCTTGCTATCCACCTTTGGCACCACCTCCCAGTCACTTCCCTGGGTGCTCTCTCCTTTAGCTTGTTCTGCTAATGTTCAATAAAAGTTAACCTAAACACGTGGACCTGTCTGAAGACCCATTATTTCCAGACATAACAATTGGCGACGAGGAGAAACTTGGAAAACATTGAGATGGAAATGCTGCTGACACCCCTGACACCCTTCCTCGCTTTTCCCAGGGAGCTGCCTAATCCTTGGTCACGTTGGCATGAGTCGTTTGAGACGTTCGTGTCCACCATGGACCTAGCTAAGATTAGTACGCTAAGGCTACGTGCTATGCTAATCCACTGCTTAGGCAGTGACGGACAGCGTGTCTTCAAGACGCTCGGACCTGCAGATAGCTAGAAAGAATGTGTTGCTGTGTTAGCCGGACATTTCACCACTCCAGAGAGTGTGCTAGTAAGGATTAGATTTCGCCAACGCCAACAGCGTGTGGGTGAGTTGGTCCAACAGTATGTCACCTACCTCTGCTGTCTAGCGAGCATGTGTAGGTTTGCACAACTGGAAGACGAGATGGTGTGGGACCAGTTAGCAGAGCACACCACCAACCTGAAGCTATGGGAGAAGCTGCTAATGGCACTGGATGACTTGCCGCTCTCCAGGGCAAAAATTAGTTAGCGTTCCAACTAGAGGCCGTGGCTCGGCTAACCACCCAGCTAGGAGCCTCTAGCCTGCACTCCAAATGCTTTGCTCCACTAGAACAAGCTGTTACACCGGCTGCTGAACCCGACAACCCTGTGTCCTCCCTGGAGGACCCTGAAGTTAACATCGTGGGATGACGGGACAACAAAGCACGCTGGTGATGTGGTAACTGTGGTCCTTCCTTGCACCAAACATGCACACCCGCCTGCCCCACCAAAGGACACAAGTGCCAATGCCGTGGTAAGCTGAACAACTTTGCTAAAGTCAGCATGGTAGGAACCATCACTCTGCAGGTTCGCTATGGGTCAAGAGTCCTCTCAGCATTCACATTTCAAGTGACACGCCTTGGTGACAGCATTTTAGGATGTAATCTTTTCCATGAGCTGGGCTTTTCCATCACAGATGGGACTCAGTTTGACTGTTGATGGCTCGAGCCTGCTTCACCCTGAAATAAGTGTAGCCGCTCAATTTTGCACACCACACATTGACCAGAGTACTAAAGACTGGGGACTGATCCTCGCATGGCATAAGCCTCCCAGAACTGTCGCCTCGCTACAGGAGTTCCAGTGTGTAGACCCGGAAGATCGTGGGGTTCATCCAGTCACCACCAAGTCCACTTCTCTTCCACGACTGTTGATATCCCAACCATGTCCTCCATTAAACGGCACCTCAGCAATGACCCCATTCACCAGCCACATGATGAGAGAGCAGCAGCACACCTCAAAGCAGAAACCGTCTTCACTCACGGTGCTCGACTGGGTTCAGATTCACCGATCCAACCACCCACATCAGCTGCAGATGTTCCAGTCATCAGCAGCAGCAGCATCACCACCATCACCAATGCAAATCGCAGTGCAACTTGGACCAGCCACGTTTCAGATGGCAGATGGATCCTGATGGCATGCCAGCCATCTGAGAAAAGTAACACCACCACCTGCTCTGGACCAGGTAACAGCAACTGAGCCGACCCAGCCAATGTGGGATCCGGATTTGGACTTTGCTGTTGAGCCAGCCGCAACTCCACCGAGGTGGCCCCCAGATCCGCCAGTGCCGCCAGGACCACGTCCACCCCGGGCTCAGCAGAGGCCTCACTGAGCTTTGAATGGTCACTGACTCTAAAGTTCTTTATTTTCATGTTCAGTCAGTGCATGGTTCGTGCAGAATAACCCACATGACCAGGGGGGTTAAACCAGTAGTCTACCTGGTCACACAGGTTGTAACAGTTCAAAATAATTTTTTTTTCAGATTGTCATGTTCAGAAATAAGTCTGGTGGTCCTTGCAACAGGTCCAGTTAAGCACACGTATGTTGTTTTGTATTAGGCAATGCACCAACAGTATTATCGGCCAGACCATGTGTGCGTTTCTTATATCACTGGCTTTAAGTTCACCCACAAGTGTGTGCATATAACCAACTATGCGTTAGCCAATATGCTAGTTTGCCTTGATGCTTACTTGCTCCCCTTGCTATGGCTAGCGACGGACATAGTTCTCAGCTTTTTCAAGGGGGTAAATGTGATATATGGGAAACAGCACGATGCATCACACTGCACCTGTACGTATGTACTATGTGTGATGTCACTACACCACAGGTATAATAGCTGGCTGGCCAGCGCTAGCCGGTCTCCTGCTATCCAGCTTTGGTACCACCTCGAAGTTACCTCACTGTGTGCTCTCTCCTTTAGCTTGTTCTGCTAATGTTCAATAAAAGTTAACCTCAACATATGGACCTGCCTGCAGACCAGTTATTTCCAGATATAACAATCATGACCTAATTTTTAAAAGTCCCTCCATCAAAATGATGAGCAAAGAGAAATTCCGGATGATAATTAACAAAAAAAAGCCAAGAAGAAAAGGAAATATGATGAGACTTAGCTTCCGCTTGGATTCATTGTGGGTGTGGTGGGGCAGAGAAATAGCTGTCTGTAGGTGGGCTTGTTAATCATCTGGCTCCCCAAAGTGGGGAATAAAAAAAGTTTAAGAACAACTGGTATAAATTAAAAAAAAAAAAAAAAAAAAAAAAAAAGCAGATTACAACGACCACAGTCTCTTAGTTTTACTGCTGACATGGGATTGAAACTGTCAGTGCTTCAGTCGCGCTCTTTAGAAAGAAACCTCAAAGATTTGAATCTTTTTCTGCACAATTAGAAGAAAAGCCTTCGAGTTCAATGAGGCTTCACCTGCCAAACAAGAATAAATGCTACAGCTCCTCAGTAGTATTTATTCTTGTTTACAAGCAGCCTACTTTGCACATTTACTGCTGTTTACAGCCTATTAATGCGGTGTTAGCAGGCAACATACCTTGTCCGGTGCACTGTTCCCTCTGTGTGGCTCAGTGTTGCCAGATGGGAAATGAAGAAATATCGTACTGTCACTTTAAAATTATCGTATTTTGACCCAAAACAAAGCTATTCTATATGTATGGAAGTGCAGTAACCTAAGGAATAAATGCAGAGGTTTGACCATTTGAATCAAACAGCTGCTGTATGCATTGTCACACACACACACACACACACCCACACACACACACAGTGAACTGCACCTTTTTGCACAACCACTGCTTCCATCCTTAAACGTAGGGTCTAACTCCAGTCAGGGTGATAAAGCTGCTGTGACCGGTGGAGTTGCTTTGTTTTCTTACCAGTGTCCGTGGCTGTGCTGCTGGATCCTTCTCTTTTAGTGACTTTTCTTGTAGTACTTTTTTCCTCCGAGTCTGAACTCATATTTACTGATTTTTAAAAATTTGTTACTGTGTCAGCGCAGCTGGTCAAACAAATGCGAGCTAAGTGCTGCTGATGTGATTGGCACATTTGGCGGTAAGGAGAAGCCAGCCTGGTATGAGCTGATAGTGATCAGCTAGCTATGAGCAGGCATCAGTTTCTGGTGATGTGTGGGTGTTCACATAAATCAAAATGACATTTTTGGGGGGGTACACAGAAATGCCAAAACTATTGTATATTTAGCCTTTTTAAAACTATTGCTCATATATAATATAGGCCCTAAAACTATCGTATAAATACGATAATTATTGTATATCTGGCAACACTAACTCTGGTTCTCTCCTTTACCACTTCCACAGAGTGGCAACTAGGTTTCAATTAGCGCTCCCTCTGCTGGCGGACTCTGTAATTGCGTTTATGAATGTGGTTCCAAATACGCAAACGCAATATAAATAAATAATTGATATTTCTAAATGGACTGGCGGGCAGTAGTGGATGCAGGAGCGGACTTAGTCCATTTGGGGCCCAAGGCAAAGACAGAAATGGAGCCCTATTTTTTCTTTGTTCTACATTTTCTTTTCAGGCCTTATTGAAATCCTACCTGAAACTTTTGTCCTCAGAACTCTTCAAATGATGATATCATTCAGGCATCAGGAATTACATCTGTAGAAAAACAAAGAAGTTTAACAAATTGAATGTAGACTCTTGTCTACACCAACAGTAATACTGTTGTGTGTTGTACTTTTGCTGCTGTATGTCTCTGCACATTAACCACAATCATTTGCACAAGTTCCATATCTGCTGCTGTCTGTCACTGCAATACTGACCACATGCAATCATATCTGTCACTATCTGCACCTACACTACCGCACTGAAATGCAACAACAGGTATCTGTCTGTATATAGGATTGCTGGGTTTATTATTTATTATAGCTAATTGTTTATCTCTATGGAGATCAGGGTCCTTCTTGCTGCCATTGGCACCATGGGTTGCATTACTGTATATAGACTGTACATAGACTGCTGCTGTTGCTGTTTGTTTTTCTTTTTTCCAGCCTTATTCCTTTTCTTTTTTTATAAAATGCACACCAATGAAGAGAGAGAGAGAAACGCCACTTCAGCTCTCCTGTATGTCCTGCACGTATAGTAGTATTGACAATAAAATCTTTGAATCTTGAATTTTGTCTGTTACACAAAAATACCAACAACACTTCATATGGAAGATCTGTTGTCTGTTCACACTTAC
Source organism: Pholidichthys leucotaenia (assembly GCA_020510985.1). Taxonomy (NCBI): domain Eukaryota; kingdom Metazoa; phylum Chordata; class Actinopteri; order Cichliformes; family Pholidichthyidae; genus Pholidichthys; species Pholidichthys leucotaenia. The sequence goes on from CM035844.1 coordinate 34,025,371, forward strand.
CAGTCCCTCCAGGATTTTGTGATATTGCGATTGCACTAATTCACGCGAAATCAGGCCATTGCCGCATCTTTTGAGCGACCTTGTAACTTTGTCCAAACACTGCAACTTTCCCACAATTTGGGCCAATCCTCGTCAACTTCCACCAATTTTGCCAATCAAATTTGCCCCTGAGTAGCACTTAAACACTCAGTCTAACCAATCAAATGTGTCGCTGCACTGTGCTCACTTCTGTGTTTACAGTGAGTATTAATGAAACACATCAGCAAAAAACAGAGTGTGCGATTTAAAAAAAACCCACTCACCCGTGAGTTTTCCCACACCATCTCGTCTTCCAGCTCCGCCGGCAGACGTCTCCCCACATCTCTGTCTTGACCGCATGTATGAGAGTACCGGGTTTGTGTTGAAAAACGTTCGCCTGCCAGAAGAGCACTCCATTGCGGAAGCGCGCATGAGGAGAGACGCCGTAAAACCACAAACAAACAAGCAAATCTAACACTACAGTCAGTGTTGTAACATTTTATACATCTTTAGAGGTAAAATCATTACTACATCTTGTCAATGAGGTTTAAAGCTGTGACTCTTCGGTCTGGACACAGACCAACACGTGCCCCCGGTAAAACTCCCAAGGAGAGCCCCTCCTCCCGGTATGACTGTCGGTAAAGGAAAGATGAGTATCTGATAAGAAAGGTGTGTGTTAAGACACACAGCAGATAGACAGACAGGTAGGAGTCAGGCACGGAAAGGGAGAGAATATTCAGTAATTTTTTCAGAAAAACACAGACTTTGATAGACAATACAGAGCAACAATTTTTTTTTTTTTCTGCACTCGGTACTGTTTGGTTGGTAGGGAGTTTTAAAATAAAGGTGCTGCCATAATTTCCAAATCTACAGTCATGTGAAAAAATTAGGGCACTCCATTAAATATTCAGTTCTTTATTAAGAAATGTTCACATATCTATGTCTAACCTTGTTTTTGTTTTTATTTGCATTTTTTAACATTTATTTTAGCCATTTTTGTCATGCGGTGACCCTCGCGGATCACCATAAGACGCCAAGAGTCCACCGGTGAGTTTTGCAATGATGGTAATTTAGTAACAAAACAAGAAAAGACACAAGGCTATGAGCTGCTAAGGGCAAAAACACACACTCAGCGATACAAGGGCTCGTAGGGCTAACCCCAGCCACTACAAGCTAAACTATGACAAGACAAGAAAGAACACGAACCTGACATGAAGGTCTAACGAGACCTCACGAGGATTGTTTAACGATATCTGACGAGGTTTAGACGATACTCCTGCAATCTAACTGCCGTCAGTACCCGCCTTATAAAGGCGAACACTAACGAGCAGTAATGACAGACAGCTGACCAGCCTTGACAGGCGGAAGCCCCACCGAGCACCTTCACAATAAGAGCCCGGTGAGGCCAGAATACAACCCACAGCTGTCAAGGCCAGCAGCGAGCTGTGCGTAGCCCGAGTGCGGACAGAACCCAGCGCTCGGGTCATAACAATTTTAAGTGGGAATGAATGTGGGGGTGTCCTAAAAAAGATGAGGGGTGTCCTAATTTAGTCATCAATATTTGTTTAGAATTACATTTTACAGAAAATTTGAAAAAGTCTTTAATTATTTTTTAATTGTTTATTTGTATTATATGAATCTCCCAGTATTTTAACACTGATATTAAATATCCATATGTCCAAATATGTTTAAAAAAAACACACACACAGGCTTATACAGGGTGTCCTAATTTTTTCACATGACTATACTCTTTACAATTCAATGCAATTTAGCTGTTGTAGTGGATAATTATTTTTTCATCCTTTTTATTCATGTTCTCAGCAAGAGTAGTGTCATGAACTTTGATTGACATTCAAGCCCATTTCTATGACACTGTGGCTATTTTGTCTCTGGGTATTTGTTGCCTTCTATTTTCCATCAGGCACTCTCAGGGAGCCTCTAGGGTCCGTTTGGCTCCCTGACAGCTCAGCCACGCCTCCCTCTCCTGTCAGTGGTATCAGCTGTGCCTGATTGTGGGTTTCACTCACATGCACACACACACATGCACACACCATACATTCCTCTCATGTACTTTCTTGCACACATACACACACCCACTTATCCTCTCCCACATGTTCTCAGACATCCATTGACACACCTGTTGCCACTTTATCCTGCACACTCTCATCACTCACACCGGCAGTCTCTCCCGTGATTAGGTTTGGCATTACTTAAGCCCTGTCTCGGCCGGGAGCGATTGTCGGAGCATGGTTCCAACTTTGTTGTGTTACACTGCGGCTGTTCCACTTAGTGTCTGTGTACCGTCACTTATGTCTAGATGCCCTGCCTGCTCTCCACCGTACCACATCACACTAGGTGGCGTGATCCCTTGCAACTGGTTGGTTTTTCCGTTCATCAGGATAATCGCTTGGACTACTCGGACTGCCCCACCCGTGTGTGAATACGAACTGTTTCGCCCCTGCCCACCAGTCTTGTCTGGGGGTTCTTTCACAGAACATTTCCCAAGTTAAACTCACCAGTTTCTGTGGAGCATCCTTGAGGACTTCCCTGTGTAACCTGATCTGCTCGTCTGTTATGTTGTACTGTTTGACTACTTCCCGTCATCATCCATCTCCTGTAATAAATACGCACAACTGACTCAAGCATGTGGGCTTTTATTCCTTCCTCCGTGCGCTGTGTAAAAGCGCACGGGGGAGCGTGACAAGTAGCCTACAGTGTTGGTCATTTTTATAACAAATTTATGAGTAGCTACTTCATTCTCATTTAATTGTGTTAAAGTCTGTATTTGCTGTTGCACAAAAGAGTTTTTCTGTATAGCAAAAGTTTCTGCTTAATTTGTGAATCATTGTTTAATAGGAATTTTTTGACAATCCTGTGCTTTTCTTGTGGTGTTATATAGAATATCACTGCAGCAAACTATGGAAAAACATCTGTTTTAAAATTTGTAATTCTTCCTACAACTTTTAGCACAAAAAAAAACAACTCAAAACATCACAACTTTTATCGCAACTTTTTAAAAAAGCTCCTGCAAATTCAGGCTTTTTGGGCCACAACAATCATAAAAACATCCCGTGAAATCCTGGAGGGACTGACTTACCCACATTTGCCAACAGGGTCCTGTTCATGGTCTGCTGACTGGTCCATTTTGCAGAGGCATCTATTGTGCTCCCTCCTCTGTACAACGTAGACACAAGAGAGAATATATATATAAACTACCGTTCAAAAGTTTGGGGTCACTTAGAAATTTCCTTATTTTTGAAAGAAAAGCACTGTTTTTTCAATGAAGATAACTTTAAACTAATCAGAAATACACTCTAATATCTAATATACATTGCTAATGTGGCAAATGACTATTCTAGCTGCAAATGTCTGGTTTTTGGTGCAATATCTACATAGGTGTATAGAGGCCCATTTCCAGCAACTATCACTCCAGTGTTCTAATGGTACAATGTGTTTGCTCATTGCATCAGAAGGCTAATGGATGATTAGAAAACCCTTGTGCAATCATGTTAGCACAGCTGAAAACAGTTTAGCTGTTTAGAGAAGCTATAAAACTGATCTTCCTTTGAGCAGGTTGAGTATCTGGAAAAAATTATTATTTCAAATACAAGTCATTATTTCTAACCTTGTCAATGTCTTGACTATATTTTCTATTCATTTTACAACTCATGGTGGTAAATAAGTGTGACTTTTCATGGAAAACACAAAATAATTGTCTGGGTGACCCCAAACTTTTGAACGGTAGTGTATATATATGTTAGACCCCAGGAAGAATAACCAATGTTTCATACAAGTGCTAATGGGGATCATAATAAAACAAACAATATTTAATCTCATGTAATGTCGTCTGCTGAGGCTGCAGATATCCTGTGCATGCCTGGGGAGCACAGTTGATCATATTTAAATTTAACCTTGTGAGCCTTGGCCTCTGCAAATCTTGCAATTAGAAAAAATAGTAAAAAAATTTTTGTTGTTTACCTGTACTGTTAGCAACCGGCATCACCACTGCCTCCTCATTAACAACTTGGTGCTCGTCATGAGCATTATGTGTGCTCGTACAAGCAGCGTTGCTCTCTATCTGCTCTTCGGAAGGGTTAGTCTCCTCCCAGGTTGAAGTGAAGGTGAATAGATACATCCATTGATGCGCCAGGACACATCATCAGTGATGTTTCCTGATGTCATTGGGTGTTTTGGGTCTCACAACATCAGACACCCTCAATTAGGCGACCCAGCCAGGGTTGATCAGACCCTGACTTGTGTCCCAGCAGCACTGGCCCACGATTCAGACCTTTTAATCCATATCCACCAAGAGGCTCTTTCTCCAGCCTCGGTGGCAGATTTGATGGCCTTCCTTTTACCAGTTCCTTTGATGCCAAGGAGAGTGTAAATTTTGCACAGGGAATGGGCAGCAAAGCCTTGACATTCCACCTCTATGGGCTCACAGTATGCTCTCCAACCATTCCTCTGGCACTGTTCTACCAGTTCTTGGTATTTGAGCCATTTGCGTTCATTGGCCTCTTCCATGCGCTCCTCCCAGGGAACAGTGAGCTCCAGTAACAGGACCTACCTGGAAGAGGAAGATGTACCACATCTGGCCTAAGAGATGTTGGTGTTACATAGTCAGTGAACTTAAGCTGCTTGCCCAAGTCAGTTCGCAGGTCCCAGTCTGAAGCTGAAGAGAGCAGGCTGGCTGATGGTCTAAGCTGTGGTTGGGGCCTCTCTCCAGCTCTAACAAAGGGGATTTTCCTTTGACTACCAACCTGCTTATTGTTGGCCATGGCGCTGGAGATGGTCTCCGCTACACACTTTAGCACTTGGTCATGGCGCCAGCAATATCGGCCCACACCAAGAGCTGTTGGGCAGCTGCTGAGGATGTGTTCAAGCGTGCCCTTTCCTGGGCAGAGAGGACATGTTGGCAGCTCGTTCTTGCCCCAGGTATGCAGGTTTGCTAGACTGCGTAGCTCATCATATACTACTCGGAGCATATATTGGATGCACTGAGGTTCTGCATGCCAGATGTCATTCTAGGCCAGCTTCTTATCCACTGCTCCCTCCCATTTTGCCTATGCCCCCTGCTGCTGCATGCCTACCATCCTGCTAGTCCTCGCTTCTTCAACACCTGCTCTCACTTCCTGCAGGATTAACTGGCATTTGTCCTTTCCCTGGACTTTATCATAGCGCGGCTGTGGGATGGAGCCCAGCCCTGCATGTCCTATTGCCACTGTGCCCACCAGAGCTTTGTGTCTCAACCAAGATTCTGCAAGCTCCAACCTCTCTTGAGCTCTCCACTTCTGACCTGTCCTCACCACAATGCCTGCTGCTACCACTCTCAAGTCTCTAGAGTCACGATAGGCTAGTGCCTCTCTTGTGCGGGAGACCTTGAACTCCTCTTCCAGACTGCTGATAGGAAGCTGGAGTTTGTTGCTCCTGCCATAAAGCGCCGCACTACTGATGCTATGTGGTAAACCCATACATCTTCAAAGGTAGGAGCTGATCTTCCTTTTCAGGGTGTCCACTGTAGACATAGGCACCTCGTACACCAGCAGAGGCCAGAGGATACGGGGCAGAATGCCATGTTGGTACACCCAAGTCTTGAACCTGCCGGGAAGGCCAGACTTATCCACAGTCGATAGCCATGCTTCCAGTTTCCTGATGGTACTTTTGGATAGATGCTGTGTGTCTGAGACTGCAGTCAAAGACCTTCCCTAGGCTTGTGACTGGTTTTTCCATGATAGATGGTATCACAATGCCATCCAGGTGGAAACAGAACTTGTCCACCACTTTCCCTCTTTTCAGGACCATGGATCTAGACTTTGAAGGTTTGAAGTTCATTCTTGCCCCGAAAATAAGTTTTTCCAGGCCTTGGAGAATCCACCTACTGCCAGGCACTGATGTAGTAGTGACTGTCAGGTCATCCATGAAAGCGCTAATGGGGGGCTGCGGAATTCCTGACCTTGACAGGGGTCCTCTACACTCTACCTCTGCTGCCTTAACCAACATGTTCAAGGACAGAGTAAAAAGGATAACAGAGATGGTACAACCTGTTATAATCCCTTTCTCCAACTGGTGCCAATCTGAGGTCAAGCTGCCATTGGTGACTCTGACTCTGAATTGACCATAATAGTTCAGAATGAGATCCTTGATCTTACTGGGTATGTGGTGTTGGTCCAGTGTGATATCGACCAGCTTATGGGGGATTGATCCATAGGCACTGGCGAGGTCCAACCAAAGCACCACTAGATCTCCATTTCCCTCCCGTGCCTCTCTGATCAGCTGAGTGACCACACCAGTGTGTTCCAAACACCCTGGTACACCTGGGATTCCACCCTTCTGTCAAAAAGGTTGTTTTGATAAAGATTTTCTTTGCTCTTTCCTTTTTCTCCATTTCTGTGCACTGCTCGGATAACTTTGTTTCATTTTGCCGCTATTCTACACGCTGTACGGTTTGTTTACAATGTAACCAAAGATACGTGCATGTGCAGATCTCAGAGACAACATGGAAAAGTCCAACAGTCTGAGAAGAAGGGGGGAGGATGTTATGTTCGTGATTTGATTTGCCGTTTATGTAAATACTGGTGTTTATTTATTTTGTCAGACATCACGTTAAATATGCTAAACATTTAAAAAAAAAATATGGGGCTCCTAGTAGATTGGGGCCCTTAGCAGATCGGGGCCTAAAGCTAGATTCATGCTGCACCTCTGCTGTCCGCGTATGTGTAACCGGAAACCTCGTGTGACAAAATTTACGTTATTGTCTCCACTCCGCTACTGTCCGCAGTGCTTGACCACGGACGACTGCGTGCAACCCAAATTTTAAATTTTGTGACTGCGCTGCCTGCCCACAACCTGAATGCGTTGAAAAGCGCATGTGCAAGATTGAACGTCCCATTCACGAGGTGCTGATATCAGCACTGCATACCAAGACAAAGTAGACAAAGAAGACAACGAGGAAGCAGAAGCCAAGAATAAACATACATGAATCATACATGAATACTTCAGCAGCAGCAGCAGCAGCATCTTCGTGGAAAAGGAGTGAAAACCGGGAAGTCAAGCAGCAGAAAGCAAGCAGCATTTCTTCGTTGGTGAAAATCCTGGCGTGTCAGCGCATTAGCGCTACCTATCGGGTGGGAGTGAAACTACAAATGATGGTTGTGCGCATGCGTCAACCGCTTGGCCTGGGTAGATGAAAAAAGTGAGCATGAACAGCGCCACATGTGTGCTGGGCTTGTCCAAAGTGCACACGGACCAAAGTGGACTAGAGGGGAAATGCAGCATGAATAAGGCTTGAGGCAGTCACCTACCTTTATCTAATGGTAAGTCCGCCTCTGAGTGGATGAGGGGGCTGCCAGTTGCCCATCCCTGCTTTACATTGTACAAGAGGTTCATTGTTATACGGGATCAAATCTGGTAAGGCCACAGTAGCAACTTTACAATTACTATTATCTGTTAGATTCCTTTTCTTATAAACCTGTGCTGCCAGTTTTGCAAACCAGTTTTACAGGGTTTCAGTACTGAATGAAAATCAGCACAGCTGCTGTGCAGCATGGTGATGCAGTGGTTAACACTGTTGCATAACAGCTAGAAGGTTCCAAGTTTGAATCCCCAGGTTGGCAGGGGTAGGAACCTTTCTGTGTGGAATTTGTGTGTTTTCCCTGTGCTGCATGGGTTTACTCCAGGAGCTCCGGTTTCCTCCCACAATCCAAAGACATGCATGTTAGGTTATTTAGTCATTCTAAATTATTCCTAGTTATCTGTCTTCCATAGACCTTTAGAATAGAGGGTTAGTACTAGTGAAGCGCTTTGAGTGGTCCTTGAGACTAGAAAAAGCGTTATATAAGTACAGGTCCTTATCCCTGTATTCTATTCAGTTTTCTGAAAAGCCATCACTTCAATTCAATTCAGTTCAGCTTTATTTATATAGCGCCACATCACAACAGAAGTCATCTCATAGCGCTACAACAGTAATGGATACAAACAAACATAAACATAGAAATCTTTGTTTTCTTCCATTTCTGTCATCTCTGATCTGAAAACAGCAGAGTGGTGGCCTAGTTGGTTGAGCATCCGCCCCACAACCGGGAGGCTGGAGTTCAAATCCTGGCCGGGTCATACCATAGACCAGGTAAAAATGGTACTTTCTGCCGTCTAGTTAGGTGCTCAGCATAATAGAACGGGGAAAGGCGGGCAGTAGGGAGTGGCAGCCCCTGTCCCGTATTAGCTTTGTAAAGCAACCAAGATGTGGTTGTTCACCTCATAGGCAACTTAATATGGTTTCTCAGGAAGATATGCTTAAATAAGAAATCGTCGTTGTCTGAGTCCCTCAGCTGCAGCATATCTTCCATAAGGTCGACTGGCCTGCATCCGCCCCGGTTGTGCATAGCCAGGAGTCTCCTAGCCCTCTCTTCGACTGAGGGCGTAAAGCATTGGATGAGGGCAGTCTTCAGCTCGCCGTATTTGTCATCGGCGGGTGGTTGCTGCACCCAGGCTCCGCACGCTCCGAGCTGTGCGGTTGTCGAGCTTTGCGATGATGTGGTAAAACTTAGTGTCATCTGCCGTTATTCCCCCGAATGCGAACCGTGCCTCGGCCTGGAGGAACCACGAGTCCGGGTTGTCCTGCCAGAATTCTGAAAGTTTAATGGAGACGGCGCTTGCTCGGGCAGACTCCGACGAGTCTGGGTCGGGGAACTCGCTTCTCGGCATTCTCACGTTCTGGTCACCAATGTGGGGAGCGTGAAATAACGAGGCTGAATTATTTCTCAATTCAGGTTTTAATGTAGCTTTCACATCCCCAACGATCTCTCAAGCACAAAAGAGAAAGAGCTGCATCAGAACCCTCACATTTATACATCAACATCAAAGGAAGAATCACACATCTCTGTCAAAACCCCGTATTGACAATAACTCTCCCCTGAGTCTCTTAGTCCTCCGCCTGGCCCCAGGAGGTCAGGAAGTCCTTTCAGCTCCTTATCCCGGTACCTCGGTCCTCTTGTCGTTATCCACAGGCGGTCCAGACATATTGTCCCATCCTAAGACGTGAGATCAATCCACATATGCAATCCTAAGCATTTCACTTTATACTCATACATATGTAGGCAAAAATACATGCGTCACAATACAATAATAATAATCTGAAAACTCTTTTATTCTCTCACAAGTACTTCTGCAAATTGTACTCTGAAGATGGAAAGCAGAACATGCCAAGGACATTTCTCAGAACTGTGTGTTTTGCAATAACTTTCCATTGAAGTAATTTCCATTTTTTTTTTTTTTTTTTTTCTCTCGGCGCCACACCAGTCGGCTGCCTTTTGCAACAGCGGCTCGATTCCGAGTCTTTTTCCCTTCCTCTCTCTTTTGATCCGTCTTTTTTTTTCACCCCACTTATATCACGGACACACAGATCGTCCTAAATGTCTCCTGAGCCGGTGGACGGAGCCACTGTTTATAGCAGGATACGATACAGCAGAGAACAGCTGCTAGCATTCAACCGCCACCCGGTCCCATTGGAAAAACTCGACATACCGAGAGAACTGAGGCGAAAACGCCGCGGCTGCCGGGCTGGAGTAAGGCGGAGGACAAAAAATATAAGGTACAGACCCTCCCTTCCATCTGTTGTCATGGGAAATGTACGGTCGATACTGGGAAAGTTAGATGAGCTAGCGGCTATCTCCCGTTATGATAGCACATACCGGGAGTGCTCTCTCCTTTTGTTTACTGAGACGTGGCTAACTGAACTAGCAGCAGATGCTAACATTGAGCTGGAGGGTTTTCATATGATACGAGCTGACCGAACACCAGACAGTGGCAAGGCTAGGGGCGGTGGAGTGATAATGTATGTTAACAACAACTGGTGCAGACCGGGACATATCACTGTTAAACAACGACACTGCAGCAAAGACATTGAGTTGCTAGCTGTTAGCATGAGGCCTACATATCTCCCGAGAGAACACTCACACGTGATCTGCATTGTTGTTTATGCAAATCCGACGGCGAACGCTGGGACAGCACGTGACGTCATCCATTCAGTAACCAGCAGGCTGCAGACAGAACACCCAGATGCTCTTCTCCTCATCTCAGGCGATTTCAACCATGTTTCACTGTCTCCCATTCTACCCACGTTCACCCAGTATGTCACATGCCACACTAGAGACAATAAAACACTGGATTTATTCTACGCAAACACTAAGGAGGCGTACACCTCATCACAACTCCCCCCACTCGGGAGATCGGATCACAACTTGGTTCATCTCCGGCCGGTGTACAAACCCCTAGTGCACAGACAACCTCCGGCCATGCACACTGTGGAGTTATGGTCTGAGGAGACAATGGACACCCTAAAGGGCTGTTTTGAAGCCACCGCCTGGAAGCAGCTCTGCGATCCACATGGTGAAGACATCGATGGCCTCATTCACACCTTCACGGGCTACCTCAGCTTCTGTGTGGACAAATCCGTTCCCACCAAGACCATACGGCGTCACTCAAACAACAAACCCTGGATCAACCCTGAGATAAAAACACTTCTGAGAGAGAAGAAGAGGATCTTCAGGTCAGGGAACAGGGAGATGCTGAAGTCCGTACAGAGGGAGCTGAGGAGAAAGATCAGAGAAGGCAAGGACAGCTTCAGGAAGAAGATGGAGGACAAGCTGCAACAGAGCGACATCAGCGGGGTCTGGAGAAACCTCAAAACCATCTCGGGGCTCCAGAATACCTCCCCCCAGGCCACAGGGGGCAGGGAGTGGGCGAACAACCTGAATCTGTTTTTCAATAGATTTGACCAACCGCCCTCCCCCCTGACTGCACAACAACCACTGCTGCCTCTAAAGAAATCAAGTCCTGCTGCCCACTCCCCACTCCACCAACACCCCCCCACTCCCAACACACAGCCCCCCATCCTGACCCTGACCAGGACCCAGGTGAGGACGGAGCTGAGGAAGATCAAGGCGAGGAAGGCGCCGGGACCGGACGGCATCAGCGCAAAGCTCCTCAAGTCCTGTGCAGACCAGCTGTGTGGGATTGTGACGTATATCTTCAACATGAGCCTGAAACTGGGGAGGGTACCACAGCTGTGGAAAACATCTTGTGTGGTACCTGTACCAAAAACTTCCCACCCCAAAGACCTGAACAGCTACAGACCGGTGGCCTTGACGTCCCACTTGATGAAGACCCTGGAGAGACTGCTCCTTGCTCACCTCCGCCCCCTGGTGGAACCAGCGATGGATCCACTCCAGTTCGCCTACCAGCATGGCATTGGGGTGGAGGATGCGGTGATCTTCCTCCTTCACCGTTCTCTGTCCCACCTGGAGAAGCCCGGGAATATGGTGAGGATCATGTTCTTTGACTTCTCCAGTGCTTTCAACACCATCCAACCGATGATCCTGAAGGACAAGCTGCTGCGCGCAGGGGTGGACCAGCACCTGTCATCATGGATCCTGGACTACCTCACGAACCGGCCTCAGTTTGTGAGAACCCGGGACTGTGTGTCCGACACGATCATCAGTAGCACGGGGGCCCCCCAGGGAACGGTGCTGGCTCCCTTCCTGTTCACTCTTTATACTGCGGACTTCTCACACAACACAACACACTGCCATCTACAGAAGTTCTCTGATGACTCTGCGATCGTTGGCCTCATCTCCAATGGAGATGAAGCTGAGTACAGAGGGCTTATCCAGGACTTCGTGGACTGGTGCCATCGGAACTGCCTCCAGATCAACGCGAGGAAAACTAAGGAGCTGGTGGTGGACTGCCGCAGGCATGGGCAGCCCCTCACAGTACCAGTAAATATACAGGGAACAGACATCGAGATGGTGACATCCTATAAGTACCTGGGTATTCATCTGAACAATAAACTAGACTGGTCACACAATACTGACGCACTCTACAAGAAGGGACAGCGCAGGCTGTTCCTGCTGAGGAGACTCAGGTCTTTTGGTGTACAAGGGGCGCTGCTGAAGTCATTCTATGACACGGTGGTGGCATCAGCCATCACTTTTGGAGTGGTCTGCTGGGGCAGTGGCATTACTGCAGCCGATAGGAAGAGACTGAACAAACTGATTAAGAAAGCTAGCTCTGTCCTGGGGCAGCGCCTTGATCCGATGGAGGAGATAGGAGAGAGAAGGACGGTGGCTAAACTGTCATCTCTGCTGGAGTCCGAGTTCCACCCTATGCAGGACATACTGAATGCACTGAGGAGCTCATTTAGCAGCAGACTACATCATCCCAGGTGCACAACCGAGAGGTTTCGTAGGTCCTTCCTACCAACGGCTGTCAGACTGTACAACCTAAGCAGGGCTGCTCGCAGAGATAGCAAAAAGACGTAACAAACTAATAGTTTTTTGAATGCAAAAGATGCAATAGACTTACACAATGGTCCCCTCCGGCATACAACTAGGAACATACCGGTCGCTATGGAGGGTGAGAATATGTATGGGCACATAATCATACCATGTAGGATAACTAAGTAGACGGTTATGCTGTTTCATTCCATCTAGCAACAATGCTCTGCACTGTGTGTGTTTATATATTTACATATTTATTCCATCTAGCTACAATGCTCAGCACTGGGTGTGTTTATATATTTATATATCTACATATTATTCCATCTAGCTACATTGCTCCGCACTGTGTGTGTTTATATACTTGCATATTTATTCCACCTAGCTGCAATGCTCCGTACTGTGGGTGTTTATATATTTACATATTTATTCCATCTAGCTACAATGCTCTGCACTGTGTGTTCATATATTCATATATTTATTCCATCCAGCTACAATGCTCTGCACTGTGTGTCTGTGTGTGTGTGTATATATATATATTTTATAGTAATACGTACATATGTATATTAGCTGCTCTTGCTTGCTTGTTTTTTTCTTGCCTTCTGATTGTTGCTCTGAGTGTTGCTATCCCTGTGCTGTTGCAATCCTGGAATTTCCCCGTTGTGGGACTAATAAAGGCTTATCTTATCTTATCTTATCTTATCTTAAGTAAGATCCCAAATGAGGCTTATAAAGATGAAATTATGCTCAGCATACAGGAGATGAAACAAACTTAAGTGTACATCAGCTTAGCATTTCCCTCAATTCTTCTACTTTCAGTACAACCTGAAAAAGTAGTTGACCCTGGAGAACAAGAAACACTGGTCTTGACTTTCCCAAATTAAACACTGGTGTGGCCTTGTTAGTGAGCTGGAAATGCAAATGTCTTATTTACATTTTGTCATTTAGACTTAAAATTTGCATCTTATTTATACCGCTGTCTCTCCCAGATTTTTCACAGAAAAAGATTCCATTCAGCTCCCCTTGAGAGAAAACAGACATTAATTAAAAAAGAAAATAGGCTGCAACACCAATGTAATGAATTGGTAATGTCATGGCTCTGATTAAAAAATGGTGTGTTCAGAATGACTCTACTTAAAAAAAAAGGCACATTTCAGAGAGAAATGTCACAAAACAGACAAGTTTTGGCCAGTGAGGGGACACAAATGCATAATAACTAATTTCTAAGCAATGCTAACTTTTGCAAAATCTTTGCTTCTTTTTTAATGCTATTATTTTCAGCATGTTTGAAGAGAACGCATCATTTTTTCTGCAAAAGGCAATATTGCACAAAGGTTGCATCATGAAACAGGTGAAGTAAACTGCTCCAACATCACTTCACATTCCTTCTCATTCTGGACCTTAACTGAAGACCATCATACTGAACATGTTCATATCCACAGTGTCCTTGAAGGCTGGTGGGGTTCATGTGTTAGATTAAAGGGCCAATTGTTAGATACAGTACCAAATATAGATGCAGGGTATACCCCCTGGTGAGAGTATCTAGTTCACTGTAAAAAAAAAAAAAGAGAGAGAGAGAGAAACTGAGACAGAAATACTAGCTTTCTTTTTGGATCATAGGAATCAGTTCTAAAGGCCTCCACTGAAAGCAGCCCCTAAATCTGATGGTTTCATCTGTAGGGGCAATTTACTTCAAAGGCATGCCAACTCTTACAATGGACTGGACCAGGGGTCTACAACCTTTGCCAACTAAAGAGCCATTTTGCCCGTCTCCAACTAAAATAGAGGTGGCTGAGGGCTGCAACGGCAATTTGACCTTTAAAATAAAGATTATGCTGCTTATAAAGGTTTTTTTTTTTAATATACTGTACATACCTCTGAATATTATGTGGCATTAATGAATTCATACTACAACAGTGGAAAAAACTTTTATATATAGCTTAATTTGTGAAATAAAAATATTAGAAATATATGACAAATTGCTTTGTGCTGAAAAATAAATTTCTGAATATCCATCCATCCATCCATCTTCTACCGCTTTTCCGGAGGTCCGGGTCGCGGAGGCAGCAGTTCAAGCAGAGAAGCCCAGACTTCCCTCTCCCCAGCCACCTGCTCCAGCTCTTCAGAGGGGATACCAAGGCGTTCCCAGACTAGCTGGGAGACATAGTCTCTCCACCGAGTCCTGGGTCTGCCCCGGGGTCTCCTCCCAGTGGGACGTGCCTGAAACACCTCAAGTGGGAGACGTCCAGGAGGCATCCTAATCAGATGCCCATACCACCTCAACTGACTCCTTTCAATGTGGAGGAGCAGCGGTTCTACTCTGAGCCTCTCCCGGATGACTGAGCTCCTCACCCTATCTCTGAGGGTGAGTCCAGCAATCCTACGGAGAAAGCTCATTTCAGCCGCTTGTATCCGCGATCTCGTTCTTTCGGTCATTACCCAAAGCTCGTGACCATAGGTGAGAGTAGGAACGTAGATTGACTGGTAAATCGACAGCTTTGCCTTAGAACTAAGCTCCCTCTTCACCACAACAGACCGGTACAACGTCCGCATCACTGCAGATGCTGCTCCAATCCGTCTGTCGATCTCTCGCTCCATTTTCCCCTCACTCGTGAACAAGACCCCAAGATACTTAAACTCCTCCACTTGGGGCAGGAGCCTGTCCCCAACCCGGAGAGGACAATCCACCTTTTTCCGGCTGAGGACCATGGACTCGGACTTGGAGGTGCTGATTCTCATCCCAGCCGCTTCACACTCAGCGGCAAACCGTCCCAGCAAGAGCTGTAGGTCATTGCTGGATGAAGCCAACAGGACAACATCATCTGCAAACAACAGAGATGAGATCCTGTGGTCACCAAGTATGACACCCTCCATTCCCTGGCTGCGCCTAGAAATCCTGTCCATAAAAATTATGAACAGGACCGGTGACAAAGGGCAGCCCTGGCGGAGTCCAACTCTCACTGGGAATGACTCCGACCGAGTGTTGGCAATACGAACTAAACTCTCACAACGGTCGTACAGAGACCGAATAGCTCGTAACAACAAGCCCGATACCCCATACTCCCGAAGCACCCCCCACAAAAATCCACGAGGGACGCGGTCAAATGCCTTCTCCAAGTCCACAAAACACATGTAAACTGGTTGGGCAAACTCCCACGAACCCTCAAGAATTCTCGAGAGGGTAAAGAGCTGGTCCGATGTGCCACGGCCAGGACGAAAACCACATTGCTCCTCCTGAATCCGAGGTTCGACCAACGGCCGGACTCTCCTCTCCAGTACCTTGGCATAGACCTTCCCAGGGAGGCTGAGGAGTGTGATCCCTCTAAAGTTGGAGCACACCCTCCGGTCCCCTTTTTTGAAGAGAGGAACCACCACCCCGGTTTGCCATGCCAAAGGCACTGCCCCCGACCTCCACGCAATGTTGCAGAGGCGTGTCAACCATGACAGCCCAACAACATCCAGGGCCTTGAGGTACTCGGGGCGAATCTCGTCCACCCCCGGGGCCCGGCCACCAAGGAGATTTTTAACCACCTTGGCGACCTCAGGCCCTGTGATAGGCGAGTCATCCCCCTTGTCCCCAAACCCTGCTTCCTCTGTGGAAGGCGTATCAGTGGGATTGAGGAGATCCTCGAAGTATTCCTTCCACCGCCCGACGATATCCCCAGTTGAAGTCAACAGTGTCCCATCCGCACCATACACAGTGTGGACGGGGAGCTGCTTTCCCCTCCTGAGCCGCCGAACAGTTTGCCAGAATCTCTTTGAAGCCGACCGAAAGTCTTGTTCCATGGCCTCACCGAACTCCTCCCATACCCGGGTTTTTGCTTCAGCAACCACCCGAGCTGCACTCCGCTTGGCCTGCCGGTACACCTCAGCTGCTTCGGGAGTCCCACAAGCCAACCAAGCTTGATAGGACTCCTTCTTCAGCTTAATGGCCCCCCTCACCACTGGTGTCCACCACTTGGTTCGGGGGTTGCCACCACGAGATGCACCGACCACCTTGCGGCCGCAGCTCTGGGCCGCCGCTTCAACAACAGAGGTGGAGAACATGGCCCATTCAGACTCCATGTCTCCAGACTCCCTCGGAATGTGGTTGAAGTTCTTCCGGAGGTGGGAGTTGAAGACCTCCCGGACAGGGGCCTCAGCCAGACGCTCCCAGCACACCCTCACTATACGTTTGGGTCTACCAGGTCTGAATGGCTTCCTCCCCTGCCATCGGATCCAACTCACCACCAGGTGGTGATCAGTTGACAGCTCTGCACCTCTCTTTACTCGGGTGTCCAAGACATACGGACAAACTGGTCCTGGGTGAAGGGCCAGACTAAGAACGATCCAACAGACTCTCATGATAAATTGTATATCAAGGATTCAGTGTACCCCGCCCGGTATGGGGTTACCGGGGCCCCACCCTGGAGCCAGGCCTGGGGGAGGGGCTCGAAGGCTAGCGTCTGGTGGCCAGGTTTCCACCCATGGGACCCGGCCGGGCTCAGCCCGAAGGAGTTACATGGGTCCGCCCTCCAGTAGGTTCACCACCTGCAGGAGGGATCATGGAAGTCCGGTGCTATGTGGATTAGGTGGCAGTCAAAGGCGGAGACCTTGGCGGACTGATCCCAAGCTTTCTAAACTGGCTTTTGGTACGTGGAATTTCTGAATATCTGACCATAATTTTTTGTATAGTTTTTTTTAACTATTAGCACAGTCATAAATTGTTTAAATCTGAAAAATATAATCCATCTCCTACTTTCAACAGCGATCACACAGTTTTAGTTCCTGATATTTTAATAGAGACGAAAGTTTTATTTAGAAGAAGCTACTTTTCATCCTTGTTATGTTTCCTCATAAAGCTCCTTATTCAAATGTATTAATATAATATAAATCTATATCCTTCACCTGTTCTCCAGACTCTCAGTTTGACAACTAGTGGATTGGCTGTCTGATATTCTTCTTTATTTTTGGAATAAAACAAAAAGAATTCTAAACAACTTTCTAAATAATATAACTTTAAAAATCATTTGGTGCAAATTAAGCCAAAAAGAAATAATTACAACAGAGTGGAAAAATGTTTAAAAAATATCTTCTTCCGCTGCCTAAATATTGGTTATAATTTTTTTTAAAAATGTGTGGCACTAATAGGCAGTCTGCACATATAATTCACTGTCCAAAACCCCACAGATAACAAACTAGTATTTATCCTACAGACAAAAAGCTGAAAGTATCCTTAAAAGAAAAGGCTCACCTCTACATCACTGTCACAGAATCTTCTTTCCTCTTTTTTTTTTCTTCTTTACAAATTGTGAGGAAAAACTGTCGGTTGTGATTTCAGTAAAATATATCTAGTTGACGGCGTTTCATAATAAAACCAAGTAACAGACACTGTGGGTGACCCCCACAACAGACTGGGACAAGCAGAGCGCTCAGCTGGAGCAATTGGCAGAACAATGAGATGTGTGTATTGATATCAATAGGCAGCCTCCCTTTGTCTAGCTTTTTCCTGCCAGTAATCTTCCTATTGTTATGGGTGACTCTCAAATGCAAATGTCTTCCTGTCAGTAATCCTCCTATTGATGTGGGTGACTCTCAAATGCAAATGTCCATGCCTGCTGCTGTGAATGCATTGTCTGTAGTGGGGTATTTAAACTGCATCGCTCTGTAACTCTCTCTCTCTCTGATGACTGCTCAACTGACCACACGATTGCCTGAGAGCCTGAGAGCTCGCTCCGGCGCGCCTGCGCGGCGCTGGGGTGAGTTCTGTGATGGCGGTATGATTAATAAACTCCCTCAAAAACTCTCAGTTCGCTCCTTATTATTTCATGCCGCCACATTGGTGACCCCGAGAAAGCACACGCTTTGTGCAACGCAACCTTCTGGTCTGGACAGCCACACTGGTGACCCGACCCAAGAAAAGAACACGCTGGCAGCCTCTGGCGGTGACTCTCCGACGACAAGCGAACGCAGCAGCCTGACGCAAATGATCTGCCCTCCCTTCTGCTACAGGGAGACCTCGACGCAGAGCCACCACCAGGCGAAACTCTCCAGAGATCACCCACGACCGGGAAAGCTGCAGAAAGCTTCATGGTGAGATCTGCACGCCTGAGATCTGCACATCCACGCTGGGACTGGCCGCTCTCACAGCTCCTCCACATGAGAGCGCACGCACCTCGTCCTCTGTCCACGACGGCGACCTCCAGGGCCGACGGAGAACACAGCGCGTGGACCTGAACGCACCATGACCGAACTACAGCAACAACCTGAACAGGGATGACCATCGGCGCCGACTACGCTGATCTCCAGCAAGCTCCCTGACCCTGACTCGCCTCTACAGCGGACCTGCCAAGCACCGAACCCCGCACTCACACCGGGGGGTTATGAGGACAGCGCACCCCGCACGGGACAATACCGGCTCCACACAGACCGCCATCGTCCTTCGCCGCTGCACACAGAACCTTCAGGGCTGCTCACACACCTGAAGCACGCACGCAGCTCGCTCACAGGATTTTGTACGGGTCTCAGCCACGGCGCACAAAG
Organism: Pholidichthys leucotaenia; assembly: GCA_020510985.1. Classification (NCBI taxonomy): domain Eukaryota; kingdom Metazoa; phylum Chordata; class Actinopteri; order Cichliformes; family Pholidichthyidae; genus Pholidichthys; species Pholidichthys leucotaenia. Next base: position 34,044,180 of record CM035844.1, read on the forward strand.
GGAATTCAGCCGTCAGCTGTCCCCGAGGGCTTTAGGGCTGCGCGCGCACCTAAAGCCAACACGTCAAGTCCCTCACACAGCTGCAGCTCCTTTTTTCTCACAGCTGCTACGCAGCCTTGCAGCTCCTGTTTTTCTTCATAGCTGCGAGAAGAGTCAGAAACAAATTCTTCTTCGCACGGCCGCTGTGGACCTCCGTCACGTTCAACGGGACAGCCCCTCAACATCGCAGATCCACAGGCAATTTTTGCGAGGCCCAAACAATTTCGCCGTCCTGGGCCGGCACTTGCTATCCTCACCCCGCTCCCTCCACCTCCTCGGCACAGAGCCTTCCCCGCAGCTCGCTTCCAAAGCCGGACTATCGAGGCCTCAGCTCCCCGCTGAGCCCTCTGGGGGGGAGTACTGTGGGTGATCCCCACAACAGACTGGGACAAGCAGAGCGCTCAGCTGGAGCAATTGGCAGAACAATGAGATGTGTGTATTGATATCAATAGGCAGCCTCCCTTTGTCTAGCTTTTTCCTGCCAGTAATCTTCCTATTGTTATGGGTGACTCTCAAATGCAAATGTCCATGCCTGCTGCTGTGAATGCATTGTCTGTAGTGGGGTATTTAAACTGCATCGCTCTGTAACTCTCTCTCTCTCTCTGACTACAGCTTCTGACTACACGCATTGCCTGAGAGCCTGAGAACTCGCTTCGGCGCGCCTGCACGGTGCTGGAGTGAGTTCCGTGATGGCGGTATGATTAATAAACTCCCTCAAAAACTCTGTTCGCCGCTTATTATTTCATACCACCACAACACAACCATTCCCAAAACTGAATCGCTGTAGGGCTTTTATTTTTACATCACTCAGGAAGTATTGAGCTGTGATGGTTAAATAAAATTCACACTAACTGAGACTTCAGTCATGTCTGGTGAATCCAGCATTTGTAGTGCAGGGGACTATAAGGTTATTGACCAAGAATTCACGGATTGTTTCTCCTTTTTAAAGATAACTGAAGCGTTGATTTTAGATAATCACATTTAAGACTTTTTATGGACCTGTAGACACTAATGAGGCGGCTGTTTTTCTCCTTGTTTGTGTTCTTGCTGAGAAATTCTCTCCACAACAACCATACATGAATGCAAATTAATTTGTCCACACAGAATTAAACTCTCTATTTTCCTCTGTGATTTTACTTTTTCTGGATGTGTTCATGTCTTACCGAGAGTGGTAGGAAGCTGCTGCTGTCCATGCTTCTCCACATGCACTGAGGACGGAGAAGCTGAGCAGGTCTCAGTGCAGCCGCTGTCAGATGTGACGCAGTCACGCATGGTTGACAACATAATAAATAATTTAAAAAATATACACTACCGTTCAAAAGTTTGGGGTCACTTAGAAATTTCCTTATTTTTGAAATAAAAGAACTTTTTTTCAATGAAGATAACTTTAAACTAATCAGAAATACACTCTAATATCTAATATACATTGCTAATGTGTAATGTGCAAATTTATGAGTAGCTACTTCATTCTCATTTAATTGTGTTAAAGTCTGTATTTGCTGTTGCACAAAAGAGTTTTTCTGTATAGCAAAAGTTTCTGCTTAATTTGTGAATCATTGTTTAATAGGAATTTTTTGACAATCCTGTGCTTTTCTTGTGGTGTTATATAGAATATCACTGCAGCAAACTATGGAAAAACATCTGTTTTAAAATTTGTAATTCTTCCTACAACTTTTAGCACAAAAAAAAAAAAACTCAAAACAGCACAACTTTTATCGCAACTTTTGAAAAAAACTCCTGCAAATTCAGGCTTTTTGGGCCACAACAATCATAAAAACATCCCGTGAAATCCTGAAGGGACTGACTTACCCACATTTGCCAACAGGGTCCTGTTCATGGTCTGCTGACTGGTCCATTTTGCAGAGGCATCTATTGTGCTCCCTCCTCTGTACAACGTAGACACAAGAGAGAATATATATATACACTACCGTTCAAAAGTTTGGGGTCACTTAGAAATTTCCTTATTTTTGAAAGAAAAGCACTGTTTTTTCAATGAAGATAACTTTAAACTAATCAGAAATACACTCTAATATCTAATATACATTGCTAATGTGGCAAATGACTATTCTAGCTGCAAATGTCTGGTTTTTGGTGCAATATCTACATAGGTGTATAGAGGCCCATTTCCAGCAACTATCACTCCAGTGTTCTAATGGTACAATGTGTTTGCTCATTGCATCAGAAGGCTAATGGATGATTAGAAAACCCTTGTGCAATCATGTTAGGTCTGCAATGCTGTAATTGCTGCAAATGGAGGATTCTTTGACGAAAGCAAAGTTTGAAGGAAAAAATTATTATTTCAAATACAAATCATTATTTCTAACCTTGTCAATGTCTTGACTATATTTTCTATTCATTTTACAACTCATGGTGGTAAATAAAAGTGTGAATTTTCATGGAAAACACAAAAATTGTCTGGGTGACCCCAAACTTTTGAACGGTAGTGTATATTTTACATTCATAAAAGTATGCTTTTCCATTGAGAAATACAGTATATCCAATTGCAATAAACAATAATTTAAAAAAATAAAACAATCTGACTTTTCAAGGGCTGACACAATAATGAGAGAGGATTTGGAAAGTAGCAGGCGTTTATTTCAACTCACAAATTACACAAAACAGAAGGGAGGTCATTCGCGCACACACTCACTTCGCTCAGGGTGACACAGACACGTAATCTCTCACACGCAGGGAAAACAACACTATGACCATCAGACTTATAACACCATTATAACATTACAACAATAACGCTCAGAACACAAGAATTATAATCGTGTTTGAATTCCCTGTGGCGCAAAGCAGGCCAGGAGAAACCCCCGCCTCTTATCACAGCCCCGACGTTACACTGTCCCCCGCTGGACTGGTTTCTGTCCCCAGAACAATAATTCCAACTCAAAAGTCCAATATGAACCCGTCCAGGTGTTGAGGCGGCTGCTGCTGGCGGTGGCTGACATGCACGGGCCTGTCCATTCAAGCCTCGACCGGGGTTTCCGGTCCGGATGGGGCCTCTGGCTCAGCCACCCGCGGGGCAGTTGGCTGGTACGGGGTGAGGCGGTAGCCGTGAAGCACCACCACCCAGTTCCTCTTCCGCAGCCTCACCCTGTACACTATGCCCGACAGTCTCTGTAGGACCACGCACGGTCCCCACCAGTGGCTCGCCAGCTTTGGTGACAGTCCCTTTTTCCGCTCCGGGCAGAAAACCCAGACTTGATCCCCGGGTGCAAAGTTTCTCCCATGGCAGCAGGAGTTGTACACTCGCTTCTGTCGACTCCCCGCTGCTACCAGGGCCTCCTGAGCCAGTTCGTGCACCGTGTGAAGACATTCTCTCAAGCAAAACAAATAATCCAACCCCGGTTTGCCATCCACCTCTGGCTCCGGGGGAGGGCCGAACATCAAGTCCGCCGGGGTGCGCAGCTCGCGTCCAAACATCAGCAGTGGAGGGGTGCACTGGGTGGATTCTTGAACTGCTGTCCAGTATGCTCACAGGACCGGGGCAGGTGCAAATCCCAGTCTTGCTGTCACTGGTCCATTAGGATGGCGAGCTGGGTGGTCAGGGTCCGGTTAAAGCATTCAACCAGGCCGTCGCTCTGTGGGTGCAGCGGGGTGGTCCGGGTATTCTGGAAGCCCAGCCGTCTGCAGACCTCCCTCAAGACCTCTGCCTTCAAGTTCCATCCCTGTTCGCTGTGCAGCTTCTCTGGGGCGCTGAACCGACAAAACATCTCATCCACCAGCTTTGATGCTGTGGTGGCAGCGCTCTGATCAGGGACCGCGTACGTCTCTGGCGACTTAGTGAAGTAATCCATTGCAACCAAAACATAATGGTTCCCCCCAATTCGTAGTCGGAAAGGGGCCCAGAATGTCCACCCTGACACGTCCCATGGGTGCCCCTACCAGGTACTGCTGTAAGGGGGCCTGGGATTACTGAGTCGGCCCTTTCTGAACCATGCAGATATCACAGCAGTAGACATGGAGCTCCACATCCTGATGACACCCCAGTAGTCTAGTTGAATTTGTTGTCAAAATATAAGTATCAGCAGAAGCATGAGACGTGGAAAGGAAAAGGAAGTCCTTGTGTGAATAGTTCGATGCATATACTAACTGATTTTGTCGGCAAGAATGAATTTTTTGTGAAGAAGTCTAAAAAGTGGCTTTGTTGCCAAGGTGTTTTTCATGTTTACAGAGCATTCAGACCAGAAAGTTCTGGAATGTTTTTAGGACATCTGTTGGCAAAGAAAGTTTTAGGAGTGACATTCTTTGAAGGCATTTTTATTCCCCCATTCAGAAGAACATTTTTAGCTTCTAGTTGTATTCCCTAGAACAATGTTTTTCAACCCTGGATCCCCAGCACATCTGTGAGGGAAAGTTCAGGGTTCTGCAGGAAACTGGGTGCCTGTAGTGGTTCTTCCATGTCAGTAGGTGGAAGCATGAAACAATAAAGGCTACCGTCTATTCTTCCTCCTCTTCTTCATTTTATGGAGGCTAATGACCTTTTTAAAATCTCCGAGAGGTCACATCTTATCTTATCTTATCTTATCTTACAAAAAACATAATGGATAAATATTTGAAGAGGAAAGATTCAGATGCTGGACAAAATTCTGACCCAGATGAAGGGCTGGGCGGTTGTCAAAAGAAAATTAAGACGGTGAAGACAAGGCAATACTGCGAAAGCTACCTTTCCTTGGGATTTACTTCCACAGGGGACCCCACTGGCTCTATCCAACAGTGCCTGGTTCAATGCAAGCTTAAATGTCATCTTGAAATGAAGCACCTGTCACAAGATAAGAACAAGAACTTTTTTGTTAGTCTCTGTGAGCACACGGAGGAACATGTAATTTTTTTTTTTTTTTTAAGTTTTTGTAAAGGGTATACAGGTCATTACAGCATTGCATTGTTTACATTTTCATCACATGTTCCCTTATTTTTTGCTATTTGACAACATTGGAAGAATAATTCTTACAGCACCCCCTTTTTTTTTAAAGTGAAAGAAAAAGTGAAATTAAAGAGAATAAACAAACGAACAAACAAAACAAAAGAGCAAAAAACAAACAAACAAACAAACAGAAAAATAAGAAATAAATAATTAAAAGCAAAAGAGCCTCTGAGTAGCATTGGAACAAAGAGCGGAGCCATTATTGAAATGGTATTTGTCAAAGATTAGATCTAATGGAAGACACATATGCGATCCAGGGTTGCCAAAAGTTCATGAACCCATCCATGTCTTGTCTCAGTGCGAATGTCAACTTTTCCATTGAGTAGATGTCTTGGATCACATTAAATCAATCTTCAGGTGTAGGACAGTCCTTCAACATCCATTTTTAGTTAGGGCTTTTTTACTTGCCAATATTAAAACATTGAATAAGTATTTATCTCCTTGTCTTTCCAGTGAGTCCGGTAGTAAACCCAAATACAAAGTTACAAAAGAAAAGGGGACTGTTATTTTGAATATTTTCCCCAATATTGTCTGTACATTGGTCCAATATTGGTGGATAACTGGGCATGACCAAAACACATGAAAATGATTTGCAGTCTCTTCACCACACAAGCGCCAACAATTCAACCCCTTACGAGTAGATTTGTTTTGTGCAGGTGTTCTGAAAAATCTTACCAAATTTTTCCATCCAAATTCTCTCCACTGCAGGGATGAGATACTTTTCCATTGCTGTTTGTTTAGCTTTTCCCATATTTCCAGTTGTAAATTGAAATTCCCCTCTTTTTCCCATCTCTCTTTTATATATGATGTGTTGTCTCCTTTTAAGTCTTGAAGACCTTGGTATATTTTAGAAATGTATCTGATCCCTGGGATCCCTTTATATGCCATTAAGAAGACCTTCAGAACACCTGACTGGGCCCTTTCCAAATCCTCCTTTTTAAGTATATTGTTTATGTGGTGTCTAAGCTGAAAGAACCTGTAAAGGTCTTGATTTACTAGGCCTTGTTTTTTCAAATCTTCAAAACTTCTTAAAAATTGACCTTTAAAAAAATCGTAATATTTTATCAATCCGTTCTCTTTCCACTTTTTAAATCTAGTGTCTGTTTTATTAGGAGTAAAGTCATGATCATAGGCAATCCATTGCAGAAGTCGATAGGGCTCTTTAGTTTGATTCTCTCTGACTATCTTAAACCAAATTTTTAGCGGGGTCTCTATCCACGGGTTAGTGTTATTCAAAAGTTTAGGTAAGGTATTGTTCCCTATTATCGCCTGTAGGGGGATGTCACTGTTATTTGGCATTCGATCTCCTTCCATTGTGCAGTGTAGACTGGGTTACATATCTCCATTAAAGTTTTAATTTGTGCGGCTTTAAAATAGTCCCTGATATTTGGCAGCGCAAGCCCACCTTTGTCTTTGTTTAGCTGTAAGGTTCTACATCTGATTCTAGGTCTCTTGCCCTGCCATATGAATCTTGAGATCCTTCTGTCCAGCTCCTGCCATGTTTTTTTGGGAGGTTCTACCGGTATTGTTTGGAAAAGGTATAGAAGACGTGGAAGTATATTCATTTTGACTGCTTCAATTCTTTGTGCTGTACCCAAGAATGGTATCATATTCCATCTTGCTAGGTCAGATTTTATTTTTGTCACCAGTGGATCGTAGTTTAGTGTTATAATTTTGTTGAGTTGTTTCGGAATATTGACCCCCAGATATTTCATAGATTCCATCTCCCAGTTAGTTTTGAGTTTGCTTAGTGAATAATGATTTGGGTCATAGTTGAATGTTAAAACTTGGGTTTTGTGCATGTTTAATTTGTACCCCGACAAATCTCCATACTCTGAAAAAACTGAGATTAGTTCTGGAAAAGAGGTGTCCGGCTGCCCTAGGTATATTAAAATGTCATCAGCAAAGAGTGCTATTTTATGTTCCTTCTGACCAAGTGTAATACCTTGAATTTTTTGATTCTGTCTTATCCATTGGCTCAGAGGTTCTATGAAGATTGCAAAGAGCAGTGGAGACAGGGGGCAGCCCTGACGACATCCTCTTTCCAGTTCAAAAGATGATGATAAGTTACCGTTAATCCTTATTTTAGCTGTTGGTTTTTTATATAGTGCCTGGATAGTTCTAATGAAGTTGTTATGAAAATTGAAACTGGATAAGATTCTATATAGGAAAGACCAGTCAACCGAATCGAATGCTTTTTCCGCATCTAATCCCAATATGACTGCATTTAAGTTATATTTTTTTATATGATGAATTATGTGTAAAGTGCGTCTAATGTTGTCTTGTGTCTGTCTTTGTCTTATAAAACCTGTTTGGTCTAAGTGAATTAAGTCTGTCAGTATATTTTCTAACCTTTTGGCAAGGATAGTGGTAAAAAGCTTATAGTCCTGATTTAATACACTGATTGGTCTGTAGTTGGAGCATTCTAGTTTATCCTTTTCAGGTTTAGGTATAACTGCAATGACCGCTTCTCTCCAGGAGGGGGGGATTTCCCCTGTGTGGAGGACATAGTTAAATGTTTTCAGGAGGAGAGGAGATAGTTGCTGTTTAAAGGTTTTGTACCACTCTGCTGTATAACCATCTGTTCCTGGGGATTTGTTAGCTTTAAGTTTCATAATTGCTTTATCCAATTCTTTAGGTTGTATTTCTGACAGTAGTGTTTTATTTTGTGACTCCGTAAGCTGGGGAAGGTTTAATGTGTTTAGGAATGCCTCGGATGCGTTTTTATGATTTTTGAGGGAGTATAAGTTCTTATAGTAGTTCTTGAAGTTTTTAAGAATATCCTGAATTCTGAATTTTATTTCCTTTGATACTGGATCTCTGATTTTGTAGATTGCTCTTTCTGTTTGTTGTTTCCTCAATTTATAGGCTAGTAATTTTGCCGATTTACTGCCTGCTTCGTAGTATTTTTGTTTCAGAAATGTAAGTTTCTTCTGGATTTCTATTGTGTAGATCTCATTTATTTGATTTTTAATTTCCTTAATCTTGAGCGAGTCATTAGAATGAGTGTTGCCTTTGTGTTCATTTTCTAGGTTCTTAAGTTCTGACTCTAATGTGGTTAGTTTTTCTTGTCTCAGTTTCTTTTGGGTTGCCAGTTTTGCAATAATCTTTCCCCTTATTACAGCTTTGCATGCATCCCACAGTATTAAAGGGGATACTTCTCCATTATCGTTTTCTTCCAAATATCTGAGAATATCTGATTCCAATTCATCTTTCAGTGGTCCTTTCAGGACATTTGAATTCAACCTCCAAGAAAATGTATTATTTGTGTATTTTTGGATCCTTAAGTCCATATAGATCGGACTGTGGTCAGAGAGATCCATCAGTCCTATTTTACATGTTTTTACTCTTCCAATGTCTCTATTAAACATAAAAAAATAGTCAATCCTTGAGTAAGATGAATGTGGCGTTGAGTAAAATGTATAATCTTTTACACTGGGGTTGAGTTCCCTCCACATATCACAGATTCCCATTTCTTTTAGTAGCATCCGAGTTTTCCTGCTTTGAGTGTTATTTTGATGTGGAGAATTACCTGATGCATTCCAGTATGGATTCAGTCTTAGATTGAGGTCTCCACCACATATCACTAAACCTTGGGCTTTAGTTATCATTAGGTCAAATACATTTTTATAAAATTTCCAGTTAGCCCCTGGGGGTGCATATACATTCAGCAGGGTGATATCTTCTCCCTCTAGCCACCCAGTTACCAAACTGTATCTCCTGTGGCTTATATTAATCATATATTCCATACCTACATATGAATGTTTAGTGATTACATATGTGGAATGACCTCACGCCTATGAACAGGACAAGAGGTCTCAACCGCCAGCGAGGATCAAAGAGCAGATAGAGTCACAGTAGTGGAGACCGGATCGATCTCCCTGACCACCCAGGGTCAGGTGGAGGAGACGGAGGACAATGGAGGGGGGATTATGTTAATGCGGGATGTCAGCTTTGATATGCAATGTCTTTTGTTGAGTGTGGGTATAAGTATGAAGGTCTGACTGCGTTCGACCTCTTATTCTGCTTCTGTACTGAGATGAGACATGTTAGGGAGGTGAAGCTGATATTAAACTTTGATTTATAAAGTCACATCGCTTCTTCATTTCTAACTCCCTACACTGGTGACCAGACGTGAGGATGGAACAGAGACGTTCTCCCGCGATTAACTCATCAGAGGCGACCCAGGCAAGCGCCGGCGCCCATGCAGACAGGGGAACGGATGGAAGACGTTCCCCCACGGCAGAAGCTACAGAGAGGGCTCAACCGAGCACCATCCCCAGCCCCGCCGTGAGAGCAGAAGAAAGGCGATCTCACCCGGCGGACACATCAGGGACGGCCCACACAAGCGCCGTCACCGTCAAGCTGCCAGAATTCTGGCAAGAAGACCCGAGCTCGTGGTTCCAGCAAGCTGAGGCTCAGTTTGCACTGGCGGGCATAACGGCGGACAAGACGAAGTTTTATCACATCGTCGCCAAACTCGACGCTGCCACGTCAAGATGTGCGCGGAGCATAATCCAACAGCCGCCCGCCCATGACAAATACAGAGAACTTAAGGCGACCATCGTCGAGAACTTCGTCCCCTCAGCCGAGGAGAGAGCAGAGAAGATCCTGGCGATCTACGGCCACAGAGGATGCAGACCCAAGGCCCTCATGGAGGACATGCTGCAGCTTAAGGAAGAGGACAACGACAACTTCCTCTTCCAACACATCTTCCTCAGCACTCTGCCGCCACACATGAGAGGGACGCTGGTCAACATGCGGTGCAGCACCCAGCAGGACTTCCGCGCGTTGGCCCGAGAAGCGCAGCGGCTCATCAACGCCTGCGGGGAACAGATGGCCACAGCAGCATCCGCAGATCTCAGCGCAGAAGCCCAGAGCAGCGGAGAACCACAGGCAACCAAGCAGAGCCCGCCCACCATGGCGACAACACGACCAAGGCGCAGCAAGCGGAACGACATCTGCTATTACCACCACCGTTTCGCCGAGAGGGCATACAAATGCGTGCCCCCCTGCAAATTCAAAAAGTTCGGGAAACGCCAAAGCCGAGAACCGTTAACAGCCGCGGCTCTCAGCAAAAAAAATAAGCTGCTTTATGTGACTGACGGACACACCGGGAGACAGTTCCTGATCGACACAGGAGCTCAGCTGAGTTTTATCACCCCTTCCCATGCAGACCGGGCCATGGGTCCCCGGGGAAATGGAGCGATGGCAGCCAACGGCTCGATCATCGACACCTTCGGTGAAAGGAACCTGCCTCTTTGCATCCACGGCCGCAACTATAGATGGACATTTATTGTAGCGGTGGTGAGTTTTAACTTGTTGGGCGCTGACTTTTTGTGTGCACATGGGTTGTTAGTCGATCTAGCAAATAGGCGTTTGGTTAATGCACTGTCATTTGCTTCTATCCCCTGCTCAGCTCGAGTTTCTCCACCACCCGTGCAGGCCAGCGTCACAATAGCAGGAGGTAAGTTTGACCAACTCCTCACCCAATTTCCAGCACTGACAGTTCCAAAATTTTCAGCGACAGTAGCGAAACACGGGGTTGAACACTTCATCCCCACAACAAGCCCACCCGTGTTCGCCAAAGCTCTGTGCTTAGACGCGACCAAGCTCGCCATAGCACGGGACGAGTTTGCCACCCTGGAAAAATTAGGCATTATTAGACGCTCGAAAAGCCCCTGGGCATCGCCACTCCACATGGTCCTGAAAACCGACGGTTCTTGGAGACCTTGAGGCGATTACCGCAGACTAAACAATGCGACAGCGCATGACCGCTACCCAATTCCTCACATCCAAGATTTTTCACTACATCTGGCGGGTGCGTGCATTTTTTCTAAAATAGACCTGGTCCGCGGCTATCACCAAGTCCCCGTTCGAGCAGAAGACATTCCTAAAACGGCTGTAATAACCCCTTTCGGTCTTTTTGAATTTTTGCGGATGCCGTTCGGCCTCAAAGGCGCTGCTCAAACCTTTCAGCGTATGATGGACGCGGTATTACGCGACCTCCCCTTTGTGTTCGTCTACCTCGACGATATGCTGGTAGCCAGCCCGTCAGAGGAAGAACATGAACAACACCTCACTACAGTTTTTCAGAGACTAGAAGAGCACGGGTTAATAATCAACCCAACCAAATGCAAATTCGGCGTGTCACAAATTGATTTTTTGGGACACAGAGTTTCACCGAAGGGGGCAGTCCCATTGCCAGACAAAGTCCGCGCGGTAAAAAATTTTCCACGACCACAAACGGTCAAATCGCTGCAAGAATTTTTGGGAATGGTGAATTTTTACAACCGTTTCCTTCCCCGCGCAGCTCAACTCATGCAGCCCCTGTATGCCGCGCTCAGAAAACAAAAGCCTTCCAACGCGGTCGAATGGACCCCGGAGCGCGAACATGCCTTCGCAGAAGTAAAAAGTGCTCTAGCGAATGCCACATTGTTGGTTCACCCCGATCCCTCGGCCCGCATAGCGTTAACCACAGACGCTTCAGACCTGGCCATAGGGGCAGTCGTGGAGCAACATGTTGGCAGAACCTGGCAACCTTTAGCATTTTTTAGCAAATCTTTAAACCAAACCGAGCGTAAATACAGCACTTTTGACAGGGAGCTGCTAGCGCTTCATTTATCCATCCGCCACTTCCAGTTCTGGTTAGAAGGGCGGCGCTTCACGGCTTTTGTAGACCACAAACCGCTCACTTTTGCGATGGCTAAAATTTCAGAACCATGGTCAGGCAGGCAACAAAGACAGCTAGCTGCAATTTCAGAGTTCACCACAGACATTCGACATGTGGCAGGCAAACTTAACGTGGTAGCAGACTGCCTCTCTCGCGCTGTGACATCGCCAGAGCACGAGGAGACAGATTATACTACCTCAGCCACAGAACTCTTCGCCAACGCGGATGCGTACGCGGCCCCAATTCACGTAGGGATAGATTACGCAGCCATGGCAGAGGAACAAAGCAGCGACGCGGACGTGCGCGCGCTCCTGTCTGGACCAACAGGGTTAAGACTGGAGGAAAGGGGTTTACGTGACGGTGTACCCCCCCTAATCTGCGACGTTTCAACCGGCCGACCTCGCCCGGTAGTCCCAGCTGCATGGCGCCGCCGCATTTTCAACTCGGTTCACTCCCGCGCGCCTCGGTTAAAATGGTCGCAGAAAAGTTTGTTTGGCCGGGCCTATGCAAAAATGTAAAGGAATGGGCAAAAACTTGCATGTCTTGTCAGCACGCCAAAATACACAAACACACAAAAGCTCCTCTAGAGCCTTTTCGAATCCCAGCCAGAAGGTTTGACCACGTTCATGTCGACCTCGTTGGACCACTACCTTCGTCTCAGGGTTTCACACACCTGTTAACGATGATAGACCATACTATGTGCTGGCCTGAGGCGGTCCCTTTGGCGTCAACCACAGCTGCGGAAGTCGCTCGCGTTTTTTTAACAAACTGGGTAGCACGTTTCGGCGTCCCATCGGACATCACGTCTGATAGGGGGCCTCAATTTGTCTCAGAGCTTTGGTCAGCCATGGCCAGCAGCTTAGGGGCGACAATTCACCGCACCACCGCATATCACCCTCAGGCTAATGGGTTATGCGAGCGTTTTCACAGATCTTTAAAGGCCGCCCTCAGGGCCTCACTAACGGATACAGATTAGGTGAATAAACTTCCCTGGGTTTTATTAGGGTTGCGTTCTGCGCCTAAAGAGGATCTAGACGCCTCCCCAGCAGAATTAGTTTTTGCACAACCTCTCAGACTCCCAGGTGAGTTTTTACCAGAGAACCCAGAGCCCGGGCATCTTCCAGCCCTGAGGCCTTTAGGCAGCACCGGACCGGACACTCTCCCCGGACCGGCACACCACTCTTTTCCACGGGTTTTTGTCCCCCAAGCTTTAAAAAACGCCAAGTTCGTTTTTGTTAGGCACGAAGCTTTAAAATCAACCCTCTGTCCACCATACAACGGACCATACAGAGTGCTGGAACCTGGTGATAAGAATTTTGTGCTTGATTTAGGGGACAGAAAAGAAACAGTCAGCATTGACAGACTTAAACCTGCCTTCTTGTTGAGAGACGAACCTGCACGGGTGGTGAGAGCACCTCGGCGGGGTAGACCCCCCAAGAAAAAAAACTCAGCCCCCCTGCAGGGAACAAATAACCACTCTCCTCCCCAAGCTGCAGATTCCTTACAGGAGGGTCCCACCACGACGCCAAAGCGGACCCACAGCAGATTCGGGAGAAGATTAAAACCCAGACGGCACAGGGACTGATACAAATTGACCAAGAGTTGTTAACTGTGTTATCAGATTGTGCCGTGACAGTTCTAAGGATGATTTGTGATATTACTATACTGTTGTGGTTACCACTGAATTCTCTACAGGAGCATGACTGCTGGAAAGATTTTTCCTCGTTTTCCCTGTCAAGAGGTTAACAGTATAATATGTCATAGAGATTATCTTAAACTGTAAACTTAATTTGATTGTCCTTTTCTTAGTCGTTTGGGGGGGCTGTGGCTTATATTAATCATATATTCCATACCTACATATGTATAGACATATTAGAATGTTTAGTGATTACATATGTGGAATGACCTCACGCCTCAGAACAGGACAAGAGGTCTCAACCGCCAGCGAGGATCAAAGAGCAGACAGAGTCGCAGCGGTGGAGACCGGATCGATCTCCCTGACCACCCAGGGTCAGGTGGAGGAGACGGAGGACAATGGAGGGGGGATTATGTTAATGCGGGATGTCAGCTTTGATATGCAATGTCTTTTGTTGAGTGTGGGTATAAGTATGAAGGTCTGACTGCGTTTGGCCTCTTATTCTGCTTCTGCACCGAGATGAGACATGTTAGGGAGGTGAAGCTGATATTAAACTTTGATTTATAAAGTCACATCGCTTCTTCATTTCTAACTCCCTACATCTCCCTTCTTTATCTTTGTGTTCTGATTTTTTTTTCAAATGTAATTTTGGTTGATATCAATGTCGCTACTCCCCTCCTCCTCCCTGACTTATATGAAGATGAAGAGATCATTTTAAACCCTTGTCTACTGAGTTTAGTGTGCTCCACGTCTGTTAGGTGGGTTTCTTGTAAAAATATTATTCCTGCTTTGTCTTTTTTCATTTTGCCTAGAATCTTGGATCTTTTAACTGGATTCAGGATTCCTTTTACATTATATCAGATTATTTTGGTTACACCCTGTTTCTCCATTGTGTTGTCTTATTTAGTATAACAGAGTGGTGGCCCTCTTTTGTGCTACTCAGAAACTGAAGGAACATTAAGAACATAAAAAACATTTAGAACATAGTGTATAAAACTTTAAAACAAAAAACTGACAAAAGAACTTCCTGAGCTGAGGTCTTTTTAGAGACCCTGGAAGAGCCTTGATGGAGTGTAGGCTCTGAGGGAAATTCCTCAAACTCTGTTACGTGTTGAGGGCCCTCGCTTACCCCTGTAAGTTGTCCCATGCTTTTAACGTGAATTTCAGAACCCAATCCAAACTTGTAATGTTTTTTTTTGTTTGTTTTTTTTAATGCCTATACCCTGTGAAATTGTGTGCACCCTCCCACCCCCATCACAGCGGACATTCACGCTAAAACAGTATTTGTTAGTGTGTGGAGAACATGTGGATCATTGTCACATTTCTATTTTAACAAGTTTTTTTTTGTTTTTGTTTTTTTTATTAAAAAGACTTATTTGTTTCTAATATTATGACTGTTCCATGAAATGTTTTACCACATGCTGGATATGCATCTCCTTTAATGCTTGTTACCTTGTATGAGGGGGGTTGGATGTGCAGATTGACTAAAAAAAAAAAAAAAAAAAAAAAGGTCGCTATTCCAATCTAAAAACGGCCAGTTTATCCGTGACGCTCTGGCAGTGGGTTTCCCACTGCTGGCCCGTGGATTTTGAAGGTCTCTGTGTGGTCCACGTTTGAGCCTTGATCCTATCGCTCGGGTCTGCTGCGGGTTTAAACACCGTTACCGGGAGCCCTCTTCTCACCATGTCAGCTGTTGCTTCTTCCGCCGAATTATAGAGACATGACTCCTCACCGTAGAAGACCCTTAACTTCGCAGGAAATGGCGTCTGAAAGCGCAGTTTCTTCTCTCTTAGCACCTTTTTTGCGTCATTGTATTCCCGGCGCTTTTTAAGGACCTCCGGGGCGTAATCGTGTTCCACGAAGACTTTTCTCTCTTGGTGCATAAATCCTTTTTTCTGCCAAGCCAATCTTACAACCTCTTGTTTTATTTTGAAATTCGAAAATCTCACCAACACCGAACATGGGGGCGCTTCCGCCGCTGGCCTAGCGGCTAACATACGATGGGCCTTTTCTATCTTCAAGTCGGTGGTTTGGGGAATATCCAATTTCTCTCTTAGTAAAGATTCCACGCAGTCTGCCATTGAGTTGAAACCATCTTCGGCTCCTTCTTTCAGACCATGAATTCTTATGTTGTCTCTTCTTTGTCTTCCTTCTTGGTCGGTTAGCTTAGCCTCTATTGTTGACTGTCTCTTGCGTAGGTCCAGCACGGAATCTTCAAGCACTTTTATTCTTTCCTCTGCTTCCAAGATTCGGTTCTCGGCCTGCTCCACTCTGCTGTTTGTCCTTTTTAATTCGTCTCTGAATTCACGAAATTCGGCCCAAACCTCTCAGCGGAATCGTCGTAGTTCTTCAAATAGCGTTTTCAAGCTAACCTTCTTGTTAGCTACATTCAGCTCCTTGTCTTCTGAACGGAAATCTTCCGGTTCAGATTCTCCGGCCGATGCGTGTCCTGGCCTGGGGAATTTCGGTTTCTTCTGTTTTCCTTTAGACATGATGATTTTGTCTTTTGCTTTTCACTCTTCCAAAAATCCGTTAAATCCGATTTTCAAGATATTTTCTTGGATTGGGTCTGGGAGCTTCAGTGTTAAGCTGCTATCACCATGGCGTCCAGACCGGAAGTCCCGGAACAGGTAATTTAAATGAGAAAAACCACAAATGTGTCTCAGAAAGCTGTCAAAGCTAGCTACTGTACTTAGTAGCCAAACTCACAGCCAAATCAAAAAAGTCACACACTGTTGCAAAGAAATTAATACTACCTTCCTGTAAAGCTATTGTGAATGAGAGGCTAGGCCCTGATGCAGTTAAAGATGTAGCTAAAGTCCCTCACTCGGATACCACAGTTACCAGACGTATTGATGACATGTCTGCACATATTGAAAATGTTTTGGAAAAGATTCACATCAGTGAGAAATTTGCAGTGCAACTTGATGAATCTATGGACATAAGTGGACATGTGCAACTTTTGGCCAATGTGCATTTCGTGGCTGGAGATTCCGTCAGATAAAATGTCTTTTTTTTTTTTATTAACTGAACTGAGAGAAAACCATTGTTTAGCTAAGCGTAGCTAAGCTGCCTTTGGACAGTTTTTGGTTGGGGCAAGGAGTTCCCGGTTCTGGCAAACAGAGCTGTTTCAATCTTCCTCTTCTTTTGGTTACTCCCTATTCAGGGTCACCACAGTGGATCATGGGTCTGCATTTTTGGTTTGGCAAGGATGTTACACCTGATGCCCTTCCTGAAGGAATCCTCCCCATTTACCCGGGTTTTGGACTTGGCATTAGGAGTACACTGGCTAGTGCTTGTGCTCCCCTGTGGCTGGATAACTAACTTTCCTTTCCCCATTCTATTATGCTGAGCACCAAGCTAGTAGGCAAAAAGTATTGTTTTTATGGTCTCTGGTATAACCTGGCTTGTATGTGAACTCATAACTTCCAAGTTGTGGAGCTCTACCACTGGGCCACAACTTCGGTATAAACAGAGCTATTTCAGTATTGCTCCTATTTTAGACAATATACAGTATCTATGTGAGCTGAGCTTTTCAAGCATAACTGCTATAAAAACTGAAACAAGAGACAGAGAGCTGTGGAGGAACAGTTTTCTGTCTACTCTTCTTCAGTTCCTGCTAGGGTATGAGCTGTTGTGTTCATCTAAACAGGCCCAAGTTTCATAATGAATGAGTATAAACTAATTACAAGACTAAATCATCATTACATATGCTGTAATAGGCAACAATGGGTCATTCTGTAACATTTTTTGGTTGGTGGGGTGCCCTGAAATTTTTTTCAAGCTTTACTTGGCTCACAAAAGGTTGAAAAAGATTGCCCTAGAGATACATGACCCTGACACACAGGTTCTCCTGGTGACAGGACAACTGCAGGTATCAGGAAAAAGCTAGCCAACTATGAAAGAACTTCTTTGTATGAACCTGAAAAAAGGGTGGGATAGAGAGTGGGGTACTCATTATCCAAGACTTTGCAAAAAGGGATCCTAACAAGACTTCAGTAGGCCTACTTTTTGGCAGAAATCACCTTTTAGAGTTAAAACGTTTCTTCTAAAAACATTTTGGGGAACTTAAGTAACTCTTGGTCTCAGTGCAAATATGGACAAAAAATATTGGTACTCAAAATAATCCTGCAGTTGGAAAGAGTTTTTATTTCATATTCTTATCTTTCTTTTGGCAAAGAAAATGCATTGTTTGTATTGTTCAGGTTTATTCTGTCCAATACTGAACAACCTTAAGCATTCATGAAAGTAAAATGAACTGTACAACAGCTAGTTCCGACTGAGCAATTTGATTGGATAATCAGGATTCCAGGAGTTACTAAAATCCACGATAATTGCACTCCAAGTGTTTCACTGGATATGTGTCACTCCGCTTCAAAGGTGTTCATGTAACCGTTAATTACTGACACTACTTTACTGTCAACTAACTCTGTGACAATTGCAGTACTGTGTTGAATACCTTAATTTCCACAGTGAGGTGCTGTTTAAAAAGATTTCTTACTTGACCCAGAAGTCCCCTCCCTTTTGAAAAAAGCCTTACAGCCTGCCATTGTTTAAGCATGGTGAAGCTGTTTCATGTCTATTTAAAAAATAGGAAGTGCTAGAGTTGGATTTATTGCCTCACTTATCAAACCACAATACCTCTGTGGTGATGGACTCTTTATTTCATCTGAAAATGCAAAGAAAAGCGAGCAAAGTGTGCTAAATAGCTAACATGCTAACTACTAGCTATTGCGTATAAGTTTGGCCTTGGGGCTTGCCGTACCCGCCCTGCAGTGTGACATCAGGCGGGCTGCGTGTTATGTCGTAACTCATAGACAAGGAAGAGGCCAGGAGTGGAGCTGAGCACTGCTTTATTAAACCAGCTGGGCTCTGTACACCCCACCACACATGCAGCCGCTTGGCAGAGGAAAAGCAGAAGAGACCGCCCCTCTACCAGCAGCCCCTCTTATACCACTAGAGATGGCGAAACAGGAAACCGGGGCCGCCATCCCGTACCACACAAATAAGAGCTCCAATATGAACACAGAGCAAATACATAATATCCCTCCCCCCTCAGAAAATCCAAAATACACACACGCAATCAACCCACACCAATTTGGAACCCAAATCATCCGCTAGACATAAACAAACTAAAATCACCAAAAAGGGGCCTATGACATTCACACCAAAAAAATAAAATTTAGGGGGGATGGGTAGACTACTGTCCTACCCCCCACATGGCGAGGCGGGTTATTCTGCCGCCTATGCTATTAAAGTCCATAAAAAAAATACTACTGTGTTTCCTATTCAAAATACCAAACAAAAACAATCCCCTAAACTATATATTAACACAGAACAACAGTTTAACATTTTGAACACATCCATGACTCAGTGAGGATGATCCGTGCCCCCCCCCCCCCCGCCCCCAGACCCTTCACCATCAGTCCACCCCTGGCGGCAGTCCACTTCCTGGACCACAGCTGGTCGTCTCCGCCTTGGAGCATCTTCTCCTCCACACCTCCAAGCGCTGCAACCATCTGAGGTCATGCCCACCCGTCTTCTTCGGGGTACGTTGTAATTCATTGGGATGGTGCCACGAACCATCCGACAGCAGCAGGTATCGATCGTGCCACTCGCCCATCACCTGCAGCTGACCCTGGTACCGCTCCATGTTCTGCTTCTGTCTTACCCGCCTGGACCGCACCTCCGTCCGAGCCCTAACCCAGTCTGCGACTCCAAGTGGGGCCTCGCACAGCCTGTGGTGTTTCCGCCTGGCACTCGGTCTTCTAGTGTCACTCGGTCCTGCCCCGACTGGTTGTAGCTCCACTGCTGGCCCCACCCCTGTGGTCCCGTGTTCACCAGTCTTCCACGGCCGTGCTCCGGGAACATCTGAGACCATCGTTTGGGTCCTGCTTGTCGCCACAGGTCCTCCCCTATGCCGCCCGGTGCCCACATCCATGGCAGCTTGGACACCGGTTCTGGGGGCCCCTCACAGTGACCCTGAGCGCGATACAGCCTGTCCACTTTCTGGAGTGCCCAGCAACAGTTCATCCCACATTGTATCCTTTTGGACCCTCGGAACTGGTCGGTCCCACAGTCCGCCACCTGACCACTCTTCCCCAGCACCGCTCCTGATGGAGAATCCAAGGACATAAAATAAGTTGCAGCCCATGATGTTAGAGCCGTAGGCCGTCACGATAAACTCCACAGTGGCCATCATCGCCGACTTGTACCGAGCCGTCAATGTGATGGTACCCACCATGGCCAACTGTCCTCCTCCATAGCCGTAAAGTGGCGCTGAGAAACTTCCAATCCAGTAGTGGGGATAACATCGTCTGACTGTAGCCCAATTTAGCACAGAACTCTCCGCTCCTGTGTCAACCAATATCGGTACTGGAACTCCATCCAAAATTACCCTTTTTTAGCGCAACTCCATTCAAAATTAGCTCGGGCTTTCTTGCCCAGCTGACTGGCACATCCTCGTGACTCAACAGCCCTAGTCAGCGTCAACTCCCCCGGGAATGTGAGTAGCTTGGAGCAGACTGCAGCACAGTTGGTGTGTTCCGCTAACTGGTCGCGTACCATTTCTTCTTCCAACGGCCTGGACCGGCACTCAACAGCCAACTGCCTTTAGTCCGACACAAACCGCTGGATTGGTTTGCCTACCTGTTGGCGGTGCTGTCTGAACTTAATCCGCCTAACGATGACGTTGTCCGGCGCCCTGAAATGGCGGGCCATTAACTAGACCACTTCTTCATACGTGTCCACATCTCCAAGCGTGCCCATAATTCTTTGTCCCTCCATTCCCAGGTTGTGTACTAATAATGCACGAGTTCGCAGCTTCTCCATTCTTCCCAGGTCCAATGCTACCATGTATATCTGGAAAGCCTCATACCAACGAGGCCACGGGACAGACGGCTCCCACGGGAGCTGCAGGAATGGACGAATTGGTGTTCTACACACCTCCATGAGTTTACCGCTTGTCGCCAAATGTTATGTCGTAACTCGTAGACAAGGAAGAGGCCAGGAATGGAGCTGAACACTTCTTTATTAAACCAGCGGGGCTCTGTACAACTGACCACACATGCAGCCGCTTGGCAGAGGAAAGGCGGAAGAGACCGCCCCTCTACCAGCAGCCCCTCTTATACCACCAGAGATAGCGGAACCAGAAACCAGGGCTGCCATCTCGTATCACACAAATAAGAGCTCCAATATGAACACTGAACAAATACATAATACTGCGGTCAGTGTATATAGTTGTGTGTGTTCTCAATAAAGTTCAGTTCACTGCTTGGCATAAGACGACTCCAGTCTCTGATTACAGACATAACAGTTTGGCGACGAGAATAAACTATGGAGGTGTATGGGCCACCTCTACCAACATTTCTACAGCATCCAGGAGAGCCAGCGATCCTGTGGCCTAACTGGTTGGCCATGTTTGAAGGGTACATCGTGACGTTGGGCCTGAGTGGACTCGACGGAACGTGGAGACAAGCATTTCTAGTGCACCATCTCGACATAGAAGGTCAGAAAATTCTCTACACGTTGGGGGAGATGGAGTCTTATGCGGATGCTCTCGGGTGGCTAGCTGAAAATTTTGCCGAACATACAAGGAGCACGAAGCTGTGGGTGGAAAAGCTGTTGGAGCCAAAAGAAGCTAAGCTAGCTAGCTCTTGGAAGTTAACAGGCCAGCTAGTGGCAACGGTGAAGTTAGCCATGGAACGAGGTGGGCGCCAAACACAAGCTACAAGCTACCAGCTGGATATCACAGTGGGACCGGAGCCACAAGTGAGGGAGCCCGCGGCCACCGAGGATGGCAAGCCAGCTGAAAAGCTCAGCACGGTGAGTGACTGTAGTGCTGGTGGTGAAGACAGCGTGGTGAGCGAAGACGGCACGCGGGGAGAGCAGCGACCAGACTCGGCTCAGTTTTCCCAGCAGCTAGAGTCGGCACAGCAGGAGGGGGGTGCGAGCATGCTGAGAGCCCCAGGAAACAGCAGCGACAGCCGGGCGCAGAGGCAGCTTAGCGGAGCGCCTCGGACGACGGAGAGGAGGTGCCAGACTGTCCTTGTGCCCGAGACAAGATGCAGTCGAAGACGGGCACTGAGAGCGAGCAGACCAGAGATTTGCCGGGCACCAAGAAGATCGAGTGGGACCAGCCTCGCTCGGGGTCGGTGCGGGAGGACCTCAGTGCCGGAGCTCAAGAAGCCTTGGACGAGGGTGCTGGGCATAATGGCAAGGCGCCTGGGCCGACAAGTGACACCGACGAGCGAGCTTCAGTTTTCCCCGGAGATTGGCCACAGGGGGCCAGAGAATATGGAGCTACAATGGCGACAGCTGCAGCGGGTTTGAAAGCGGACAGACCCAAAAGCACAGTGAAACCGCATGCCAAGCAGCAACACTGCAAGTTTGAAAGCGGACAGATCCAAAGGCACAGTGAAACCGCATGCCAAGCAGCAACACTGCAAGTTGAGCAAAACCCCCCTGAGAATTACGGACCAGGTTTGGGTTCGTAGGGAGGGGTGCTCACGGCGAATGCTGGCGAGGCGAGGTGCAGCTTGTTTCCAGCTGTCGGACGGCTCAAGGAGGCACGCCAGCGGGCTGTGGTGTGCCCGGGAGGAGGTGTCGGATGGCGGGTCCGGACGAGAGAAGCGGTCGATGGTGAGGAGAAGAGACACTCTCGCCTGTGAAGTCAGCTTCAACCCCCGGGGCAGGCTGCTTCCAGGGGCACACCTACTGAGGGGTTGCCCTGGGCCTCCAAGCTGGTTCTACCCTTTGCTGCCCGAGGACAATGATATAATGTGAAAATAGTTCTAATGTTCATATGTTTATGTGAGGATATGGGATTGTTTTATGTGTTTTATTTAGTTAGGAAGCACGGCAGTAATTTTAGTTTATAAATGGACTCTTTTTTATTTAGTACTGGCGGCAGAATAATCTGCCTGGACGTGTGGGGGTAGGATGGCAGTCCACCCATCTTCCCTAGTTTTAGTTTGTTGTGTAAATGTGGTACGCCCCTTTAGTGATTTCAGTTCAGTTGTCTTAGTACGTGATTCGGGTCCTAAATTGGGGAGGGTCTAAATTGTGTGTGTGGTTTTGGACCTTTCTGGGGGGGTATTGTGTATAAGTTTGGCTCTTGGGGCTTGCCGTACCTGCCCTGCAGTGTGATGTCAGGTGGGCTGCGGCTAGTGTATACTGTATAGTTGTGTGTATTCTCAATAAAGTTCAGTTCACTGCTTGGCAAAAGACGACTCCAGTCTCTGATTACAGACATAACACCAGCCACCGGCTAGTTACCAGCATTGGCTATGTTTTGGTCTCGGGTCTTCTGCAGTACCGTCTCAACAGGTATATATTTTATAAACACTTACTACTTTTGCACTTGACAATATTTAATTTGTTCACATGTGTGAAATGGCAATAGACGTCTTCATGGTGATTGAGATGTTTAGCAACAGTTACTGGCTACATTTAGAAGGGACTATTTTTTTTCTCAGCTGCACAAAATACAGACGTGGACAAAATTGTTGGTACCCCTCTGTTAATGAAAGAAAAACCTACAATGGTGACAGAAATAACTTGAATCTGACAAAAGTGGTAATAAATAAAAATTCTATGAAAATTAACCAATGAAAATCAGACAATGCTTTTGAATTGTGGTTCAACAGAATTATTTTAAAAAACAAACTCATGAAACAGGCCTGGACAAAAATGATGGTACCCTTAACTTAATATTTTGTTGCACAACCTTTTGAGGCAATCACTGCAATCAAACCATTTCTGTAATGAGACTTCCGCACCTCTCAGCAGGTATTTTGGCCCACTCCTCATGAGCAAACTGCTCCAGTTGTCTCAGGCTTGAAGGGTGCCTTCTCCAGACGGCATGTTTCAGCTTCTTCCACAGATCTTCAATAGGATTTAGATCAGGGCTCATAGAAGGCCACTTTAGAATAGTCCAATGTTTGGCTCTTAGCCATTCTTGGGTGTTTTTAGCTGTGTGTTTTGGGTCATTATCCTGTTGCAAGACCCATGACCTGCGACTGAGACCAAGCTGTCTGACACTGGGCAGCACATTTCTCTCTAGAATACCTTGATAGTCTTGAGATTTTATTGTACCCTGCACAGATTCAAGACACCCTGTGCCAGATGCAGCAAAGCAGCCCCAGAACATAACAGAACCTCCTCCATGTTTCACAGTAGGGACAGCGTTCTTTTCTTGGTATGCTTCATTTTTGCATCTGTGAACATAGAGCTGATGTGCCTTGCCAAAAAGTTGCAGTTTTGTCTCGTCTGTCCATAGGACATTCTCCCAGAAGCTTTGTGGCTTGTCAACAAGCAGTTTGGCAAATTCCAGTCTGGCTTTTTTTATGATTTGTTTTCAACAGTGGGGTCCTCCTTGGTCGTCTCCCATGAAGTCCACTTTGGCTCAAACAACGACTGATGGTGCGATCTGACAATGATGTACCTTGACCTTGGAGTTCACCATGAATGTGTTTAGAGGTTGTTCTGGGCTCTTTTGTTACCATTTGTATTATCCGTCTCCTCCTGCGGCCACATCCAGGGAGGTTGGCTACAGTCCCGTGGATCTTAAATTTCTGAATAATATGTGCAACTGTAGTCACAGGAACATCAAGCTGTATGCAGATGGTCTTATAGCCTTTACCTTTAACATGCCTGTCTATAATTTTCTTTCTAATCTCCTGAGACAACTCTCTCCTTTGCTTCCTCTGGTTCATGTTTAGTGTGGTACTGTGGGAATCATGAAATGATGAGAGTGGATGATTTCTCAGTATTGGTTTATTCCATCTCACGTCCCACAGCTCTCTCTCTTAGTCAGGAAAAACAGAGAAAGAGCTGCAGTCAACCACATACGTTTATACCTCCACATCAAACACAGAATCACATTTGCATTTAATCCCTCCATTGTCCTCTCGGCTCCTCTGTCTGACCCCAGGAGGTCAGACAGTCCTTTCAGGCTCTCGCTCCAGTTCTTCTCACTTCCTTCCAAGTTCGCAGGTGGTCCAGACTCATTGTCCATCTGAGGCGTGATGTCAATACACACCGCGAGCTTAAAGTCCTGCCATGCTTGGGTCTCTGCCATGTCATATGTGAGCTACATAATGTTACTGTTATGGGCACCACATCACTCCCCCCGAAACGCCAAAGAATGGACACACACCAAAGAATGGACACACACCAACATTACCCTAACGGCCATACATCATATGTCACCCCCCCCGCTTTGCAGGATCTAAAGCACAATCTACACGGGTTGATCAAAACACACATCACTCTGCCCGTAGTCTAGGCTTCAACCTCCTCCCGAATCTGCTGTACGCAGGTTTCGCAGTCTGTGTTGCGCCGTCCTGTGGCGCCCCTGTGGAATGAGGGGAAGAAGGGTTAATTGCCCCCTGCGGGGAATCCAGGGGCCGTTCCCTGGGAGGTCTGCCGCGTTGAGGCGCCCCCGCCGGTCGTACAGATTCATCGCGCAACACAAAAGCAGGCTTTAATCTGTCAACACTGATTGTTTCTTTCCTGCCCCCCAAATCTAGCACAAAATATTTCTCCCCGGTTTCCAGCACTCGAAATGGACCATCGTAAGGTGGGCGGAGGCTGTGACGCTGAGCGTCGTGCCTGACAAAAACAAACTCTGCGTTTTGTAAAGCCTTGGGAACAAAAACACGCGGAAAAGTGTGATGCGCGGGGCCTGGGAGCATTTCTGCTCCCGTGCCACTTAGAGGTCCCCGCACCGGGGGGCGCTCTGGTGCCGCATGGGCTGGCAGGAACTCGCCGGGCAGCCTGAGAGGTTGTGTAAACACTAATTCAGCAGGTGAGGCATCTAAATCCTCTTTGGGTGCCGAACGCAACCCCAATAAAACCCATGGTAGTTTGTTTACCCAATCTGTATCCATAAGCGACGCTCTGAGGGCTGCCTTCATCGACCTGTGAAAACGCTCGCATAAACCGTTGGCCTGTGGGTGATAAGCGGTAGCGCGGTGGGCTGCCGCTCCTAAGCCGCTGGCCATTGCTGACCACAGCTCCGACACGAATTGTGGACCCCTATCGGACGTAATATCTGACGGCACTCCGAACCGCGCTACCCAGGCTGTTAAAAAAGCACGAGCCACCTCTGCCGCTGTGGTCGATTGTAATGGAACCACTTCCGGCCAACGTGTGGTCCGGTCCACCATTGTCAAGAGATGTGTGAACCCTTGTGACGGCGATAGGGGGCCCACTAGGTCTACGTGCACATGATCGAATCTCTTAGCCGGAATGTGGAACGGTTCTAAAGGGGCTTTCGTGTGCCTGTGAACTTTGGCCCGCTGGCAAGCCATGCAGGCTTTCGCCCACTCCTTCACGTGCTTGCGCAGGTTCGGCCAAACAAACTTCTCCGCTACCATTTTCACCGAAGCGCGTACTCCCGGATGCGCTAGGGAGTGCACCGCGTCAAAAACGCGACGGCGCCACGCGGCCGGTACCACCGGGCACGGTCGCCCGGTGGATACGTCGCAGATTAGAGGGGGTGAACCGGTTTGTAAACTTATGCTCTCCAGTCTTAACCCTGTTGGTCCAGACAGGAGCGCGTGCACGTCCATGTCTTCGCTCTGCTCCGCTGCCATGGCTGCATAATCTATCCCCACGTGCACCGGAGCCGCGTGCGCGTCTGCGCTGTTACCTTGCTCCGCATCTGCGGCATTACAGTCCGCATCCGCGCGGAGAGGCGCTGTTACCACTCGTGAGAGGCAGTCCGCTACTACATTAAGTTTACCGGCTACGTGCTGTATATTGGTGGTGAATTCTGAAATTGCGGCCAGCTGCCTCTGCTGTCGGCCTGACCAAGGTTCTGAAATTTTGGACATTGCAAAAGTGAGCGGTTTGTGGTCGACAAACGTGGTGAAACGCCGCCCTTCCAACCAGAACTGAAAATGGCGAATGGCTAGGTGGAGCGCTAGCAGCTCCCTGTCAAACGCGCTGTATTTCCGCTCAGCATTGCGTAGGGACCTGCTGAAAAAAGCGAGTGGCTGCCAAACTCCGGCGACCTGCTGCTCTACCACGGCCCCTATGGCCACATCTGACGCGTCTGTGGTTAGCGCTATTCGGGCTGATGGGTCTGGGTGAGCCAGCAGTGCTGCGTCTGCCAGTGCTTTTTTAACCTCTGTGAACGCACGCTCCCGCTCTGGGGACCACTCGATCACATTGGAGGGTTTCTGCTTTTTGAGCGCGGCGTATAACGGTTGCATGAGCTGCGCTGCGTGGGGTATGAAACGGTTATAAAGATTTAAAATTCCTAAAAATTCTTGCAACGCTTTTACCGTTTGTGGCTGGGGAAACTCCGCCACTGCGCGTACTTTGGCCGGTAGAGGGACTGCTCCCTCTGGGGAGACGCGGTGCCCTAAAAAATCGATTTGCGCTGCGCCAAAATGGCACTTGGCCGGGTTGATTATCAACCCATGCGCTCCCAACCTCTGAAAAACTGTCGTGAGGTGTTTTTCGTGTTCCTCCTCGGAGGCACTGGCGACTAAAATGTCGTCTAAGTAGACAAAAATGAAAGGGAGGTCGCGCAACACGGCATCCATCATCCGTTGGAAGGTTTGCGTGGTGCCTTTAAGGCCAAAAGGCATGCGTAAAAACTCAAAAAGCCCGAACGGGGTTATTACCGCTGTTTTGGGAATGTCCTCTGGTCGGACCGGGACCTGATGATAACCGCGGACCAGGTCTATTTTAGAAAAAATGCGCGCCTTTGCCAAGTGCACTGAAAAATCCTGGATATGCGGAATTGGGTAGCGGTCCTGCGCTGTGGCATTGTTTAACCTGCGGTAATCGCCACAAGGTCTCCACGAGCCGTCAGCCTTAGGCACCATATGCAGGGGCGAAGCCCAGGCGCTCTTTGAGCGGCGAATTATGCTCAACCTTTCCAGGTTGGCGAACTCCTCACGCGCAATGGAGAGCTTAGCTGCATCCAAGCGCCGAGCCTTCGCAAAAACTGGTGGGCCACTTGTGGTGATAAAGTGCTCCACCCCGTGCTTCGCCACCTTAGCTGAAAACGTGGGAACTGTGAGTGCTGGAAACTGGTTTAGAAGAGTGTGAAACTTACCACCTGCTGTGGCGACGCTGCACAAGGGATAGAACAAAAAGAGAGTGCATTAACCAGGCGTCTATTAACCAGATCTACCAACAAGCCATGTGAGCACAAAAAGTCAGCGCCTAACATGTTGAAACTCACCGCCGCTACTATGAAGGTCCATTCATAGGTGCGGCTGTGCAAGGACAGGCGCAGAGTCCTTTCACCAAAAGTCTTGATAGACGAGCCGTTTGCGGCCGTTGCCCCGTCTCCGCGGGGGCCAGCCACATGATCCGCATAGGTTGCGGTGATGAAACTCCTCTGTGCTCCGGTGTCTACGAGGAATTGCCGTCCGGAGCTCGCGTCTGTCAGGTACAGCAGCTTGTTCAGTTCGCCGAGAGTCGAAGCTGCTAACGACCCCCGGCTCGTGCATTTCCCTGTTTCTTGAAGCTGAATGGCGGGGTGCATCTGTGCGCCTTCTCAGCGAAGCGTCGATGGTAAAAACAGAGGCTGTCCCCTCCTCTGCTTTGGGACCGCGTCGCTGCCGTCGTCGCTGGGGTTGTTTCTGCTGCCCCTGGCTCTCTACCGCCCTCGGCCGCCGCGCCGAGGTCTGCTGCTGCCACTGAAGTCTCCTGCTCGTCGCAGGCGTCGAGGAGCCGCTCCACTTCCATGGCCAGCGCGCGGAAGTCCTGCTGGTTCATGCACCTCATGCCGGACAGGAGACCCCTCATGTGCGCTGGGAGGGTCCTCAAGAAGATGTGTTTAAACAGAAACGCATCGTTGTCCGCCCCGATCATCTGCAGCATGTCCTCCATGAGGACGGTCGGCCCGCGTCCTCCTCTGTCGCGCAGGTTCAGAAGCCGCCTGGCCCTCACCTCGGCTGATGGCACAAAACTCCGAATGAGGGCGGCTTTCAGGGCGTCGTATTTGCCAGCAGCGGGCGGCTGCTGCACCAGGCTCCGCACACATCGAGCTGTGCGGCTGTCGAGTCTTGCGATGACATTATGGAACTTGATGTCATCTGCTGATACTCCTTCGAGCACGAACCGCGATTCCACGTGTTGGAACCATGAGTGCGGGTCATCTTGCCAGAACTCGGGGAGCTTAATTGAGCTTGCGCCCATGCGGGCGGTCCCCAGTGAATCCGGGTCGGAGAAACGGTCTCCAAGCCTTTCCATAATTTCACGTGTGGGTCACCAATGTGGGAATCATGAAATGATGAGAGTGGATGATTTCTCATTATTGGTTTATTCCATCTCACGTCCCACAGCTCTCTCTCTGTCAGGAAAAACAGAGAAAGAGCTGCAGTCAACCACATACGTTTATACCTCCACATCAAACACAGAATCACATTTGCATTTAATCCCTCCATTGTCCTCTCGGCTCCTCTGTCTAACCCCAGGAGGTCAGACAGTCCTTTCAGGCTCTCGCTCCAGTTCTTCTCACTTCCTTCCAAGTTCGCAGGTGGTCCAGACTCATTGTCCATCTGAGGCGTGATGTCAATACACACCGCGAGCTTAAAGTCCTTCCATGCTTGGGTCTCTGCCATGTCATATGTGAGCTACATAATATTACTGTTATGGGCGCCACAGTACACACCATGTCAACAAACAGCACAGTGACTACTTGTCACCCTTTAAATAGGCCGACTGACTGATTACAAATTTGTAGACACCTGTGATGTTAATTAGAGGACACATCTTGGTTGAACATGTCCCTATGGTCACATTATTTTCAATCTTTTCTAGGGGTACCATCATTTTTGTCCAGGCCTGTTTCATGAGTTTGTTTTTTAAAATAATTCTGTTGAACCAAAAGCACTGTCTGATTTTCATTGGTTAATTTTCATAGAATTTTTATTTATTACCACTTTTGTCAGATTCAAGTTATTTCTGTGACCAGTGTGGGTTTTTCTTTCATTAGCAGAGGGGTACCAACAATTTTGTCCACGTCTGTAACTGGTTAAACAAACAACTCATAATATTTTGTCCAGTGTTGCTGTCATTTAATAAATTGTGCTTGCAGAACTGTTGCATAAAAGCAATATTACACTCGAGGTCATTACAGTATCATGAAAATACTAACTACGGGTGTGATACCCTAATGCCCTCCATGTACCTGTACTCCTGTTACATCCATAATTGGGCAAAGACGAATGCACAACAGACTTAGTTAACGGCGTTTTAATAGAATACTCGTCACATACATACATAGGCTTACGGCACTCGCCTGCATGCCAGGTGGCTCCCACGACGAAAGAGGATTTGCCTCTTCCACCCACCTCCTTTATACTAGGGGCGGTGTCACCACCGGAAACCGGTAGTTAACCACCCCAACCTATCCCATGTCCAACCCGGCCGCCATCTTACTACTACAGCCTATTTACATACACATTTCCCCCCCTTCAAAAAAAATGCCAAGCACACGGATAGCCCACCCAAATTTGCTTCCCGACTCACACTCTAAAACAAAATAGTCACAGAAACAAATAAACCTACTATCCATGCATACAACTAAGACTGGGGGGCCGGGTAGACTGCCAGCACCCCCACACGGCTGGGTGGATTATTCTGCCGCCAAACATGTAAAGAAAAAAATAAAGCTCCACACCAGCAGTAAACTAAACACATCAGGACCAGAGTAAAAGCACATATACTGTAGACAATAGGCAGAAAATAAAGACAAAACAGCACTCTCAGTCCTTTGACAGGTCCTTCTCCGACCGCTTCCGTCTTTTGACCTCAGGGCTCCCGCTGTGGTGCTTCTTCTCCTCCACCGTCCGACGCAGCTCATTCGGATGCCTCCAGGTCTGGTCAGACAAGTGCATATACCCATCACTCCGAGTAGCCTCCACCCGGAACAGCCTTCTGTCATCACGCCACTCGCGTGAACTGTGATGCCCTCTCATCCGGGCCTTGACCCTGGGTCAGACCATGTCTCCAACCTGCAGGGAAGCCCTTTTCTTCTTTCCCGGGTCACACTGATTGTGACTGGTCACCACCACTGATCCGGTCGACTCGCGGGTCCGGTTCGTGTCACTCATGGTAGACCGTCGACTCGAGCGATTTATCCACACGCTCTTCGGTCTCGCCCCTTCAGTATCCAGCGTAGGCATCTCACCCTTAAAGGCCACCCCTGGGGTCCCATTGTGCCGTCTTGCACCCTTGTCCAGGGCAGCAGAAGAATCGGCATCGGGTCCGTCCCAAGGCAGTGTCACGTGGCACCGAACGTGCTCTCCCTTGTTATTCGTGTCCAGCCAGTCTGACTCACGCACCTCCACACCATCCACCAACGGAGTCGGTCGGCTCCACAGTCCGCATCCCGACCACTCCTCACCCGACACGTTGGCAATGGAGAAACCCAGGCTATAACATAGGTTACACCCCATGATGTTAACTCCCTCAGCGGTGACATGAATGCAGGCCTGGGGCACAACAACAGACTTGTATCGGGCCTCCATCTCCACAAACCCCAAAACTGCCAATCTGTTCCATCCGTAGCCATAATAGTCTCTCCCTTGTTGTTTTATCTGCCGGTGGGGAAACAAACTATTCATGGTCGCCAGGTTTAAAATGGAGATAACTGCTCCAGTGTCCACAAGCAATGGAACCTCGACGCCATTGAGCATGACATCACACCCGATCCTCCCCGTAGTGTCCGGGGAGACCATGTGTACTATTGTTGGAGTCTTCTGCGCAGCATCTGGTTTATCCCTACGGCTCCTGCGTTCGAAGTTTGTGCACACCCTGGCAAAGTGATCTAGCAAACCACACTTGCCACAACGGTTTCCTTTCGCTGGGCACACACTGGACTTATAGCGGTGAACAGGGGACCCACAACCATAACAACATGGTGTACCTGGGGCAGACCTTATTTTAACTACGGAGGCATACTCATCCTCTCCGACATCACCATCACTAGGGTCCAAAAACAGTGCCTCAGCACAAGACTCACCCTCGTCCAGAAAAGCCCCTTCAGGAGGACCTCTCGCAATGGTCTCTGCTGCCTCGAACTGTTGGGTGAGCTTGATAGCCACGGCCAATGTCAACTTTCCTGGATGATCTAGAAGCTTGGACGTGCCGCTGCGCAGCAGACGTGCTCTGCCAGCTGGTCCCAAATATCTCATCTTTCAGGAGTCCGAATCCACATCCCTTCGCCAGCTCCCAGAGATCCTCCACAAACTTCTTCACTGGCTCTCCCAACCGCTGGTGGCGCTGTCGAAACCGGATGTACTGGACTGTGACGCTCTCCGGAGCGCCATTAACTCCACGATGCCGTCAACACTTTCAGCACCCCCATGGTTCTTCAGTATTCTCTGCCCCTCAGTGCCCAAATTATGGACCAACACAGCCCTCGTGCGAAGCCTCTCACACTCGCTGAGGTTCAAAACTACGAGGTAGTTGGTAAAAGCAGCAAACCAACGAGGCCATGACGGGGCCTACAAAAATGGCTGAAAAGTGGCAACAGATCTATCCATTACCACTTTTACCTCGTCGCCAAATGTTACATCCATAATTGGGCAAAGACAAATGCACAACTGACTTAGTTAATGGAGCTTTATTAGAATACTCGTCACATACATACATAGGCTTATGGCACTCGCCTGCATGCCAGGTGGCTCCCACGATGAAAGAGGATTTGCCCCTTCCGCCCACCTCCTTTTTACTAGGGGCGGCGTCACCACCGGAAACCGGTAGTTAACCACCCCAGCCTATCCCACATCCAACCTGGCCGCCATCTTATTACTACAGCCTATTTACATACACAACAACTCCCTCTTGTGTAATACTGCTTAAATGCAAACTGTCCACATGTACCCTTTAATATTGTGTCTCTGAAACATCCACATTTTTAGGTTAGCATAGGATTTAATGAACATCTGTGATGAGCAGTGTTCGGAGTAACGTGTTATTGTAACGCCACTACTTTTGCAGTAATGTGCTGTGTAACGAAATTACTATTTAAAAATTCAGTAATGCGTTACAGTTACTGAAATTTGATCAGATGCGTTACTCGTTTTATTAATATGGATAGATATTTTTAGCGCAAACAAATGAATATACAAATTGACCCTACTGTAGCTTAGACGAGCTGTCAGTTGACGTGACCTGTTGCAGAGAGCTGAGTCTTCACTACTGAGCGGAGGAAGAGATGAAGCTACTTTGTTTTTGTAGAAATAGACAGATTATTTTTCCTTTGTCGTCATTAAGGACAAAAGCATATTGGTGGGTTACAAGCTAAACTGCCAGTTGAGACCTACTGCAATCTTGAGAAGTGCTTGAAAACAGCAACAAAGCTCTGACAAAGCTAGTGCTAAGTAACGGCTAGCTATGCTAACAACACCATGTTAGTGGATCTACGCTATCTGAACAGCTACAGCTGGATGTAAAGTGGAAATACACTTGTCTCAACAGCCACCGCTGAATTTCAAGCGCAGGTATGCATCTGGACGGTTTGTGGCCCAGCAAGGATTAAACCGAGTGACTGCCAGATACGTTGTTACAGACTGAAGACGTGATAACAGTCACTTTCCATCACACAGCTGAGACTATGATGCACTGAAGTTAAAACACATTTACTTGCTACCTGGATAAAGATTATCCAAAAATGGATTTTGATCTCCAAAAGGAATTTGAGGGACTGGACCACGTCTCGGTCACAGCAGACATTTAGACTGTGCATAATGGACATTTTCCACATTGAAAGGAGTCAGTTGAGGTGGTATGGGCATCTGATTAGGATGCCTCCTGGACGCCTCCCACTTGAGGTGTTTCAGGCACGTCCCACTGGGAGGAGACCCCGGGGCAGACCCAGGACTCGGTGGAGAGACTATGTCTCCCAGCTAGTCTGGGAACGCCTTGGTATCCCCTCTGAAGAGCTGGAGCAGGTGGCTGGGGAGAGGGAAGCCTGGGCTTCTCTGCTTGAACTGCTGCCTCCGCGACCCGGACCTCCGGAAAAGCGGTAGAAGATGGATGGATGGATGGATGGATAATGGACATTTTCTTTGGATCACTGCACATTGGATTAAATCCATATCATAAACGGGAGTGGTGGCTCAGTTGGTAGAGCATCCGCCCCACACCCGGGAGGCAGGGGTTCAAATCCCGGCCGGGTCATGCCAAAGACCATATAAAAGTGGAACTTCCTGCCATCCAGCTTGGTGCTCAGCAATAATGGAATAGAGGAGGGAAATTTGTGGCAGCACCTTGCATGGCAGCGGCCCTCTGATTCTACACTTGGGGTGTGTGTGATTAACACAGTAGATAGGTAAAACACAATCTCGTTCTACTGTACATGATTGGTTGTACAGCTGAATGACAATAAAGGGTGAATTAATTAATTAATAAAGGTAAGATAAACATGGACAGCTTTATGCAGTGTTGCCAACTTTCACTTGAAAATGAGGAAATTACTGTCAATATCATGTTGATTTTCTTCAGATTTTTCCCACAATAAGAGCTCTCAAGGTAGGCTAAAGCAGACTGAATATGTTCTAAAAGCTCTGTCTGAAAGTCTGTTTTCAGCCTGACATTAATAAGCCTGTTGTGGAGAGTGTGGAAATGATGAGGCCAAGTTATGATCAGACGAAGTTTATTCACACTCTCACATCATCACACACAGAAAGCACTGAATAGCCAAACCAGGTTTCATCCCTTAAGACTCCACAGATCATCTCACATCTGCATGACATTTCACCTCCACCATACATTTTCCTTAAACCCCCAGCTCTCTCTTCCTGCCAACTCCCCATGAGGTCCCTGCCTATTGTTCTCTTGTGTCTAATCACTGCCTTGTGACTGAGATGCTGCCTGCTGACACAATATACATTGCCATACTGTAATGTAATCCATTAATTAAATTATCTTGCTATGTGTGCAACATGCATTTAAAAGTCATGTGAAAGTTACTTTTCCAAGCAACTAGTTACTCTAATCATGCAGTAATTGGTAAAGTAACTCAATTACTTTTGAAAAAAGTAACTAGTAACTGTAATTAGTTACTATTTTTTAGTAACTTGCCCAACACTGGTGATGAGTTTTTCTGCTGTACATCCTGCTCCCAGCTGGTGTAGGTGTAGCTGCTTCTGAGCTGAACCAGATACCCAGTACCTGATAAAAAGAAGAAAAATTGGTTAACCTCCAACTTTGCGCCTTTTTGTTAATGATGACTTTATTTTGAATTCTCTCACCGGAAACGATCCAACCTGGCTGCAGGACTCCGCTGCCATGGAAACCAGAATGGGCGGCGCTTGTTTGTGCCATTCGACTCTGGGTTTGATGCGGAGATGAAGTCCTCGGTGACCAGCTCACTGTAGTCAGCGTTTGCTGCTAGTTGAGCTCGTAACTTTTGCCATTCTGCGTGAGTCCGTCCCCGTCTCCGTCCGGAGACATTTTACCTCCTGTGCCAGACTAATGTTTGTCCAGTAAGACCGGGCCAGCGTGGACCTGTCGCGCAACATCCCCGCCACCTATTTTCGTGGATTTTTTTTTTTTTTTCCTTCCCGCAGCCAAACAGTCTGGTTGTTGAGGGGATAAAAAAAAAAAAAAAAGGGAGAGAGCTGAGCACACTTTGTCGGATTGTTTTTCCCCAACATGAAGACGTGGAAAAAGGTATGAAAGCCACATGACAATGAGGATTTACCCCCACACGCGGTGAGGTGCCCTGGTTGCGGATTGAGCCTTGAGCTGAGCGGGAGCATTTTTTTGGGGGGGGGGGGTGAGAAGACTGGAGCACAAAGAGCTTATTAAAGCCGACCGTGCAAGTTTTTAGCCATGCACCCCGTGTGCTTCTGCTGCTGTCGGGGGACCGGGCTCTAGCAAGAGTTGCTGCACTCTGGTTTGTCTCTCATTTGTTTTCTGCTCAGACTTTTCACCACATAAATAAAAAAAAAAAAAAGTTGGACAAGTTTCCAGTCTGCGTCAGATCAGATGAGATTTATTTTACACACCCGCCTGCAAGCTGCGTTTCGCCAAAGTGTGTTGTCATCCTTCTGCGGTGATTTTTTTTTTTTTTTGACCACTTTAAATGCGGACTGGGTTTTTTTGGTCGGTCAGTGCACAGCCCGGTTACCACGAGTGCTCCTCGGCTTTTGATCCAAGTCAGTTATTTTTATTACCGCCGAGGCTATGGAGCTGATTTACAGAAGCGTCATCCTGCTGGGGAGCATCTTTCTGGACTGGCTTCTTATGGTTGCTGCAGAGGAAGGTGAGTTTTTTTAATCCTCATTTTATACTGAGATGCTGCCTGGGCTTGTTTTTTTTGGGGGGGGGGGGGGGGGAGAGGTGGGGTGGGGGTTACATGGCTGAGTGAAATGTCCAATTATCATTGCATCCTGCTCCTCACCCGAGGAAGTGAAGTGAAACCACAAGGCACTTTAAAAGCATGCACCACACAACAAGACATTTACCCAAATCTCTGAGGCGCAGTCACACCATCTTCTCCATTTCTTCACCGTGCTCTCAGCAGTCAGGATCGGTCTGTTGATATTGCAACGATAGAGGGAATATTTCCTCATCTGACAGTGGATTAAATCTGTTTGTGCTCGACATAATTGTGTCACAGTGTTTGCTGATCAATACCCCCCCCGTTTTTAACCCTTCTGGCGCCGCATAAGACCAGCTCCCCGCAAAAAGTTTTCACTTTCAGGTCATCCTCAGGGCTCCCCTTCTGCTTCCTGGGGGATCATTAACCAGCTGACCTTAAAATCAATACTAAAAGGGTCGGTGCATGGAGGCTAATGTGGTCCTGGTGGGAGTTTGGTGGACTAATATAGAGAGCTTCAAGAGGGCTTTTTAGCTTTGAGAGGAGCATCTTTTTTTTTTTTTTTTTACCTCTGCCAAGGAGGTTATGTTTTTGCCGGGGTTTGTTTGTTTGTCTGTCTGTTTGTGACCAACATAACTCAAAAAGTTATGGACAGATTTTGATGAAATTTTCAGGAAATGTCCGAACTGGGACAAGGAAGAAATGATTAGATTTTGGGAGTGATCGGGATCACCGTCCTGGATCCAGGGATTTTATAAAGGATTCTTTATCATTGGGAGATGGGGCTATT
Organism: Pholidichthys leucotaenia; assembly: GCA_020510985.1. NCBI lineage: Eukaryota > Metazoa > Chordata > Actinopteri > Cichliformes > Pholidichthyidae > Pholidichthys > Pholidichthys leucotaenia. The sequence goes on from CM035844.1 coordinate 34,080,551, forward strand.
TGAGCATATGCACATGTAGCTTCACAATAACTAGTCAGGGTGATTGGAAAAAATATACAGAATAATAAGTTATAAAATAACTAGTCTGTATTCTGTATATAAAAATATACAGAATAATAAGTTATAAAATATACAGAATAATAAGTTCCCAAGTCCAGCAATTAAATGCAATTAAATTTTTGAGTAGATCACAGCATGGGGGACTGAGCTGCCTTGGCGGAGGTCTGCGCTCTCCGAGTGCTTTTCTAGTTTAATATTTTTTCCTGTCAAATATGTAGTCTGGATCAGAATTTCCTTTCATTCCTGGCAGCAGTCCTGACATTAAAAGGCAAATTGTCCTCGATCAGCTTTGTGAAGCATGAAGAGGGAGAAAACAAGATGCTATGAAATTATCTGTCGTAATGTTGAAGAAGATGATGGCTTCAAATGAACTGGTTTTTACGAGCGACTGTACCCCCCCCCCCCCCCAAATCATTGGCATAACAACAGGGCCAGCATGTGGATAATTTTCTTAATGAAAGGGTGGAAAAGTGAGCCACACTGAAGGCTGGCTGTTTATTTCTAATCTTCTGACATTCGTTCCATTAATAGGAAAGTTTCAGTGCTGAAGATAGAATTGATTGGTGCTGGGAGGGGGGGGGGGGTTGCCTGTGAGTCATGAGTGTGCGTTACCCTTTATAGTAAACAGTCTTTGGAGAAAAAAAATACACTGTTTAGTGAGGATCAAAAGATCACAACTGGTTTTCTTTGGTAGCTGTTGAACTGCATTTTTAAAAGTATCTCGCTGCTGTGTAGGCTGTGTGCTGCTTTTTCACCTGTGAGGGCTCTTCTTTGTTGTGCTTTTTTTCCCCTGTTTGGTTCCATTTATAGTCTCACAGAGTTATAGTGTTGTTGCTTCATTGCTTCACTGTTAGCATATCAGCGAGATGCCGTTTTCCCCTCGTCATTGAACTCCAATATACATTATGTAGAAGAGTAATGGGTATATATAGAAACAAAGGCTGGATAATTTCCCAGCATGCAAAGTTGGAGAGAAAGGGTGTTTTGCAGCTAAAGCAAATAAGTTTAACTCACACAATCATCACTTAGACAATGAAACTTTTTCCCCCAAGTGTTCTCATTCTGATTTGAAATGGCTGTAAACAGGAACTCCAAGAACATGCATGACTTCACATGTTCTGTGTGAGGAAGACAAATTTGTCAGCCGCTTCTGGTTTGAGGCCCCAAATCTTTTTACTTTTCCAGGTTTGCACTTGGCCTTCATGATGCTGTGCAAACCCGTGAATGTAGCATACGTGACATCACCCGTGGTTTTATTAAGGGTCTTTTAAAGGTTGGATCTGCCGCTTGTGCTTACACAACTGTCAAATGAAGACATTAAATTACTGCAGCTTCTCGGAGTCTGAATTCTTGTGGGAAAGACTCTGTTGACTTTGTATTTTGAGAGACAAGTTTGGGGATTTTCCCAGAGACCGACTTTTAGTCAGTTGTCTAGGAGCTCAAGAGCTATTAGCAGGGCTGGAGTTTCTTCTCCAGCTGGGGCAGGAGTTTTTGCAGCTGATGCCTGACCTCTGACTTAGCACTCAATTTTTCTTCTTCTGTCTTTGGTGTCAAAGTGTGTGTTGACCTCAGTTCTGTGTATAAAAGCTGTGATGGTTGTTGTCTTTTTGGTGTCAGAATAATTGAAAAATTCCAGTTAAAGAGAAGACTCTCTGCCGACTTGGCTTGGTTTCACATTTTTCTCCTGATATTACAAGTTGGCAGTTCTGAGCAGGTGCGACGCAGACAGGATTTGAAGAAGAGCCATGTATTCGGGAGCTGAGGGGGTCGTAGCGCCTTGTCGGCCGACTCTAGAACATCTGTGTCTTGCCAAGTGTGAACAAGATGTCTGGTTTTCGTGTCTTGGGTAATGGCCCACTCCTCTGCCAGAACACTCTGGATCATTCTTCTTCTTGTTCTCCATCTAGTAGGGAATTCAGTAATGAACTGATGGGAGGGCAAATGAAGCTCACAGCTGCCAAATCTCTCCTCCTTTTCTAACTAAGGGATAAATGACTCATTTGCACACACCACTTGGTTGTTCAACACATGGATCTCTCTTCCTTCTGTCTCCGTGAAGATTAAACGCAGACCTTTTGATCAGATAATTACTTTGGCTGGAATTTAAAAACACTCTTTGGGTGGATATTTGTAAGGAGGATGAACCCACACTGAAACAAGCTGTCTGCCTTGACTCGGATGCAAAACTCATTTAATGCAAAGAAACAAGCAAAAGCTTTTTATCCAATTTCAATAATTCTTACTAATGTAGGCCCACTAGAGTTTAAAAACCTATTTGACTTCCTAAATGTATGCTATAATGACTACTTATCCTCCCACACACAGGCTCAACCTATAAAGTACCCATTTTGTTTTTCTCCCAGCCCCTCTTTATTCCTTGCACATACAGTTTCTCTCTCTTATCAATGGCAAGATGCAGCCAGCGACACAACCACTGCAGTCTTTTCCACCTGTTCAGGTCCACAGCCTTAACAATACCACGCTGTTGTCGGAAGTGATCTGCTCTGTCTTGTAATATGCATGACTTGAAGGCATTTTAGAGTGCAACTGAAGTGTCCGTGTGATCATCGGAGGTGTAGCAGGCTTGCAGACAGACGTTTCTGATGTCAGTGGGTACATTTGTTCGAGGCAGAAGATTGGAAAAAGGACATACAAGTTAATTTGTTTTTTCATCCACTATGCTGCTGCAGCTACTACATTACTACAGTTCTCCAGTGGAGTGCCATTTAACTAATTAAGTAATTAAAGAACCACTTAATCTTCAGAAAAAAAATGAAATAATCTTAGAAAGCAGGATGAAAATGCAGCACATTCATCTGTTTCGTGTAGCTGAGAAAGGCAGCAATCCTCTCTGTATTTCTTCACTGCTGTTTTCACTCCATCCAGGTACAAAAGGTTTTACAGAAAAATGGCCACTGGTTCTGTCTGAGCCAAGCGTAAGAATTTGCTTTGTACATTTCAAATGTGCAAAAATCAATGAATCTTGTTTTCCCTTTTCTTTAACATACTGTAGATGCTGTTAATTTGGTTGCTTGTGTATAAGGTCAAACCACAGAATGTGGTAATTGATGTCAATTAAAACTTTAGTTTTGAGCCTACTACAATACAAGAACTTTTGGCTGATCTTCCACAATCAGCAAATGCTAGTGGTAGGGGGATCTATCCAAATATCGATAATATCAATATCAATTTTGGTATTGCTATTGATCAATACCAGTGCAATGAGATTGTTTGTGTAAGTGCTGCTCCCGTCACAGCACAGAGCAGGCACACTTTGCTTCTCTTCTTCTTCTTGTGGTTTTACAGTGGTTGGCAACCAGTGTTTAGGTGCATTACCGCCACCTACTACTTCCTCCTCCTCCTTGTGTTTTTATGCTGTACCATCACGTGACTCAGCAGTGCCAGGTAAACAACAGTGTTGCCAAGTCCGCTTATTTTAAGCGTCTTTGGGCTTGTTTTTCTCTAAAGTTGCTTTCAGATCTCGTTAGTTGCGGGTTGCAGGTTTTTGTGCTTGTTTTTTAACGTGTAGTTGCTTATTTGGGCTTGCTTTGCTGTCTTTGTGACAGCTCTCCCAGCCTAAGTCACGCCCTGTCTACTTCTGCATATGAGACACTGATCTCAAAGATTTTTATTTGTCAATACTTCTATACATACAGGACATATAGGAGAATTGAAATGCCATTTCTCTTTTAGTGGTGTGCGCAATATATAAGAAAACAAGGAATAAGGATGAAAAACAACAACAGCAGTCTATGTACAGTAATGCTACCCATAGTGCAAATAAAAATAAAAGATAAAACCAGCAATCCTATATACAGAAAAAATGGAGCCGTAATACTCATAATTGCAAGTTCAGTGCGGTAGTGTAGGTGCAGACAGTGACAGACAGAAAAGCTGGATGACTCACGCCCCATTAGCGAATACACAGCCGAGTGAGGCCACCTGGTCGCCGTGTTGGTGCGGCCGCGACACTCAGCGAGTTGGTGGGGAGTGGGTGGGTTTGGTGGTGGATGGTGCCACTTTTGCCTCAGGGACTTCCCTGGGAATTGGCATATTTTGGGCTTCTTGGTGTGGAGGAATGGCTTGTGGTCTTGCACAGCTGGTGAACTATAGAAATCTACCAATTATAAAAATCGATTTCTGCAGTTCACCAGTTGTGCGGAATTGTTGGCTGCGTCTCTGTGCCAAGAAGTTCAGGATCTGTTGGTTTTTAGGGATGTTGTTGAGGTGGGGGTGGCACCATTTGCTGCTGGGCCCATTAGTTCTCCGTTGGCTCGCTGAGTGTTTTGGGTGTGGCGGCCAGTGGCTTCACTTCCGGCAGCCAATGATCCATCTGGTTTTTCTGTAGAGATCAGTGTATGGGACCTTAAATTGAAAAAATTTTCCATTGAAATAAATGGCAAGAGCAAAATTATTTTTTGATCCTGATCAAATTTTGCCACGAATTACATATTCAATTCAACTTTGTTTATTTTGCGCCATTTCACAACAACAGTCATCTCATAGCACTTTCATCTGTAGGGGAACCCCCACAATTACATATGTGATGTTTGTGAATTTAAAGGATAATTTTCCACGTAATTAAAGTTGTCGGCTGTCATATAATAACAGAGTAATATTTAGTTTTTGTTTAAACGACTAGCGAACAACAACCCTCTTCATCCCACATCACTAAACTGTAATTGTGCTTAGTGCTGTTACTTACTGTATGCAGAATTGCAGAATGCTCATGTCTTTTCTTTTGATCAGAGTTTAAGATTTAATTTATTCAAAGTTTTTATGTTGACTGTGTTTACTATAAATTTGCTGTTGCTTGTGCAGAATGCATATGTATTTTCCTTTAATTAGAGTTTATAAAATTCAGTTATTCAGTGCTGACTGTTTACAGTCAATTGAATGAATGAATGAATCTTTATTTCGGATTGTGGAAATGTGAAAGGACGAGGCAGAGTTTATCTCACGAGTCAGGTTTATTCACATTCTCCAACATCAGCAATACAGAAAGAGGAAGAAACCCAGACCTTCATCCCTTTTTATACCCCCAGGAGCTTCAAAGCTCCAGTCACATTGCATTTAATCCCAAGTAACAATGCATCCCTTTCAGATCTTATCACCTCCGCCCAAAGTCACTGTCAGCCAGGAAATCCCCCACGGCCATCTCTTTGCATACTAAAGACCACATTTCACATCCCCCTGTTATCTCCGAGGAGGCTCAGTCCTTTGTTCATCTGAGACGTGAAGCATACAGTAAGCATGCAGTGATACACATATGAAGCATAAGGTGATATACATTTGTGCATATGAAACCCACATATGTGTCCCACATGACCCCCCCCCCCCAAACGTCTAAGATGTAACAACAGAATAACAGTCAGCCTGTCATGATAAAATCATTACACATCAGCCCACGTGTTGCTTGGGCCTCGGTCTCCTCCCGTATCTGCTGTAAGCCGGCTTCAACACTTCCGTGGCGCCATCCTGCTGGGGGGCTGCTGTCTGAGGGTGAGAATTGTTAGTCAATCCCTGTGGGTGTTCTGGGGGACGTTCTCTAGGGGTTCTGCCGCGCCGAGGAGCCCTGGCCAACAGCACATCATCGTCCGCCACCACAAAGGCGGGTTTGAGCCTGTTAATGCCAGTCTTCTCCTTCCTGCCCCCCAAATCTAGCAAAAAATGCTTATCCCCTGTTTCCAGCACTCTAAATGGCCCATCATAAAATGGTTGTAGCGGCGAGTGATGGGCATCGTGTCTGACAAAAACAAACTCCGCGTTTTTTAAAGCCTTAGGTATAAAAACGTGCGGAAAACTGTGGTGAACGGGGCCAGGCAGCGTGCCCGATTCCGTGCCACACTGCAACCGCTGAGCCGGGGAACATTCTGGCGCAGGATTATCTGGGAGAAACTCCCCGGGCAGCCGAAGTAGCTGCGCAAAAACTAGCTCCGCCGGGAAGGCTTCTAAATCCTCTTTAGGTGCAGAACGCAACCCCAATAAAACCCATGGTAGCCTGTCCACCCAATTTGCATCTGTAAGCGACGCTCTGAGAGCCGCTTTCAATGACCTGTGAAAACGTTCGCATAACCCGTTAGCCTGCGGATTGTATGCGGTTGTGCGGTGGATCGTTACCCCCAGGCTGCGGGCCATTGCTGACCAAAGTTCTGAAACAAACTGAGGGTCTCTGTCGGACGTCACGTCCGACGGGACTCCAAAACGCGCTACCCATGCTGTTAAAAACGCGCGCGCCACCTCCTCGGCTGTGGTTGACTCAAGTGGGACCACTTCCGGCCAGCGCGTGGTGCGGTCTACCATTGTCAGAAGGTGTGTGCACCCCTGTGATGGCGGAAGGGGGCCTACGAGGTCCACGTGAACATGATCGAACCTCTTAGCCGGGATGTGAAACGGCTCCAAAGGAGCTCTCGTGTGCCTGTGTACCTTGGCTCGTTGACAGGCCATGCAGGCTGCCGCCCACTCCATAACTTGTTTGCACAGGCTCGGCCATACAAATTTCTCTCCCACCATTTTGACCGACGCGCGCACTCCCGGGTGCGCCAGAGAATGAATCGAGTCAAAAACGCGGCGGTGCCACGCGGCGGGTACCACCGGACGCGGTCACCCAGTGGAGACATCGCAGATTAGGGGGAGCATACCGTCTTGCAGCACCCTGTTCTCCAATCTTAACCCTGTTGGCCCAGACTGGAGCGCGCGCACGTCCGCATCACTAACCTGATCCGCGGCCATGGCTGCATAATCTACCCCCACGCGGACTGGAGCCGCCACGGCGCGCGAGAGGCAGTCTGCCACTACATTAAGTTTACCCGCCACATGTTGGATATCGGTAGTAAACTCTGAGATCGCGGCCAGCTGTCTCTGCTGCCGGCCTGACCATGGTTCTGAAACCTTGGCCATCGCGAAAGTCAGCGGCTTGTGATCAACGAACGCGGTGAAACGGCGTCCCTCCAGCCAGAACTGGAAGTGGCGGATGGCCAAGTGGAGAGCTAACAACTCCCTGTCGAATGCACTGTATTTTCGTTCACTATCGCGCAAGGTCCTGCTGAAAAAGGCGAGCGGTTGCCAAGCCCCGGCTACATGTTGCTCCACGACCGCCCCTATGGCCACATCTGACGCGTCAGTAGTGAGCGCTATGCGGGCCGTTGGGTCTGGATGTGCTAACAACGCAGCGGTTGCCAGGGCTGTTTTGACTTCCGAGAATGCTCGCTCTCTTTCCGGAGACCATTCGATTTTATTTGTGGGTTTTTGTTTTTTTAGTGCGGCATATAATGGTTGCATAAGCTGCGCTGCGCGGGGGAGGAAACGGTTATAAAAATTCACCATTCCCAAAAACTCCTGTAACGCTTTGACCGTTTGTGGCTGGGGAAAATTTGTTACCACGCGTACTTTGTCAGGCAGAGGAACCGCTCCTTCTGGAGAGACGCGATGCCCCAAAAAATCAATCTGCGTCACCCCGAACTGACACTTCGCTGGGTTGATTATTAACCCGTGCTCTCCCAACCTCCGGAAAACTGCCGTGAGGTGGTTTTCGTGTTCGTCTTCGGATGCGCTGGCTACCAAAATATCGTCCAGGTAGACGAACACGAAGGGGAGATCGCGCAACACCGCGTCCATCATGCGTTGGAACATCTGCGCCGCGCCTTTAAGCCCAAACGGCATATGCAAAAACTCGAATAGACCGAATGGAATTATTACCGCTGTTTTGGGTATGTCCTCAGCGCATACTGGGATCTGGTGGTAACCGCGTACCAAGTCTATCTTAGAAAAAACGCGCGCCCTCGCCAAGTAAAGATTAAAAGAAAGGAACAGAATAATATAACAAAGGGGGAAAAAATCCAACAAGGTCAAATTAAACAATAATTCCTCTGATTATACAGTTCAACATAAGTTTTCCGAAACGGGTAATGGCTGAAGCCGCAGCTTTTATTGCCCACCCATATTCCATCCAAGAATTCAAAAGAAAAACAAAACCAGAGCGATTACAATTCAGAACAAAGTTAAGGCAAAACGTGACAAACCCCCTCCCCCCAAAAAAAACAAAACTAAGCAACAGCACAACACAGACTGAATATGATAATTCTTTTGTGATTTTACATGTCATCTTGTGTATACACTACCGTTCAAAAGTTTGGGGTCACTTAGAAATTTCCTTATTTTTGAAAGAAAAGCACTTTTTTCAATGAAGATAACTTCAAACTAATCAAAAATACACTCTATACATTGCTAATGTGGTAAATGACTATTCTAGCTGTAAATGTCTGGTTTTTGGTGCAATATCTACATAGGTGAATAGAGGCCCATTTCCAGCAACTATCACTCCAGTGTTCTAATGGTACAGTGTGTTTGCTCATTGCGTCAGAAGGCTAATGGATGATTAGAAAACCCTTGTGCAATCATGTTAGGTCTGCAATGCTGTAATTGCTGCAAATGGAGAATTCTTTGACGAAAGCAAAGTTTGAAGGAAAAAATTATTTCAAATACAGATCATTATTTCTAACCTTGTCAATGTCTTGACTATATTTTCTATTCATTTTACAACTCATGGTGGTAAATAAAAGTGTGACTTTTCATGGAAAACACAAAATTGTCTGAGGTGACCCCAAACTTTTGAACGGTAGTGTATGTTTGGAGTATTTCTTCCTTTAGTTTTTGTTTAAATTGTCCAAGCGTTGTACATGATTTTAATTCAGGTCCAAAAGCGTTCCACAGTCTGACTCCTTGCACTGAGACACAGTGTTGCTTGGTTGTAGTTCTCAGTGAAGGTTTTTGAAATATACATGTTCCTCTGAAATGATATTTTTTCTCCCTTATTTGGAACAGCTTTTGGATATTTGCGGGCAGTGGTAGATTCTTCACTTTAAACATTATTACTGCAGTTTTAAAGTCAACCAGATCTTTCAACTTGAGAGCTTTTAATTTAAGAAAAAGTGGGTTTGTTGGTTCCCTGTAAGCAGCTTTGTTTATTATTCTAATAGCTCTCTTCTGAAGCGTAAAGACTGGATATATGTTTGTTTTATATGTATTTCCCCATACTTCAGTACAATATGTCATGTATGGGAGTATTAATGAATGATACAAAGTATATAGTGTGGGTTGATTCAGCAAATATTTCACTCTGTGTAGTATTGCGATTGATTTGGATATTTTACCTTGAATATAATTAATATGCGACTTCCAACACAGTTTATTATCCATTATTACTCCAAGAAATTTAATTTCGGATACCCTTTCAATCTCTACACCATTAACACTGAGTTTAGATACTGAGTTGTTGTGATGGTTGTTAAAAATTATAAATTTTGTCTTACTTAAATTGAGCGTTAATTTGTTTGAATCAAACCAGTTTAAGCTTAACTAATTCCTTTCCGAGTGTATCCAAAAGTTGTTCCAAATTGCTTCCACTGCATAATAAATTAGTGTCATCTGCAAACAATATTAAATCCATTTTTTCTGAAACTTTACATATCATTTATATACATATTGAATAACAGTGGTCTCAAAACTGAACCCTGTGGGACTCTGCAAGTAACCTTCAGTAACTGTGAGTTTTTGCTACCAACACATACATACTGACATCTATTCTTTAAGTAACTACATAACCAGGACAGTGCTACCCCCCTAATACCATAATTTTGTAGTTTCGTTATTAATAATTTATGATCCACTGTATCAAATGCTTTTTTAAGATCCAGGAATACCCCAACTGAATACTCTTTATTTTCAACGGCAGTTGATATTTTTTCTATAAATTCCATTAGAGCAAATGCAGATGTCCTCTTGTGTCTGAACCCATATTGCTGCTCACACAATAAATTATTCTTCATTATGAAGTTGTCAGTTCTCTCACAGAATATTTTTTCAAGTATCTTGGAAAATTGCGGCAATAGTGAAATAGGTCTGTAGTTTGAAAATTCCCCTCTGTCACCCGTCTTGTATATCAGAATTATTTTAGCTATTTTCATTGCACTGGGAAATACGTATACCTGTTTGGAGAGACAGGCTACAAATATACGTCAGTGGTTTCACTAAGCATTCAATGATAGTTTTGACTAAAAGCATGTCAATACCATCACAATCTGTAGATGTTTTACTTTTAAACGATTTAACAATTTCAATGACCTCTCGGTCATCTGTGTTCTTTATGAAGATGGAGTCTTTTATAGCAATGTTTTTGCTTATTGTATCCCCTGTAGGTGCCGTAATGGGTATTTCTCGAGCCAAATTAGGACCAATATTAACAAAAAATGTACTAAATTAATCTGCAGGTGAGACTGCGTTCACACTCTTGAGTTTTTTTTTTTTTTTTTTTAAAGATTGGTTGGGTAGCTTGTATTTCTGTTTTTATTTCCAAGAATATTGTTAAGTATTGTCCATGTATTTTTAATGTTATCTCTGTTTTTCTCCAGTTCTTTACTGTAATAGTCTCTTTTACTACATCTCCTTATATATATATTAACTTATTTTTGTGTGTTTTATACTGCTGCTCTGCTTCTTTTGTCCTTTTCTTTAGAAAAGCTTTATATAATGATTTTTTTCTTTATACACGCTTTTTGTAATCCTTTGGTTAACCATGGCTTGTCGACAAATTTCTGTTTAAGCTTTTTCTTTACTAATGGACAGTTTTTTTTCATAAAGAGTGGTTACAATGTGCATGAATGTGTCATAGGCTTCATTTACATCTGATACATAGACTTTTGTCCAGTCTTGCTTCAGCAGGTCTTCCTTTAAAGAACTGATTGCATTTTGTGATTTGCATCTGAAAGATTTTAAATTTTTTTCTGTATTGGCCCCCGTGTGGCCATGGATAAGTGCAAAGACTTGCGAATGGTCACTTATATCATTTATCAATAATCCACTTTCTATTTTCTTATCAATAATATTAACAAACAGGTTGTCAATAAATGTAGCAGTGTGAACTATGATTCTACTGGGATGTGTTATTGTGGGATATAGACTCATACTGTACATAGAATTCATGAACTCTGTAATTACATTTTGTTGAATTGGATTTACCCCCTCATGGATCGTCACCTTATCGTGGTGGGGGGGTTTGCATGCCCCAGTGATCCCAGGAGCTATGTTGTCCGGGGCAATTTGCCTCTGATAGGGTCTCCCAAGACAAACTGGTCCTGGGTGAAGGGCCAGACTAAGAACGATCCAACAGGCTCTCATGATAAATTGTATATCAAGGATTCAGTGTACCCCGCCCGGTATGGGGTTACCGGGGCCCCACCCTGGAGCCAGGCCTGGGGGAGGGGCTCGAAGGCTAGCGTCTGGTGGCCAGGTTTCCACCCATGGGACCCGGCCGGGCTCAGCCCGAAGGAGTTACATGGGTCCGCCCTCCAGTAGGTTCACCACCTGCAGGAGGGATCATGGAAGTCCGGTGCTATGTGGATTAGGTGGCAGTCAAAGGCGGAGACCTTGGCGGACTGATCCCAAGCTTTCTAAACTGGCTTTTGGTACGTGGAATGTCACCTCTCTGGTGGGGAAGGAGCCTGAGCTGGTGTACGAGATTGAGCGATACCGGCTAGATATAGTCGGCCTCACCTCAACACACAGCTCCGGTTCCGGAACCAGTCTCCTGGAGAGGGGCTGGATCTTGGCCTTTTCTGGAGTTGCCCCGGGCGAGAGGCGACGAGCAGGGGTAGGTATTCTTGTATCGCCCCACCTTGCTGCCTCTATATTGGAGTTTTCCCCGGTGGATGAAAGGGTTGCTTCCCTGCGCCTTCGGGTTGGGAAACGGGTCCTGACCATCATTTGTGCCTATGCACCAAATGATGTTTCAGAGTACCCACCCTTTTTGGAGTCTGTGACTGGGGTGCTGGAGGGTGCTCCTCCTGGAGACTCCATTGTCCTACTGGGGGACTTCAATGCGCACGTGGGCAACGACAGTGAAACCTGGAGGGGGGTGATTGGGAGGAACGGCCTGCCCGATCTGAACCCGAGTGGTGTTCAGTTATTGGACTTCTGTGCTAACCACAGTCTGTCCATAACGAACACCATGTTCAAGCATAAGGGTGTCCATATGTGCACCTGGCACCAGGACACCCTAGGCCGCAGGTCGATGATCGATTTTGTTATCGTATCATCAGACCTGCGACCGTATGTCTTGGACACCCGAGTAAAGAGAGGTGCAGAGCTGTCAACTGATCACCACCTGGTGGTGAGTTGGATCCGATGGCAGGGGAGGAAGCCATTCAGACCTGGTAGACCCAAACGTATAGTGAGGGTGTGCTGGGAGCGTCTGGCTGAGGCCCCTGTCCGGGAGGTCTTCAACTCCCACCTCCGGAAGAACTTCAACCACATTCCGAGGGAGTCTGGAGACATGGAGTCTGAATGGGCCATGTTCTCCACCTCTGTTGTTGAAGCGGCGGCCCAGAGCTGCGGCCGCAAGGTGGTCGGTGCATCTCGTGGTGGCAACCCCCGAACCAAGTGGTGGACACCAGTGGTGAGGGGGGCCATTAAGCTGAAGAAGGAGTCCTATCAAGCTTGGTTGGCTTGTGGGACTCCCGAAGCAGCTGAGGTGTACCGGCAGGCCAAGCGGAGTGCAGCTCGGGTGGTTGCTGAAGCAAAAACCCGGGTATGGGAGGAGTTCGGTGAGGCCATGGAACAAGACTTTCGGTCGGCTTCAAAGAGATTCTGGCAAACTGTTCGGTGGCTCAGGAGGGGAAAGCAGCTCCCCGTCCACACTGTGTATGGTGCGGATGGGACACTGTTGACTTCAACTGGGGATATCGTCGGGCGGTGGAAGGAATACTTCGAGGATCTCCTCAATCCCACTGATACGCCTTCCACAGAGGAAGCAGGGTTTGGGGACAAGGGGGATGACTCGCCTATCACAGGGGCTGAGGTCGCCAAGGTGGTTAAAAATCTCCTTGGTGGCCGGGCCCCGGGGGTGGACGAGATTCGCCCCGAGTACCTCAAGGCCCTGGATGTTGTTGGGTTGTCATGGTTGACACGCCTCTGCAACATTGCGTGGAGGTTGGGGGCAGTGCCTTTGGCATGGCAAACCGGGGTGGTGGTTCCTCTCTTCAAAAAAGGGGACCGGAGGGTGTGCTCCAACTTTAGAGGGATCACACTCCTCAGCCTCCCTGGGAAGGTCTATGCCAAGGTACTGGAGAGGAGAGTCCGGCCGTTGGTCGAACCTCGGATTCAGGAGGAGCAATGTGGTTTTCGTCCTGGCCGTGGCACATCGGACCAGCTCTTTACCCTCTCGAGAATTCTTGAGGGTTCGTGGGAGTTTGCCCAACCAGTTTACATGTGTTTTGTGGACTTGGAGAAGGCATTTGACCGCGTCCCTCGTGGATTTTTGTGGGGGGTGCTTCGGGAGTATGGGGTATCGGGCTTGTTGTTACGAGCTATTCGGTCTCTGTACGACCGTTGTGAGAGTTTAGTTCGTATTGCCAACACTCGGTCGGAGTCATTCCCAGTGAGAGTTGGACTCCGCCAGGGCTGCCCTTTGTCACCGGTCCTGTTCATAATTTTTATGGACAGGATTTCTAGGCGCAGCCAGGGAATGGAGGGTGTCATGCTTGGTGACCACAGGATCTCATCTCTGTTGTTTGCAGATGATGTTGTCCTGTTGGCTTCATCCAGCAATGACCTACAGCTCTTGCTGGGACGGTTTGCCGCTGAGTGTGAAGCGGCTGGGATGAGAATCAGCACCTCCAAGTCCGAGTCCATGGTCCTCAGCCGGAAAAAGGTGGATTGTCCTCTCCGGGTTGGGGACAGGCTCCTGCCCCAAGTGGAGGAGTTTAAGTATCTTGGGGTCTTGTTCACGAGTGAGGGGAAAATGGAGCGAGAGATCGACAGACGGATTGGAGCAGCATCTGCAGTGATGCGGACGTTGTACCGGTCTGTTGTGGTGAAGAGGGAGCTTAGTTCTAAGGCAAAGCTGTCGATTTACCAGTCAATCTACGTTCCTACTCTCACCTATGGTCACGAGCTTTGGGTAATGACCGAAAGAACGAGATCGCGGATACAAGCGGCTGAAATGAGCTTTCTCCGTAGGATTGCTGGACTCACCCTCAGAGATAGGGTGAGGAGCTCAGTCATCCGGGAGAGGCTCAGAGTAGAACCGCTGCTCCTCCACATTGAAAGGAGTCAGTTGAGGTGGTATGGGCATCTGATTAGGATGCCTCCTGGACGTCTCCCACTTGAGGTGTTTCAGGCACGTCCCACTGGGAGGAGACCCCGGGGCAGACCCAGGACTCGGTGGAGAGACTATGTCTCCCAGCTAGTCTGGGAACGCCTTGGTATCCCCTCTGAAGAGCTGGAGCAGGTGGCTGGGGAGAGGGAAGTCTGGGCTTCTCTGCTTGAACTGCTGCCTCCGCGACCCGGACCTCCGGAAAAGCGGTAGAAGATGGATGGATGGATGGATGAATTGGATTTAGTAAATCAATATTGTCTCCACAGATTACAACCATGTTCTTACTAGTTATATTATTGTACAGCTCGACTAATTTATCTCTGAATGTCTCAACACAAGTTACCAGCATTCTATATATACAACTTATAATTAGATTTTTTGTTTCATCTTGGTCAATCTCAACAGTAACACATTCCAGAATCCCTGGTAGTGCAAAGGACATTCCATTTACAAGTTTACACCTATACAGTTCATCAATATACAGTGCAACACCACCACCCTTTTTTTGAGATCTATTAATATAAAACATCTGATATCCCTCTATTGCCATCAGAGAAGCCTGCTCTTCATTGAGCCAAGTTTCAGAGACTGCGATAGCTGTAAATTTTCTGTCTAGCTGTTTTAAATAGTCCTGAATCTGTGGAAAGTTTTTGTTAAGACTTCTGCTGTTGAAGTGTATTATTGATAGTTTACTATCTATTGCACTTGACTTTTGAATTGCTTTTCAGTATAATATTCAGTGATTATAAATATTATTGAAGAAATGGTTATCAGGATCAATATCATTCTCCATCTCTTGTAGTTTATGCTCAGCATAATGGCATATTTTCAGAGTTTGAATTTCCTCACTCTTTGTCAAATGACTTCCTCCAACTGGGGATGACTGATGTCTACTAAAGTCAGTCATAAGTTTTTTGTTTTGTTTTTTAAAGTATATTGACATGGTATGTCACAAAAGAACTATTCTTGCCATGTGTGTGGATATGGATTATCGTAGTCTCTTAATTTTCTTAATCAGTGTTCATCTATATTTACAGTATTTAAGTCAGTGAGATCTCTTGTTATTATGGCCTTTGCTTCCTCAGGTGTTCCATTTAGTTTGATCCAAATTCTACAGTTTCTTGTCCATGTTGCTTGTATCTTGTTGTGTTTTTTCAGCATCCGTGCTTGCCGTGCTATTTCAGCATTAGTCTTTGTTAAATGTTCATTTAGGTAAACTTCTGTTCCCCATAGCTTTCTGGCCTGCCTCAGTATGTCATTCTTTACCCTTCTGTTCACAAAGCGCATCACAATTGATTTCTTTGTTTTATTATCCTTTCTGGGTAAAGTATGACAGGCTGAAATTGCATTTACTTCAAACTTTATGTTTCTGATTTCAAGGAACTGAAGCACCTGGTTTTCCAGGGAGACTGATTCACTTAGGGGAGCCTCCTCACCTCTCATTCCTGCTGTAACATTGGCATATGATTGGTATTTAATGTATAGTCCACTAATGATTAAATTATCCATACGAGAATATTGTTCAAGATCCTTAATGCGTCGCTCCAAGTCTGCAATTTTTTTGTCTCTTTCCTTAATTGTTAATTTCAATTCTCGGACTTCCTCCATTAGCCCTAATAGTTTAGACTGTTGACTGGCCACTTTGGTCAGTTCTTCTGACATGAAGTTCAGAGATTTTTTAATCTCTTCCATTTCCTCCTTCTTTGGTGGCATTTTTTACTGACCTGATGATAATAAAACAAATCTCTGCTGGTGTCGCCGGTATCCAATCCAGCTGACCTCGAATCCAGCTGGGGCCTCAGCTAGCCCCCTCCGCTGCTAGTCCCGCTGCTTACCGCCGCTGTAATTGAGCTCCGATCTGGCTCCTGTCCAGCCGGGGCGCTGGCAGCTCCTTTGCTGAGCCCCGCTGCCCACCGCCGGTGTAGTTGAGCTCTGATCCGGCTCCTGTCCAGCTGGGGTTCCGGTAGCTCCTCCGCTGAGTCCCGCCGCTTACCGCCATCTTCCTCAGTAGTTCCTCCGCCGAGCCCCGCCGCTGTAATTGAGCTCTGATCCGGCTGCTATCCAGCTGGGACCCCGGCAGCTCCTCCACTGATCCCTGCCTCCTACCGCCACTGTAGTTGAGCTCCGATCTGGCTCCTGTCCAGCTGTGGCCTTGGTTAGTTCCTCCGCCAAGCCCCAATCACAAGATTCTAAGAATCTGTGCGGAAGGCTCAGCTATCATCTACTGGGCTGATGCCGGGTCAGTGAGATGAACCAGGGACAGAGTCGCTCCTTTGTATCGTGTTAGCTACGACTAGCTGTGGCATTAGCTATAGCGATAGCATTAGCTTAGCACGTTAGCTTAACACATCCCACGGCTCTTTCTGTTCGTCCTTCTCTCCAGCAGACCAACAAAGCTCCAGTGCGTTTGGAGGATCAACCGTCATCTACCGGGCCGATGCCGGGTCAGTGGCATTGGCCATAATTCATTGCAAATAAAAATAAATCTAAATATCTGTGCTGTTATCAAGCAGCTCTTCTTCACACAGTGTGGTAGGTTGCCTGTTGGGCTTTTTTTGAGCTTGTTTTCATAGAGCTGGTTGCTTGTTTCTCTCATGAGATCTGGCAACACTGGTAAACAAGTTAGCAAGCAGCAGCCACTGGCTGTGCACAGACATGAGCAGCGCAGAGGAATGGCAGTGAGGAAGAGGAGTGCCATGTGGCTGTATTTTCAAATAAAGGGAGACATTTTATGAAGATGGAAGGAGTAGAGGTAGTGAATGTAGATGAGTTTAAATACCTGGGGTCAACCATCCAAAGCAATGGAAAATGCACAAGAGGTGAAGAAGAGAGTGCAGGCAGGTGGACTGAGTGGAGACAAGTGTCGGGGTGATTTGTGACAAGGGTAGCAGCAAGAGTGAAAGGGAAGATTTACAAGATGGTAGTGAGATCTGCTATGATGTATGGTTTGGAGACAGTCGCGCTGACAGAAAGACAGGAGATGGAGCCGGAAGTGGCAGAGCTGAAGATGCTAAGATTTTCATTGGGAGTGACTAGGAGGGACAAGATTAGAAATGAGTATATCAGAGGGACAGCTCAGGTTGAGTGGTTTGGGGACAAAGTAAGAGAGGCAAGACTGAGATGGTTTGGACATGTGCAGAGGAGGGACAGTGGATATATTGGACAAAGGATGTTGAAGATGGAGCTGCCAGGCAGGAGGAAAAGAGGAAGACCACAGAGAAGATTCATGGATGTAGTGAAGGAGGACATGGAGAGGGTTGGTGTTACAGAGGAAGATGCAAGGGATAGGGTGAGATGGAGGCAGATGAGCCACTGTGGCGACTCCTAAAGGGAGCAGCCAAAAGAAGAAGATTTTATTGAATTTTTGTATTGTAGTTTCTGAACACTGTACCTCAAAAAATAATTTGTTTTAATTTGTTCTTGAGTGATAATTTTGTGCAGTTTGCTTATTTAAGCAAAAAATCCAGACATGACAATGTATGGGGAAAAACTGTTTTGTTACTGTTCTATTGTTTCTGAACAAAAAGTTTTATTATGATAATAAAGTATTTTCTGTTTACCTATAAACTTTGCCCAAATTCTGTCCTGAGTTTTAACTAATTAATAATTCAAAGGACAAATCACAAAACACTTAAAGGTCATGAAAATTCATTCAGATTTAGTAATTTGATGATGCATCCACCTTAATTATTAAAAAGTATTGGTATCGTATCGGTATCGGCAATGTTGGCCCTGTATTTACTTGGTATTGGATTGATACCAAGTCTTGCAGTATTATTGCACACCATTAGCAAATGCACACAGGTCGCACTCCAAGCACAGCAGCCCCACCCACCTGTTGCTCAAACCTCATGGTTGAAGGGGACAGCCAATCAGAAGACGGCTAAAAGAGAGGGTGGCCATAAAAGGAGAGAATTTTTTTTCCCCAGATGGGATGCATGCACTGAAGGGTTACAGCAAGGCTCATAATAGCATAAATAAATGTTATTTGGAGGTGTGAATCATGCAAAGCTACTTGTGTGGAAAAAGTGTTAAATATAAGATTAGTTTGATAATTTATAAGCTTCCTGACGCTCATGTCCCTGCCGAGACTTTGAATCTTTCTGAATGTCTACTGAACATTGCTGTGATTGGGAGGCTTATATTTAATTAATGATATTTATAATTTAAATGCAACTTTCCTGTCATTATCAGTTGGGGGTACATATTGCGTTTTGCTCAATATGTGTTACTTTCTTTCATTTAGGAATCATCTTTGCACACACACTCTCCAAAGCCCATCATGGTTAAGTGAAAAACATTAACAGTGCTTTTTAGCATCTGCTGATAGGAAGAGGATGAGAAGTGTCATCCCTTCTCTTTGAGACAGTGCACAGCTATAGTGCTTTGTTCTATATCAGTCTCTCATACCTAAGCAGTCCTATACAGCAGAGGCAACATTGCCGTGTTTGTGTTTGGCACTTGAAAAGGTACACCTGCTGTTTCTATTTTAAACAGTGCCACTGATCCCATAGGAGTGAGGGGACATCTGACAAATAAGGCTTGTCTGACACAAGAAACATTGAATTTTTGAGGGATTTTGAAAATGAGACCATAAAGGTAAAGGTGACAATTAAAAAAAGATCATAGCTTTAACGGTTTTGTTCCTATACTGTGTGGAGTGCAACAGTGTGAGCAAGATAGTAGACCACACGCTAACAGATTTCATTCACAAACAAGTGAATGAAAAAACCTGTTTTGCGGGTCTTTTTGCAAGACTATGGGCTGTATTACAATGATGAGGTTGGTTGATCAATTGTCACTGACGCAGAACGCAAACGAACTTTCGACTGGTGCATGACGCAAAGAGGCCAGCCTAATCATTCAGAAGTGTGTTTTGGATAATCCAATCCAAAGTGCTCCTTCCCATTCCTTTAATGCACAGAGGCGCATTCGTCGTCGGCCTCCGTCGGTCTATGATGACCATGGAAGAGAATCCTAAACGTCTACTCTGCTGGAACAGCACCGCCTGTGGCTGAACAGGCCGATGCGCACCGGTGTTCTACCTTCCAGCGTTGGGCGTTGGTAGGATTCAAGCCTGGGCAGGAAGATATGGAGGACAAGATGTTACCCATGCAGCATGTCCCCCCCTCTCCACGTCACTGATGAATCCAAAGGAACAGCAGGGCTGCTATAGTTTGGCACCAGCGCTGTCGCAGGAGCTGCCAGAACGATGTTGAGCACAACAGAGAACTGCCTTAGGGGCGCCGACTCCGGATTTTTCCTCAGGGTTGACTCCCGAAGCCTTGCCCTTGACCGGGTGTGCCGCAAGGCAGTGGAGGTTTGAAATCAGGGTTTACCTTCCCCTAGATGGGCTACCTTCCCAGGTTGACGAGCCACCATCTACCTGAAGCATCTGGTTTTAAGGCGCCAGAGATCCGCCCTCGCCCCTTCTCCTATTAGTAAAAGCAGTTCCGCCGGGCTTAGAGACTAAACCACACGGGCAGGCTAGGAGTTGGACTTAGTTGTCAGAGGCTTTTCGAGACGCACGCCGTAAGGAGCATTTTATGAGCACTGGGAGCTTAACCCCAGTGCCGCTCCTGGCTATGACAACCTTGGAACCAGAGGCGCATTATCTAAAGTGAATTGTGATCATGACAGTTTAAGACGGGTTTTGTGTAGGGCTGTGTGATATGACGGTATATGTCGGCTGATGATATAAACGTCTATCACTTCATAGAATGCTCTATCGTTTATATCGTGATTTAAAATGCACATACTCCCGTTTATTCAGTAAAGCTCCTCACCACTACTTGTCAACACCCCATCTCTGCCCCGCAGTGCGCGACTGTGCGCAGCGGAGCAGGTGTGTGGTGGGTGGCGAGGCTTCAGTCCGGTGGTTGTTGATAATGCTAACTCCAAACTACCAGGTCAGATAACTGCTACTCCTGTTTGCCATGGATGTGGGACTGTTTTCCATCATGCTGCATCAGACAGGATAGTTGGCCAACCTAGTTTTAGTAGGAGTAAGTAACGTTGACACCATGTCTAATTATAAAATGCTAAATGACAATGCTAAGTTATGCTAACTGGAAACTGTAGCGGACCATCGTTTCTTTGGTTTAAATTACTGCGAGTGTCTTAGTTTTGTCTGAAAAAAATTTATTAAAGCTGCAAAAGTGCACGATGGTGGCATATACACGGAAAATAAATAATAAATAAATTAAAACGGGTCGGAGGAGCAAGTTGGCTCTTAATGTAAGTTATTTCATTTCTAATAATTTTAATTAGTCAAGTAGCGATAATGAATAAAGTTAGTCACCAGATGTATTTTATTACATTATCTTTTGTGTCTTTGATTTTCAGATCATGGCCAATCTGAAATATTTTTACTAAGAAGCAAACAGGTTAAATCAGGCCAGAATGGCAGGCTGCAGGCTCGAGCTCCACACTTAAATTTTCATTGATTTAAACTAACAGCTAATTTATATCTGTAGATGGTAGCAATGGGTAATTTTCTAATTTTCAGACTTTTTTATATTATGTGTTTGTTTTTTGCTATTCTCTCCTGGCTCAGGAAATATTTAACTTATTGATGTTTACTTTTTATTCATATATGATTTAGAAGAAAAACCTGAAATTTATGAGAATCATGTCTCAAATGCACATTTAAAAAAACTATTTTATAACAATACTGCAAAATTATGTGGGGAAAAAAGGTAGATGTAAAAAAAGAGATGGGTCCTTTTTATGTGCTTATCTAAACTGTAGAATTTACAGAAAATATTATACAGTCCCTCTGGGATTTTGTGATGTTGCGATCGTGTCAATTCACTCGAAATCAGTCAGTCAGCGCAACTATTACGTGACCTTGCAACTTTACCCCATCACCGCAACTTTCCCGCAATTTTGGCCAATCCTCGTCAACTTCCACCAATTTCACCAATCAAATTTCAGCTGAGTGGCGCTGAAACGCTCAGTCTAACCAATCAAATGCATCGCTACATCGTGTTCACTTCTGTGTTTACAGTAAATATTAACGCAACGCTTCAGCAAAAAAACGTGTGTGATTTAAAAAAAAAAAAAAAAAAAAACACTCACTCACGAGGTTTCCAACACTGTCCCTTCCTCCGTGTCCCCCAGCCTGCCGGTGGACGTCTCTGTCCTGACCGTGTGTACGAAGTGCTGGGTTTGTGTTGAAAAATGTCCGCCTGCCCCAAAAAAGTACCCCATTGCGGGAGCACACGTGACAAGAGACTCCATAAGATCACAAACGAGCAAGTGTAACACTACAGCCAGTGTTTGATCATTTCATAAATCTTTAGAGGTAAAATCATTACTACATCTTGTCAATGAGCTTTAAAGCTGTGAATCTCTGATCTGAACATGGACAAATGCCCCCCCCCCCCCCATAAATGAAAGATGTGTGTCTGATGAGACAGAGGGGTGTGTGTGTGTGTGTGTGTGAGAAGACGCGCAGCAGATAGACAGACAGGTAAGAGTTAGGCATAGGTATATTGTCTGCATTTTTTTTCCGGAAAAACACAGACTCCAATAGACAACACAGACTAACAGAATAAATTATTTATTTTTTCCTCTCTGCTCGGTACCGAGTGGTTGGGGGCCGTAGGGAGTTTTGACATGAAGGCGCTGCAAATCATTTCCACAGCTCTACTCTTTAACATGCATTCAGTGCAATTTAGCTGTTGTAATGGATATTGTGTTAAAGTCTGTATTTGCTGTTGCACAAAAGAGTTTTCTGTATAGCAGAAGTTTCTGCTTAATTTACAAATCACTGTAATGTGAAATGTTTGACAATCCTGTGCTTTTCTTGTATTGTTATATAGAATATCACTGTAGTAAGCTGGAAAAACCATCTGCTTTAAAATTTATAATTCTTCCCACAACTTTTAGTGCAAAAAAACCTCTCCAAACATCGCAACTTTTTTTTAAAAAAAAAAGCTCCGCCGAATTCAGGCTTTTTGGGCCACAACAATCATAAAAACATCTTGCGAAATCCTGGAGGGACTGACTACAGTATATATTGTGATATAAGATGACATATCGTGATATGAAATTTTTGTCATATCGCACAGCCTTAGTTTTCTGCTGACCAAAGCCAGTGTGTGAGCCAAAATGCACGTGATAGTAATGCTGCTTGGTAGTAAGGAAGACATCAATCACAGTTGATGCCCAGTTACTTAGTTGTGTTAGAAAGAATAAACGGTGACGAATAGGATGAAAAGTCAGTTGAATGGTTTAAGGGTTTTTGTAAATAATAATGTAACCTTGACTTATTTTTTAAGATGACAATTTAACATCTGTCTGAGGACTGCGGATGAAGCCATTTTGGCTAATTCTGGTGCATTTCACAGTAATGTGAATTAATCTACAATGTCCCTGTCAAATAAACGAGTAAATAAAATAAAATAAATAAATGTAGTGCACACGGATGCAACACACAGACATGAGTGGGTTTGAAACTTGGAAAAGAGGATGCCTCTGCAGACTTTAATTAACTTTCATTAACGATGGCATGGAAGTTGCACTATACCATCATTTCCTCCTTTCTTTTCCTCCATCGAAAGGAGGTGATCTGACGCTGCTTCCCGTACACCGCCAGCCCCCACCATGAAGCGAGCCCACTCTCGGCAGCCTCTGCCGGGGGCTGACGGGTGGCTGTCAGGGAGCTTGCTGGACTGGAAGGGCGCTCCTGCCTCTGTGGAGTTACAGTGAAAAGTAAAATGCTGCACACTCCTTGTTCATTAATTTATTCCCCTAAAAATAAACACATTAATGCCTGATAAGTCTGAGATGAAAACAAAAATGATACAAAACGAAAGTGGTATATCCACGTAATGTAATAAATGATAACCAGGGCGATTACCACCCCATACATTACGCTATGATTTGTATTATTTTCTCCCCAGAAATGCATAAATGCACAGTAGTCATCCTATTTCCTGTATTTACCTTTCCTGTTCTCGTGGCAAAAAAAGTCTGACAATAAGAACAGAGAATGTTCTGACATAATCTCGCAGGATTTAATGTGACGGAATTTGGTCCACTTGAATTTTTGCCTGTGTGAAAGGGAACCGAACCAAGGAGAAAATGATACAAAGTAACAAACTTATCAACCGATTTAGACCAAAGTAAAATGAATTTGGGTGTGAAAGCACCCTTAGACAAGGCCAGCTGTGTATATACTTAATTTTTTTGCGTCTCCTGGGTCAAGTGTTTTTTTTTTTTTTTTTTAACAGGAGGTTGGATCTTGTCCATGCATAGTCAATGCACACAGGTACCGCAGTCACAAAATTTGGGCTTACAGGCTCAGCCCCAGAGGGGCGCCATGACAGAAGCTAATGACAAAATTTACGTCATAAGCTTCATGCTCGAGCAGACGTGGAGGTGGAGTACAAGTCCACCTTTATTGTTAGCAAACATGTCTGGCAATGCTTCCGTCAGCTTGCTTTCTGGTTGGTTATCATTTCACCTCCAGTGTCCATGACACTGGGTATGAATGTGTATAGTTGTTCGGTAGTGGGTGGAGAGGCTGTTGGCATGGATTGGCAGCCACGTTTCGGTCAGTCTGCCCCAGGGCAGCTGTGGCTACAGTAGTAGCGTACCACTACCAGTGTCTGTGGAGTGAATAAATAATGTATCCATTGTAAAGCATCTTTGAGTGTTCATGAAAAGAACTATACAAATCTGATGCATTATTATTGGTAGTAAAACCTATTTTAATTTGATTTCAAGTTTTGAAAGTAGTTTGTAAAAAAAATGCTAACTAGCCTGGAAGATAATGTCATGCCAGAGTGTCCTGATTGGCTCATCACTACCCACGTGCTAGCAACACGAATAGCTAGCAACGTCACCAAAGACGTTCCGTCTCAACTCGCCTTTTTGCAGGGGGCGGGGCTTAAGTGAGACTTTACAGCAAAAAAACTGAGTTATGAGACATTTGAGCGATTTCACTCTTGATTATGTCTTGTAAGTAATAAAAAATATGTTACAGACATGTTAACGAGAAAAAAAACTTAATTTTTGGCAAAGTGTCACTTTAAGATCAACACAAACCCTGCTGAAAACAGCAATCTTGTAGAATCACCTATAATGACCTATTTTTTTTTTAAATATTTTTTTGAGAGATTAGAGTAATGATACATGGTTGTATGCAGCAAAGTGCTCATTATTTTGCTTTTAAAATCAGAACAGAACAGTGTCTCTGTATCAAAAAAATAACTAAAATATACAAATAAAAAGGGGAAAGAAAATTGGTTATAAACATAGACCCATATACAAGCACATCCAAGCATACTTATTTTATAGACCCATATGTAAAGAGATTGTCAGTAGAAGAGAAAAAAAGAGGGGTGAAATGGGGGAGGGAATTAGTAAATGAAAAAAAGATTTGCAAATAGAGCTCAATCACCCCTCATGGATTGTCACCTTATCGTGGTGGGGGGTTTGCGTTCCCCAGTGATCCCAGGAGCTATGTTATTCGGGGCAATTTGCCTCTGATAGGGTCACCCAAGACAAACTGGTCCTGGGTGAAGGGCCAGACTAAGAACGATCCAGCAGACTCTCATGATAAATTCTAGATCAAGGATTCAGTGTACCCCGCCTGGTATGGGGTTACCGGGGCCCCACCCTGGAGCCAGGCATGGGGGGGAGGGGCTTGATGGCTGGCGTCTGGTGGCCGGGTTTCCACTCATGGGACCCGGCCGGGCTCAGCCCGAAGGAGTTACATGGGTCTGCCCTCCAGTGGGCTCACCACCTGCAGGAGGGATCATGGGGGTGCGGTGCTATGTGGATTAGGTGGCGGTCAAAGGCGGAGACCTTGGTGGACTGATCCCAGGCTTTCCAAACTGGCTTTTGGTACGTGGAATGTCACCTCTCTGGTGGGGAAGGAGCCTGAGCTGGTGTACGAGGTTGAGAGATACCGGCTAGATATAGTCGGCCTCACCTCAACACACGGCTCCGGTTCCGGAACCAGTCTCCTGGAGAGGGGCTGGAGCTTGGCCTTTCCTGGAGTTTCCCCAGGCGAGAGGCGACGCGCAGGGGTGGATATTCTTGTATCCCCCCACCTTGCTGCCTCTATATTGGAGTTTTCCCCGGTGGACGAAAGGGTTGCTTCCCTGTGCCTTCAGGTTGGGAAACGGGTCCTGACCATCATTTGTGCCTATGCACCAAATGATGTTTCAGAGTACTCACCCTTTTTGGAGTCTCTGACTGAGGTGCTCGAGGGTGCTCCTCTTGGAGACTCCATTGTCCTACTGGGGGACTTCAATGCGCACGTGGGCAACGACAGTGAAACCTGGAGGGGGGTGATTGGGACGAATGGCCTGCCCGATCCGAACCTACAGTAAGTGGGGTTCAGTTATTGGACTAATGTGCTCACCACAGTTTGTCCATAACGGACACCATGTTCAAGCATAAGGGTGTTCACATGTGCACCTGGCACCAGGACACCCTAGGTCGCAGGTCGATGATCGATTTTGTTATCATGTCATCAGACCTGCGACCGTATGTCTTGGACACTCGGGTAAAGAGAGGTTCAGAACTGTCAAACTGATCACCACCTGGTGGTGAATTGGATCCGATGGCAGGGGAGGATGCCATTCAGACCTAGTAGACCCAAACGTATAGTGAGGGTGTGCTGGGAACGTCTGGCTGAGGCCCCTGTCCAGGAGGTCTTCAACTCCCACCTCCGGAAGAACGTCAACCACATTCCGAGGGAGTCTGGAGACATGGAGTCTGAATGGGCCATGTTCTCCACCTCTATTGTTGAAGCAGCGGCCCAGAGATGCGGCTGCAAAGGGGTCGGTGCATCTCGTGGTGGCCATTAAGCTGGAGAAGGAGTCCTATCAGGCTTGGTTGGCTTGTGGGACTCCTGAAGCAGCTGAGGTGTACCGGCAGGCCAAACGGAGTGCAGCTCGGGTGGTTGCTGAAGCAAAAACCTGGGTATGGGTGGAGTTTGGTGAGGCCATGGAACAAGACTTCCGGTCAGCCTCGAAGAGATTCTGGCAAACTGTCCGGCGGCACAGAAGGGGGAAGCAGCGCCCTGTCCACACTGTGTATGGTGCGGATGGGGTGCTGTTGACTTCGACTGGGGATATCGTCGGGCGGTGGAAGGAATACTTTCAGGATCTCCTCAATCCCACTGATGCGCCTTCCACAGAGGAAGCAGGGCTTGTGGACGAGGGGGATGACTCGCCTATCACAGGGGCTGAAGTTACCAAGGTGGTTAAAAATCTCCTTGGTGGCCGGGCCCCGGGGGTGGACGAGATTCGCCCTGAGTACCTCAAGGCCCTGGATGTTGTAGGGCTGTCATAGTTGACACACCTCTGCAACATTGCGTGGAGGTCGGGGGCAGTGCCTTTGGCATGGCAAACCGGGGTGGTGGTTCCTCTTTACAAAAAAGAGGACTGGAGGGTGTGCCCCAACTTTAGAGGGATCACACCCCTCAGCCTCCCTGGGAAGGTCTATGCCAAGGTACTGGAGAGGAGAGTCCGGCTGTTGGTCGAACCTCGGATTCAGCAGGAGCAATATGGTTTTTGTCCTGGCCGTGGCACATTGGACCAGCTCTTTACCCTTTCGAGAATTCTTGAGGATTCGTGGGAGTTTGCCCAACCAGTTTACATGTGTTTTGTGAACTTGGAGAAGGCATTCGACCGTGTCCCTCGTGGTTTTTGTGGGGGGTACTTTGGGAGTATGGGGTATCGGGCTTGTTATTACGAGCCATTCAGTCTCTGTACGACCGTTGTGAGAGTTTGGCTTGTATTGCCAACACTCGGTCGGACTCATTCCCAGTGAGAGTTGGACTCCACCAGGGCTGCCCTTTGTCACGATCCTGTTCATAATTTTTATGGACAGGATTTCTAGGCGCAGCCAGGGAATGGAGGGTGTCATGTTTGGTGACCACAGGATCTCATCTCTGTTGTTTGCAGATGATGTCCTATTGGCTTCATCCAGCAATGACCAACGGTTCTTGTTGGAATGGTTTACCGCTGAGTGTGAAGCAGCTGGGATGAGAATCAGCACCTCCAAGTCCGAGTCCATGGTCCTCAGCCGGAAAAAGGTGGGTTGTCCTCTCCGGGTTGGGGACAGGCTCCTGCCCCAAGTGGAGGAGTTTAAGTATCTTGGGGTCTTATTCACGAGTGAGGGGAGAATGGAGCGAGAGATTGACAGACGGATTGGAGCAGCATCTGCAGTGATGCGGACGTTGTACCGGTCCGTTGTGGTGAAGAGGGAGCTGAGTTCTAAGGCAAAGCTGTCAGTTTACCAGTCAATCTGCGTTCCTACTCTCACCTATGGTCACAAGCTTTGGGTAATGACCGAAAGAACGAGATTGCGGATACAAGTGGCTGAAATGAGCTTTCTCCGTAGGACTGCTGGACTCACCCTCAGAGATAGGATGAAGAGCTCAGTCATCCGGGAGAGGCTCAGAGTAGAACCGCTGCTCCTCCACATTGAAAAGAGTCAGTTGAGGTGGTATGGGCATCTGATTAGGATACCTCCTGGAACGCCTCCCACTTGAGGTGTTTCGGGCATGTCCCACTGGGAGGAGACCCCGGGGCAGACCCAGGACTCGGTGGAGAGACTGTCTCCCAGCTGGTCTGGGAACGCCTTGGTATCCCCTCTGAAGAGCTGGAGCAGGTGGCTGAGGAGAGGGAAGAGTAAAAGTAATTGATGAAAAGGTTCCATTTTTCAAAAAACTTAATTGAAGAGCCTTTTACACTTAGGTTTATCTTTTCTACCTTAAGGAAGGACGTAACGTCCTTAAGCCATAAAGAGCTGGATGGGGATTTAGGCGACTTCCAAAGAAGTAGGATATGACGTCTAGCTAGAAGGGAGGTAAAATTAAGTAATTGCAATTGGGATGATGTTAATTGAATTGGAGCATGTGAGACTCCAAATATGGCAATCAAAGGGTCCATCTTAATTTTAATTGCTAGAACTTTGGACAGAATCATAAAGAAGTCACTCCAATATTTATACAATCTGGGACAAAAAAGAACATGTGACTCAAATTACAGGGTGAGGCTTGACATCTGTCACATTGGTCCCTTATATCAGGATAAATTCTTGATAGTCAGGACTTGGAGAGATGGACTCTATTCAATATCTTAAACTGTATAAGCTGAAGCCTAGCACAAGGTGTAACTGAGCGTATACCAAGGACGGCTTTATCCCACCACTGATCAGACAAAACGGTACCAAGCTCCTTCTCCCATGCGGTTTTATTTTTGACAACAGACTGAGTATCAAATGCCATAAGTGCATCATATATTTTAGAAATAAGCAATTTCTGATTAAGTTCAAGGGTCAAAAGGTCATCCCAAAGTTGATTAGCCAGGAGGTGAGGATAGCAGGAAAAAAGGGTTGAGGCACAGTGCCTAATCTGTAAATAGATGAATAAATGGGATGTAGGTAAATTGAAATCTGAAGCTAAATCTGAAAAGCTGACAAAGAAACTGTCCTTGTAAAGATCTCTGAAGGTTTTAATACCATGATTATGCCATTGCTGATAAGAGAAGTTGGTAAGTGAGGGTAAAAATAAATAATTTTTAAGCATGGGCATCATACTAGAAGGTGATAAAAACTTGAAATGACATCTAAACTGGAACCAAATTCTGAGTAGTTGGTACCATCAGGTTCTTTGTGAAATTGAAGAGATTAATGGGCATTGGAGAAGGGATTAAGGTGGCGGGTGAAGCTGAAGAACAGGATTGAATCTCAAGTGTACACCATAATAGATCTGGAGAATGAAGCTAGTAATTCAATTTACATATGTGTGCGGACCAATAATATAAAAGAAAATTAGGCAAGGCAAGACCACCATTTGATGAAAATTTTTGTAATACTGATCTATTCAATTTGGGAGCTTTACCACTCCACAGAAAATAGGATATAATCTGATCTAAAGTTTTAAAAAAGGTTTTTGTCAAAAATAAAGGAATGCTCTGGAATAAAAAGAGAAATCTAGGCAAAACTTTCATCTTGACTGCATTAATTTTACCTATTGGTGACAAAGGAAGAGAGCACCATTTCTGTAAATCAGCCTTAACATGGGCCGGTAGAGGAACAAAATTAGCAGAATAAAGATCCAGTAGAGTCCGTGTTACATTGATCCCCAAGTATTTAAACCCTGAAGGACTAAGTTTGAAAGGAGTGTCAGACTGATTAAGTCCTAGAGCTAGGGAGTTTATGGGGTAACATTTGCTGTTAAGAAGATTAACTTTGTAGCCTGAGAAAGAACTGAATTGTTGCAACAGAGATAAAATAAGAGGAATACTAATTGATGGATCAGACATATAAAAGAAAGTCATCAGCATATAAAGATAGTTTAACTTTGAAACCAGATCAAAATATTCCACGAAAAGAAGGAAGGGGCCTTAATGCGATTGAGAGGGGTTCTACAGTCAAAACAGAAAGGAGAGGAGAAAGGGGGCAGCCCTGCCTTAGTTCCACGAGATAGTATAAAATACTTAGATCGAGTATCATTTATAACAACATTGGCTTGGGGGGGAAGTATAGAGAAGCTTAATCCAAGACACAAAGTTCTCTCTGAAGTCAAACCTGCTGAGGACTGTAAAAAGGTAGTTCCACTCGACCCGATCAAATGCTTTCTCTGCGTCAAGTGAAACTACAACCTCAGGAACAACAGAAGTGTCTGCAGAGAAAATTACATTAAAGAGGGTACGAACATTGAAAAATAGCTGTTGCCTCTTGATAAAGCCATTCTGCTCCTGTGATATAATAGTAGGAAGAACTGTTTCCAGACGAGTAGCTAAGACCTTAGCCAGAATCAACGTCAACATGAAGGAGTGATAAAGGTCTGTAGGATGCATATGATGTGGGATCCTTATCCTTCTTCAAGAGGAGAGATATAGATGCCTGGGTTAGAGTGGGAAGCAGTGAGCCACGTTCTAAAGATTCAGTGTAAACGTTAAGAAGAGGAGCTAATTTAAACAATTTTTTTGAAAAATAAAACAGGGAACCCATCTGGACCAGGAGCTTTATTATTTTGCATGGCTTTAATTGAATTAATAATTTCCTCCAAACTCAGAGGCGCATCAAGCCTCTCCGCAATAAGGGGGTTGACTGTAGGGGTATTAAAATTGTGGAGGAAGGAAGTCATTTAATTTTGATCCGATTGTGATTCAGATTCATAGAGGGAGAAATAAAAATTCATAAAACGGTCATTAATAGATACTGAATCCGAAGTAAGATTACCAAAAGAATCCTTAATTTGAGGAGTTAATCGAGAATTCGCCCGCTGTTTCAACTGATGTACCAAAAGCCTAGAAGGCTTTTCACCATATTCATCATAAACTGCACGGGAATGTAATAAGAGACGTTCTGCATCAGCTGTTGTGAGGAGATCCAGTTCTAGTTTCAAGTCTTGATGTTGCTTCATTAAACGCTGTGAAGGATTGCTAGCATTTTGTCTATCAGTTTCTTGAATTTTAGCCAATAGTTCATTTAATTTAGCCTTTTGAGTTTTGTAGTGATGTGCTGAATAGGAAATAATTTGACCATGCAGATAAGCTTTAAGTGATTCCCATTATAGTGAATGAGATACCGAATGGTTTTTGTTAATAGTTAAAAAGTCATCAGTTGAGGAAATGATGAAAGCATTAAATGCATCATCAGATAGTAACAAAGAGCTAAACCTCCAGAATGAAACAAAACGAGGTTGATCTTTAAATCTAATATTAAGACTTAGAGGGGCGTGATCAGAGATTACAATTGGAAAATAATCAGAGGAGACCACCTTAGAGATTAAAGAACATCAATAAAAAAAAAGTCAATTCGAGAATAGGTTTGATGCACCTGAGAGAAGAAGGAATATGCCCTAGTTTGTGGGTTGAAAACCCTCCAGGGGTCGACAAACCTATTTTAGTACAAAAACTCAGATATTGTTTTAGCCATAGAGGATTGTGTGAGGAAGCAAGAAGAAGAACAGTCTAAAGATGGGTTTATAATGCAATTAAGATCGTCAGCTAGAATTAGGAAATGTGTATCTAAGAAGGGGAGAATACTAAATAATCTATTCATAAAGTCAGGACTGTCCAAATTAGGAGCGTAAATGTTAACCAATAAAACAGGAGTGTGAAATAAGCTACCTGCAATAATCGGGTATCTGCCATTTTTATCAATTATTTTAGAAGCTGAGAAGGAAATGTTTTTATTAATTAAAATAGCAACTCCTCTGGCCTTTGAGCTGAAAAAAGAATGAAGGATATCACCAACCCATGGGCATTTAAGTCTACCATGATCTTGATCACGTAAATGAGTTTCCTGAAGAAACACTATATCAGCTTTTAAGCGCTTATGGTGGGAAAATACCTTTGACCGCTTGACCAGATTATTCAATCCTTTAACATTCCAACTTAAAAATCTAATAGAGGAACCACCTTCTAACTTTTGCGAACTAGCATACATCTAATTAAATATTTGAAGGGAGGGTAAATAAGAAATCCCCCCCCCCAAAAAAGGGGGGGGGGTTATAAAATACAGAGACATAACTCAAGAGTGACCCACCTCCCGCTCACCAGGTGCACTTAGTCTGTGCCCATCCTCAAACGATGGAACAGCAGTGCTGACTCCAATAGGAGTCATCTCCAAAATAAGACTTACAGCTACAGACATGGACAAAATTGTTGGTACCCCTCTGTTAATAAAAGAAAAACCCACAATGGTCACAGAAATAACTTGAATCTGACAAAAGTGGAAATAACTAAAAAATTCTATGAAAATTAACCAATGAAAATCAGACAATGCTTTTGAATTGTGGTTCAACAGAATTATTTTAAAAAACAAACTCATGAAACAGGCCTGGACAAAAATGATGGTACCCCTAAAAAAGATTGAAAATAATGTGACCATAGGGACATGTTCAACCAAGATGTGTCCTCTAATTAACATCACAGGTGTCTACAAACTTGTAATCAGTCAGTCGGCCTATTTAAAGGGTTACAAGTAGTCACTGTGCTGTTTGTTGACATGGTGTGTACCACACTAAACATGGACCAGAGGAAGCAAAGGAGAGAGTTGTCTCAGGAGATTAGAAAGAAAATTATAGACAAGACATGTTAAAGGTAAAGGCTATAAGACCATCTCCAAGCAGCTTGATGTTCCTGTGACTACAGTTGCACATATTATTCAGAAATTTAAGATCCACGGGACTGTAGCCAACCTCACTGGACGTGGCCGCAGGAGGAGATGGATAATACGAATGGTAACAAAAGAGCCCAGAACAACCTCTAAACACATTCAAGGTGAACTCCAAGGTCAAGGTACATTAGTGTCAGATCGCACCATCCATCGTTGTTTGAGCCAAAGTGGACTTCATGGGAGACGACCAAGGAGGACGCCACTGTTGAAAACAAATCATAAAAAAGCCAGACTGGAATTTGCCGAACTGCATGTTGACAAGCCACAAAGCCTCTGGGAGAATGTCCTATGGACAGACGAGACAAAACTGGAACTTTTTGGCAAGGCACATCAGCTCTATGTTCACAGATGCAAAAATGAAGCATACCAAGAAAAGAACACTGTCCCTACTGTGAAAGATGGAGGAGGTTCTGTTATGTTCTGGGGCTGCTTTGCTGCATCTGGCACAGGGTGTCTTGAATCTGTGCAGAGTACAATGAAATCTCAAGACTATCAAGGTATTCTGGAGAGAAATGTGCTGCCCAGTGTCAGACAGCTTGGTCTCAGTCGCAGGTCATGGGTCTTGCAACAGGATAATGACCCAAAACACACAGCTAAAAACACCCAAGAATGGCTAAGAGCCAAACATTGGACTATTCTAAAGTGGCCTTCTATGAGCCCTGATCTAAATCCTATGGAACATCTGTGGAAGGAGCTGAAACATGCCATCTGGAGAAGGCACCCTTCAAACCTGAGACAAATGGAGCAGTTTGCTCATGAGGAGTGGGCCAAAATACCTGCTGAGAGGTGCAGAAGTCTCATTGACAGTTACAGAAATCGTTTGATTGCAGTGATTGCCTCAAAAGGTTGTGCAACAAAATATTAAGTTAAGGGTACCATCATTTTTGTCCAGGCCTGTTTCATGAGTTTGTTTTTTAAAACAATTCTGTTGAACCACAATTCAAAAGCATTGTCTGGTTTTTATTGGTTAATTTTCATAGAATTTTTATTTATTACCACTTTTGTCAGATTCAAGTTATTTCTGTGACCATTGTGGGTTTTTCTTTCATCAGCAGAGGGGTACCAACAATTTTGTCCACGTCTGTAATATGCAACAAAAACTAAAACTACCAGATGGAACCCTGCAGAGCAAAACTGAAAATGGTAGCAATAAGGTACTGATTTTAATAATAATGGTCATAATAATTGGTTCAAAGAGGTAAAAGATGATGCCTGCCACAGTCTGTGAATAAAATTAAAAGGAACCTTTTAAAATTTAAAAGGAATGTCAGTCATTTAAAAGGTTATCATTGAAACGATCAGAATTAAAAAGACAACTTGGAAAAAACTTACTGTATGCAAGAAAGAAAATATATAAATGTATGTAAATACTTATTTAACAAAACAGAGCACTAGTATACTAATAAAAAGAAAAACAAAAAGATTTAGCTCCATGAGGACCATATGCACAGAACTGAGCAGATTTTTAGATAGATGGATAGATTAGTTTATTTGACAGGGACAGTGCAATAAACATAGACAATTAATCAATGACAATCAATCTGATGTGTTGCACATAGAGTGTATAGCTATTAGCTAATTTGCAACTCTTGTCCCTGGATGGGCTTTAGAAAAGAGAATCAAGTAAAAAAAAAAACCAAAAAAAAAAAAAAACCCACAATAACCACATACATCAATGCAAAAAAGATTATAAATACACAATTATAAATATTATAAATACACAAATATAACCAACTCTTGTCCCTGGATGGGCTTTAGAAAAGAGAATCAAGTAAAGAAAAAAAAAATACACAATAACCACATACATCAATGCAAAAAAGATTATAATATTTATAATATTTATAATTGTGTATTTATAAATACACAAATATAACAACCTGACTCACATTTGCCTATTTCAGGCCTCCCTCCCTTCGTCACTCACTATAAACAAACACATTCATTCCTTCCCTTCATTCACTCTCACCTTGCAGACAATCATTTCATGCATACATTAGAAACAGAACTAAGTCTTTAAGTCCTTCAGTATAATAGTAAAATATTTTAAATGAACCGTATATAACTCACCCGATCCCTCGGGTTACATGAACCAGAACAGCAGCATGATAAACTACCCAAGGTCTTGAGCTTATTTGATTACGGATTTGATGTATTTTTTGGCTTCCTCCGGTGAAACGAAGTCACGCTGGATACCTTCATGGGTGATGCGCAGCCGAGCTGGGTGAAGAAAGCCAAATCTGACACTCTCAGTGCCCCGTAACATATGGCGAACCTTGGTAAAAGTGGCGCGAGCCCGCGCAGTCTTGGCAATGTAATCCAGACAGACAGAGAGAGTCATGTTTTGGAGCTTGATTTGTTGAAGCTCTCTTGCTTTTGTGAAGATGTGAACACAGTCAGAATAGTAGTGGAGTCTCGCTGCTATGGCTCGGGGCCATTCACCTGGTCTGGGCTTGGGGAGAAGAGATCAGTGGGAGCGGTCCATGAGCAGCTCTTTCTCAAGGTCGAGGGCCTCCATCAGCAATTTTGACACGTTAGCAGCGGATGTCGAGGCTGGGTCATCTTCTGGGACACCAACAATACATATATTGTTTTGTCGAGACCTAGACTCCAAATCGTTGCACTTATCTTCTAATTTTGCCATCATTTTAGTCATGCGCTCCACCCTAGCCTAGAGGGTAACCACGCCATCTGTGCAAGTTGACAAAGACTGCTTCATCTCTGCTACAGTACCCTTTAGCCCCGTCAGGCTCGCCTGCATGGTGGAAATGCTGGTAGCTAGTTAATTTTTTTTAAAGTGAGCAACTCAGACTTAATGGAGGAGAGGTTGTCACCAAAGGCCGTCTGTAGTTCGGCTTTGAAAATGGCAGCAAAATCTTTGCGAAGAGCCGAGAGGATGTCAGTTTGAAGCACGTCAACATCAATGGTGGCAGCTGCCAAAGGGGGCGAAGCAGAACTACCACAGGCTGAGGAGTCATTGTGGGTGATAGGCCGCAAATGTGGCTGGATAGTGTTTCTTCTTTATTAAGCTTTGGAGGCATTACGACGGCAAAAAGAGGAAGAATAAATCACCACTGTTGCTTAAAAAAAGCCTTACAAAAAGACTTGAACTGCAAAGACATCCAAAAAGTGCCGAAAAAGTTTAGAAATATAATTGCTCTGCAGGAGCTCTCTGAAAAGGCAACCTACACCATGATGCGCTAGTTCGGAAGTACTATAATGACCTATTTGATATCTTTAGCTACTTATCTCATATTGTGTAAGAAGATATGTTGACATGAGTTAGCTGGCTTTTTGTTATATGCCAGTATTTTGTAATGATTGTGTTTGAACAGAATAAAGAACACCTCCGCTGATTCTTATGCATTTATCTTTGCGGCTGGCTCCTATTAGACACCATTTGTACCCAAACAAAGAGTTAAATGACTCATATTTTCATATTTAACTCTTCACACATTTATTACAGAGCAATTTTTTACAATAGAAGTTGTTTGTCCACATTTATTTTTGCAGCTGAACATTTTTTTATGACAGCTGATTTTACAATGCAATTTTTGTGGCGGTTGGTGTGGCAGGAGCCCCACCCCACAGTATAATGCAAGGAGAAGCAATGAGCAGATCCAAGCACACTTACAGTTGCTCATTTCCAGCCAGCTAAGATTCATTTAAAGAGCTTTTCAATTTAGCTTTATTGGTGTGACAGTATTTTTTTTTTTTTTACAGTTAATCAGTAACAGTAATGCTCATTGTATTGCTAATGTTTAAAGGGCTGATGACACGTTTTGACTTCATCTAATTTTTCAACACATAATACAATATGACGAAATAGGTTGGTCTGTGCAGTTCTAAGTCAAGCAGGCTTTTTTTTCCCATGCGAATATGCGACGTTTTCATGAGCTCCACGTCACCAATTGTGTCAGTGGCTGGAAAAACCCCTGGCCATGTTGTAACGTCATCGACAGAACACAGCGCTTGACTGCCCATTGTACACACAGGATGGAAGCGGTAGAAAACATCGACGATGGTTCCAGCACATGTAGTCTGGAATTGGTTTGTGTTGTCCAATCTTCAGATGATTATAGTTCCGAATAATGGGATGACAATGAAGAATCTTGAAGAATCAAACACACGGCAGGGGAACACCGAGTGTTATTCTTTTGTTACAGATATTGCAACAAATTATTTGTTCATAAATATAATTGATTTAAACCCGATTTTTCAATAAAATCATAGCAGTGTATTCTCTGTGGCTCAGGCATCGGGTTTATTACGTATTATATTTTGAGTTCTTGTTGTTTTTGTTTTGTACATGTATTTTAAGTGCATTTTGAGCCACTTTCAGGTGGGCACTGTCCAAGATTCGCCGGTCTGACCACGCGCCCTCTCTCTTTGACAGTCAGCTGTTCATGTTTTGTGTGCATCATCTGTCATATTGTCAGCCATCCAATATTGCCAACACT
The DNA here is from genome assembly GCA_020510985.1 of Pholidichthys leucotaenia. NCBI lineage: Eukaryota > Metazoa > Chordata > Actinopteri > Cichliformes > Pholidichthyidae > Pholidichthys > Pholidichthys leucotaenia. The sequence goes on from CM035844.1 coordinate 34,117,382, forward strand.
GTCACGACGTGTTAGCCACTAGTCACAGCCATGGTTCTGTTGCACCCCTTGAAGCGATGTCGGCCCTGGGGCGCAACCGTGGTTAACATGTCTCCTCTCCATGTTCGCTGGGCGATGTCAGCCCTGAATGCCAACTGTAAGTGTTTCTGTTTATTTTTGTAAGTCTTCACCTTTGTGGGAACTGTTGTCATCATTCTTATGTTCAGTACATGTGCTGTGGTGAATTCTGCGCGTAAATCCATTCATCATCACCCTCCGTGCGGTCTTACGCAGGGCACTGAGAGGGAGGATGAAATAATGAGGATTTATGTGCAGGGTTCGCCACAGCACATTTAATACAGAAAGACAGACAATTCCCAAAAAGGTGAAGACGTACAAACACACTTACTGATGGCATTCGGGGCCCGGCATTGCCCAGAGAACGAATGAGAGGAGACATGTTAGCCACAGGTGCGCCCCAGAGCTAACATTGCTTCAAGGACGCATGAGAACCACGGCGAACATGGAGTGACTAACATTGTGAGAGTGCTGAAAATACTGACAGACTAACAGCACAGATGACAATACTATGGACCAGCAGTGCATGACTGGCAAATGGCGGCTAAGTACACGCACTGCTGGTGATGGTGTGATGAGAAGCACCTGGGCGAGGACCGGGAAACATGATCAGCGGAAGTTTGAATCAGCTGGTGATAATGAGAGAGGGGACGTGGCCGGACCGGCGAGCATCAGCATGCGATCACAGAAAGTAGGTCATAGCTGTGCGTAAATCCATTAATCCTTCCCTTCCTCGTGTGCTCCTCCTGCGTAAAAGCGCATGAGGAGGCTTATGACAGTTGTAGCTGAAGCATGTGATGTGGTCTTTCACGGCCTGCTGTTTATCTAAGCCTGCGACACAACGCAAAGGCATAGCTGTAAAATTAAAACAAGAAACCAGAGAAACTGTGAGACTTGTAACATCTTTTTGGAAAAGTCCAAAAATTAAAACTAATATTTTTATTATCTGTTTAAATGTCATATAGGTAAAAGGCTAGTCAAAGGAGTATGTTTTTAAGCCTTTTAATACAGCATGACTGTAATACGTCCTTTGTTTATTCTTTCAGAGCTTGACTTTCTGTAGCACAACTAGCACAGATAGCATAATGCTGCACAGTCTGAACTAAACCTCGCTAAGTTTGTCAAATGCAGAAAAGGATGTTTTTATCTAAGAGGCCTTACTTGAGCCCCAATCCCTTCTTTCACCAGCTTGTATCCTTTTCTTTTGCTACTCCTTCCACGTCCTCTGTCTCCTTGATGTTTGACTGGTGCTATGCTGTTTTCTCTTGCTGACTGTCTCCCCTGCCGTGGAAATGTGGATCGTTTCCCAGAAATCCTTTTAAATGGAACCGATTTTTATAAGAAAGGGATTTGCATTTAAAGCAGCCTCCCCCCTCTCTGAAAGCCTGTAGCCCATCATCCTCAGTACCTCAATCCGATGATTAGCTTCCTCAAGAGTTAAACAGGCATCCGAGTGCCACAAGTACTCTCAGTCCATGTCTCTCTCGCCCTTTCTCCCTCTCAGAGAAGATGCATATGGCAGCTGGGAGTTGCAGGTGGGTGATGGTTTAGCTTGGTGAGAGGATACACCCCCAGCCCATACATCCATGTCAGGCATTCACTTTGGCGAGCCAGTTTGTCCTCCACCCACACGCTCCTCTCTGAGAGCGGGACACAATGGGGACAGGCTGCAGTGGAGAGGGAATGAGGCCACAGCCTATCAGCCATAAGCACCAAGGAGAATGGCACTTTTAGAAGGATGGGGGGGGGGGGGTTCTTTGAAGTGAGTCAAGGAGAGATGGGGAGACCGGCATGAGTCAACGAAATAGAAAGAGCAAGTGCAGAGAGGGCAAGGAGGGTGCAAGCATGTGCACGTCTGCACAGCATATAATGAGCCAAGTAGGTATACTGCAAATTTGCATTCTTTAATCACACACCTAGGGCCAGATGTGGGAGCGATATATGCAATGGGCTAAGTATGCTATTATAATAAAGGGATTAAAGGGGCCTTTAATTAGAAGACAACAACACAGAGGAAGCTATTTATCTCAGGTGCATCTTTCTCATTTATCTTGCACAGTAATCACAACTGTATTTTGGAGGCACATTGAGCTTTGTGTCGGAAATAAATCCCTGGCAAAATCTTTTTTCATGCCATTGTTGTGGGTTGCCTTGTGATGATTTTTTTTTTTTTTTTTGGGCTGCTGCATTCAAAAATAGAACGTAATCTTACAGGGGGAGAAGCAACATGAAACTGGTGAGACGTCTGAGGCTGGATGTGCAAGAATTGATTAAGTAAAGCAACCTTGATGTAAAAACTTCCCCGCTTGAAGCATATGCCATCAGTAGACTTGATTCAATTTGAGACTGGGATATTTTTCTCCCTGCGTCAGAGGTTGACCTACATCTTGGGCTTGGATGTTTAAGTTAAAATTTGCTTCATCTGGTCTGACATCAACCTAGAGAGCATGTGTATATTTGATTCTAGGATGTACACAGCTTGAGCATACCTCACAGGTCCTGCCTTCATATACTGCTCTGAACCAAGTGGGCTCTGTTGTATACGGCATAATATAGACACACTCCTGTGAGCTGGCCGCCCTCCTACAGCTCTCACATAGCTAAGCCTTCAGAGGGAGTCCAAAAGGATGGGTCAGTTCAGTTAAAGAAGTATATGAATATCTTTTATTGTGGTGGCTTGCTATCCAAGTTTTGGGGACTGCACTTTCATACCAGCAGTGCCTCAGTTGTAAATGTTTCCTGTCTTCATTCAGCCTCATCCAATCAGTGACGAGCCATTGTGGTATTAAACTTTGTCCTTTTTTGCAATATTGGACAAAAGTGGGGTTTTGAAATTCAAACAGTTTGTAAACTACTGAATCCACCCCCTGCTTAAAGCGTAATATGGCTGGCAGAGGAAGCAAAGCGATTTTCTTTGTACTTGAGTAAATGGCCCCACATCCAAAGATGAGCTTACCTTTATTCGAGACATACCAGCTACTGCCACCACACAGACACCCAATGTTAGGCTTGTGGGAGCGATTCATGTCCTGATGAAGAGAATTAGGCCTCGGTGAGTGTGTTGTTGGTTGAATGCGATGAATTGTGATGTGTCAGAATAAAAGGGGAAAAAAATCTCAGTCTGTTCTCTTGTATCTTTACTTAGATGTGTCAATCCTTGGATGGTTTATTTAGCTGGAGTCTGCACTGTTAGCTTCAAGCTGTCCACCTCCCACAGCAGATTAGTCACTGAAAGTGTTCTCTCTCTCTCTCTCTCTCTCTCTCTCTCTCTCTCTCTCTCTCTCTCTCTCTCTCTCTCTCTCTCTCTCTCTCTCTCTCTCTCTCTCTCTCTCTCTCTCTCTCTCTCTCTCTCTCTCTCTCTCTCTCTCTCTCTCTGTGTGTGTGTGTGTCTTCAGCAGTTTTTCCTCACAAAATGAATTGTAAATTTTGCTTTAGTAAAAGGCTTTGATAAAACTTAGTTTTAAGTAAAGCAGCAGACACTTTTGGGGCTCATATAGAATTCGTTACAGACATCACAGCTGTAGATGGAACAGTGTTGATTTTTCATCCAGCCAGATTGAAATAATATAGGTCACCTGTTATAAAATGGTTTTTTTCCCCCCACTTTTTTTGTCCTTCAACTCTTACAGTGCATTATTTTAGCTTTGTTAACAACGGGGGCCCCAGACTTATGAAATTATTATTAAATGGCACAAAGACCAGTTGATCTATAATTTTCTAACTGGGAGATAATCTGATATTATCCATTTACTGGAAGATGGAACCAACACAGGGGTCCCAGGGTTTCCTGCTGGTTGGGAAGATCATCCCAGATTTTCAGCACTGCATGACTCCAAAGTGTCCACCCAGCAGGGGTGCTAGTCTATGCCTGACCCAGACCTCTGCCTCAGTGACAGGATAAAAGAAGAGGATGACTATCCTCTTCAAAGATGGAGAATCTTTTTGAGAAGAATAAGGGCGTATTCAGACGGCCACTATTTGGTCCGGACCAAAGGAACTCTGCTCTGCTTCTGTGGATAGTTTGATTCGTTTGGTGTAGTCTGAACACGCGTTGGAACTCTAGTGTGCACCAAACAAGCAAAGTCTGGTCCCCCTGAAAACCGGGGGTCTCGGTTCATTTGCAAATGAATTCTGGTGCGCTTCACTTGCAGCGTGAATCCAAACAGACTATCCAGCGGACCAAAGGACAGAATTGCCCCTTGTCGTTTGTGTAACCATAGCAACACGTAGTCTGAGAAGAGGAAGTGGCATTTACCGTAGTACATTTTGGGTAGAAAATAACAAAGACAATCGCGTGAACCCGAGAAATCACTTTACTGGAGCCAGCTGAGGAGAAGAGTTAAAAAAATGTTTTATTTGTGGCAGAGAAACAACCCGGCTGAAGGGAACGGATTTCCATTTTCGGTCCTGGCCAATCGATGAGCTGGATTTTTCTTCTTCACCAAGATTTTTTCTTCCTGGTCAGTGGTGGTTTCAGCTACAGCGCCCCAAATGAGCAGTTGTTGTAACTGTGTGACATTGTCCAGGCAGTTTGGTCTGCTGTAGTGTGAATGGCAACAGACCCCTGGACTATCCTGGCCTGAATGCAGCCTGAGATAATTTGCGTCATCTTATTTTGGCTTTGTTAGCTTTCTGGCTTATGGACTCTCAACTGGCTTTTAAGTCTTATTAAAGCTTCTTTGTTAACTTCATTCTTGAGAAAAACACATTTTGACAACTTTCTGACTTGGTTTATTTATCTAAATCTTTAAATTATTCTGTTACATATCAAGCTGAAAATATTTTGACATTTGCCCATTTGTAGTTGAATGGGAAATGTAGCACTTTTCTCCGTCTGCTCTGATCAGACTTTTGGTGGCTTCTACTGGCATTGAATAGTACATCAGCCTGATGATAAATAAGATGAGATAGCCTTTATTAGTCCCACAATGGGGAAATTCCAGAAAAATCCAATGAGCAGTGTGTCATTTCCTAATGTAAAACACACCATTCCTAAGTGGATGAGTTTTTGTTTAGCTAATTTTCTTTTCAACTTGAAAGTTGTGTAAATCGCAGCATCTTTCAAAGTAAAACCTTTTGCCAGGAGCACACCTGTGAAGACTTTCATGCCAGAAAATGGCCTTTTAAAAGAGCAAAGTGCCCATATGTGCTATGCAGCAAACATTTGTTTAGTGAGGCACTTGGTTTTCTATCTTGTGCCATCAAGGTCTTTGAAAAGTAGACCTTCTTTAGCTCAAATAAGGTTGCAGCTTGGGTTTGCATAGCATGCACTCAAAGAAGGAGCTTTCATTTTTTGATTTAATTTTCTTCCTCCTTAATAGAATAATGCTACAAAAGTGTTTCTTAATTTCAATAAAAAATAAAATGCCCTTTATAAAACATTTTCCAGAGTATGTCCCTCTGCTCTATGATTTAAAATTTCATATCAAACCAATCTGATGTGGTTCAACCTTCAATTATTTTGATTTCATTAGATTGAAACTGCACCGTGATGTTTGGGACGCTTACCTTCACAGATGTCTATGATCACACAGGTGTGTTCCGTTGCTTTATGCCAGGCATGAAATACTGTTTATTTCTAAGCTTTTGAGCACCTTTGGAGTTTGTTATATTATATTGTGATAATAGAAATCAAAAAAGTTCCTAGGAGGCTGAAAAACAGCAATTAAACCATTAGAGATATTGGTCAAATCTTGGGGTTACCAAAATCAACCATGTTGAATATTATTAAAAAGTGAAGAATGGACTGATTAGCTCATCACAAAGAAAACCGGCAGACTGGAGTTTTAAAGGTAGCATCTCTGGGTTTTAATCCTTTTCTGCTCCTCTGCCTCACGGGGTCCCACAGGGGTTAGTTTTAGGGCCCATGCTTTTTTCTTTGTACATACTTCCGCTGGGTTCTATTTTTAAAAGGCATGATATCTCCTTCCACCTGTACGCTGATGATTGTCAGATATACACTACTCACAAAAAGTTAGGGATATTTGGCTTTTGGGTGAAATTTATGGAAAATAGATAGATGTACTTTATTGATCCCAAACTGGGAAATTGCAGTGTAACAGCAGCATGAGAGTTGACAACCAAATGACAGAAACACACGCATGACAGACAAAGGGATTACCCATGGAAAGTAAAACTAACACTACTATAAAAGCCTATATACATCATAGCTGAATAGATGGTGACCCATATAAACACATGAATCATACCCGCTGCACAATGCAGTGGGTATGATTCATGCGGGTATGTGGTGGGTATTTATAAAAAGTTCACGCTACAGTGACATTATGTCATGAAAGTAGGGCATTTAATTAGAAGCATGCAATGGTGATTTCCTCATCTCGAACAATTTATTGAAACAAAAGCCAACAGCAGTGGTGGGTATACGACAACAAAAAATGTCAGTGTCTCAATAACTTGTCATATGCCCTTGAGCATCAATTACAGCTTGACGATGACATCTCATGCTGCTCACAAGTTGACTTATTGTCTGCTGAGGCATGACATTCCATTCTTCTTGAAGGGCAGCCCTCAGGTCATTGAGGTTGTGGGGTGCAGGGTTATGAGCCTTGACATGGTGACTCGGCTGAGCCCATAGGTTTTCTATGGGATTCAGGTCTGGAGAAAGGGCAGGCCGTACATTTGAGGTTCCACAGCTGCCAGCAGCTGTTCCCTAATGATGCAACCTCAATGAGCTGAAGCATTGTCATCCATGAAGATGAAATAAGATAAGATAAGCCTTTATTAGTCCCACAGTGGGGAAATTCTAGGATTACAGCAGTAAAGGGATAGCAGCACTCAGAGCAATAGTCAACAAGATAATAAGAACTGGTTAGCCAAAGCAGTCAATGAATATACATATGTACACAAATATATACACAGTGCAGGAGCATTGCAGCTAGATGGAGTAAACAGCATTACAGTTTGTTAAATTACCCTGCAGAATGTGAATATGTACCCAGACAGTATATTTCGCATTTGAATCAACAGTGTTGTTGCCACCCTCAGAAATGATTGTTACTGTCCTAGTTGTGTATTGAAAGGGACGATCTCCGTTGTGCAAAGTTGTTAAATTTAGTGCATTTAATACGACCTCTACAAGCAGCCCTGGTTAGGTTATAAAGTCTGCCAGCCGTAGGTAGGAAGGACTTGCGGAACCTCTCCATCATGCATCTAGGATGACACATCCTACCGCTAAATGAGCTCCTCACTGCATTCAGCATGTCCTGCATGGGGTGGGACTCGGACTCCAGCAGAGACGACAGTTTCGCCACCATCCTCCTCTCACCTATATCCTCCACTGGGTCGAGGCGTCACCCCAGAACAGAGCTAGCTTTTTTGATCAGTCTGTTCAGTCTCTTCCTGTCAGCTGCCGTGATGCCACTGCCCCAGCAGACCACATCAAACGTGATGGCTGATGCCACCACCGAATCGTAGAAGGTCTTCAAGAGTGCCCCTTAGTTAGTTAGTTAGTTAGTTAATTCCCTTCACACCATGTTGGTGTATGGGGAGGCGCCTATCTCCGTTTCTCTGACCCTAGGCCACACAGCTACTGTAAGTAGTGAAAGCTACAGCGGGGGGTCAGTCCTCTGGTAGCTCTGTGCGTAACTTTACTTTCCCCGTTCCATTATGCGGAGCACCACGCTAGAAGGCAGAAAGTACCATTTTTATATGGTCTTTGGTATGACCCGGCCGGGATTTGAACCCCTGCCTCCCGGGTGTGGGGCGGATGCTCTACCAACTGAGCCACCACTCCGGTTCAAGAGTGCCCCTTGCACTCCAAAAGACCCAAGTCTCCTCAGGACGAACAGCCTGTGCTGCCCCTTCTTGTAGAGCGTGTTGGTGTTGTGTGACCAGTTCAGTTTATTGTTCATATGAGCACCCAAGTACTTGTAAGATGTCACCATCTCAATGTCTGTTCCTTGGATTGTTACTGGTGCTGTGGGAGGTTGTCTTTGCCTGCGGCAGTCCACCACCAGTTCCTTAGTTTTCCTCGCATTGATCTGGAGGCAGTTCCGTAGGCACCAGTCCACGAAGTCCTGGATAATTCCTCTGTACTCTGCATCATCCCCATCAGAGATGAGGCCAACGATCGCAGAGTTGTCAGACAATTTCTGCAGATGGCAGTGTGATGTGTTGTATGAAAAGTCAGCAGTGTAGAGGGTGAACAGGAAGTGAGCCAGACCTGTTCCCTGGGGGGGGCATCCTGCAGATGCATGGTGTCAGACACACAGTGCTGGGTTCTCACAAACTGTGGTCGGTTTGTGAGGTGGTCCAGTATCCACGATGACAGGTGTTGGTCCACCCCTGCACTCAGCAGCTTGTCCCTCAGGATCACTGGTTGGATGGTATTGAAAGCACTGGAGAAATCAAAGAACATGATCCTCATGGTGCTTCCAGGCTTCTCCAGGTGGGACAGGGAATGATGTAGGAGGAAGATCACTGCGTCCTCCACCCCAATGCCATGCTGGTAGGTGAACTGAAGTGGATCCATCGCTGGTCCCACCAGGGGGTGGTGGTGGGTGAGGAGCAGCCTCTCTAGGGTCTTCATTAGGTGTGATGTGAGGGCCACTGGTTTGTAGCTGTTCAGGTCCTTGGGGTTAGGGGCCTTCGGTACAGGGACCACACAGGATGTTTTCCACAGCTGTGGTACCCTTCCCAGCTTCAGGCTCAGGCTGAAAATGTGCTCCACGATCCCACACAGCTGGTCTGCGCAGGACTTTAGGAGCCTCGAGCTGATGCCGTCCGGACCTGCAGACTTCCTTGCCTTGATCTTCCTCAGCTCAGCTCTCACCTGGGTCTTAGTGATGGTCAAGTTGGGGCAGATTACACACCATTTACACGCTGATGTAAAGAGTTTTGAATGGTCTGACGTGACACTTGGGTGCCTCTCACCTCCCTTAAATGTGCCTGGAGTTGAGTGGCATTCATCGTCCGGTTCCACAGGGCACTGTTCACAATGAAGCGGTCATCAGCGTGGGATGTGGCCAAAGAACGTCCATTTCTGTGCATTTTTGTGACTCTTCTAGTCTCTCTGTATCTCAGTTGCAACCTACTGATGACATTCTGTGACACTCTAAGCTCAGTAGCCACTTCCCTCTGACAACATTTTGTGTGAAGCCTTGTAATGGCGAGGTACTGTTGATCAATTGTTAGGTGTCATCTTGGTCTCATGATGTCAGAATGTAAACAGCATGATGAAGAGGACTGTTCAAATACCAATTCTAACTGAAGCAGAAAATTTATTGGTCGATTCATTGATCAAACACCCGTTGTGAATTTTGCCGTTAAGCACCTTGTTAAAGAACAGCAAGTTATGCAAAAAGTACTGAAATATTGAACAGTTGGGCATGTGCATTCAAAAGATTAGAGAAGGTCAAATTAAGTTCACCTGTAAAGGTTATAGTGCGTTTTACGTGTATCCTGAAATTTCACTCGAAAGCTGGATATCCCTGTCTTTTTGTGAGTAGTGTATGTTCCTTTAAAACAGAAAGATGCCTCATCAGTAAACTCACTTCTGTCATGCATTAAAGACATCAAGTCTTGGATGGCCCTAAACTTTCTAAATTTTAATAAGACCGAAGTGATGGTGTTTGGACGTAGTGGCCCCTTTGATTCCCGTCCTGTAAACCAAGGCCCCTTGACACCTTGTGTGAAACTCACAGTTAAGAATCTTGGTTTTATCGTGGACAGTGATTTTAAATTAGGCACAAAAATTCATTCTGTTGTAAAATCCAGCATTTTTCATCCAAGGCATTTAGCACAAGTAAAACCCAGGTTTTATTTCGTCTCGGCTGGATTAAAGTAATCCACTTTATGATGGTGTCAGCCAGTCCTCTCTTTCGCGTCTGCAGCTAGTTCAAAACGCCGCTGCTCGTCTTTTAACAGGCACACATAAAAGAGATCATATCACACCCATTTTAGCTTTGCTCCACTGGCTGCCCGTGCATTTTAGAGTTCTTTTTAAAATTCTTTTGTTTTTAAATCCTTGAATGGTCTTACTCTGCCTTATCTCTCTGAGCTTCTGTATCCCTACGCTCCCACCCAGTCCCTCAGGTTAGCTCAACAGCTGCTCCTGAGGGTGCCGAAGGCAAAGTAGAAGCTCAGAGAGGACAGAGCCTTTTCAATCACGGCACCCAGGCTATGGAACAATTTACCCCTGACAGTCAGACAAGCACCTTCACTCTCCATTTTTAAAACCCTCTTAAAATGCACTCTTATCTCTGCACTCTTACTGGCCTTGGACCCAGTGTGAAACATTGATTTTATTGAAGGAAATGGATTTTTATTTATTTATTTATTTACGTCTTTTACCTTTTCTTTTGTCATTTTTTTGACTGTGGTTTTTGCTCGTGCCGAATTTTATATTGTTTTTGTTGTTTTTGTATTGTTTTTATGTAAATGTCCTGCTCCTTGCTTTTATGTGCTTTCCTGTTGTACAGCACTTCGTGTAGCGATTGTTGCTTTTTAAAATGCTTTATAAATATAGTTGATTGATTGATTGATTGAAAAACTGGTAGCAAAAATCTTCACTGCTGGTGTTTGGAGAATCCTCACTATGGTAAAGAGAAATCCTCAAATGTCAGAGCAGAAACGGTCTTCAGGAGGCAGTTGTGTATCTGTGGAAAACTTTTGTTAGAGTGATGGACAGAGCAAAGTGTGGAGATAAACAGGAAGTGTCCACATTCCAAAGCACAGCACTTCATCTGTGAAACATGATGGTGGAGATGTTTAGCAGCCAACTTTATTGTCATTCAGTCTATACCCATCAAAGCATACACAGCTGAACAAAATTAAGTTCTCTACAATGATAATCACACAGAGAACTGGTTGCTGCTATGCAAGGCACACCCATGGAGCATATTTTTGAATTGTAGGAGGAAACTAGAGCACCCAGAGGAAACTCACATGGCACAGGGAGAACATGCAAACTCCAGACAGATGGACTTGACTTGGAGTGGGGGAAATAATTGTTTTTATGATGGATTGTGATGGAGACGTGAAAGATTCTGAATCGATGCACAAATGTCAAGATTCCAATTCTTAAATGTAATAATGTATAATAAAAACATAATAAATTTTGATGGAACTGAAAATGTGGAAATCTGGAACAAACTCCTCATTTAAGTCTGGGTGTTCAAATCAGTTTGCTGGAACATTGCTGTCATGTGGGCATATGAACTGTAGATTAGCGTCAGTGCACAAGCATGAAACATGGTTGTGTGGCAGATAGCTTCAGCACCTGACCTGCACAGCTGCGGTTAGACTAAAACATGGAACCACTGAAGACGGTGGTTAGGAATGCTTCTATTTTTCATTAAAAGTCTAATATTTTTATGTTAAAAAAAAAGATGCACAAAGAATCGATTCAGACTCAAATTGGAGCTCCCTGAATTGATTCCAGCTCTAATCATGAGGTGCCTAAAGATCCCCCCCACCCAGTCTGGGTCACTCCCAGACCCTCATGGTTCAAGGCAGCAGTCTTAAACACTGATTCATACAATTGTAATCAAAATTATTCAACCCCCACTGCAAATTGGGTTTATTGGCAAAATGTACAGACTAGCAGCTGTTTGCAATAAACAAACAAGAACAATTTAAATAGCTCAAAACAATTAATATGACAAGTGGTTTCTCTAAATTCAACACAAAATGCTACTTTTAATGGCTGCTGCAAGTCTCAAATTAATTCAATCCCTTCATGACAAACATCTTTAGTACTTAGTAGAGCACCCTTTTGCTGTTATGACCTGCTGCAAACATGATGCATAGCCAGACACCAGCTTCTGGCAGCGTTCTGAGGAATCTTAGCCTATTCTTCATGGGCAAAGGCCTCCAATTCATTAATATTCTTGGGTTTGCATGCTGCAACTGCCTTTTTTTCAAATCCCACTAGAGATTTTCAGTGGGGTTGAAGTCAGGCGAATGTAATGGCCACTAGGGGTGGGACAAATAATCATTTTTCCAATGCATCTCACTGTGGATGTGAACTATTCTGAATCGATGCACAAATGCCAAGATTCCAGTTATTAAATATTAGCAATGTAATTAATTTGGCTGGAACAAAAAAGTCGGTGCCATGACCTGCCCGGACTCTTTATGGCGTGACACAAAAGAAACAAAATGGTGGAGCAGAATATATGATTGACACCCTCTTCATTAAAAGCAAACATATGGCAGTACTTGGGTCTTATGAAGTCAAAGGGGAAAAAAGACTTGGACAAGACCCACACCGTATGTAAGCTCTGTCAGACTAAACTAAAATATTTTGGAAACATGACAAACATGTGTAGCCATATCACACGTTTTTACCCAGTGGATGGAGAGAAAAAACAGTTGCGGCTGCCGCCGCCGACCAGAGGGCCATTGAGCAAGCAATGTCAAAACTTCCATGCAACTCGAAAACGCAAACCAAATTGCAAAATTTGTTGCCGCTTTTATTGCCAAAGATTTATGCCTGTCTAACGTCGTTGAGAACCAGGGCTTTCACGCTATGATGCGCACTGTAGAACCGAGGTACAACGTCCCATCACAGAGAAATTTTACGGACACACAGCCATCTCCACTCTCTACGACAAAACCATAGCTGAAGTCATGCAGTCTCTGAAGACAGTGGGTAGGATTGCTATCACGTGTGATGCGTGGACATCCATTGCCACCGAATCATTTATTTTTTTTCCCTTGTCCTGTCAAGCAGCTAGGTGAGCAGAACAGAAATCTGCTTCCCTTATTGTGCCAGACAGATTTACTTTGCCAAAAGGAGCTTTATACAGTACATATAGTATATGTACTGTATATTATTTATAAACTCCTCTTGTAATAGCTTTTTAATACTTTATTTAAATTGTTTTACCCATGAGGGACCCGACCGGGAGGGAATGAGGAAAGGAGGGGTGGGGAGGGGCAAAGAAAAGGGAGATGAACAAACAGAGAAGACAAACAGACTAACACAACTAAACAAACAAAAGACAAACTGTTTCTTCTACTGAAAAGATCTCATCACAAGTCTGGTATCTGCACCTGTTAAAGGAGAGACACGTGTGTGTGCATGTGTATGAGAGTGCACACATAGTAAGTGTGTGTGTTTAAGTGATTTGCCAGAAAACATATAAAGAGGGCGGCAGGCCACAGCAACACCCCTTCCCTGGAAACCCTGAGCAAGAAAGATGGTGCCACCAACCCCCACAGAGCGCAAATGTCCCAAGACCAACAAGCCCCAGGGCAACCAGGCATCCGCCCCAGGGAGGATGGCGGGGGTGGGGTGGGGGGGTGGGCATTTATAACGGTGACTGCATATTTTTGTATAAATGGTAAATGTGATTTTGATTCAGCAAAATGTTCTGGGTCTTTGGACTGAAGGACTGAGTTACTTAATGGACATAACAGGAGAACTTTCATTAGAAGTGTAACAGTTCTGTTAGAAATTGAGTATTTTCGACTGAAGGACTCAGTTACTTGTTGCACAAAAAATATTTGTTATAAATCTTGTTAAAGTTCAGGAAGTCTGTGAAGTCTGTTATAGCAGCAAATGTGCTGCTACAGTCACACTTTTCATGTTTTTTTTTTAATTATTAAGAGATATTGGAAGTAAATTCATAGCCCATTGCAAATCCTTTAAAAGTAAGAAGTTGTCGCACAGTGGGAAGAAAAAAGTCCTGAATGGGGGAAAAAAAAGATGCATCGAGAATCGTAATCGGCTTGAATCGGAGCCCCCTGAATTGTAATCGATTCAAATTATTGGGTGCCTAAAGATTCTCACCACTAATGGCCACTCTAACATCTTCCAGGACTTCTTCTGAAACCAAACCTTGGTGGACTTTGAGGTATGCTTGGGATCATTGTCCTGTTGGTAGGTCCAGTGACGTCCAAGCTTCAGCTTCCTCACAGGCGGCATGACATTTTCTCCTAGGATTTCCTAATACTTCATTAAAGGGAAAAAAAAAAAAAAGCAACAGTGATGACCGTAGCCTTGATCAGATTTTCAATTTGGTGTCAGTGCATCAAGAGCTGTTGCACACAGACGTCTTCAAGGAAAGAGGCTACTACCACACTGTTCCAAATACTAAGCCACTCCTCAATCAGAGACGATGTCAGGACCTTCTTAACTGGGCTAAAGAGGAAAAGAACTGGATTGTTACTCAGTGGGTCAAAGTTCATTTTTCTGATGAAAACAAATTTTGTATTTTATTTGGAAATTAAAGTAATGGAGTTTGAAGGGAGAGTGATGAAGCACAGAAACCAAGGTGTTTAAAGTCCAGTTTGGAACTTGGCAATAAATTGATTTTAAATCAAAATTTGAATGAATTTGTTTGGACAATGTCAAAACATGAAAATCTCAAAACTCAGTATTCCGTTTCACTAGAGTAAATATGGTAGCCTCAGCACCCACAGTCTGTAATGATTTTGGATGCCATGCCATCTGCTGGTGTTGCGCCACTGTGTTTTTATCAAGTCCAAAGTCAACGCTACTATCTACTAGAAAAATTTTAGAGCACTCCATGCTTTCATCTGCTGAAAAGCTATATGGAGAGGATGATTTCCTTTTACAACAGGCACTAGCAAACAGCACCAAAACTACAATAATTTTTTTGCTGATAATATTACTGTGGTTGACGGGCCTGACCTGAACCCCATGGAGAATCTTTGGCATATAGTTAAGAGAAACCCCGAACCCAACCATACAGATGAGCTGAAAGTCAGTACAAAGCAACTTGGGCTTAAGTAACAACTTTACCAGTACCACAAGCTGATCACCTTCATGCCATGCTGCATTGATGGAGTAATTAATGGTAAAGGAAATCCACCCAAGTATTGAGTGTAAATCCTCATTTTTGATCAATCTTGGGGAATATTCTAGTACTAGACTTCTGATTTTCATAAGCTATAAATAATAGTAATAAAAACATAAAGGCTCAAAACATTCCCCCTCTAAGTAATATAAAATATATGAAAGTTGACTTTTTAAATTAGATTCTGAAAAATAAATGAAAATTTTCAAGATATAAATATTTTTTGAGATGCACCTGTAATAGAAAAAGATTGTAGCCACGTGTTTTTTCTTATTTCAACTTGTTTTTGCCCTAGTTGCTCAGTTATTTGCAGGTTACAATGAAAATAAGTGAGATCTGTCTTAAAATTTGTACAAGACACACCTCATGTTTGCCTTCTTTCTAATTTGGATATCCTCTGAAGTGTTCTCTCTTTTTACTTTGTCAGTAGTATTCTGTTTGAAGGCAACATGGCTTGTGGAAATGCTGAGTTTTTGAGAACTGCACTATGCCCTCCAAAATAAAATAATTTGATCCAAAACTTGCTTTGTAATTCATTCCATCTCTTATAGGATTGGGGGAAACCACTTGGGAACTCGTATAGCCGACAACAGTGTTCTCAAGAAACCTTTTGGTTTTTCCAGAGTTGGGTTATTTTTGAAGAAGACTTGAGAAAGAAGTGCCCATAATTGGAAGTAGCGGGAGGTGAACTTTCACAGGCACAAATCAATATTCCAAAGAAGCTGAAAAATGCTGTAAAGAAAGGCAATTTACACAGACATGCTGTACGAGGGCGAGCACAGGTATTAAAGCCGTTATGTTTTTGAACAGGTCTGCTTAGAATCGAATTCTAAATGATTAACAACTTAACTGCGAATAATGTTTTCTTCTTTCACCCCTTACATGTTGTTTGGAATTTGCTGTTAAAATCAGCTCCTTTTTGCTTCTTCAAGCTAATATGAGCCAATCCCTGTAGTATCCACATCCAGCAGTGAACATTTTCTTTAATAATACTCATTTATTTCTGTGCTGTGATTAATTTTATTGCTCATTAGGTAATGCTTATTTTTCATTTAGCGTTTCTGTGGGAATACCTCACAACTGTTTTTGGTGTGTGCTGTTAGTCTGGGATGCACAAGTGCTGTTTAGCAGTTGACTGTAGAGGTCGAGGCTCATTACTCGTCTGCAGGGATATAAAAAGCCACAGAGCCAAGTCAACGTCTCATATCCTCTTAACCTTAACCTCTCATCTTATTTGACAGTGGAAACTTTTTATGGCACTGTGATTGAAAGTAAATATTCACTTTGAACTTGTGTGATATGAATAATGCAGCAGGTTTTCTCTCCACTTTAGCCCAGGTAATTAAAAGGGAATAGGAATGCATCAGAGGATGCTCCATTGGCTGTGTCTACCTTTTCACTATATACCAACATTTATTTTGTGCTGCAATGCCATAGAGAAGCCTTTGTTAAATCCACATACCTGGTATGATAGACTGATGCATTTACCTGATTATGAGGTGAGAATTAAAACGTGTCAAAAGGATGCCTTGCCCAGAATCCAGGATGTTTGTGCAGCTGAACAACGAGAACAACACATCTGAGATCCACTGAGGGAAGCATGTTCTCACCTGCAAATGATGAACAAAATGGATTTCATTGAGCGAATTTCTGGTGACCAAGTGAACTCAAGCCAGAACATTTTAGGTCTTGCTTTGAGCCACTGTGCTTGGGTCCATCAGTGTGATTCTCAATGCTTTTGAACCTCTCTGGTAGCATCTTTGGTTTCTGTCCAGTTTGAAACTTCCTGCCTAACTAGGTCACATCATATACTTCTACACTTTTATGAATTGCAGTGCTACAAACGAGAAAGAAGAAAAGTGTTAAATATTAACTTGTTGCTTCTATCATACTTTGCCATAATGAATACTTGATGTAGCGTCGGGTTGCTGCGCTCATCCACATGTGCTACAGGATGCTATTGTTATACATTGGATGGTGAGGAAAACCGTGTCCTGCTTGGCTGCTGTCCGTGTGAATGATGTATGTGTTGGCTGCCCCCCACCAGACCAGGAGACAGGAAGGGGACGGGAACTACAGGAAGCTGAAGTCTAATCCCACTAGACACAACTCTGTCAGAGACGCACAAACATGATTTACACACACACAAAGCTCATAATTTTCCAAATAATTCTGCACTTTTATCGACACCCTCTCTGCTCATTAAGCAGCGGACAGATGAAGGAAATTGCCTTTCTGTTTTTCATTTGTCATCATGTCAGAGCATTTTAACTGAGGGTACAGTTACAGTGGTGTGAAAAAGCATTTGCCCCCTTCCTGATTTCTCATTTTTTGTGTTTGTCACACTTACATGTTTCAGATCATC
This sequence comes from Pholidichthys leucotaenia, assembly GCA_020510985.1. Taxonomy (NCBI): domain Eukaryota; kingdom Metazoa; phylum Chordata; class Actinopteri; order Cichliformes; family Pholidichthyidae; genus Pholidichthys; species Pholidichthys leucotaenia. The sequence goes on from CM035844.1 coordinate 34,134,593, forward strand.
AAACAAATTTAAATATTAGACAAAGATAACATATGTAAACACAAAAGGCAGTTTTTAAATGAGGGTGTTTATTATTAAGGGTAAAAAAAAATCCAAACCTACATGGCCCTATTTGGAAAAAGTGACCCCCCCCCCCCCCACCATTAAAACATAAATTAACTGTGGTTTATCACATCTTTGGAAAGCTGAGTTCAATTTCTCTACCCACACAGGCCTGATTACTGCCACACCTGTTCTCAATCAAGAAATCACTTAAATGGGACCTGCCTGACAAAGTGAAGTAGACCAAAAGATCTTCAAAAGCTAGACATCATGCTGCGATCCAAAGAAATTCAGGAGCAAATGAGAATCAAAGTAATTGAAATCTGTCAGTCTGGAAAAGGTTGTAAAGCCATTTCTAAAGCTTTGGGACTCCAGCAAAGCACAGTGAGAGCCATTATCCATAAATGGCAAAAACATGGAACAGTGGTCAACCTTCTCAGGAGTGGCTGGCCGACCAAAATTACCCCAAAGAGCGCAGCGACGACTCATCCAAGAGGTCACAAAAGACTCCACAACAACATCCAAAGAACTGCAGGCCTCACTTGCCTCAGTTAAGGTCAGTGTTCATGACTACACCATAAGAAAGAGACTGGGCAAAAATGGCCTGTGTGGCACAGTTCCAAGACGAAAACCACTGCTGAGCAAAAAGAACATAAAGGCTCGTCTCAGTTTTGCCAGAAAACATCTTGATGATCGACAAGACTTTTGGGAAAATACTGTGTGGACTGACGAGACAAAAGTTGAACTTTTTGGAAGGTGTGTGTCTCATTACATCCAGCGTAAAAGTAACACAGCATTTCAAAAAAGGAACATCATACCAACAGTAAAATATGGTGGTGGTAGTGTGATGGTCTGGGGCTGTTTTGCTTCTTCAAGACCTGGAAGACTTGCTGTGGTAAATGGAACCATGAATTCTGCTGTCTGCCAAAAAATCCTGAAGGAGAAATTCCGGCCACCTGTTCGTGACCTCAAGCTGAAACGCACTTGGGTTCTGCAGCAGGACAATGATCCAAAACACACCAGCAAGTTCACCTCTGAATGGCTTAAGAAAAACAAAATGAAGACTTTGGAGTGGCCCAGTCAAAGTCCTGACACAAATCTAATTGAGATGCTATGGCATGACCTTAAAAAGGCGGTTCATGCTCGAAAACCCTCGAATGTGGCTGAATTACAACAATTCTGCAAAGATGAGTGGGCCAAAATACCTCCACAGCGCTGTAAAAGACTCATTGCCAGTTATCGCAAATGCTTGATTGCAATTGTTGCTGCTAAGGGTGGCCCAACCAGTTATTAGGTTTAGGGGGCAATCAAGTTTTCACACAGGGCCATATAGATTTGGATTTTTTTTATTTTTTTTTTTTTTTTTTTACCTCCGCCAAGGAGGTTATGTGATCATCGGCGTTGGTTTGTCTGTTTGTCTATTTGTTTGTTTGTTAGCAAGATAACTCAAAAAGTTATGGACGGATTTTCATGAAATTTTCACAGATTGTCAGAAATGGCGTATCCTACAGATGATTAGATTTTGGTGGTGATCCGGATCACCGTCCACAAGAAAACCGCCATTACGCAAAATGCCATTTTCGTGAATAACTACTGAACCACTAATCTTATCATTGTGAATCCAATTGCTAGTAATATGTTTTCATGGTCAAGGAATCTGAAAACGTACACACAAACACTGTATGGGGGGAACTGTGGCGAAAACCACCATTACGGAAAATGCGATTTTCGTGAATAACTACTGAACCACTAATCCTATCATTGTGAATCCAATTGCTAGTCATATGTTTTCATGGTCAAGGAATCTGAAAACGTACACACAAACACTGTATGGGGGGAACTGTGGCGAAAACCCCCATTACGGAAAATACGATTTTCGTGAATAACTACTGAACCACTAATCCCATCATTGTGAATCCAATTGCTAGTCATATGTTTTCATGGTCAAGGAATCTAAAAACGTACACACAAACACTGTATGGGGGGAACTGTGGCGCTTGGCGGAGGTCTGCGCTCTCAGAGTGCTTTTCTAGTTTTTTTTTTTTTTTTTTTTTTGATTTTGTATACTTTATTGATCCCCAGAGGGGGAATTGAGGGCATCCACCTGGATGGATGAAGCAGCCACGGTACGGCGCTATCCCTTAACCATTCACACACACATTCACACCTAGGGCCACTTTAGAGTCTCCAGTTAACCTAACCTACATGTTTTTGGCATGTGGGAGGAAACCGGAGAAATCCCGGAGTAAACCCACGCAGATACGGGGAGAACATGCAAACTCCACACAGATCACTGTTGGTCAGGGGCTGGGATCGACCCAGGGATCCCATGGCCAAGGGTGAGTTGCTGTGCTGGTGCAGTGCTAACCACTGCCCCACCGCACCGCCCATTTTTGTTTCCCTTAATAATAAACACCTTCATTTAAAAACTGCATTTTGTGTTAACTTGTGTTATCTTTGTCAAATATTTAAATTTGTTTGATGATCTGAAACATTTAAGTGTGACAAACATACAAAAAAAAAAAAGAAATCATGAAGGGAGTAAACACTTTTTCACACCACTGTAAAAAATGCAATTTTCAATAGTGCTCATGTAACATATGGTCATATTCTGGAAAATGGTGAGTGCTATCCCCGTAGCATAGTTAATTTTACAGATGTGACAGCAGTATCAATATTTGGATCTATAACTGGATTAATGGTTTGTCAGAGCTGTGGCGGATGGTCTTCCCTTAACATCCCTAAGTCAGTCATGACCAGCAATCTTTGATTTTTTTTGTCCCCCTTTTATTGGCCAGCTGAAAGGGGAAAAAGCTAGAGAGAGGGGATTTATAAGTTTCACTTTTCAGGTGACCAACCGAGTATAACCATATCAGTAAGTTCATTATTTGACAATAGAAAAATATACACAATTGTCCACCTAAGACTTTTAAAGTAACATGTAAACTTCTTCTGGTGTTTTCACACGTAACCTGTTTAGTCCAGACTTTTGGACTTTTCAGTTAGGTTTGAACCAAAATTTACGGCGTAAAACCTCCCCCGAACCACAGTCTAGGTCAAAGAGCCAAAAGTTAGGGTGCTTTCACACCTACAGGCTTAAGTTAGTTTCAGTCAAACTTGAGTTCCTTTTCTCTGTTGGTGCAGTTCAGTTTCTCCTGTGAGAACACTCAGGTGCGGGCCAAAACAACCACACCGAGACCACCAAAAAGAGATGGTCTCGATCCGAATCATCTAGCAAACTCTGGTGTGGTCCTTCAGGTGAGAAACCATACCAACTAAAACGGGACCAAAAGCTAGACACTGCATGATTCCAAGGGCATTACAGTGGTGTGAAAAATTGGTTGCCCCCTTCTGATTTCTCAGGGTTTTTTTGCATGTTTGTCACACTGTTTCAGATCATCAAACAAATTTAAATATAAGACAAAAATAAAACAAGTAAACACAAAATGCAGTTTTTAAATGAAGGTGTTTATTATTAATGGAAAAAAATCCAAATCTACATGTCCCTGTGTGAAAAAGTGATTGCCCCCTAAATCTAATAACTGGTTGGGCCACCCGTAGCAGCAACAACTGCAATTAAACGTTTGCAGTAACTGGCAATGAGTCTTTTACAGCGCTGTGGAGAAATTTTGGCCCACTCGTCTTTGCAGAATTGTTGTAGTTCAGCCACATTGGAGGGTTTTTGAGCATGAACTTCCTTTTAAGGTCATGCCACAGCATCTCAATCGGATTCGGGTCAGGACTTTGACTGGGCCACTCCAAAGTCTTCATTTTGTTTTTCTTAAGCCATTCAGAGGTGGAATTGCTTGTGTGTTTTGGATCATTGTCCTGCTGCAAAACCCAAGTGCGTTTCAGCTTGAGGTCACGAACAGGTGGCCGGAATTTCTCCTTCAGGATTTTTTTTTTCAGACAGCAGAATTCATGTTTCCATTTACCACAGCAAGTCTTCCAGGTCTTGAAGAAGCAAAACAGCCCCAGACCATCACACTACCACCACCATATTTTACTGTTGGTATGATGTTCCTTTTCTGAAATGCTGTGTTACTTTTATGCTGGATGTAATGGGACACGCACCTTCCAAAAAGTTCAACTTTTGTCTCATCAGTCCACACAGTATTTTCCCAAAAGACTTGTCGATCATCAAGATGTTTTCTGGCAAAACTAAGACGAGCCTTTATGTTCTTTTTGCTCAGCAGTGGTTTTCGTCTTGCAACTGTGCCATGCAGGCCATTTTTGCCCAGTCTTTTTCTTATGGTGTAGTCATGAACACTGACCTTAACTGAGGCAAGTGAGGCCTGCAGTTCTTTGGGTGTTGTTGTGGAGTCTTTTGTGACCTCTTGGATGAGTCGTCTCTGCGCTCTTGGGGTAACTTTGGTCGGCCAGCCACTCCTGGGAAGGTTGACCACTGTTCCATGTTTTTGCCATCTATGGATAATGGCTCTTACTGTGCTTTGCTGGAGTCCCAAAGCTTTAGAAATGGCTTTACAACCTTTTCCAGACTGACAGATTTCAGTTACTTTGTTTCTCATTTGCTCCTGAATTTCTTTGGATCGCAGCATGATGTCTAGCTTTTGAAGATCTTTTGGTCTACTTCACTTTGTCAGGCAGGTCCCATTTAAGTGATTTCTTGATTGAGAACAGGTGTGGCAGTAATCAGGCCTGTGTGTGGGTAGAGAAATTGAACTCAGCTTTCCAAAGATGTGATAAACCATAGTTAATTTGTTTTAGCGGGGGGGGGGGGGGTCACTTTTTCCACATAGGGCCATGTAGGTTTGGATTTTTTTTTTACCCTTCATAACACACACCTTCTTTTAAAAACTGCATTTTGTGTTTGCTTGTGTTATCTTTGTTTAATATTTAAATTTGTTTGATCTGAAACATTTAAGTGTGACAGACAAAAAAAGAGAAATCAGGAATTGGGCAAACACTTTTTCACACCACTGTACCTCTTCTGCATTTTTCCTCCTTTAAAGTACTTTAATACGGTCGCGCTTCTCTTGGATGGCGACGCTAGCGAGACGCTGACTGGAACACGTGGGCGGGGCACTTCCAAACTCCGCACAGATGACTGTCACGTGCATTGTTTGTGTGCGCGCTTGCGGAGCACCATTCCTCCATATTTTTTCTTAAATTATATTTCCTTGGCGTGGTGGCATAATTTCAGGGGTGGTGGCCCGCCACAAGGAAATGTTACCAGAGGAAACCCTGACATAGTCATGATAGGCTTAAAGACCTTGGTGTGGTGGCAACATATCCCCCCCCCCCCCCGAGGGGGTAAACATACCGGAATATGTTAATTTTATACTATTTATTTCTTTTAAAAATTTTACACAGTAACGTTGCATATGGAACTTACCATCTGAAGTATTGTACAACTGAGGCTTGAATATTGGGCCAGTTGGGATCCCACCCAGACATCCTGTGTTTAGACTTTTTAGTGGCGTTATCCTTCTCTCCTTCCTCTGCCTGAACACTTCCCTCTCCTTGACTCCTCTCTTCTGTCTCATCTTGCCCTCTCTGAGCTCTGTCTAATTCAGGTTCTCTCTCTGTCTATGGTGGTATACAAACAGGTTAGAAAATATCAAGTGTAATGTTTTGTCCTGCAGGATTTTTTTGTCATGGTTTACATAAATGACAAAAATATGTGTATTTTTTGTATTTTTATTCTAGTGTTTCTTTTTTTCCATTGAGAGAGTAGGGAAGGGAAAGAAACATTCATAATAGTAATGTACGATGCATACTTAAAATTGAGTTAAGGGTGCAAAGAGCACCCACATAAAAACTTGAGTAATGACTTCAGTCTTGAAGGTTTGAGGTTTTTCTCAAAAAATTATAACAATTTTTTTATGGTTTTCTACTTTTCTCTGTAAATATCTAAAGTTGAAACCATGTTCCTCAAATTTGTAATTTCCTCTTGTAAAATTGACTTTTCTTGTACATTTGAAATTTTATTATAAATTTGTGGATTATTTTATGACTAATTTTTGTCTGTTTTTTTTAAAATAAAATTAGTTTTTTTTAGATAAATTTGAAACACTGTGGTACTTTTTTTTTTTTTACTTTTTCCTTATAACAATTTACATTTTTGACCATAACTTTGCAGTCAGAACAGAACAATAATTTAACTCTGATTACAAAGAAAAAATATTAATAAAATTGTATTTAATGAAATAAATTAACTTAAATAACCAAGAATGATGTTACTTCTGTTATAATATTTCTTTATATTTATAACTTTTTTTTTAAAAGAAATCTCCTTACCACCCAGACAGCAGGAAAAACGTCCCTTATTTTGAAATCAAATGTTGGCATGTTTATTTTGTCTGAAGGCTGTTGACCGATTAAAGTCATTGACTTCGTGAATTTCGGTCATCTTAACCTGCCAGGTACATAATAGGGAACTGTAGCGGACTCTAAAGACATAATTCACCACAATATGTGTTCATGTGCAGAATGATCTGTTTAGGCAGTTATAGTTGTGCGCTCAGGCTTTCTCATCAGGCACCTCTCTAGGCAGCCACTGAAGGACCTTAGTTTAGAGCTAGGGTTTTCAGCTGTTGCTTTTTGTCACTTCTGCTGGAGAATAAAAACGGCACGCCTGCTCATGCGAGAAAAGAGAGAAATTGCCAGTCTCTTCATTCCTGCAATTCCTACAAAACATAACTTAATATTGTAGTGGCTGGTGAAATATACTGCTCAAAAAAATAAAGGGAACACTTTGAAAACACATCAGATTTTAATAGGAAAAAATAAGCTGGATATCGAAATCGATTAAAGGAACACTTTTTAATCTGAGTAAGCTGGACTAACCTGCCACAATTTCGATATCCAGCTTATTTTTTCCCATTAAAATCTGATGTGTTTTCAAAGTGTTCCCTTCATTTTTTTTGAGCAGTATATATCCTCAGCAATTCATCAGTCCCTTGCTTTTCCCTTCGTATGAAGCTGGCTGCATATGAATTCTAACCACATCTGTTAGCGAAGCGACTCTTCCATTATTGCCCCCGTTTCCAGCGGGTTAAAACCATGATAAACGCCAGTGCTTACATACCTCTTATGATTTTTTTCCGCATTTAAAGTACTTTAATAAACTCATATTTCTGTCGGACAGTCACGCTTAGCGAGACACTGCTGACTGACTGGAAAACTCGTGTGAGCGGGGCGCTTCTAAACTCCACGCGGATGACGGACATGTGCATTGTTTGCATGTGCGCTTGCGGAAAGTCATTGCTTCATATATTTTTCTTAATAAATTCATATCGCCTTGGGGTGGCGGTAAAATTTCTGGCGTAGTGGGCCGCCATGGAGAAATGTTACCAAAGGAAACCCTGCAGTATGTACATCACGTAAAGTTGTTTAGTTCTGCTGGATAAGGAGTAGTGTGAAACCAGTCTTAACCCTTTAACGGCCCAGATTAAATGGACGGGTCGCGCGCCCCCAGTGGCACAGCGCAGCAACTGCACGTGTCAACTTATTGACGTCCCCCGGCTATACTGAGAATTTTTACTCATCTCTATTGATCTGACAGTTTAGTAGGTGGCAGACACGCATCGAAGGAATCATGGCCGACATGGAATATAGCAAAGAAGAAGAAATCCTCATTATTATTATTCTTTTTTCCCGCTTTGAGCTCACACACCAATGTGGATGCTGCCATGTTTGGTCATCGCTGCTACGATGATGACTGAAACTGCATGAAACGGGAAAAATAGCCACGTAATACAAACAAAATTCACGTGGGATAATCATAAGAGTTTATAGATGTGGTACACGGGTGTAAATTACTAAGTAAACGTGATACATTGACCACGATGGACAAAAAACTGAGCTACCAGTACCAAGATGGCGGCACCCGTGATCGTCATGCATTCTCACAGGAAAACTGCATTTTACAGGAAAAATAGCTGTGTAATACAAACGAAATTCACGTGGGGTAATCATAAGAGTTTGTAGATGTGGTACACAGTGTAAATGGCTGAGCAAACACACAAACATTGACTGTGATGGACGAAAACGGACCGGTCACGTGGGCGGGCGAGCCCCCTCACCCGGCAACAGGTAAGAGAAATATATGTTTTTTTGACATTTTATTGACTTTCTGGTTCATATACTTTGAACTGTACTGTTGAACTGTACTGAAAGGTGTACTCCGTGCACCTTTCCAACAAGATGGCGCCCACAGCGGTCGCCATGGTGTATCGCTGCCCTTTAATTTTTATAATTTGTCTGTTTTTGTTCACTGATTGTGCATCTGCCGGTTCATACACCCGTGAAGAACTACTAAATATCAGGACTCTCACCCCCACGGACCTTCTTCCAGTTTTTTTGGCTCCAGCCGTCGATCTGATCCATTGTTTGGCCAAAAGAGCAAGACGGCGGAAAAGAGGAAAAAGAGGGGGTGTTCTCGCTCGACTACGGAAAAGAGGCACGCGAACAGCCTTGCCTGGCATATTTCTATCCAATGCCAATTCTCTCCTGAACAAGGTAGAAGAATTAAGACTGCTGATGCGTTTCAAGGACCTCGCTTCCTCGTCTGTCATCTGCTTCTCTGAGACCTGGCTTAATGAGAACATTCCAGATAGCGCGATCAGCCTCGAGGGCTTCCAGCTGATTCGTGCTGACCGCGTCACAGAGCTGTCCGGTAAGTCTATCGGAGGAGGAGTGTGCTTCTATATTAACAACAGCTGGTGCTCTGATGTAACGGTGATTTCCAAACACTGTTCTCCCGCCCTGGAATTTCTTTTCATTAACTGCAAGCCATTCTATTCCCCGCGCGAGTTTGCCTCATTCATTCTCGTCGCTGTGTACGCCCCTCCTGACGCGGACACGCGCGAAGCTCAGCGCGTGCTCGCAAATCACATCCAACTTACGGAGCGGAACTTTCCAGACTCCCTGGTTATCGTGGTGGGCGATTTTAACCAGAGCAATCTGAGTCACGAGCTCCCCCGCTACAAACAGTGTATTAAATGTCCAACCAGAGGAAATAACACGCTGGATCATTGTTATACTTCAGTAAAGGACGCATATTGCGCTGTTCCCCGCGCTGCGCTAGGTCTATCTGATCACGTGATGGTTCACCTCATCCCCACATACAAAGACTGAAAATCACTAAACCTGTTGTGACCACCACAAAGAAATTGACCAGTGAAGCTGGAGAGAAACTGAACACATGCATGGAAATAACTGACTGGGGCATGTTTAAAAGAGCCACACATGATCTTAATGAGTACACATACACTGTGAACTCATATATCAACTTCTGTGAGGAGAGCATTCTCCCATCGCGCACCAGGGTGAGATATTCTAATGGCAAGCCTTGGTTCACAGCTAAGCTCAGACGGATCAGGAAGGAGAAGGAAGCAGTGTTGAAAAGTGGAGACAGGGAGGTCAAATATCGGTTTAACAGAGAGCTGAGGAGAGCTAAATCTGTGTACTCTGAGAGACTCCAGCAGCAGTTCACTGCTAATGACTCGGCTTCTGTGTGGAGAGGACTGAGGCAAATCACCAACTATCGGCCTCAGGCTTCTAAGGGTCAGGATGACAAAGCCCTTTGTCAAAGACTGTCCCAACACTATGCCCGTTTTGACACCTCGTCAGCTGTGTCCAACTCACCCACTCCACCCAGCTCCACTGCCTCCTCAGCCCCTAATTCATCAAAAGCGGTCCCCCCCCCCCCCTCCTCCTCCCCCCCCCCCTCCCCTTGTCATCAGTGAGCAGGACGTGCACAGACAGTTCTCCAGACTGAACCCGCGCAAGGCCCCCGGGCCGGACGGTGTGTCTCCCTCCACCCTGAGACACTGTGCGAAAGAGCTGGCTCCTGTCTTCACAGACATTTTTAACACCTCCCTTAAGCAATGTCACGTGCCGACCTGCCTCAAATCCTCCACCATCATCCCTGTCCCCAAGAAGCCACGGATTACTGGACTTAACGACTACAGACCTGTAGCGCTCACCTCTGTAGTCATGAAGTCCTTTGAGCGCCTGGTCCTGTCTCACCTCAAGTCCATCACCACACCCCTCCTAGACCCGCTGCAGTTTGCCTACCGTGCCAACAGGTCTGTGGACGACGCAGTCAACCTGGCCCTCCACTCCATCCTGCAGCACCTGGACTCCCCGGGAACCTACGCCAGGATTCTGTTTGTGGACTTCAGCTCCGCATTCAACACCATCCGCCCCGATCTGCTCCAGGACAAGCTGTCCCTGCTCAACGTGCCTGACTCCCTCTGCAGGTGGATCACCGACTTCCTGACGGACCGGAGACAGCATGTGCGCCTGGGGAAGTCTGTCTCAGACTCTGTTAGCATCAGCATTGGATCACCCCAGGGCTGTGTACTTTCCCCCCTACTCTTCTCCCTTTATACCAACTCCTGCACCTCCTCCCACCAGTCTGTTAAGCTGATTAAGTTTGCGGACGACACCACCCTCATCGGGCTCATCTCCAACGGCGACGAGTCCGCCTACAGGGAAGAGGTGGCCCAGCTGGTGTCCTGGTGCAGCCACAACAACCTGCAGCTGAATGCTCTGAAGACAGCAGAGATGATTGTGGACTTCAGGAAAGTCACATCCCCCCTGCCCCCCCTCACCATCACAGGCTCTCCCATCACCTTTGCAGATTCCTTCCGCTTCTTGGGCACCACCATCACCCGTGACCTCAAATGGGAGCCAACCATCAGCTCCCTCATCAAAAAGGCCCAGCAGAGGATGTTCTTTCTGCGGCAGCTGAGGAAGCTCAAGCTACCCACCAAGATGTTAGTGCAGTTCTACACGGCCATCATCGAGTCCATCCTCACCTCCTCCATAACTGTGTGGTACGCAGGAGCCACTGCCAGGGACAGACTAAGGCTGCAGCGTGTCGTGCGCACTGCTGAGAAGGTGATAGGCTGCAAACTCCCATCTCTCCAGGACCTGTACATCTCCAGGACTCGGAGGCGTGCTGGCCGGATCATAGCCGATCCTTCACATCCTGGTCACGTGCTGTTTGCCCCCCTCCCCTCAGGTAGAAGGCTTCGGTCCATTCGGACTAAAACCTCCCGGCACATGAACAGCTTCTTCCCCTCTGCCATCAGACTGCTGAACACTAAGTGACTTTTGACTCTCGTGCACTATGTACAGCAGCTCAATAAGATAAGATAAGATAAGCCTTTATTAGTCCCACAACGGGGAAATTCCAGGATTGCAACAGCACAGGGATAGCAACACTCAGAGCAACAATCAGAAGGCAAGAAAAAAAAAAAAACAAAACAAAAAAACAAGCAAGCAAGAGCAGCTAATATACATATGTACATATTACTATAAAATATATATATATACACACACACACACAGACACACAGTGCAGAGCATTGTAGCTGGATGGAATAAATATATGAATATATGAACACACAGTGCAGAGCATCAGACTCATGTCAATCACCACTGTTTTTCTGTTGCATTATTGACTGCACTATGTGGTACTTCACATTATCTGCTACATGCTAATTTTTTAAACTGCCTTGACTAGTACTACTCATTATTACTAGTATTATTATTATTATTACTTATTATTACTTATTTTTCTACACTTATTGCACGTTTCTAGTCCTTTAGTTTTTTATTTTATCCCTTTTTCTCATTATGTTTTTAATGTTGCAGCATGGCACTGAGACAAATTCCTAGTTTGTGTATCACATGAACAATGGCAATAAATCTGATTCTGATTCTGATTCTGAAGATTAGATAAAAACATACCCCTGTAGACAAATCGGCGTTAAAAAAAAAAAACCGGACCATTCTTTCTGTAAATGTGTCCAAAGTCCACTTTTGACTGAGTTATGTAATTTATATAGCTGCTGCGACATTATGCAAATTAGATGCATAAATGTATTCCTATCTGAAACTTTGGATCATATTCTACATCTTTCTAATTGACAGTAAGCCATTATCTCATGTAACTTTCAAGTTGTAGCCTTGGAAATCTGAACTATTTCATTGAGAATTTTTTTTTTACCACTCTTGACCACTAGGGGGAGCCTTGAGTTGCCTTGCGTTTCCCCAGGCACCACATGGCACCTAGGGCAGTTAAAGGTGAAATATAGATTTTCACGAAAACAAAGATTTTTTTCAAAAACTAATACATCAACAAAGTGTTCAGAAACGTGCACAATGTAAGTCTTAATGTTCTTCTAAAAATTAGTATACTGAAAAAAAATTTTTTTGGTAATTTTTGGTGGACCCACAAAAATATAAATATTTACATGCAGCAGCTGGAGTAAGACAAACACGAAAGTCCAGTGAGGATGTCACAGCCAACAGTATTGCTAGCTTGATGTTATGTGCCACATCTCGTTTTGGGTTGTTGGGTTGCCAGGTCGTGAATTATTCAGCTAAATACCTGAGTCTCAAGGCAAACATCAGTTTCCCAATCGTTCTCAAGTATGGCATGACAAAGGAGCAGGATAAATATGGGTTCTGCTATTGATGGCTAATGTTTGCTGAAGAGTCTGAAAGGGCTGAAAAGTCACGCGGAGGTGACCTTTTTTCTTCTGACAGGTAAGCTAACCAGTGCTAGCTGTGATGCTAACTAGCTCATTTCATATTTTTTTTTAGAAATAATTCAAATCTAAAAAGTAAAACTTTCATATTTTACAATAATCCCATATAAATTTAGCCATTTTAAGATATTCTTTTTGTTTGAAATTTGGATGAATATGTCTGCGCTATTTGATATAGATCTGAATGGTGATGTGCTCATTTTTGGAGATGCAGTTCTGTTTTTACACAGTATTATTTGAAAAAAGATTATTGTTCCACCATAAATTATTTCCAACTTCACTAAGGATTATTGATTACAATGTTAATGTATAGATCTAATATGTACAGTATATTTTAGGTTCTTGTTTATCACTACATTATGAAAAGGTTGAAAATCCTTTAGTTTTGCAGAGGTGAGGTAAACCATTACTTTGTGAATCTGTCACACTGAATAAACAATAGATTTCATCTTCTACAGTAACTGAAAGGGCACAAATGAATTCAGGCATCCAGCGTTTCGCAACATTTATTTATATATTTTAAAACAATAAAAACAAAACACATTTACAACCTAAAATTAACTGGAACGGACATAAATAACTGCTGGAGCTTAATAACAACAGACGTTTTTTTGTTTGTTTTTTTTTAAGCATGCATAGCTAAAACAGATGAACTTAAACAGACCATAAAAGTGTGATTTGGCATATTTACAAAAACCACATAACGAAGAGCAGTCATAGTCCTTACAATCTGATCTAAAGTGTTGTCATAATTATGTTGCCAAAACTAGAGAGCTATCCGGCTTGATCACAACTGTGCTGCATTAGCATTACTGTCAATAACACTATACCATAGTTATTTAAAAAAATGTTTACTGGAGATGCACATCAGAAAGGATTATATTAAATAAACGATTCTATACCACAAGAGTCCTCACTTGACATGCTGTCTGGCTCATAATAACCAAACGTCTGAGATGTTAGCAGTCTGCAGTGTTAGCCTCCAGGAAGTGCTGTTTATCTCTACCTGGCAACCGGTACAAGATTATAGTGAGTCAACAGTGCGTGCGACACCTACTGGCCAGGAGGTCAGAATCCTTTATATTGCACCTTTAAATAGAACAAATATATGCAATGTAACAAAAACATGAACCTTGGTTGGGACCTTGATGTGGACTTTCAAGTGTGAAGACGCCCTAAGTCTTGCTGAAATTGTACTAAATAAACTTTCTCAAAGTTGGACTAAAACATCCAGATAATCCAGTTGGGAGTCAAATTTCTTCTTTGTATAAACACCTCAGTTGTAACCAAACTCTTTGGATGCTCCCAAGTGTCCTACCCCATGGTTTGATATGGAAGTTTAAGAGCATCTACACATTTTTAGACCAATGATGAGATGTAGTTCATGCTCTGTCAGATAAAGGAATTAAGTATGTAGCTGCTGTCTAACTTGTTTTTCTTATTTGGTCTGTGACATTGATAATTCAGCTGTTTTAAAAAAAAAAAAAAAAAAAAAAGTCCAATACAAACAAGCTGAAAAGGGAACATACTGCCACCTATCAAAGCAAAGTTGGACATGCTTTGGTCGATAAACTGATTCCTCTCCCTAAGGGGACAGAAGTCCAATTCAGTTCCCTAGCTGCTATAAGCTTCACGTCCCCCATATGTCCCATTCTCTTTGAAGACTAGTGAGTGTTTGGAGTAGCATTCAATATCTGAAATGGACAGGCATATAAGGTATCAGAACCCACCTGTAATTCCAGGCAAGAAAGCACATGAACACATCTACCAAAATTGTTAATGTCAAACATGGAGTTATCAGTAGCCTCCAAGGCATAGAAAGGGTTGATTTCAGGGTATTGGCATTGCGAAATTGTATGTGCTAGCCTGGTAAACATGAGATTCTCAGTGAAGTCATTTCTTGATAGGAGGGTTTCTGTCCCCCTGGAAAATTCTTAATGTTTTCATATGATGGCAAAATTTGGTTAAACCACCAGACAAATCCATGCATTTTTTAAAACAATTTTTTTTGCCTTTGTGCTTCATTAATCAGTATGTGTAACCAGAAACCTCGTGTGACGAAATTTACGTCGTCTCCCCTCCGCTCGTGTCTGGAGTGCTCGAACGTGGGCGACCACGTGCAGCCCAAATTTTGTGACTGTGCCGCATGCCCACAACCTGAACGCGTTGAAAAGCGCATGCACAAGACAGAATGTCCCATTCACGAAGTGGCGATATTGACACAGCATACATCAGTAGACGAAGAAGACAACGAGGAGGCGGAAAACGAGAATAAATACATACATGAATCATACATACATACAGACGTGGACAAAATTGTTGGTACCCCTCTGTTAATGAAAGAAAAACCCACAATGGTCACAGAAATAACTTGAATCTGACAAAAGTGGTAATAAATAAAAATTCTATGAAAATTAACCAATGAAAATCAGACAATACTTTTGAATTGTGGTTCAACAGAATTATTTTAAAAAAAACTCATGAAACAGGCCTGGCCAAAAATGATGGTACCCTTAACTTAATATTTTGTTGCACAACCTTTTGAGGCAATCAAATGATTTCTGTAACTGTCAATGAGACTTCTGCACCTCTCAGCAGGTATTTTGGCCCACTCCTCATGAGCAAACTGCTCCAGTTGTCTCAGGTTTGAAGGGTGTCTTCTCCAGACGGCATGCTTCAGCTCCTTCCACAGATTTTCAATAGGATTTAGATCAGGGCTCATAGAAGGCCACTTTAGAATAGTCCAATGTTTGGCTCTTAGCAATTCTTGGGTGTTTTTAGCTGTGTGTTTTGGGTCATTATCCTGTTGCAAGACCTATGACCTGCGACTGAGACCAAGCTGTCTGACACTGGGCAGCACATTTCTCTCTAGAATACCTTGATAGTCTTGAGATTTCATTGTACCCTGCACAGATTCAAGACACCCTGTGCCAGATGCAGCAAAGCAGCCCTAGAACATAACAGAACCTCCTCCATGTTTCACAGTAGGGACAGCGTTCTTTTCTTGGCATGCTTCATTTTTGCGTCTGTGAACATAGAGCTGATGTGCCTTGCCAAAAAGTTCCAGTTTTGTCTCGTCTGTCCATAGGACATTCTCCCAGAAACTTTGTGGCTTGTCAACATGCAGTTCGGCAAATTCCAGTCTGGCTTTTTTATGATTTGTTTTCAACAGTGGTGTCCTCCTTGGTCGTCTCCCATGAAGTCCACTTTGGCTCAAACAACGACGGATGGTGGGATCTGACACTGATGTACCTTGACCTTGGAGTTCACCATGAATGTGTTTAGAGGTTGTTCTGGGCCCTTTTGTTACCATTCGTATTATCCGTCTCTTCGATTTTTCATCAAGTTTCCTCCTGCAGCCACGTCCAGGGAGGTTGGCAACAGTCCCGTGGATCTTAAATTTCTGAATAATATGTGCAACTGTAGTCACAGGAACATCAAGCTGCTTGGAAATGGTCTTATAGCCTTTACCTTTAACATTCTTGTCTATAATTTTCTTTCTAATCTCCTGAGACAACTCTCTCCTTCCTCTGGTTCATGTTTAGTGTGGCACACACCATGTCACCAAACAGCACAGTGACTACTTGTCACCCTTTAAATAGGCCAACTGACTGATTACAAGTTTGTAGACACCTGTGATGTTAATTAGAGGACACATCTTTGTTGAGCATGTCCCTATGGTCACATTATTTTCAATCGTTTCTAGGGGTACCATCATTTTTGTCCAGGCCTGTTTCATGAGTTTGTTTTTTAAAGTAATTCTGTTGAACCACAATTCAAAAGCATTGTCTGATTTTCATTGGTTAATTTTCATAGAATTTTTATTTATTACCACTTTTGTCAGATTCAAGTTATTTCTGTGACCATTGTGGGTTTTTCTTTCATTAACAGAGGGGTACCAACAATTTTGTCCACGTCTGTACTTTTTGTCACAGCGGCAGCAGCATCTTCGTGGAAAAGGAGTGAAAACCAGGAAGTCAAACAGCAGAAATGGACTCTATATTTGAAGAGAAACTTTGTGAAGAAGTCTGCCGTTTCTTCGTTGGTGAAAATCCTGCCACGTTAGCGCCTTGGTGCTACCTATCGGGCTGGAGTGAAACTACAAATGATGGTTGTGTGCATGCGTCAACCGCTTGGCCTTGGTAGATGAAAAAAGTGAGCATGTACAGTGCCGCGTGCGTGCCGGGCTCATCCAAAGTGTACGCGGACTAGAGGGGAAATGCAGCATGAAGCAGGCTTTAGAGTAATGACACCAAGATGTTAGAAGCCCAGATTTATGTCAGCTGTATTTAAATTATGTTGGCTGACTTGATAATGAGAGCGAGTAGTTTAGAGAATGTAGAGGAGATCCTGGAAAATACACTGATGAGCCCACCTAGTTTTTATACATTTTTCATGTGTAACTCACAAGTCTTTCCCTTCTTGCATTCCTGTCTTTCATTATCCCTGTTCTTTCCCTCCATCTGTTTCTCGAGGTGTATGAG
Source organism: Pholidichthys leucotaenia (assembly GCA_020510985.1). Classification (NCBI taxonomy): domain Eukaryota; kingdom Metazoa; phylum Chordata; class Actinopteri; order Cichliformes; family Pholidichthyidae; genus Pholidichthys; species Pholidichthys leucotaenia. The sequence goes on from CM035844.1 coordinate 34,151,648, forward strand.
GGTAATTGGCTCTCTGTTTCTTTAATTAAAATGAGGGCTAATTGTAGCTGGAGCAGGGCAAATGTTCATAGGCTATAATTTCCCTATCACACTCCAGAGCCACAGAGAAAGTGGAAAATAGGGAGGGAAATGGCATGCAGAGCATACATAGACATACACAAGTCAAGGATGGGGAATGCTCCATAAAAACATATTCAGTGAATTCTTTACTACCATCAATATAAAGTTTTATCTATGCGTCTCTGTTGTTGTTGTTTTAGAATGAGTCAAAACTTTGAGGACACCATGGTGACTGTGGAGATCACTGAAGATCATTGATGGATCAAAAATTGACCTGGGCCCGTATAATCAGTGTCGTAGTGCTAAGAATTACTTGTAGTGGTATAATTCTTAGAAGATTCTCAGAAGATTTTCCCCCTAAATTTAGTAGAAACTCTTAGTAAAAACAAAGGTTTTGTAGAAAGCATCTTAAACCTTAAAAGTGCTCTTCAAACAAAAACATGTTAGGAGGAGTGAGGAGGACTTTTAAGGGGCTTAGGACTTTCTTAAGAGGAGGAAAGATGGAAACAAAGGAGAAAAGTTCTTGAAACAATGAATGAAGATGAGCTCTTTAAACATTGTTGGTCGGATTGTGCTGGGATGTGCAACACTTTATAATCCAGCCCAAAGTTATAGGGTACATTGTGTACTTTTCATGTACTTTCAATGAAAACGCCCTGCAATTATCAAAAAACAAACAAAAATCTCAGCTTGTTACTCCAGTATGTAATAGTTCTTCTTGATTTACACAACCCCTTACCATTCCAGCCAATTTCTTTAAAAGTGCAACCCCCCCCCCACAAACACACACAGACAGAGTAAATCAAAAGCTGTTCTTGAACCCTTTGCAGTATCTTCATGGGATTGGTCTCATTCAAAAGAAAACACTAAATTTTTGGGCAAAAGAGTCAAAATTCCTCTAAGTGCTTCAGCCACTGAGTAACAGTGATCTAAGCATACTAAATTTGAAGAAAGTAAAGTTTGCCTGGGTGTTTGTTGTTTTTTTTTTTTTTTAGATACAAATGCCTGAAAATAATATGCAGCTGTTAGATACTGGCTGGAAAACACAATAGGAATGTAGAACCAAGTGTTATGAAGTTCAGGTCAAAATTTTGTAACAATACCACAAAAAATGAATATATTACACCTTTTTTCTTAGGCTGTAACCAGGTGTTTTTAAACTGTGCCAAATGGAGTCATGGTCATCCACCTCCGGTTTTTCAGCTAACGACTCGTCACTCAACCGGGTCAAGTAATTAATAATTTCTTCAATGTTCGTGTTAATTTTAGCCATTTTCAAAAAAGTGAGTGACGTTGCAATGCTGCCGCCGTTCGGGTTCACGGACTGGTTAACACCAGCTCTTACGCATGAGCTTTATAGGGGCCGAGTGCGATGAATCCCCCCCGTGTTAGGTAGCCTAGATTCAGAAATTAATTGGCTGCACTGTAGAAGAGCTTGGAATAACGAGGCGATGTGACTTATAAACCAAAGTTTATTATCAGCTTCGCTCCTCTAACAAGTCTCATCTAGTGCAGCAGCAGAAGAAGTAAGAGAGCGAACACATTCGGCTCTGTGTACTTATACTCACACACAACAAAAGACATGCATATCAAAGCTGACATCCCCCATTAACTTAATTCCCCTCCTTTGTCTCCATACCCCTCCACCTGGCCCTGTGAGGTCAGGGCGACCTATCTGGTCTCCACCGCAGTGCCTCGGATGCTCTTTGATCTTCACTGGCGGTTGAGACCCTTTGTCCTGTTCTGAGGTGTGAAGTCGCTTTACATATGTAGTCACCAAACATTCTCACATGCTTATGTAGGTTATGGGATATATGATTAATATAGACCACAGCCCCCCCCCAAACGACTAAGAAAAGGACAATAGAAAAATTCACAGTTTAAGATAATTATTATGACATACTAACTGCTACACCTCTTGACAAAGAAGAAACTTTCCAGCAGCTATGCTCCTGTAGAGAATTCAGTGGTAATCATAACAGCATAGTAATATCACAAATCAGTCCTAAACTGTTACAGCACAATTAGTGAACAACTTTTGAGTAGTTTGCATCAGTCCCTGTGCCGTCTGGGCTTAAATCTTCTTCCGAATCTGATGTGGGTCCGTTCGGGCGTCCTGGTGGGACCTTCCTGTAAGGAATCTGCAGCTTGGGAAGGAGAGTGATTATTTGTTCCCTGCAGGGGGGCTGAGTCTTTTCTCTTGGGGGGTCTACCCCGCCGAGGTGCTCTCGCCAACCGTGCAGGCTCGTCTCTCAACAAGAAGGCAGGTTTAAGTCTGTCAATGCTGACTGTTTCTTTTCTGTCCCCAAAATCAAGCACAAAATGCTTATCACCAGGTTCCAGCACTCTGAATGGTCCATCGTATGGTGGGCGGAAGGTTGGTTTTAAAGCTTCATGCCTAACAAAAACGAATTCAGCGTTTTTTAAAGCTTGGGAGACAAAAACCCGTGGAAAAGAGTGATGTGCCGGCCCCCTATCGGACGTGATGTCTGATGGGACGCCGAAACGTGCCACCCAGTTTGTCAAAAAAACGCGAGCGACTTCCTCCGCTGTGGTTGACGCCAGAGGGACCGCCTCAGGCCAGCGCGTAGTGCGGTCTATCATCGTTAACAGATGTGTGAAACCTTGGGAGGAAGGTAGTGGTCCCACGAGGTCAACATGAACGTGGTCGAACCTTCTAGCAGGGATTCGAAAAGGCTCTAGAGGGGCTTTTGTGTGTTTGTGTATTTTGGTGCGCTGACAAGAAATGCAAGTCTTTGCCCATTCTTTTACGTTTTTGCGCAGGCCAGGCCACACAAACTTTTCGGCGACCATTTTAACCGAAGTGCGCACACTTGGGTGCGCGAGGGAGTGAATTGAGTCGAAAATACGGCGGCGCCATGCAGCTGGGACTACCGGGTGAGGTCGGCCGGTTGAGATGTCGCATATTAGGGGGGGGTACACCGTCGCGTAAACCCCTTTCCTCCAGCCTTAACCCTGTTGGTCCAGACAGGAGTGCGCGCACGTCCGCGTCACTACTTTGCTCCTCCGCCATGGCTGCATAATCTATCCCTACGTGGAATGGGGCTGCGTATGTGTCCGCGTTGGCGAAGAGTTCTGCGGCTGAGGTAGTATAATCTGTCTCCTCGCGCTCTGGCGATGTCACAGCGCGAGAGAGGCAGTCTGCTACCACGTTAAGTTTGCCTGCCACATGTCGAATGTCTGTGGTGAACTCTGAAATTGCAGCTAGCTGTCTTTGTTGCCTGCCTGACCACGGTTCAGAAATTTTAGCCATCGCAAAGGTGAGTGGTTTGTGGTCTACAAAAGCCGTGAAATGCCGCCCTTCCAACCAGAACTGGAAGTGGCGGATGGATAAATAAAGCGCTAGCAGCTCCCTGTCAAAGGTGCTGTATTTACGCGCAGTTTGGTTTAGCGATTTGCTGAAAAATGCCAAAGGTTGCCAGGTTCCGCCGACGTGTTGTTCTACAACCGCCCCTATGGCCAGGTCTGAAGCGTCTGTGGTTAGCGCAATGTGGGCCGAGGGATCAGGGTGAACCAACAATGTGGCATTAGCTAGGGCACTTTTTACTTCCGCGAAGGCGCGTTCGCGCTCCGGGGTCCATTTGACCGCGTTGGAAGGTTTTTGTTTTCTGAGCGTGTCATATAGGGGCTGCATGAGCTGAGCTGCGCGGGGGAGGAAACGGTTGTAAAAATTAATCATTCCCAAAAATTCTTGCAGTGATTTGACAAGTTTGTGGCCGTGGGAAACTTTTTACTGCGTGAACTTTGTCTGGCAGTGGGACTGCCCCCTTCGGTGAAACTCTGTGTCCCAAAAAATCAATTTGTGACACGCCGAATTTGCATTTGGCTGGATTGACTATTAACCCGTGCTCTTCTAGTCTCTGAAAAACCATAGTGAGATGCTGTTCGTGTTCTTCCTCAGACGAGCTGGCTACCAGCATATCGTCGAGGTAGACGAACACGAAAGGGAGGTCGCGTAATACTGCGTCCATCATCCGCTGAAAGGTTTGAGCAGCGCCTTTGAGGCCAAAAGGCATCCGCAAAAATTCAAAAAGACCGAAGGGGGTTATTACAGCTGTTTTAGGAATGTCTTCCGCTCTAACGGGGACTTGATGATAGCCGCGGACCAGGTCTATTTTTGAAAAAATGCGCGCACCCGCCTGATGTAGTGAAAAATCTTGGATGTGAGGAATAGGGTAGCGGTCATGCGCTGTCGCATTGTTTAATCTGCGGTAATCGCCGCATGGTCTCCAAGAACCGTCGGATTTCGGGACCATGTGAAGCGGTGACGCCCAGGGGCTTTTTGAGCGCCTGATAATGCCTAGTTTTTCAAGGGTGGTAAACTCGTCCCGAGCTATGGCGAGCTTGGTCACGTCTAAGCGCCGAGCTTTGGCGAATACGGGTGGGCCCGTTGTGGGGATAAAGTGTTCGACCCCGTGCTTAGCCACTGTAGCTGAGAATTTGGGAATTGTGAGTGCTGGAAATTGGGTGAGGAGTTGATCAAACTTACCTCCTGCTGTAGTGACGCTGGCCTGCACGGGTGGTGGAGAAACTCGAGCTGAGCAGGGAATAGAAGCAAAGGACAGTGCATTAACCAAGCGTCTGTTCGCTAGATCGACTAATAACCCATGTGCACACAAAAAATCTGCGCCCAACAAGTTAAAACTCCCCGCCGCTACAACAAATGTCCATCTGTAGTTGCGGCCGTGGATGCGGAGGGGCAGATTCCTTTCGCCAAAAGTGTCGATGATGGAGCCGTTGGCTGCCACCGCTCCATTGCCCCGGGGGCCCATGGCCCAGTCTGCTTGGGAGGGCATGATAAAACTCAGTTGAGCTCCCGTGTCAATGAGGAACTGCTTGCCGGTGTGTCCGTCCGTCACATATAGAAGCTTGCTTTTTTCGCCGAGACGGTAACGGTTCTCGGCTTTGGCGTTTCCCGAAATCGTGAATTTGCAGGGGGGAACGCACTTGTAGGCCTTCTCGGCGAAACGGTGGTGGTAATAACAGACGTCGCTCCGTCTGTTACGTCTTGGCCGTGTCGCTGTCACGGCGGGCGGATTCTGCTCCGTGGTTCGTGGCTCCTCGTGGCTCTGGACATCAGCGTTGAGGTCTGCGGATGCTGCTGTGGGTGTCTGTTCCTTGCAGGCGTTGACGAGTCGCTGCGCTTCGTGAGCCAGCGTGCAGAAGTCTTGCTGGGTGCTGCATCGCATGTTGGCAAGTGTCCCTCTCATGTGTGGCGGCAGCGTACTGAGGAATATAAATTGGAAGAGGAAATTGTCATTGTCCTCTTCTTTAAGTTGCAGCAAGTCCTCCATGAGGGCCTTGGGTCTGCATCCTCTGTGGCCGTAGACCGCCAGGATCCTCTCGGCTCTCTCCTCGGCAGAGGGGACGAAATTCGCCACGATGGTCGCTTTCAGTTCTCTGTATTTGTCCTGGGCCGGCGGCTGCTGGATGATGCTCCGCGCACATCTCGAAGTGGCGGCGTCGAGTTTGGCGACGATGTGATAGAACTTTGTGTCGTCAGCCGTGATGCCCGCAAGTGCAAACTGGGCTTCAGCTTGCTGAAACCACGAGGCGGGGTCTTCCTGCCAGAGTCCGGCAGCTTGACGGTGACGGCATTTGTGTGGACCGTCACTGATGTGTCCGCAGGGTGAGAGTGCCTTCCTTCGGCTCTCGACGCGGCGCTGGTGCTCGGTTGAGCCCTCTCTATCACTTCTGCCGTGGGGGAACGTCGTCCATCTGTTCCCCTGTCTGTATGGGCGCCGGCGTCTGCCTGGGTCGCCACAGATGAGTCGATCGCGGGGGAACGCCTCTGGTCCATCCTCGCGTCAGGGTCACCAGTGTAGAAGAGCTTGGAGATGTGACTTATAAACCAAAGTTTATTATCAGCTTCGCTCCTCTAACAAGTCTCATCTAGTGCAGCAGCAGAAGAAGTAAGAGAGCGAACACATTCGGCTCTGTGTACTTATACTCACACACAACAAAAGACATGCATATCAAAGCTGACATCCCCCATTAACTTAATTCCCCTCCTTTGTCTCTGTACCCCTCCACCTGGCCCTGTGAGGTCAGGGCGACCTATCTGGTCTCCACCGCAGTGCCTCAGATGCTCTTTGATCTTCACTGGCGGTTGAGACCCTTTGTCCTGTTCTGAGGTGTGAAGTCGCTTTACATATGTAGTCACCAAACATTCTCACATGCTTATACATATGTAGGTTATGGGATATATGATTAATATAGACCACATGCACGACACGTTCATCATCAGCATACTCAGCTGCAGTTGGCTCATTGTGTTCCCATTACCCGTGGAACTAATCCTTCATGCTAGGTTGTCACTGCAGGGATGGCAATTTTCCGCCGATCCGCGTATTTCCGCCGATTTATTTTCAAATTGATCATTTCTGTGAATCGTCTAAATCCGTTGAAAAATTTTAGGGGCGGTAAGGTACCTTATTGTTACCGATTTTAGCGAAAATCAACATGATTACATAAGCGCTCAGCGCTTCCCCGGGTCAAGTCTCCCGCAATAACCCGGATGTGTTGTGTTCAAGGTACTGCTGTATTGTAAACAGCCCTGTGATTGGATAGTTGCAAACGATTAGACCAATCAAAGGGCTCGTTGTATGCTTTGTCAAAAATTCATGGTGGCGTGTTCTCAGGGATGTGATTTTCTGTTAATTCGCCGAATTCCACTTTATTTTATCTTCCAGGAAGATAAAGTACGTTAAGTACGTTAGCGGCTTGTGGTCCACGAACGCAGTGAAGGTGCGCCCTTTCAGGCAGAACTGGAAGTGGCGTATGGCCAGGTGGAGAGCCATTAACTCTCTGTCGAACACGCTCACTGTCGTGCAAAGACCTGCTAAAAAAGGTGAGCGGCTGCCAAGAACCGGCAACGCATTGCTCCACGACGGCCGCTATGGCCATGTCCGGGGCGTCGGTAGTGAGCGCTATCCGAGCCACCGGGTCTGGGTGCGCCAGTACAGCGGGTGAGTACTCACCCTCGCTGTACTCACCCAGTACAACTGGGTGAGTACAGCGTTTGCCAGAGCTGTTTTAACGTCAGAACGCCTGCTCCCGCTCAGGAGCCCAGTCGACTCTGTCCGCCGGTTTCCGTTTCTTGACTGCGGCGTACAACGGCTGTATGAGCTGGGCTGTGCGGGGGAGGAAATGGTAATAAAAGTTAACCATCCCCCAAAACTCCTGCAGCGCCCTGACATTGATGTTGAGGAGAAAAAAAATAGCAAAACAATTTAGTTAGATTACTTTTATGATTCCAAACAGTTTGAAATTGACAGTGCACAGTGGACATTGACTCATAACTTTTGAATATTTCTAAGACGGCTACATCAGAGATTGTGCAAAATGAACTGCTCAAGACTCAGTGGAGATTGAAACTGGTGATCTGAAATGAATGCTGAAATTATAAAAAGTAATGGTATGTTGGAATTTTATTTCTATTATGGAATAGATAAAATTAACTGATTTTGATTTGATCAAGTGTTAAAGCATGTGATGGATAATGCTTGTTGGAATATTTTAGGAATGCTATCTTCTTGGAACATAAGTCAATATTATACAGTAATAAGTGGTATTCAGCTGTTTGTTTTATGTCATTTAAGCACAGTTCTGGTACTTAAAAATCATAAAAACCCAGGAGCTTCGGGGGACAAGCCCCCCTTGCCCCCCCACCGGGGCTCTGCAGACCCCCTGCTGAATTTTCAGATAATTCCCCCAACCCCAAATCACATCCCTGGTTCGTGTTGGAATTCTGAGCTTTCGGTATTGTTTTCAGCGGAATTATAAGATTTTTATCGAAGGATCAGGATTCATCAGTGCTAGAAATAGACAAAATTGTCAAAAATAAGTTCCGATGGAATTGGCTTGAGAGAAAAGTGACGGTAAAGGTGAAAATTGGCTCAAAGTTTGACGAGGTAACAGAAACACTTGGACAGTTTCTGAAGAAACCAGAAAAGGAGATGAAGTTCAAAGTTCAGAGACTGACACAGCTTGCTGCCAAAAGGAAGAAAGTTTCACATTAGAAGTGACTTGGTGACCAGTGTAAATAGTGTAATAAACTCTTATAGAACTGTTAAATATGTTGGACTAAAGACAGTGAGACAACATTGAAGAAAAAAGTAAGTTAACTTTTCATTAAATTTAATGATTTATCTAAGTCTAGTATTTCATTTTTTAAATCATTTTTGTCAGTCTAAATTACTTCTGTTTTACTGAAAACCTCCCAGCTTCAGGGGGGCTGCGCCCCCCCGGCCCCCCCATAAGTCAATCGACCAAATCAGATTTCAGCTGAAATCAGAATTTCCTGTTGCCATCCCTGCTGTCACTCATTGGTTATTGAAGGCTGTGAAAACCCAAAGAGAGGCCCTATTGGGTCGAATAAGGTATCAATCAAATTTAGACAGTTAGGCCAGCCCTTTGGGCTTCCGTTTCTGACTCTATCTCTACTGGAAATGTTTTTTTTTTCTTTAAATCGCATACGTAATAAACGGACGATGTTAGCTGTCTGAGTTTCAGACAATGCTCTGAGTTAATGGCAGTTTCCCCCTTCATCATCTAGATGGACAGTAAATCTTGCTCAAATGGATCTATTGGACCTTTTGCAGTACAAATGAACCATATTTGTTGGACTATCATTAATTCAAGGACAACAATGAAACTTCTTTAGTGAGTAAATGCTGTGTTGCTATGCTACACTAGCTTGTTTAAAGTCCTATTTAAATCCAGTGTTGTGATTTTGTCTGAAATCTGTTGTAATAACCAAATAGATAAAATTCATTACTACCTACTCTAAACAGGTTTACCACACTTCAGTGTGTCACAGCAGAGACATTTAAATGCCCCACCCACGGGACCTGGAAAATTAAGAGGATTTATATAATTTCACTGAAAGTACACATTAAGTACCATAATGTTGGGCTGTATTACAAAGTGTGTAAAGTATAATGTTTTTAATTGATCTTATTAGAGATGCACTAACGTCTCCCACCCAGTGCAACAACGCTCGATCATCGGTGGTTGTTCCCCGTGTCTGCTGCTGTCCACACCTCATACTGTCTTCAGTGGAGCGCATCTGTTTAACTATAGGCTCTTAGAAGTGTTTCTGTCATTAGGAGGGAGACGGTCAGATGGGCTCCAGCCCCCCCCCCCCCCCCCCCCCCAGAATCCAAAAAGAATTAAGTGGTTAAAGATGGATGGATGGATGGATGATATGATGAATGAATGGTCAGATCAACCGTATTAAAATCACGCATGTGCGCACACACCTCGCCTCTCGGTTCATGTGCAGCAAACCACACACCATTTATGATAAAGGTTGAGAAAAATATCAACCACCATATAAGATGTAAACCAGGGGTGTCCAATCATGTGCCATGGAGGGCCAAGACCCTGCAGGCTTTACCTCCAACCAGTGTCTTCAACAGCAGATTCCACTGAATTTCTTCTCACTGATTGCTCATACGTGAAAACAACTGCTGAAGAGACTGGGTAGAAGAGAAAACCTGCAGGGTCTTGGCCCTCTATAGTACATGATTGGACACCCCTGATGTAAACTGTTGGTATGAACGGTAAATGGGTGCCAGGCAGAGCCATTTTGGCTTCTCATTTCCCAGAAGCCATTGTGGCTGATGGGACATGTTAAATATTGGAAAATAAGCATCATCTCCTTAGTTACACTGTGAGTTTACAGTGATCCCTCACTTATCGCGGTTAATGGGTTCCAGAACCGACCGCGAAAAGTGGAAAACCGCGAAGTAGCGTCACCCCTAATGACGTCACCCATAAATAACACGTACGTTCATTCTCTCACTCTCTCTCTCATATGATACGTGTGTGTGTGTGTGTGTGTGTGTGTGTGTTTGTGTGTGTGTGTAAGTGTACATACATACGTAGATGTAAATAAAGTGTACATAAATATGTTTTTAGAACTCTTTTATTTTTATAACAAGATACGTAACTCAAGATGAAGATGATTTACTGCACAGGTTAATGAGAGCTTTACTGCTCCTCAGGTGACGCCTCATCGTCAGGTGCTAGAGGCGCAGCATCGTCGAGGGCAGCTCTCGACGGGAAGACTATTTCTCACAAAAAGGCACAAGAGAACAGCGAAAAGTTCCACGCGGCGAGACTAGCGATAAAGAACAATGAATGCGGTCTTCCTTCGCTGGGTATGTCGGCAGGGAGAGAAGCTGGGTAAAACGTCTCGGCCAATCAGCTTGCGAGGTAAAACGTTGCGGCCAATCAGCTTGCGAGATTCCCAAGCAGTGAAGAGGTGGGCGGAGAGGAGTGGAGCGGTGGTCAGAGAGGTGGATTTTGAGTTGAGCGGCTCTCCGTGTTGATACCTGATGTTCTAATGTAGTCTCCCTGCCTTCTGCTAGCGCCCGCCCATTTTTTCTCAATTTTGAATTTTTGATGAATATTTCTGAAAAATCCGCGATGCACTGAGGGCGCGAAAGGTGAAGCACGAAGTAGCAAGGGATCACTGTACTGTGTTACTGTTGTACATATGTCCAAGGTTTGGTTGCTGTGATATTTTGTGAGTTTTAGATAACATTTGTGCACCATTAAAAGAAACCAGTGCATCTCAGTAAATTATAATGTGAGTTATTTTTTCTGTAATATAACTAAAAAAGATAAATTTTATGATATTGGTAATAGTTTTTAAAATAAATAAAAAATCATGACATTTGTAATCCCCTCATGGATCGTTACCTTATCGTGGTGGGGGGTTTGGGTGCCATAGTGACCTCTCTGAAGAGCTGGAGCAGGTGGCTGGGGAGAGGGAAGTCTGGGCTTCTGTGCTTGAACTGCTGCCTCCGCGACCCAGACCTCCAGAAAAGCGGTAGAAGATGGATGAATGGACATTTGTAATTTACTGAGATGTACCAGCACATAGTACACACTGTACAGTACAAAATTTGTTTACAAAAAATGCCATTGTCTGTAGTAAAAAATGCAAATGGTACAATAAATCACTGAGGAATATGATGTTCATTTTTTTTTTTCCACAATATCTTTATTGAACCTTTTTTTTTTTTTTTAACAAACATGATACAATCAAACACTAACACTAAAGTACTACAAAAAAAAAAAAAATGCACTAAAAACACCAACAACCACCAACAAAATCAAGTCTTCAACAATGCTCCTCTGTTTAGTCTAGACAATCCAATACATAAGTATACATATTATGTTCACCAGTTTGGAATTTACAAGGTCCACACACATCATTCACCTTCTTCTTCAAGAGTTATGTTTAAATTTTTTACATAATCAATAAAAGGTCTCCATATATTCTCAAACACAATTTCCTTTGATTTCAGTATATATGTTATTCTTTCTAATGGAAGGTTTGTTAACATCTGTCTTAACCACTGAGTCACATCTGGTCTATGAGTCTTTTTCCATAATAGTGCAATACATTTTTTGGCATTAAGCAAACTGAGGTCTATGAATGTTCTTTCACTTTTATTGAAATTATGCTTTTCTGGGTACAGACCCAACAAAACCAGTTTAGGATTCAATATGATTTGTTTTGAGATTATTTTTTCAATTGTTACCCTCACCTCTTCCCAAAACATTCTTATTAATCTACATTCCCATAAACAATGAAATAGGGTTCCTTTACTTTCCATGCATTTTGTGCATGTATCTGGTATATTTTTGTTATATCTATTTAACTCCTCCGGTGTAACATACATCCGCATTAACCATTTGAAATGTATCAATTTAAGGCGTGCATTTATTGATTTGGTTTGAGCTTCTGTACAAGCCAATTCCCATTGTTCCTCTGAAATTTCAATTTGCAGATCTTCTTTCCAGTAGTTTAATCTTTTCAGTGAATTTTCACTTGAAGATAGTGTCAATGAGTTATAAAACTCTGAAATAATACCCTTTCTTTTACTATCTTTCATCATCATTTTTTCCAAGGATGAATAAATAGGTCGAGTGAGAGCTTTATTTTGATTTGATCGAATAAAGTTTCTAAGTTGAAGATATTTAAAAAAATGTGTTCTATTGAGATTAAATTTGATCCTCAGCTCTTCAAAAGACATTATGTTGTCTGCACATGGCAAATATAAATCCTGAATCTTTTGTATCCCTTTTAAATTCCATACTTTAAATACAGCGTCCGCTCTCCCTGGTTTAAAATATTGATTACCCCATATTGGACTAAATTGTGACAATAACTGTGGTTCTTTTAAATAGTTTTTAGCTTCACACCATATTTTGATCATATGCTTTACAAATGGATTTTTAACTTGTTTTTGTAATTTTTTTGCCGAATCTGAGTATATGAATATGGGAAGAGGTAAAGGTAAATTGTATGATTCCATTTCAGTCCAGTGAGGGAGATCATTTGATGAAAAATAATATGTCATAGACCTCAGTTGTGCCGACCAATAATACAACATAAAATTTGGACATTTCAGACCTCCACGATCAAATGGTAAATATAATAAAGACAGACGTAATCTAGCCCTCCTGTTGTTCCATATAAATTCCACTAACTTTTTTTTTATTCTTGAGAATAGATCTAAAGGTGGTGATAAGGGAATGTATTGAAATAAATAAAGTATTTTAGGTAAAATATTACTTTTAAGTATATTGATTCTCCCGATCATCGACATTGGTAGTGACATCCATCTCTGAGTTAACTCACTGATATCTGACATTAAGGCTTCATAGTTGACACTGGCGACTGATTCTAGCTTAGGCATAATTTGGATTCCTAAATATTTAAACTGATTTACAACATTGAATTGATTTACCTCAGGGGCTGGGTAATTTCTCTGGGTCTCATTTAGCATTAATATTGAAGATTTAGTTTTATTTATTTTATATCCTGATATTTCCCCAAAATTCTTTATTAAATTCAACAAGGTTGGAATTGATTTTTTTAGATTCGACATAAACAAAATTATATCATCGGCGTACAGGGAGATTTTATGTTCTGTTGGTCCAACTTTAATTCCATATATTTGTGAATGTAAACGTATCGCTATCGCTAAAGGTTCAATTGCCATAGTAAACAGTAAAGGTGAGAGTGGACAGCCTTGTCGACATCCTCTATTGATTTTTATTGGTTTTGAAATATTGTTATTTGTTAGGATTTCTGCTGTAGCATTATTGTATATTATTTGAACCCATTTTATGAAATTATTTCCAAGTCCAAACCTTTGTAGGACTTCAAAAAGAAAGGGCCATTCAACTCTATCAAAGGCCTTTTCGGCGTCCAATGATAGGAGAGCTGTATCCGGTGCTTCTTTATTAAAATAGATAATATTAAATAGTCTTCTTACATTATGGAAGCCTTGTCTACCCTTTATAAAGCCATTCTGATCTCGATTAATAATATTTGGTAAAATTTCTTGTATTCGTCTTGCTAAAATTTTACAGATTATCTTAAGGTCGGCGTTTAATAGGCTTATTGGTCTCATATTTTCACATTTATTAGAGGGCTTACCTGGTTTTGGCAGCAGTATAATTAAGGCATTATTTATGTATGATGGTAAATTATTATTTTGAAATGCTTCTAAAACCATTTCCAAAAAAGGTTTTATTAATTTATTCTTAAATTTTTTATAAAGGTCAACTGGAAGACCATCTGGTCCTGCACTTTTTCCTGATTTCATATTATCAATGGCTAGCCCAACTTCTTCTTGACTAATTTTAGACTCCAATATCTCCCTGTTTTCATTTGGAATACACGGTATAGATAGTTCGTTCAAAAACCCATTTAGTTTTGTTAAATCAGGTTCATTTTTGGTATCATATAATTTTTCATAGTAATCTCTAAAGGCTCTATTAATTTCTAAAGGATCTATAACTACCTGTCCGTTACTTATAATACTGGTAATTGGTGTTTTAATTTCCAATTGTTTAATCTGCCATGCTAATAATTTTCCTGATTTTTCACCTTGTTCATAAAAAGATTGTTTCAATCTTAGAAGACTCGAGGCAGCTCTATTCGCTGATTTTTTGTCGTATTCAGCTCTCAAAATCAGTAATTCATTCTCCAACCTTGGGTCACTTCCTGCATACACTTTTTCCTGAAGATTTTTTATTTTATGTTCCAATTTAGCTCTCTCCTCTCGAGTCTTCTTAGATTTTGATCCTGTATAACTAATAATATGCCCCCTAATAAAAGCTTTGAAAGCCTCCCACTTTACACATGCTGATGTTTGTGTAGTATTGATGTCAAAGAACTCGTCTATCTGTTTTTCTATATACTTGACAAATTCCTCATCCTGAAGCCATTTATGCTGAAATTGCCATCTACCTGATTCCTTTGTCAATTTTTTATCTACATATATTAGACAACAGGGTGCATGATCAGAGATCACGATGTTATCATAAAAGCAGTTTTGAATCTTGGACCTTAATTCTGTGGAAATCAAAAAATAATCAATACGTGAGAATGTCTTGTAGGTACTGGAATAACAAGAATAGGCTTTAACTTGTGGTTTCATTTCTCTCCATATATCTAACAATCTCAATTCTTTCATAAAATGATTAATAGTCATCCTACATCCAATGTGCGTACAATCCAGTCCTGTTGATCTATCCACACCTGGATTCAATGTACAATTAAAATCCCCTGCTATTATATGTTGCCCTGTAAGTGATGATAAGATGAGAAATAAATTAGCAAAGAACTTCTGATCATCTATATTGGGACCATATAAGTTCACAAGATTTATATTTTCTAATAGCAAAGAACCTTGAATGATTACATATCTTCCAAATTTGTCTCCAATTACATTTTTCACTTGAAAAGGAACTGATTTATGTATGAGAGTCATAACTCCCCTGGCTCGGGATGAAAATGAAGAGGTGAATACACTTCCCTGCCATCTACTCCTAATTCTTTTAACATCCTCCTCTATCAGATGAGTTTCTTGTAAAAACACAATTCTTGAACCCATGTCCTTTATTTTATTCATAACTTGTTTAAGTTTTTTTAAATTTTGTAGACCTCTGCAATTCCATGAAGTTAAATTAAGATTAACACTTTGGTCCATGATCAGTAGAGAGTTTGGGATTACCTTGCAGTGTAAACATGCTCATACAGAGAAGCAAAAACATGAGTGGTTGAACATTCATCCTACAAACTACACACAAACAAATTTCCCCTTCCCACACTTGTGGCAAACCCCCCAAAATCAAAAGAAAAATTCTGTCTCCCGATATAGCCATCGACCGTTCCACACCCACGGGGAACAGCCTAAGCCACTCCTTCTTCATCCTCCCAATCACCCTAACTCTACTGCTTTTAATGACGTAACATTAACTCTCCTCTGTAGTTTTCCAACTTAACTCCAAAATTTTTAACAACTTTGTACATCATAGTTTTTTTTTTTTTGTTTGTTTTGTTTTTGTTTTGTTTTTTTTTAATATATAATACAATCTATATTTTGTAAACTTACTATTTACTTCAAGTCAGTCAGATGCCTGTGCAAATGCTTAATTATTCTACCTTATATTTTGTTCATGCTTAGCTCCCACCAGTCTCTTCTTCTTCTTTGATCTTCTTGATGAACTCCTGCGCCTCCTCTGGGGTCTTAAAGATGTGGGTTCTGCCCTCATACGTGGTCAGCAGTCTCGCAGGATAGATTACACCATGACGAATCCCAAGGTTGCGCAGCTCCTTACGTACGGGATCAAACTGCTTCCTCAATTGCTGGATTCCTGTGGCCAAATCTGGGTAGAACCGCACCTGCTGGTTCTGGTGTTTAATCTCTCCTTTTTTAGCTCGTGCAGCGTTGAAGATCTTCATCCTGTCTCTGTTGTTAAGAAACTTCATAATTAAGGTCCTCGGCGGTCCCTTATCTCTCCGTGGGCCAATGCGATGTGCTTTTTCCAGAACCACTGCTGATTGCAACTCCTCGCTGCCCAGCACCTCCGGAATCCACTTTTCCAGAAAGGAACATACGTCCCGACCTTCTGATTCCTCTGGAAGACCCACCAGCCTCAAATTATTCTGTCTCGACCGAGATTCCAAATCCAAAATATTATCTTCCAGAGATTTATTTTTTTTTTCCAAAGTGCGCACCTTTAATTGAAGACGGGTGACGTCATCTTCAGCACTAGCGAGACGGAGCTCCATCTGCGCCGTTCGTTCTACACAGTCACCCAATTCCTTTCTTATTCCTTCCAACGCTGTCATAATCCCATCAAATCTAGAGGAAAAGTCCGCTCTCATTGAACTCATGGCAGCCATCAGCGCATCTGCGCCATTCCCCGCAGAAATCGCAGCGTTGCCAGCCTCCTCCGCCATATATGGAGCCCTGTTTGCTGCGTCACAGACCTGAAAGTCCGTTAATTTGGACTGTTTCGGCGGCTCGCTTTTTCCTTTTCCTGGTTTTCCAGCCTTAGGCTTCGCCGACATATCCTCGCCCAAACGCTGGGATACGTTCTGTCCCAAATGAGAGAGTTATTTGCCGATTTTTTTTCTCCAGGAGCAGAGCAGAGCGAGACACGTCCGTCCTACGTGGCAGCCATAACCGGAAGTCTCATGATGTTCATTTTTAATCAGTATATCAAAAATGGTAATTAACTTTTTACATGTTAAAGATGGAAAAACCATATTGTACCGAGGGAAATTCAGATTCTTAGGAAAATTGCCGCTCATCAATTAATCGTTAATCAATTGACAAGGTGAATCAGCTAATGATTAATGAATTAATCAATAACTTGCATCCCTAGTTTGAACTTCAGCGGTTTGTCTTCATCACGTCTACATGATTAAATATATTGGGTTGCTGCCATGTGATTGGCTGATTAGGTAATTGCATTTACAAGCAGTTAACCAGGCATACCCATTAAAGTGGCTGGTAAATATACTATGGTTTTCTGGTGTTATGGATATTAGAACAGTACAGGTACTTTTGTGAATACAGTGATCCCTCACTTATCGCGGTTAATGGGTTCCAGAACCGACCGCAAAAAGTGAAAAACCACGAAGTAGCGTCACCCCTAATGATGTCACCCATAAATAATACGTACGTTCATTCTCTCTCTCTCTCTCATATGATACGTGTGTGTGTGTGTGTGTGTGTGTGTGTGTGTGTGTGTAAGTGTACATACATACGTAGATGTAAATAAAGTGTACATAAATATATTTTTAGAACTCTTTTATTCTTATAACAAGATACGTAACTCAAGATGAAGATGATTTACTGCACAGGTTAATGAGAGCTTTACTGCTCCTCAGGTGACGCCTCATCGTCAGGTGCTAGAGGCGCAGCATCGTCGAGGGCAGCTGGAGAAGCTGCAGGAGGCGGCGTAGTGGCTCGACGGGAAGACTATTTCGCACAAAAAGGCACAAGAGAACAGCGAAAAGTTCCACGTGGCGAGACTAAGCAACACGAGCGATAAAGAACAATGAATGCGGTCTTCCTTCGCTGGGTATGGGCGCTTTCTATGTCATAATTCTGTACTTTCACTTTGTTCTCAATAAAGTTTTGGAAAAAAAAAAACGTCTCGGCCAGTCAGCTTGCGAGAATTCCCGAGCCGAGCCAACATGAGAACAGCGAACAGAGAGGTGGATTTTGAGTTGTGCGGGCTCTCCGTGTTGATACCTGATGTTCTAATGTAGTCTCCCTGCCTTCTGCTAGCGCCCGCCCATTTTTTCTCAACTTTGAATTTTTGATGAATATTTTTGAAAAATCCGCGATGCACTGAGGGCGCGAAAGGTGAAGCGCGAAGTAGCGAGGGATCACTGTACTTTTTTTTCCCCAATTTATTTATTCTTCTCCAATTTCAAAATATGCATAAAATTATTATTTTGGTATACATATCAAGCCTTAAATTTCACCTGAAACCAACTCAAAGTACTCTGGAGAAAGAGAGGACTACAAACCTTGGTCCAGACTATCAGGTTTAAAAATGCTATAAAACTCCCTTCATTTACAGCTCCCTTTTTAATAAACAGATCTTAATTACTCCCACCTTAAATCCTTTTGCCCGAGTTTCCTACTTCTACATGGTTAAAATAATTTTTAATAGAAACAACTTTCACTTTTGTCTACTTGAGAAAATGTCTATTTGTATGAATTTACCACAATTTGAAAGTCAGGGTTCTGTCCTAGTTGTCCCGCCAGCACCATATCAGTTTAGACTTCTCTTATGTCCTGTAATGCATACAATTGTCCTGCAATTACTGTACAGTTGTTTGTTTTGGGTGTTAGAATACAACCAGATGACGACTTTTCATTGTTCCAACATTTTTCTCGCATGGGGGCAGTTTTCCGGCGGTGGGTGGCCGCCGCTGTTGAAAGAATGTTGGGGAAAAGCCGGCTTCCTCTGACAGGACTGTAGCTACTTCAGCTAAAGGCAGGGCCATGCAA
This sequence comes from Pholidichthys leucotaenia, assembly GCA_020510985.1. NCBI lineage: Eukaryota > Metazoa > Chordata > Actinopteri > Cichliformes > Pholidichthyidae > Pholidichthys > Pholidichthys leucotaenia. Next base: position 34,170,079 of record CM035844.1, read on the forward strand.
GCACATAATAGAAGCACCCACCATCTCATAGAAACACTCACGCTCATGTATCCTGTTTCATATACCTTAATGATAGAGCAGCGGTAAACAGTGATTACTATGCCTGGGGGGGGTTCATCTGCACTGCTTTAAGAAAAAAAAAAGTCACATGCACAGAGGACAGGTGTGCGTAATAAAGGTGGAGATGTGGAAAGTGTGCACAGGGAAGTCTCTGTACTGAAGTTTTTTTTTTTCCTTTTTTAATACATTTTGTTGGAGTGAAATTGAAGTGGACTAAATGTGGGGGAAATCACCAGCCCTGACTTTGTCATGCAATTATCATCCCCATCCACCTTTCTCCTCTTTCTCTCTGCTCTCTGCTGACTTTCCTTTCTTCTCCTTTATCGCCTCAGATTGTTGGTGGGCTTCTATGGTTTTGAAGTGGAAAATGGTGAGAATCACATACTCTGTTTGTTTCCACAGAGGTCATAAAATTCATAGATTATTTAAAGGAGTGGGGTTATTCAGAGGGCGATCTCACTGATTAAAGTCACATATACCTTTTACATGTTAATGTAATACTTTTTAAGGGCCTGCTGCATATGTCGTGATTGCACGTCTTTGCTTTGATACGCAGAAAATGGAAAAAAAAAATTTGAGTGATTTGCCTGTACAGCAGTGAAAGTGGGGTCGAGATGTCCACATTTGTGTGTGTCTGTGTGTGTGCGCAGGGAAAATGTGTTAAATTAGGATGAGTGGAAATGTCAGCAGTGGGTGTGATTGAATGGTCATGGAAAGCATCACCGAGCAAAACCAGGGAAAAATGAAGGGTACAACATTTTGATATGATAACACATTTTCTGCTAAAATTAGTGAACTGTTGATTACTGTCAATTATTTAAATGTATTATAATGTTCTGTGTTGAAATTATAATTTTTACGGACAATGACATGATTATTTTATAATGAAAGCAATTACTTTGGATTCTGCTGGTGAGCATTAATGGGTATGAAGCAAGTCAAAGCAAAATGTAACGGCAGTGAAAAAAGTCAATGAAATCACAGACAACACATTGATATCTGGTTGACTTTAGGTATGGCTATAGATTATATAAAGATGGACCACACGTTGCTACTTGCATCCCTCATAGAAAAGTCAAGCTCTGCTTCCTGGATTAATGGTGGTCCCATTTGGTCCTGATGACATAAACCAGAGTCTGAGCAGTAGCAGTGAGCTCCCACCCGTAGTGCTGCTCACTAGAGTCTTATGCTGCATCTCATAGCCAGCCCAGATAATCCCTACCACACCCCCATTTTCATAGCATCAAATAACTAATTAAAACCTAACTGATCCAGAAAACGGTATATGAGCATGATAAGATGTTCCCACGAGGACAGAAACCATCTTGGGGAAAAACTTTATTTTGAGAAGTGTTTTTAGTTTTCAGTTTGGCAAAATGCCACACACTATAATGGGTTGAGACAAGGCTTATACCGTACTTCTACTTGGGGATGGGAATTGAGAACCTCTATTTTTCAGTCTTCCAGAATTGTACATCACCGATGTTATCAATTCCTCTTATCGATGCTGTGGGTTTATACTTCTTTGTTTTGTTTATTTTTTTAACTGCATGCGTCATGACGCCATACATTGCTGTTACCAAACACTGCCATTGCTACTGCGTTATAATAATAGTAATAATAATGGGCTAGATTTATATGGCGCTTTACATGTCAAGTGAAATCTCAAAGCACTTACAGTGAGTCCATTACTAATTCACTCCAGACATTGATGGTGGTAAGCTACTACTGTACTACTGTAGCCACAGCTGCCCTGAGGCAGACTGATGGAAATGTGGCTGCCAATCCTCGCCAACGGCCTCTCCGACCACTACCGAATACACATTCATACCCAGTATCATGGACACTGGAGGCAAGGTGGGTAAAGTGTCTTGCCCAGAGACACAGCGGCAGGGGAGAGCAGGATTCAAACTGCCAACCCTCTGGTTATTGGACGACCCACTCTACCTCCTGAGCCACTGCCGCCCACATTTCGCTCCTCCAATCCATTTTTGTTGAGCATCAAGCTGGACGGCAGGAAGTTCCATTTTTATATGGTCTTTGGCATGACCTGGCCGGGAATTGAATCCCGACCTCTCGCTTGTGAGGCGGATGCTTTACCTCTTGGCCACCACTCTGGCAGAATGGCAGAAGTGTATTGTAAACACAAGCAGCATGGCATATGGTAAACTCAAGCTGAAGCATCTCTTGATGCGGCAGCATGGGATAAAATGAAAGATTGCATTGTGTTTGACAATCTACCAAGTGCGCCCGCACCTGATTTCCAAACGGCAGCACCTTCGTTAGTGACGGTAACGTTAGCTTATTATTTTTAGTAGTACGTTAGCGCAATGCTAGCAGCCTTGCAGGCTAAGTTTAATCTGTGGTTTAACTCACAAAACCCAGCTAAGACCGTCTGTTATTTAAATAAGATCTCATTCTTTTTAGACGATAACAGCAACAGGTAGCTCTGGGGTTTTACTAACCTGCTTGCCCTCAGCTCCTAGCCAGGAAAACTCATTGATGGTCACTGCACACGGAGCTGTAACTAAGTTTGGAGTGAAAGGCTTGCATCCATTCATGACTGTACTGCAGCTTGAGTTTCGGTAGGTGGTACATGTAACGTAGGTTACAAATTAAGGGGAAGCTTTACTAATGTGCTGCGCCATCGCAAAACCCTGTTTTGGTATTTAAAAAAAACTACTGTTGAGATTTACTAAAGGGCGCAGGGCAAAATTAGCAGTGGAAAGGTGTGGACTATGTTAATTTTCCACCTAGCCTCATTGCATGTATTTGTAGGAGTTGTCAAAGCACAAATTTGAGGGAGGAGAGTATTTAAATGATTGGCGCAAGGGGATTTACTAAGGTTTGCAGTTGTCGATCTCCTGCTAATTGCGCCAGGATTTAACGCCCCAAAAAGCATGTCTTAATTCATGTGTGCCTGACATGACAGCGATCATTGGTGCCAGGAGGAGACACCTCCAAGAACTGAGGGCACGTGGCCGAAGAGAGACAAGCTTCTCTCTGCACATGACTTTATTTGGCATGACAGAAGAACAGATTATACAAATGTCGATGATTTCACAGAGATCGGTGTTATGCTGAACTGGACATCAGCCAGCAGAGTTTTTAAGTTTCATTTGTTTACACCACGTTCCAAATGATTATGCAAATGATACTTGTCTCTGATTTTACCAAATAGTCAATACAAATGACAGTCAGTATAATTTTCAAGTCATCAACCGTTAGAGCATTATTCAAATTTTATTGAACAAACCTCCCAATGATAACTTTTTTTGCAAAAATAAAAAAAAAATAATCAAAATGCACTGTTCCAAATTATTATGCACAACAGAGTTTCAAAACATTTTATTGGTTGTAAAGTACGGAAAATGGTCATTTGTTGAATTTGCAGCATTAGGAGGTCATATTTACTGAAATCAAAAGCTATTGCAATCAAAAAACACCTTAACAGGCCAAGTTACGTTAACATAGGACCCCTTCTTTGATATAACCTTCACAGTCCTTACACCCATTGAATTTGTGAGTGTTTGGAGAGTTTCTGCTTGAATTTCTTTACAAGATGTCAGAATAGCCTCCCACAGCTGCTTCTTTGATGTGAACTGCCTCCCACCCTCATTTATCTTTTGCTTGAGGATGCTCCAAAGGTTCTCAATAGGGTTGAGGTCAGGGGAGGATAGGGGCCACACCATGAGTTTCTCTCCTTTTATGGCCATAGCAGCCAGTGACATAGAGGTATTCTTTGCAGCATGAGATGATGCATTGTCATGCATGAATATAATTTTTAGATAATTTTACACGGTTCTTCTTTTTGTACCATGGAAGAAAGTAGTCAGTCAGAAACTATATATACTTTGCCAAGGTTATTTTCACACCTTCAGGGACCCTAAAGGGGCCTATTAGCTCTCTCCCAATGATTCCAGCACAGAACATGACTCCGCCACCTCCTTGATGATGTTGCAGCCTTGTTGGGACATGGTGGCCATCCACCAACCATCCACTACTCCATCCGTCTGGACCATCCAGGGTTGCACAGCACTCATCAGTAAACAAGACTGTTTGAAAATTAGTCTTCATGTACTGTATTTCTGGGCTCACTGCAACCGTTTCTGCTTGTGAGCATTGGTTAGGGGTGGCCGAATAGTAGGTTTATGCACAACTGCAAGCCTTTGGAGGATCCTACATCTTGAGGTTTGTGGGACTCGAGAGGCACCAGCAGCTTCAAATACCCGTTTGCTGCTTTGTAATGGCATTTTAGCAGCTTCTCTCTCAATCTTTTGAATTTGTCTGGCAGAAACCTTCCTCATTATGCCTTTATCTGCACAAACCCCTCTGTGTCAGCCACAAATTTCTTCACAGTAAAATGATCACATTTAAGTTTTCATGAAATATCTGATGTTTGCATACCTTGTCCAAGGCATTGCACTATTTGACACTTTTTGGCAGCAGAGAGATCCTTTTTCTTTCCCATATTGCTTGAAACCTGTGGCATGCTTAATAATGTGGAATATCCTTCTTAAATAGTTTTCCTCCTGAATTGATGCTGAAATCCTATGAAGGCCTGCTTTTTACCACACAGACAACTGATCAAGAATTAACAAAGGAATCAATCAAGAATTGGATTGATAAGCAAAATCAACAGTGCCATTGATATTGATAAAATCTTATCAATTCCCATCTCTAGTTCTTCTGCTCTCAGCCACCAGAAGGTGATCTACATGCATGGGCTTCACTTTTGGAAAGGTCATCTATCTAAAATTACAGTGTGTGGTTATGGAAGCCCTAGTGATACAGCCTCCAGCCCACTCCACCCAAACTACCATGTCTTTGACCATCAGCTCAGCGTTTGTCAGTGTTGAACATTTCCACTCCACACAGCTACAGCTGTAACATTTGTTTACAGGAAGTCAGTTTCTGCTTCATCTCAGAATTTATTATACCTTCATATGTATTTCATTGCTATGTGGGTTGGTAAGTGGTAAAAGTTATTGCCTCTCACTTCACACCGGATCACAGAGATTAGTAACTGTAGGCGTTGCAGTTACTTTTATATAAATATACTACAAGTGCTGCTGTTGTGCAAAATATATTCAAAGAGCATAAGGGGTACCTGACAGCCTACATGTCCACATGACTTTCTGTGTAAATGGTTTTCCCAAACATCCTCCCATCATTATACAATCCTGCACTGGCAAGTCAGTGTAGTCATTGAGATTTACATTATTAACAGAATCGGAACTGAGAAAGTGATGTTAAGATTGCACTGCAGGAGGAAATTTTCCCAAATTTGGCAGCATCGTTTATCAAACAGACTCAGTCATCAATCAATAGGGGGTGGCCTGGAAAAATGTATTGGATGCAAGTATTTTTTTCTTTACTTTAGGGCTGCAACTAATGAATGATTTATTACTGATTATTCTGTGTTCCATAGCTTGGTATACCATTTTCTTTTTGCTATTAATTGGCACATTTTTTAACATTTAAGGCAATGGAATGATCGGAATGATGACACTGATTGCTTTGGTTCAACAAATAACTTGAACAAGAATCATCTCAGTTATGAACTCACAGTTTACCAACTGTTGGATACACACCACTGCACGGATTACCAATACAGCACATTATTGGAAGCTGGGGTGAAGGTGGGTTGCAAAGGGGCTTGGACTGTACAGGTAAAAATTGCTTATTTTTTTAACTGGAGTGGTCTAGTGGTAGAGCATCTGCCCCAACAACTGGGAGGTCGTGGGTTCAAGAACTGGCCAGGTCATACCAATTACCATATAAAAATGGTACTTCCTGCCTTCCAGCTTGGTGCTCAGCATAATAGAAGGAAAGTTAGTTACCCAGTCATGGGGGAGCACAAGCCAGTGTAGTCCCTGTGCTATTCACACGCCATTATAGAAAGGCCGTTGTTTGGAACTATTTGGAGCTCCAGTGTAAAAATCCTTGCCACCTCAACATGCGGATATGCTGTGGCAACGCTGAAAGGAAGCAGCCGAATGGGGGCATTTTTAGCATACTGATAAAACGCGTCTTTAGGACTTAAGGGGCTGGTTTTTAGGCTCCAGTCCTGGGACCATCTATCCATCTTCTTCCGCTTAATCCTTTTCGGGTCGCGGGGGGGCTGGAGCCTATCCCAGCATCTTTGGGCGAGAGGCAGGGTACACCCTGGACAGATCGCCAGTCCATCGCAGGGCCAACACAGAGAGACAGACAACCATTCACTTTCACATCCATACCTAAGAACAATTTAAAATCCCCAGTTTTTTTCTGCCAATTAACCTAACATGTATGTTTTTGGCATATGGGAGGAAACTGGAGAAATCCCGGAGTAAACCCACACAGACACGAGGAGAACATGCAAACTCCACACAGATCGCTGTTGGTCGGGGGCTGGGATTGAACCCAGGATCCCCCGGCCAATTGCTGTGCTGCCGCAGTGCTAACCACTCCGCCACCGCGCTGCCCCCCTGAGTCCATATTTTGCATTTTGTATTTTTTAAAGCCAAATTGTCCTGAATAAGTGACTTGGTGACTTACGTATTTACTTAGTTACAACCTCCACCAAGCAGGTAATGTGATTGGGGCGATTTGTTTGTGTACAGCATTATACAAAAACTACTCATCAGATTTTGATGACATTTTCACCAGGGCTGGCCCATGGGTTATGAAAGAACACATTAGATTTTGGAGGTGATCCAAAAGTGTATACCTCTGCCAAGGTCCTGAAACTAGAATCAACATCTTGGCCTGGATCACCTCCAAAATCTAAAGCCCCTTTTCCACTAGTACCTGTTTGGCCCTGTTCAGTTCGGTTCGGCATACTTTGTAGGCTTTTCCATTAGGAACTGTAACGGTTTCGGTCCCGATTTTTCGGACCTGCTCCCGAATGTTTCTGAGCGTTCCGTACTGACCTGAAAATGTGACGTCAAAAGACTGCAGGCCACTGATTGCTCTGGGCGTAACGTCATGAGGGCAGTGTTTTAAGGCTGAATTAGAATCTCGAGCCGCCATTTGCAAAGATTTGTCTGTGAGCCAGCAAGCAAACGTTGGTATAAACAACAATGATAGAATGGCTTCACAGAAATCAGACCCACAGAACCCAACACCGTGGTCCAGCAGAGTTTTCTGTGCCTTTCGGCTGATGAGAGAATCCAGAGGGAACTAGACGGAGCCATCTGAAATGAATTTACGGCCACGGGAGCACCCAACTTCAGCAGTTGAAAGCCATGATATGAGGATATAGAGGATGGTGAGTGATGTGATATTATGCATCTTTTACGTTATTTATCCCAGCAGTGGAAAGTTCACTTTGAACAAACAACAACGTTGTCTCCTGTATGCAGACAATGAACTAGCTAGTTAGCCATCAATGCTAACTCCGTGCTCTCCTTGTATTTTGCGCTTGTGTCGACATCTGATGAAATAAGCTAGTTGTAATCCTGGTTAAAAAGGTGGCTTTTTACACGTTGCACTTTTGTGCTGTGCATGTACTTAAGTTGGGTCTATTTTCGTTCTAGAGTCTGACCAGCATCTGCTGTGACACTGGCAGTGTTTAGCAGTACAAAGAATGTGTTATGACTGGTAAGTTGCACATCCCGTTATTTTTTTAGTAGTGGTGGACAAAGTATTCAAATCCTTTGTTTTTTAAGTTTTTATTTTTTAAGACTGGCGCCTAGTGGCTGCCCTGGCCTTGGATGCGCTCTGCAGAGCGTGCCCAAATGCCATGTCACGTTTTGTTACCTTGTATTCATACATGTGTAATGACAATAAAGTTGAATCTCATCTCATCTCATCTCTAAAGTATAGATAAAGTGCCAGAATTAAAGTAGCACAATTTCCACTTAATATGAAAGGGACTGAACTGAGATTTATTTGATTGTGTGAATATTAATTACAGAATAATTGAAAATGAATGGCACATCTAATATTAGCCACTGTAAAATAAACCGCTTTAATTTTTTTTTTGTCAGATCACTTGTGTGATCCTTTATGAGTTATATTCATAATAGTGTATCTTGCACTCTGAGGAATGAGAGTTGTTCAGTCACCATTATAATTTAGTTTATATGTGTAGTTTATAGTCTATCGTCAATAAACTCATGCAGTACTATAACAGGACACATTACAAATATTTGAGACCCATTGTAGTGCATCCTTATATATTTTAGCAATACAAGTACAAAACACCGCCCACACTTGAAGCCAGGGCAAGAAGAGACACAGCGGTGACAGACTGGTGGCTAAACTTTTATTGATAAAAATTACATATTTTGACAGAGCGACTCCATACTCGGGGATGCACACCCTCAGTTAAAGTACTAGATTCCATTCAACTGAGGGTATCAACTCATTCTGATTGCTGAGGCCACAGTAAAAACAAATGATTTTAAACATAACCCAGCCCTTGTAAAAATCTACTTTACTGAAGCGCAGCTACATGAAAATTGTGGTTAAATACAACAACAAAGTACTTTATTGTCACATTCCACCACTGGCTTTTAGCAACAAGTGTGTTTCCAAAATATGTTTTAAACTTACTTTAATTAACCGCCACCCATTTCTCTCTTTTTGTCTCGGCAGGAGGAAAACGATCCACCCCAAACCGGACCATGCGTCACTGTTTGCAGAGATGCAGGCTGAAGATCTGCTGAACCGGGACCAGCGTGAGCAGCACATCCAGTTGCTTCTCAGTGAGGCAGCGTGGCCGGCGTGTGTGACCCATTCTATTTTTTTTTTTTTTTTTTTTTTTTTACAGTTTGAATTTTGCACATTCTAAATAATCTGGATTTTGCTGCTGATTGTAATAAACAATTTAGTGACTTATGTGTTTGCATCATGATTTTCTATTTTGTCTGTTAAGGCAGCGGTGGGAAAAGAGTCAACAGTACAAGTGACTTTGAAAATAATGGCTCCTTTTTAAGAGAAAGTAACAAAAAACAATTATTTTATTTACTAAAGACTGTATTGTTGGATGTGCCAGTGCAGAAGACACTGCACACTTTAGTGATAGTATCAGTATATGGAGGAATTCTGGGCCATATTAGCATCTGTATTTTCTAATAATGGGTTAGGGCAGGGGTGTCCAATCATGTGCCATGACGGGCCAAGACCCTGCAGGCTTTACCTCCAACCAGTGTCTTCAACAGCAGATTCCACCGAATTTCTTCCACTGACTGCTGGTCAGCGAAAACACTTGCTGAAGAGACTGGGTAGAAGAGAGAACCTGTAGGGTCTTGGCCTCCATGGCACATGATTGGACACTCCTCAGTTAGGGTTTAATGGGATTTAACATTTTAACACAAACTGCTTTATGGCTCATAATTCTGTTGGCAGACTTACACCAAACCAAACCAAAAGTGATTTCTCAAACTGCTGGATTGTTCTTAGACAGCTTTTCCAATCTTTTAGTATTTAATTTGTGTCACTTGGTGGTAGCCTTCACACATAAAACAAAAGTGGAGACACATCTTCAAAAAATACAAAGTTTTATTGTCAAAATTCCTAGTGCAATACTAAATGATTACATGTATAGTACATTGTCGATGCAGAGAATATATATTTATACAGTATCTACATGTATATATCCAGTAAATCCATGTATTTCTCCATGTAACCTTCTGACTGCATTATTTTAATTGCTTTTAATCCTAGCTCCAGTTCGTTTTGGCTTAAAATGCATCATAATTGTTTAATATAGCTTATCATACCTAACTCAGTACTGTTTACCTGTTGAAATATATATTTTATGGCTAATATAACCCCATAACTACAATATGGCACCTGGCGATGTAGTTTTGGCAGCTGATCACTTTTTGCCACGACACCTTCGGCTGGAGCAGGTACATCCCATGACGTCTCAACGGTCTCTGTGATTTACACACAGATCAGAGCAATTTGTTGCACAGGAAGCTGAACATTTCTACGGACATTCTGAAATTTTGTAACCACTGTACGTTTGTGAAGCTGGGGTGACATCACTGGGAGCCTGTGTTGAACGCCCAGACCGATGGTTTTAAGCGATAATTTTGCCACAAGAGAGCCATCTGAAACACACACAGAGCATGCATATTTTCGTACCTAATAGCAATAACTTGCCGACATTACAATGTAGTACGGCGGCCTTAAAGCAAAGTAGCATTCGCAGTCATTAGCTTACCTTTATATGTGATGTAGTTTGTATCCTCATGTCTTCCGCTTTTTACTGCTCTGTATGGCTTCCTAAACGCTCCAGTACTTTTCCAGAGTGTGTCGTCTCACCGCCTATAGCCTTCTCTGGCTCTCCTTTTTTGCCTTTACTCTGGCCGAAAAGCCAGAGACGGAGCAGTCGCCTTGTATCCTGCCATCTTGTGTTTTGTCTGTGTCACTTGTTTTACGCCGGAGGGTTGTGCTGTCTCCCTGTAAACAAATCCCACCCACCTCGAGTGGTACTCTGGTGTAATGGAAACAAAAGCGTACTGAACTGAATAAACCGTACTGTGGTGTTCTGGGCTGTATAGGTACTAGTGGAAAAGGGGCTTAATGGGCTCATCCGTAGCCCAAGGGCCACCTCTGGTGAAAATCTCATCAAAATCCTCCCAGTTGTTTTTGTGTAATCCTGCTAAAAATTAAAGACACACAGACAGCTCTCTGATTGTACTCTTGTTTATTAATTTGTAGAGACTGTTACTAATTTTTTTGATGACTACTGCATTTAGAAGTATCAGCAAGCTTTAGTTCAAACTTTATTTGAAGAAAACATTTAAATGTAGTTACCAATCATAAATCAGTATCTTCTTCTTCTCTCACACCAACCCTCTCCACGCTCTCCTTCACTACATCTGTGAATATTCTCTGTGGTTTTCCTCTATTCCTCCTGCCTGGCAGCTCCATCTTCAACATCCTTTCTCCAATATATCCACTATACCTCCTCTGCACATGTCCAAACCATCTCAGCCTTGCCTCTCTTTGTCTCCAAACTGCTCAGCCTGAGCTGTCCCTCTGATACAGTCATTTTTAATCCTGTCCCTCCTAGTCACTCTCAGTGAGAATCTTAGTATCTTCAACTCTGCCACCTCAAGCTCCGGCTCATGTCTTTTTCATTTCTTTTTATTTATTTTACAATCCTTTATTAGTTCCACAGTGGGGAAATTACAGGGCATCCACCTGGATGGATGAAACGCCAATCCCTTCAACACACACACTCTCTCTCTCTCTCTCTCTCTCTCTCTCTCTCTCTCTCTCTCTCTCTCTCTCTCTCACTCTCACACTCACACTCACACTCACACTCACACACACACACACACACACACACACACACACACACACACACACACCTAGGGCCACTTTAGAGTCTCGTATTAACCTAACTTGCATGTTTTTGGCCTGTGGGAGGAAACTGGAGTACCTGGAGTAACATGCAAACGCCACACAGAAGGGTCACTGATGGTCAGGGGTGGGATCGCGCCCACAATGATCAGGGGTGGAATCGATCCGTGACCTTCTTACTGTGCTGCAAAGTGCTAACTACTGCACCACCAAGCTGCCCCAGTCAACGTCAGTATCAACATCTCCAAACCATACATTTCATAGCAGGTCTCACTACTGTCTTGTACAGCTTCCCTTTCACTCTAGCTGCTATCCTTCTGCCACAGGTCAGCCCTGGCACTCATCTCCACCCACTTAATCCTGCCTGCACTTTCTTCTTCACCTCTCTTGTGCACTGTTTGTTGCTTTGGATTGTTGATCCCAGGTATTTAAACTCGTCTGCCTTCGTTACCACTACTCCTGCCATGTTTATCATTCTACCTCCCTCCCTCTCATTTACACACTTGTTTTCTGTCTTGCTTCTACTGACTTTCATTCCTCTTCTCTCCAGTACACCTTCAACTCTTCACCTGCTCCCTACTGTCACTACAGATGACAACGTCATCTATGAGTGTCATGGTCCATGGATAATAACCATAGCAAACAAGAAGGGGCTCAGAGCCAATTCCTGGTGCAGTCTCATCCCCACCTTGAGTGTCTGTCACTCCTACAGCACACCTCACAACTGTCTCATTGTCCTCATACACGTCCTGCACCACCCTCACATACTTTCTGCCACTCCTGACTTCCTCAAACAGTACTACACTTCCACAAAGACACAGTGCAGTTCATTCTGACCTTCTCTATACTTCATCAACACTCTTAAACATTGCAGCTGTAGTACTCTTTCTTGCCGTAAAACCATAGTGGTGCTTACTGACTGTCACCTGTCTTTTTAACCTGGCTTCAACAACTTTTTCCTGTCTTCATTGTGTGGCTGAACAACTTTATGCCTCTGTAGTTACTACAGCTTTGAGCGTCATTCTTGGTCTTGAAAATCTGTACCACTACACTTCTCCACTCCTGAGGCATCCTTTCACTCTCCAAGATTGTGTTAAACAATCTGATTAAAAAGTCCACTGCCATCTCTCCTAAACATCTCCATACCTCCACAGGCATGTCATTTGGACCAACTGCCTTTCCACTCTTTGTCCTCTTCATAGCTGCCCTCACTTCCGCCTTGCTAATCCTCTGAACTTCCTGATTTACTATCTTTCTTTCATCCATCCTCCACCTCTCTCTCTCTCACTCACTCACACATTTTTTTTATCCGTCAGCTCCTCAAACTACTCCTTCCATCTTCCGAGCATATTCTCGTCACTCATTAGTACATTACCATCTCAGTCCTTAATCAACCTAACCTGCCGCATGTCTTTTCCAGCTCGATCTCTTTGTCTAGCCAATTGAACCAAGTCATTTTCTCTTTCTTTAAAGCCTGATCAGAGTAGCTCAAGGGGAATGTACATGTCTGTGGACTACGATTGCTTACACAGCACTAATCAGAGTAGTTTTCAGACACTGAAACTGTCTGCCACACTGCATTTCACTCTCGTGCATCTACGGTCTATATGTCCACATATTACAGCCATGATACTCCAGTAACCTGATTTGAACGCCAAGAATTAAATAAAATGAGGAGAAAGAGCAAAAATAGAGCATATATTCAGGGTAAACAATGAAGAGAATTTAGTTATACCTGCTTTGCATTCTTTCTGTGCAGTCACTTTTTTGCAGCTGCATGCACTTGGTCTGTGCTCACCCTCTGCAGAAGGGAAGCTAACAAAATTTACATCATGCACCCAATGCACTCACTCTCACACTGACGTGTTTGTACCACCATATATTGGGCTTTAGTGTTCAACCTCTCATACAACTCACTGTATGCTTTTTCCTTTGCCTTTGCTACCTCTCTCTTTGCCATATGCCTGGACTCCAAATACTCCTGTCTACTTTCTTCATCTCCCTGACTATCCCACTTTTTATTTGCCAAACTCTTGCTTTCATTCCACCACCAAGTCTCCTTATCTTCTTTCCGCTGTCCAGAGGATGCACTAAATATATTTCTAGCAGCTTCCCTCAATAATTTTACTATACTTGCCCAGTCCTCTAGTAATTCTTCCCTACAACCCAGAGCCTGTCTCAAACTCCTTCCTGAATTTTGTGCTACATTCTTCCTTCTCTAACTTCCACTATTTAATCCTTGACTCTCCATCGCACTCCTCTTCTTTTAATCCTATAGACTACCATCCAGTGCTGCCTGGCTACATTCTCCCTGACACCACCTTGCAGTCTCCTGTCTCTTAACGACTTCTCCTTCACATGAGGTGCTACTACTATACTGTGTGGTTTTCTAAACCTCTAGATTTAGATCAACACAAATAGAACCAAAGAATGTAAGTGTAGAATAGTAGACTGTAGGTTTTTGTCACTCTTGTAGTGAGACCAGCTGTTTAAAAAAAAAAACCAACACAAAGCAGCATGTTGAAGCAAGTAGGAGGTGGAAACGACACATCTTAAATGGCTGAGAAAAGCAACACTTTGGCCTCATTCCGAATTCACAGTGATCATTTATTTTGTGAACAGAAGAATACGCTATTCTGCAGTTTGTCAGTCGGAATTAAATGAGCAGGCGGCACTACAAAGCACTATATTCATGTGCTATTAAAATTAAAATTTTATTTTAAAGTATGGATTTCAGGGCAATTCAGACAGCCCTTTAATATTTATGTGAAGCCCAGCTGAAATCTATGTGATGAAAAACACAGTTGTGTGGAAGACTGCTCTTGGAAGAAATTAATAGAAAAAATGAAAATGTGGATTATTTTCAGTGTAGAGGCAAATGTACTATTCCATTTTTTTTTGTTTTTGTAACTCATTTTGGCAGCCTAATTCAACAGAGCACCTTAATAAACCCAGTGCTAAACCCACACTGAAACCTCCATTATCTCCAGCATCCGTTTCAACTGTTCTCCATTAAATCTTTTTTATTGTTGAAACCAAACTGCCCATCCCTTGAGACGATTCTTTGTTGGGAACAGGTATGGCACTAAAAGCCAGTCTGTGACAGGAACCTCTCCCCATGATCAGTATAAATACGAGTCACAGTGTTCTTGGACAGCTTGGGGAGGAAAAATAGATGTCCCCTCATGAAAATGAGTCCCTTTCACTGAACCAAACCGTGTTTCAAGTTACACGCAGTTCAGGTCTCTGGTTTTATTGCATTTCTAAATCATAGCAGAACTGCTCAGACTGTTTGTGAGCTGGCAGCCTGCCCCTCAAAAGATTACAAAAATCAATTCTATTGTAATCACAGATTGTGACCTGAAGGGCTTAAATCTTGATGCTTGTGTGTCTGTGTGTGTCTGTATCTGTGCAAGCCTGGTTGAGTCCGCTGCCCTGCTCGTTCCTGCTCTTGCTGGACAAGAGTTAGTATTTTTCTGCAGGTTTAGCATGACCACAGGCACGGCGTGTCGCTGGGAACAGAGGGAAATGGGGAGATAAAAACAAACATGAGAGAGAAGACAATTTTAGAGTAGTGGGAACATTTCTGTAGATGTAATTGACTGGTGAAACTCTACAGCCGGCCCTAATCCCAGTGTAAGCCATGGCTGATGCTTTGCAGAACGCTTGGGACCCAAAATATGTTCAATTATGTGTTTCTCTGAATGTAAATTAGTCTTATACGTGTAATTTTTACATTTCCTGCTGTTAGTCATATCATATTTTTGTTATTTTTCACAGAGGTCCTGATGAACACTAAGACAGAGACTTCTGATCTCAAATGGACGGTTTTTTCACATGCCAAGCCACAGGTATGTAATCACAGCTTGACTGTTATCTGTATTCCTAACATAGAGGTAGTGGTGACTGGGGGATTTTTGGCCTCCAGCTGTTCTTTTGTTACTTTGGCTATAAAAGAGGTCCTTATATGGCAGGTAACTGACAGAAGAAAAGAAACACGAGTTGAATGTGGGATTTCAAGTATATTGGAAGCAGATGCTTTGATATTTCTAATCAACCTTGGAGTCAAAGTCACAGGCTGCTCATAATTTTGGATTCTGTTGCCAAAAAAAGGCATATTTGTAATTTGATCAGCTGAATAGTGGTTGCTATGAGGGAATTTTTGCCAGGAGCGTTGGTGACCAAAACTGCTCAACTTGCTGTTGTCTTGGAAGCAAAATGGCCCCAGTATGTCTGGTAGGAGGATTTCTGCGACTGGATTGAAATACCAAACAAATGTGTCTCTGCTCATAAGATGCAAAAGTTAAACAGGCCCACAGTCTCCAAATAACCCACATTGCCATTATCATTTGAAGCACTTTATCAAAATCTCCATATTGTCAAAAATGTGGCTTTGTTGTGTTTTTTGACGTTAACGTGGAACAAAGAGAGTGTACAGTGATTTAGTCAAAGATGACAGGCACTAGACGAGAGACGCCACAAATTGTCTGGATCAAAAGTTGCAGACATGAAAGGTTTACTGTAGTGTTTTATTTTTAGGATTAAAGGATTATGATACTCTTATAGTAGCCATTTGTAGCAACTAACATTCCAGTGAGATTTCTTCTTCTGGCTTCTCAATTTCAAAAATAACACTGTCATTACTAAAGTGTCCTTGTGTTTTGTTTTGTTTTGTTTTGTTTTGTTTTGTTTTGGGTTTTTTTTTTCCTCTAACCACAGATTTTGGCTTACTTTATCATTATTTCTTCATGAAGGAATAATGGTGAGCTTAGAGCCTTGCTTTTCAACTGGGGTCCTCATACCTCAGTGGGTCTGTGAGAGAACGTTCAGGGGTCTGTGGGAAATTGTCAAATTAAACTTATAGCAAAGAATTTGCTGCTGTTGTGCATGGATACCTGCAGTGTAGTTGTTCTTTCAAGTCAGCAGGTGACGTTATGAACACAGTGGCTACAGTCTTCTTCTTCCTCTTCTTCTTCATGTGTTTTACGGAAGTACACCAAAGGCTTTGTTAGCAGAGTAAGAGAGACATCCAGATTTTGTGGTTACGTACAGTTTTTTGCATTGTGAGGCACTTGTTGCCAAGACTTTACCAGCAGACCTAGCTTCTGTGTTGATGATGTCATGTGGATGGTAAATTTTGTAAAGAGATGACCTCTTAAAAGCCACATATTTGTACCTTTATGTGAGGAAATGGGAGCGGAACATAAAGCCTTATTGCTCCATACAGAGGTGCTATGGTTGTCCTGTGGTCACACGGCAAAGTCCTGGCTCGCATGTATGAGCTCCTAGAGAAACTAGGCTGTACTCTCACTGTAGTGCTGGTTCCGTGCTGACCAAGATTTGACCCCTTTAAGTATGGAAACTTTGTCAGTGTGATTACTCCCCTACTGTTCTGCAGAATGGTACCTTCCTCCAGCTTTGGAGGAAGGTTTATTACAATTACAGACTGTATTACAGACTGTAATTTACTGTACATACCCTGTTGTCATTGAATCCTTATTTAAATCCTCCACCTGAACAACGAGAGCAAGTTTTTAGCCAAAGTCAAATTCCTTGTATGTGTTGTGCATACTTGGCCAATAAAGCTGATTCTGATTCTGATTCTGATTCTTTGAAATGGTTGGAAGAGGTAGTCTGGGGAACAGAACAGATGCAAATATTTGCTCATGTGCGAGCATCTGCACGCGCATTGCATGCATTGGAGATATATATAATATACAGTATAGAGCTGTTACTGTAGCCTCACTATTGACAAGCCAACTGCAGAGGTTGCCATGCAACCACAATAACTGCAGTTGGCTAGCATTTTTTCCCCCCGCATAAATTTTGTTTTTCCACAAATCTACAGCTCCTTGGCCGGCTGTTCCCAACGCGGTGGCCTCAGCTGGTGATGAGACCGGGTTAAGTTTATGTGACTGTATTTTAAATAAATTAACTGAAAAAGTTGGGAAAAAAAAAATTTTTTTCAACCACTCTCAGCCTCTCCCGCTGGCTGCAGTGGTCACATGAAAGCAGTGATCCAGAAACTGTTTCCGCTCACTTGTTTAAAAAAAATTCTACCAACACAATATAAATACAATATAAACTTGGGAAGATGAAAAAATAAAAAGGTGAACTGCACAGGGAGGCTGCCCCGGCTTCATGGAGCCCTGTTACCTCAAGAGTGTGGGTTAAGCGGTTTCATCTATTTAGTGGGAAAATATCCTCAAATTAATGTTCAAACCATCTATTTCTATACATACAGGGGTGTGAAAAGTGTTTGCCCCCATTCTGAGTTCTCATTTTTTTGTATGTTTGTCACACTTAAATGTTTCAGCTCATCAAACAAATTTAAATATTAGACAAAGATAACACAAGTAAACACAAAATACAGTTTTTAAATGAAGGTGTTTATTATTAAGGGAAACAAAAATCCAAACCTACATGGCCCTGTGTGGAAAAAGTGATTGCCCCTAAACCTAATAACTGGTTGGGCCGCCCGTAGCAGCAACAACTGCAATCAAGCATTTGCGATAACTGGCAGTGAGTCTTTTACAGCACTGTGGAGGAATTTTGGCCCACTCATCTTTGCAGAATTGCTGTAATTCAGCCACATTGGAGGGTTTTCCAGCATGAACCGCCTTTTTAAGGTCATGCCACAGCATCTCTGTCGGATTCAGGTCAGGACTTTGACTAGGCCACTCCAAAGTCTTCATTTTGTTTTTCTTAAGCCATTCAGAGGTGGAATTGCTAACCTTATGACTGTCTGTGGCACTCCGTTGCGCCGTTAGCCTCCACCCCCTCTGGTGGTCAAGGTTTTTTCAAGAAAACATTCAGTTCAGATATCAGAGATTTCCAAAGCTATAACTAACTAACTAACTACTAACTAACCTGCACTTATATAGCGCTTTTCTAGTCACAAAGACCACTCAAAGCGCTTTCATTAATACTAACCCTCTATTCTAAGGGCCTATAGGAAACAGATATCTAGGGACAATTTAGAACAGCCAATTAACCTAACATGCATGTTTTTGGCATGTGGGAGGAAACCGGAGAAATCCCGGAGTAAACCCACGCAACACGGGGAGAACATGCAAACTCCACACAGATCACTGTTGGTCGGGGGCTGGGATCGAACCCACGATCCCACGATCCCCACAATCCCCCGGCCAAGGGTAAACTGTGCTGCCGCAGTGCTAACCACTGCGCCACCGTGCAGCCCATATAACTTGAAAGTGGTAAGAGATAATGGCTTACTGTCAATTAGAAAGATGTAGAATATGATCCAAATTTGAGATGGGGCTAAATTTACACATCTAATTTGCATAATACCACGGCAGCCATATCGAATTACATAACTTTCAGTCAAAAGTGGACTTTGGGCATATTTACACAAAGGATGGTTTTGTTTTTTGTCACCGTTTTTTGTTTTGGTTTTTTAGTTATCTTCAGAGTTTATGAACCAGAAAATCATTACAATGTAAACAAACAAAGAAATCCGTCAGACTTACCCTGCTGGCCAGGCGGCTCGTTTTTGTCGATTTTTGTCGCTATTTTGTCTTCTCTCGGTCATTTTCGCTTTTTCTCCCACATCCAGAAACTGTTATGATTATTCCACCTCAATTTCGCTTTTGTTCCACCGCAATTTATCTTATATGACGACACAGAACCAGCGCGATTGTTCTGTCCAATCACATGGCGCTGGGGTTGATGGCAGGTGAAAATTAACCAACTTCGGTCACCCTCTGTTATAACAAAATGTAGATATTTACCTTCATAAGCTAAATAGTCTCTTTTTAGAATCATAGTTGGCAAATTTGGGAGCAAATGCCTCCTCCGTGTCGCGATGGCAAACATCATCTTTGTTTACAAACTCTTCTTCTGTGGTGTCCAGAAGTGAGGTTTTTGAATGGTTATTTGGGAGACATTAGTCCTCCAAGGCAAGAGCAGTAAGTTATACGTGTCTGCCACCTTGTGAGGTGGAATACTTAGTACAACTGGGGATTTTTTTATGGTTTACGGCCACATCACATGACAAGCGCAGTACTGTGACACAGTACCGCTCGGTGGCAGCGGCGGTGTGTGACGAGACTCGGTTGGAGGAGTGGGACGGGAGACCAGTTACGGCGACTATGAGCAACGAGACCAGCAACGGAAGGGGCTAGTTGGCTAGCTGAGGCCCAGCTGGATTCGAGGACGATCGGATCAGATTCTGGCGATATAAGAAGAATTTATTTTACTATCCACAGATTTTCCTTTTCCTTCTTTCCAAGAAGGACTGAAGATGGCTGCCACCGGATTAAAAAGTGGGCTGATGGGCACCACTAATAAGCCTTCTCTACTTCTCTACTTCCTCTTCGTTTTGTCTTTGTGTGTCTGGACCTGCAACAAGAAGGATTTTCCGACAAACTCAACCAAAGGTGAAGTTAAAAAGTTTTATCTGTATGGATTTGGGCTTGGACATCTCACCCTACACTCTATGTGGTCTTTAAAAGCCCTGAGCAAAAACTTCCAAATTAAGGCAAACATGGCTGTTAAGCAAAAATCACAATATGGCAGAGGATATACAATTAAAGTTCTGTTAGTTCTGCTACTTCTGGCAGGAGATATTCACCTTAACCCTGGACCTGCCACTATTAAACAGCAGACCACTGGGTTAGCACAAAACCGAGCTGTACAAAAGCAAAAACAACATTTATTTTTCCAAACTGTTAATCATGCACGAGTTCTTTGGGACACCAAGGCTAAACCAAAGGGGATCCTCGGCGGTCATTTAAACATACGGAGCATAATCCCCAAAAGAGATGAGATTTCGGTGTTGCTGTTGGACTCAAATCTGGACTACCTTTGTCTCTCAGAAAGCTGGCTACACAGTAACATAGACACTAATATGATCGATATTGTGGGCTACCAGTGTTTTAGAAAAGACAGGCAGGTAGGGAGGGGAGGAGGTGTTTTAATTTACATCAAAGAGAAATATAAATGTCAACTGGTTGATTTGAATACTTCACTTGAATGTTTAGCTGTTAATGTATGTCTCTCTCCGGTAATGAATTTCAACATTGCAGTAGTGTACAACCCACCGTCACACAACTCTTCCTTTTATAATGAATTAAGTGATCTGGTTAAACAACTTGAGAAGAACAGAGAAACAATAATTCATGGTGACTTTAATATCAACTGGTCTGATAAAAAAGACAAACAAAAACTGAAAAGCCTCATGACTAAATTTAATTACCAGCAAATCATCAAAGGACCCACCAGGATAACCAAACAATCCAGAACACTTATTGACATGGTATTTACTAATAAACCAGAACGAATAACCAGAACCTATAATCTTGTAACTGGTCTCTCAGATCATAACATGGTTCTTGCTGTCAGGAAACTTACTAAAAAGCGACTACAGTATTTTGGGGGAGTCGATATTGACAAATCAAATTTTATTATCCCCAAATCAAAAAATGAGGAGTTTGAACATTACTTAGAGAATCAAAATTGGGAGCAGCTCATGGCAACATGTGAAGTAGATGATTGTTGTAATTTTATAACTGCAACAATCACAAAGTCTATAGAAAAATTTTCAAAGCAAATTAAAAGTAGACAACAGAAGATTAGCCTACCATGGTTAAATAATGAAATAAGAAAACTTATGAAGAGGCGAGACTATGCACTGAAAACATCACTAACCTCCAAACTACAAAATGATCACCTTGTGTACAAAAGTTTAAGAAATAAAGTGGTACATGAGCTGCGAAAATCAAAAATATCTTATTACAATAAACTGATAGATCATGCAAAGGGTAACAACAGTTCCCTATGGAGGCATTTAAATAACTTAACTAATAAAAAAAACGATCAGAAGGGGGTAAAGGAACTTAGAATCAATGGCAAGACCGTCAGTGACAAGGCTACTTTGGCAAATGAATTTAATTCACACTTTGTGGGCTCTGTGGAAGACTTAACAAAAATTTTTGTGCTGCCAAATGTGCTCAACAACACAAATTCCATACTCCCAACAGATACTTTTCACATCGATGAGGTAAATGAGAAGTTAATTGCTGGTATTGTTAAAACACTGTCAAACTCAAAAACTAGTGATATCTACAATATGAGCACCTCCTTTCTCAAAATGCACAGCAAAATATTAATCAAACCACTGACTCATCTCATTAATCTCTCCATTAGGTCTAGTACATTTCCATCTGGCTGGAAAAAAGCTGTCGTCATACCAGTTCATAAATCAGGCAGTAAAGACGATATATGCAATTACCGCCCAATCTCTATCTTACCAGTCCTATCTAAGGTTCTTGAAAAAGTTGTAGCTACACAGCTGATAGACTACTTACAAGACAGTCAACTTCTTCATCCACATCAATTTGGTTTTAGACCAGGATACTCAACAGAAACAGCAAATTGTTGCCTTATTGAAAACGTCAAACAGTCCTTGGACAGGGGTAATGTGGTAGGAGCTGTTTTTCTAGATCTCAAAAAGGCTTTCGATACTGTAAACCACAGTTTGCTTTTATCCAAAATGGTATCTTTTAACTTCTCCCCAAATACATTAGAATGGTTTGCATCTTATCTCCAGAATAGAGAACAGTGTGTAAAAGTGCACCAGGATAAATCCTCATTTTTAAACAACCGCATGGGTATCCCACAAGGGTCCATTCTTGGTCCTTTACTTTTCAGCATTTTTATTAATGACTTGCCGTTACACTGCTCAGCTGCAACATGCCAACTTTATGCAGATGATGCAGTTATTTACACAGCTGCCAAGACTCCAGCACAGGCTGCAGATGTACGGTCTACAAGTATGGTTGATGTCCAAGAGTGGCTCCTCAAGAACCATCTATTGCTGAACCTTCAGAAAACAGTCTCAATGTGCTTTTCAATCAAAAAATGTAACCTGCAACATTTTAAAGTTAATATACATGATCATGACATCAGTTTAGCTACAGAATTCAAATACCTTGGCATTGTACTAGATCCTCAACTCAAATTTAATCTTCATATAAAGAAAATTTCAAAAACAGTAAAAAAAAATCTGAACTGCTTTAAATTAATTAGATATTACATACCTTACGAAGCAGCTGCACTGTATATGCATTCTATGGTTTTTTCTCATATATCATACTGTTTGACAGTCTGGGCTCAAGCAGCCCCTTCCACAATAAGACATATAGGTTCATTATATAATCAAACCCTAAAAATCTTGGACAAAAAGCCCATTAGGTGGCATCACTGTAATGTTTTAAAAAAATACAACCTATTGAGTTTTGAGAGCTTCATTGACCTCTGTCTTCTGAAATTAACGTTCAAATGTTTCCATAAATCAGCACCCGAGCCACTTGCTGGTTTCGTCCAAAGACAGGACAGCAGCAGAGCCACCAGGAGTTCTGTTAACAATAACTGTAAAATATTCCACCGCAGAACCACATTTGGACAAACAGCTTTCTCTATAAAGGGCAGTCACATCTGGAACACAATGCCAAATGAAATTAAAATAATAACGGACTTTAAAACATTCACTAAAAATGTTAAAAACTGGCTGAAAAATAAACAAGAATGTACTCATGTATGAATTATTTGTCTGCAAAGTGAGAGTGAATGAAGGGAAGGAATAAATGTGTTTGTTTATAGTGAGTGACGGAGGGAGGAAGGCCTGAAATAGGCAAATGTGAGTTATGTTATATGTGTTAAATGTGAGTCAGGCTGTTATATTTGTGTATTTATAATATTTATGTTAAAGGTGAGTCAGGCTGTTATATTTGTGTATTTATAATATTTATAATTGTGTATTTATAATTTTTCTGCATTGATGTATGTGGTTATTGTGTATATTTTTATCTTGATTCTTTTTTCTAAAGCCCATCCAGGGACAAGAGTTGCAAATTAGCTAATAGCTATACACTCTATGTGCAACACATCAGATTGATTGTCTTTGATTAATTGTCTATGTTTATTGCACTGTCCCTGTCAAATAAACTAATCTACTACTACTACAGACAGTGAGGGTGCTTTCTGTCCATGAAACCAAGACACAAAAAGGGTTAAGCCATTCAGAGGTGGACTTGTTGGTGTGTTTTGGATCAGTGTCCTGCTGCAGAAACCAAGTGCCCTTCAGCTTGAAGTCATGAACAGATGGTCTGACATTCTCCTTCAGGATTTTTTGGTAGACAGCAGAATTCATAGTTCCATTTACCACAGCAAGTCTTCCAGTTCCTGAAGCAGCCCCAGACCATCACACTACTACTACCATATTTTGCTGTTGGTATGATGTCCCTTTTCTGAAATGCTGTGTTACTTTTATGCCAGATGTAATGGGACACACACCTTCCAAAAAGTTCAACTTCTGTCTCGTTAGTCCACAGAGTATTTTTCCAAAAGTCTTGTCAATCATCAAGATGTTTTCTAGCAAAACTGAGACGAGCCTTTATGTTCTTTTTGCTCAGCAGTGGTTTTCATCTTGGAACTGTGCCATGCAGGCCATTTTTGCCCAGTCTCTTTCTTATGGTGTAGTCATGAACACTGACCTTAACTGAGGCAAGTGAGGCCTGCAGTTCTTTGGATGTTGTTGTGGGGTCTTTTGTGACCTCTTGGGTGAGTCGTCGCTGCGCTCTTGGGGTAATTTTGGTCATCCGGCCACTCCTGGGAAGGTTCACCACTGTTCCATGTTGTCACCATTTGTGGATAATGGTTCTCACTGTGGTTCGTTGGAGTCCCAAAGCTTTAGAAATGGCTTCATAACCTTTTCCAGACTGATAGATCTCAATTACTTTGTTTCTCACTTGTTCCTGAATTCTTTGGATCGCAGCATGATGTCTAGCTTTTAAGGATATTTTTGTCGATTTCACTTTGTCAGGCAGTTCCTAATTAAGGGATTTCTTGATTGAGGACAGGTGTGGCAGTAATCAGGTCTGTGTGTGGGTAGAGAAATTGAACTCAGCTTTCCAAAGATGTGATAAACCACAGTTAATTTATGTTTGGGTTTTTTTTGTTTGTTTTTTTGGGGGGGGGTCAATCACTTTTTCACACAGGGCCATGTAGGTTTGGATTTTTTTTTCCCTAAATAATAAACACCTTAATTTAAAAATTGCATTTTGTGTTTACTTGTGTTATCTTTGTCTAATATTTAAATTTGTTTGATGATGTGAAACATTTAAGTGTGACAAACATACAAAAAAAAAAGAGAAATCAGGAAGGGGGCAAACACTTTTTCACACCACTGTATTTTGTTGCCAGTCTTTACAATTAACTACAAACTTTTAATTAATTTTTAAAATGCATGCTGTGTGCTCAGCTGAATGACAGCTGCCGCCATCCACCCACACACCCTGTAGTGAAAATGTAAACCGCTTCAAGTCTGTGTTCAGCCCATGTGGGTGACACACACTGCCCATGTGTGACAAGAACAAGAAGAACCATCCATCCATCCATCCATCCATCCATCCATCCATCCATCTTCTTCCGCTTAATCCTTTTTTTTGGGGGGGGGGGGGGGGCTGGAGGCTATCCCAGCATCTTTGGGCGAGAGGCAGGGTACACCCTGGACAGATCGCCAGTCCATCACAGGGCCCAGCACAGAGAGACAGACAACCATTCACTCTCACAGTCATACCTAAGGACAATTTAGAATCCCCAGTTGATGCCAGTTAACCTAACTTGCATGTTTTTGGCAGCGCGGTGGCAGAGTGGTTAGCACTGCGGCAGCACAGCAGCTCACCCTTGGCCGAGGGATCCTGGGTTTGATCCCAGCCCCCGAACAACAGTGATCTGTGTGGAGTTTGCATGTTCTCCCCGTGTCTGCGTGGGTTTACTCCGGGATTTCTCCGGTTTCCTCCCACATGCCAAAAACATGCAAGTTAGGTTAACTGGCATCAAACTGGGGATTCTAAATTGTCCTTAGGTATGAATGTGAGAGTGAATGGTTGTCTGTCTCTCTGTGTTGGCCCTGCGATGGACTGGCGAGCTGTCCAGGGTGTACCCTGCCTCTCGCCCAAAAGATGCTGGGATAGGCTCCAGCCCCCCCCCCCCCCCGGCAACCCGAAACAGATTAAGCTGAAGAAGATGGATGGATGGATGGGAGAAATCCCGGGGTAAACCCACACAGACACAGGGAGAACATGCAAACTCCACACAGATCACTATTGGTCAGGGGCTGGGATCGAACCCAGGATCCCCTGGCCAAGGGTGAGTTGCTGTGCTGCCTCAGTGCTAACCACTCTGCCACCGCGCTGCCCAACAAGAAGAACCATGCTAAACAAAATGCAGTGTGAGTATGGCCGGTGCAGACCTCCTGCTGATACTGCCTTGTTACCTTAACACGGAACAAAGCAAATGGTACCAGTGAGAGCATGACCTAAACGTGTTTTTGACTGATGAGAGGTGTGATGACACAAAGCTGTTTGCAAGTGATGAGTGTTGTGCAAGGCTGGCATACCTGGCAGATATAGTTCAGCATCTAAATGAACTGAACATACAAATGCAAGGCCAAGATGAAAACCTGCTCACAATCTCAGACAAAATAAATAGATTCCATTAATCGGTACACCTCTGACAAAAAAATATCTGGGAAGTGCCCAACTTGACACCCCCACCCCCCAGCCCAGAAATGACAAAGAAATCTCACCACTGTTGCACTGTGTGAGATAATTGGGAAACATCTGAAAATTCTTGAAGAGAAGCTGCTATAAAAACTAAAATGAGAGAGATTGTGAGCTGTGAATCAAGAGTTTTGTGTCTGCCGTTCTTCAGTTCCTGCCAGGATATCAGCTTTGTGTTCATCTAAACTGGCTCAAGTTTCACAGTGAGTGAGTATAAACTAATTACAAGACAAAATAATCATTACACAGGCTACAGAGTGTTATTTTGTAACATTTCAAGGTGGTGAGGTTCCCTGAAATTTTTTTTCAATGTACAAAGGGGTCCTTGGCTCCAAAAAAAAGAAAAGAAAACGGTCTTAGAAAATTTCAGTAAATTCAAATCCTCTGTCTTCTCTCTGCTGTTGCTTTCGAACAGTTTTCATATGCTTTAAGACTTCTGTTATCAATAAATTTAAACTACAGATTAAGATTAATAGTATTAGAGTCCATGAATAAACATAGGAAGCATAGCAGGTTCACTTTAAACAGGTTTATTAACAGGTTGATTAAAGCAATAGTTAACATGCCAGTGATGAATAGACTAATTTCAGTGTTTGTAAACATCAGGGTCACCGCCAAGTTGTACACACAGCCTGGCTGCAGAAAGCAGTTGTTTAGAAGCATGGCGTGCACCAGTGAACGCATGGAAGTGCTGAACAAAGCACTGAACTTTAGGTCAGAACAAACAAACAAAAAAAAGTTTACAACCAACAGACAGGGAAGGGTATGAGGCCGAACTATGGGTACACTCTCACTGGTTTCACGCTGTTCTGATGGTGTGTAAACCCCCCCCCCCCCCACACACACACACACACCCCTTCTGCTGACTTCCCCTTAAATTTCATAGTGGCTTCACACTGAGCTGACCTCCCTTTTCCTCCACTAAAATGCGGTCATAAACTTCCCCAGATACATTCATTGAGAATTTCTTTGCATCAGACCGACAGAACAGTATGGAGGGATCATTACAGTCAAACATTATGGCTTTGTGGGTCAAACAAAGGCACGCGAACAGCCTTGCCTGGCATATTTCTATCCAATGCCAATTCTCTCTTGAACAAGGTAGAAGAATTAAGACTGCTGATGCGATTTAAGGACCTCGCTTCCTCGTCTGTCATCTGTTTCTCTGAGACCTGGCTTAAAGGGAACATACCGGACAGTGCGATCAGCCTCGAGGGATTTCAGCTGTTTCGTGCTGATCGCGTCACAGAGCTCTCCGGTAAGTCTATTGGAGGAGGAGTGTGCTTCTACATTAACAGCAGCTGGTGCTCTGATGTAACGGTGGTTTCACAACACTGTTCTACTGATCGCTCACCTCTGTAGTCATGAAGTCCTTTGAGCGCCTGGTCCTGTCTCACCTCAAGTCCATCACCACCCCCCTCCTGGACCCGCTGCAGTTTGCCTACCGTGCCAACAGGTCTGTGGACGACACAGTCAACCTGGCCCTCCACTCCATCCTGCAGCACCTGGACTCCCCGGGAACCTACGCCAGGATCCTGTTTGTGGACTTCAGCTCTGCATTCAACACCATCCGCCTCACTCTGCTCCAGGACAAGCTGTCCCTGCTCGGCGTGCCTGACTCCCTCTGCAGGTGGATCACCGACTTCCTGACGGACCGGAGGCAGCATGTGCGGCTGGGGAAGTCTGTCTCGGACTCTGTTAGCATCAGCATCGGATCACCCCAGGGCTGTGTACTTTCCCCCCTACTCTTCTCCCTTTATACCAACTCCTGCACCTCCTCCCACCAGTCTGTTAAGCTGATCAAGTTTGCGGACGACACCACCCTCATCGGGCTCATCTCCAACGGCGACGAGTCCGTCTACAGGAAAGAAGTGGCCCAGCTGGTGTCCTGGTGTAGCCACAACAACCTGCAGCTGAACGCTCTGAAGACAGCGGAGATGATTGTGGACTTCAGGAAAGTCACAACCCCCCTGCCCCCCCTCACCATCACAGGCTCTCCCATCACCATTGCAGATTCCTTCCGCTTCTTGGGCACCACCATCACCCGGGACCTCAAATGGGAGCCAACCATCAGCTCCCTCATCAAAAAGGCCCAGCAGAGGATGTTCTTTCTGCGGCAGCTGAGGAAGCTCAAGCTACCCACCAAGATGTTAGTGCAGTTCTACACGGCCATCATCGAGTCCATCCTCACCTCCTCCATAACCGTGTGGTACGCAGGAGCCACTGCCAGGGCCAGACTAAGGCTGCAGCGCGTCGTGCGCACTGCTGAGAAGATGATCGGCTGCAAGCTCCCATCTCTCCAGGACCTGTACATCTCCAGGACCCGGAGGCGTGCAGGCCGGATCATAGCCGATCCTTCACACCCTGGTCACGTACTGTTTGCCCCCCTCCCCTCAGGTAGAAGACTTCGGTCCATTCAGACTAAAACCTCCCGGCACATGAACAGCTTTTTTCCCTCTGCCATCAGACTGCTGAACATTAAGTGACTTATTGACTCTTGTGCACTATGTACAGCAGCTCATGTCGTTCATCACTGTTTTTCTGTTGCATTATCGACTGCACTGTGGTACCCCATATTATCTGCTACTTGCTAATTTATTTAAATCTGCCTTGACTAGTATTACTCATTATTATTATTATTATTACTTATTATTCTACACTTATTGCATGTTTTTAGTCTTTTAGTTTTTTTAGTTTATCTCTTTATCTCATCATGTTTTTAATGTTGCAGCATGGCACCGAGACAAATTCCTAGTTTGTGTACTACATGAACAATGGCAATAAATCTGATTCTGATTCTGAAACATTGGCCAGTACAGTAGAGATACGACAGACTGAGTGGGTGCTATGTTTGGCAAAAGATGCGATTTAGTGTTGAAGGATGATTAAAAAGTTTGATCCCGATTAATCTTCAGAAATTGCTAGTTAATCACGATTAATAGGGTGTTAATCATGTACTTTTTAAAAAAATGCAATGTACCTTAAATTGGTAATTTTTCAAGTTTCTCATACTCTTATTAACATGGGAGTGGACACATATGCTTGCTTTCTTCCCCTGCAGGATTATTAAAGATCTCAACATGTCAAAAATAAGATAAGATAAGATAAGCCTTTATTAGTCCCACAATGGGGAAATTCCAGGATTGCAACAGCACAGGGATAGCAACACTCAGAGCAACAAACAGAAGGCAAGAAAAAACAACATCTAGTAAACATATGTCCATATTACTATAAATGTATATATATAGACACACAGTGCAGAGCATTATGGTTGGTTGGTGAATGTGCAGCAGAAAGTCTAAGCTCTCTCTCCGCGGATGCGGCGGGCCAGCTGGAAGTCTTTGGGCATGATGGTGACCCCCTTAGCGAAGAAGAGACCACCAGGTGGGCCTCGCTGGTCTCCTGCAGAGCCATGACGGCGAAGCTCAGGAAACGCAGGACGGTCTTGAAGTCCTGAGTGATCTCCCTCACCAGGCGCTGGACGGGCAGCTTACGGATGAGCAGCTCCGTGGATTTCTGGTAGCGACGGATCTCTCTCAGAGCCACGGGCCTGTGACGGCGAGGCCTCTTCACTCTGCCGGTGGCCAGAGTGCCTCTCCGAGCAGCCCTGGTGGCTAGCTGTCTCCTGGGGGGCTTCTTCCTCCAGTAGATTTTACGGGCGGTCTGCTTGGTTCTTGCCATCGCTCTTTATTATTCTGTCTTATATTTCTTGCACGCCGCCTAAACTCCAGCCCGACACCCGCGTCGTTTTTGCTACAGCTCCCGGTATGTCGAGTTTCCCATTAGCACCGGGCGGCGGCCAAGTGCTAGCTAGCACTAGCTCCTCCCCGCTGTAACATCTCCCGCTGCAAACCGTGGCTCTGTCCGCCGACCCGGGAGACCCCCGGGGTGATCCGTGCGTCCGTGATATATATACAGAGTGAAAGATGTAGAAAGAAGAAGGAAGATAAAAAAAAAAAAAGACTGTTGCAACGGGCAGCCTACTCGTGTGGCGCCACTGGTCCGGCGGAACCGGAACCGGAAAAATGACAAAAACGATCCAGAATATTCTCCAGAAAATCCTCAGTACTGAAATATTGCATGTGCAGACAACAGAATGGCAGGGCATAATGACGTCATTGTAACATTGCTTATAATACTGACACAATTCAGTGTCCAACTTTACTCCTGTCGCAAACATCCACTGTTTTTAAGCAGCTGAACACAACAACAATGGACCTCAGGTGTCACAACGTCACAGTTTTCCTTTTTGGTAGAAAAATGAGAAACAACAAACAAAGTGGTGGTGCACATGAGAAGTATAATATAGAAAAAGCCAAATTTAATGGAAAAAAGTTGCAAATTTATGAGAAAAGCTGCAAATTTTAAAGAAATAAAATGCATTTAATTGATTACTGACAGAGGTCCAGCAGTCTCCAGTCAGTGCGACTGGGTGGCTCTCTCAGCGCTTCCTCGGTTTTAGCGCTCTTCTTCTTGTGGGTTGTGCGTCTTGTCTGCCATGGTGGGTCTCGGAGGCAGCTTGTGGATGCCATCGTTGGATGCAATGCAGGTTGTATCACGCAGACCCTCGTCCTCCATGTTGTTGGTCGGCCTGCAGGCAGCGGCAATCTATTTGGTGATTGCTGTGTTGAGTTGTGCGGTTGTCCGGGTGCCTCTGCTATGCGTTGTCCAGCGTGTTTTTTTTTTGTTTTTTTTTTTTGGGTGGAGTGCTGTTGTTGCTGGGATGTTTGGCTGGCAGGTGATGGACATGCTTCTGTGGTGGCAGGGTTCATGCTGCCAGTGCACACGTGTTGCTGTGTTCTTGTCAACGGAGCCATTTGGGGGTTCGTTGGGGCTGGACTTGCAGTTTGGAGTCGTCCTGTCTTTTTCCATTTTGGGTCATAGAGGGGTTTGTCCCGCATTGTGATCGTGGACTTGGCTTTCGAGTGTCTGTATGGCAGGTGGAGCGGCTTTGGTATAGAGTGCAACAAGGTGAAAAAGTACCGTTCACGCTTGCGATTATTTGCGACTAATTGTGACCAAAAAATGTGTCTGCGTTAACTGGCGATTAGCGCGTTAACACCTTCACCACTAATGGGATTTTGTCAGATTTATAAAACTGAAGATAAGCACTTGTCTAAAGAAGTGCACAGAAGGTCCACCAGGGAGAGGTTCAAAGCATACAAATCACAGGATGAATATATTTGTGTGAAGTGTGAACATGTGACAGGAAAAAAAATATGTAAAATGAACAAAAGGGATGTGCAGTATTTTATTTTCAGAACTATATTGACATTCATTTGTCATAATTAAACTTTTCGTCTTCTTTTGAAATATTATTGTCAAATTATACCTCAACAGTTTTAAGATGAGTACTTCACACATCAGCATTCGTAACCATTGCATCTGACCAACCGGTGCAGTTAATCCTTTCAGCCACAGTTGCTGACCGTTGGATTTTTGGCAAAACTTTGTACAAATTTTTTTGCAGAGCCAGTAGCACAAATAGGCATGGTGGCAGATGTGTATCTACTATTTTAAAGTTCTCACAGCCTCATAAGATCTGTTCAGTCAATCCGTGTGATTTTTTTTGCACTTAGTGTGTGCCAAAGAAGCAGTGTGATGTCTGTTCCTGTGTTTCTCTTCCATGGCTGTGATTTCATCCTTTGTTTTTGCACTAAATTTTATGTTTTAGGTTGCAACAGTTAACTTCAAAGACATCTTGGTGTCCTATTGGCGTCTTCATTAGTATCAGCAGGCTAATCAGACATGACTGTTTATTCCTCCAGGTCTTCGTTTAGAATCTTAGCACCCAGTTATTTGGGACCCATATGGAAATGTGGTTTTTTTTGTAGATTCTAAAATCAATTAATTTTATGATAAAAATATTATTGAAGTTGATCACCAATGGTGTCAGAGGTCCCATTCACTCAAACATGATGTGTTTGGGTTTTAACCTTCTAAAATGCCTTATTGAGTCGTATGACTACAGTAAAAATGTAAAAATCCATCTTCACTTAAAAATAATTATATTTCAACATTTCGGCAGATGCCAGTTTTGTTTTTCCATACGATTTTTCCCCCTACATCACTGACAAACGCTTCCATCTTTAATTACAATCCATCACCACTGTGCTTATTGGCTGTGATGAGCCAGTCTCCACCGAGATGAACAGGCAGGCCAAGATTTTAGCTTCAGAGCTAACAGTGCTACAAGGGAATAGCTTATAAGTGCGGTTTATATTCTTTAAATGTCAGTTACCCTAATAGACATATTTTCTCTGTGATGCTACATCGAACCATTAGCATTAGCTTGGCTAGGTGGTTGGAGTCCATCTACCTGCATTAGAGCTTGCCTCAATGGGGAGAGGCTGACAGACAGGCCATCTGACGTTAGCTTAATTGTGGATCCAGCTGTTTTTGAAAGCTATTTTCTATAAATTATATTCCCCCACCCTAACTGGAATCCTTGTTAATCTACCAACACTTGACCATATACCTGGTTCTTAGATGCTATTTTTAGCAGCTAACTAGCTAACTTCAGCTAGCTGCCATGCCACCATTCACTCATTTGTGAATGGTTCTGAGCTTATTGTACTCCAGGAGCCGGTCATATCCTGTCAACTACTGAAAACACACACTCCTGTCCACCAGTGATGCATTGTTTCGTTCATTCTTTTCGACACATTTATGTTAGTTGGCTCAGGCTCGCTACCCAAGCTAGGAGCTAGCCAGCTAAGATTAGCAAGCGTGACATAAGAGGGAGGGCGGAGTTAATGGCAGCCGTTGGGCATTTAAAGAGAGATGCACTGAAATGAACCGTTCTGAGGAAGGCTGCCAAAGATGATTCACAATAATGCTGCAGTAAATAAAACTAGTTTGGCCAAAGTATGTCAGAAACACTTCATTAGGACCTGTGGGAACTGTCAACATGTGGGGAAAAAAAGTGCAGTAAATAGAACCTTCAAAACTAATCTAGGTTGATATAAGACTTTACAACTCTTTAATAACAATGTTGACTTTGATGAAAGTAATGAAATAATTAGTTTTCTGATGGTGAATTTGGTATTTTTTTAGTACACAATGTGTGCTTTATAGTGCTTGGTACATTTTGTATAATGTGCATCATTGTTTATATTTTTCAAAAGGCTGTGTTTTGACAAACTGTCCTAAAATGTCTGGCTGTGTTTTGCATTTGTAGCTTGGTATCTGATTTGTTTTCAAGGCTTGCATTTCTTTGTCAAATCTACATGAGTCCTAGGTGATTATGTACAACTTTGCTCAGAGAAAACAATTTGTTTACAGACGTATGTGCTGCCACAGTCCATGGTATTTATTTTTTGGGGGGAGGATTAGAGGGGAATTTTTCTTTCAAGATATTCCAACCTAGCTTGTGGTGCTCTGCTGCACTGTAATTCCTTCAGTTCACTATTCTGCCTCACTCAACACATCATCTGTAAATGGATTTTTAAAGATTTACATAACTGAATTTCTGAGCCTCAAGTTCAGCAAATCTGCTAAATTCTGCCCCGAGTATGTTAATTTCTTGCTTGTTTCCCACTCTTGGGAACACAGTGGTGGTGAACGTTTTCACTGTTGGCTCAGAAGTTAAACATTAAAGCATTTCTCTGTTCACGTGGCTCCATAACAAATGTAGATGTCTTTGGAGGGTTTTCAGTGCATGCATGTTTGTGATATCCTGCTTTTGTTCTTGTGTTTTAGTATATAAATGTGAATGAGGGGTGAATGCCGTGTTTGTCTTGGATGCTGTGTGCAGACATGTGCCTTGTTTGACAAGCGACACTCAAATCCCCACTAGCTGTGCTGAAGCTCAGTGGGAGGAATGATTTAACAGCCCAGATTTAAATTTGGGCTGAATCAAAATCCACAGCAGGCCACATCCGTCCCACAGGCCTGTGACAGGTGCAGTACAGCCGAGGACAAACATCATGATGATTAATGGAACTTTTAATGCGTTCAATTATATAAGTATCCCAGCAAAAGTCTTGATAGTGTAAGCAGATCTACATGGTGCTCACATGTTTTCTGGGTCAAACTGACATCCCTTTGTCCTCTCTGCTCTTCAGTGGGAGGAAGTCAGTGGTTTGGATGAGGAAAACAACAGTGTGAGGATCAATCAGATCTGCCAGACGAACAGTTCATCCAGCCACTGGCTGCGCAGCGGCTTCATCCAGCGGCAAGGAGCATCTCAGGTTTATGTGGAACTGCGATTCTCCATGATGGAGTGTTCCTCCAGAAGCACGCACCACCGCAGCTGTAAGGAGACCTTTAACCTCTACTATTACCAGGCAGATGCCAACGACGCCACTGCCACATACCCACCCTGGATGGAGAACCCTTACATCAAGGTATTCATACTCAGCCCGTGGTTTATTTACCTCATCAATGAATCATGGATAATCTGCAGACTTGGTAACTGCAGGCTTCTGGTCATTGTGTCAATGAATGCAGATCAATTTGTGCAAAATTGTTTTTTCTTCTACGTTTTAACCAGCCACTGCTTAACTGATACTGTTAAAAGTTAAAACACTCACTTCACAAAGAAATACACACTGGACCTCGTTTATCAAAAGTGCATAGAAATCAGCTTTGGGTGTAAATATGACCATATGAAAAGGTGTACGTGGTATTTATGAAACCGGGCATATCTGATCAATCTCGTTGTACGATCGTTCACTCAGTGATAAATCTGACAGATGGATCAGAGCGTCATTCCACGCCCACATCTTGCCCCTAGAATTTACGACACAGCAGAAGACGAGAGGGCAAAAAGAGAAACTTTTTGAAGTAGAAATTGACATAATAAAGTAGTACAGTCTGTTAACCTCAAAAGTCACTTTAAATGCAAAAGAACCACGTTATGGAGGAGACTGGTGCTGCACAACACTGTTGGTTTGATCAGCTCATCTCCAGCTGAGAACTATGATATATCTCTGTAGCCTATTGTTTGACTTAGATGACAGTTTGACTAAATGTTGTCCATTTTGTCTTTTTAAAGCATACTTGTCAAACATGAGAATTTATGATTTTCTATTTAGAAGTGCTGAAGGACATCCTCCCTCCAGAATAGCTGTCTGATGTACGCTAGCATCTATAATAATATGTAGAAACGGGCAAAATAAAATCATTTCTCCACACCTTCTCTCGTGAATTTCCCTTGCTAATCTGGGGCAGTTTTTTAACCCTGATGCAGTGGATCACCTCGGCTGGGCACTGCTGTGTTTAAAGCTCTTTTATGGTTTAGTTAACGGATAATTTGTAAGGGATAACTATTATGAGATACTGTACAACATAACAGAAAACTTAGTCAAAGAAATGCTTTATAGAATAACAGAATGCTCACACAGGAGACTCCTTACAGTACAGGCACTCTGGATATAAAAAGTCTACACACCCCTGTTCAAATGCCAGGTTTTTGTGATGTAAAAAAATGAGACTAAGATACAGTGCATCCGGAAAGTATTCAGAGCTTGACTTTTTCCACATTTTGTTATGTTACAGCCTTTTTACAAAATGGATTAAATTCATTTTTTCCTCAAAATTCTATACACAACACCTCATAATGACAACATGAAAAAAGTTGATTTTTTTTTTTTGATTTTTGCAAATTTAATAAAAAATAAAAAAACCAAGAAATCACACGTACATAAGTATCCACAGCCTTTGCCATGACGCTCAAAATTGAGCTCAGGTGCATCCTGTTTCACTGATCATCCTTGAGATGTTGCTACAGCTTAACTGGAGTCCACTTGCGATAAATTCAGTTGATTGGACGTGATTTGGAAAGGCACACACCTGTCTATATAAGATAAGATAAGATAAGCCTTTATTAGTCCCACAATGGGGAAATTCCAGGATTGCAACAGCATAGGGATAGCAACACTCAGAGCAACAATCAGAAGGCAAGAAAAAACAACATCTAGTAAACATATGTCCATATTACTATAAATGTATATATATAGACACACAGTGCAGAGCATTATGGCTGGTGAATGTGCAGCAGAAAGTCTAAGCTCTCTCTCCGCGGATGCAGCGGGCCAGCTAGAAGTCTTTGGGCATGATGGTGACCCCCTTAGCGAAGAAG
The DNA here is from genome assembly GCA_020510985.1 of Pholidichthys leucotaenia. NCBI lineage: Eukaryota > Metazoa > Chordata > Actinopteri > Cichliformes > Pholidichthyidae > Pholidichthys > Pholidichthys leucotaenia. The sequence goes on from CM035844.1 coordinate 34,206,115, forward strand.
AGACCACCAGGTGGGCCTCGCTGGTCTCCTGCAGAGCCATGACGGCGAAGCTCAGGAAACGCAGGACGGTCTTGAAGTCCTGAGCGATCTCCCTCACCAGGCGCTGGACGGGCAGCTTACGGATGAGCAGCTCCGTGGATTTCTGGTAGCGACGGATCTCTCTCAGAGCCACGGGCCTGTGACGGCGAGGCCTCTTCACTCTGCCGGTGGCCAGAGCGCCTCTCCGAGCAGCCCTGGTGGCTAGCTGTCTCCTGGGGGGCTTCTTCCTCCAGTAGATTTTACGGGCGGTCTGCTTGGTTCTTGCCATCGCTCTTTATTATTCTGTCTTATATTTCTTTCACGCCGCCTAAACTCCAGCCCGGCACCCGCGTCCTTTTCGCTACAGCTCCCGGTATGTCGAGTTTCCCATTAGCACCGGGCGGCGGCCAAGTGCTAGCTAGCACTAGCTCCTCCCCGCTGTAACGTCTCCCGCTGCAAACCGTGGCTCCGTCCGCCGACCCGGGAGACCCCCGGGGCGATCCGTGCGTCCGTGATATATATACAGAGTGAAAGGTGTAGAAAGAAGAAGGAAGATAAAAAAAAAAAAAGGCTGTTGCAACAGGCAGCCGACTCGTGTGGCGCCGCCGGTCCGGCAGAACCGGAACCGGAAAAAATAAGGTCCCACAGTTGACAGTGCATGTCAAACTAAGCATGAAGTCAAAAGAATTTTCTGTAGATCTCCGAGACAGGATTGTCTCGAGGCACAAATCTGGGGAAGGGTGCAGAAAAATTTCTGCAGCTTTGAAGGTCCCAATGAGCACAGTGGCCTCCATCATCCATTAATGGAAGAAGTTTGGAACCACCAGGACTCTTCCTAGAACTGGCCGGTCGTCTAAACTGAGCGATAGGGGGAGAAGGGCCTTAGTGAGGGAGGTGACCAAGAACCCGATGGTCACTCTGTCAGAGCTCCAGCATTCCTTTGTGGAGAGAGGAGAACATTCCAGAAGAACAGCCATCACTGCAGCAATCCACTAATCAGGCCTGTATGGTAGAGTGGCCAGACAGAAGCTACTCTTTAGTAAAAGGCACATGGCAGCCCGCCTGGAGTTTGCCAAAAGGCACCTGAAGGACTCTCAGACCATGAGAAACAGAATTCTCTGGTCTGATGAGACAAAGACTGAACTCTTTGGCATGAATGCCAGGCGTCATGTTTGGAGGAAACCAGGCACCGCTCATCACCAGGCCAATACCATCCCTACAGTGAAGCATGGTAGTGGCAGCATCATGCTGTTGGGGATGTTTTTCAGCAGCAGGAACCTGGAGACTAATCAGGATGGAGGGAAAGATGAATGCAGTAATGCACAGACATCCTGGATGAAAACCTTCTGCAGAGCACTCTTGACCTCAGACTGGGGCGACGGTTCATCTTTCAGCAGGACAACGACCCTAAGCGCACAGCCAAGATATCAAACAGGTGGCTTCAAGACAACTCTGTGAATGTCCTTGAGTGGCCCAGCCAGAGCCCAGACTTGAATCCAATTGAACATCTCTGGAGAGAGCTGAGAATGGCTGTGCACCGACGCTTCCCATCCAACCTGATGGAGCTTGAGAGGCGCTGCAAAGAGGAATGGGCCAAACTGCCCAAACATAGGTGTGCCACGCTTGTGGCATCATATTCAAAAGACTTGAGGCTGTAATTGCTGCCAAAGGTGCATCAACAAAGTATTGAGCAAAGGCTGTGAATACCTACACTACCGTTCAAAAGTTTGGGGTCACCCAGACAATTATTTTGTGTTTTCCATGAAAAGTCACACTTATTTACCACCGTGAGTTGTAAAATGAATAGAAAATATAGTCAAGACATTGACAAGGTTAGAAATAATGATTTGTATTTGAAATAATAATTTTTTCCTTCAAACTTTGCTTTCGTCAAAGAATCCTCCATTTGCAGTAATTACAGCATTGCAGACCTAACATGATCGCACAAGGGTTTTCTAATCATCCATTAGCCTTCTGACGCAATGAGCAAACACATTGTACCATTAGAACACTGGAGTGATAGTTGCTGGAAGTGGGCCTCTATTCACCTATGTAGATATTGCACCAAAAACCAGACATTTGCAGCTAGAATAGTCATTTACCACATTAGCAATGTATAGAGTGTATTTCTGATTAGTTTAAAGTTATCTTCATTGAAAAAAAGTGCTTTTCTTTCAAAAATAAGGAAATTTCTAAGTGACCCCAAACTTTTGAATGGTAGTGTATGTATATGTGATTTCTTTGTTTTTTATTTTTAATAAATTTGCAAAAATCTAAAAAAAAAAAAAAAAAAAAACTTTTTTCACATTGTCATTACACTGTGTTGTGTGTAGAATTTTGAGGAAAAAATGAATTTATTCCATTTTGGAATAAGGCTGTAACATAAGAAAATGTGGAAAAAGTGAAGCGCTGTGAAGACTTTCTGGATACACTGTAAATAGGCGGAAAAAAATATGTGCATGTGTCGGTATTGGCATTGGTTTTAAACAACCGGCATATCGGCTATCAGCAAAAATTCTACTATCATGCATCCCTGTCTCTGTAGATTGCCATGAAAGTCATGCAATGAACTGCCAAACATTTACACAGAAATGGCTTTTTTGAAGCTTTAGGAGATCATTGAGAGACCAGGTATTTTTTTTTTTTTTTCCCTTACAATGGTCACCCAACGATCCTCGTCTGTGTAAAGGGGCCCTTCAAGAGATGAGCATATTCCACTTTCTGGGTTTTATGATGTCATGAACTAACAAACTTCTTCTTCAGTTCTCTCTGTTAACAGAACAAACACGCCCTGACTGGCTGACTGACCTGTGATTGGCCCACTCAAAAACAAGAAAACAAACTGTTAGGGGCACTTTAATATTAATGAGCAGGCTGAAAACAGACAGCTCTTGTTCTTTGATGAGCTGTAAAACAACACAGGAGTGATTTTTGGTCTTTAAAACTACATATATTTGTCCCTGAGGATGTTAAAACCTAGAAGTATCCTCTGGAAAATGCACATTGTGGGACTTTAGAGGCCTTTGTCATCAAATAAGTGACTGTTGTCCAAGGCATTATGGGAAGTAAGTGGCCACAATATTTAATAAATATTTGTTTATCTGTATTCAACCAGGCCTGATCCCATTTAACTAGTCATTAGCATTTTGGAAACATTCAGATTAAAAATGTAAATCACTAAAAATCTTTTTTTCCTTGCCCACTATTTCTTGACATCTACTTGAAAAATGTGTTTAGAAAGTTCATTATTGCTGCTCAGCTTGTGAGAGTGGCTATATGGTCTCATCTTTTGCAGAGTGTAAGCTTTTTTTGTTCATATTTGACAACATAATTAACCATGGGGCTAATCTTGATTATTGATCAGCCTGCCTGTTAGTTCATGATGAATCAATCTGCCCACAGTGAAGCTTTAATTGGCTTGTTTTGCCCAACCAGAATCTAAAGATTTTTGTACCGCCTGCAGTTGCATTTAAATAAATTCACATTGAAGCAGAAAATCCTCTCCTGTACAAGCCTGGAACCATAAAATGTTTGGCATTTATATACGAAATGAGTGAAATTACTGAAATTAAATCGATGAAAGTAGTTTTGTTTTCTGCTGTAAAAGCAGAGGAGCAGCAACCTTAAAACTTGATTGGACCTTTCACAATAAACTCACAAAGCGTTTGAAAAAAGATTTAGAGAGACATTAAAATAGTGCTTTAAATCCCAGAAATTGTAATCTAACTGGTGAGAAACTGTATCCTGTTGGAGTTGTTTTATTTCTCCGACATCATTGTGTAACAAGCGGACATTACGGTGAAGTCAAACAAGGTCTTTTAGTTTGAAATAAACAAAATTTAAAGCGTTATTGCCCAGATTTTTATGTTTTCATGTGATCAAAGATCTTTTTGCACTGAATATAACAAGCTAATTTTCTCAGAACTCATTTAAAGAATGATTTCCTTACATCTAATGATATAGCTTAAAGTTGTAAAAAAAGAAAAAACTCTAAATGTGTTTTTAGTGATAACATATTTATAACAACTAGCATTTGTTAACGTTATGTTCCAGTGATGTCATGGAAGCAAGCGCTTCTCCCGTCTCCTCCTGATTTCACCCTCTGGCTTTAATTTTCCAAACACTTTTCTCTTGGAGAATTTTTTTCTTTCTGTGTCCTGAACACAACATCAAACCGTGGCTTCAGAAAAGTCCCCGCTCCTAAACTTCATTACCACCTACTAATGTAACTTTGACAGAAATATAAAAGTGATGAAATGTTTGCTGTGATGAATTACCGCTCTCTCTAGCAAGTTTCTGGTCCCTGCAAGCTGCGGTTCAAGCATGAATATAACAAATGGGAAACAATGGCTGCCAGGAAGGTGGTGAATCAATCTGAAATCACAGTGGTGTGCTTTTGGAAAGTGTTCAATAATGTAAAGCATACGTGATGTCTAGTTAATAGGCTGAAAATGGCTTAAACATGCAAACCTACCAGCCTGTTCCCCTTTCTGAGGCTGAATATTGTGTGCAGGAAAGTGGCCATTACATAAGCTCTTTCTTCCCATCCTAGGTGGATACAGTGGCCGCTGACTTTCTACTGAGGAAGGACGGTGAGAGGAAATTTAACGTGAAGACCTTAAGACTGGGACCTCTGTCCAAGAAAGGCTTCTACTTGGCTTTTCAGGCTCAGGGCGCCTGCATGGCCCTGCTGTCAGTCAGAGTGTTCTTCAAGAAGTGTCCTCCCCTGGTCAGTGCCCTCTCCTCTTTCCTCGAGACCATCCCGCGGACTCTTGTGCAGGAGGCTCAGGGTGTGTGTGTGGAGCACGCGGCTCAGCAGGGGCCCCGGCCTCGTCCGCCCAAGCTCTTCTGTGGGGAAGACGGCCAGTGGGTGGGCCAGCCAACAACCTCCTGTGCATGCCTGCCAGGATTTGAGCCAGCCGAGGGACACACGCGATGCACAGGTAAGACCCAGACGAGGCCATGCAACATGAATTAATGTGGGTGTAAGAATGTATGTGGACAACACCCACATAGGCAGCAGCACAGGCAGACTCGACAAGAAAACAATGGTAAGATGAGGGTGTGTGTGTGTGTGTGTGGGTGGGGGGGGGTGCACTGAAGGTTGAAGTGTTGGAGAGGAAATGAGGGGCCAAGGAAGATAATGAGTTAGGGGAACGGCTGTGACACAGAGGGGACAGAGAAAGGTCAGGCGGAGCAGCACTTATCTCTGAAAGGAAGAGCGGGGTCAAAGGCTTTCCACTGCGCCAACTCACGACTGGCCTGAGATGGAAGAGGCGCAGGAGGACTGCAGAGGTGATGGGAGCGAGGGAGGGAGGTGGCGCTCGGGGTAAAGATCGTAACACTTTGAGAACATCAAAGCAAAGGAGACAAAAAAGAAACGAGAAGCAGGATGATTCTCTCAGGAGCGCTGCAGCAGCTCTGCCTAATGAGTCCAATTAACAAGCCTCGTGCATGAACAACCCCCCCCCCCACCCCACCCCCCCACACATACACACTTGCAGCACATCACACCAGCACAGATAAATGACGAGCCCTAAAAAACAAAGAAACAAAAGAAGAAATGCCATGTTTTCTCAAGGAAGCGCGTCGTCATCTGACTGTGTCTGAAGGTAGGATTTAGTTTGATCTCCGTGGGAGGTGTAATGATTTTTACAGTGTTTTGCTTCTGGTGAAGTGGCATTTCCAGCATTCTGTCACTGAAGCCAGCTTTAAGGGAAAACATTCACAGGCCATAAAAGGGAAATTACCTTCACAGAAAGACTGAGCAGTTAATTTGCTTCGTATGCTGATCATTTCAGAAAAAGAAATTGACACTTAGCTTTAACATTTAATTCCGTTTGTTGCAACTTCATTGCTTCCTGCAGACAGTATATGTTTTCTGGGTCAAACACAATCCTCTGATGTTAAACTTTTCAATGCAGTCAAGTCAGTCTAGTGTTTTACATCAGCTGGATTTGATTTTTTTTTAACAAAGTATATGTATTGTGGAGCATGAGTGTATTCTCTCATATTCAAATATTAGACAGTACCTTTATTGGGGAATTAAAATGACACGCCACCAAAAATCAAGTTTTTTCTGTTAACATGTCTGTAACATGTTTTTTGTGACTTACAAGACATATCAAGAGCAAAATCAGTCCCAAATCTAGAGTCTGTGTTTCTCTGCTGTGAATGTCCAGATAAGCTTCCCCCCCTCCCCCCAAATGTGAGTTTGGACAGAGCGTTTCTAGCTACGTAAGCAATCCTGCTTAGCCCGTTTGGTTATAACATTAACCAATCAGGCTAAGCACTGGGGATGGCTTAACACCTGAGTTCACTCCCCCAGGGGAAGAGGGAGGAGCCGACGTGGCTCCGCGGACGGAGGATCGGGGTTTACCTACCACTGATCATGCTGACAGTTGCCGTCCTTTCCTGGGGACTATGCGAAACCGACTACGGCCACCCGTAATTTTCCACCGCTGGGGCTACTGTATTCCAGAACCCCATAGCACATGCAGGGCACGGTCAGCTCGGAGACCGGAGTCCACCAGCCGCTGCACCCACACATGTGGGGTCCCGGAGGCACCCACGGAGGAATGGGAGGCACACAGTCGGAAGGCCGAACCAGAGAGAGACGAGGGGGGTGAAGGTGCCAAGACTGCACTCGTCCATTTTGCATTCATTTGACTTGGTTCAGTGAAGGGTTTTTTTGGGGGGGTGGGGAGGGGGGCACAACCCCCCCAGGTGCTCCATAACCTCCCCACCAGAGAGGATGGAGGAGGAGACATTAAGAGCGGGGGGGGGGGCAGGCACATGGACCACTGGCCCCCAACAAGCTGCCCAGCAGGCACCTGTCAGCCCCCAGGTGGGATCACCGAGAGCCAGCTCACTTTGGCAGGGGCGGCAGCGTGTACATGTACGGCTGAATCACTCTGAATTTTTGACTAGCCATTGTTTAGTGAAGCAGTCTTCAGTGTTCTCAGGTCAGAGGAGAGGGGAGGGCTGGCCTTGCAGCATGACCTTTGAGACTGTGGTGGAGAGGAGGATACTGAATAAACTGCTATCCATCATGGACAATCCAGATCACCCGCTCCACCACACACTGGACAGACAGCGGAGCACTTTCTCCAGCAGACTGCTACAGCTCTGCTGCTTAACGGTCGGGTACAGGAAGTCTTTCCTGCTACATGTGATTTCACTGTACAATAACTCGCTTTAATGTTGAATTTTGGTCATAACTATGCTGCCGTACTGCACCTTACAGTCTAATTGGTACCTCACATTTCACCCTGCGCCTTATACAGGGATGAGAATGGGGTTTGGGAAAAAAAGAGGAAACTAAGCCGGGGGTCTTGGGGGACTTAGGCCCCCAAGCCGGATACAAGGTGGAGTGCTGGTGGGGGGTCTGGGGGGGCAACGCCCCCCCAGAAGCTAACGAAATCTGGTGTTTTAGAATGCTCAAATGTGGTCTTATATTTAAAGTTAGAAGTAAGTACAAATGCATTTATAGTTTACCTTTTTAATCTGCTGCTGCATCACGTGTAAATTTATGATATCTGAATGGTATGTTGATGTAATAATACTAAATTATATTTTACTACTATTTAATATGTTTAGAACTGACACAGAATTACATTTACATAGTTCTAGAACAGACAAAATAATTTAACCAAGTAAAATAAATTATAAATATTAACAAATTCCATCACCAAGTCCATCACCCATTTATTAAAATATACGGACATTCTGCAAACATTTTGATTTATTAATGTGTGCATTTGTTAGTGTTACTAGGAGTATAAAAAAGTTGCATATTAGTATATTTTAATATTTGAAAGATAATCTAAGAAAGTAAGTAAAACCTAAAAGATGTTTAATATTTTTATGCAATGACCATAAAGAAATTATGTTTACTAATAAAAGCAAAGATATCTTAGGAACGGCAACCCATCACCACATGACAAAAAAACTTACACATGCATTATGTAACTCCTCCTAGTGAAACAAAAAATGATAAATTATATTCAAAATTCTTAGATTGCATTTCAAATTGTGAGAAAATATGTAATAACATTTATCTATTAACAATCGATAATCAGCATTCAAATGCAATTAGTGTTTCAAAACAGGCATGACGTCACAACTTACACATGCTATTTCGTAACAAATTCATTACGCGAAAATTTTCAAGTACATTACTTATAACGAGAAAAAAATCTTACCTTGGAATGTGTCTTCCGATCACTAATTGCTGTAATCGGGGCCGATTGTGATGAACTTTGATGGACTGGCATCTGAATTTGACCGTGTCCATCGATCGTTTTGAATGCAGCACGAGCGAGTAGTTTGATCTCCTTGTAGCCACAATTTTGAGACGTTTCTGTTTTGAACAGTGTTCAACTAAGGTAACGCAACCACGAGATCCATAACTCAAGAAATCGTTACAATAAACACACTGGGCTTTCCTTGGTACTTCGCATTTCGCTATGAAGTCGGCCATTTTTTCAACCACAACTTCGGTATTTTTACCAGTCTTTACAGTCATTGACACAGTTTTTTCGTTACGGGTTTTCGGGCTTGTTTTTTAACGTGTAGTTGCGTATTTGGGCTTGCTTTACTGTCTGTGCGACAGCTCTCCCAGCTCACGCCCCCTCTACTTTTGCATATGGGACACTGATCTCTATAGAAAAGTTGGATGGCTCATGCCCCATTAGCAAGTACAGAGCCGAGTGAGGCCACCTGGCCGCCGTGTTGGTGCGTCCGGGACACTTGGCAAATCGGGGGGGAGTGGGTGGGTTTGGTGGTGGATGGTGCCACTTTTGCGTCGGTGGCTTCCCAGAGAATTGGCAGATTTTGGGCTTCTTGGTATGGAGGCACGGCTTGTGGTCTTGCACAGCCGGTGAACTAGAGAAACCTACCAACTATAGAAATCAATTTCTGCAGTTCACCGGTTGCACGGAATTGTTGGCTGTGTCTGTGCCAAGAAGTTCAAGATCTGTTGGTTTTTTGGGAAGTTGTTGAGGTGGGGGTAGCACCGTTTGCTGCTGGGCCCATTAGTTCTCCCTTGGCTCGCTGAGTGTTTTGGGTGCGCTGGTGTGGCGGCCAGTGGCTTCACTTCTGGCAGCCAATGATCCGTATGGTTTTTCTGTAGAGATCATGTATGGGACCTTAAATTGGAAAAAAAAAATTCTCAATTGAAATAAATGGCAAGAGCAAAATTATTTTTTGATCCTGATCAAATTTTGCCACAAGTTACACATATGATGTTTGTCAATTTAAAAGATAATTTTCCACGTATTTAAAGTTGTCGGCTGTCGTATAATAACAGTAATATTTAGTTTTTGTTTAAACGACTAGCGGACAACAACTTCCGTCATCCCACATCACTAAACTGTAATTGTGTTTAGTGCTGTTACTTATGCAGAATGCTCATGTCTTTTCTTTTGATCAGAGTTTAAAATTTAATTTATTCAAAGTTTTTATGTTGACTGTACTATAAATTTGCTGTTGCTTATGCAGAATGCATATGTATTTTCCTTTAATTAGAGTTTATAAAATTCAGTTATTCAATGCTGACTGTTTAAAGTCCATTCACTGCAAACAAAAATAAATCTACATATATATCTATGCTGTTATCAAGCAGCTTCTCTTTACACAATGTAGTAGGTTGCCTGTTAGGCTTTTTTTGAGCTTGTTTCCATAGAGCTGGTTGCTTGTTTCTCTTGTGAGATCTGGCAACACTGATCATCACCTATTTAAACCATAAAGCCTATGTGGTATATAAAGTTACTAAGCATTTTTACTTTCCTGGGTAACTCCTTTTTCTATTATGCTGTGTGTATTTCTATTGGTTTGGGTCGACTACTGTGTCATGCTGCTGTTACATTGTAATTTCCCAGTTTGGGATCAATAGTCTGTCTGTCAATCATGCTTAAGTAGGTGGAAGATGTAGAAGCTCTTTCCAACCAATTCCAAGGCAATGAAAGTCTTTTTGTGGATAAAAAGCCACAATATATTATTTTGGGCAACACACATTTGTTTTTGAGGCGGTTTTTGAGCTGCTGGAGTGTGTTTTTAAAGCCCCTTTTCCACTAGGACCTATACAGCCCTACTCACTTCGACATGGCTTTACTCAACTCAGTTTGCTTTTGCTTCCATTACAGCTGAGTATTGCCTGAGGTGGGTGGGATTTTTTTACAGCAAGGCGGCGCCTCACTCCCGTGATGTAAAACACGCATCACAAGCAAAACACAAAATGGCGGATTACGAGGCGACTGCTCGGTCTCTGTCTTTTTGTCAGAGTAAAGGCAAAAAAGGAGAGCCAGAGAAGGCTATAGGCAGCGAGACGACACACTCTGGAAAAGTACTGGAGCGTTTAGGAAGCCATGTAGAGCAGTATAAAGCGGAAGACATGAGGATACGAACTACATCACATATAAAGGTAAGCTAATGGTTGCAAATGCTACTTTGCTTTAAGGCTGCCGTACTACATTGTAATATCGGCAAGTTATTGCTATTAGGTACGAAAATATGTATGCTCTGTGTGTGTTTCAGATGGCTCTCTTGTGGCAAAATTATTGCTTAAAACCATCGGTCTGTGCGTTCAACACAGGCTCCCAGTGATATCACCCCAGCTTCACGAACGTACAGTGGTTACAGAACTTCAGAATGTCCGTAGAAATGTTCAGCTTCCTGTGCAACAGATTGCTCTGATCTGTGTGTAAATCACAGAGACCGTTGAGACGTCATGGGATGTACCTGCTCCAGCCGGTGGTGTCGTGGCAAAAAGTGATCAGCTGCCAAAACTTCATCGCCAGGTGCCATATTGTAGTTATGGGGTTATATTAGCCATAAAATATATATTTCAACAGGTAAACAGTACTGAGTTAGGTATAATGAGATATATTTAATAATTATGATCCATTTTAAGCCAAAACAAACTGGAGCTAGGATTAAAAGCAATTAAAATAATGCCGTCAGAAGGTTACACGGAGAAATACATGAATTTACTGGATATATACATGTAGATACTGTATAAATATATATTCTCTACATCAACAATGTACTATACATGTAATCATTTAGTATTGCACTAGGAATTTTGACAATAAAACTTTGTATTTTTTGCAGATGTGTCTCCACTTTTGTTTTATGTGTGAAGGCTACCACCAAGTGACACAAATTAAATACTAAAAGATTGGAAAAGCTGTCTAAGAACAATCCAGCAGTCTGAGAAATCACTTTTGGTTTGGTGTAAGTCTGTCAAGAGAATTATGAGCCATAAAGCAGTTTGTGTTGAAATGTTAAATCCCATTAAACCCTAACCCAGGGGTGTCCAATCATGTGCCATGGAGGGCCAAGACCCTGCAGGTTCTCTCTTCTACCCAGTCTCTTCAGCAGGTGTTTTCAGTGATCAGCAGTCAGTGGAAGAAATTCAGTGGAATCTGCTGTTGAAGACACTGTTTGGAGGTAAAGCCTGCAGGGTCTTGGCCCTCCAGAGCACATGATTGGACACCCCTGCCCTAACCCATTATTAGAAAATACAGATGCTAATATGGCCCAGAATTCCTCCATATACTGGTGCTATCACTAAAGTGTGCAGTGTCTTCTGCGCTGGCACATCCAACAATACAGTCTTTAGTAAATAAAATAATTGTTTTTTGTTACCGGTACTTTTTCTTAAAAATGAGCCATTATTTTCAAAGTCACTGATAAATGGTTTGTACTGTTGACTCTTTTCCCACCGCTGTCTTAACAGACAAAATAGAAAATCATGATGCAAACATATAAGTCACTAAATTGTTTATTACAATCAGCAGCAAATTCCAGATTATTTAGAATGTGCAAAATTCAAACTGTAAAATAAAAATTAGAATGGGTCACACACGCCGGCCACGCTGCCTCACTGCATCTCTGTAAACAGTGACGCATGGTCCGGTTTGGGGTGGATCGTTTTCCTCCTGCCTAGACGAAAAGAGAGAACTGGGTGGTGGTTAATTAAAGCAAGTTTAAAACATATTTTGGAAATACACTTGTTGTTAAAAGCCAGTGGTGGAATGTGACAAAAAAAAGTACTTTGTTGTTGTATTTAACCACAATTTTCATGTAGCTGCGCTTCAGTAAAGTAGATTTTACAAGGGCTGGGTTATGTTTAAAATCATTTGTTTTTACTGTGGCCTCAGCAATCAGAATGAGTTGATAACCTCAGTTGAATGGAATCTAGTACTTTAACTGAGGGTGTGCATCCCCGAGTATGGAGTCGCTCAGTCAAAATATGTAATTTTTATCAATAAAAGTTTAGCCACCAGTCTGTCACTGCTGTGTCTCTTCTTGCCCTGGCTTCAAGTGTGGGTGGTGTTTTGTACTTGTATTGCTAAAATATGTAAGGATGCACTACAATGGGTCTCAAATATTTGTAATGTGTCCTGTTATAGTACTGCATGAGTTTATTGATGATAGACTATAAACTACACATATAAACTAAATTATAATGGTGACTGAACAACTCCCATTCCCCAAAGGGCAAGATACACTATTATGAATATAACTCATAAAGGATCACACAAGTGATCTGACAAAAAAATTAAAGCGGTTTATTTTACAGTGGTTAATATTAGATGTGCCATTCATTTTCAATTATTCTGTAATTAATATTCACACAATCAAATAAATCTCAGTTCAGTCCCTTTCATATTAAATGGAAATTGTGCTACTTTAATTCTGGCACTCTATCTATACTTTAACTTAAAAAACAAAGGATTTGAGTACTTTGTCCACCACTACTAAAAAAAACAACGGGGTGTGCAACTTACCAGTCATAACACATTGCTGTGTTGTGCTACGTTGCGATGTCAAAGCAAATGCTGATCGGACTCTAGAACGAAAATACACACAACTTAAGTACATGCACAGCACGAAAGTGCAACATGTAAAATAACACCTTTTTAACCTGGATTTAGCCAGAGTTTTTTAAGCGGAGTTAGCATTGATGGCTAACTAGCTAGCTCTTGTCTGCATACAGGAGACAATGGTGTTGTTTGTTCAAAGTGAGCTTTCCACCGCTGGGATAAATAACGTAAAAGATGCATAATATAACATCACTCACCATCCTCTATATCCTAATATCATGGCTTTCAACTGCCATGGTCGGGTGCTCCCGTTATTTGCCGGTTGGTGGCCGTAAATGCATTTCGGGTGGTTCCGTCTAGTTCCCTCGGGATTCTCTCATCAGCCAAAGTCAGAGAAAAGTCTACTGGACCGCGGTGTTGATTTCTGTGAAGCCATTCTATTGTTGTTGTTTATACTGACTAGGGATGGGCATAATTAACCGATAATTGATCATTAAGAATTTCACAGAGGAAGTTCATTTTCGTCGACAAACCATTTTTTTTTTTTTTAAACAATCCGAATGTAGGTTATTAGGCCTAGTGCACGGCCGTCCTCAAACAATGCAATGCATTTAACTGTGCCACTGGCAAAATTTGGGCACCAGGGGGCAACATTACACCATCGCCGTACCCTGGCGTGCCTCAGTTGATACATGCGAGCTTCCGTAGAGCAATCGCCAAATCATGAAGAGGTTGCGGCGAAGTGTTGCGTGGGACCATTTTAATTTAAAAAATGACCAGGTGTACTGTAATCACTGCAATGCAGCATACAAAAGAAAAAAGTAAAAAGAAATACAGTGATCCCTCGCTACTTCGTGCTTCACCTTTTGCACCCTCAGTGCATCGCGGATTTTTCAAAAATATTCATCAAAAATTCAAAATTGAGAAAAAATACATTAGAACATCGCGTATCAACACGGAGAGCCCACACAACTCAAAATCCACCTCTCTGATTCGCTGGCCAGCATCTCCCCCCAAGAGATCGCTCTCGACTCTAGATTTTGTTCTCGTGTTGACTCGGCTCGGGAATCTCGCGAGAGATGCACTCTCGCGAGATTCTTTTCATTCTCTCGCTCTCTCTCTCTCCCGAGAGAGAGTGAGAGAATGAACGTACGTATTATTTATATTATTTATACATTATTTTATGTATCAAAAAACTAACGAGATCAGCCTGGAATTCCACAAAGGGGGGTGACGCTACTTCGCGGTTTTTCACTTTTCGCGGTCGGTTCTGGGTAAAACGTCTCGGCCAATCAGCTTGCGGGGTGAAACGTCTCGGCCAATCAGCTTGCGAGATTCCCGAGCCGAGCCAACATGATGGCAACACGACATGTTGTGCGGCTCTCCATGTTGATACCTGATGTTCTAATGTAGTCTACCTGCCTTGTTACCTACCTAAAAATGTTAATGATTAACCGATTATTAATCATTAATTCTCCCGACGATCGGTGAAGAAAATTTCACCGAATGCCCATCCCTAATACTGACCCTTGCTTGCTGGCTCACAGACGAATCTTTGCAAATGGTGGCTGGAGATTCTGTTGAAGACGTCGCTCTCATGACGTTATACCCTGACCAATCAGTGGCCTGCAGTCTGTTGACGTCACAATTTCAGCTCGACTCAGCTCGCTTGGAACCTGAATCAGATGGGTACGAAAAGGTACCTAGAAGCTGGTACCAGGTACTAATGGAAAAGCCTACAAAGCACGCCGAGTCGAAGTGAGTAGAGCCAAACGGGTACTAGTGGAAAAGGGCCATAAGTCAGTTTTCTACAGAAATTACCCCATTATTTCGGTCAGTCCTTCTATTTGAGGGTTTTTTTTGGTTATGCTTAGAATGATGGGACAGAATACCGACGTAAATCTATTTGGACTACTGATTCACTGAAAAGTTGCTCTGCAATCAATAGTGACTTGCTCTGGTAAATCAGGATGTGTTATTTGACATTTTGGGAGCTCAGTAGCACCCAGGATACTGGCAGCTCTCTTCACATGTGGGGGGAATTCCTATAGGCAGCATGTCAGTCAGACGGACTCGGTGAGAGTGTTGACCTTGTGAAACTTGTCACTTTTTTTTTTTTTTTTTTTTGCTGTAACAATACCCCAGGTTGGTGTGAAGTTTATCGCATTAGTAGTCTCTCTCAGCTGCTGCACATCAACAGTCCTAGAGAACATAAACATGGCAGGTTTTCTGTGGCTCCGTTGCATTACAAACAGGCAGCTTGTTACATATTCACATGTAGGGAAAGTGTCGGATCGTTAAATTTGGTGTGCTCATTTGTAAGGAGGGGTATGGGCTTACACTATGGCTGTAGAGAGGGGCGTCATGCAATCACACCTACTGAAGGGGAAAACGAGCTGCCCCTCATTGTGCATTTTAGCCCTGAAACTTAATTAAAGGACAGTTTGTTGGCTAAAAATGGTAGACGTTACTATATTCAGAGGTTATTTCAGCAGCTTGTGTGTGTCTGGCTGTTTGAAAGTTAATGATAGCTAGGTGTGAGCAAGCTAATGTAGAATCACAGCGTGTGGTTCTTTCTGCACATGATGCCTCATGTCATACACACGTCCCACCCAAACAACTAACTGAAGGTGCCTCAGTGTCATTTCCTCTAATGACTATGGTGGGATGGACTACCAACACTTTCATCACTATCCCAACTAAAGTCCCTGCTCACACAATGCCGGATCCAGCCCAAAGCCGCAAAGGTCTGTCGCAGGCTTTTTGTTCATTCAACACCAGGGTTTCAGCCTGTGTGAAACTGTAAATAACTTGTAAATGGGCTCCAGAGTGAAATCTTTATAATCTGCCCACCGCACCATTGTTGTGTGAACTGGGTAAGCAGAGATGGAGCATTTGTATGACTCGTCCTCAACCCAGTAATTACATCGGTTGTCAAATGATGGCAGCAGCGGTTGTTGGACGTAATGTAACGTCTTCAATTTTTTCTCTCTGTTGCAGCAACTCTATGAAAAGTTGCTTCTTTTTAACATTCATTACCTCCAACTCCATCACAATCTGCTCTTGTCCGTTGTTTAATAAACAAGAACACACGGCGAACACAAATCACTCAACACATTGGCAGAAACCCATTTTGGCAACGGAACACATTCAAACCAGCAAACGAGGAAAAAATTGCCGATCACTGCGTCGGCAACATGCGTCAGATAGATAAATAGATGTACTTTATTTATCCCAAACTTGGGAAATTGCAGGAATTTGCCAAATTGCCACCAGCAACGGCATTGACATGATGCAGGTGCATAAATCCAGCTTTACAGGGGGAGCAGTGACCTCACAGTCTCACTTCAGCATCGATTTCAGCCAGTCCACATACAACTCCTTTTTAAGCTCTAAAGCAACAGTATGTAATGTTTTCACCTGAAAATACTGTTTCAAAAGTTATTTTGATGGTACATCGACCTCTGACCGAGTGACTGTCACTTCCCCCACAGCCTGAGTGGGCCCACATTGCCTGCAACAGCTCTGTTCTTGGTTTGAACCCTGAAAAGACTGCAACTATGACGATTATGACCCGAGTCCCAACAGCCAGTCACAGGCCACAACTTTAGCCACCAACAACTAAGCACCCTGTGATTGGTTGTTGGGATTGAGGTCATAGTCGCCATAGTTGTAGTCTTTTCAGTGGTCCTACCAGGAACAACAACGTTACGTAGTGCTGCTTTAAGCTTGATGTGTTTCATTTAAAAAAAAGAAAAACTATCTCATTTGACA
Source organism: Pholidichthys leucotaenia (assembly GCA_020510985.1). Taxonomy (NCBI): domain Eukaryota; kingdom Metazoa; phylum Chordata; class Actinopteri; order Cichliformes; family Pholidichthyidae; genus Pholidichthys; species Pholidichthys leucotaenia. Next base: position 34,222,737 of record CM035844.1, read on the forward strand.
TCTGTACAGCTTCTCTTTTTTTAAGACAGATGCTGTCTTCCAAATAAAATAAACATCAAATGTATAAACAGCCTTACCTTGGCTGGATGATGGAAAAAATAATTCCACTACATAGGTAGGTAATCGTGAAGAAAAACTGAAGCTTGAAATTTTAGGTTTTTATTATTTTTTAACACTGCGATTTAAACAGTTCAGCTTACTTTACTATTTGTTTTTGTAAGTCTACTGTGCAGGCAGGCCATCATGAAGAGAAGGAGTTTTTAATCCACGCCTCAGGACTCATCTGACTGGTCAGATGTTCCAACCTGCTGTCAGTCAGAGATTTTATGTACGAGTCTCCACCCACCCAGACGCACAGGCTTGGTTTTTGGACTCGCTTCTTAACAGGCAGCAGGATGGCGCATGATTAGGTCTTGATGTAGGTGGACACCAGAGGCACGTGTTAATACCAGGTGGTCACTCAGTGTCTGAGTGCTCTCTGAAAACAATCAATCAGTCAGTAAATAGAGTTAAAGCCCAGTGTAAATGGGGCCATTAACTGTGAGATTAACAAGAAAAAAGTGTTGACTGTGACACTTTGTGTGTTTACAAGTCAAGTATCTAAATGTTATTGCTGACTAGCATAAACTTGTAAACTGGCCACAGCAGCTTGACGTTATGCAGCATATTTTACAGTGGACAGTAGATACTTTAGACCAGCGATGCACTGATGCCAGTACCAGCATCAGGATTTATTGCTAGCAGTGGTAGTCTCTTTAGAGTGGGTGCTGATAATTAGGTCTGAGGGCTATGGTGCACATACTTGTAGAAACGGATCCACTCTTTCAACTTCTCTTGACACGTGAGTAAAGCTGGACAGTAGAAAAGTTAGCTGTATGGGAGCACTTTACATTAAAAGATTATGACAAACAAAAAGCATTTGTTATCAATGAGTACTCTGGGGGGTACAGCGCGGTGGCGGGTTTACTCCGGGATTTCTCCGGTTTCCTCCCACATGCCAAAAACATGCAAGTTAGGTTAATTGGCATCAAAACTGGGGATTCTAAATTGTCCTTAGGTATGACTGTGAGAGTGAATGGTTGTGTGTCTCTCTGTGTTGGCCCTGCGATGGACTGGCGATCTGTCCAGGGTGTACCCTGCCTCTCGCCCAAAGATGCTGCGATAGGCTCCAGCCCCACCACAACCCGAAAAGGATTAAGCGGAAGAAGATGGATGGATGAAGTACTCTAGGTGAATTGTTTCGTCTGAAAAATGTGGTATTTATGCATATCCCTGACAGCAGTGACTAACTACAGTTAGCCAACAGCTTGCTATTTAGGGTGCTAAAGTAATGTTCTAACACAGTGAAACCAAATTTGTTAACCAGCTGAGGCTATATTGTCACCTTCCAGCTCTTATCTGTTTTCAGACCCAGTGAGTAGGGTGTTTTGCACATAGATTTTATTGCTATTGAAAGGATTTGCATTTTTTGGTTTTGCTGGAAGTGCGTCCCATCGGAATAGAGCTTTCATCATTTTTTATTGTTTTTGCCACTAGACAGAAACACTTTACCAAGTGAGTGAAGAGTGGTGAATTGTCCCAACTGTGGGTAGTTCACAAGCGCATACTGTTCTGTCGTTGTCAGTTAACTATTATTTAATTTATTGGTGGCTAATACGATATGTGAGGTAATGGTGTATTAGCTATAATATAAAGCAATAAAAACACCAAATTGCCAGATGCAAGAAGCCTCTCATTTAGTTTTACAGAACTGTTACTGATTGCTCTTCTGTCATTCATCCAATTGACTGTTCAGCTAATCCTTTCAGTCGGAGTTCAGACTGGGGTCACATTTTCTTTACGTCTTCAGTGTCACAGCACTGTTTTTTTTTTTGTTTTTTTTTAGCTTCACAGAAGAAATGTGGAACAACATTTAAATCAATAAACAGAGGCAGGTTTTCGTAAAGACTGCCACATGTGTGCTCTCATTATTAAAATCTGACGTGGTGCAGTCAATGATGAGGGGCACATCGGTGATGGACAGGTTTTCAGTGAAATGACTTAGTGTGGGCTCATTACTGTGATTGTCTCAGTTTATGACCCTCATTACATGGTTCTGTCAGTCTGCAGCCATCTGGCACCTAAGTACCCTGAAATAAAAGGAGGAATTTGCAAATTCACTCTGACCCAGGTCTGCCTCGGTCACAGTGGAGATTTAATGCGATGTGTTGGGGTATGTGCCGGCCACGGCGAGAATCAGAACTATTGATAATCAGCCCTCATTTGTTTTCTCGTCCCGTCTTCTCCAGCCTGTCCAGTGGGTCAGTTCAAGTCGGGCACAGAGGGACAGTGTACAGGCTGCCCAGCATTCAGCCACGCCACCATCAAGGGGGCGTCGGTGTGTGCCTGTCGCTCTGGGTACCTACGTGCAGAATCCGACACTCCGGACACCCCGTGCACTCGTAAGTAAATATGAACAACGCTCGCTCTGCATGCATGTATGAAGTGTATGAGGTGTGAAGCGACAGCAGCAACCACTTGTTCCCACTCTTCACCTCTCCCCTGTCCTTCCTCACGCTGGTGTCATTTAGCCGGGGTCTCCAGAGCTACTTTGTGTCCTTTGTCTTGGCCGCCTGGCATTGAGAGGCATGTCTTTTGTGACAGGTTGTTGGTGGGGTGGGGGTGGGGGGCTTTCGCTTCAAAGTTGAAGTATGCATTGATGGGGTTAAGTGACACCTTCATGTGGATTCGAGAATTTCGATTCAGCCCCATTGGGGAGGTTTGAATGGGGAGGGGGTGATATTTTAATTAGGCACACTGTCTTGGGAAGGGCCGAAAAGAGGATGTGAAACAATGAGTGTCGGGCTGTTGATGCCGTGTGTTCTCTGCAGGTGTGATATAAATGCCAACTAGAATTAACATCCACCAGTTTTGTCATTTGTGATAAGTTTAATTACAAATGCTTTATCTTAATTATGAATCACTCAATTAGGCCAATTCCTATTATAGATTTTTTTTTTATTATTATGTTACTGTGTTATGCTGCACATCACATATTTTCAATTTGCATGCAGAATTTCCACCTTTCCATGCCACCTGTTATTCGTCCAGATTTTTAAGTGTGTGCCACTCCTGTGACATCCTCTGTGGTTTTAATAAAGTCGGTCGTGATTGCCGAGACTTAAAATGTGTTGGCTTCAAAACTCTCCGTTACCAAACGTTGAATTCAGAATTCATCCTCACCCAAATTGAGTGTGATGTTGCTCCTCTTGAGTTTCCAGTGAGAGCACCATTAGCACTTAAGTTAGCTGCAGGCTCAGTGACAAAGCTCCAGCTCCTTGGCAGGAACAGAGACTCATTCACAGTGCCTGAGTGGTCTTGCTGTTTAGTTATGCTTGGCTAGAGGCAATAGCTATCTTCTTACAATTTTCAGACGATGATCATTATCATTCAGTTTTAGACCAGCGTAATTGCACCAGTTAAATCCTGCAACACATGTGCTCCCGCTGTGACGCAAAGCCACTGCAAGAGCATTGTTCTGCTTTGTGACTACATGCGCAGACAGAGTAAAATTCCCCCGGCTTATGCATTTGAAATCATAAAAAAATGCTCAGTGTGGGTCATAAAAAGGTAAAAAAAAAAGTATTAAAATGGCACGGCAGAAATCAGTGGGGAATTTTTATGTACTTCATTCATTACACCAGGACAAAGTGATTTCTGTCATAAAATGCAATTCAGTATTTTGCACTAAATAAAATGCGACAATTGGAGAATAAACCATCAGCGGTATTGCTGCTATAATGATACTGTCATACTTTGCTTATAAAGTAAATGATCCACAAAAGCAAAGAACATGGAGCACATGCACTACCGGAGTGGTGGCCTTAGAGGTAGAGCATCCGCCCCACAACAGGGAGGTCGGGGTTCAAGTCCCGGCCGGGTCATGCCAAAGACCATATAAAACTGGAACTTCCTGCCGTCCAGCTTGGTGCTCAGCAAAAACGGAACAGAGGAGGGGAATGTTGGCTACCCAGCCACAGGGGGGTGCACAAGCCAGTGTACTCATTGTGCCGGTCCCAAGCCCGGATAAAATGGGCAGGGTTGCGTCAGGAAGGGCATCCAGCATAAAACTCAGCTCCAAGCTATATCCTATATGGATATGGCAGATGTATCAGTGTCTGCCACAGCGACCCCACCAGAACATGGGAATAGCTAGTAGAAGAAGAAGAAGAATGGCGCACATGCATTACAAAGTACATGCTATCTATTTCTAAGAACAAAAATTTAACACAATGGCATGTGTTAAAGGTGATTCAGCAGCAATTCTACCTATTTACAGTATGCTTTTTTTTTTTTTTTTTTAAATCATTGTAGGAACACCTTCAGCCCCACGCACCATCATTCCCCACATCAACTACACGACGCTCAGCCTGGAGTGGAATGAGCCTTTGGACAGCGGTGGCAGGACAGACCTGAGCTATTCCATCAGATGCTCTCTGTGCAGGTCGCCAAAGGCGTCGTGCCTCCCCTGCGGGGACAGTGTCAGCTACCGGCCCTCGCGGGATGGCCTCCTTAGCCGACGGCTGGAAGTGTGGGGTCTGCTGCCGCACACCACGTACACGTTCACCATCCAAGCCCTCAACGGGGTGTCTCAGCTCAGCGCCAAGGAGCCTGCCAGTGAAAGTGTCAACATCACTACGAGCCATGACGGTGAGGGAGACAGCGGGGAATGAAGTAGAAAGGTATAAATAGTCAGAAAGTGGTGCGGTATTTATAATTCTGCTGCCATCTGTGCAGTGCCATCGCTGGTGTCTGTGATTCGGAAGAGTGACTCCACAGAGAGCAGTCTGACTCTGGAGTGGTCAGCCCCCGCTCAGCCGCACCACGCCATCCTGCAGTATCAGCTGCGCTACTGTGAGAAGGTAAAAAAAAAAAAAAACCTCCTGTGTAATTATTGCATGTGTTTAAATTTTGCGTTTGCAGGCTCAGGATTAGAAAAGCATTCATTGCACAAGGCAGATGTACGAACTAGGGTGTAGGATGAAGTAGACAGACCTCAGATGAACTGAAATCAAATCCAGCTCTGTCATGGATTTGACAATATAAGTGTTGCACGATATGAGTGCTGGGATCCGATTACCTGATGTCTGAAAGTAATACATTTCATGTAACACTGCCTGTTGCAGGAGACCTGGCACATGGGTGTGCGTTGGGTTTTCTCATTATGTTAAACCCTCTGTGTTAGTCAAGTCATGTATATTTCTATAGTATTTTTTTCTCAATTTAGAGTTTTGAATGTTTATCTTTTTTTTTTTTTCTTTCTTTCTCGTAGGAGCGACGTAGTGAGGATCGTTGCCACTACGCGGACAGTAACAGAAATCAGGTGGTGCTGACAGATCTCCGCAGGGCTACTCAGTACGAAGTGCAGGTTCGGGCGCGCACCGCAGCCGGCTACGGCAGCTTCAGTCCTGCAGCCGTCTTCAGCACTCTGCCTGATGGTAAGAAAAGATCACACTTCTCTCTCTTTTTTTCCACCTTCTCCAGAAAGTTTTTTCATGCATAATCAACCCCTGCGCACTTGCCTGTTATGAATTTAATACTTGTGTCCTTGTATTGAGTTGTCCTTGTTTTGAGCTTCTTTTTAATATTATAAATTCCTGTCATGTCCTTTTCTTCCCTCTCGTGCCTTTCTTTTATTCCCGTGCAAACCTGCTGTCATGGCTCCTGTCATTGTATTCCAACTCTCCCGCTTCCCTTTTCTTTCTCCTCTGTCTCTTTGGCTCGTCTTCTCTCTCAGGACACGACTCCGCCTCCCAGTTCTTGGTACCTGGCATCCTTATCGCCATCGGGATGCTGCTGATTGTCACTTTCGTCTTTGTGGCCGTCTACTGTATACGGTGAGAACGTGAGAAAAGGAAAGAGGCAGTGAAAAGCACAGATTTGCAAGAGAAAGAAGCTGCTGGCATAACAGGAAATGAAAGAAAAAAGGGGGGAAATCAAAAACCAATAACAAACGTGACCCCAATTTAACAATTTTGCTCCACTTTGTTCTTTTGTTTATACAAATCATGTCTTATCAACACTGGATTGCACTCTGTCCCCCCCCCCCCCCCCCCCCATCCGTGAAATTGTTCAGACACAAAGCAATGCTCATGATTTCTTTTGCTTACACAGCTAAAAGCTATCCTGCTCATTAGAACATTTTCCTTAGGCTTCATTGTTTGAGTAAATAGTGTTGGATGGCATCGTTTGGGGGGGGGGGGGGGGTTGCTTGCATTTGAGTTGGGGAGATGACGGTGGAGGTAGAGGGCAGGGAAAGACAGGATGCAGGCGTCCCAACCCTGTTTCCACGGCGCAGGAGAACAATAGCTGTGACCTTGTGACACACACACACACACACACACACGAACTAGTGACTGAGGCCCAGATCTGCCACTAACCGAGGGTGGTGCTTTATTGCTATTTTAGGCTTATGAGGTGGGAGAGAGATATGGAGGAAGGCAGAGATCCAGTAGCTACAGGCTTGTTACAATCTTGTAGGGATGAGTTTTGCACCGGCAGAATTCTAATGGCACCGCTTGCGTCAAAAGAGCAGAAATCATATGGGTTGGCTCAGGGTTTTTGCCGCCACTGCCGTTAGCCACGACGTATTTAAAGTCACCAAAAGCCTGTCGCAACAAGACACTTTTTATGTCCAGAAATAACTAAAATAGACAGACTCCCCAAGACATGCGTTCCCCACAAGGTTCAACATATTATCACATCTGTACTGTTTTTATTTTTTTTATTCAGCTAGTTAGACATTATGTTTTTACTATTGAGTCTGAAGAGTCGCATTGTTAGGTTGATTTGCTTCACATTGTGCTGATAAAGCAATAGACCTACTTGCCAAAACATCAAAACACCCATTCTTCAGATAACTGCTCTGCCATCCTAATCTTATTCCATTGATGCCCATCTCTTTGTACCTGCAGCCGACACAGCCGAATAAAGGATCCAGAGCTGGGCGACAAAAACAGCCAGTACCTCATTGGCCAAGGTGACGGATCAAGGACACACACGCTAAATCTCAGCACTGATTTGCAACTCATTCACGTCACGGAAATCATTTTTAATGTGCCCAGGCTCCTTGCTGTTTACAGCGCCATAATGGCTCTTGTCTTCCCACGGTTTTGTTTGTCATTTTTCTCCCAGGGATCAAGGTTTATATCGACCCTTTCACTTATGAGGACCCTAATGAGGCAGTGCGAGAATTTGCCAAGGAAATTGATGTTTCCTTTGTCAAGATTGAGGAGGTTATCGGTGCTGGTGAGTCCCAGCCCTGTGCCTTCCTATTATTAATAAGTGTGTAAACTTTGTTACTAGTCGGCTTTTTCTGCAGACTCCCAGACTGTGGCTGTGTCCGTGTTCTCAAAATGACCTTATTAAAATTATTACTAAGTCAAATTGATTTAGCAGCATTTAAATTTATTGTCTGGGTTCTTCTTTATCAGTCCAAATTTAATTTGGCTGCAGAAATAAAGCAATTTACTGATAAATATGTTACCAGCATCAGTGGCTCTCATTCAAAGGGCACCGTTAGCTGCAAGCCAGCTTTACATTTGCTAAACGGTTCCCCTCATAATGTGATAAAAGCTTGTTGAAGAAAGCAGCCCTAATATGTGTTTTTGCGCTGCAGGCGAGTTTGGGGAAGTGTGTCGAGGACGGCTGAAGATCCCAGGGAAAAAGGAAAACTACGTGGCAATTAAGACTCTAAAGGGAGGCTACACTGACAAGCAGAGACGGGACTTCCTGTCGGAGGCGTCCATCATGGGCCAGTTCCAACACCCAAACATCATCCACTTGGAGGGAGTCATCACGGCCAGCTGCCCAGTCATGATCCTCACAGAGTTTATGGAGAACGGCGCCCTGGACTCCTTTCTGCGGGTCGGTGTCGAAAACACAAAACGCATGTCCATTCACTCGCACACAGAAACCCGCCACTCTGTAGCGGAAATGTTTCTCTCCTCTGTGCAGCTGAACGACAGCCAGTTCACACCCATCCAGCTGGTGGGTATGCTGCGCGGCATCGCCTCTGGCATGAAGTACCTGGCAGAGATGAGTTACGTCCACCGCGACCTGGCCGCTCGCAACATCCTGATCAACAGCAACCTGGTGTGCAAAGTGTCTGACTTTGGCTTGTCACGGTTCCTGCAGGAGAACTCCTCCGACCCGACCTACACCAGCTCTCTGGTGAGAAGAACACCATCTAGACTTGAGGCATAAGAATGGAAACCTTTGAATAGATTGGAGCGAATACATGTCTCATTTCAGCCTCCAGCTATTAAATAGGAGACTGGGGCTGATATGCTTTGCTGTTAATAAATAATGGTATTTAGTCCTATGTCACCTTTTAGCAAAAGTGTGATGAATGGTAGAGCTTCATTATTTTGCATCAGCATAGTTTTACATCCATTCACTCTCCATATCCAACTGTTTATGTGGACTTGTCCAACGTTGACTGTTGACTCTTCTGTGCAGGGAGGCAAGATCCCAATCCGCTGGACAGCACCAGAGGCAATAGCCTTTAGGAAGTTTACGTCAGCATCAGATGTGTGGAGCTATGGCATCGTCATGTGGGAGGTGATGTCTTTTGGAGAAAGACCCTACTGGGACATGAGCAACCAGGATGTAAGTTTAAGAAGAAAAAAAAACATGGTGGGCTAGTCTCGACAATGATTTTGAAAATGTTGACAAGACTTTTCGATTGAAAAGAATGTAACATGTTTGATGTTAAAATCAATGGAACATGTAAATCTGATCCATATTTAGGCAAATGACTTGGTTAATGTGTAGACATCTTTTCTCTCGCTGTCAGGTCATCAATGCCATAGAGCAGGACTACCGGCTGCCCCCGCCGCCTGACTGCCCCACCCATCTGCACCAGCTCATGCTGGACTGCTGGCAGAAGGAGCGATCTGCACGCCCTCGCTTTGCAGAGCTCGTCAGCGCTCTGGACAAACTGATCCGCAACCCAGCGTCGCTCAAAATAGTGGCTCAAGAAGCAGCAGGGTGAGAGAGAAGATGTGTGTGGTTATGTGTCGCTGAGGAAACACAAGCATGGCCGTCTTTTGTTAATGTGTCAGTTTAAAGCCTCAGCGGTGATGGGACAGACATTAGCCTCCTACTGCCCAATCTTTGCTCCACCTCAGTGTCCTGCTGTGACCTGTCAGCTACTTGCTGTGTCCATTTCCCTTCCTCCACATTCTGCCTGTCAGCTGGTCCCAGACTGCTGTGGCCACTCCACCCCTGACAAATCCCATTGTTTTTCCCTGTCAGTCACCCAGCCTCAGATTATGCCTCTACTTGTCAACTGGAATGTTCCTTCAGGATGTTTTATAAGCTCCTTTCTTTTGTTTTGGTGACAGTCCTATGCAAGTTATTCCTTTGTTTCTGAACTCTGTCCCCCAGGCTGTCCTACCCCCTGTTGGACCAGCGGGCACCTTTAGCTCTCTCGCCATGCGCTTCTGTGGGGGAATGGCTAAGGGCCATCAAGATGGAGCGTTATGAAGACAGCTTCCTGCAGGCCGGCTTCAGCTCAGTGGACCAGCTTGGACAGATTGGCACACAGTCAGTTACTGTTCCCAGTTTCTTTTATAAATGACAGTCCATGAGAAATCAACATGTATTGTAAAGCTGGATTCATGCTGAACCTCCGCTGTCTGCGTACGTGCAACCAGAAGCCTCGTGTGATGAAATTTATGTCGTCTCCAGTCCACTAGTGTCCATAGGGTACTTCTGCGGACGGCCACGTGCAGCCCAAGTTTTATGACCACGCGCGGCCTGCCCACAATCTGAACGCGTTGACAGCATATGCGCAAGACTGAACGTCCCATTCATGAGGTCAGGGATGGCAATTTTCCACCGATCCGCGGATTTCCGCTGATTTATTTTCAAATTGATCATTTCTGTGAATCGTTTAAATCCGTTGAGAAAATTTTAGGGGGGGTAAGGTATCTTATTGTTACTGATTTTAGCGAAAATCAACACGATTACATAAGTGTTTGGCGCTTCCCCGGGTCAAGTCTCCCACGATAACCCGGATGCTATGTACTCAAGCTACTGCTGTATTGTAAACGGCCCTGCGATTGGATAGTTGCAAACGATTGAACCAATCAAATGGCTCGTTGTATGCTTTGTCAAAAATTCATGGCGGCGTGTTTGTGTTGGAATTCTGAGCTTTCAGTATCGTTTTCAGCGGAATTATGAGATTTTTATCGAAGGATCAGGAGTCATCAGTGCTAGAAATAGACAAAAGTGTCAAAAATAAGTTCTGATGGAATTGGCTTGAGAGAAAAGTGACGGTAAAGGTGAAAATTGGCTCAAAGTTCGACGAGGTAACAGAAACACTCGGATAATTTCTGAAGAAACCAGACGTGGCCGGAAAAGCTTTTTGTGTGTAGTGTAAAGACTTGATTAACTATGGATCGCGTGGATGTGTGGCGCTGTCAGACCACGCATCAAAAGTGAAGAAACATGCCGACTACCTTAGAAGTGATTTGGTGACCAGTGTAAATAGTGTAATAAACTCTTATAGAACTGTTAAATATGTTGGACTAAAGACAGTGAGACAACATTGAAGAAAAAGTAAGTTAAATTTTCATTAAATTTAATGATTTATCTAAGTCTAGTATTTCATTTTTTTATCATTTTTTTCAGTCTAAATTACTTCTGTTTTACTGAAAACCAAGTCAATCGACCAAATTAGATTTCAGCTGAAATCAGAATTTCCTGTTGCCATCCCTGCGAGGCGGTGCTACCAAAACAGTAGACGAGGAAGACAACGAGGATGCAGAAGATGAGAATAAACGTACATGAATCATTTTGCAGCAGCAGCTTGAGCGGAGAAGAGCAAATGGTAATTCCTCCTTTTCCTTGAAATGACACCATTGTTGTTGCTACAAAAAAATGTGCGTCGCTCTCGTGTTTATAGCCAGTGAACAAACTGGCGTGTTGGCGCATTTGCACTATCCATAGGGCTGGGGCAAAACTACAAAAACCAGTTAGTTGTGTGCATGTGTCAACCGCTTGGCTTGGTAGATGAAAAAAAGTGAGCATGTACAACACCGTGTGCGCGCCGGGCTCGTCCAAACCGCACGCGGACCAAAGCAGACATGCAGCATGAATAAGGCTTTACTGTTTTCCCCATCTGATAAATGATTTTGATCTGCCCGTTCACCAGGGATCTTCTGCATATGGGGGTAACTTTGGCCGGGCATCAGAGGAAAATCCTTTCCAGCATCCAGACGATGACCTTTCAAAACAAGAACACTGCAACCGTGACCTTCTAGCCAATCTGCCTTCCAGCCTGGACGTGACCGTTGGCCCACAAGTGCAGCAGTCTGGGTCCTCTCCTCTAGACCACTTCGAACGCAGACTCCACTGGAGATTTTCCAACTCATTTTTCACAACCAGGAAGAAAAAAATGGAAGAAAAAAGTATTAGCAGATGATGACTTTTCAGAGTTGTCCAGAGACTGGCAGGTCACCGTCACCCTGGGTGACCAGCTGTGCAGACTGCCTCATTTTTACAGTTAATGGTCAGTGTTTTTACTCGGGACTGAGGTTAAGACTCTTTACACAAAGATGAAAGACGGACTGCTTTACACATTTGTGTACACTCATGTCATCCTAAAAACAGACTGATTTGTTGTCCTAAAATGTCACTTTGATCTTTAACCAAAGGACACAAAAATAATTGCCAAGATTTGTAGTGTTTCGTAATGTCGTAATTATGAACGAGAACTGCTCTCACCCTGGTGTCTTGCATTGATCCATCTGGATTACTTTACTGCGCAGAGACCTTTCACATCAAGACATTTTTAACTGTGGGATTTTGCTGTTTATCACATTTGATTTTATTGTTACCTCCTCTTTACTCAGGTGTGATGTGTAATGCAGATGTTGAGAGCTCTGTTCTCACCCTAATCAGACTCCTCATCTTCCTCAGTCTGCCCTCCCCCCAACTCAGCAACGCGTGAGGAGAAGAAAGGCAAAGGGACATATCAGCACTTTTGTCATTTCAGAGTGAATTGTAAACTTCAGCATCTTCATGCCTTTCTCACGGAGTGTGCTTGGTTTTTTTTTCCTTTTACTTGTGTTTCTGCTGGCAGCTTGATTTTATTATAGTCTGACTGAACAAAGACAGAACAGGCTGAGAGACCAGAGAACACTGTAGAAATTGGTTTTCTTTGTCAAGAATGACCAAGGAGGAAGCTATCTGGCCTCAAACCTGTTTTTCCTCATAGAACTGATACATTTCTTATTCTCTGTATTCTTCACCTACCAGTGCCATTCATTTGTCTTTGTGGACTTAAATGACAATTTTATAAAGCTGAAATCTCTAAGCAGTGATTAAATCTTGTTTCATTTGAAAGCACCTTAAAGGTTTAGTTTGACATTTTAAAGTTCAGTGTTTTGTTCCTTTTATCTGATCTATGTTCTCTCGTCAGCAGAATATTTCTGCTTTTGCTCCCCAAAATGGCCCAAGGTTTTTTGACATTTAGTATCGGAAATGAAGTAGAGTTGCCAACTAACAGAAGAGCACCCTGGTTCCCAGCCTGTGATCCAGGACCCCCTTCGGGGCATGTAGCTTTGCATGCACCGAAGTTGTGATATTACCAAAATTAGATCAGCAAACAAGATAACACCATGAAATATATAAAACACATTTACCTCATTTGAAAAGATGTATTTTCAGAAATAATGCAGATAATTCTAACTTTTTAATACCTTTTTGTAAACTCTATAGCCACCAATATAGCCAGTGTGGTCTTTAAAAGTTTTTGCCTTCGTCCCAATTCATTATAATTTAAGCTAAAATAAGATAATCCTTTATTAGTCCCACAGCCCTGAATTTCACGGTATTACAGCAACAAAGGAATAGCACTCAGACTAATAGGGAGCCTAAGTTATGCCCCATTTATGCATATGGGATCTTATTTTGAAAAAAAAAAAAAATCTCCATTGAAGTGAATGACAAGAGAGAAATTATCTTTCAAACCCGATCGAATTTTGCCACAACTTACACATATGATGTTTGTCAGTTTAAAAGATAATTTTCCACGTGATTATAGTTGTCAGTTGTCGTATAATTAAAGAGTAATATTTAGTTTTTTTGAAACTGCTCAGTGGACTACATCTGCTATTGTCTCGGACGATACACATCACCAAACGTGATTATGGCGGTTCCCCTCTCAAAACTCACCTTCTGTTTTCTGACCGATGAAAGAAGGACCCAAAGAGGAGAAAAACAACACAAACGTTATCGTGAGAGCTGGAGCCGATCCACAGGACTGTTTAGTTACTCCCCCTGGGCGCTCTTTGAAAATGATGACGTAAATTATGTGAGTCTGCATTTGTAATCTTTCAATTTACATATTTTCACCACCTTATACCTTAACAGTTTGACGACAAATTACACCATTGTTTACGTGGAAAATTATCTTTTAAGTTGACAAACATATGTGTAACTCGTGGCAAAATTTGATTGGGATCAAAAGATGATTTCTTTCTCTCTTGCCATTCACGTCAATGGAGATTTTTTTCCGATTTAAGGTCCCATATGCAGAAGTAGAGGGGGCGTGACTTAGGCTCTCTATAATAATAAATAATAAAATAAAGCAAAAACAGCATATACACAGTGCAAGGAGTTAGAAAAACAGTAAAATTGTTTTTACAGTTAAAAATAAGTAAACTGGTATTTACAGCACCCATAAGAAGTCAGATTAAGTTATTCAGCAATCCATTAACAGTATATTTCACAGTTGAATGAGTACAGTGTTGTGACCTTCGATAATAATTACATTAACAGTGTATTTGTGCAAAGTAATAGTGTTATGTGCGGTCTCTATGAACAGTGCAGATTGTCGAGTCTGACAGCAGCAGGTAGGAACGACCTGCGAAACTTCTCCCCCATACACTTTGGATGGAGCAGCCTGCCGCTAAACGAGCTGCTCAGCGCACTCAGTGTGTCCCGCAGGGGTGGGACTTGGACTCCAGCAGAGAGGACAGCTTAGCCGCCATCCTCATCTCTCCTATCACCTCCACGGGGTCGAGGCGGTCCCCCAGAACAGAGGTGGCCATCTTGATTAGCCTGTTCAGTCTCTTCCTGTCAGCAGCTGTGACGCTGCTGTCCCAGCAGACCGCTCCATACAGGATGGCTGTTGCTATCACAGAGTCATAGAAGGCAAGCTAGCTTGTCACCAGCAGTATACAGGCTGCATTCACAGGTCAACCCAATCTCACTAACTCGTACAAATGCATGGCTTCTACCCCCCTCAAAAAATGTGCCAGTTATACTAGAAACAACAAAAATATAAGTAACGCCTTCACTCACTGCTCAAGTGTGAATTCAGTGCACCGTTGTCACTGCACATGAGCAAAACATCCGTTTTAACTACAACACCCGTTCAGTTGGTGGGAGGGGGATGGCAGATGGTTAATATACCAGCGCTTTCAACCAACATTTCCCGAGTTTGTGTCCCACCCTCAGCCATTTATCACTTTGATATGTTTTTTTTTTTTTACATTTTTTCACGCCAATAATGGTTAAGGTTATGTTCAGGTGTCGCTTCTAATGGGTAGAGAGAAAGTGGAAGAGAAATGTTCTGATACTGGCTGACACGTTTCTTCAAGGTGTAAATGCCATGTATTTGGGGCACACAAAAAACATTTTTCTTGTATGCCATGCTTGTTTTCTCACTGAAAACTGTTCATTTGTACGTTTTTTTTTTAGGTGAGACTGGGCTGCACATGCTGACAGTAGAAAAACTGGCCTAACAACAACGCAGTTTCCGTTTGCTGCTCTGTTCAACTTTCAACCGTAAACTGTAGCCCACAAGAGCACTCAGAGGCGAGTGCAGTATCCCTCGCCTCCATTTTCTTTGAAGATCCCAATACTTATTGACAGAGAGCAGTTTTCAACTTTTAATAGAATTATTGTGGCAGAACCAAATTATGATAAGCCCATCCACAAATATACAACAAAGTATACAACCCATAATTGTAGGTCAGGATCCCGAGATGAAGCTGTGTAGCAAGTACTGTGGTGACCCTAGAGAGCTTTACATGTTCTGTTGTAAGGGAGCATAGGGAGTGCTAACCTTGACCTTTGACCTTTTGACCCCAAACGTGTAGTCAGAGGTCATGGTCTGAGAGAGAACCTGTGTACCAGGTTTGGTGACCCTAGCTTTCTTTGTTGTTGAGATATCGTTAGTAAGCCATTTGATGTTGACCTTGTGATCCCAAAACCATAGTCACACTCCAGGGTCACAGGGTGAACCTGTGTACCAAGTTTGGCCACTGTAACTTTACTCGTTGAACAGTAATGAGGCAAAAGGAAAGTTAACTTTTGGTCTTTTGACCCCAAACCCATAGTCTGAGGTCAGGATCCCAAGGTGAATCTGTGTGCCAGGTTTGGTGACCCTAGCTTTACTCGTTTTATAATAATAGTAAATGTAGCATTTACCATAGTGCAACAGCAATGTTAACTTTGACCTTTGACCCCTTGCCCCCAAATCCATAGTCAGGTCAGGTTGTGAATCATCCAAAATGTGTATTGGATACACCAGTATAGATTTGAAAAGCCTACACCATTTCTTTCAATAGTTATTGGGTTCAGAAAATTTAGGGAAACTCTAACCTTTGACCTCAAAGTTATCTGATGAGAATGAAATTGCAATATACGCATCATCAGAGTACTGTATATCAACCATGGTACCAAGTTTCAAAACATTTGAAACAAAACTGTAGGAGGAGTTGATTTCACAAGACAGTTACTGTCTATGAGGTGAAATAAGAGGTCATAGGTCAGGGGCTACAACTCCTGGAAAAATCATCCGAACAAAACCAAATTGCAATATGCGCATCATCAGTGTAAATCAAACCATGATACCAAGTTTAAAAATAATCGGAACAAAACTGTAGGAGTAGTTATTTTACAAATGTGGGACAGATGGACTGACCCATAACTTAATCCCCCTTCAGTCGTTGCCCAAAGGGCTCTTTGTCCCCTTTGGGCTTTGATTGACGGGGAATAAAAAAAATAACCATTAAGTTCCATTATTTTCAATGATAATGTCAACTTCTACGTTTTTCTTGACAAAGTTTACATATTCAATGCAGTCAGCTGTCAAAAATTTGAAGCCATTGGAACTTGCAGGTTTCCCATCTACTGCTTACAGTAAACGTGTAAATGCAGCTTCGGTTGGTTTCAACCCACCATTAGCTGTTAAATTTACCGGTTCTGTTGTTTATAAGACATTTCTGCTTATGCCCAAAATGCAACAAAAGAATGGTGTTTTTTTTTCCACAATATCTTTATTGAACCTTTTTTTTTTTTTTTAACAAACATGATACAAACAATCAAACACTAACACTAAAGTACTACAAAAAAAAAATGCACTAAAAACACCAACAACCACCAACAAAATCAAGTCTTCAACAATGCTCCTCTGTTTAGTCTAGACAATCCAATACATAAGTATACATATTATGTTCACCAGTTTGGAATTTACAAGGTCCACACACATCATTCACCTTCTTCTTCAAGAGTTATGTTTAAATTTTTTACATAATCAATAAAAGGTCTCCATATATTCTCAAACACAATTTCCTTTGATTTTAGTATATATGTTATTCTTTCTAATGGAAGGTTTGTTAACATCTGTCTTAACCACTGAGTCACATCTGGTCTATGAGTCTTTTTCCATAATAGTGCAATACATTTTTTGGCATTAAGCAAACTGAGGTCTATGAATGTTCTTTCACTTTTATTAAAATTATGCTTTTCTGGGTACAGACCCAACAAAAACAGTTTAGGATTCAATATGATTTGTTTTGAGATTATTTTTTCAATTGTTACCCTCACCTCTTCCCAAAACATTCTTATTAATCTACATTCCCATAAACAATGAAATAGGGTTCCTTTACTTTCCATGCATTTTGTGCATGTATCTGGTATATTTTTGTTATATCTATTTAACTCCTCCGGTGTAACATACATCCGCATTAACCATTTGAAATGTATCAATTTAAGGCGTGCATTTATTGATTTGGTTTGAGCTTCTGTACAAGCCAATTCCCATTGTTCCTCTGAAATTTCAATTTGCAGATCTTCTTTCCAGTAGTTTAATCTTTTCAGTGAATTTTCACTTGAAGATAGTGTCAATGAGTTATAAAACTCTGAAATAATACCCTTTCTTTTACTATCTTTCATCATCATTTTTTCCAAGGATGAATAAATAGGTCGAGTGAGAGCTTTATTTTGATTTGATCGAATAAAGTTTCTAAGTTGAAGATATTTAAAAAAATGTGTTCTATTGAGATTAAATTTGATCCTCAGCTCTTCAAAAGACATTATGTTGTCTGCACATGGCAAATAAGAATGGTGTTTTAATATTTAGCACAACCACCAACTAACAGGCTAGTATGTTCTTAATGTAGTTGGCAAACTTTTTTTTACTCGACTTGAATAGAAGTCTACACAGAGTGTAAGGAAGGAAAATTGCATCAAGTTACTAGCTAACTGGTTAGTTTAGAGAAAGCCGAGTCAGCAAAATGTCTCCCCTAAACAGCTGTGTGTGTAGGTGTGTGTGTGTCCTAAAAGCTGATCATTAATAGGCTTACCTGGTAGTCAACAAGATCTCTTGTTTTCACTCCATGACGCTATAATGCTAGCTTGTGTCCATTGTGGTGTGGTCAGCGGAATTTTTTCTGCTTTTGCCTCAAATCTTCACAAAGGAGTTTCTTATTAACTACAGAAAACTTTGTACAACAAACAGGCTGGCTTACAGTCAGCAGTATCATTGTGGGAGAAGAATAATCGGTCCTGTGTTCAAAGTGTCAAAGTATTCCTCACAGATGCCACATCCACTGTGATGACGCCAACTTTTCTGGCATTTCTGCCCGGTTAAAATTTCCCTGGACAGTGGATGAACTTGGAGAACATCAGCGGTGTGGCACAGCTGCTAAAGCACACCTGCAGAAGACCAGGGCATTGTAATACTGGTTCAATGCCATGGGATACTTCTACGAAAAGGGATCTCCTTCTTGCTTTGTGTTTTGTTTTTTGTTTTTTTCTCTTTTAGCCATCTTGGGTTTTTTTTTTTTTTTTTTTTTTCCACTCAAAGGACCTTTTGTGGTTGAAAAATGACACCAGATAAACCAAGTTTAGCTTCTGGGGCAGGTCTCCCATTTGTGGGGAAAAATACAGGGTTTTGAATCTGGTTTATATAAACCAGAAATGAGTGTCCCTCCAAATGACCTCCCACTTTGTCCTAGCGCTTGCACAATACTGTATTTTGGGTTTGATCAAAATAATAGCTGACCTTAAAAATCACCCATAAATCAGATTTGATGACATTTTTAAAAAAGACAGGCCCTTGTTAGAATCTACTTCTATGTTTAAGAAATTCCATTTAAATGTTAAGTGTGGTCTTCATATTGAAGATCTCCATAAAACAATGGTTGATTAATAAACAGATGAGATGCTATTTATCAGTCATGTTTATAGACTAATCAGTATTCATAATAAAGACACACACCAGTGTTGCCATCATTCCACTGTTTATTAACATCTTATACAGCTTTTGTATACATCCAGAGTCATTCTTTACAACAAATGGAGCATGAAAATTGCATAAATGGACTGTACACAAGTGTCATTGGAGGACCCCGTCTGACTTGTGAAAATCCACCATTCAGCCATCTCCACTCTCATTGCAGGCTGCGCTGTCCAACTGACCCTGGCCACTTTTGTCCAGAATTCAAAGGAAAATCGGTACTCGTCAAAGTAGTCACGTCTGTATTTCCATTTTCAAGGTTCTGGATTTCTTTGAACTTCTGACGTGAGCTAAATACCTGCTCCTTAGCTGCCTGGTTTATACCTTTGGATTAATAATGTCGGAAATCTCTTAGATCTTCCATGTAAAATGTCTAACGGGCTATTTTTTTTTTTTTTTTACATTTTCTGTCGTCTTTGTGTCTCTTGTTGCAAGCATGCTTCTCATCTATCCCATCGGCCCGTTTTTTAGATAATAAGATACAAGAGACTGCGAGGAATGAATCTGAGTTCCCCCTACAGTTTCAAACTTTGCTTTCTCGCAGCCTTTCCTTTTGCTTTGTTTCTCCAGAGTCTTTCCCCTCGAGGGCATGAAGCTTGTCCTCTTCTATGTTTCCCTTCCTGGTCCTCAGCCCTTTTAATCATGAAGAGATGTTCTTTTCTTCTCCTGTGCCTTGGGCTGAGAGCAGCTTATAGCACAGCATAAGCTTAAACTCCCAAAGACACAGTGCTTTTTTTTTTTTCTTTTAACCCCCCTTTTTTCCGGTCCTATCTCCAAAGCCACCATAACCCAAGTAAGCTGCCAGAGCCTCAGAAAGCGTTTGGGATCATTGATTAATGTACTTTGATTATCTCCATGTTGCTGACTCATTCCTCTCTCTACATTGCTCTCACGTGGCCCACAAAGCACAGACCGGTCCAAGTGGAGCTTCTGTGTAGTTAAAAGAAAAAGATGACTGTTACTATAACCATGCTGTATTTTTCAGACCAACGGTGCATTTTGTTGTGCTTGAATCTTAGTGATGCGGCAATTCACATTATAAAGGACAGAGTCAACCATTCATCTGGTTTCTTCTTCTGTCGTTGCTTCAAGTAACCCCTGGCCCCACCGTATAGTACAAACCCAGCCCCAGCTTTGTCTGTGCGTCTGAATGGCCATTCATTTAGGGCTGCTGTTGGGCCCAGAGCGGACCAGGCCAAGCAGGTTTTTTAGCATTTGGTGGACTGTATCATTGCCCCTGCATCCCTGTGTTCATTCGAGTGTGGAGAACTTGTGGGTGGGGGTTACCACAGAGCCAGGTACCATGTCTGGAGCTCAGATGTTGAGAGTGTGACTCTGCATCAAATGTGTGTGGTTAAAAATGTAGTTCAGGGGTTGGCAAAAGAGCTTTTGTTTTTTACCTCCATAAATCTTTTGACCAAAAAAAGTCTGTATGACGCCACTTTTCATGACCAACTTGCTTCCCAGTTGTTCAGTTCTATTATAGGACTAGGTGGTTCAATCCCGTGTAGCCAGCATTATCCTGGAGTTCATGTGCATGGGAAAAATACTGCTGGGATGTAGTGAGGGGTGTAAAGCGTCATAGGGGTCGTCAGGTGGGCACCCTCCTTCATAAGTGTTTTGATGACAGGCCCACTACACCTCTAGAGGGCTTATCAGCAACATCTGGCATCCCAGAAGTGCCCCACTCTGCCTTGGCTCCCTTTATTGTTGCTATTGCTGTTGTTTTGGGGCCAAGATGGTGTCTCTCCTTTTTATCCAAAGCCAACGATTAGTCTGTTTGGCAGTACTGGAGAGGGCTTTGATGGCTTGCCTCTGACCTCTCCCCTGAATGTCCATGTCCTTCAGCAGCCTGATGATTGACTTGCCCCTAAATCCTCTGCAGCCAGCCTCAAATGGGCAAACTCTGGCCTTCCAGCCACGTTGACCAGCGTTGGTTACTAACTCAGCATACTTTTAGAGTTTTGCATTCATGAACCTCCTCAGCTGCCTCTTCCCAGGGCACCGTCAGATCTACTAAGAAGGCAGTTCACAATAAGGATGACCAAAGCACAATATCAGGTCTGAGACTTGTTGCAATTATCTCAGCTGGGAAACACAGCTGTTGATTCAAATCTCCTGACAGCTTCCAATCCCATACTCTGTCTAGCTGGCCCATGTAATGTGGGGATGTTTCGACTTTGCTCAGCACTGTGCCTGGCCTGACGAACGCAGTAGATGCTGTAGGATGGAATAAGGGAGTAGGTAGAGCGTTGATGGCTGTGCGCCTGCTTTCCAAGGCAGCTGAAAGGCATTTCAACACTTGATTATGTCGCCATGTATAGTGCCCTTGTGTCAGATTTGCTTTGCATCCTACCATAATGTGTTTTAGGCTGGCAGGCAATGCACAGTGTGCATTTAGGGTCCTCACCATACCACTGGTTAAGATTGGTTGGGAATGGTAGGACATCAAAGGTGGCATGAATGATAAAGCTGATTCGCTGCACATCCATGTCCCACAAATCCTTTCAGGAAAACTTCCTTTTCTCAATCCCCTCCCATTTCATCCATTGCTCCTGCTTTGCTTGGGAGACTTCCATTGCCCACTTCTCTGCCTGCTCTTGTCGGCGTACTTCTTCAACCACAAGCTTTCAGCATTGGTTTGGAGATGCCTTATGCCAAGATGGATTGCTCCCTCCCAAGCCAAAGCCTCCTCTTCCCAGCTGTACTCAGCCAGTGAACTCCCGGTGTTTGAGGGCTGACACTCCGTGCTGTGTGGCTGTGATTGCTGACCATTTCCTCCCAGTTTTGATAGCAGGGGCTGTTTGGGAAACAAGTGGATCGTAACTGTCCTTCAGTGTGATTTCCAACCTTACCTTGGAGCACTTATATTCCTCTGTAAGGCTGGACACTGGCAGTTCCAGAAGACCTTTACCATACAATCCTATGTTGGTGATGCACCTAGGAAGACCCAGCCATTTCTTGTCAAATGAACTGACAAGTCTCTCTAGTTTAATGACTGTCGTAAGTGGTATCTCATAGATGGTCAAGGGCCACAGAAGTTGGGGAAGAAGACCAAACTGGAAACACCAAAGCTTTATTCTGCCAGGAAGCGAAGATTTATCAATGGATTCCAGGCCTTTGATGGTATCTTGCCCAATCTGATCTGCTTGATTTGTGTCCCTGAGGACTGCATCATATCAGCATCCAAGGCTTTTAATTGGTTTCTCTGCCACTGTTGGAATGGGATCTTCACCAATGTAAAGCATTGCTGATATAGCTTTCCCTTAGTAATTGATATGCTTCTGGACTTGCTAGGATTTATCCTCATCTGGGCCCACTCGATAGTCTCCTGCAGCTTCTTTAGTAGTCTCTTAGTACAGGCTGTGGTTGTAGTAAGTATGGTCAAGTCATCCATATATGCCCTAATCAGAGAGAGGTGGTGTCCAGGTTTAAGCAGCTGTCCTCTAACTACCCAGCGAGAGGCAGGGATGATAACCTCCATGGCCATTATGAAGGTTAATGGAGAGATCATACATTCTGCCATGATCCCTACCTCCAGTCGCTGCCACGTGGTAGTATATGTGTCCGTTGTCAGACATAGCTGAGTGTCCTGGAAATAGGATTTGACCAGGACTGTTATGGTTTCTGGAACGTTGAAGTAGCTGAACGCAGCCCAAAGGACGTGGCAAGGAATGGAACCAAAAGCGTTGGCGAGATCCAAGAAGATGACATGGAGATCTTTTTTTTATCCTTTTTGGCTGTTTGGAGTTGGTGCCAGATCATATTTACGTGCTCCAAGTACCCAGAGAAGCCGCTGATTCATGCTGTTTGCACTGACATGTCAATATAATTGTTCTTATGTAGGTAAACTGACAACCTTCTTCTGTGTAGTTAAAAGAACAGTAAATGGCATTCACTTAGGGCACATTCACGCGGACACTATTTGGTCAGGACTAAAGGACCAAAGTGTGTATTCCGTGGATAGTTCGGTTTGTTTGGCGCATCTGAATGCGTCTGGAACTCTGTTGCAGCACCAAACGAGTGAACTCTGGTCCCCCTGAAAAGGGGGGGGGGGGTCTCGGTTCGCTTGCAAACGCAGTCTGGTGCGCTTCACTTGCTGTGTGAATGCAAATGGAGTATCCAGCAGACCAAAGGGCGGACGTGCCCCTCGGCGTTTGTGTAACCACAGCAACACACAGTGAGAAGAGAAAGTGGTGTTTACTGTAAAGGTGCCTTCACATCAAATGCCAATGAACGAATTTTTCATGCAGCACGATTACATTATAACTCAATGTAAATACATGAAAAGACATTAATTCACCATCTGGGTGAGATGCAGACGGGCGAAGTTCCCACTCACCTGAAAAAGTTGTCCCTGTTGAAAACTTGATGTGTGTTTCCTGGCAGCATGTCCGTGGTATAGGGATGTGATTTTTCCGCTAATTCGCGGAATTCCGCTTTTTTTATCTTCCAAAAATTTTCAGACCAGATGACGGCGCGTGCACAACGCGAGGCTCAGCGTCTCTTCAGATTTTGCGGATTAGCAGTGATATTTCTGCTCATTTCGGGTCTGTTCGTTCAGAACAACTTCGCTTTTACATCCTACACCCAAAATGAACTTTTGGACATTGGATTACAAAATAACGACCTTTTTATCAGCAACCTACGTTTTATCCCTGAGCTCTGGAGAACACCCGATGCTAGGTAAGCTACCCAGTCGACCGGAAGTGCTCGCAGGCGGCGTAGAGACCGTAAACAAAGGCGGGGGAAGCGCAGAGGGCTAAGAGCTAAGCTAAAGCTAACACTGCACTGGCTTTCTCTACCCAGCATTTTCCTTGCTAATGTACGGTCACTGGTGAACAAAATGGATGAGCTACGGCTTCGGATCACCAACAATAAGAAACTTATGAACTGCAATATCATGATTTTAATGGAAACATGGCTACATAGTGGAGTACTTGACGGTGCTGTCGAGCTGGCCGGACGGCACACTTTCCGGGCAGACAGAGCAGCTGATGACTCCGGTAAGACCAGAGGTGGGGGAGTGTGCATTTATATTAACAAGGCTTGATGCACGAACTCTGTCACTGTTGGGAGACACTGCTCAGCTAACCTGGAGTTTCTTATGGTTAAATGTAGACCTTTCTATCTGCCACAGGAGTTCACTTTTCACTTTTCTTCATCTTGCCTGCTGAAGATGTTTTGGATTTTATTTAAAAAATATTTTTAATGCCACACATGTGATGGATAATGCTTGTTGGAATATTTTAGGAATGCTATCTTCTTGGAACATAAGTCAATATTAAACAGTAATAAGTGACATTCAGCTGTTTGTTTTATGTCATTTAAGCACAGTTCTGGTACTTAAAAATCATAAAAACCCAGGAGCTTCGGGGGGCTTCTGTCGGTACTTTGAGTGACCTCTGGCCCCGCCGTATAGTACAAACCCAGCCTCAGCTTTGTCTGTGCGTCTGAATGGCCATTCATTTAGGGCTGCTGTTGGCCCAGAGTGGACCAGGCCAAGCAGGTTTTTTAGCATTTGGTGGACTGTATCATTGCCCCTGCATTCCTGTGTCCATTCGAGTGTGGAGAACTTGTGTGTGCTGATGGTCGTGGTGGGTGGGTGGGGGGTTACCACAGAGCCAGGTACCATGTCTGGAGCTCAGATGTTGAGAGTGTGACTGCATCAAATGTGCGTGGTTAAAGGTGTAGTTCAGGGGTTAGCAAAAGAGCTTTTCTGTTTTTTACCTCCATAAATCTTTTGACCAAAAAAAGTCTGTATGACGCCACTTTTCATGACCAATTTGCTTCCCAGTTGCATTATACTGTATATTTAAAAAAAAAACAATTAAAACGCACAAAATAAATCAAACAGCACAAGCATTTGAACATCAACAACATGTCAGTATAAAAATCAAGTTGGTTATGGATGTCAGGAGGAGCAACACCCTGACGGCCACAACCACAGAAGAGAAAGTATACATTATAGTCATGTGGCTTTAATTAATGGATACAATCAATCTGCATATCAATAACCGCAGACTGATAATACATTTATTACTGGGCAGCCTGATAAGAGCTACTGGTTCACCAGAGATCTTACAAAGATTTGTAAGATATTTACAATAATTCACAAATTTACAAGCTTAAAATTGTAAATGTATTTTTTCCTGTAATGAACAATTTTTTTTTCTTGTAAATCCTTTTTGTTTGTCACAAATTTGCAACTTTTTTGTTGTAAATTTTAAAGTGTAATTTCATATTTTTCAATGTAATATGAGTTTTATTATTGCCCTTAAGTCTTTGTCCAAAGGGGCAAAAACTGATGGGGGATTATGTTATGGGGTGGGCAGTCCGTCAAACAGTCTGTCCCACTTTTGTGAAATCAGCTCCTACTACAATTTTGTTCCGATTATTTTAAAACATGGCGCCAGAGATTGATATACACTGATGATGCACGTATTGCAATTTGGCTCTGACAAGATGATCTTTGCAGGAATTATAGACCTTAAGGTCAGAGGTCAGTTTGTCCTCTAAATCTTGTAAACGTGATAACTACTGAAAGAAATGATGTGGCCTTTTCAAATCGATATCATGGCTGTCTCTAAGACAAACCTTGGACGGCTTACACCCTGACCTGACTATGGGTTTGAAGTCAAAGGTCAAAGTTAATGTTCCATTTGCACCATTACTATAGAGCGAGTAAACTTAGGGTCACTAAACCGGTACACATGTTCACCCCGTGACCCTGAATTGACTATGAGTTTGGGTTCAAAAAGTCAAAGTTTAATCTTGTAAATGTGCAACTTCAATGCCATAGATTTGTGAAACTCATAAAGTTCTTAATTATAGAGGAACTCAAGATTAGACATTTTATGTGTATGGAAAATACT
Organism: Pholidichthys leucotaenia; assembly: GCA_020510985.1. Taxonomy (NCBI): domain Eukaryota; kingdom Metazoa; phylum Chordata; class Actinopteri; order Cichliformes; family Pholidichthyidae; genus Pholidichthys; species Pholidichthys leucotaenia. The sequence goes on from CM035844.1 coordinate 34,248,192, forward strand.
GCTATTACACTAAGAGCAAAAGGCACATAAGCTGCTTTTTTTTGTCAAGGCCAATGGGAGCCTCTGGATATGGGCAAAAGAATATCAGGTTGCAGGCCTGTAGTGCAGTTCATCATCATACATACATATATGTAAATATATAGGCACAGCTTTTTTAAAAAGCAACACTATGTAAGATTTTCACTTTAAAATAATGTTTCCAAAATTATTCTGACGATAAATCAACTTTGGAATTGGTGTATGTCACTTTCCCTATAACCCGAGTGGGCCTGATAGCCCCATAACCCGAGCCCTCATTGCCTGCAACAGCTCTGTTGTTGGTAGGAACACTGAAAGGATGACTATGACCTGAGTCCCAACAGCCCATCACAGAGCACAACTGTAGCTACCAACTTACTAAGCAACCTGTGATGGGCTGTCGGGACTGAGGTCATAGTTGCCATAGTTGTAGTCTTTTTAGTGTTCCAACACAGAACAAGAAAGTTGCATAGTGCTGCTTTCAAGGTAATGGAGACCACATTCTGACCTCCTGGCCAATAGGTGTCAGACTTACTCTTGACCTAACTGATTGGAAGAGACACATGACATCAATTCAGTTATGTCATTGGCTGTGACTGGGTGTGACATCCTTACTGGCCACCGTAGTCGTCATCCAAGTGCTCACATGTAAATATGATTGTTTTTGACTCATGAAAAAAAAATGTATTTTTTCCGTCAATATATTATTTTTTGAATAATTTAAAGGCTTTAATTCTGCACCTTACTAAACACTTTGTTGATATATTTTTTTTTAACTTGTTTTCATGAAAATACTACCTAGTATACCTTTAACAATTTCTACAAAGACAAAGCTGAATGTCTTAGTTTTTAGCTTTGAAACACTGATAAGTACACTGTATCCACAATTTCAAATCGTCATCTTGCTTCTTATAGTGAAGACCTGAACCTGCATGATTGTTCTTTCCAGTGTGGTCAGGAAGACACATACCAATTTGGTTAGCACACCCTAACGATTACAGAAAGGTATTCCTTGTTAAAAGACAACCTTAACTTCAACATTCTGAACTTTCATCAGCTCTTGGAATCCACTAATTTTGTTTTCCGTCATCTGCAGCTTTGATTTTCCACTCCAGCCCCAGCTTGACAATTGGAATTTAGCTTTGATTGTCACTCTTGTGCCACTCTCCCTCTGCTTCAGGCGCCACATTTCTTCTCTCAGACGACTCTCCGATAGTTTGATCAAAATGGGCTGCTACATCTGAGCAAATCTACCAAGCAGCCCACTGAGATTATTTTTCACCTGTGTACGCATCACGATCGTGCTGAAAGATAGGGGGCACATTGCTCGGCAGAGCGCTCCCACTCTGTTTCGTATTAAATCTGATCACTGGAAAAGTTGTTGCTCCTCGCTGCTCTACAGAGTTTCTGTTGACTTTGCAGGAGCTTGTGCCAGGCCATTGCTGTAAATAACAACTGGTTCTTTGTTGGCCCACCTGGTTAAATAAAAGTTGTTAGAATTCAATTATACTTGGAGGCTGCAGTACAGTTTTCTGTGGAATTAGACTAGTATTTTTCATCATGTACTTAATCCACTTAAGTAATGTAAACAAGAGATTTCAGAGCCCTGCTGTCTCCCCAGTGTTAACACTGATGTGTGTGTGTGTTCAAATACTGTTACATTACACACTACACCATCTACTTTTAGACTGGTTCCTTCAGTAGTGGTAGAGCATCTGCCCAGGAGGTTGTGGGTTCAAGTCCCAGCTGGGTCATACCAAAGACCAAATAAAAACGGTACTTTCTGCCTTCTAGCTTGGTGTTCAGCATGATAAAGAATGGGGGAAGGAATGCTGGTTACCCAGGAATGGAGGTAACCACAAACCAGTGGGCTCCTTATTCCGGACCAGGCCTGGATAAATGGGGAGGGTCGTGTCAAGAAGGGCACCCAGCATAAAATCCTTGCCAAATTAAATATACCGATTATCATGATATCGGATGATGCTGTGGCGACCCTGAAAACGAGCAGCTAAAAGAAGACCGGTTCTTTCCGTTTAGTTGTGATCTTAATGTGTTAACGTCTGAAGAGCCAAGTAATTCAGTTTGCTAACCTCTACTACAGAAAAAACAATTTTCAGCTATTTTTGGACAAAAATTTATGCATGAAATTGCAAAAATATTTGAGCCTTAAAATTATGCTAAAACAGCCAAGTTATATAATGTCAGTATATAATGTCAATATTAATAATGGGCAAGTTTTTTCCCTCTTAGATATGTAAATTTTCTCTCAATTTACTTTATTTTGTTTGCTTTTATTTATATTTTTCTTGTAAATATGCAACTTTTTAAAAATAAATATGCAACTATTGTTTATATGAATAGGATACTTCTTCCCTGGAATAATTAATATTTTTTTTAGCTACATTTATAGCTCTAGCAGTTTCTTTAGGAGTAGGGTGAGGTTAAAAAGTACTTGCCTTTTACAGTTTGTTTTATGTTGGAAATGAAACTAGGACGGTTGGATGGCAGCTCCGTCTTCATGCAGAAGAGGTGGGGTACGTTCCTGATCATCATTCCACACCTGGCCAATTCAAAATCATCAGTTAACCCCCGATCCATTTCTTTGTACTGTGGGAGAAACTGGATCCTCTGGATTAAACTGGCACAAGAACAGTAAACTCTACACTGAAAGGCCGTAGGAAGAATCTAACCCAGGACTTCTGTGTGGTACCTTTCTGACCACTACACCACTGTGATGCCTTGTTTATCACTAGTAAGGGATAAGGGTTCGAAAGTTGGGTTGTTAATTGAATTAATTTGTTTTTGACATTTTCCCACAGTGTGCTTTTTAACAAACCAAGTCTATATTTCTTCATTTGATAGTTTATCAATTTTCATCAACTTCAACTGTTCAAATAGCCAGCAATATAGTTTAGTATTGTCATATTTCTTAACATTTTGCTTTTACTGTTGGCTAACTCAGCTGTTAGTGATATGACTGCTAGCTGTACACTTAGCTCATATATTTCTAGCTTTCAGCTTTAGCTAGTTGTGTCAGCTCTTTAATTTTTGTTTAGCTAATGATTTGTAATAATCCTGGTTACAAAGAGTTTTGGGGCCCAGTGAATCAAAATGCTAATATTGTAGAATAACTCTATTGTTTTAGATCACATGACACCAGCCCAGACAAATAGGGTCAGCTGCCATATTGAAGGTAATAACAGGAATTAGTAGGAGTGTTTACTTGCACAATGGAGCAAAAATGTGTGAAAATCTCCAACACATATTGTGAAACTCTTAATAATGACTCTAAACAGCATTACGATGACAAATAAGCTTTAATCAAAAAGCTGGACCCTTACTTGATTCCAAAGCAATGGGACTGTTCGTAATGGTAACATGCTGCAAAAAGTTTAAGCACACATCACTTTGAATTTTAAGCAAGTTCACCTGTAGACGCGTCTTCTTGTCCTTCGGAATTCTGGTAGACTGCTGCAGTCTGGGCAGCATCATTTGCTCTTTGGCAGTTTGGACAAGAGTGGCACCTACAGTATGACTGCACTGGTGGGGTGTTGCTAGTGCAAGCCCACCGCCACCATCAGCAGCACCAACATCACCACCACCACCTCACTTCGGGACCTGTGAGCACCAGCATGGAAACTTCTCTTGTCGAGATGGTGTTGTTGGATACCGGAGAAGAGCAGGACAACACTGTGGTGGTCAGCAGCACACTTTACACTCCCAATGCTACAGCCCGGCCCAGTGTACAGAGAGGCGGACTGTGAGGCCGACCCAACGTTGCTGGCTTAAAGAGCATGACCATGACCAAGTGTGTGGCTGTACCGAGCCCCGGGCAAGTCGTGGAGATTGTAGGAAGGCAGGGTGAGTGGGTTTTGTCTTTTCAGCTGGGGTTGGCCAAAATTTTGTGCTAGCGTTCAGCTGCTAAAAGTAGCTCCATGAAACTTGTCATGACCTGTCAAACACATCATGAGCTCGATTGGTATTTGACTTAAAACATTAAAAAGTATGCTTAGTCCATTGTAAGTGAAAACAAAGAAAGCTAGCTAACTTTTTGATATCTTGATGGAGTGTGGGCATTTATATAAATGTGTAAGTCATTGTGGTTAGATGGTAATAATTGCAGTTAATTGACAAAACACCTCTTTGCCCCCCCCCCCCCCCCAACACACACGCACACCAGTATTTGTGCCACCAAGGATAGCGCAGCGCAGTAGTTCACCATATATACATTCTCTGCTGGACACGGCTCCAGTATGGCTGCCATAAACGGTGTGACATCATACTGAAACTCTATAGCCACCTACATGCTAGTGGTGACTAAATATATATATATATAGAGTGGGGCAAAAAAGTATTTAGTCAGCCACCAATTGTGCAAGTTCTCCCACTTAAAAGATGAGAGAGGTCTCCAATTTTCATCATTGGTATACCTCAACTATGAGAGACAAAATGAGAAAAAAAAAATCCAGAAAATCACATTGAAGGATTTTTAATGAATTAAATGGTAAATTCCTCGGTAAAATAAGTATTTGGTCACCTACAAACAAGCAAGATTTCTGGCTCTCACAGACCTGTAACTTCTTCTTTAAGAGGCTCCTCTGTCCTCCACTCGTTGCCTGTATTAATGGCACCTGTTTGAACTTGTTATCAGTATAAAAGACACCGGTCCACAACCTCAAACAGTCAGACTCCAAACTCCACTATGGCCAAGACCAAAGAGCTGTCAAAGGACACCAGAAACAAAATTGTAGACCTGCACCAGGCTGGGAAGACTGAATCTGCAATAGGTAAGCAGCTTGGTGTGAAGAAATCAACTGTGGGAGCAATTATTAGAAAATGGAAGACATACAAGACCACTGATAATCTCTTTCGATATGGGGCTCCACGCAAGATCTCACCCCATGGGGTCAAAATGATCACGAGAACGGTGAGCAAAAATCCCAGAACCACATGGAGGGACCTAGTGAATGACCTGCAGAGAGCTGGGACCAAAGTAACAAAGGCTACCATCAGTAAGACACTACGCCGCCAGGGACTCAAATCCTGCAGTGCCAGACGTGTCCCCTGGCTTAAGCCAGTACATGTCCAGGCCCATCTGAAGTTTGCTAGGGAGCATTTGGATGATCCATAAGAGGATTGGGAGAATGTCATATGGTCAGATGAAACCAAAATAGAACTTTTTGGTAAAAACTCAACTTGTCGTGTTTGGAGGAGAAAGAACACCATACCTACTGTGAAGCACAGGGGTGGAAACATCATGCTCTGGGGCTGTTTTTCTGCAAAGGGACCAGGACGACTGATCTGTGTAAAGGAAAAAATGAATGGGGCCATGTATCGTGAAATTTTGAGTGAAAACCTCCTTCCATCAGCAAGGGCATTGAAGATGAAACGTGGCTGGGTCTTTCAGCATGACAATGATCCCAAACACACCGCCCGGGCAACGAAGGAGTGGCTTCGTAAGAAGCATTTCAAGGTCCTGGAGTGGCCTAGCCAGTCTCCAGATCTCAACCCCATAGAAAATCTTTGGAGGGAGTTGAAAGTCCATGTTGCCCAGCGACAGCCCCAAAACATCACTGCTCTAGAGGAGATCTGCATGGAGGAATGGGCCAAAATACCAGCAACAGTGTGTGAAAACCTTGTGAAGACTTACAGAAAACGTTTGACCTCTGTAATTGCCAACAAAGGGTATATAACTAAGTATTGAGATGAACTTTTGTTATTGACCAAATACTTATTTTACTGAGGAATTTACCAATTAATTCATTAAAAATCCTTCAATGTGATTTTCTGGATTTTTTTTTCTCATTTTGTCTCTCATAGTTGAGGTATACCTATGATGAAAATTGGAGACCTCTCTCATCTTTTAAGTGGGAGAACTTGCACAATTGGTGGCTGACTAAATACTTTTTTGCCCCACTGTATATATATATATATATATATATTTTTTTTTTTTTTTTTTAATTATTAGCTGCTTCAGCTTTTTAAGTTAATAATTGTTGTAGTTAATTTTTTGAAGGTGCTAAAAAAAGCTGCAATTGAGGCTTGATATATCTTTGTAGCCATTTTAAAATTTTATAACTTATTTACCTGGGATGGGGCAGCACGGTGGCGCAGTGGTTAGCACAGTGGCAGCACAGCAAGAAGGTCATGGGATCGATTCCACCCTTGACCATCGTGGGTTCGATCCCACCCCCAGACCATCGGTGACCCTTCTGTGTGGAGTTTGCATGTTCTCCCCGTGTCTGCGTGGGTTTACTCCGGGATTTCTCCGGTTTCCTCCCACATGCCAAAAACATGCAAGTTAGGTTAATTGGCATCAAAACTGGGGATTCTAAATTGTCCTTAGGTATGGATGTGAGAGTGAATGGTTGTCTGTCTCTCTGTGTTGGCCCTGCGATGGACTGGCGATCTGTCCAGGGTGTACCCTGCCTCTCGCCCAAAAGATGCTGGGATAGGCTCCAGCCCCCCCGCGACCCGAAAGGATTAAGCGGTAGAAGATGGATGGATGGATGGATTTACCTGGGATGTTTTCCCACCTTTTATTACCTATTTGTTCTTTAACTCCTTTGTTATTAAGACTGTTTTTATCACTTAGACTGCTAAAGCTAACACCTCTATCTGTTTATCTAGATTTCTGGCAAATGACTTAAACTCTTATTTAGCCATAGTGTAAGCCATAGCCAAAAGACTTAGGCGTTTAATAACTGTTTCAGCATTTCACATCTGTTATCTTTTACATTTTATCCATTGCTTTTAGCACTGTTCTCCATTTGGGCTCACTCAGTTGTTTGATGGAATTTTAATTTATGTTTAATCAGTTGGTTGAGCTAATCTTCCTTTGTGTCCCACAGCTGTACCCCCCCTGGATAGAAATACCTGAAACAGCTTATTAGTTTTTTAACCTATGATCTAAACAGTCTTCAAAGAGCATATCACATGTTTAATGGAGGTGTTAGCGGTCAGTCAAGAATGTCAGTATGGACGTTATCACCTCCGGATGGCCCCTCTAAAGGTGTCTGCAGGTTCCTGCTCTGTCTCAGCTTTCAGCGGACCATCCATCTCCCTGTGACACCCTTTTGTTTTCTACCCTGCTAAGATGTGCTCCTTGCCTTCTGTAAGGAAATGAAAGGTGTGTGACCTTCCAGCTTCTTCTCCTCTCCCGGTGAATCACTCCATATTCTGAAACCCAATCCCCGGTGCCAAGGTCCAGTACTATACACTGGGGTGGGATTAAAAGCAAGGAGACTATCGGATTGCAGCACAAGTTAGAGAGAGAGAGAAAAAAGCAAGGAGCCATTTAGCGAAAAGGATCCCGTAAGGGTGTCTGAAGTTGGCGGAAGTTCACGAAAAGGCCGAGATAAGAGGACGGTGAGCATCTCACGCGGAAGCTGATTCTGATTGGTGTGATTGAACGCCGTCTGTGAACTCAGATTGATGAGTTTACTCTTGCTGCTCCTAACCCTTGACACAGGCCTCACCGTTAAGGTTCTAGCTTAACATAACTTCTCCACTCTTCTGACCCCCCCCCCCCACACACACACAAATATAAATCTGCCATCAGCTGAGAAATGCGCATATATCAAAAGCCACTTTTAACCAAGAACACACTCAGGCTTTCCTTCACAACCGTGGGGCATGTTTGAGGTCCCACTTCATCAAAGAAAGTTTATCGAAGCGTCATGATTCGGAGAAGTGAATCAAACAATAGTCAGAAAAAACAACTTCCAAAGGCTACTTATTTCTTGTTCTTCAAAGAAGCCCTCAGTTTTGTCTGTTTGCTCTGTTTTTCATGATTACAGTAAAATTCACTCGTTATATTTGTTCTGCGGTCACGGCTGTTTACCTTAACTGGATGTTTATCCTTCTTTTTTTTTGTACTTTTAAATTGCAGTTTGCAAATCCGAGAGGCTAAATGGGATATTTTCATAAATGTCTACAAAGCAAATGAGCAAAAAAATCCAAAATACACATCAAAACACCCCCTCGCCCCCCCCCCCCCCACACACACATAGAGAAGGTATTGCTTTTGCAGTGGCATGACTGAGAAGTCGGAGCCTCATTATTCAGCCACTTTTTCGGGGGTTGCGTGCGTGCGTCTCACTGCACGGCGGGGCTGCAGATCAGAGCCCCCCCCGCCCCCCCCCCCCCCCCCCAAGCTGCGCCCACTGTTGGAGCCTGCTTTGGAATGACAGTCTGTCAGGACTATTGATTATTCTGCAAAAACATGACCACTCACGCCTAAGTTCCGACCCCATGGACAGCTTTTTTTTTTTTTTTAACGGTCTGCAGGACCGTGAAGGCCCCCGTGTCCGCTTAGAAATCTGAGCAAGGAGCATATGGTTATGATTTATCCAGCATCTGGACACAATACAACAAGGTTTGCAAAGAATAAACTTTGTGTCTGTGAGTGTTTGTGAAAGAGGGGGGGGCAGTATTGAAAGTAAACATATTACAGTTTATAATGCAGTTGCAATGACCGCAGTTCATCTCCAAATACATGCCAAAAAATATCATAATTCACCGCACACGCGAAGGGCTGTTTTCACCGTGTCACGGGCTCCCTCTAGTGTTCAAACCCTCCTCGGTGTTTATTCTGATGATGGTGAAAAGCAGCTTTAGGGTTCTGCAACCTGCGACTCCATGCACAACAACGGCATCCTCTGGCTTTGAAGGGTTAAAGAAATCAAAAAATATATATAAATTGATTGCAAATTGCTATGAAAACCTTGCTAATGTATGAGGAAGACTGTCAAAGTCTCAAGTTTGGGGGGGGGGGAGTCAGTAAAGTCACATTTTTAGGAATGAAAAGTTGCAAAGTTTCTAGAAAAAAGCTGTACATTTATATGCAGGAAAATGTGTGCAAATATTTGAGAGAATTCTTTAGCATTTAAGAAGATTAAATTGGCATGTTGTTAATAATGGCTGAGCAGCATTTCTGATATAACATCAGTCCAAGTTCACCAGCCGGCTGTCTCCAACGATAAACACGTGTCACGCCCACGGAACCATTTCACTGCCTGATTAGTTTCATCTGCCACAGTCTGTGCAGTGTGTGTGTGTATGTGTGCATGTGCATGTGCGTGTGTGCCCAACTGTCTGGATCCACAAAATCAAGCTGAAAAATTCTGAGCAGCAGTCCTCAGTTCTCTCCCGAAGTCAGGCTAAGCACTTTACTGATTCTGGGTGAATTCCCCCAGTGCGCATTCAGAAAGGCGTGTTATTCTTGAGTTTTAAACGCACTATGTTCAGCAGCATTTTAACTATTGATCCTTGCCTCCTCTCCTTGACACATTACACGGAGAGGATGTTCAGACTTTAAATGGGAGTGACTCAGCTTCGCTGCTTTGTCTTCCCCTAGCGGTGGAGGAAGAAGACTATGGCACCTATTAAAAAAAAAAAAAGGCAGAGTCATGTTTCTCTTCGCTGAATCAAGACGGGGATCAAGCAGAAACGTTATATTATTTCCACAGTGTGATACCTTATCCTACTTATGCAAAATATTAATGTCGCGAATTTAGTCCCTGATATGTTTTGCTTCTTAGAAAAGAGGTTGAATGTATATCATCAATGTATAGGGTGTGGCAACCTGGGGAGTGCATAATGGTTTACCACCTTAGACAGGAACAAAGGACGTGAAGTTAACCTTTTGTGTGTGAGAAGTTTCTAGATGCCCTAGTAAGATAACAGGGATGTGTCAAGGATGAATGGACTGACTGCAGTCAGGGGAGATTATCTTTTGTGTGTGACGAATGGACTGACTGCAGTCGGGGGAGATTATCTTTTGTGTGTGGGAGGAGTCTAGAAGGATGTCATGTTATTTAAGGGAAGAGTTCCTACTTGTATGCCATTCTGTCTATGCTCTTCGTGTGAGTCGTGTAATAAACCGCTTGAACCAAATCAGCCTAATTTTTTACACGCTCCACACTGGTGACCCAAGACGAATCATGGAATACGACGGAAGATCCCCGGAGCCAACCTCGACTGGAACCCCCAACTTCGCGTGCGCTGTAGCGATCAAACTACCTGATTTTTGGCAGCACAACCCGCGCTCCTGGTTCCACCTAACCGAGGCGCAGTTCGCCCTCCGAGGGATATCGGCGGATGATACGAAATTCTACTATGTGGTCGCAGCGCTCGATGCCAGCACGGCTCAGCAAATCGAGAGCCTGCTCGATCAGTCACCAGCCGACGGCAAATATGACGCGCTGAAGGCTGCCCTCATCCAGCACTACACGCTCTCGGATGGTGAGAGAGCAGAGAGGCTTCTGACGCGGACCGAGTTGGGAGACGGTTCAGCCGTGGACATGATGGAGAAGATGCTGAGGTTTAAGGGCATGGAAAACGACCACTTCATCTTCACCCACATTTTCCTCAGGAACCTTCCGACAGCGGCGAGAGCGGCCCTGGCCAATTCGTCATTGCTGGCCAAACGGGACTACCGTGCGCTAGCCTGAGAGGCAGACCAGATCATCGTCGCCACCAAGGCTTTCGTGACCATTGCGGCAGCGACGGAGCCCGGCACATCGACACGGGGAGGCGAGGAGCCGCCGACAGCAGCAGCAGAACCACCGACGGCAGCAGCAGCGGAGGCCAAGGAACGTGGAGGTGACACGCTTTGCTTCTACCATCGCCGCTTTGCAGAGAGGGCACGCAAATGTATACCACCGTGCCAGTTCAAGCGCTCGGGAAACGCCAAGACCGGGGGTCGGTAGCAGCCGCGACCCTCGGGGAGGAGAACAAGCTGCTCTATTTGACGGACGCACGCTCGGGGAGGCATTTCCTCGTGGACACCGGCGCACAGAGGAGTTTCATCCGGCCGACCTACGCTGACCGGCTGGCAGGAGCCAGCGGCCCTGAGATGGCAGCAGCAAACGGCTCAGACATTAAGACCTTTGGTGTGAGGACTCTGCTCTTGTCTCTACACGGTCGTACATTTGAATGGACTTTTGTTGTAGCAGCATTAGATTACTATATACTGGGGGCTGATTTTCTATGTGCACATGGGTTGTTGGTAGATGTCGCTAACAGGCGACATCTACCAGGCATCTTTTGACTACCAGGCTAACAGGCGTCTTTTGACTCTTTCCCCTGTATAGCTCAAGTGACCCGGCCAACAGCACAAGCCAACGTCACAGCAGCATGTGGTAAGTTCCACACACTGCTCGCTCAGTTCCCAGCACTCACAGTCCCGACGTTTTCAGTAGCTATCGCTAAACATGGGGTGGAGCATTTTATCACCACCACCGGGGTGCCCGTTTTTGCAAGACCCCGGTGCTTGGATGCAGCTAAACTGGCCATAGCGCGCGAGGAGTTCGCTAACCTAGAGAGGTTAGGCATCATCAGGCGCTCAAACAGCCCATGGGCTTCCCCGCTACACATGGTCCCTAAAGCTGAAGGTTCGTGGCGACCTTGCGGCGATTTCCGCAGGTTAAACAACGCTACAGTGCATGACCACTACCCAATTCCCCACATTCAGGATTTTTCCGCTCACCTCGCAGGAGCGCGCATTTTTTCTAAGATAGATTTGGTCCGTGGTTACCACCAAGTCTCAGTGCGCGCTGAGGACATACCCAAAACAGCGGTAATAACTCCGTTTGGTTTATTTGAGTTCTTGCGCATGCCATTTGGGCTTAAAGGGGCAGCACAGACGTTTCAACGCATGATGGATGCAGTGCTGCGCAATCTCCCTTTCGTGTTCGTCTACCTGGACGATATCTTGGTAGCCAGCGCGTCCGAAGATGAACATGAAACCCACCTCACGACGGTTTTCCGTAGGTTGGAGGAGCACGGTTTAATAATCAACCCAGTGAATTGTCAGTTCGGGGTGACGGGGATTGATTTTTTTAGGGCACCGCGTCTCTCCCGAAGGAGCAGTTCCGCTGCCTGACAAAGTGCGCGCAGTGACAGATTTTCCCCGACCACAAACGGTCAGGGCGCTACAAGAATTTTTGGGAATGGTGAACTTTTATAACCGTTTCCTTCCCCGCGCAGCGCAGCTCATGCAGCCATTGTACGCTGCGCTCAAAAAACAGAAACCCGCGAATAAGGTTGAATGGACCCCGGAACGAGAGTAGGCGTTCTCGGAAGTTAAAGCAGCCCTGGCAAACGCCGCATTGTTGGCACATCCAGACCCAACGGCCCGCATAGCCCTCACCACTGACGCTTCAGATGTGGCCATAGGGGCTGTTGTGGAGCAGCGCATCGCCGGGGCTTGGCAGCCGCTTGCCTTTTTCAGCAGAACCTTGCGCAACAATGAACGTAAATACAGCGCGTTCAACAGAGAGTTGCTGGCTCTCCACCTGGCCATTCGCCATTTCCAGTTCTGGCTGGAAGGGTGCAATTTTACTGCGTTTGTTGACCATAAGCCACTAACATTCGCGATGGCCAAAGTTTCAGAACCTTGGTCGGGCCGGCAGCAGAGGCAGCTGGCCGCAATCTCAGAGTTTACTACCGATATTCAGCATGTGTCGGGCAAACTGAATGTAGTGGCAGACTGCCTCTCGTGCGCCGTTGTGGCCCCGGTCTGTGTAGGGTTGGATTACGCAGCCATGGCCGTGGAGCAGGCTAGTGACGCGGACGTGCGCGCGCTCCAGTCTGGACCAACAGGGTTAAGGCTGGAGAAGAGGACGCTGCTTAACGGCATTCCCCCCTTAATCTGCAACGTCTTCACGGGTCGCCCACGGCCTGTGGTTCCGGCCGCATGGCGCTGCTGCGTGTTTGAGTCGGTTCACTCTTTGGCACACCCAGGGGTGCGCGCGTCGGTCAAAATGGTAGGAGAGAAATATGTGTGGCCGGGCCTTCGCAAACAAGTGAAAGGGTGGGTGGCAGCCTGCGTGGCGTGCCAACGAGCCAAGGTTCACAGACACACGAAGGCTCCTTTGGAGCCGTTTCACATCCAGGCTAAGAGGTTTGACCATGTCCACGTGGACCTCGTAGGCCCCCTTCCGCTATCACAGGGGTACACGCATCTCCTGACAATGGTGGACCGCACCACGCGCTGGCCAGAAGCGGTTCTGCTGGCGGCAACCACGGCCGAAGAGGTGGCGCGCGCGTTTTTAACAGCATGGGTGGCGCGTTTTGGAGTTCCGTCGGACATTACGTCCGACAGAGGCTCTCAATTTGTTTCTGAACTCTGGTCAACCATGGCCTGCAGCCTAGGTGTCTCAATTCACCGCACAACCGCGTACAACCCGCAGGCAAATGGGTTATGCGAACGTTTTCATAGGTTGTTAAAAGCGGCTCTGAGGGCTTCACTGACGGCTGCAAATTGGGTAGGGTTTTATTGGGGTTACGTTCTGCGCCTAAAGAGGATCTGGAAGCTTCCCCAGCAGAACTCATTTTTGCACAACCACTCCGGCTGCCTGGGGAGTTTCTGCCAGATAATCCTGTGCCGGGCAGCTCCCCGTCTCAGCTGCTGCAGCGTTGCATAGACTCAAGCACGCTGCTGGGCCCTGCCCACCACAGTTTTTCGCGCGTTTTTGTGCCTAAAGCTTTGAAAAACGCGGAGTTCGTGTTTGTCAGACACGACGCCCACCGCCCCCCACTGCGCCCACCTTATGATGGACCGTTTAGAGTGCTGGAAACAGGGGAAAAGCATTTTTTGCTAGATTTGGGGGGTAGGAGGGAAAAAATTGGCATAGACAGACTCAAACCTGCTTTTGTTGTGGCTGACGAGCAAGTGCTGTTGGCGAGGGCCCCTCGGCGTGGAAGACCCCCACGGGGCGCTTCCCAGAGAAAAGATTCTCCAGAGCACCCACACGGACAGTCAAAAAGTTTTCACCCCCAGACATCAGCCCCCCAGCATGGTAGCGCCACGGAGGCAGCGAATCCTGGCTACAGCAGATATGGCAGAAGACTGAAGCCCAAGCAGCATGCGGACTGATGCTAATTGTTCTACAGCATGTGGACTGATGTTAATGGTTCTATCACAGCATGTGGACTGTTACCCTTTTGTCCTATCTAAGTTGCTGGGGGGGGGGTGGCAACCTGGGGAGTGCATAATGGTTTACCACCTTAGACAGGAACAAAGGACGTGAAGTTAACCTTTTGTGTGTGAGAAGTTTCTAGATGCCCTAGTAAGATAACAGGGAGGTGTCAAGGATGAATGGACTGACTGCAGTCGGGGGAGATTATCTTTTGTGTGTGACGAATGGACTGACTGCAGTCGGGGGAGATTATCTTTTGTGTGTGGGAGGAGTCGAGAAAGATGTCATGTTATTTAAGGGAAGAGTTCCTACTTGTATGCCATTCTGTCTATGCTCTTCGTGTGAGTCGTGTAATAAACCGCTTGAACCAAATCAGCCTCATTTTTTACACGCTCCGCAAGACTCTGTTTACACACAAGCCTCCAATAAAAAGCAACGGCAGAGACTTAAAGGGATCATTGACTGAAAAATGGTGTGTTTGTAGGTTTTGACTGTCTGAAATGACTCTACTGGTCACCTAATTATCAAAAAAAAAAAAAAAAAAAAAATTCAAAACAGTCAGTTCCCTTAAACACAGCCTTTATCTCGTTTTTCTCTCCCAAAAATGCCAGAAATGTTTTTGACTCTTCCATCTAAATCTTATAAGGCACAATTAGAAAAAGCCAACCCACCGCCGTCTTTGAGAACCACCCACTGCTCTATTATTGGCCCACCTAGCTGTCTGTCATGTAGATGGAAGGGATGCTAAGGTAGCTGATTAGCCCCTGAGCTATTAGTCCTCAAGCTAACACTGGTACCAGGAAACTCAAACCAAGTGTAGCTTATATTGTTTTTTTCTTCAGATCTTAGTCACCCTAAAAATGCCATCAGACCAAATGCAAATGGGCGGGGCAAATACATACAAAGTCAACAGAAAGAGGCGAGCACACACGAATCTCACGCATTTGTGCGTTCACATACGAGGGATAGCACAAGCCCTGAGATTCTGCTGTCACCAGACTAAAAGCATCAACATTGGAAAGTTAACTTATTTGAAAATGAGACTGACATTCACCTGGAGACAGAAGAACCGGGAGCTTGCCTCTTTCCATTGACTTTGTATGTATTCCTGCCGCCCAACTGAGTTTGGTCTGAAGGCACCTTAATAACCATCCCTGTTTCAACCTGGTTCACCAGTCCACAATATACATCACGTAACTCCGGCCCATCTCTCAGTGGTTTTGCCATAATTCCGCAGCAGGTCACCGGCGTGCCAGTTGCGGCAACCTGCTATGCCGCAACCCAAGGCTGCTGGCTAGAGGCTGCTGGCTCTCACAGCCAGCTCCCCCACCATCCTCTGGGGCACCGCACGACTCTGCTCTACTGTCGCAGGCAATATATGGAAGCCACTTCGTGACGGGGCATTCCCCAGCTGGCCATGGGAGAGAAATGGAGTCCCACGGAACAAGACACTGCTCTTTGAGATCCTGTGACTCTGCAGTTTGGCTTGGCCTGCAGCCTCGGGTTGTGGCGATTGGTTGGTTGCCCGGTGCGCGGTGCTGGCGATTTGTTGTGGCATCCCAGCAAGGTTGTTGGGAGATGGGCGGGAGTGACATGAGATGCACAATCGAATGTGGATCAGTGGACCAGCGCTGCTCATCCAAGCAAGAAGGAGATTAGAAGCTAGTCAGCTAATGGCTAACTGACGTAAGAGGGAGGGCGGAGTTGAATAGGTGAAGGATGTTTCTCAAACATCTGATCATTGATGGAGCAGCTGTGGAGAGGGTGAGCAGCACCAAGTTCCTGGGGGTGCTCATCTCTGAGGACCTCTCCTGGTCCAACACCACCACATCACAGGCCAAGAAGGCACAAACTCACCTCTATTTCCTCCGCAAACTGAGGAGAGCACGAGTCCCACCCGCATCATGTGCTCATTCCACCGGGGCACCATTGAGAATATCCTCACCAGCTGCATCATGGTGTGGTACGGAAGCTGCACCACCTCCTGCCGGAAGACTATACAACGCACAGTGAAAGCAGCCAGCAATATCAACGGTACCCCTCTGCATCCCCCCCCCCCCCGGACATCTACCTCACCCACCTCATCCGCAGAGCCATCAACATTGCAGGCACACCTCCCACCCCTCACACTCCCTCTTCAGTCTTCTGCCCTTGGAGAAAAGGTACCGGAGCCTCCGGGCCCGCTCCACAAGACTGCTAAACAGCTTTGTTCACCAGGCCATAAGGACCCTGAACTCTGCTCACCCCCCCCCCCCCCAACCGTAACACCCACACAGTAACTACCTCAACTGTTTGCACAGAAAGACTTTGCACGCCAACAGTAATTACATCTGCTGCTGTATGTCTCTGCACCTTACTGCAACCATTTGCACAAATGCCGTACCTGCTGCTGTCTGTCTGTTATTGAAATATTGATCATGTGCAGTCCAATCTGTCACTGTCTGCACCTACACTATCGCATTGAACTTGCAATTACAGGTATTACGGCTCCACTTTTTCTGTATATAGGATTGCTGGGGGTTATCGTTTATCTTATTTGCACTACGGGATTGCTGGGTTTTATCTTTTATCTTTATTTGCACCACAAGTAGCATTACTGTGCATAGACTGCTGTTGTTGTTTTTCATCCTTCTTTTCTTATACAGTATATTGCACACACCACTGAGAGAAACGGCATTTTAATTCTCCTGTATGTCCTGTACGTATAGAAGTATTGACAAATAAAAATCTTTGAATCTAAATCAGATCGTTTCAAGAAAGCCAGGAAAAATAAAAAACAAATTTGCTTCAATAATTAAAAAAAAAAAAAAGAAAGAAAATGTGAACAAAATATGTTACAAACACATCATTAAGACATGTGTGAGCTGTTAAAATGTGGAAAAAGTGCAATGTCCCCTTTAACATTATAAACAGCATATTCACACCTTACAGGACTGTAAAATGTTAATGAGGTGATGTACAGTAAGATTAGAGGTGAAACAAAATATGTAATGGGTTTTAGCCTATGGACCTCTTGCACAATGTAGAGTGATGTACTTTTGCATTCCAGACCTCAAGCAGCTTCAGTTCTAGTTTCATTATACTTGTCCATTCCCTGGTGCTTTCTCATCAATAAACCAATCTTATCACTTTCACTTATAATTGTACATTTTGCAAATAGTGTACAGGCAGGTCGTTTTTTCTTTATAAAGTTCGTGTTCTACATTTTGATCATTTTTGTAACCATCCAGTGCCGTTTAATAGTTCGCCCAGTTAGCTTAGCATAGCACAGCTATCGTGTTATGTCTCTTCCGTTAAAAAATACCACTGCATGGGCTGTAATAGACCTGTGTAATAGAGAGCCTAAGTCACATCCCCTCTTACGTCTGCACATGGGATCTTAAATTGGAAAAAAATCTCCATTCAAATGAATGGCAAGAGCAAAATTATCTTTTGATCCCGACTGACAGGTGAAGTAACTTAATAGTCTTCTGGATCAGCTCCAGCTCTCAAAATACAAAACAATACCTTTGTGTTGTTTTTCTCCTCTTTGGATCCTTCTTTCATCGGTCAGGAATAGGGATGTTGTGGCGGCATGAAAAAATATGCAGCGAACTGAGAGTTTTTGAGGGAGTTTATTATCATACCGCCATCACGGGAACTCACTCCGGCGCCGTGCATGCGCGCCAGAGCGAGCCCGGAGGCTCTCCTCTGCAGATAAGCAATGCGTGCAGTAAGATGAGCAGTGAGAGAAAAAGAGAGTTACAGAGCAATGCAGTTTTTATACCCAGTTACAGACAATACATGAAAGGCATGGGACATTTGCATCACAGTGAGAGCAGGAAGTCATACATAACAGCAGGATACTGGCGCCTGAATTCGCCTCTGCTCCGGAGCTGTAGGACAAAAGAGGTTACAAGGCACATCTACATATTGTTATCAGTCCATAGATCACACTGCTATGTTAATTGCTCCCGCTGAGCGCTCTGCTTGTCCGTGGCTGTTGTGGGGGTTACACATACACTCCCCCCCCCCCCAGAGGGCTCTGTGGGAAGCTGAGGCCTCGATAGTCCGGCTTTGGGAGCGAGCTGCGGGGGAAGCTCGCTGCAGGCGGCGGTGGAGGGAGGGGGGTGGGGGTAGCAAGTGCCGGCCCGGGACGGCGAAATTGTCTGGGCCGCGCAAAAATTGCCTGTGGATCCGCGATGTTGAGGGGCAGTCCCGTTGAACGTGGCAGAGGTCCACAGCGGCTGTGCGAAGAAAAATTTGTCTCTGACTCCTCTCGCGGCCATGAAGAAAAACAGGAGCTGCAAGGCTGCGTAGCGGCTGTGAGAAAAAAGGAGCTGCAGCTGTGAGGGACTTGGCGTGTTGACTTTAGGTGCGTGCGCAGCCCTAAAGCCCTCGGGAACAGCTGACGGCTGAATTCCCTTGTGCGCCGTGGCTGAGACCTGTACAAAATCCTGTGAGCGAGCTGCGTACGTGCTTCAGGTGTGTGAGCAGCCCTGAAGGTTCTGTGTGCAGCGGCGAAGGACGATGGCGGTCTGTGGGGCTGTTATTGTCCCATGCGTGGTGCGCTGTCCTCGTAACCCCCCGGTGTGCGTGCGGGGGTTCGGTGCGTGGATGGTCCGCTGTTGAGAGGTGAGTCAGGGTCAGGGAGCTTGATGGAGATCAGCGTCGTTGGCGGCGATGTTCATCCCTGTTGAGCTGTTGCTGTAGATTGGTCATGGTGCGTTCAGGTCCACGCGCTGCGTTCTCCATCGGCCCTGGAGGTCGCCGTTGTGGAGAGAGGAAGAGGTGCGTGTGCTCTCGTGTGGAGGAGCTGTGAGAGCGGCCGGTCCCAGCGTGGATGTGCAGATCTCAGGCGTGCAGATCTCACCATGAAGCATTCTGCGGCTTTCCCGGTCGTGGGTGATCTCCGGAGAGTTTCGCCTGGTGGTGGCTCTGCGTCGAGGTCTCCCTGTAGCAGAAGGGAGGGCAGATCATTTGCGTCAGGCTGCTGCGTTCGCTTGTCGTCGGAGAATCACCGCCGGGTGCTGCGTCGTTCGTAGTCAGCATGTTCTTTCACGGGGTCACCAATGTGGCGGCATGAAAAAATATGCGGCGAACTGAGAGTTTTTGAGGGAGTTTATTATCATACCGCCATCACGGGAACTCACTCCGGCGCCGTGCATGCGCGCCAGAGCTAGCCCGGAGGCTCTCCTCGGCAGATAAGCAATGCGTGCAGTAAGATGAGCAGTGAGAGAAAAAGAGAGTTACAGAGCAATGCAGTTTTTATACCCAGTTACAGACAATACATGAAAGGCATGGGACATTTGCATCACAGTGAGAGCAGGAAGTCATACATAACAGCAGGATACTGGCACCTGAATTCGCCTCTGCTCCGGAGCTGCAGGACAAAAGAGGTTACAAGGCACATCTACATATTGTTATCAGTCCATAGATCACACTGCTATGTTAATTGCTCCCGCTGAGCGCTCTGCTTGTCCGTGGCTGTTGTGGGGGTTACACATACACTCCCCCCCAGAGGGCTCAGTGGGAAGCTGAGGCCTCGATAGTCTGGCTTTGGGAGCGAGCTGCAGGGGAAGCTCGCTGCAGGCGGCGGTGGAGGGAGGGGGGTGGGGGTAGCAAGTGCCGGCCCGGGACGGCGAAATTGTCTGGGCCGCGCAAAAATTGCCTGTGGATCCGCGATGTTGAGGGGCTGTCCCGTTGAACGTGGTGGAGGTCCACAGCAGCTGTGTGAAGAAAAATTTCTCTCTGACTCCTCTCGCGGCTATGAAGGAAAACAGGAGCTGCAAGGCTGCGTAGCGGCTGTGAGAAAAAAGGAGCTGCAGCTATGAGGGACTTGGCGTGTTGACTTTAGGTGCGTGCGCAGCCCTAAAGCCCTCGGGAACAGCTGACAGCTGAATTCCCTTGTGCGCCGTGGCTGAGACCCATACAAAATCCTGTGAGCGAGCTGCGTGCGTGCTTCAGGTGTGTGAGCAGCCTTGAAGGTTCTGTGTGCAGCGGCGAAGGACGATGGCGGTCTGTGGGGCCGTTATTGTCCCGTGCGTGGTGCTCTGTCCTCGTAACCCCCCGGTGTGCGTGCGGGGGTTCGGTGCGTGGGTGGTCCGCTGTTGAGAGGTGAGTCAGGGTCAGGGAGCTTGATGGAGATCAGCGTCGTCGGCGCCGATGTTCATCCCTGTTGAGCTGTTGCTGTAGATTGGTCATGGTGCGTTCAGGTCCATGCGCTGCGTTCTCCGTCAGCCCTGGAGGTCGCCGTCGTGGAGAGAGGACGAGGTGCGTGTGCTCTTGTGTGGAGGAGCTGTGAGAGCGGCCGGTCCCAGCGTGGATGTGCAGATCTCAGGCGTGCAGATCTCACCATGAAGTATTCTGCGGCTTTTCTGGTCGTGGGTGATCTCCGGAGAGTTTCGCCTGGTGGTGGCTCTGCATCGAGGTCTCCCTGTAGCAGAAGGGAGGGCAGATCATTTGCGTCAGGCTGCTGCGTTCGCTTGTCGTCGGAGAATCACCGCCGGGTGCTGCGTCATTCGTAGTCAGCATGTTCTTTCACGGGGTCACCAATGTGGCGGCATGAAAAAATATGCGGCGAACTGAGAGTTTTTGAGGGAGTTTATTATCATACCGCCATCACGGGAACTCACTCTGGCACCGTGCATGCGCGCCAGAGCGAGCCCGGAGGCTCTCCTCGGCAGATAAGCAATGCATGCAGTAAGATGAGCAGTGAGAGAAAAAGAGAGTTACAGAGCAATGCAGTTTTTATACCCAGTTACAGACAATACATGAAAGGCATGGGACATTTGCATCACAGTGAGAGCAGGAAGTCATACATAACAGCAGGATACTGGCACCTGAATTCGCCTCTGCTCCGGAGCTGCAGGACAAAAGAGGTTACAAGGCACATCTACATATTGTTATCAGTCCATAGATCACACTGCTATGTTAATTGCTCCCGCTGAGCACTCTGCTTGTCCGTGGCTGTTGTGGGGGTTACCCATAATATTAATAATTAATTGACTTTCAATTAATTGTCGATAAGAATTTAGTTGATTAAATTAAATTAGTTGTCAATTAATTGATAACTCAGCAGTCCTTTTCAGTGGGAGCTTGTTCTATGAAATTTAGTGGCTTTGCCATCCAGGCAGGGGTGCACGCAGTCACCCACTGCCGCATTTCAATCGAAAAAGCAGAAGAAGACACTAAGCCCCCAGAGCGCAAGCGCTGCGCAGAGCAAAAATACTCGCCCTTCCAGGTTGCGTTGGAGAGCCACAACAAGTTCCAATGGCACGTTCCAATGTCCAGCCATCAAATCAACAGGGCGGAGAAATGGACCGCAGCAGGCTACATGAGTGCAAAAACATATCCCCGCTGCCTCCCTTCAACCTGCCGCTAGATGGGAAAGCTGACCGGACTCAAGTTGCCACTGAGGTAACGGACAATAGAGGGAGCCCAGACTGTACTGACTTTGTCTGGATTGCCAGAGTACTGTGATAATGTTCCAAAGACTAAGGAAAAGGTACACTGTCTGGATCTGAAAGTGAAGTTGGCTAGAAAGGAGGTGGAGGAAGCATACAATGCTTGTGCTGCTAATGAAGAGGAGGATGGCAACAAGAGACAGGAATACCTCAAAAAGAAGGTGGCACTTTATACTACATATGGGTGGTTAGAACATGAGAAAATAGCACAGCAAATAGCTCAAGCTGAACAAGCACATGAAAACCACAAGCATGCACTAGGCTGGCAGCTCATTGGCAGTATTTCTGAAAGAGAAGCAGCCCAACCTACAAAATGTATGAGCAGAAGTGCTGAAGAGAGACTTGATACATGGTACTCACACTTAAAAAAAACTGTTTGGAAATACTCATGAACCTCCAACAAATAATGTACCAACAGAACCCATCTACAGTGACCCCACCCTGGATTTTTCCTTCATCATGGAGGAATATAAGAGAGCTAAGGCATCCATAAAGTGCAATAAAAGCAGTGGTGAAGATGGCATTGCGCCAGAAGTACTGAAGTATAAGATAAGATAAGATAAGATAAGATAAGCCTTTATTAGTCCCACAACGGGGAAATTCCAGGATTGCAACAGCACAGGGATAGCAACACTCAGAGCAACAATCAGAAGGCAAGAAAAAACAAGCAAGCAAGAGCAGCTAATATACATATGTACATATTACTATAAAATATATATATACACACACACACACACAGACACACAGTGCAGAGCATTGTAGCTGGATGGAATAAATATATGAATATATGAACACACAGTGCAGAGCATTGTAGCTAGATGGAATAAATATGTAAATATATAAACACCCACAGTATGGAGCATTGCAGCTAGGTGGAATAAATATGCAAGTATATAAACACACACAGTGCGGAGCAATGTAGCTAGATGGAATAATATGTAGATATATAAAAACACAGTGCGGAGCATTGTAGCTAGATGGAATAAATATATAGATATATAAATATAAACACACCCAGTGCAGAGCATTGTAGCTAGATGGAATAAATATGTAAATATATAAACACACACAGTGCAGAGCATTGTTGCTAGGTGGGATGAAACAGCATAACCGTCTATTTAGTTATCCTACATGGTATGATTATGTGCCCATACATATTCTCACCCTCCATAGCGACCGGTATGTTCCTAGATGTATGCCGGAGAGGACCATTGTGTAAGTCTATTGCATCTTTTGCATTCAAAAAAAAAAACTATTAGTTTGTTACGTCTTTTTGCTATCTCTGCGAGCAGCCCTGCTTAGGTTGTACAGTCTGACAGCCGTTGGTAGGAAGGACCTACGAAACCTCTCGGTTGTGCACCTGGGATGATGTAGTCTGCTGCTAAATGAGCTCCTCAGTGCATCCAGTATGTCCTGCATAGGGTGGAACTCGGACTCCAGCAGAGATGACAGTTTAGCCACCGTCCTTCTCTCTCCTATCTCCTCCATCGGATCAAGGCGTTGCCCCAGGACAGAGCTAGCTTTCTTAATCAGTTTGTTCAGTCTCTTCCTATCGGCTGCAGTAATGCCACTGCCCCAGCAGACCACTCCAAAAGTGATGGCTGATGCCACCACCGTGTCATAGAATGACTTCAGCAGCGCCCCTTGTACACCAAAAGACCTGAGTCTCCTCAGCAGGAACAGCCTGCGCTGTCCCTTCTTGTAGAGTGCGTCAGTATTGTGTGACCAGTCTAGTTTATTGTTCAGATGAATACCCAGGTACTTGTAGGATGTCACCATCTCGATGTCTGTTCCCTGTATATTTACTGGTGCTGTGAGGGGCTGCCCATGCCTGCGGCAGTCCACCACCAGCTCCTTAGTTTTCCTCGCGTTGATCTGGAGGCAGTTCCGATGGCACCAGTCCACAAAGTCCTGGATAAGCCCTCTGTACTCAGCTTCATCTCCGCTGGAGATGAGACCAACGATCGCAGAGTCATCAGAGAACTTCTGTAGATGGCAATGTGTTGTGTTGTGTGAGAAGTCCGCAGTATAAAGAGTGAACAAGAAGGGAGCCAGCACCGTTCCCGCACCGTATGCTTTCCTGGATGATACTATCCTTACTTTCATCAACAATGCATATGAGATGGGAAGTGTACCGGAACAGTGGTCAGCTATAACATCATTCCAATACCTAAATCTGGGGGTCTTACCAATGCTGACAACTATCGGGGAATAAATCTAAGCTCAGTGGTGCCCAAGACGTATAACAGAATAATCTTAAACCACCTGCAACATGTACTGGATCCCCTTCTATGAAACTCTCAAAATGGGTTCAGACAAGGTTCCTCAACTGTTGGACAGATCCTTGCAAATGGCATTCACTTATATAGCGCCTTTTCTCATCTCTAGATGACCAAAGCACTTTACAGATCCTGTTATCCACCCATTCACACACACATTTACACACTGATGGTGGCAGAGCTGTCATGTACCGGCACTGGCATGACCCACCAGGAGCAACTGGGGTTTCGGTGTCTTGCTCAAGGACACTTCAACATGCAGACTGCAGACAGAGCGGGAATCGAACCCCTGACCCTCCGATCAGTAGTTGGCCACACTACACCTGCACCACAGGTGTAGTGGCCTTAAGAAGATTGCTCAAGGGTGTTAGAGACAATAACCTCACTGCAGTAATTACCTTCATTGACTTCAAGAAGGCTTTTGATAGTGTTCATCGAGCCAAGCTTCTTCAGATTCTACATGCGTATGGTATTCCAGAGAAGGTGGTCAGAGAAATTGGTGCAACCTATGCTAGAACTCGGGCTAAGGTCTGCTCACTCAATAGAGAGACTGATTATTTTGAAATCTCATCAGGGGTTTTACAGGGAGACACACATGCACCCTTTCTATTTGTTGTGGCCCTTGACTATGCACTAAGGATGGTCATTGCAGGCAGGGAAGAGGAGCTTGGCTTCACAGTGGTGCCTCGTCGAAGCTGTCATGTAGGACTGGTAATGATTACTGACTTGGGGACTTTGCTGACGATATTGCCTTGATCTCTAACATAGTAGAAAAGGCCAACAATCTACTACAGGCTGTAGAAAGGGAATGCAAGAAGATTGGACTGCAACTAAATACAAACAAGACAAAGGTCATGGCCTATAACACAGATGCCGCTAATATCCAGACCCTTACTGGTGAAACACTTGAGGTCAAATTAGACTTCAAATATCTTGGATTGCTTCTACTATCTACCACTACGATCTTCTGTAATTTCCCAGTTTGGGATCAATAAAGTACATCTATCTACTAAGAAAGACATAAAGACCAGGCAAGCATTATCTTGGAAACCACTACATGAGATGACAAAACTATGGAAGCCTAATCTCAAAGTTAGCCTGAAGTGTCAACTGTTTGCGGCAAGTTGAGTCTGTACTGTTGCATGGAGCAGAGATCTGGACATTGACCTCACAGCAGGAAAGGGCCTTGGATGGTACCTACACCAGAATGCTTAGGGTCACTCTAAATGTCTCTTGGAGAGACCACATGAGGAATGTGGATCTTTATGCTGACCTACCTAGGGTGTCCACCAAAATCCAAGAAAGAAGGCTAAAGCTGGCTGGGCATTGTGCAAGACATGATAATATGGTAGCCAACCCACTCGTACTTTGGGAACGCACACAGGGTAATAAAAGGAGGGGTGGAAGACAGGCCAATTACATAACATGTCAAATGTTAAATGTCAGGTCAGGCATTGGTTTGCTTGCTACCGGAAAACCATGAAAACCGGTACTACCTGTTTCGTGGGTCAGGCCGTCGGCAACTCAGCCGGCAACCCCACCCTTCTGAGGATGTGGAGGGTGAAACTGGGCATCCTGGCAGAACTGAAAACAATATCTGTCACAGGTCTGTGGTGGACCACTCCCAGTTACACGGGGTGAGACTGGACATCCTGGCAGATTAGCACATCTGTTGCAAGGTCTGTGGTGGACTTTTGCCAGTCGGTGCATCATGACATGCACTACACAAAGAGCAGAGATAAACAAACCTATCATCTGGTCAGTCACTGCAACAGATACTGAAGTCGGTTTGTCTTGGCCTGTCCTTGCCACTGATAATACCTCTATCTGCCAAGAATGTGCTGCTAGTCCTGCAAAAGCTAGCGGTACTCAAATACTTTGCAAGCAGTTTCATGAAATGGTCAGTCAGAAAGCAACTCATACCGGCTCGGACGTCGCCCTGGTTAACAAGGTCAGGAGTTCCTGGCAGCGGAGGGCGAAGGACAGAGCTGCATGGAGGACGCTAATCAGACCTAAATGAAACAGTCATTGTCGCCCCCGACAGACTGCTATGATGATGACATAACAACACTGCTTAGAGACACAGGCCTACATGACACTCAAGAACTTAAGACCGCCATGCTGGATAGGGAGATCTGGAAACATTATTTTTATCATGGGACCTGAGGAGGCATTGGATAACATTGCATTGCTCTTTCCTCGCACTACTAATAGTAGTAGTGATAATGTTTAACATGCAACAGATGAAGCAGCTCACAATTTATTTTCCTGTTAAAACAGTCCGTACCAGTGCATCTCAATAAATTACAAAATGAAAGGTTTTTTTGAATATACAGTAACTAAAAAAAAAGGTAAATTTCGTGATAGGGTGTACCCTGCCTCTCACCCAAAGATGCTGGGATAGGCTCCAGCCCCCCCGCGACCCGAAAAGGATTAAGCGGAAGAAGATGAATGAATGAATGAATGATAGTTTTTAAAATCACTCTATAAATTCAAGAAATCTATCAGTGTGTCTGTCAGTATGTCACAATCATAGGACCACCTATGATGTTCCTATGATGTCTGCATGATGTCCTATGATGTTCCTATGATGTCGACGATCATTGGACCGCCTGTGATGTTCCTATGATGTCTACATGTCTATATGATGTCAGGTAAACTATAAGGCTAATGTTCCTATGATCTCTACAGGATGTCTATATGATGTCATACAGACTGCAGGACTCGTTAAAAGACATCACTCTATAAATTCAAGAAATCTCTAAGAAATCTCTTGCATGTCTGTCTGTCACGATCATAGGACATCATAGGATGGCCTATGATGTCTGCCTGATGTCCTATGATGATCCTATGATTTCATGCTACATAGGACTCGCGATGATGTCATATAGGCGATGCCGTCATATAGGCAATAGGACTGGCTACCTATGATGTAGTGTCCTATGATGCCTGCCTATGATGTCTGCATGCTGTTCTATGATGATCCTATGATCTCAGGCTACATAGGACTCACGATGCCGTCATATTGGCAATGGGACTGGCTGCCTATGATAGCGATAGAGTGAGGAGAACTGCTGCATGTCAGGAAAGATCCCGTGAAGATGACACAGTTGAGGTTTGACCAGTACCTCCCAGGTATGACTGTGTTGCACGTCACAAAAGATGCCGTGACGATGGAACACCTGAATTCAAACACGTCATAGGGTACGACAGACAAGGGATGCAGACAGACAGGAAACGTGTGGCAGTGTGCCATGCACGTGCTGAGTCACTTGAAGCCTGAAATGCCCGCAGAGCGAACAATGCTGCACGCCAGGCAAGGCACAGATAAGCTGAGACCCAGGAGATGCAGAATAGTTGGCTGGCCACCAACGCTGCATGCCAGGCAAGGCACAGACAAGCTGAGACCGAATAGGGCACACTACTTTAAACCACACCCATTCGAAGCAGTAAATCTGGAAATCTCTCTCACTAAGGCAGAAGGCACTCTATAAATTCAAGAAGTCTCTGTCAGTGTGTCAGTCTGTCACCCCATTAAGAATAGGACACACTACTTTATACCACACCCATTTGAAGCAGTACCCATGAAAAATGGCAGTCTACACTACAAATGTGTAAAATGCCAAGCAAAGCGCTGATTTTCTCCAGGTGCTCCGGTTTCTGGGTTTCGACGGGCATGCACAGGTCTTCCTGAACAGGGTCGAAAGCCACTTTTTGCTTAGATCTATTTTCATGGTCCTGTCCATGAACTGGAATTACAACACACCTATCTCTCAACCAGTGGTCTGAATGAAGAAGAAGAAGAAGGCGGCCCACCAGATGGAGAGCAATAGAGTGAGAAGGACTGCTGCACGTCAGAAAAGATGCTGTGAAGATGAAACACCTCAGCTTCGAGCACTACGCCACAGGCATGACTGTGAACAACACAGCCGTCTCAGACAGGAGGAGACCCTTCAGCAACGGCCATGCAGAAATACTTGCTTATACTTGGTTTCTGCAAGCATGGACGGGCATGCACGGGTATGTACTAGTATATATAGACATACCGTAGGTAATCAACATAACACAGAACAGTAACAAGAAGGAGAAGAAGTAACAAGCAGGGGCAGAGACGGCAGGGCATGGTTACAGAAAGCGGGATGGGCGGGGCTGCACAGATAATCACACACGGGACCAGAGGGGAGACAAGACGAAGGCAACAATGATAATGACGATAATAATAATAAAATAATAATAATAATAACGTGGTGGCGGAGTGGTTAGCACTGCTGCAGCACAGCAACTCACCCTTGGCCTGGGGATCCTGGGTTCGATCCCAGCCCCCGACCAACAGTGATCTGTGTGGAGTTTGCATGTTCTCCCCGTGTCTGCGTGGGTTTACTCCGGGATTTCTCGGGTTTCCTCCCACATGCCAAAAACATGCAAGTTAGGTTAATTGGCATCAAACTGGGGATTCTAAATTGTCCTTAGGTATGACTGTGAGAGTGAATGGTTGTCTGTCTCTCTGTGTTGGCCCTGCGATGGACTGGCAATCTGTCCAGAGGGTACCCTGCTTCTCGCCCAAAGATGCTGGGATAGGCTCCAGTACTCCCCCCCCCCCCCCCCCGCAACCCAAAAAGGATTAAGCGGAAGAAGATGAATGAATGAATGAATGAATGAATGAAAGAATGCTGATAAACTTAAACTAAGAGGAAAACCAATGAAGAAATAAATATGCAAGACAGAATAATAACAGTAATAGCAACCCAGGATAATAATCATCATCACTCTATAAATTTAAGAAATCTCTGTCTGTCTGTCTGTCTGTCACGATCATAGGACATCATAGGACGGCTTATGATGTCTGTCTGATGTCCTATGATGATCCTATGATCTCAGGCTACATAGGACTCGCGATGCCGTCATATAGACAATAGGACTGCCTACCTATGATGTAGTGTCCTATGATGCCTCCCTGGATCTCTTTATGATGCCATATAGACCATCACAAGTGATGCCGTCATATAGACAATAGGACTGGCTACCTATGATGTAGCGTCCTATGATGCTGGCCTTGATGTCTTTATGATGTCATATAGACCATCACTCACGATGCCTGCCTACCTATGATGGGAGTGTCCTATGATGCCTGCCACAGGAGGAGACCCTTCACCAGCATAGGGTACGACAGAAGAATTGATTATTGACAGACAAGGGATGCACAGACAGGAGACGTGTGGCAGTGCGCCATGCACGTGCTGAGTCACTTGAAGCCCGAAATGCCTGCAAAGCAAGCAGTGCTGCATACCAGGCACTTCTTTAACTTTAGATCATGTACCGCAGGCTTTTAAAATTGCTGTAATTAAACCCTTACTCAAAAAGCCAACGCTCGTTCCAGGAGTTTTAGCTAACTATTGACCAATCTCTAATCTCCCTTTTATTTCAAAAATGTTAGAGTTGTTGCTACACAATTATTTGACCACTTGCAGGGAAATGGTTTATTTGAAGAGTTTCAATCTGGGTTCAGAATTCATCATAGTACTGAAACAGCCTTAGTGAAGGTCACTAATGACCTCCTTATCGCATCTGATAATGGACTTGTTTCTGTACTATGTCAGTTAAAGAAGAATTGATTATTTGAAGAATACGGCTACCAATAAATGGGAAGACTTTTTTAAATAACCTGGTAGGAATAGGGTCTAAAAGACAAGTTGAAGGCTTGGATGAGGAGATTATTTTATTTAACTCTAAAAGGTCAACTGGAGTAAACTTATCCAAACAGATATCAGTTGAAGGAGTTGTAGTAGCTGCTGTACTTAAGTTCACGGTGGGAAGAATCTGACTGATTTTATCTCTAATAGATAAAATTTTATGATTGAAAAAATTCAAAAAGTCCTGACTAGTAAGCACTAGGGGGATGCGAGGACTGACAGAGTCCTACTTCTTTGTCAGCCTGGCTACAGTGCTGAAAAGAAACCTGGGATTATTCATATTCTTTTCTATTAATGCAGAGTAATAACTTGTTCTAGCTTTTCTAAGAGATTTTTTTTCTTATAAATTAAGAGATGATTTCTCCAAGCTAAATAGATTTCATCTAAATTAGTGGAATGCCATTTTCTTTCTAACTGACGAGTCTTCTGTTTTAAGCTAAGAGTTTCTGTGTTAAACCAAGGGGTTAGAAATCTCTGATTAGACTTTTTCTTTTTTAAAGGGGCCACCAAGTCTAGAGTCTGATGCAGAGAGGCTGTAACACTCTCTACCATGCTATCAATTACGGAAGGCGCAAGCAAGCTCTCCATCTTTTATTTCCGTTGTGTTGACACATGGCATAGAGGAGATAATCTGCATAAATTTGGTAACATCATCTGAAAGACATCTGCTGTAGTAGTATTTTTCTTTAGGAGTCAAATAGTCAGGAATAGTGAAATCAAAGGTTAACAGACAATGGTCTGACAGTACAGGATTATGAGGAGACACTACCAGATTTTCTATTTCTATGCCATAAGTCAGAACAAGGTCCAATGTGTGGTGGAGATAATGGGTAGAATTTTCCATTTTCTGAGAAAACCCCATTGAGTCTAATATTGAATTGAATGCCTTATTAAGACGGTCACTATCTACATCAACATGTATATTAAAATCCCCTACTATAATTATTCTATCTGATTTCAGCAGTAAATCACCTCAGAATTCGGAAAATTTGGATAAAAACTCTTGAGTAGGCTGAGGGAGGACGGTAAACTATGGCAAAGAAAATTGGGTTTAAGCTAAGATT
Organism: Pholidichthys leucotaenia; assembly: GCA_020510985.1. Classification (NCBI taxonomy): domain Eukaryota; kingdom Metazoa; phylum Chordata; class Actinopteri; order Cichliformes; family Pholidichthyidae; genus Pholidichthys; species Pholidichthys leucotaenia. The sequence continues at coordinate 34,278,613 of CM035844.1, forward strand.
GCTGACATGCCCCATACTGAGGACCAGGCCCTCAAAGGAATTAAAACATGATTTTTGCTTTACATTAACTAGTAATTTAGAATGGTAAATTGCCGCTACTCCACCTCCACGACCAGCACTTCTGGGATTATGATAGTTTAGATAACCAGAGGGAGTTCATTCATTTAAACCAACATAATCATCTTGTCCTAGCCAAGTCTCTGTAAGGGATATTAAATCAATCTGATGATCAATTAACAGATCATGGACTAGTAGAGACTTGGGAGTCAGAGACCTAATATTTAACAAACCACCTTTAATTTTTAAATTATGAGGAGGATGTAAAAGACCACCTGGGGCTTTGGGTTTAGCTCTGAGCTGAAGCCAGTGTTTATTGCTGGGGTCCTGGACAGCTGAGGAGACAGGAGCAGGGGTGGAAGTGGATGGCGATGTGTCAAATTCACCCAGGTAAGTAGCCATCTCTGCCAGCTGTGAGTCGGTTGCCGGGGCCGATATCCACCCTAGAATTATAGTATCTAGGTGGTCTTCAGCCTCCCGAATCTTATGGAGGTTGGAGAGTCTCAATTCCAACTCAGAAACCTTCTTAAGGAGGGAAGCACAGCTGACACACGTCGGGGATGGAGTCATGACATTCCAGGTGAGAAGTGAATAGCTAGCTAGCTAAAAACAGCTAAGAACAGCTAAAAACAGGTTAGCCTAGCCTGGTGAAACAGCCCTGCCCCGGGGTCTGATTCACCTGTGTGCCTGATCGGGCTTTCTGCTAGGCCAACACTAAGCTAACACTAAGTAAAAAGCTAATATCAGTAAAAGGAGATAAAAAATTAAAAACAAAAGCGGACAAGATAACACTTTGACGCGACATGACGTTTACAGACGCCGACACATGCGCAGTAATGTGTCGGTAATCTGCCGGTAATCGGTAATTTTCTCCAGGTGCTCCGGTTTCTGGGTTCTGACGGGCATGCGTGGGTCTTCCTGAACAGGGTCAAAAGCCACTTTTTGCTCAAATCTATTTTCATGATCCTGTCCATGAACTGGAATTACAACACACCTATCCCTCAACCAGTCGTCTCAACGAAGAAGAAGAACAAGAAGACCCACCAGATGGAGAGCAATACAGTGAGGAGAATAGCTGCACGTCAGAAAAGATGCCATGAAGATGAAACACCTCTGGTTCGAGCAGTATGCTGCAGGCATGGCTGTGAACACAGCCGTCTCAGACAGGAAGAGAACCTTCAGCAACGGGCATGCAGAAATACTTGCTTATACTTGGTTTCAACAGGCATGGACGGGTATGCATGGGTATGTACTAGTATGGTGAAATACAGAAAATCCCAACTTAAAGCGAGGATGTGGGCTGGGACCCATGCCCTGGAGACAAGGAATATCACTCTCACTATATATCGTCGGCCTCCGTCGGTCTATGATGATCATGGAAGAGAATCCTAAACGTTTACTCTTCTGGAACAGCACTGCCTGTGGCTGAACAGGCCGATGCGCGAATGACAGTCCCTGTCACACAGGTCGCACTTGTGAGTGGTCTCCGTGCTGCTGGGTCTGTGGCGGTTCTTCCTGCGGGTCCTTTTTTCATCTGCTGCAGCAGTCAGTCTCTCTTCCTCTGCCTTGAGCTGTCTGGTCAGGGTGCCTCTCCATTTGGAGCGGTCCATTGCAAGGTCCTCCCAGCGCTCTGTGTTGATATCCAGGGCCTTCATGTCTCTCTTGCAGATGTCTCTAAAGCGCAGCTGTGGGCGGCCAACGTCTCTCCTGCCAGTTGCCAGTTCTCCGTAGAGGCCGTCTTTGGGGATTCTGCCATCCTCCATACGGTGAACGTGGCCTAACCAGCGGAGCCTGCGCTGCCTGAGTAGAGTGAACATGGAGGGAAGGCCAGCGCGGGACAGAACTTCTGTGTTGGACACTTTGTCCTGCCAGGATATGTCCAGGATGTGGCGAATGCAGCGCAAGTGGAAGGAGTTCAGTCTCTTTTCCTGCCGGGCATATGTTGGCCACGTCTCACTCCCATAGAGCAGTGTGCTGATGACGCAGGCGTTGTACACTGCCATCTTCGTCTTGACAGAGAGTTTGGGATTCTCCCACACTCGTGTGGTGAGGCGAGCGAGTATGAAGGCTGATTTTCCAATCCTCTTGTTGATCTCTGTATCAAGGGAGAGGTTGTTGCTGATCGTGGACCCCAGGTACGTGAACTGATTCACGACCTCCAGCTTGTAGTCGTCGATGGTGATGGTTGGTGGTGCTTCCGTGCCTTGCGCCAAGACGTTAGTCTTCTTCAGGCTGATGGTAAGCCCAAAGTCCTTGCATGCCTGGGAGAAGCGGTCCATCAGGGTCTGAAGCTCCTGCTGTGTGTGGGTTGCGACTGCAGCATCGTCTGCAAACAGCATGTCTCTGATTAGAGCCTCGCGGACTTTGGTTCTGGCTTTCAGGCGGGCGAGGTTGAAAAGCCTGCCGTCAGATCTTGTGTGCAGGTAGATTCCCTCTGTTGCTGTGCTGAAGGCATGCCTCAGGAGCATAGCAAAGAAAATCCCAAAGAGGGTTGGCGCAAGTACACAGCCCTGTTTCACTCCGCTGCGTATGTTGAATGGCTCTGAGACGTTGCCGTCGTGCTGCACTATCCCCTGCATGTTGGTGTGAAACGATTCGATGAGGCTTTGCAACTTTGGTGGGCATCCTATCTTTGGCAGGATCTTGAAAAGGCCCTCTCTGCTGACCAGATCGAACGCTTTGGTGAGGTCGATGAAGGCGACGTACAGAGGCATGTTCTGTTCTCTGCATTTCTCCTGGAGTTGGCGGATGGAGAATATCATGTCTACCGTCGATTGCTCAGCGTGGAAGCCACACTGAGACTCGGGGTAGACACGTTCGGCAAGCTTCTGTAGACGAACGAGAACAACTCGTGCGTAGACTTTGCCAACAACGCTGAGGAGGGAGATGCCCCTGTAGTTGTTGCAGTCGCTTCTCTCCCCTTTGTTTTTGTAGAGGGTGATGATCTTGGCGTCCCTCATGTCCTGTGGTACGGCACCTTCCTTCCAGCACTGGCAGAGGACATCATGCAATGGCAGCAGTAGGGCAGTCTTGCAGTGCTTGATCAGGTCAGGGGGTATGCTGTCGTTGCCGGGTGCCTTGCCAGCGGTCAAGCTATCAATGGCCTTGCTGAGTTTGTTGATGGTTGGCTCGGCGTCAAGTTCGTCCATGGATGGCAGGCAGTCGATGGCATCAAGGGCTGACGGTGTCACGGTGTTCTGTCTAGAGTAGAGGTCGGAGTAGTGTTCCACCCATCTTTCCATCTGCTTGTTCTTTTCTGTGATCATCTCCCCAGTGGAAGATTTAAGGGGGGCCGTCTTGCTCTGAGCCGGACCAAGTGCTTTCTTGATGCCATCGTACATACCATGGATGTTCCCTGTTATGGCAGCGGTTTGAATGTCTTGGCTGAGCTGAGTCCAGTACTCGTTGGCACAACGCCGAGCAGTCTGCTGAACTTTGCTTCTCGCAGCCCTGAGAATCTGGAGATTCTTCTTGTTTGGGTACTTCTTGTACTCAGCAAGTGCTGAGCGCTTGGCTTCAATGACGGGGGTCATCTCGGTCAACTTGGCATCAAACCAGTCCTGTGACTTTGAGGTCTTCCTCCCAAAGGTAGCCAAGGCTGTGCGGTGGATGGTGTTTCGCAGCTCTTCCCACTTCTGCTTTGCAGATTCTCCTTCTTGTGGTACACCAAGTTCCTTCTCAAAGGTGGAGGCAAACTGCTCAACAAGTTCTGGTTGGGCCATCTTGATGGTGTCAATCCGTGCCTTTCCAGGCTGTCTAGCACGATGGAATTTCTTCAGCTGCAGCTTGACCTTGCAACACACCAATGAATGGTCTGTGTCGCAATCTGCACTCTGGAACGAACGGGTGATTAGCACGTTCTTCAGTGAGGTGCGCCTGGTCAGGATCAAGTCCAGCTGGTGCCAGTGCTTTGAGCGCGGATGTTGCCAGGAAACCTTGTGTTGGGGCTTGGTCTTGAAGAACGAGTTTGTGATGCACAGATCGTGATATGTGCAGAACTCGAGCAGCCGCTGTCCGTTGACGTTCATTCTGCCCACGCCAAAAGGTCCCAGACAGGAGGGCCAGGAGTCGTGGTCAGCACCCACTCTGGCATTGAAGTTTCCAAGGAGAATGAGTTGTTCAGAGTTGGTGATGATCCTGACAGTTGTTGCGAGATTCTCGTAGAACTCGTCTTTTGCCTCTGGTGTGGTTGTCAGTGTTGGGGCATACACACTGATGAGGGTGACTGGTCCTTGAGTGGTGTTAAGGCGGAGGGTGAGGAGTCGTGCAGAGCCAGTGCTGCCCGGTTCCACCATCTTCAGCAAGGTGTTCTTCACTGCGAAGCCCACTCTGTGTTCCCTGTGTTCGTCACTGCCCTTTCCCTGCCAGTAGTGTAGTCCTTCTCTCTCAGTGTGCCTGCGTCAGCCAACCGTGTTTCCTGGAGAGTGGCGATATCCACTCCCAGTCTCTTCAGCTCATTATTGATGATGGCAGTCTTCCTGGTGTCGTTGATGTCCTTGAGGTTAGCAGCGAGTCCTGTCATCATAGTGCGGACGTTCCAAGTTCCCAGTTTTAGAGTTGGTCTCTTTTGTTTTATTGTCTTGCCTGGTGCGAAGGTTCTCAGCCTGCTGTTCGGACTTCTCCTTATCCCCATGCACCCAATGAGGAAAGCAAGCTGTGGCGGGACAACACCTTATTGGCTGGGGGCTGCCCAGCTTGAGGCGAGCGGTAGCTGTCCAGTGAGATCTGATGATCCCTCCCACCGTCGGGAACAACCCCTGGCGCCGCGCTCTACGCCAATTGAGCGGTGGCTTATAACCGGTAACTGTCATTCCCCGTGTTTTGTCTACGCCAAAGGCGAAGCTGGAGTGTCCTCTCCAGTGATCCGGTGTTCTACCTTCCAGCGTTGGGCGTTGGTAGGATTCAAGCCTGGGCGGGAAGATATGGAGGACAAGATGTTGCCCATGCAGCATGTCCCCCCTCTCCACGTCACTGATGAATCCAAAGGAACAGCAGGGCTGCTACAGTTTGGCACCAGCGCCGTTGCAGGAGCTGCCAGAACGATGTTGAGCACAACATAGAACTGCCTTAGGGGCTCCGACTCCGGATTTTTCCTCAGGGTTGACTCCCGAAGCCTTTCCTGTGACCGGGTATGCCGCAAGGCAGCGGAGGTTTGAAATCAGGGTTTACCTTCCCCTAGATGGGCTACCTTCCCAGGTTGACGAGCCACCATCTACCCGAAGCATCTGGTTTTAAGGCGCCAGAGATCCGCCCTCGCCCCTTCTCCTATTAGTAAAAGTAGTTCCGCCGGGCTTAGAGACTAAACCACACGAGCAGGCTAGGAGTTGGACTTAGTTGTCAGAGGCTTTTCGAGACGCACGCCATAAGGAGCATTTTATGAGCACTGGGAGCTTAACCCCAGTGCCGCTCCTGGCTATGACAACCTTGGAACCACTATATATATAGTATATACGTATATACTATATATACTGTATATTTATTCTATCTATATATATTTATTCTATTTATTCTATTTATATATACAGTATACTCACTATATATATAATTCAAGAAATCTCTGTCTGTCAAGGTCATGATGTCACGATCGTAGGACTCGCTAAAAGATCATAGGACTTGCTATGAGATCCAAGGCAGGCTTCACTCACGATCATAGGACTCGCTATGACATCATCAAAAGTCAAAGGCAGGCATCACTCATGATCATAGCACTTGCTATGACATTATCAAAGATCAAAGGCAGGCATCAACAAACAAGTGGTGACGTCAAAGATCCAAGGCAGTTTTCACCATGGTTGCTGTTGCCATGGTAACAGTAACTTTCTACGGGCATGCAGAAATGTTTGCTTACACTTGCTTTCTATGGGCATGCACGGGTATGCACGGGCATGCACAGGTATGCACTAGTAAATAAAAAGTCATGACACTTTGTAATTTACTGAGACTAGTGCATACCTGTACATGCCTGTTCATACCCGTGCACGCCCGTAGAAACCAAGTATAAGCAAGTATTTCTGAATGCCCGTAGAAAGCAGGTGTAAGCAAGCACGTCACCACTCGTTCAGTAATGCCTGCCTTTGATCTTTGATGATGTCATAGGGAGTCCTATGATCTTTGATGATGTCATAGTGAGTCCTATGATCTTTCAGCCTGCCTTTGACCTTTGATGATGTCATACCGAGCCCCATGATCTTTAATGATATCATATAGACACCATAGGCTGATGGCATACCGAGTCCTATGATGCCTGCATGTGATGGTTGATGTCATAGCGAGTCCTATGATCCTTGATGCTGTTATACTGAGTCCTGTGATCGTGAGTGATGCCTGCGTTTGATCTTTTATGTCCTATGATCGTGAGGGAGCGTGAGTGATGCCTGCTTTTGATCTTTGATGATGTCATAGCAAATCCTATGAGCTTTGATGATGTCATAGCGAATCCTATGATTGTAAGTGATACCTGGCTTTTATCTTCGATGTTGTATGGTGATGTCTGCCTTTGATCACACACAGACACACACACAGATTTTCTTGAATCACTCTATACAATGGTGTCTATATGACGTCATACAGGCATCATGTAGAGATCATAGGAACATCATAGGCAATCCTATGATCTTTTAGCGAGTCCTATGGTCATGGCAGTGTCTATATGACGTCATATAGACGTCATGTAGAGATCATAGGAACATCATTGGCGATCCTATGATCTTTTAGCGAGTCCTATGGCTGTGACACACAGACAGACAGACAGACAGACAGATGTCATGTAGAGATCATAGGAACATCGTAAGCGATCCTATGATCTTTTAGTGAGTCCTATGGTCATAACACACAGACAGACACAAGACAGACAGACACACAGAGATTTCTTTAGTCCCAGCTCCTGGACACAATCCAAGGATGGATAATTTTTTCACACATAAGGAGTTGTTCAAAACTCCTTATAAGAACTTATACAAAGATATAGAGTGAAGTAGAATGATAATAATCAAGTCAGTGGCGGGAATGCACCTGTAAACTGGTTGCCAACCGCCAATCAAATCTAAAAGAAGAAGGAATTTCTTGAATTATATATAGAGTGATGTACCAGCACACAGGTGTCAAACTCATTCCATGGAGGGCCAAGACCCTGCAGGTTTTACCTCCACCCAGTGTCTTCAACAGGTAATTTCTCTGAATTTCTTCCTACTGATTGCTGATCAGTAAAAACACCTGCTGAAGAGACTGGGTGGAAGTAAAACCTGCAGGGTCTTGGCCCTCCATGGAATGAGTTTGACACCACTGTACCAGCACAACTAGGTTGTGAATGGACAGGAGATGGCAGAGCAGGCAGCGGAAGGTGATGAAACAGGGAGTGAACTAGGAGGAATGGAGGTAGGAAGTGGGGAAGAGGAAGTTTGGAGTTTGGTGGCATCTAAAAGAAGCAAACGTAAACATAGAGAAAAACAATCGAGCGTTATCAAGTGCTGATGAATCAGAAGATGCACAATCCCGGAATAAACAGGAGTGTAACATAATCATTAAACTTACTCAGGAAGGAGCATCATTTCGTGAGTGGAACCCAATTAAGCTCACAAAAGCAATTAACAAGCTACATGGAGAAGTTTTAAATGCAAGAATTCTTCATAGTGGTTCGTTACAATTGTAACGATAGTGTTCAACAACAAAAAGCAATCAGAGTCAATAAGATGGAGGGGAAAAATGATCGTTTCAAAGGCTGTCTCAACTGATGAAATAATGGAAAACTTAACTGGAGCAAAAGTGACAGAAGTACAAAGATTGAAGACTAATAGAAATGGTGAAAAATGTGATAGTCTGTTGGTAATGTTAAAATCTGATGAAACAAGACTGCCAAGTAAGGTGTATATTGGCTACATGAGCTATGAAGTCAGACTTTACATTCCTCCTCTGCTCAGATGTTTCAAGTGTCAAAAGTTTGGTCATGTAGCAGCGATATGCAAAGGTAGACAACGATGTGCCAGATGCTCTGGTGAACATGAATATGGCAAGTGTGAAAGAGTAGTCAAATTAAAGTGCTGTAACTGCAGTGGTGAACATAGCTCTGCATATCAAGGTTGTGAAGCCAGCAAAAGAGCAGCAGAAATTCAGCAGGTAAAGTCTTCCAGGGATTACATATGCAGAAGCTGCAAAAAAGGTGCCAGTTAAAAAAGTGGGAGTGGACTCGAACAGGGAAAGTGTACAGACTTGCAGTGCATGCAGTAGAATTAAGGAAGATACTCTGGTTATGAAGGAAAATAATTTTGTCTTATTTGTGGTAGATGTGATAAACTGCACTGTGCAGACTTCCAAGAAAACAGAAAAAAATCACTGTGAAAGCAGTAGAAAAATATCTTGGCATTAAGGGGCTACATTGGGAAGCAGTTGAGGACTTGTTCAGTGGGGGATCTTTAAGTTCACAGGCATCATGGGCTAGGGGATCATAATGGTAATCACGATTTTGCAATGGAATGCCAGGAGTTTAATATCAAATGGGAAAACAAACCCCAGGTAATCTGTATACAGGAAACATGGCTAAAACCTCAGTTGGATTTTGTATGCTAGGCACTACAAAGAAATATATGTAGGTATATTTAGATATTTAAGTGCAGCTGGATTAATTAAAAGAATTTTTTTTTTCCTGCCATTCTCTTGTCCACACTCCAACCCGGTAGGTGGAGGTAATGCACCTGTAAGCTGGTTGCCAACTGCCAATCAAATCTAAAAGAAGAAGAAGAACATAGTACAGAGTGATGTTGGTGGCAGTTGCCACGGCCAAGATACACACATGGACAAAATTTTTGGTACCCCTCTGTTATGAAAGAAAAACCCACAATGGTCACAGAAATAACTTGAATCTGACAAAAGTGGTAATAAATAAAAATTCTATGAAAATTAACCAATGAAAATCAGACAATGCTTTTGAATTGTGGTTCAACAGAATTACTTTAAAAAACAAACTCATGAAACAGGCCTGGACAAAAATGATGGTATCTGTAGAAAAGATAATAGTAAAATAATAAAAAGATAAATAATAATAAAAAGAAAATAATGTGACCACAGGGACATGTTCAACCAAGATGTGTCCTCTAATTAACATCACAGGTGTCTACAAACTTGTAATCAGTCAGTCGGCCTATTTAAAGGGTGACAAGTAGTCACTGTGCTGTTTGGTGACATGGTGTGTATCACACTAAACATGGACCAGAGGAAGCAAAGGAGAGAGTTGTCTCAGGAGATTAGAAAGAAAACTAAAGACAAGCATGTTAAAGGTAAAGGTTATAAGACCATCTCCAAGCAGCTTGATGTTCCTGTGACTACAGTTGCACATATTATTCGGAAATTTAAGATCCACGGGACTGTAGCCAACCTCCCTGGACATGGCCACAGGAGGAAACTTGATGAAAAATGGAAGCGACGGATAATATGAATGGTAACAAAAGAGCCCAGAACAACCTCTAAACACATTCAAGGTGAACTTCAAGGTCAAGGTACATCAGTGTCAGATCGCACCATCCGTCGTCGTTTGAGCCAAAGTGGACTTCATGGGAGATGACCAAGGAGGACACCACTGTTGAAAACAAATCATAAAAAAGCCAGACTGGAATTTGCCAAACTGCATGTTGACAAACCACAAAGCTTCTGGGAGAATGTCCTATGGACAGACGAGACAAAACTGGAACTTTTTGGCAAGGCACATCAGCTCTGTGTTCACAGATGCAAAAATGAAGCATACCAAGAAAAAACACTGTCCCTACTGTGAAACATGGAGGAGGTTCTGTTATGTTCTGGGGCTGCTTTGCTGCATCTGGCACAGGGTGTCTTGAATCTTTGCAGGGTACAATGAAATCTCAAGACTATCAAGGTATTCTAGAGAGAAATGTGCTGTCCAGTGTCAGACAACTTGGTCTCAGTCGCAGGTCATGGGTCTTGCAACAGGATAATGACCCAAAACACACAGCTAAAAACACCCAAGAATTGCTAAGAGCCAAACATTGGACTATTCTAAAGTGGCCTTCTATGAGCCCTGATCTAAATTCTATTGAACATCTGTGGAAGGAGCTGAAACATGCCGTCTGGAGAAGGCACCCTTCAAACCTGAGACAACTGGAGCAGTTTGCTCATGAGGAGTGGGCCAAAATACCTGCTGAGAGGTGCAGAAGTCTCATTAACAGTTACAGAAATCGTTGGATTGCAGTGATTGCCTCAAAAGGTTGTGCAACAAAATATTAAGTTAAGGGTACCATCATTTTTGTCCAGGCCTGTTTCATGAGTTTGTTTTTTAAAATAATTCTGTTGAACCACAATTCAAAAGCATTGTCTGATTTTCATTGGTTAATTTTCATAGACTTTTTATTTATTACCACTTTTGTCAGATTCAAGTTATTTCTGTGACCATTGTGGGTTTTTCTTTCATTAACAGAGGCGTACCAACAATTTTGTCCACGTGTGGAGTTTGCATGTTCTCCCGTGTCTGCGTGGGTTTACTCCGGGACTTCTCTGGTTTCCTCCCACATGCCAAAAACATGCAAGTTAGGTTAATTGGCATCAAAACTGGGGATTCTAAATTGTCCTTAGGTATGAATGTGAGAGTGAATGGTTGTCTGTCTCTCTGTGTTGGCCCTGTGATGGACTGGCGATCTGTCCAGGGTGTACCCTGCCTCTTGCCCAAAGATGCTGGGATAGGCTCCAGCCCCCCTGCGACCCGAAAAGGATTAAGCGGAAGATGAATGAATGAATGAATGTATATAGAGTGATGATATAGAGTTTAGTACGTGGATAGGACACACGAGCAGAGTGATTATATAGAGTGAAGTACATAGCGGTAATGCACCTGTAAGCTGGTTGCCAACCACCAATCAGATCTGAAAGAAGAAGAACATAGTAAACATTACACAGTGCAAAATTTGTTAAAACTACAAAAAATGCCATTGTCTGTAGTCAAAAAATGCAAATGGTACAATTAATCATTGAAGAATATAATGTTCAAATTTTATTCAGTATATGAAAAAACAGCAACTTTTTATATGTTAAAGATAGATCGTATTGTACTGAGGGAAATTCAGATTCTCAGGAAAAACGCTGCTTATCAATTAATCATTAATCCATCGATAAGGTGAATCAATTATCAATTAATGAATTAATGGATAACTTGCATCCCTAATCAGGAAACAGGAGATTTAGTGATGGGAGATGTCCACTAGTCGTTTTCACAAAAACTACAGTCATGTGAAAAAGTTAGGACACCCCTTTAAATATTCAGTTCTTTATTAAGAAATGTTCACGACTCTGGGAACAGATGGAGATGGAGAGGCACTAAGAATCACGAGAAGGGCTCTTTTCTCTTTTTAAATATCACAGGATTAAGTCATAGAATTTAGGAGTCGGGCTCAAATAACAATGTTACACACTCTTGTACAGTAGGTGGTGGTATGCACCTTTCAGTTGTTTGCTATCTGCCAGTAACCGAGAGAAGAAGAAGAAATGTTCACGTATCTATGTCTAACCTTGTTTTTGTTTTTATTACTAGTGCATACCTGTGAATGCCCGTTCATACCCGTGCATGCCCGTAGAAACCAAGTATAAGCAAGTATTTCTGCATGCCCGTAGAAACAGGTGGAAGCAAGCACGTCACCACTCGTTCAGTAATGCCTGCCTTTGATCTTTGATTCTTCTTCTTTTTTTGATTTGATTGGCAGTTGGCAACCAACTTACAGGTGCATTACTGCCACGTACTACTACTCTTAGATGTGATTGCCGGTTGGCAAACAGCTTACAGGTGCATTACCACCACTGACTTGATTATCATTACTCTATATATCTCTTCTTCTTCTTTTAGACCTGATTGGTGGTTGGCAACCAGCCCACAGGTGCATTACCACCACTGACCTGACCATCATCACGCTATAGGCTGAATCTCACTCTATATATAATTCAAGAATTGTATTAAGAAAACTCTTGCCACTTACTACTACTTCTTCTCTCAGTTACTGGCGGATAGCAAACAACTGAAAGGTGCATACCACCACCAACAATACAAGAGTGTGTAACATTATGTCATCTGAGTCTGACCCCTAAATTCTATGACTTAATCCTGTGTTATTTAAAAAAGAGAAAAGAGCCCTTCTCGTGATTCTGAGTGCCTCTCCATCTCAATCTGTTCCCAGAATCCCAGTTAAATCCCATTCCCTACCAGCCTTTTGAACTTCATTTTTCATTATCTGTCTTATGTGCTCGACATTTTCCTTTACTCCACATTCTCTACATTTGTCACTTTCTCTTTTCCACATGGTGAATAAAGTGCCATTTAAACCTGTATGATCCAGTCTGAGCCACGTACTTCACTTCTTCTTGTCTTAGATTTGATTGGTGGTTGGCAACCAGCTTACAGGTGCATTACCGCCATGTACTTCACTCTATATCATCACTATCTGGTCAGGAGCTGTAGTCCTTACCACCATGTACTTCACTCAGTAAACATCACGCTATGTATCAAAAGTCAGAATTTTTCTCGGTTGGCAACCTCTTTGTCTTCTTCACTCTATATCTTTGTATAAGGAGTTCTTATAAGGAGTTCTAACAATCTTCTTTTTCAGTGAGATTTCCATGTCTACATGATGTCTACAACACTATCTGGTCATTACTCTATAAGGCGTTCTGAACAATCTTCTTCAAATAGTGAGATTTCCATGTCTACATGATGTCTATAACACTCTCTGGTCCCCATCTGGTCCCACTCTATATCATCACTATATATATCTTGGCCGTGACAACTGCCACCTCAAGAACTCTCCCACGTACTTCTTTAGATTTGATAGGCAGTTGGCAACCAGCTTACAGGTGCATTACCGCCACGTACTTCACTCTATATCATCACTCCATCTGGTCAGGAGCTGTAGTCCTATCATCATTGCTGTGTCCATTTGAACCTCAACTCTCTTCAGACGTCACTCTATCTCCTCGTACTTTATATCATCACTTCACTCTACAGTATATCATCACTATATATATCTTGGCCGTGGTGATGTCATAGAGAGTCTTCTCTTAGATTTGATTGGCGGTTGGCAACCAGCCTACAGGTGTACCACTGCCACGCACGTCACTCTGCGTCATCACCCTATCTGGTCAGGAGCTGTAGTCCTCACTCTTCTTTCTTCTTCTTTTAGATTTGATTGGCAACCAGCTTACAGGTGCATTACCGCCACTGATTTGATTATCATCACTCTATATCTTCTTCTCTCGGTTACTGGCGGATAGCAAACAATTGAAAGGTGCATACTACCACCTACTGTACAACAGAGTGTAAAATCTTATCTGAGCCCGACCCCGAAAGTCTATGACTTAATCCTGTGTTATTTAAAAAAAGAGAAAAGAGCCCTTCTTGTGATTCTTAGTGCCTCTCCATGTCCATCCAGAATCCCAGTTAAATCCCATTCCCTACCGGCCTCTCAAACTTCATTTTTCATCGTCTTTCATTTCAATGCTTGTGACAGTATATAATAAGATGTGCTCGACATTTTCTTTTTCTCCACATTTGTCACTTTTGCTTTTCTCCATGGTGAATAAAGTCCCGTTTAAACCTGTATGATCCAGTCTGAGTCTTGCCTTAATGATGTCTTCCCTCCTGTTTGTTGTTTTATAATTCTTGATTGTAATAGATTTTTGTATTGCGATCTACCTTTATAATCTTCATCCCATCTTTTTTGCCATAGCTCATTTCCTTTTTTCTTGATTACTGCTTTCCCTTCACCTTTACCAAGAGGCAATGGTATAGTTATTTCTTTCCCAAGTGCACCCCTCACTGACTTGTCTACATAGTCATTCCCTTTCAACCCTTCATGTGCAGGAACCCAACAAAACTGACCTTCACCACCCCTGTGTACCCTAAATAAACTGTGATATAGCTCAATCACCAAGTCTTCCCTTGTAGATTTTAGTGTCTGTATGGTTTTTAAAGCTGCAAGTGAATCTGCACACCACCACCCGGTCCGGTCTGACCCCCTCCACCCACTGCAAACCAATAATTATTGCCACCATCTCTGCTGTAAATGTCACAGTTTGGAAGTGCCAATCACTGAGCATTATGAATAAAATAAATGATTCTCGGGCCACAACAACACAAACACCCAGGAAGGCAGGAAAGCAATTATACAACTTTATTAGACAGTTTCTTAAAATGGTTATAGTGTGGTGACCCCCCACAATCTACATGGACATTCATAACACTCAGGTAGGGCATGAAGCAGAACAATTTGCATATGGACAGAGAGCTCCTTGGGGGACAACCAGTTAATCATGCGATTGATATGTATTGACTGATATGTATATCAATATGTAAATATTCCATGCATTCTCTCTTGTCCTATTGTTATACATCCCCGGAGTAAGAGTAATTTCGGTGCCAGTTAATCACACAACTGATATGTATTGACTGATATGTATATCAATATGTAAATGTGCCATGCATTCCCTCTTGTCTGTATAAAAGAGCTGACTTTACATGCCTCACCAGAGCGCACTCACAACAGCACACACACAGCACAGCGCTACTGTGTGTCTCATAATGATGGAGGAATAAAAACTCTGAATCTCTGAATCTCTCCGGGTCATCTCTGGGTGGCGGACACCCCAGAGATGACCCGGACGGGAAGCCTCAGAACGCGTCACGGTGCGTCCCTTGCATGATCTTTTACCTCCACACTGGTGACCTGACGAGGGAGAATGACCGTCTGCTCCCTCTCACCACACTGTGGATCCCAGAGGACCAGAGATCGCCTACATCCTTCGCACCCACACGGGAGCGCGCGCGCCTTGTCCTCTCTCCATGATGGCGACCTCCAGGGCCGGACGGAGAGCGCAGCGCTGGGACCGAGACACACGATGAGGATCAGTGACACGAGCAACGCACAGAAACAGCCTGAACAGGGAAGACCATCGGCGCTGACTGCGTTGATTTCCATCAAGCTCCCTGACCAACTCTCGACAACGGACCTTCCGCGCACAGAAGCCACGCGCGCACTCTGCAGGATTACGAGGACAGCGCTACTTTCAGGTATGTGGTCACTGCGCCAAGCGCGCCATGCACGGGACAAAACTGGCTCCACAGACTGATACGTCGTCCTCCGCCGCTGCACATGCCCGAGAAAAACGGCCGATCGGCACCCTCGGAACCTTCAGGGCTGCTCGCGCACCTGGAGCGGACGTGCAGCCCGCACACTGGATTTTGTATGGGTTTCCAGCCGATTGCTTTCCCCGACGACTTTAGGGCTGCTTCCCGCACCTAAAGCCAAACTGCCGAGTCCCTGACACAGCTTCAGTTTATCACAGCCGCTACGCATCCTCAGGGAATTTGGCCGCTCGCCTTCTCCACATCCTCCCTAGATCGAACCGCGAGAGAAGTCAAGATATAATTTTTTTTTCACAGCCGCTGTGGATCTCCGCCACGTTTAACGGGACAGTCCCTCACCATCGTGGATCCACACGCAATTTTTGCGCAGCCCAGGCACCTTTGACGTCCTGGGCCGGTACTCGCTTACTCCCACCCCCCTCCCCCTCCTCCTGCACAGAGCTTTTCCCACACCACACTCCCTAAGCCGACCGATCGCCGTCTTGTTCCATTACGCACGACAACACACCGGCCCGTGCGCCCACAATCCACGGCCGTTCAACGTGCTGGAACTTTGGAGCCGAGCACACCGCCCTTTCCACCCCTCCCCCGGTCCCCCCCATAGACTGACATGCCCTCCGACAGTTCTACCAGAGCTGGAGCCCAAACAACGAGGGGGGGTGGTGGTCACAACCCCTGCTGAGTGTTCTGGGGGGGGGAGCACTGTGGTGACCCACCACAATCTACATGGACATTCATAACACTCAGCTAGGGCATGAAGCAGAACAATTTGCATACGGACAGAGAGCCCCTTGGGGGACAACCAGTTAATCACGCGATCGATATGTATTGACTGATATGTATATAGATATGTAAATGTGCCATGCATTCTCTCTTGTCTGTATAAAAGAGTTGATTTTACATGCCTCACCAGAGCGCACTCACAACAGCACAGCGTACAGTGCTACTGTGTGTCTCATAATAATGGAGGAATAAAAACTCTGAAACCATCAGCTCGCCGTGTCACGCCTGAACTTATTTTGTTCCTCCACAATAGACTACAACATTCCCAATAACAACCATAAATTTACCAATAAAAACCATACATTTCCAATGTGCACAATTTAAGAAACTAACCCCACAAAAATTATAAATACCATAAATACCCTAAAAAGCACACAACGATAAAAGCAATACAATTCTCTTTCAATCAAAAGTCACTTCCTATGCTACAAGAAAAAACCTTCTGAATGCCCGCAATAGAGCGTGATGCATTCACTGGCTGTCTGGCCAGGAACTCCCGCTATCGTCCTCCTTGTCCTGGAAGGAAAGTACCGTCTGTCCGGGCTTGTCCGAGACCCTCCTGTACGCCTCGAAGAGGGAGTGTTCCGTGCCCGAGGAGAGATGGCGAACAGGCGGAGAGAAGAGGAGCGGCTCCTTCGTATCCGTCGTCCGGGGGAAACCTGCAGCACAAACTTAGCCTTCCGTGAACACACCAGGGCTAATTTACATCCACAACACACAGACAGTAAGCACGTTCCTTTACTTAGCTGTGTATTCGCCTTTCATCCAACACAACGGAGCCTCCGTCGGCTGGCCACTCTCGGCGTCCTCGGTCCCATGCTGCTGCTGTCAATCAGCACACCTGCACTTCCTTCGTCCTTTCTCCGCTCCTGCACTCCTGCCCTCGTTTCCTCCGTACTCCTCATTAATTCACCTCTGCAAATCCTCGGGTCCTCCGTCAGCACGTCCTGCTATCCACCTGTCCTTCTGACCTCTCGGCTCCTTGAAGACTTCTTCCTGGAAGACTTCTCCCTTGAAGGCTTCTTGACGCCTTCTTTAAAACTTCTCTGCAGACATCCCTAGACTTCTCAGCTTCTCTGCTAACACAGTCACGCACCATCTTTAAATACGTCCTTCTGGACAGAGAGTTCACAACGGAGCCCGCTAATTGGCTCCTGCTGATTTAATCAGTCAGCGCAGGTGTAAATCATAATTAACTCAAAACAACAAAAATACACTCACCCAAATGTCAAATGATACGAAAGAAAGCACACTAATCCATTATACATTATGCTAATAATATCATTCACTTTAACAGCCTTAAAGCTGTAACAAACCAATAAAACAATACACACACACACACACACACACACACACACACACACACACACACACACACACACACACACACACACACAACCCTGAATTGCTCTACCCTGACATAAACACGGATGCATTGTTGGAGAGTCTTTTTGAGATGATCACTTTAAACTCTGGAATGTATACTCCAACTCCAACAGAGCCCTCTTTGTTCTTTGAACCATCAGTATAGAGCTGTAAGTAGTTATAGTAATTGTTCCTGAGGTAAATGCTTGTTTTAACACCAACTTCACTTATATGCCAATCTTTTTTCCTCATTAGCAGACTGTCTACTTTTTTTCCAGGAAACAGCCAAGGGGGAATATTACTCACTGGAGTGGTGTTAGCAATATCAATAGTGTGTAGTCCATACATTCTGGCTTTTCTTTCAATTGTCCACCCAAACCCATATCCCTGGAAGTTAGAATATTCCCAGCAGTCTTGTAGTGTTGTTTTTGAAATATTCGCTTTCTCACTTCCTTTCAGCTTGACCCAATATGATAATGTGAGTTTCTCTCTTCTCAAATCCAGTGGCATTTCTCCTGCTTCTATTAAAACTGCATTGTTTGGTGTTATTTTGACAGCTCCAATGCACAGGTGAAGTGCTCTATGTTTCATTCTATTTTTTCCAGAGTCGTCTTTGCTGCTGCTCCATAAATCATACATCCATAGTCTATTGTCGATCTCATTAGTGCTCTGTAAATGTCAATTAATGCCTGTTTATCTGCACCCCATTCATGTCCAGCTACAGCTTTTATGAGATTAATGACTTTTTTGCACTTTGTCTCCAGATTTTCAACATGAACTCTCTATGTGTATCCACTATCAAACCACAATCCTAGATATTTGAACTCACTGACGTTCTCTATTGGTTGATTATATAATGTTAATGGTTCTGTACCAGTTCTGCGGTTTTTTTTTTTGGTTTTTTTTTTGTGAAAATCATATAGCAGGTTTTACTGTTTGAAAGTTTAAATCCCCACTCATATGACCACTTTTCCACTTTTTCCATTGCTTTCCTGATGTTTTTGAACACAAATTTCTCATTTCTTCCCCTCGTCCATATGGCTCCATCATCTGCATATAGTGCTGTTTTGATGGATCCCTCTTGATCCTCAAACATGTCATTATTATGTTGAATAAAACTGGGCTCATCACACTCCCCCGAGGAACACCATTTTCTATTTCAAAGTCATTAGAAACATCTGATCCTACTTTAACCCTAATTGTCCTGTGTGTTAAAAAATCCATGATCCAATTATACATCCTACCACCAATGCCCATTTTATTCAGTTTGATAAGAAGTCCGTCCCTCCACAGTGAGTCATAAGCCTTTTCAATATCCAAATACACTATAACCATTACTTCTTTCATTTTGAGAGTCTTTTCAATATCATTACTTACCCTAACTAGAGCATCCACTGTGGATCTTCCTCTTCTAAAACCATTCTGATAGTTGTTTATTAATCGTCTTTGCACTAGTACATATGACAGTCTATAAACTAACACCTTCACCATCCATTTCCCTAAGTGTGACGTTAATGCTATTGGCCTGTAGTTGCCTGGATGAGCTGGATCTTTCCCTGGCTTATTACATTGTAAAATTACAGCCTTTTTCCACCCACTTGGGATAACCCCCTCCCTCCATATCCTGTTAAACAATTTCAGCACCAGTTCCATTGACTGCATAGGCAACTGCCGGAACATAGCATAGCTTAACTGATCATATCCTGGAGCTGTGTATCCAGTGTCATGCAAAGCTCTCTTAAGCACCGACATTGTGAGCTCGAGGTCTAACGCAGTCATATCTTATGTTTCAATCAATCAATCTTTTGTCTTTATTTCGGATAGATTAAAAGTACAGACTAAAAGAAACAGAATAATATAACAAAGGGGGAAGAAAATCCAACAAGGTCAAATTAGACAATAACTCCTCTGATTATACAGTTCAACATAAGTTATCCGAAATGGGTGATGGCTGAAGCCGCAGCTTATATTGCCCACCCATATTCCATCCAAGAATTCAGAAGAAAAACAAAACAAGAGCGATTACAATTCAGAACAAAGCTAAGACAAAATGTGACAAAAAACCCCAAAAAACTAGGGAGCAACACAACGCAGACTGGATATGAAAATCCTTATGTGATTTTACATGTCATCTTGTATATATGTTTGGAGTTGCATATATCTTCTTTCACTTCATTTTTTAAGTTTGCATTTTCTCTTGAGTTTATGCATACTTCGAGCTACTGCCCTTTTCTTTTTATACTCTATCAAACTTCCACTATTCATATTCTTCCTCAGCTCTCTGAATGCCTTGTTTTGCTCTTTTACTGCAATACTACATTCCTCATTCAATTCAGTTCAATTCACCTTTATTTATATAGTGCCATTTCACAACAACAGTCATCTCATAGCACTTTCAACTGTAGGGGAAACACCCACAATTGCAGAAAGACCCCAGCAATCAGGCAAAAACCTGTGAGCAAGCGCTTGGTGATGGTGGAGAGGAAAAACTCCCTTTTAACAGGAAGAAACCTCCAGCAGAACCAGGCTCAGGGAGGGGCAGTCATCTGCTGCGACTGGCTGGGGGTGAGGGGATAGAGAAGATGAAAAGAACAGACATGTAGAGAGCAAACAGCACGATGGGGACTCAATCTATGGGAGAGAACAAACAGATGTTAATGACCAGCAAAAAAAAAATATTTCATTGAGAGTGAAGAAAGGAGTGAAGCCCAGTGCAATTATTGGAGGTCCCCCAGCTGTCTAAACCTAATCACAGCATAACTAAGGGAGGGTTCAGAAACACATGATCCCTCCCTAATTGTAGGCTATATCAAAAAGGAAGGTTTTAACCCTATTCTTAAAAACAGAGAGCGAGTCTGACTCCCGAATCCAGATTGGCAGCTGGTTTCACAAGAGAGGAGCTTGATAGCTGAAGGCTCTGCCTCCCATTATACTTTTGGAGATTCTGGGTATTACAAGTAATCCAGCATTTTGGGAGCGTAGTGCTCTGTTAGGGTGATAGGGTAATATCAGATCTTTTATACAAAAAGGGGCCTGATTGTTTAGAGCTTTGAAAGTGAGAAGAAGGATTTTAAACTTAATTCTAAACTCTATGGGAAGCCATTGAAGGGAGGCCAGAACCGGAGAGATATGATCTCTCTTTCTAGTACCTGTTAAAACTCTTTTAGTAGCATTTTGGATCAACTGAAGACTTTTTAGAGATGTTTTAGGACAACCTGATAATAAAGAGTTACAATAATCTAATCTAGAGCTAACAAAAGCGTGGATCAGTTTCGCAGCATCACTCTGAGACAAGAGGCTCCTCATCTTGGCAATATTACACAAATGATAGAAGGCAGTCTTAGAAACAAATTTAATATCCATCCATCCATCCATCTTCTACCGCTTTTCCGGAGGTCCGGGTCGCGGAGGCAGCAGTTCAAGCAGAGAAGCCCAGACTTCCCTCTCCCCAGCCACCTGCTCCAGCTCTTCAGAGGGGATACCAAGGCGTTCCCAGACTAGCTGGGAGACATAGTCTCTCCACCGAGTCCTGGGTCTGCCCCAGGACTCGGTACAAATTTAATATGTGAATTGAAAAACAGATCTTGATCAAAAATAACTCCAAGGTTCTTCACAGAGCTATTAAGAGAAAGAGTAACTGCATCCAAACTAAAAGTTTGATTTGGAAAGGTGTTTCTAAGGTTTTTTTGACTAACAAAAATGACTTCAGTCTTATCTGAATTTAATAGCAGGAAATTACAAGTCATCCAAACTTTGATTTCCTTAAGACAGGCTTCTAACTTGGCTAACTGATTACTATCATCTGGCTTCACTGACAGGTATAATTGTGTGTCATCTGCATAACAATGAAAATGTATACAGTGCTTTCTAATAATGTTGCCTAACAGAAGCATATACAAACTAAAAAGAGTAGGGCCTAGCATAGATCCCTGTGGAACTCCATGACTGAGCTTTGAGTTGAAAGAAAACTCATTATTGACATGAACAAACTGAAACCTATCAGACAAATGAGGTCTAAACCACTGCAACGAAGTTCCATTAAGTCCAACATAGTGTTCTAATCTACCAAGTACAAAATTATGATCAATAGTATCAAAAGCTGCACTAAGGTCTAAAAGGACAAGTACAGAAACAAGCCCATTATCAGATGCGATCAGGAGGTCATTAGTGACCTTCACTAAGGCTGTTTCAGTACTATGATAGATTCTAAACCCAGATTGAAACTCTTCAAATAAACCATTTCCCTGCAAGTGGTCAAATAATTGCATAGCAACAACTCTTTCTAAGATTTTTGAAATGAAAGGGAGATTAGAGATTGGCCTGTAGTTAGCAATAACTCCTGGATCCAGCGTTGGCTTTTTGAGCAAGTGTTTAATTCCAGCAGTTTTAAAAGCCTGCAGTGCATGGCCTAAAGTTAATGAAGAATTGATTATTTGAAGAATAAAGCTACCAATAAATGGGAAGACTTCTTTAAATAACCTGGTAGGAATAGGGTCTAAAAGACAAGTTGAAGGCTTGGATGAGGAAACTATTTTGCCTAACTCTAAAAGGTCAATTGAAGTAAACTGATCCAAATAGATGTCAATTGAAGGAGTTGTAGTAATTACTGTATTTAAGTTAACGGTGGGATGAATCTGACTGATTTTATCTCTGATAGATGAAATCTTATTATTGAAAAAGTTCATCAAGTCCTGACCAGTACGCTCTAAGGGAATGCTAGGATTGACAGAGTCCTCACTCTTTGTCAGCCTAGCTACAGTGCTGAAAAGGAACCTGGGATTATTCTTGTTCTCTTCTATTAATGCAGAATAATAACCTGTTCTAACTTTTCTCAGAGATTTTTTATAAATCAAAAGATGATTTCTCCAAGCTAAATAGATTTCATCTAAATTAGTGGAGGGCCATTTTCTTTCTAATTGACGAGTCTTCTGTTTTAAGCTACGAGTTTCTGTGTTGAACCAAGGAGTTAGAAATCTCTGATTAGACTTTTTCTTTTTTAAAGGGGCCACCATATCTAGAGTCTGATGCAGAGAAGCTGTAACACTATCTACCATGCTATCAATTACAGAAGGAGCAAGCTGTCTACACACATGGACCAGAATTGTTGGTACCCTTCTGTTAATGAAAGAAAAACCCACAATGGTCACAGAAATAACTTGAATCTGACAAAAGTGGTAATAAATAAAAATTCTATGAAAATTAACCAATGAAAATCAGACAATGCTTTTGAATTGTGGTTCAACAGAATTACTTTAAAAAAACAAACTCATGAAACAGGTCTGGACAAAAATGATGGTATCCGTAGAAAAGATTGAAAATAATGTGACCATAGGGACATGTTCAACCAAGATGTGTCCTCTAATTAACATCACAGGTGTCTACAAATTTGTAGTCAGTCGGCCGATTTAAAGGGTGACAAGGCTATAAGACCATCTCCAAGCAGCTTGATGTTCCTGTGACTACAGTTGCACATATTATTCAGAAATTTAAGATCCACGGGACTCTAGCCAGCATCCCTGGACATGGCCACAGGAGGAAACTTGATGAAAAATGGAAGAGACGGATAATACGAATGGTAACAAAAGAGCCCAGAACAACCTCTAAACACATTCAAGGTGAACTCCAAGGTCAAGGTACATCAGTGTCAGATCGCACCATCCGTCGTTGTTTGAGCCAAAGTGGACTTCATGGGAGACGACCAAGGAGGACACCACTGTTGAAAACAAATCATAAAAAAGCCAGACTGGAATTTTTCAAACTGCATGTTGACAAGCCACAAAGCTTTCGGGAGAATGTCCTATGGACAGACAAGACAAAACTGGAACTTTTTGGCAAGGCACATCAGCTCTATGTTCACAGACGCAAAAATGAAGCATACCAAGAAAAGAACACTGTCCCTACTGTGAAACATGGAGGAGGTTCTGTTATGTTCTGGGGCTGCTTTGCTGCATCTGGCACAGGGTGTCTTGAATCTGTGCAGGGTACAATGAAATCTCAAGACTATCAAGGTATTCTAGAGAGAAATGTGCTGCCCAGTGTCAGACAGCTTGGTCTCAGTCGCAGGTCATGGGTCCTGCAACAGGATAATGACCCAAAACACAGCTAAAAACACCCAAGAATTGCTAAGAGCGAAACATTGGACTATTCTAAAGTGGCCTTCTATGAGCCCTGATCTAAATCCTATTGAACATCTGTGGAAAGAGCTGAAACATGCCATCTGGAGAAGGCACCCTTCAAACCTGAGACAACTGGAGCAGTTTGCTCATGGGGAGTGGGCCATAATACCTGCTGAGAGGTGCAGAAGTCTCATTGACAGTTACAAAAATCGTTTGATTGCAGTGATTGCCTCAAAAGGTTGTGCAACAAAATATGAAGTTAAGGGTACCATCATTTTTGTCCAGGCCTGTTTCATGAGTTTGTTTTTTAAAATAATTCTGTTGAACCACAATTCAAAAGCATTGTCTGATTTTCATTGGTTAACTTTCATAGAATTTTTATTTATTACCACTTTTGTCAGATTCAAGTTATTTCTGTGACCATTGTAGGTTTTTCTTTCATTAACAGAGAGGTACCAACAATTTTGTCCACGTCTGTATACTTCAGTTTTAATGACTGTAGGTATTGGTAAGTGATCACTTCCCATAGTTGTACTGTTCATAACTGTCCATTCACAGGTGCTCACTAAAGAATCAGATACCAGAGTAAGGTCAATACATGATGATGTGCCCCTATGCACATCCACCCTGGTACCTTCACCACTGTTGAGAGAAATTAACATTCTTTCATCTAACACCTCTTCCACAACATTTCCATTGTTATCTGTATGCATGCTTCCCCACAAGCTGTTATGAGCATTAAAGTCTCCACACCATACCTCTTTCATATGGCCTTCCCCTGCCATAACACTGAAAGTATCTGCTGTTAACTTCCTACATGGGTTGTAATAATTGATCAGCTTAATATTTCCTTGGCCATTTGGCATACATATTTCAATAATATTACACTCTATATCCTCAGGGGAGGGAATCACCCTATATGTCAGGCCGTCTTTAATGAAAGTGGCACATCCTCCTCCATTCACACTGTTAACCACTTGCACTCCGTTGTTCCGCGGGCGGGCAAGTCTCTGCATTCTAGGGCGCACGAGGGTGCACGAGAGCGCCCTCGTGCGCGCTTGGACGCATGACGCATGATGGTGGTGATGGTGATGTAGTGGCGTCCAAGCGCCACTAAAAACAAAACTGCAGAGACAGCCGCGAACAGATTAGTTCATCTGATTGACCTCTCATTCGACTAATAAGAGCCTTAAATTGGGTTTCTGAAACCTTGAAGAGCCAATGAATGAAAATCTAGGAAGGAGGACCCGCCTACTGTGAACGCAGGAGCCAATTGAAGCACAGAAATTCAGGCTGGGTGAAGAGAGATTTACTGTTGCAACAGATGAAAACAAAGGACGCTGGACGAATCTACTACAGACCCAGGCTCACCCAGCAGCATGGAGAACACCCACAAGTGGGACCTGCACTCATTCCAGCAGAATAGACGGAGGCCGATGACAAAAGTCGTAAATCATTCGCCAAAACAGCAATAATGGAATTATGTTGATCGGGATCCACGAGCGGAGCAGCGTCACGTTCGTCTGACAATGGGGGAAGAGATGTTCGCCACGACTCTGCTGCTTTGAAGAGGGAAGGTGTTATAAGCTAAATTATTATTTAGCCCTGAAAACTGTAATCCAAAAATGACTTTTGACCGATCGGTAAATTACAACTGTACTGCGCACGAAGTACGAAGTGTGTGCGCCGCGATAAACGGTTCATTTGCCGTGTTCGGACCGTGAATGCCCCCCCCCCCCGCTGCAGAAGAGGAGCGGGGGGGGGCGTTCACGGTCCGAACGCCCCCCGGTCCGCGGGGGGAAGCATATGAGTCTATTCCATCATGTAGCGATGGCCCTCTTCTGTAGCGAGGGGGGGGGGGGCGTTCACGGTCCGTTCACGGTTCCCCCCCCCCCCACACACACACAGTAGCGAGGGGGGGGGAGCCGCTGTGAAAACATGCAAGGAGTGTAATCCGTCATGTAGCGAGGGCCGAACTCGGTCCTTGATAGCAGGGGGGGGGAATGACCCCCCGCCCACACACACACACACACACAGACAGACACAGCCCTGAGTGTGACCTTTCATTAGAGCCTAAAATGAAGATTCTTTTTTTTTATTTAAGTTTTTGTAAAGGGTATACAGGTCGTTACAGCAATGCATTGTTTACATTTTCATCACATGTTCCCTTATTTTCTGATATCTGACAACATTGGAAGATTAATTCTTACAACACCCCTTTTTTTTTTTTTAAAGTGAAAGAAAAAGTGAAATTAAAGAGAAAAAAAAACAAAAAACAAATAACAAAAAAAACAAACAAACCAGTAAAAAACAAACAAAAAGAAAAAGTAAGTAAATAAAGATAAAAGAGCATCTGAGTAGCGTTGGAACAAAGAGCGGAACCATTATTGAAATGGTATTTGTCAAAGATTAGATCTAATGGAAGACACATATGCGGTCCAGAGTTGCCAAAAGTTCATGAACCCATCCATGTCCTGTCTCAGTGCGAATGTCAACTTTTCCATCGAGTAAATGTCTTGGATCACGTTAGTCCAATCTTCAGGTGTAGGACAGTCCTTCAACATCCATTTTTTAGTTAGAGCTTTTTTGCTTGCCAATATTAAAACATTGAATAAGTATTTTTCTCCTCGTTTTTCCAGTGAGTCCGGTAGTAAACCCAAATACAAAGTTACAAAAGAAAAGGGAACTGTAATTTTGAATATTTTCCCCAATATTGTCTGTACCTTGGTCCAATATTGGTGGATAACTGGGCATGACCAAAACACATGAAAATGATTTGCAGTCTTTTCACCACACAAGCGCCAACAGTTCAATCCCTTATGGGTAAATTTGTTTTGTGCAGGTGTTCTGAAAAATCTTGCCAAGTTTTTCCATCCAAATTCTCTCCACTGCAGGGATGAGGTACTTTTCCATTGCTGTTTATTTAGCTTTTCCCATATTTCCAGTTGTAAAGTGAAATTCCCCTCTTTTTCCCATCTCTCTTTTATATAAGATGTGTTGTCTCCTTTTAAGTCTTGAAGACCTTGGTATATTTTAGAAATGTATCTGATCCCTGGGATCCCTTTATATGCCATTAAGAAGACCTTCAGAACACCTGACTGGGCCCTTTCCAAAACCTCCTTTTTAAGTATATTGTTTATGTGGTGTCTAAGCTGGAAGAACCTGTAAAGGTCTTGATTTATTAGGCCTTGTTTTTTCAAATCTTCAAAACTTCTTAAGATTTGCCCTTTAAAAAAATCGTAATATTTTATCAGCCCTTTCTCCTTCCACTTTTTAAATCTGGTGTCTGTTTTATTAGGAGTAAAGTCCTGATCATAGGCAATCCATTGCAGAAGTCGATAGGGCTCTTTAGTTTGATTCTCTCTGACTATCTTAAACCAAATTTTTAGCGGGGTCTCTATCCACGGGTTAGTGTTATTCAAAAGCTTAGGTAAGGCATTGTTCCCTATTATCGCCTGTAGGGGGATGTCACTTGTTATTTGGCATTCGATCTCCTTCCATTGTGCAGTGTAGACTGGGTTACATATCTCTACTAAAGTTTTAATTTGTGCGGCTTTAAAGTAGTCCCTGATATTTGGCAGCGCGAGCCCACCTTTGTCTTTGTTTAGCTGTAGGGTTCTATATCTGATTCTAGGTCTCTTGCCCTGCCATATGAATCTTGAGATCCTTCTGTCCAGCTCCTGCCATGTTTTTTTGGGAGGTTCTACCGGTATTGTTTGGAAAAGGTATAGAAGACGTGGAAGTATATTCATTTTGACTGCTTCAATTCTTTGTGCAGTACCCAAGAATGGTATCATATTCCATCTTGCTAGGTCAGATTTTATTTTTGTCACCAGTGGATCATAGTTTAGTGATATAATTTTGTTGAGTTGTTTCGGGATATTGACCCCCAGATATTTCATAGATTCCGACTCCCAGTTAGTTTTGAGTTTGCTTAGTGAATAATGATTTGGGTCATAGTTGAATGTTAAAACTTGGGTTTTATGCATGTTTAATTTGTACCCCGATAAATCTCCATACTCTGAAAAAACTGAGGTTAGTTCTGGTAAAGAAGTGTCCGGCTGCCCTAGGTATATTAAAATGTCATCAGCAAAGAGTGCTATTTTATGTTCCTTCTGACCAAGTGTAATACCTTGAATTTTTTGGTTTTGTCTTATCCATTGGCTCAGAGGTTCTATGAAGATTGCAAAGAGCAGTGGAGACAGGGGGCAGCCCTGACGACATCCTCTTTCCAGTTCAAAAGATGATGATAAATTACCGTTAATCCTTATTTTAGCTGTTGGTTTTTTATATAATGCCTGTATAGTTCTAATGAAGTTGTTATGAAAATTGAAACTGGATAAGATTCTATATAGAAAAGACCAGTCAACCGAATCGAATGCTTTTTCAGCATCTAATCCCAATATGACTGCATTTAAGTTATATTTTTTTATATGATGAATTATGTGTAAAGTGCGTCGAATGTTGTCTTGTGTCTGTCTTTGTCTTATAAAACCTGTTTGGTCTAAATGAATTAGGTCTGTCAGTATATTTTCTAACCTTTTGGCAAGGATAATGGTAAAAAGCTTATAGTCCTGATTTAGTACACTGATTGGTCTGTAGTTGGAGCACTCTAGTTTATCCTTTTCAGGTTTAGGTATAACTGCAATGACCCCTTCTCTCCAGGAGGGGGGGATTTCCCCTGTGTGGAGGACATAATTAAATGTTTTCAGGAGGAGAGGAGATAGTTGCTGTTTAAAGGTTTTGTACCACTCTGCTGTATAACCATCAGCTCCTGGGGATTTGTTAGCTTTAAGTTTCATAATTGCTTTTTCCAATTCTTTAGGATGTATTTCTGACAGTAGTGTTTTATTTTGTGACTCCGTAAGTTGGGGAAGGTTTAATGTGTTTAGGAATGCCTCGGATGCGTTTTTATGTTTTTTGTGGGAGTATAAGTTCTTATAGTAATTCTCGAAGTTTTTAAGAATATCCTGAATTCTGAATTTTATTTCCTTTGATACTGGGTCTCTGATTTTGTAGATTGCTCTTTCTGTTTGATGTTTCCTCAATTTATAGGCTAGCAATTTTGCCGATTTACTGCCTGCTTCATAGTATTTTTGTTTCAGAAATGTAAGTTTCTTCTGGATTTCTATTGTGTAGATCTCATTTATTTGGTTTTTAATTTCCTTAATCTTGAGCGAGTCAGTAGAATGAGTGTTGCCTTTGTGTTCTTTTTCTAGGTTCCTAAGTTCTGACTCTAATGTGGATAGTTTTTCTTGTCTTAGTTTCTTTTGGGTTGCCAGTTTTGCAATAATCTTTCCTCTTATTACAGCTTTGCATGCATCCCACAGTATTAAAGGGGATACTTCTCCATTATCGTTATCTTCCAAATATCTGAGAATATCTGATTCCAATTCATCTTTCAATGGTCCTTTCAGGACATTTGAATTTAACCTCCAAGAAAATGTATTATTTGTGTATTTTTGGATATTTAAGTCCATGTAGATCGGACTGTGGTCGGAGAGATCCATCAGTCCTATTTTACATGTTTTTACTCTTCCAATGTCTCTATTAAACATAAAAAAATAGTCAATCCTTGAGTAAGATGAATGTGGAGTTGAGTAAAATGTATAGTCTTTTACACTGGGGTTGAGTTCCCTCCACACGTCACAGATTCCCAATTCTTTTAGTAGCATCCGAGTCTTCCTGTTTTGGGTGTTATTTTGATGTGGGGAATTACCAGAAGCATCCCAGTATGGATTCAGTCTAAGATTGAAGTCCCCACCACATATCACTAAACCTTGAGCTTTAGTTATCATTAGGTTGAATACATTTTTATAAAATTTCCAGTTAGCCCCTGGGGGAGCATACACATTCAGCAGGGTGATATCTTCTCCCTCTAGCCGCCCAGTTACCAAACTGTATCTCCCTTCTTTATCTTTGTGTTCTGATTTTTTTTCAAATGTAATTTTGGTTGATATCAATGTCGCTACTCCCCTCCTCCTCCCTGATTTATATGAAGATGAAGAGATCATTTTAAACCCTTGTCTACTGAGTTTATTGTGTTCCACGTCTGTTAGGTGGGTTTCTTGTAAAAATATTATTCCTGCTTTGTCTTTTTTCATTTTGCCTAGAATCTTGGATCTTTTAACTGGATTCAGGATTCCTTTTACATTATATGAAATTATTTTGGTTACACCCTGTTTCTCCATTGTGTTGTTTTGTTTAGTATAACTGTGTGGTGGCCCTCTTTTGTGCTACTCAGAAACTGAAAGAACATTAAAAACAAGAAAAACATTAAGAACATAGTGTAAAAAACTTTAAAACAAAAAGCTGTCATAAGAACTTCCTGAGCTGAGGTCTTTTTAAAGACCCTGTAAGAGCCTTGATGGAGTGAAGGCCCTGAGGGAAATTCCTCAAACTCTGTTACGTGTTGAGGGCCCTCTCTTACCACTGAAAGTAGTCCCATGCTTTTAACGTGAGTTTCAGAACCCAATCCAAACTTGTAATGATTTTTTTTTTTTTCCTTTTATGCCTAAACCCTGTGAAATTGTGTGCACCCTCCCACCCCCATCACATCAAACATTCACGCAAAAACAGTATTTGTTAGTATGAGGAGAACATGTGGATTATTGTCACATTTCTATTTTAACAAGTTTTTTTTTTTTTTTTTTTTTTTTTATTACAAAGACTTATTTGTTTCAAATGATATGATTGTTCCATGAAATGTTTTACCACATGCTGAATATGCATCTCCTTTAAAGTTTGTTACCTTGTATGAGGGGGGTTGGATGTGCGGATTGATTCAAGAGAAAAGAAAAAAAAAAAAAAAAAAAAAAAAAAGGTCGCTATTCCAACCTGAAAACGGATAGTTTATCCGCGACGCTCTGGTGCTGGGTTTCCCGCTGCTGGTCCGTGGATTTTGAGGGTCTTTGTGTTGTCCATGTTTGCGCTTTGATCTTCTCACTCGGGTCTGCTGCGGGTTTAAATACCGTTACCGGGAGCCCTCTTTTCGCCATGTCAGCTGTTGCTTCTTCCGCCGAATTATAGAGACACGTTTCATCGCCGTAGAAGACCCTTAACTTCGCAGGAAATGGTGTCTGAAAGCGCAATTTCTTCTCTCTTAACACCTTTTTCGCGTCAGTGTATTCCCTGCGCTTTTTAAGGACCTCCGGGGCGTAATCGTGTTCCACGTAGACTTTTCTCTCCTGGTGCATAAATCCTTTTTTCTGCCAGGCCAGTCTTACAACCTCTTGTTTTATTTTGAAATTGGAAAATCTTACCAACACCGAACGTGGGGGCGCTTCCGCCGCCGGCCTAGCGGCTAATGAACGATGTGCCTTTTCTATCTTCAAGTCGGTGGTTTGTGGAATATCCAATTTCTCTCTTAGTAAGGATTCCACGCATTCTGCCATTGAGTTAAAACCATTTTCGGTTCCTTCTATCAGACCATGAATTCTTATGTTGTCTCTTCTTTGTTTTCCTTCTTGGTCGGTTAGCTTAGCCTCTATAGCTGCTTGTCTTTTGCGTAGGTCTAGCACAGAATCTTCAAGCACTTTTATTCGATCTTCTGTTTCCAAGATTCGGTTCTCGGCCTGGTCCACTCTGCTGTTTGTCCTTTTCAATTCTTCTCTGAATTCCTGAAATTCGGCCGTAACTTCTCGGCGAAATCGTCGTAGCTCCTCAAATAGTGATTTCAGGCTAACCCTTTTGTTAGCTATCACCAGTTCCTCGTCTTCTGAACGGAGATCTTCCAGTTCAGATTCTCCGGCCGATACGTGTCCTGGCCTGGAGAATTTCAGTTTCTTCTGTTTTCCTTTAGACATGATGATTTTGTCTTTTGATTTTCACTCCTCCAAAAATCCGTTAAGTTTGATTTTCAAGGTGTTATCCTGGATTGGGTCTGAGAGCTTCAGTGTTAAGCTGCAGTCGCCATGGCGTCCAGACCGGAAGTCAAAATGAAGATTCTACATTGAATTATTCAAAAGTTACAGACGTTTTTCCAAACTGTGCCATTTGGCACAATTTGGCACAGTTCCAAAACGCCTGGGAACAGCCTGAGAACAAAGCTGTGTAAAATATTCATTTTTTGTGGTATTGTTACCAAATTTGGATCTCAGCTGGATAACACTTGGTTCTACATTTCTGTTGCATTTTCCAGCCGGATCGGACAGCTGTGTGTTATTTACAAGCATTTGTATCCAAAAAAACACTGTGTCCAATTTTTTTTTCTTCAAGTTCAGTATGTTTAGATGACTGTAACTCAGTGGCCGGAGCACGTAGAGAGATTATGTTTTTTTTTGCCAAAAAATTCGAAGTGTTTTCTTTTAAATGAGACCAACCCCATGAAGATGCTGCAAAGGGTTGAATAACAGCTTTTGATTTACTCTGGGCACGTTATTTTTTGGCATTTTTAGGAAAATTGCCCGGAGTGCAAGTGGTTAATTCTATCCTGTCTGAACTGTATCCTGGAATAACAAAATCTAAGTGAGGTTGAAGCCATGTATCCTGTACACACACTACCTCTGGAACAACCAGTAGTTCATAAAGATACTTCTTGAGTTCTTGTCCATTTGCTATAAGACTCCTCGCATTCCACTGTAGTATGTGTAGTACTATAATTCAGATATTAAGTTTCAACATCTGTTTCAGCTTTCAATAAAACATTAATCTGGTCGGCTTTGATATCTTTCACCTCTAGGAATCCTCCTGCTGCTTCCACAATGGTTTTGATTCTGTCACTTTTCTTCTGTAGCTGTGCTGCAACATTAATGGTGTGGCAGATAAAAGTTACAAAGTTTGTCCTCTTAACTATTAATGTGTCATCATCAATTTTGCATTTGTGAACACAAAAATTCTTTGCAGCGGCATGATCTTGTGTTTGTGTGGGATTTGTTGATGGCTGTTCTTCCCTTTGAGCTGAACTTCTTTGAGAAAGGCCTGTTATGTTTCTGATCATTCCTGCCTCTCTAACTGTCTATAGAGCTTCCGCGTATGAGATTGTCTTACTTATTCTGATTTCCTGGGCTTGTCTAGCTTTCCTCTGCACAACACATCCTCCATACGCAGCACTGTGGTCACCCCTGCAGTTGCAACACTTTGCTTTGGCGTCCTTTTCACATTTACCATATTTGTGCTCCCCTTCACATCTAGCACATCTTAACTTTCCCTTACATTGCTGAGCAGTGTGACCCATCCTTTGACATTTGTAGCACCTGAGTGGCTTTGGGACATATTCTCTGACACTGTAATACAGATATCCTATTTGGACTGATTTAGGAAGTGTTTCTTCAAACTGGATCATTACAGACAGTGTATCCTTCAGTGAACCTTCTCTTTTACTCTTTAGCCTTTTCACATCCTTCACCTTTCCTCCTTGGATCTCGTTTTTCACTTCTTCCATATACATGCTCAAAGGGACACCTGATATAACTCCCCTCAAGTCTGCCGTTGTGCCAGGAACATGCACCTTCATTTGTTCTCCATTTAGGCATGTCATTGCCAGTATTTTCTCTTGCTGTTGTTTACTTGATGCATGAATTAACATCCGGTTATTATACAAGAACCTTGCAAACTTAACTCTCCCAATTTCTTTCTCAATTGCTTTTGTTAGCTTAACAGGGTGATCTTCTTCGTCTTCTCTCGGTTACTGGCAGATAGCAAACAATTGAAAGGCGCATACCGCCACCCACTGCACAAGAGTGTGTAACATTATGTCATTTGAGCCCGATCTCTAAATTCTATGACTTACTCTTGTGTTATTTACAAAAGAGAAAAGAGCCCTTCTTGTGATTCTTATTGCCTCTCCATCTCCATCTGTTCCCAGAATCCTAGTTAAATCCCATTCCCTACCGGCCTCTCGAACTTCATTTTTCATTATCTGTCTTTCATTTCCATACTTGTGACAGTATAATACGATGTGCTCGACATTTTCTTTTACTCCACATTCTCTACATTTTGTCACGCCGCGCCATTCATCAGCGGCGCCACCTGCTCACGCACCTGCTACTCGTCAGCGGCGAAGGATAAAAGCCGCCTCGCCCTGAGCGTCGGCCTGAAGCCGTAGACTTCATTTTCCTTGCATGGACTTCTACCACACTCTCTTCAGCATCCTCTTTACCGGTAAGAAGTTCACTTACCTCATCTCTCCAGTCTGCTCCCCTGTGCACAGGTGGATTCCTCGGCGGCGGACAACCCCGTCCCTCGTCTCTCCTCGCTGCTGCACCGAGCCCTGCAGGTGGCTGTCTCCCGGGCTTCCATCCTTGAAGCGCCAGTCATCTGCCCAAACAAGTAAGCTTCTCTCCCTCGCCTATTCTCCTCCTGTGTTGGTGTGTGCTCATCACCCTGTGTCCAATTTCTCCCATAGGGTTGCCGGCTGAACGGTCTCCTGCCTCTGGGTCCGAAGCAGACGCCACCACCAACACATTAACATTCCGCAGACACGCACCCAAACATCCCTGTTGTTAATAAACAGTTTGAACTACTCTGAGCCTGTGTGTGTGCGTCTCCTGAGCCGAACGTTATGTCAGTACGGCTTCAGCAGAGCGGCTCGGCAGACGGCGGGCTCGCACACCGGTTTACCATCCTCGAGGCTCGGGTGGATCAGATTGTTTATCAGCAACAGGTGGTTCTTCATCAATTATTAGAACTGACTAACCGATTGAACCGCTTGGACCCCCAACAGCCGTTCCTCCCGACTCACCAGGGTGGCGCGGCTCCTGCTGTTCCAGCGGCCGTCCAGCCGGCTCCAGTGGCACCGGTTCGGCTCACGCCGATTCCGACCCCCGCCCGCTTTAGCGGTAAGCTCGGCGGAGCGCGGGGGTTTATTATGCAGTGTGAGTCCGTGTTCCACCGTGTGCCCGGAGATTTTCCCTCGGATCACAGCCGAATTGGTTACATAGGGAATCTTCTGGAGGGGCGTGCGTTAACTTGGACCTACGCCGTAATGGCGAGGCCCAGTTATGCCACCCTCACCTATGACCAATTCGTGAGGCGCTTTCTGGAGGTCTTTGACCACTCACAAACCGAAACGGTCCAGGTCGATCGGCTTCTCGCTCTCCAGCAGGGAAGCCGGTCGGCAGCGGACCACTCGGTCGACTTCCGGGTAGCGGCGGAGGAATTGGGCTGGGAGGAACGCTCCCTCTGTGGCCTGTTCCTCCGCAGCCTCAATAGTGATCTGAGGGATGAACTGGCTGGTCGGGATATCCCTGGGACGCTAGCGGAGCTGACATCCTTAGCGATAAGTTTGGATAACAGGCTGCGCGAGCGCTCCTCGGGGCGGAGGTCTTCTTCTTCTCGCCCTCGTGGAGCCTCGCCGCACCTGTTCCAAGCTCGCCCCCTGGCGGCGCCGCCAGCATCGCGCCCCGAGGAGTCGGAGCCGATGGTGACGGCCTGGACTAAACTTTCCCCTGTGGAGAAACAACGCCGCCGTGAGTTGGGCCTCTGCATGTATTGCGGAGGCGACCAACACACCGTGGAGCGTTGTCCACGGAAAGCCAGTCGGTGGGGTCCGCGAGTCACTGTTGGAAGCCTCGCGGATGTCAATCGGTTAGGATCACTTTCTCAATTGAAGCTGCCCATCCGTTTCTGCCATAACTCTACTGGGCACCTCACCCACGCACTGGTGGATTCGGGCGCAGAAGGCAGCTTCATTTCACAAAGCCTGGCAACCCGATTGGGCATCCGCTGCCAGGCACTCAACACTCCCCTCTCCCTGATCCACCTCTCCCGTGCCACCCTCGGGAGAGTGACACATCAAACTGTTCCCCTACTGGTCATCATCTCGGGAAACCACCGGGAGGAGATGACCTTTTACGTCCTTCCCAACTCTGTGTCGCCCGTCATCCTGGGGTATCCCTGGCTCCGCCTTCACAATCCGGTCCTGGATTGGAAATCAGCTGGGATCTCGGCATGGAGTACGTTCTGTATGGGCACCTGCCTTCAGTCCGCTGCCTGCTCTCCGTCCGCTCCTCCCCCTGCGACGGACGCTGCACCCCCGGACCTGTCTCTGGTGCCCCCAGAATTTCACGACCTGGGCATGGTGTTCAGCAAAGCGAAAGCTATGTCTCTTCCCCCTCATCGGCCCTATGACTGCGCCATCAACCTCCGCCAGGGGGCTCCCTTACCTTCTGGTCGCCTTTACAGCCTGTCTGCGCCGGAGAAGGAGACGATGAACGCCTACCTGAAGGAATCATTAAGTGCTGGGATTATCCGCCCATCATCGTCACCCGTGGGGGCAGGGTTCTTCTTCGTGGGGAAAAAGGATGGGTCCCTCCGCCCTTGTATCGACTACCGGGCCCTCAACAATATCACGGAGAGGGACCGTTACACCCTGCCTCTCATGGACACTGCTTTCCACTCCCTCCAGGGGGCGACCTGGTTCACCAAGCTGGACCTACGCAGCGCTTACCACCTCGTCCGGATCCGGGAGGGAGATGAGTGGAAAACGGCCTTCCGTACCCCGAACGGCCACTTTGAATATCTGGTGATGCCGTTCGGGTTGACCAACGCTCCTGCAGTCTTCCAGCGCCTCATTAATGACGTCCTCCGGGACTTCATTGGCCTTTTCGTGTTCGTCTACCTGGACGATATCCTCATCTTCTCCAAGTCCAGGGATGAGCACCAGGTCCACATGAGGCGGGTCCTCCAAAGGCTGCTGGAGAACCGTCTGTACGTTAAGGCGGAAAAGTGTGAATTTTACGCCAGGAGTACGTCCTTCCTGGGGTTCATCATCGCCCACGATAAGGTGCTCCCCGACCCAGAGAAGGTAAAGGCGGTGGTGGAATGGCCTACACCTGCATCCCGGAAGCAGGTGCAGCAATTTGTTGGCTTCGCCAATTTCTACCGCCGCTTTGTTCCCAACTTCAGTGCCATCGTGGGACCACTGACCCGCCTCACGTCCCCGAAGGTCCCGTTCCGGTGGACCGAAGAGGTCGCTGCCGCCTTTGAGGCGCTGAAGGCGGAATTCTCCTCCTCCCGGGTCCTTCGCCAGGTCGACCCCGCGCTGCAGTGCATAGTAGAGGTAGACGCCTCGGACACGGGAGTGGGAGCAGTGCTGTCCCAGCGGTCACCGGACGATGGCGCCAAGCGACCGTGCGCCTTCTTCTCCCGGCGCTTGTCCCCGGCGGAGAGAAACTATGATGTGGGGGACAGAGAGCTCTTGGCCATCAAGCTCGCCCTGCAGGAGTGGCGCCACTGGTTGGAGGGGGCAAGCCTGCCGTTTGTGGTCCGAATACTTACGGTCTGCCAAGCGCCTGAACGCCCGCCAGGCGCGCTGGTCCCTGTTCTTCGCCAGGTTCCAATTTTCCATCACCTTCAGGCCTGGCTCTAAGAACGTCCTGCCTGACGCCCTCTCCAGGCAGTTCGCCCCCGTGGAGTCGGAGGAGGCGCCCCACTCCATCCTGCCCAGGTCGTGCGTCGTGGGAGCCATCTCGTGGGACATTGAGAGCAAGATCCGGAAGGCACAGGAGGTGGAACCTGACCCTGGCGGCGGACCGGAGGGGAGGCTGTTCGTGCCATCCGCGGTCCGAGGAGAGGTCATCCACTGGCTCCACACCTCCAAGCTCACCTGTCACCCTGGCACCTCCCGGATGATAGATCTCCTCCAACGGTCCTTTTGGTGGCCAGGCCTGCGGAGGGATGCAGCCCGCTACGCCCGGGCTTGCCCAATCTGTGCCACCTGCAAGTCGGGAAATGCCCCTCCAGCGGGTCTGCTCCAGCCCCTGCCCGTCCCTGGCAGGCCCTGGTCGCACATCGCTCTGGATTTCGTCACCGGACTCCCCATCTCCAATTCCTATGACACCATCCTGACCATCGTGGACCGCTTCTCCAAGGCCGTGCACTTCGTCCCCCTGCGAGGCCTCCCTACTGCCCTGGAGACGGCGGACCTCCTCGTCCAACACGTGGTCAGGCTGCATGGGATTCCGGTGGACGTGGTCTCGGACCGGGGCCCCCAGTTTTCATCTGAGGTTTGGAGGTCTTTCTGCAACGCCATCGGAGCCAAGGTGAGCCTCTCCTCTGGCCATCACCCCCAATCCAACGGGCAGTGTGAGAGGACCAACCAGGAGCTGGAGGCTGCGCTCCGCTGTGTGTCCAGATCCAAACCCGCGTCCTGGAGCAACCATCTTGCCTGGGTTGAATATGCCCACAACACCGCTCGCTCTTCTGCTACAGGGATGTCCCCCTTCAAAGCGTCCCTGGGTTACGACCCCCCGCTGTTTCCGGAGCAGGAGAGTGAGGTAACTGTCCCGTCAGTTAGGGCCCATCTCAGGCAGTTCCGCTCCACCTGGGCTGCCGCGCGCCATGCGCTATTGCGCACAGCGGAGCGCAACAGGACTGTGGCGGACCGGCGTAGGAGACCTGCCCCGGCGTACAGAGTTGGGCAGCTTGTTTACATTTCCACCCAGGACGTCACTCTAAAGGGCGAGAGGAGAAAGCTGGCACAGCGCTTCATGGGTCCCTACCCCATCACCCGGATCATCAACCCGGTGGCTGTGCGCGTGGCTATTCCCCCCTCCCTCCGCATTCATCCTACTTTCCACGTGTCGAAGGTGAAACTGGCGGTTACTGACCCCCTTTGCCCTCCTCCTGCAGCACAACCCGCGCCCCGGATGATTGGTGGCCATCCGGCCTGGTCCGCCTCCTCCATCCTGGACTCCCGGCGCCGGGGTCGTGGGTTGCAATACTTGGTGGACTGGGAGGGCTATGGGCCCGAGCATCGACAGTGGGTGCCCCCGTCGTTTGTGTTGGACCCATCGCTCATCGCGGACTTCCACCGAGCGCACCCGGATAAGCCATCGCCAGGAGGCGCTGCTAGAGGGGGGAGTACTGTCACGCCGCGCCATTCATCAGCGGCGCCACCTGCTCACGCACCTGCTACTCGTCAGCGGCGAAGGATAAAAGCCGCCTCGCCCTGAGCGTCGGCCTGAAGCCGTAGACTTCATTTTCCTTGCATGGACTTCTACCACACTCTCTTCAGCATCCTCTTTACCGGTAAGAAGTTCACTTACCTCATCTCTCCAGTCTGCTCCCCTGTGCACAGGTGGATTCCTCGGCGGCGGACAACCCCGTCCCTCGTCTCTCCTCGCTGCTGCACCGAGCCCTGCAGGTGGCTGTCTCCCGGGCTTCCATCCTTGAAGCGCCAGTCATCTGCCCAAACAAGTAAGCTTCTCTCCCTCGCCTATTCTCCTCCTGTGTTGGTGTGTGCTCATCACCCTGTGTCCAATTTCTCCCATAGGGTTGCCGGCTGAACGGTCTCCTGCCTCTGGGTCCGAAGCAGACGCCACCACCAACACATTAACATTCCGCAGACACGCACCCAAACATCCCTGTTGTTAATAAACAGTTTGAACTACTCTGAGCCTGTGTGTGTGCGTCTCCTGAGCCGAACGTTATGTCACATTTGTCACTTTCGCTTTTACCCATGGTGAATAAAGTGCCGTTTAAACCTGTATGATAGTACTCCCCACCCTGATTGAACTCCATGACAACCTTCCACTCATTCCCGACTTCATCAAACTGCCATCCATGTTGGCTAGTTCGTGTTTTCTTCGCATTGTTACTTTCTCCCACGTCACTCTCATCTCATCCACACCAAGAGGGTCACCATCATGCCCAAAGACATCCAGCTGGCCCGCCGCATCCGCGGAGAGAGAGCTTAGACTTTCTGCTGCACATCCACCAACCACAATGCTCCGCACTGTGTGTCTATATATATATATATATATATTTATATTTATATATTTATTTTTATATTAATATGTACATATGTATACTAGCTGCTCTTGTTTTTTCTTGTCTTCTTGATTGTTGCTCTGAGTGTTGCTATCCCTGTGCTGTTGCAATCCTGGAATTTCCCCATTGTGGGACTAATAAAGGCTTATCTTATCTTATCTTATCTGACCCACTTCTACCTCTTGATGCACCCCTAGTTATTCTTTTCCGCCTCCCATACCTGGGTAGTGTCCAACCCAT
Source organism: Pholidichthys leucotaenia (assembly GCA_020510985.1). NCBI lineage: Eukaryota > Metazoa > Chordata > Actinopteri > Cichliformes > Pholidichthyidae > Pholidichthys > Pholidichthys leucotaenia. The sequence continues at coordinate 34,318,009 of CM035844.1, forward strand.
CCATCCATCCATTCATCCATCCATCCATCCATTCATCCATCCATCCATCCATCCATCTTCTTCCGCTTAATCCTTTTCGGGTCGCGGGGGGGGGGGGGGGCTGGAGCCTATCCCAGCATCTTTGGGCGAGAGGCAGGGTACATCCTGGACAGATCGCCAGCTCATCTTTATCAAGCCCGTCAGTGCTAGATGCCATAATGTTAGTCAGAGTACAGCACAAAAAAGTCACTCCTACTGCCAACCGAACACAGACGTAGATGCCGTCTCAACCTTCCACCTGTCGAAGTCCGTCCACCACCCCAATGGTTCAACTGGTCTTCTTAAATGTGTTAAAAGTCTTAAAATTCCAGGATCTTCCTCAGCAGGAATCGACTTGTGACCCTGAGTATCGCTTTGTGACTTCGTCTTCTTCTTCTTTTAGATTTGATTGGCGGTTGGCAACCAGCCCACAGGCGCATCACTGCCACGCACTCCACTCTACACCACCCCATCACTCTATGGCAAAATCGAAACAGTGTTTTGGAACGTACCGGAACCTAGGCGGAACTTGTGATTCGAAATGCTGTTCCGAGGTCTGTATCAGAACGACGGTGTCACGTGACTGTTCGTCACGTCACGTGACTGTTCGTCAGTGTCATGTGACCGTGTCACGTGTCACGTGACTGTTCCATATCATGTTACATTCCGCCCCCAATTGTTTTGAAACATCACAGTCGTTTTTGTTTCAGCAAGTCAATTCAAATCTGTGTATGGTTCGTTCATATGTAATTCCAATTCAAAATAAAATCAGAAAAAACAAATTTTTGGTCTCATTTTTGTTTTGTCCTTTTCTAAACTTAGGTAGAAAAAATATCCAATTTTTGGACATACCTGTGTTTAATTTTGCTCTTATTGTTTTATAGTCAAAACAAAAATATTAAGTTATTATTTTGGTTTATTATTTTGCGACACCGGAAGTGTTAGTGTTAGTGTAGGTGATGAGTTTAATCAGTCATTTAACGTGTCTGTAGTTTTATCTATGATGTCTGACCTCCATTACACAAAATTAAAATGCCTATTCCAGGAAAACTATATCCACCTTAAATATACTTTATATGTAAAATAATAATTTCTCGTGTCTTCACCTGATTGGCTGTTGATTCATCAACCCACACGCCTAAAACATTTAAAAGCCTCTGATATGTGCATTTATTTTGCGAAGTCTTGCCTCTTTGAGTGTATTGTACTGAGCGTTTTTTGATTGAGAGCATTTGGCTTGAGATTAATTTGCGATGGATGGTGTTAGAAAGCGTCCCAGGTCAACTGTCTGGGAACACTTTGACCTTTTTGAACCAAAGAAAGTTAAATGTTTGCATTGCATGCAACAGCTTGCATTTTGCAATAATACAACTACTATGTGGAGACATCTGCGGATAAAACATCCTGATGTCTGCATTACTAGCACTACACAACTAAGTGCTGAATCCACCCAAGGCCAGCATGGTGTTTATGATATGTATTCATGTCATTTTAATACACATATACATTTATTAGTAGAGAGTTGAGTAGAGATGCTTTATTGATCCCATAGTGGGGAAATTTACTGCTATGACTCATGACAGCTCCAGTGTGCAGATAAAGTGCCAGAAACAGAAAAACACACAAAGAAATCTCAAACACTCAAAAGAATAGTGCAAATTAAAAATTGTGCAAAAGAAGTTGAAATACAAAATGGACAGCAATAGAATGTATTAATTCATTTTCATTTTGAAATAGACAGGGGGAAGTACTGAAATGTCTTTATGTCAAGCTACTGATGAGAAATGGGGGTAGGATTAAATCAGTTTTTCTTCTTCCCACTCCTTTTTGAGCATAAATTAATGATTTTGATCTGTTTTACTTTCATGTATTCTGATGAATGTCTGCATTATCAGATAATGTTGTATGCAGGTTATTTATGTTATTTGATTACTTGCTTGAAATAAATGAAAATGAAATTAAAATGAAATGACATTTATTTTAAGCAAGTGAGTGAACAACACAAAATGACCTGTATACAGCAGTATCTGACAATGCAAAGACATTCAACAGAATACATGTAAGTTCAATAATTCAAATCAATCATTTCATGCTCAAAAAGGAGTGGGGAAAAGAAAAACTTATTTAATAAAAAAAAATACAAATGGTGCAAAAAGAAATTTGCAATATAAATATTATTTATTCACATCTATCAGTATTTACAATACAATTATGCTCTTAATCACTAAAAGAGGTCATATTGTTCTATATTTACATACAGTTGTGTAGATTTACAATACAATACATGAAGTTGCAACAATTAATTCAGAAAAAGAATCGATCTTTTGGAACATTTGAAACATCTCCCCACAGCGACATCTGGTGGCCAATCTGAAAATATGACATTCAAACAGTAGAGCAGTGTTGCCAACTCCCCAGCAAGGACAGTGGCTGTTGGCTGGCTGTCATCGCCTCATTTACACAATTGACAATCAGCACATAATTGTAATGGATGGTGTAGGAGAGAGAAATAACGACATAGGAGAGACAAAAAGTGAATTAAAAAAACCTAAATATGTATAGAAATACAAATGAACTATCTTTTGTTGATTCTTGGTTTGTTTGTAATTTTGCCTTTGAAATAGGTCATCATTTCTCAATATAACTTGATAACTTAAATGCTTTGTTTAGACCCACATTACATAAATCAATTTTGTCCTCTACTGTTACGAGTTAGAATATCACAGTTAATCAAAAGACTGTTATGTCGATTGTAATTACTAGTCTTTTTGTCTTAACTTTTTGTGATGTGTTTGGGGTTATAGTATCATTTATATGAAAGGATATTTTTTCTCAGGGTTATAGTATCATTTATATGAAAGGATATTTTTTCTCAATCAGTATTTGAAGGGTGTACTTGAATACAATACAGACATCAATTATATGCTGATTGTCAATTGTGTAAACTAGAAAAGCACTCTGAGAGCGCAGACCTCCAAGCGCCACAGTTCCCCCCATACAGTGTTTGTGTGTACATTTTCAGATTCGTTGAGCACGAAAATATATGACTAGCAATTGGATTGACAATGATAGGATTAGTGGTTCAGTAGTTATTCACGAAAATGACATTTTCCGTAATGGCGGCCACAGTTCCGCCCATACAGTATTTGTGTGTACGTTTTCAGATTCCTTGACCACGAAAACATGTGACTAGCAATTGGATTCAATTCAATTCAATTCAACTTTATTTATATAGCGCCATTTCACAACAACAGTCATCTCATAGCACTATCAACTGTAGGGAGGACCCCCACAGTTGCAGAAAGACCCCAGCAATCAGGCGATCCCCTGTGAGCAAGCACTTGGCGACGGTGGAGAGGAAAAACTCCCTTTTAACAGGAAGAAACCTCCAGCAGAACCAGGCTCAGGGAGGGGCAGTCATCTGCTGCGACTGGCTGGGGGGTGAGGGGATAGAGAAGAAGAAAAGAACAGACATGTAGAGAGCAAACAGCACGATGGGGACTCAATCTATGGGAGAGAACAAACAAATGTTAATGACCAGCAAAAAAAAAAAAATTTCATAGAGAGTGAGGAAAGGAGTGAGGCCCAGTGCATTACTGGAGGTCCCCCGGCTGACTAAACCTATTAGCAGCATAACTAAGGGAGGGTTCAGAAAACACATGATCCCTCCCTAATTGTAGGCTATATCAAAAAGGTAGGTTTTAGCCCTATTCTTAAAAACAGAGATCGAGTCTGACTCCCGAATCCAGATTGGCAGCTGATTCCACAGGAGAGGAGCTTGATAACTGAAGGCTCTGCCTCCCATTGTACTTTTGGAGATTCTAGGTATTACAAGTAAACCTGCATTTTGGGAGCGTAGTGCTCTGTTAGGATGATACGGTAGTATCAGATCTTTTAAATAAAAAGGAGCCTGATTGTTTAGAGCTTTGTAAGTAAGAAGAAGGATTTTAAACTTAATTCTAAACTCTATGGGAAGCCAATGAAGGGAGGCCAGAACCGGAGAGATATGATCTCTCTTTCTAGTACCTGTTAAAACTCTTGCTGCAGCATTTTGGATCAGCTGAAGACTTTTTAAAGATGTTTTAGGACAACCTGATAATAAAGAATTACAATAATCTAATCTCGAGCTAACAAAAGCGTGGATCAGCTTCTCAGCATCACTCTGAGACAAGATGCTCCTAATCTTGGCAATATTACGCAAATGATAGAAGGCAGTCTTAGAAACAAATTTAATATGTGAATTGAAGGACAAATCCTGATCAAAAATAACTTCAAGGTTCCTCACAGAGCTATTAAGAGAAAGAGTAACTGCATCCAAACTGAAAGTTTGATTTGGAAAGGAATTTCTAAGGTTTTTTGGACCAACAAGAATGACTTCAGTCTTATCTGAATTTAATAGCAGGAAATTACAAGTCATCCAAACTTTGATTTCCTTAAGACAGGCTTCTAACTTGGCTAATTGATTAGTATCATCTGGCTTCATTGACAGGTATAATTGTGTGTCATCTGCATAACAGTGAAAATGTATGCAGTGCTTTCTAATAATGTTGCCTAACGGAAGCATATATAAACTAAAAAGAGTAGGGCCAAGCACAGATCCCTGTGGAACTCCATGACTAAGCTTTGAGCTGAGAGAAAACTCATCATTTACATGAGCAAACTGGAACCTATCAGATAAATAAGATCTAAACCACTGCAACGAAGTTCCATTAAGTCCAACATAGTGTTCTAATCTATCAAGTAGAATATTATGATCAATAGTATCAAAAGCTGCACTAAGATCTAAAAGGACAAGTACAGAAACTAGTCCATTATCAGATGCAATGAGGAGGTCGTTAGTGACCTTCGCTAAGGCTGTTTCAGTGCTATGATGGATTCTAAACCCAGATTGAAACTCCTCAAATAAACCATTTCCCTGCAGGTGGTCAAATAATTGCATAGCAACAACTCTTTCTAAGATTTTTGAAATAAAAGGGAGATTAGAGATTGGTCTATAGTTAGCTAAAGCTCCTGGATCTAGCATTGGCTTTTTGAGTAAGGGTTTAATTACAGCCGTTTTAAAAGCCTGCGGTACATGGCCTAAAGTTAATGAAGAATTGATTATATGAAGAATAAAGCTACCAATAAGTGGGAAGACTTCTTTAAATAACCTGGTAGGAATAGGGTCTAAAAGACAAGTTGAAGGTTTGGATGAGGAAACTATTTTGTCTAACTCACAAAGGTCGATTGGAGTAAACTCATCAAGACAGACATCAATAGAAGGAGTTGTAGTAGTTACAGTATTTAAGTTAACTGTGGGAAGAATCTGATTGATTTTATCTCTGATGGATGAAATTTTATTATTGAAAAAGTTCATAAAGTCCTGACTAGTAAGCTCTAAGGGGATGCTAGGATTGACAGAGTCCTGACTCTTTGTCAACCTGGCTACAGTACTGAAAAGAAACCTGGGATTATTCTTGTTCTCTTCTATTAATGCAGAGTAATAACTCGTTCTAGCTTTTCTAAGAGATTTTTTATAAATTAAAAGATGATTTCTCCAAGCTAAATAGATTTCATCTAAATTAGTAGAGCGCCATTTTCTTTCTAATTGACGAGTCTTCTGTTTTAAGCTACGAGTTTCTGTGTTGAACCAAGGAGTTAAAAATCTCTGATTAGACTTTTTCTTTTTTAAGGGGGCCACCAAGTCTAGAGCCTGATGTAGAGAAGCTGAAACACTATCCACCATGTTATCAATTACAGAAGGAGCAAGCTGTCTATAGCTTATTTCCGTTGTGTTGACACATGGCATAGAGGAAACAATCTGCATAAATTTGGAAACAGCATCATCTGAGAGGCATCTACTGTGATAATATTTTTCTTTAGGAGCCAAATAGTCAGAAATAGTAAAATCAAAGGTTAACAGACAATGGTCTGACAGTACAGGGTTATGAGGAGACACTACCAGATTTTCTATTTCTATGCCATATGTCAGAACAAGGTCCAATGTATGGTGGAGGTAATGAGTAGAATTTCCTACTTTCTGAGAAAACCCAATCGAGTCTAATATTGAATTAAAAGCCACATTAAGGCAGTCACTATCTACATCCACATGTATATTAAAGTCCCCTGCTATAATTATTCTATCAGATTTCAGCACTAAATCAGCTAAGAAATCAGGAAATTCGGATAAAAATTCTGAATAGGTTGATGGGGGACGATAAACTATGGCAAATAAAATTGGGTTTAACCTGGAATTGCTAAAGTGCCCAATACTGAGGACCAGGCCCTCAAAGGAATTATAACATGTTTTTTGCTTTACATTAACTAGTAATTTGGAATGGTAAATTGCTGCTACTCCTCCTCCACGACCAGAACTTCTGGGATTTTGACAGTTTAAATAACCAGAGGGAGTTGATTCATTTAAACCAACATAATCCTCTTGTCCTAACCAAGTCTCTGTAAGGGAAATTAAATCAATCTGATGATCAATTAACAGATCATGGACTAACAGAGACTTGGGAGTTAGAGACCTAATATTTAATAAACCACATTTAATTTTTAAATTATGAGGAGGAACAGAGGCCAAATCATTCAATTTAGAGGCTTTATGTTTAATTTGAGTTTTACCAATATTTTGCTTTATCACTTTGGGATGCTTATACATTATATTTTTATTTACTTTGGAGGGAGCAGACAACGATTCTCTGATGGGGAAGACAGGGGCTAAGCTGAGGGGTGGCGGATGAAGAGGAGCTGCAGAGAGGCGTGTAAGACTGCGACTCTGCTTCCTGGTACCAACTCTGAGTAGTCATGGTTTTGGAAATTTGGATAAAAAAGATGCCAGATTGTTAGATAAATGAGAAGCACCATCCAAAGTGGGATGAATGCTGTCTCGTCTCATAAGACCAGGTTTTCCCCAAAAAGAGCTCCAATTGTCAATGTAGCCCACGTCATTTTTAGGACACCACACAGACAGCCAGCGGTTCAAGGATGACGAGCGACTAAACATGTCATCACTGGTCAGATTGGGGAGGGGCCCAGAGAATACTACAGTGGCACACATCGTTTTTGCAAACTCACACACCGATTCTACATTAAGTTTCGTGACTTCCGACTGCCGGAGACGGATGTCATTAATGCCGGCGTGAATAACAATTGTGGAATATTTACAGTTACTTTTAGCCAGCATTTTCAAATTTGACTCGATGTCGCCTGCTCTGGCCCCAGGAATGCATGTGACTATGGCCGCTGGAGTCTCTAGGTTCACGTTTCTGACTACAGAGTCGCCAATGATCAGAGTTTTTTCCTCAGCGGGTGTGTCGCTGAGCGGGGAAAAACGATTAGAAACGTGAACAGGTTGGTGGTGAACCGGGGCTTTGCGACTAGGCTTCCTTCTCACCGTCACCCACCCAGTCTCCTCGCTGCAGAGGAGAGCCGGGGAACCGGTGACAGGGGGACCTAAGCTAGCTAGCTCCGCTGCAGCTAAGGGGCGTCCGTCGAGATTAACTGGCGCAGACGGTGTTTCAATGCAGCGGAGCCGGGATTCCAAATCAGACAACCTCGCCTCGAGCGCCTCAAAAAGACAACATTTATTACATTTACCGTTATCACTAAAAGAGGCAGAGGTGTAGCTAAACATCTGACAGAGAGAGCACACCAGAGGAGGAGAGGAAAGAGAGCTAGTAGCCATAGCTAGTGGCTCGAGAGCTGGAGAGCAAACCACACAGGCAGACAGCAAAACAGGAAGTGACGATACGTTACCACAAGGAAGTTACCACAAGGATTGACAATGATAGGATTAGTGGTTCAGTAGTTATTCACGAAAATGGCATTTTCCGTAATGGCGGCCACAGTTCCCCCCATACAGTGTTTGTGTGTACGTTTTCAGATTCCTTGAGCATGAAAACATATGACTAGCAATTGGATTGACAATGATAGGATTAGTGGTTCAGTGGTTATTCACGAAAATGGCATTTTCCGTAATGGCGGCCACAGTTCCCCCCCATACAGTGTTTGTGTGTACATTTTCAGATTCCTTGACCATGAAAACATATGACTAGCAATTGGATTGACAATGATAGGATTAGTGGTTCAGTAGTTATTCACGAAAATGGCATTTTCCGTAATGGCGGCCACCGGATCATCCCCAAAATTTAATCAGTTCTTCCTTGTACCATTTCCAACAACGCCTGAAAGTTTCATCGAAATCCGTCCAAAACTTTTTGAGTTATCTTGCTAACCAACAGACAGACAGACAGACAGACAAACCCCGGCAAAAACTCATCCCCAAAATTTAATCAGTTCTTCCTTGTACCATTTCCAACAACGCCTGAAAGTTTCATCGAAATCCGTCCAAAACTTTTTGAGTTTTCTTGCTAACCAACAGACAGACAGACAGACAAACCCCAGCAAAAACATAACCTCCTGGCGGAGGTAATGAAGCGATGACAGACAGCCAACAGCCACTGTCCTTGCTGGGGAGTTGGCAACACTGCTCTACTGTTTGAATGTCATATTTTCAGATTGGCCACCAGATGTCGCTGTGGGGAGATGTTTCGAACTTTCCAAAAGATCGATTCTTTTTCTGAATCAATTGTTCCAAATGATTTGATCGCTTCAGTGTTCCATTTCTGCCATCCCTAGTAGAAGGAGTTCTGAACCATTCCTTATGTGTGAAAAAAATTATCCGTCCTTGGACTGTGTCCTGTGACGTCCTCATAACTTTGCGACGTTTTCCACATATGACATTTTCTTCATAGCTTTGTGACATTTTCCTCATGGCTTTGTCCTCATAGCTTTGTGACATTTTCCTCATAGCTTTGTGACGGTTTCCTCATAGCTTTATGATGTTTTCCTCATAGCTTTGTGATGTTTTCTTCATCGCTTTGTGACATTTTCCTCATAGCTTTGTGACGTTCTTCTTTTTTAATCTTGTATCTGCGTCTCATCTCTTTATTCTTCTTCTAGCTGTAGTCTGTATCTGGGCCTCATCTTATTTCCTCAGAGCTTTGTAACGTTTTCCTCATAGCTTTATGATGGTTTCCTCATTAACAAGTCTTCAACTGCTTCCCACTGTAGCCCCTTAATGCCAAGATATTTTTTTGCTGCTTTCACAGTGATTTTGATTTTTTCTGTTTTCTTGGAAGTCTGTGCAGTGCAGTTTATCACATCTACCACAAATAAGACAAAATTATTTTCCTTCAAAACCAGAGTATCTTCCTTAATTCTACTGCATGCACTACAAGTCTGTACACTTGCCCTGTTCGAGTTCACTCCCACTTTTTTAGCTGGCACCTTTTGCAGCTTCTGCATATGTTAGTCCCTGGGAGACTTTATCTGTTGAATTTCTGCTGCTCCTCGACTTGCAGAGCTATGCTCACCACCGCAGTTACAGCACTTTAATTTGGCTCCTCTTTCACACTTGCCATATTCATGTTCACCGGAGCATCTGGAACATTGCTGTCTACCTTTGCATATCGCTGCTACGTGACCAAATTTTTGACATTTGAAACATCTGAGCGGAGGAGGAACGTAAAGTCTGATTTCATAGCTCATGTAGCCAATATACACCTTACCTGGCAGTCTTGTTTCATTAAATTTTAACATTACCGACAGACTATCACATTTTTCGCAATTTCTATTAGCTTTCAATCTCCGTACCTCTGTCACTTTTGCTCCAGTTAAGTTCCTCATTATTTCATCAGTTGAGACAGCCATTAAAATGCCCGCTATCACTCCTCTCATTGCCTTATTTCCTTCCAATACTGAACACTGCACATTTTTTCCCTCCATCTGAGTGACTCTGATTGCTTTTCCTTGTTGAACACTATCTTTACATGCAACCATCAACAAACCACTACGAAGAACCCTTGCATTTAAAACTTCTCCAAGTAACCCATTAATTGCATTTGTGAGTTTAATTGCGTTCCACTCACGAAACAATGCCCCTTCCTGAGTAAGTTTAATGATTACTTTCCACTCCTTCTGTTCATTCCGGGATCGTTCATCCTCTGATTCCTCAGCACTTGATAACAGTCTTGATTAAGTTTCTTGATGTCTACTTTTCTTTCTTTTAGACTCCACCTTGCTCCACACTTCCTCTTCCTCACTTCCCACCTCCATTCCTCCTAGTTGAATCGTGTCCTGGTCAAATCATCTTCTTCTTCTTCAGCAGAGAGTTGCCACCGCTTCTCTTGGCTGTCTCTTTGTCCGTTCCCTCAGTCTTCTATTCTTCTTCTTTTAGATTTGATTGGCGGTTGGCAACCAGCTTACAGGTGCATCACCGCCACATACTTCACTCTACGTATATCATCATTGTATAGCTTTGTATCAGGAGTTCTTATAATTTGTATAAGGAGTTCTGACATGGTTTGCTGACCCAGAGACAAGACACAGACTCCAAATTGATACAATTATGTTTATTAACAACCAGTGTGAATAAATAGTGGTGTGAGTGCTAACTGGAACTGCCAGGAACTGAGCGAGACACCGTATGGCCTGGCAACCCTGGAGAGACAGAGAGAGAGATGGTTACTGGGCGTCACAACTGGAGTTAAACCGTTATTGTGTAGCTTACTGTGGGAACAGATGGCGAGTTTCTCCGGTTCAGCGTTGCGGCTGTGGCCAGGGAGACAGTGCTCTTCAGATGGTGGTATTGTCCCGACAGGAGAGTGTAGGTGAAGGTGATGAGGGAAGGAGGCTGGTAAGTCCGCCGCCACGGACTCCGCCTGTGCACAGGGGATTAGTAGGAAGTGGAAAATTGTTAATGGAGCCTACGTGGAAGGCTGGTTGGCTCTTTCTGGCGTAGGTGAGGGCTGGCTCGGCTGTGGCTCTGGAAACTGAGATGATAAGGTGATGAAGCTCTCCTGGAGCGCAGTGAGACATCTCCGCACTGCCACTCCGGGCAGCGTGGAAGATATAGGCCCAGCCTAACGAGGATCAGGTGTGTGAGCAGCTGCGGATAATGAGTAGAGCGGACCATGACAAGTTCTTTTAAGGAGTTCTGAACAACTCCTTATGTGTGAAAAAATTATCCGTCCTTGAACTGTGTCCTCGGCGGTGTCAATAGCTGTGCCAGCCAGTCGGCCAGCCAGCCAGTCTCCCGCGTCTGCCTTTTAAAGCTGATTGGCAGTTGGCAGCCAGCTTACAGGTGCATTACCGCCATGTATTTATGATCTTCGATGATGTCATAGCAAGTCTTCTTCTTCTTCTTCTCTCGGTTACTGGCGAATAGCAAACAACTGAAAGGTGCATACTGCCACCAACTGTACAAGAGCGTGTAACATTATGTCATCTGAGCCCGACCCCTAAATTCTATGACTTAATCCTGTGTTATTTAAAAAAGAGAAAAGAGCCCTCCTTGTGATTCTTATTGCCTCTCCATCTCCATCTGTTCCCAGAATCCCAGTTAAATCCCATTCCCTACTGGCCTCTCGAACTTCATTTTCCATTATCTGTCTTTCATTTCCATATTTGTGATAGTGTAATAAGATGTGCTCGACATTTTCTTTTACTCCACATTCTCTACATTTGTCACTTTCGCTTTTCCCCATGGTGAATAAAGTGCCCTTTAAACCTGTGTGGTCCAGTCTGAGTCTTGCCATAATGATGTCTTCCCTCCTTTTGGTTGTTATGAAATTCTTTATTGCAATAGATTTTTGTATTTTGTAATACGATCTGCCTTTATGATCTTCATCCCATCTTTTTTGCCATAGCT